>CM070774.1:170184667-171641334 GCA_036346955.1 Dipus sagitta
TCATGGGGAAGTGATGGACTGCAGCTGTGAGGTCATGGGGAAGTGATAGATGGCAGCTGTGAGGTCATGGGGAAGTGATTGACTGCAGCTGTGAGGTCATGGGGAAGTGATAGACTGCAGCTGTGAGGTCATGGGGACGTGATAGACTGCAGCTGTGAGGTCATGGGGAAGTGATAGACTGCAGGTGTGAGGTAATGGGGAAGTGACAGATGGCAGCTGTGAGGTCATGGGGAAGTGATAGACTGCAGCTGTGAGGTCACGGGGATGTGATAGACTGCAGCTGTGAGGACATGGGGACGTGATAGACGGCAGCTGTCAGGTCATGGGGTAGTGATGGACTGCAGCTGGGAGGTCATGGGGAAGTGATGGACGGCAGCTGTGGGGTCATGGGGACGTGATAGACGGCAGCTGTCAGGTCATGGGGAAGTGATGGACTGCAGCTGGGAGGTCATGGGGAAGTGATGGACGGCAGCTGTGAGGTCATGGGGAAGTGATAGACTGCAGCTGTGAGGTCATGGGGAAGTGATAGACTGCAGCTGTGAGGTCATGGGAAGTGATAGACTGCAGCTGTGAGGTCATGGGGAAGTGATAGACTGCAGCTGTGAGGTCATGGGGACATGATAGACGGCAGCTGTCAGGTCATGGGGAAGTGATGGACTGCAGCTCTGAGGTCATGGGGAAGTGATGGACGGCAGCTGTGAGGTCATGGGGAAGTGATGGACTGCAGCTGGGAGGTCATGGGGAAGTGATAAACTGCAGCTGTGAGGTCATGGGGAAGTGATAGACTGCAGCTGTGAGGTCATGGGAAGTGATAGACTGCAGCTGTGAGGTCATGGGGAAGTGATAGATGGCAGCTGTGAGGTCATGGGAAGTGATAGACTGCAGCTGTGAGGTCATGGGGAAGTGAGAGACTGCAGCTGTGAGGTCATGTGGAAGTGATAGACGGCAGCTGTGAGGTCATGGGAAGTGATAGACTGCAGCTGTGAGGTCATGGGAAGTGATAGACTGCAGCTGTGAGGTCATGGGGAAGTGATAGACTGCAGCTGTGAGGTCATGGGAAGTGATAGACTGCAGCTGTGAGGTCATGGGGAAGTGATAGATGGCAGCTGTGAGGTCATGGGGAAGTGATAGACTGCAGCTGTGAGGTCATGGGAAGTGATGGACTGCAGCTGTGAGGTCATGGGGAAGTGATAGACTGCAGCTGTGAGGTCATGGGGAAGTGATGGACTACAGCTCTGAGGTCATGGGGAAGTGATGGACGGCAGCTGTGAGGTCATGGGGAAGTGATAGACTGCAGCTGTGAGGTCATGGGGAAGTGATGCACTGCAGCTGTGAGGTCATGGGGAAGTGATAGACTGCAGCTGTGAGGTCATGGGGAAGTTATAGATGGCAGCTGTGAGGTCATGGGGAAGTGATGGACTGCAGCTGTGAGGTCATGGGGAAGTGATAGATGGCAGCTGTGAGGTCATGGGGAAGTGATTGACTGCAGCTGTGAGGTCATGGGAAGTGATAGACTGCAGCTGTGAGGTCATGGGGAAGTGATAGATGGCAGCTGTGAGGTCATGGGGAAGTGATAGATGGCAGCTGTGAGGTCATGGGAAGTGATAGACGGCAGCTGTGAGGTCATGGGAAGTGATAGACTGCAGCTGTGAGGTCATGGGGAAGTGAGAGACTGCAGCTGTGAGGTCATGTGGAAGTGATATACGGCAGCTGTGAGGTCATGGGAAGTGATAGACTGCAGCTGTGCGGTCATGGGAAGTGATAGACTGCAGCTGTGAGGTCATGGGGAAGTGATAGACTGCAGCTGTGAGGTCATGGGAAGTGATAGACTGCAGCTGTGAGGTCATGGGGAAGTGATAGATGGCAGCTGTGAGGTCATGGGGAAGTGATGGACTGCAGCTGTGAGGTCATGGGGAAGTGATAGACGGCAGCTGTGAGGTCATGGGGAAGTGATAGACGGCAGCTGTGAGGTCATGGGAAGTGATAGACTGCAGCTGTGAGGTCACGGGGACGTGATAGACTGCAGCTGTGAGGTCATGGGAAGTGATAGACGGCAGCTGTGAGGTCATGAGGAAGTGATAGACGGCAGCTGTGAGGTCATGGGAAGTGATAGAATGCAGCTGTGAGGTCATGGGGAAGTGACAGACTGCAGCTGTGAGGTCACAGGGACGTGATAGACTGCAGCTGTGAGGTCATGGGGAAGTGATAGACTGCAGCTGTGAGGTCATGGGAAGTGATAGACTGCAGCTGTGAGGTCATGGGGAAGTGATAGACTGCAGCTCTGAGGTCATGGGGAAGTAATAGACTGCAGCTGTGAGGTCACGGGGACATGATAGACTGCAGCTGTGAGGTCATGGGGAAGTGATAGACTGCAGCTGTGAGGTCATGGGGAAGTGATAGACTGCAGCTGTGAGGTCATGGGGAAGTGATAGACGGCAGCTGTGAGGTCATGGGAAGTGATAGACTGCAGCTGTGAGGTCATGGGAAGTGATAGAATGCAGCTGTGAGGTCATGGGGAAGTGATAGAATGCAGCTGTGAGGTCATGGGAAGTGATAGACTGCAGCTGTGAGGTCATGGGGAAGTGATAGACGGCAGCTGTGAGGTCATGGGGAAGTGATAGACTGCAGCTGTGAGGTCATGGGGAAATGATAGACTGCAGCTGTGAGGTCATGGGGAAGTGATAGACGGCAGCTGTGAGGTCATGGGGAAGTGATAGAGTGCAGCTGTGAAGTCATGGGGAAGTGATAGAGTGCAGCTGTGAGGTCATAGGGAAGTGATAGAATGCAGCTGTGAGGTCATGGGGAAGTGATAGACTGCAGCTGTGAGGTCATGGGGAAGTGATAGACTGCAGCTGTGAAGTCATGGGGAAGTGATAGACTGCAGCTGTGAGGTCTCGGGGAGGTGAAAGATGGAATGTGTGAGGTCACGGGGAGGTCAAAGATGGCACCAGTGAGGTCTTGAGGAGGACAAAAATGGCAGCTGAGAGGTCTCAGGGAGGTGAAAAATGGCATGCGCATTGGGCAAGAATGGAACTTCACATTCCTGAACTGCAAGGAATGAAAGAAATCACTAAGACTGACTGTGGACAACGCTAATATACTTGCCTTTTGTGCATGTTTACCACCAGAGTGTTTTTCCCACAACTCAGCAGAGTGCCCTAACCTCATCTTTCAATACCATATCAAAATAGTTCATTGAGTTCCATGTAATCTTTCACTTTCCAAGACTAGTTGAACTAAAAAGTCTGTGATTGTGAACCACAGCTAAAACACACTAAAAGATAAAAATAACATACGAGACAGACATTGCAAAGTGTCTTATTAGATGCATTAATCAGAGTTTTCTAAGGTAATAGAACTGATAGGGTGAATATGTATTAAAATGAACTTAACAGACTTGCTCACATAATAACAAGCTGAGCAATCCAGCAATGGCTGTCTGCAGGCTTTAGAGTCTGAGAATCTGGTAGCTGCTCAGTATACAATGCTGGATGCCTCAACAGTCCCAATCTGGCACTGATAACTTGGATGGTTTCTGGAGAGCAGCTGGTCTTCCGTACATGTTGACAGACTGAGGAAATTCAGTTCTGATGTCCATGAAAGAAAGGAACAATGAAGTAGAGCCACCCATCAGAACATAGCAAGGACAGCCAAGTCACCAGGTCATGTTTCCAGGAACCACTAGATGGGCTGCCCACTCTGAGGGACAGAATTTGAACCTCAGTTAATCCTTCCTGGAAATCCCCCACAGGTATGTCTTTCACTTGCTTCCTGATCCAATCAAGTTCACAAAAGAAATTAAATGTCACATTAGATTTTGTAGAGCAATCTGGAAATCTAAAATATATCTAAGAAAATGTTTTCATTGAATTGAAATACAATGATCTCTTCAATGAAATCAGCATCACAAATTGTAATTTTATTCAGATTATGAATACTTGTTCTCTTATCTCTTATTCTAGTACCTTCATTTATGTGAAAATTGTTTTCTTCTGTCAGTAATCAAAGTTTAGAAACACAAATGGAAATGAGAATTGTCACTAATGTAATAGAGCATATGTGAAACTTCAGGCCAATCCTGAAATTGGTTTTATTAGTTACCTTTCTAGACATTGCTTAGTAAATTAGTAATATGTTTTTTACTAAGCAACTGAAAATTTATGATTATTCATGCCTTTTGTCCCAATGTATTGTGGCAATCTTCAAAAAAAAAAAAAGAAGAAAAAGAAAATTAGAACAATTCCTTCCTTCCTGGTACATCTGAGAGTATGATTGCTTGCTTTCTACCCTCTTTCAATATATAATGTTTTGCTAGATGATCTGCTTAGCAAGATTTTTTTGTTGTTGTTGTTGTTTTTTCTTATTTTCTTATGCTATTGAAAGCCAAAGTTCTTTTTTTAAACCCTCAGTTTTGCTCTCTAGATCTGGTAACTGGAATACATCTTAGGAAAATATATTTGTTCATTTCAAAATTTAAACTATTCACTGCAAAACATATTAATATAAAGCAAGTAATGTGCAGAAATTTTAAATTATCACTCAAAACCAGATCATGGAGTATGTTACATTCAGCAAGTATACATTCATTTGTATACTTTTTGTTTCCTGAGTATAATATGTTTGAGCATTTGACACAGCACCTCTTCTAGAAAAATCACAGGCTGATGCATTACAGATGTAGAGCAAAGGAGTTACAACAGTGGTGATCACTTGTTATTGATGCTGAAAGGACATTTAAAGCTCAAAGATTATAAGATATCAACAAAATGATTATTTCTATAACTCATATTAAAATGGTCAAGAATATTCTGATTGTTCTTGTTACCTAGTTTTTCTTTTAAAAGTACTGAAAGAAACATACCAATGTGTGCATATGTTATAGACATTGGCTGTTGAATTTAGCTCAGTTGCTCAATATGGCATTTCATGAAAGTGTCAGATGATTTATAGGCAACATTGAAAGACCAGTAATTTAAACATATGCTTATAGTTCTCTCCTTTAAAACTAAGAATTAAAAATTCAGAATTTCTTATTACTTTTTGTCTAGCATAACTCAAAACAGTATGAATGGAAGTTAATAATGTTTACCGCTAAGTCTCAGTGTTTTAATATTTAGTACTTGTGGTTTGATTCAGGTGTCCCCCATAAACTTAGGTGTTTTGAATGCTAGGTTCCAAGCTGATGAAGATTTGGGAACTAAACCCTCCTGAAGGCAGTGTATTGTTGGTAGCGGGCCTATGGGTATTATAACTAGCTGTCTCTTGACAGTGTTTGGCACACTCTCCTGTCACTTCTGTTGGTGAGGAGGGGATGTCCAACCTCTGCATATGCCATCATTTTCCCTGCCATCATAGAGCTTCCCCTTGAGTCTATAAGCCAGAGTAAACGATTTTCCCCACAAGCTGCTCTTGCTCCAGTGTTTTTTTGCCCGTGATGTGAACCAGACTGCAACAGTAAAGTTGGCACCAGGAGTGGTGTCATTACTGCTTGAAACCTGACTCTGTGGTTTTGGTCTTTTGGAGCTGATTTTCAAGAGGAATGTGGAAGGATTTGAAACCTTCGCCTAAGAGATG
Source organism: Dipus sagitta (assembly GCA_036346955.1). Lineage (NCBI taxonomy): Eukaryota > Metazoa > Chordata > Mammalia > Rodentia > Dipodidae > Dipus > Dipus sagitta. The sequence goes on from CM070774.1 coordinate 170,190,242, forward strand.
TCTTGCAGTGCTATAAGAACAGCTGAATGGACTATTTCTGGTCAGAGTTGAAAGACCTGAATGCTGTAAGAACTAAGGATTGTGAAGGTGAGAAAGACTTGCCTGGACCCAGCTAGAAGCAGTTTGTTTTCCAGGCTTGCTGTTCTACCTGTGTCCTGAGAATTTGTGCATGGTTGCATAGCATAGAAATGGACTGGTATGAGCAGAGAGATATGGCACAGAAAGAAATGAAATCTTTGAGCTGAAACTTCTGCCTGTTCAGCTGAAATTGTTTATAGATTACACCCAATAAAACTTGGGTCAGCTGACCTGCATTGGGACAAGAAGAATACAGACTCTTTTGAAGGGGCTTGAACGCTGAAGGAGTGTCCTTTTTTTAAAAGTAAACTCTATTCTCCCCTGGATTAACAAATTGGCAGCGCATTGGGCATTATGGAGTATGAGAAATGCAGGAAAGACAGGACCATTGAATTTGTAGCAGGGTCTTATGTTTTGGAAATGGCCATGGACAGTGTGAAGCAGGTTTGCTGCATGCCTATATGGAGATCCTGTGGAGCTGTGAGGATGAGCCGTGCATTGCAGTGGCAACCCAGTGGAGATGCAGGGACCACGAGATGGCTGCTAAGGAAAGGTGCTAGCTCCAGATTAAAATTTTCAGGACTGTGAGTAGCCTTGCTGGAGGGGTGGAATTGGAACTCCAGAGACTTGTTGCTGGTTAGAATTATCTGACTTGGAGATTTGTCACTGACTAGAGTTGTTGGACTTGAAGCTACGGAGTTTGATGTTTGCCCTGGTTGTTTTAAATCTTGTATTGGTTGAATATTTCTTTCGTATATACTATGTCATATTTTGCAGTGTGAATGTTTATACTGTGTCATTATGGATTTTTTTTTTTTTTTTTGGTATTATGGCTCAGTTAAAATACCTTGGACTATGAGGATGTTTCAACAACATTGGTATTGATAAAAGCTATGGGGACTTTTAAGATTGAACTGAATGCATTACATTTTGCATCATGTATGGATATCAGTTTTTGAGAGTCAGGAGTGGAATGTAGTGGTTTGATTCAGGTGTCCCCCATAAACTTAGGTCTGAGCGTTAGGTTCCCAGCTGATGAAGATTTGGGAATTAAACTCTCCTGGAGGAAGTGCATTGTTGGGGTGGGCTTTTGGTGTTATAACCAGCTCCCTCTTGTGAGTGTTTGGCATGTTGTCCACCTGATGTTGGTGTGGTGATTTCCACACTCTACACATGCCATCATTTTCCCATGCCATCAGGGAGCTTCCCCTCAAGTCTGTAAGCCAAAGTGAACTCTTTTGCCCACCACCTGTTCTTGGTAGGGTGTTTTCTGCCAGCAATGTGAAACAGAGGGCAACAGTACTCAAATTGGGATAAAGGTGAATAAACAAATCAAGGTTTTAATTTGTATTTCGTTTTTCATTTTTTGACCAGTATATAGTGTATTTTGGTCTTACTTCACCCAATTTCTCTCTCTTATATTACACCCCCTTAGATGACATGTGTTAGCATCAGGCTGAGTCAAAGTTTCTCAGTGAATGATTGGTGATTGCAGTTGCCAAACATTCCTGATGTTACCATGGATTTGAATATGCCATTAAATTTGATATTATGGGAGACTGGAAGTGATCTCAAGGTAAATTTCAATAAATTGAGTTTACAATCTGAGGATAGTCTGTTGACAGCTTAAATTGTAAGCACTTCTTTTTGTTGAAAATACATCAAATCTGCTTTGTTTTTCTCATTAGAGATTCAGCATTTTGATGCAAAGATTTGTGATCAAAGATTCTCTCTAGCAAACATCTGCTCCCTGTCTCTAGGGACCTGAGACAGGTAAGAGAGAACTCTGGCTATCTTAGCTAGCCTGTTTTATAGCTTCAGCCATGGAAAACAGTTCATTTATTACCTTTACAGTAAATAAAAAAGCATTTATATGAAAAAGGTAATATCATCACAATGGTCACACATTTGCCTATAATCTGGACTATATTGTGGCTGAATATAAACATGAAGATATATAAGTCTAAATATCATGGAAATAAAATATCAGTTGCTTTAATTTGTATCCCCTTTAAATATTTGTGTTGTTAGTGCTTTTGGAGAATCAACAGACTTTCATAAAATTATAAGCATGTATTTTCAAAGTAAGAAATACGTACAAAGTCTCTTCTGGATGGCTCTATGAATAACTAATACTGACTAGAATATTTATTTGTTAAGATTATAGTTATTATATTATAGTATTAATCAAATATGCTATGCAACAAATTAATATATGTTATCAAACATGAAAATGTAAACAAAATCATTAGTAACCTAGTCAATGTACTGAGATACATCATGCACTTATCTACCTATATGTCTATATATATCTATATCTATATCATCTATATCTATATCTATCTATCTATATCATCTATATAGCTTAAATAGTGTAAAACTATTTAAGTTACTATATGTAAGTGTGGAAAACTATTCTAACTATTATGTACAAAATATAACTACTATTCTCTGCAGGTCAGAAAAGATTCCACAAATGCTTTGAAAAACCACTTGACATTTTCTAGTAAAGATGTTGGTTCATAAAAACTTGTGAACTGGAAACTCAACCTCAAATCACACACCTACCTTATGGCAACTCAGTTGAATAGTATAAGAATGTCAACCCCAAGTGGAAATTTTCTAACTACCAACAACTTAATTTTCTACCCATCACAATTTAAAAAGTAAAACATGATAGTCAGTTTAACAGTGCATTTATTCTTATCTGAACTATTATTTTGACACCTGTCAATGCTAACAGAATCCATGAAGTAGATCACATTATTTTCTTTATTATCTTCAAAATAAAGTGTCTGTTTTATAATTAGAGCATAAGTCAAATCAGAAAACAACCACATTCAAGTGGTTAATCATTTGTTTCCACTGGATACTGATTTGGACATTAGACCAAAATAAAGTATTTTAATTCTACCAATAATGAAGCAAAAATATCCAGACTCTGTTTTTAATAGGTGAAATTACTGAAGACTAAGTCAGTATCACAGATTATTCCAGAATTTCTGTATGACACCTAGAAATACTATTAGAAGGGTCCCACCTTTAAAAACCAAAACAAAACCAAAGATGCAACAACCAAAAGATGTAGTACCAAGCAGCTACTATCAACCCCCTCCAGAATAGAAAAATACGGTGAAAATGATGTGTCTTTTGTCAGGAGGTTAGAATTCCTTGAAATCACCTATACAACACAATAAATGCTGTTTGTCTCTCCAGATGCTCAACTCAAATATCTACACTCTCCATACGTTACCATCCTACCAACCCACAGGCAGATCCCAAAATATGGCTTTTTTGTGCATTTATTTCACACCTTTATGTCATTGCATTTATAGCACAAGTTGCCTGAAATAATTTTAACAAAATTTCTCACATTCCACTGCTCACAATCTCAGGATGAGTAACTTACCCATAGTAGTTGGGACTATATATAATGGCAGGACAAGATTATAAAGATAGGGATAAAATGTCATGACAGTCATAGCTAATCATTTGATTGGAAATATTATAATTTATATATATATAAATTTTACATATTTATAATTCTATGTGATTTAAATGTACAGATTTTCCCCACAGGCTTGTGTGTTTGAAGACTTAATTTCCTGCAGGGGATACTCTTTGGGAAGATTGAAGAACCTCTAGGCAGTGGAGCCTTGCTTTTGGATGAGAGTCTCACTTTCTGATAGTTCCCTATCATTCTGGCTAGATGCAGTATAACCAACAAGCTTCCCATTCCTGCTACATGCCTGCTCCACTAGGATGGGCTATAACCTAGGAAATGTCAGCTGGATAAATTCTTTATTCATCCCTCCTTAAGTTTCTTCTGTTCAGATATTATGGCAAAACAACATGAAAATAACATATATGAGGCAATTTTCATTACAGTTTGTGCTTTACAAATAAATTGAAAGGCAAGAAAATACGTTTTTTAACACATTAGAGAAATAATGGTGAAGGTAATTGCACTTTAATTGCTACTTTGAAAAATACCAATAAAGAAAGGATACATTCATAGGGTTCCCTGCATGGACAGTGTGCAGACGGGAGTGGTGTTTGCACTGAGTAGCCCAGAACCCTGTCTTCTGGTTCCTCCCAGCTCTTCCTGGTCCTCTGGTCCTGGTAGGTCCCATTGTGCCTTGCTTGGGGAGGCCTGTTCCATGACTAAGCTATGGAATCAGGCTTTTTTTTTCCTGGCCACTGGGTAGCAACATTCCTGCTCACCTGAGTCAGAAGGTGCACAAGGGAACTGTGGGATACCTTAAAATGACCAGATATCTGGATCAGAGGTATACCATAAGGTAATGAAATCCAGGCCAGAGGCATAGAGAAAATATTCAAAAAAAATTACTAAAGAAAAATTTGAATCTTTAAAAAGAGAGGCCCATCCAGATATAAGAACCCCACATAACACAGAACATACAGGATCAAAGAAAAAACTCTGCAAGGCACAGCATAGTTAAAACTCTCAACGAAAACAAAGAGAGAGTGTTAAAAGCAGCAAGAGAGAAACAACTCACAACATCAAAAGGCAATCCCATTAGAGTTACATCAGATTTATCAATTGAAACCTGAAAGCCAGAAGGACCTGGAATGGAACACTTCAAAGTCTAAAAAGCTTTGGCTTCCAACCCAAGCTAATATACCCAGCAAAAGGATCCCTCATAATAGGTGGAGAAAGAAAAACTTTCCATGAAAAAGTCAACTCTATGATTATATGAACACAAAGCCACGCAGAACAGTCAAACAACCAAACTCCAGAACCAAAAAGAAGATCACAATAACCAAAACAGAGCCAGCTCAAAATAGTACAAAACATAAGAAAGCACCAAACCCCATAAAACACCTCATCATGGCAGGGATTAATTCAGACCTCACAGTAATAACTTTAAATATTAATAGACTTAACTCACTCATAGAAAGACACAAGTTATCAGGTAGATGCTTGCCTGTGAAACCTAAGAACCCAGGTTTGATTCCCCAGTACCCATGTAAGCCAGATGCGCAAGATGGTGTATGTGTCTAGGGTTTGTTTGGAGTAGCTGGAGGTCCTGGTCCTCCTATTCTCTCTCTATCTGCTTCTCTCTCTGTCTCTGTGTGTGTGTGTCTAGCCACATGTTGGGTCATGATATGCAGAGACATTTATCTTACCCATAACTGTGGGCTAACTCCACAATGCATGACCCATATACCTTAACAAGGAGGGGCCAAGGGGAGGGGCTAGGTCACGGATGAGCCTAATAATGGTACCAAACTGACTGTATTTGCTGAATACAAAACTAACTAATAAAGAAAAAAAGAAAAAAAATATTTAAAAAGAACGAAAAGAAAGGATACATTTTCTTACCCTGGGCTACTTCCTCAGTGGGGTTATAATATTCACTATGGATTCACAGAGGTCTCAGTAGGTCCCTGTAGGGTAGAGGGAGCCCCTTGCCTCAGTATATTCCTACCTACACTTTCTGACTCCTTTTCCACCATGTTTCCTGAGCCATGGAAGGACTGTTGATAGTCTGATTTAGTGTTGAGTTTTCTGTAGCCTGTGGATTTTTGCTTTGATGGGTTTTGGTTGGTCACCGTGTCTGTCACCATTATCCTGAAGCTGGTTGCCAAGCTAGCAGCGAGAGCAATATTCATGTTGCAGACTGTTCTGCAATTTCTCTTGGACCCTGGCAGAGGTGAGAGGGTAAAACATCTCATGGTGGGAAGTCTGCTATCTTTTTTCTTACTGATAAATTTGAGTTCATTTTCTCTGCCACCTATAGCATGAAACAGACTTTACAATGAAGAGTGAGAGCAGCTTGGGTTAAAGGGGGTATTCCAAGTTATTTGAGAGTTCAATATTCTTCTCCAGAGAGTGAGTGGGGGGGGGGTCTTCTGTCTGAAGTCTGAGTTTCCTGACCACAGGATTCTGAGTTGGTTTCAAGTACCAGGTATCAGTTCCCTCCCACTGAGCAGACCTCATTTCAAATCAGAAAACAGTTAGTTATCTGCAGAGGCTGTGTGCTGTTATTTCACATGTGTGTACTTCTTGTCCAGCTAGGTGATTTCATAGTGAGCAGGTTGCTCTGCTTATTTTTGTGGTTGGTGACCATTGTCCTCCAACAGCGTCTCCCAGGGCTTTCTAGCACTATGTGCTACCATAGACCTCAGTGATAGGTCTTACCTTTTAGCTCTGGCAGGTAATCAAGTGTTTTAGAAATGGCCTGCATTGCTTTGGGGACCTCATTGGTATCCTTGGCCGACAACTCATTATGGGGCAGCCCAATTCTGGGCCTGGGATTTACCAGCCAGAGTCTCTGGTTTTAAGGTTAAGCTTATTCCTCCTTCTGTCCCTACTATTTTTTTTTCAAGGTAGGGTCTCACTCTGGACCCGGCCAAAGTGGAATTAACTATTTAGTCTCAGGGTGGCCTCGAACCCTCAGTAATCCTCCCACCTCTGCCTCTCAAGTGCTGGGATTAAAGGCATGTGCCACCATGCCCAGCCAGCTTCTGTCCCTACTGTTTCCCCTCCCTCTGTATTTGTGGTTATATCTTTAGAATGCAAGCCTGAATGAGGGTTACTATAGAACTGATTTGTGTCATCTTAACTTTTGTATAATTCTCTACTCATGCTCCCCACCTGTCTACCCTACTCCAAGCCATTCTCACCCCTGATCAACTGTCTGTCCCCTGACCTGTCAAGTAAATCCTCCTTTCTTCTCTTCAAATTTATTCCCTCTCCTGGTTCGATTCCAGTTTTATCCCAGTATTCCTGGTACTTACAAACATTTGTACTCGTCTCCAATTGATCCGAGTTAGGAGCAGTAGATTGGAGAGTACATGACACTTGTCTTTCTTTGCCTACATGATTTCTTCTAAGTTCATCCATTTTCCTGAAAATTTCATTATTTGAATTTTTTCCTTACCACTGAATATAATCCCATTGTGTATATGTGCCACATCTTCAATATTCATTCATCAACTGATGGGCATCTGGATAATTACAGTCCCTAGCTATTGTGAATAGATTAGCAACAAACATGGTTGAACAAGTATCTTTGTAGTAATGAGTGGAGTCTTTAGGGTAAATATGCCCAGAGGTGATAAAGATGGGTCAAATTGTATGTCTATTGTGACCTTTTCCAGGAGTCTCCAAACGGGTTCCATAGTGATCGGGCAAGTCTGCACTCACACCAGCATAGGTAAAGGTGCTTTCCCTACAGCCTTAGCATCATTTGTTGTCAGTCAATGTTTAGGTGATTTCCATCCTGACTGGGTTGAGAAGAAAGCTGAGTTGCTGTGATTTGCATTGTCACATGACTAAAGTTGACGAACATCTCCTTAATTATGCAATGGTCATTTGAAGTTGCTCCTTTGAAAATTCTCTGTTCAATTAACTACCTGATTTTTGATTGGGTTTTCCTATATTTTATTGTTTAGTTTGAGTTCTTTCTAGATTCTAGATATTAGACCACTAGCAGAGGTATAGCTGGTGAAGATTTCCTCTCATTCTGATAACCATGTGGTCATCTGTAGAGTAGCTCTTATTTTCATGAGGTACCAGTGGTTGAGTGTTGATATTATTTACTATGCTTATGTGGTCTTATTCAAGAAGAATTTTTCTATCATAGAGTGTTATGCCTGGTTTTTTTCTAATTGCTTAATTTCAGGTCTTATATTGAGGTCCACTTAGAGTTGACTTTTGTGCAATTTGAAAGAAGTGGGTCTAATTTCATTTTCTACATGTGGTGATCTAATTTCTTCAGCACCATTTGTTGAAGATGCTATCTTTTCTCAATGTGTATTTTTGGCCCCTTTGTTAAAGAACAGGTAGCTGTAGTTTCTTGAATTTAGAGATGGACTTTCTATTCTAGTTCACCCTCCTTTTTGTTTGTTTTTGTGCCAGTATCATGATATTTTAACTACAGTGGCATTGTAGTATATCTTTTTTTAAGGTTTTCTTTATTTATCTGAAAGAGTGTGAGAGAGAGAATGGGTGCACTAGGGCCTCTAGTCACTGAAAACAAACTCCAGATGCATGGGCCAGCTTGTGTATCTGGCTTCCCATCATTGCAACCCTGGGATGAAGCCTACTTGACTGAGTTAGATGATGCTTTTGATGTATTTTTTAATTCAGCTTGTGAGGATTTTATTGACGATTTTGTCATCTAAGTTCATTTGATATATGTCTATAATTTCTTTATTTGTTGCATTTCTGTTTGGCAGTTATGAAAGTAATGCATTCTTCATAGAAGGAGTTTGGGAGTATTCACTCTTTTTCAATTGTGAAATTGAAATTGAAATTAAATGAAATAAATGAAGGTGAGGTACAATTCAGCAGTGAACCCATCTAAGCCTTAGGCCTTTGTGAGATTCTTTTAATTACATTTTCAATTTCATTAGAGGTAGTAAGTTTGTTTAGGGAAGTCTATCTCTGTTGGATTTGGTTTTAGAAGGTGATATGAGTCAAGTAATTCATCTATCTCTTCCAGGTTTTCAAATTTTGTGGAATACAGATTTTTTAAATATGCTCTCATGATTCTTTCAATTTCGTTACTATCAGTTTTGACATATGTTTGTTTTATTAATTTTTAATTTTTTATTTGCAATTCTTTGATTTATATATTGGTCTTGATAATTTCTTTTTCTTTGGTACTTTTAGTATGGGACTATTCTTATCTTTCCAGTGTCATCAAGTAGATATTAAATTTATTTAATTGAGATCTATATATTGTTGTAATGAAGGAATTTAGTCCTATAAACTTCCATTTTATAACTGCCATCATTGTGTTCCATAAGTGTTGGCATGTTGTGTTTTCATTGTCTTTCAGTTCTATAAATTTATTAATTTCTTCAACAACTAATTCATTTTTTAATAGTGAATTTTTCAGTCTTCAGGACTTGATGTGATTTCTGTAGCTACTGTTGCTTATTTCTAGCTTTAACTTATTGTGATCAGATATAATATAGGGACTTATGTCACATTTCTGAACTGTTAAAAGGCATGATTATGCCCGAATATATCGTACATGAAGGTTCCATGAGCTGCTGAGAATTATGTGTATTTAGTAGATTCAGCACAGAATATTCTGTAGACGTCTAAGTTCATTGATCTATGTTGTTGTTTTGCTCCATTTCCCTCTTTCTTTTCTGCTTAGAGGATCTGTCTATTGATGATAGCAGGGTATTAAAATTTCCTGCTATTATTGTATTGGGATTTATATTTGTTTTCTAGTAAATCTTGTTTTATAAAATTAGGTGTTCCTGTGTTTGGGCATATAACTTTATGATTGTAATACCTTCTTGTTGAATTGTTCCTTTAATGAGTATGGAATGGCTTTTATATCTTTAATTAAGGCCTATTTTGTCTGAAATCAGTACACCCACTCCTGCTTGTTTATTTTTCCAATTTGCTTGGAGTATTTTTTTTCCATCCTTTCACTGTAAGGTGGTATTTACCTTTGTTAGGAGTTTCTTGTAGACAGCAAATGGATGGGTCCAGCTATAAACCTGTGTTGGGGAGTTAAATCCTTTAACATTCAGAGTTATAAGCCAGGCATGATGGCACATACCTTAATCCAAGCGCTTGGGAGGATCATCCTGAGTTCAAGTTCACCCTGAGACTAGATAATGAATTCCAGGTGAGTCTGGGCTAGAGCAACATCCTACCTCAAAAAAATGCAGAAAAATTCCAAGCTATAATTCTAAGGTGTGAGTTATTCCCTGTCATGTTGAAAGTTTTGTGGAGGTTGATGTTTTCTTGATCTTTGCATTATTTTTTATCCATTCTAGTTTTGACTATTCCCTTTGCTCTCTTTGTATGTATTTTGGTTTCTTTCCTTAGTGTGGAGTGTTCTGTGGAGTATTCCCTGTAGGGCTGGAATGGTGCTCATATCATATAATCATACAGCTGGTTTATATGAAAAATGATTTTCTTTCCTCTTATATCAAAAGAGATAATTTTCCTGGCTACAGTAGTTTGGGTTCTCAGCTGTTGTTGCAGTCAGGTTCGCATTGCTGGTAGAAATCACCTGATCGAGAACAGCTTGTGGGAAAAAAAAGAAAGCTTTATTTTGTCTTTCAGGCCTGCCCCAACAATGCACTGCCTCCTGGGGGTGTTAATTTCCAATTGCCATCAGCTAGACAACCTAGCATCCAGGACACCTAACTTTATGGGGGACACCTGGATCAAACCACCACATTCCACCCCTGGACCCCAGAAACTGATATCCATATGTGATATAAAATACAATGCATTCAGTCCAATTTAAAAGTCCCCATAGTTTTTATCAATCCCAATGATGCTCAAACATACTCATAGTCCAACATCTTTAAGTGAGCCATAATACCAAAACATCCCCCCCACCATACCCATAATGCCAGAGAATAAACACTCACACTGCAAAAGATGGCATTGGACGTAGCAAAAAAAATAAAAAAATAATAAAAAAATAAAGGTCAGCCAATAAAAGATTTAAACAGGGCAAACATCAAACTCTCTAGCTCCAAGTTCAAAAACTCTGGACAGAGACAAGTCTCCATGTCAACTAATTCTAACCAGCAACAAGTCTCTAGAATTCACTTCTGCCCCTCCAGCTAGGCTACTCACAGCCTTGGAAAACTTCACCCCGGGCCAGCAACTCTCCTTGGCAGCCATCTCTTGGTCCTGGCACCTCCACTGCATCTCCACTACAATCCATTATTCATCCTCATGGCCCCATGGGGTCTCCATGCAGGCAACCAGCAAACCTGCTTTACACTGCCCATGGCCATTTCCAAAACACAAGACTGCATTGCAAACTCAATGACCCTCTGTTTCCTGCATTTATTATATTCCACAATACCAGGTAGGGTGTCAATTTGTTAATCCAGGGGGGAATAAAGCAGATTTTGAAGAACAGGACACTTCTTAAGCACTCAGACCACTTCAAAAGAGTCTACATTCTTCCTGTTGACCCCAGTACAGGTCAGCTGGCCCAGTCTCAATGGTTGTTATCGCTTGAGCAATTTGCAAGTGAATGGGCAGCACTTTAGACCCAAAGATTTTTTTTTTTCTCAGTACCATATCCCTCTGCTCACATCAGTTCATTTCTATGCAAAGCAACCCTGCACAACTTCTCAGGATACAAGCATAACAGCAAACTTTTCACACAAACTGCCTCTAGCTCAGTCTAAGCAAAGCTCTCTCTCATCCTCACAAGCCAAACCTCACAGTCCATAGTTCTTACTGCATTTCAGGTCTTTCAACTCTGGCCTGAATAGTCCCTCAAGCTATACTTTCAGCACTGCAAGGTGTTTCTTAGGCCAAGGTTTCAAATCCTTCCACATTCCTCTTGAAAATCAGCTCCAAAAGGCCAAAGCCACACAGTCAGGTGTCTAGCAGCAATCCCACTCATCAGTACCACTTTATTGTTGCAGTCAGGTTTGCATTGCTGGTAGAAATCATCTGGCAAAAGCAGCTTGTGGGAAAAACGAGGTTTATTTTGGCTTACAGGCTTGAGGGGGAAGCTCCATGATGGCAGGGAAAATGATGGTATAAGCAAAGGGTGGACATCACCCCCTGGCCAATATAAAGTGGACCATAGCAACAGAAGAGTGTGCAAAACTCTGGCATGGGGAAACTGACTATAACACCCATAAGCCCGCTCCCAATAATACACCGCCTCCAGGAGGCTTTAATTCCCAAATCTCCATGAGCTGGGAACCTAGGCATCCAGAACACCTAAGTTTATGGGGGACACCAGAATCAAACCAGCACAGCTGAAGTCATTTAACTTTTGAAATACTTTGTTCCAGGATCTTATGGCTTTAAGAGTTTACATTAAAAAGTCTGAAGTGTTTCTGATGGGCTAAGCCCTGCATGTAATGAGCCTTCTGGCTTCTCTCCTTGTTTTCTGTGTTTAGTGTTTTGATTACTATGTGACCTGGGATGTCTTTTCTCTGATCCTATTTGGTGTTCTGTGTACGTCCTGTGTCTGGATCCGTCTCTCTTTTGCAAGGTTGGGAAATTTTTCTTGAATAAGTTTGTTGAAGTTATTCTCCATGCTCTTGGTCTTTGTTTCTTCCCCTTTCCATATGCCCATGATGTGAATATTTTGTCACATTAAGGTGCCCCAAAGTTCCCTTATGTTCTTTTTGCATTTTTTTTTTTTTTTGAACTTGACAATGTTTTTGGAATCCTGGTTTATTTCCTCTGTCTTGTTTTTGAGATCAAAAATTCTGTCCTCCAGGTGGCCTATTCTGTTGGCTGGGGGCTTTTTTTTGGGGGGGGGCGTTTTAAGAGGATCATTGCATTTCTGTTTTCTGCTGTGCTTTTCTTCAGCAGCTCATCTCTTGCTTGAATTCCATTTTCATTTCTTGTTGTCATTTCTGCATTTGGATCTGCCCTATTGTGCTGGTCCCGTTGGCCCATAGCGCTCGTTTATTTCTAGCTTCTCCTCAGATTCCTTTAGCCTTCTGTTGACCTTTGCTTACTGTCTTCAGATTCATTTAGCCGTCGGTGCAACACTGTTTCCTGAATCTCTTTGGTTTTCTTCAGCCATCAGTTGAGTTATTTTTGTTGGTTATCTTCCATCCATTCCTTGAGTTCCTTTTGTTGTGTTTCTTCCAATTCATTGACCTACCCTTTGATTTGTAATTTGAATTCCTTCTGCCAGTTTTCTTTCACTTCCTTCAGCTGTTCTTGGAGTTCCTGTTTGATGATTCTTTGCCGGCTTTCTTCCCCTTCAACGAGCCGATTGTTCACAGTCACATTAGGTCTGTGTAAATGCTTCTTGAGATTTCATTCGGGGTTTCTGTGTCTTGGGTCTTCTCTAGACTTTCATGGGAGGCTTCCCCTGTGGGAGTCGGGAATCTTGGTTTAGATCCCTTTGCTGGGAGTTCATTTATTTCCATGGGGATCTCCCATTTCAAGATTAGTGTCTCACTGACGACGCTGTAAGAGCAGCTCTTGTACTACTGTGTTGAGTGTCCTGGTCTAAATTAATCACCATAGGTGAGATATTGAAGAACCCACTGGGTTGGGCTGTGTGCACTTGAGCCTGAACAGGGTCTACTTTGTGTGTGCCACCTCTAGGGAAGTCTGGGGAAGACCTTGGGAGTCCTAGATTGCCTGATGTCCAAGCCGGACTCTGGTCTTCCAGTCCTTTTCACTGCCTACCTCTTTCAAGTGTGAACTGCTCCAAGCTTCCCCTGGGGATGGAGCCAATACACAGTTGCTCTCTGACCCAGCCCTTCTTCAGATAATTTTTGGGGAGGGGCACTTGACAGGTGAGTGTGGGAAAGAGAATCCAAGTTTCTGGGCTGCTGGCCACTGACCCTCCCCTGATTTTTTCTTCCCAGGTGTCTATCCATACCCCATAACCCTGGTGCTCAGCCCAGTCTCACAATGGTGCAAAGCTCTTCTTGCCTCTGACCTCCCACTGGTCCCCCACCCCACCCCTGACAGGCACCCTGTAATGGTGTGTAGCCCTGGTAAGCCGCTGGTACCCACAATGATGCACAGCCCTGCTCCCCTCTGATCTTAGCTGGCTGGTTGCCTCCAAAGCAGGCGACCTGCAGTGGCCATATTCTCTTTTAAATATTGAACAGTTACATGTGGTTTTGAAAATGTGTAAACATGTTTATGATGCTTTGTAAATAAATAATTCTAAGGAATTATTTTTTTCTTATTCTTTTAATTTATAAGGAAAATGTCTTTCAAACACAACTACAAATTTCCATGACAGTTATAGACCTTTGGACTCAAACTCCAAAACTAATTGGGTTCCTTTCCTGATTTCAGGCTTATAAAACTGCCACATAAGTGAAGTAGCTGGGATATTGGCCAGCATGATGTGAACAGCTAGTGCCTATTTCTGTAAAATAATCAAGGTTGGTATTCTTAGGTTTATTTTCTTATATACTGAAATTTAAAAAAAATTCATAGCAAATATCCAAAATCTTTATAAGTTTCAAGAGAACTAATATATTTTTTTGGCCTTATTAAAATTTTAATTTTCTTAGATTTAAGACAATGATTTTCTGGTAAACATCTATTGTCCAATCCAAAGAGAGTGGTGACATTTAGAATCAATATCTTTGCAATTCATCTGTGTGTGTGTGTGTGTGTGTGTGTGTGTGTGTGCGTGTGTACTTACGGTGTGGGGCACAGCATAAGTAAATCAGGAGAGTTATCTCTACTCTCTTGGCCATGGATGAAAACACATTAAAAAGGCAAAGAGAGACACAAACATCTAGGCATTTCCCCATTTTTTTTCATGAATCTATGTTGTTTGGAAAGATCAATCCATTTTCAAATTAGTCACATTTAAAAATTTGCTATTTTTATTAACTGTTCTTCTGGATTGAGAATATCAAGACTTTTAATAATGTAATCTGTTTTCTTTTACAGAGTCTACTGTCTTCACCAAAGCAATATCTTAAGCACATAAAATTTCTAACAACAGCAAAGGAATATAAATAAAGTATGTTAGTTTAAAGGGAAAAAAATCTTCCCTTATCCTATGCATATAGAATGTTCTCCATGTAGTTTTTTTAAAAGCCTTAAAAATTGCACAAGCTACATCTTTTCCTATTGTCCACTTTTTAGTGCTTACTCTCACACCTCTTTCCTCTCTATTTATTTTTGATGACATTATTCATTGCCTGCTTTTGCCTTTGTGACATGTCAGTCTGTTTATTTTACTTTGAAAAGTGACAGTTTATTTATTTATTTATTTTTCACTGAGACTTAATAAACTCCTTTTATATATTGCTTTCCCTTTACATGCAATTTAAGCCCAGCCCTGTGATAGCCATAAACGGGTCCAAGAATGGAATTCTTAAGTAATCTGTGAGGTTACTTATATTCTGTAATACAAAATTCAGATCCTTTGTGGAGAGAATGTGTTTTGTCTTGAATTATATATCTGGGTAGAAGCCCTGATTCTCTAAGCTGTTCTGCTTAGAAATAATAGGAGTTATACAGTGGCCCCTTGTGGAGATCAAAGTAATTGGCACAAAGTTAACCTTTGCACAGGCTAAACCTGGGGACTTGGAAGACTGTGACCCTTGGGTGGAACTTCTTGAAGACAGAAAACTCACAGTTTCTCAAAGATTTCCTCATAAATATGAACCACACATGATCTGGTCTGATGTGAACTCATGATCCGTCTTATGCTCACAGTTCCCATAGCGTTGGCTTCCTAAACCTGAATAAAAGCTGCTAGTATAGTTAGTTTGGGGTGCAATAGAGTACATCCCCCTGACTCTCAATTAAATCATACTTTTGCATGTTGTGTGTTCATTTCACATTCATCAAATCACACTAGGGCACTGTGCGTGCATTTGACAGGACTCAGTGCTTTAGGGGAGATTCACCAGTCTTTTGGGCAACCAGCTGTTGGAGGTTTCTTCTAGCACAACATACAATTCAATATGGAGCTGAAACATAGTTAGATGGGGTACCATTGAAAACCTGTAATCTCCATGGCTTTCATTGTGTAAAATGTAATTTCCTGCACATCAAATTTTATTAGTTTGATTTTGTGTGGCTGAAACTCTGATAGTCTAATTAATTTTGATTTCAAAACCTTTTGTTATGATAATGCATAAAATTTGTTTGATTATGTATAGATATATTCTGTTTAGTTTTTTAGAAGAATTTCAAAGATTTAAAAATCTACCAAATGTTTTACAAATTATTTGTAGAGAATCTCATGTTCTCAATATATTACAGATTGGTATGGATTTAACTATTAAATTCCATCATAGCCTTTCTCAAAGTCATTGTAATAGTCCAATTTAGACTATCTCATAATTTATATATCACATCAGAGATGGAAACTACATCGTATTTGATGTGAATTTATTTATGTAACTCTTTTAGGGACCTGGAATGTGAAAAGTAGAAATCATGATGCTTGTTTTAATGAGAAAATCAAAGAGAAAACAAAAGGTTTCAAATTATTTTCTTGTTTTTATTTTAGAGAGAGAGAGTGTGTGTGCTACAGAGAGACAAAGGGAAAGAGAGAGAAGTGGTGTGCCAGGGCCTCAGCCAATGTAATCAAACCCCAGACTCTTGCTCCACCTAGTGGGCATACATGAACTTATGATTGCTTCACCTTTATGCATCCGACTAATGTGGGATTTGGAGAGTTGAACATGGGTACTCAGGCTTCTCAGGCAAGCGCCTTCACTTCTAAGCCATCTGTCCCACACTCAATTTATTTTCTAAGAGTAATGAATTACTAAAAAATATTTTAGAAGATAATTTGATACTAGATCATTCTAATACATACTGTATGCAGATAATTTGACTAAAATTTCAGAAATTTTGGTGATTTTTTAAATTCATATGAAAGAGAGTGAGTGAGAAAGAGGGAGAGGGAAAGAGAGAGAAAGAGAAGTAGAATGGGTGCACTAGGGTCTTCATCTTCTGAAGATGAACTCCAGATGTGTGCTCCCTCTTGGGCACATGTGCTACATTGTGCACTTGTATCACTCTGTGTCTGGCTTACATGGGACCTTGAGATTCTGACATGCATTCTTAGGCTTCATAGGCAAGTGTCTTAACCACTAACCCATCTCTCCGATGGAATTTTGTTGAATTTAAAAATTATGGTCTCCTTAGAAAAATATGTACTTGTTCTCAGAGCTTATTAGTATTTTGAGATTGATACTGTCACTTGTAAAGCATATGTCAATTAACTTAGCTAAAAGAAATCAACTATACCTGTTCATTAACATGGTGTGTGATAAATGGTTTTCATCCAAGGACACCAAGTGTAATATGCAACCAGTGTCTTCATTAACAGCAGAAGTCATGCACAAAATCTGTTACCACACATTAATGAAATAACCAAAATGTAAAGTTTTATAAATGGTTTTCTATTAATTTAAACATTTAAGTAAATTTAACCACAACAAATTATATACCTTTATGATTCAGGCTGTGACATAAAATGCCCATGTTTTCCTCTGATTTGCATTTGCTATCCCTGAAAATTGTAAAACAACCAAAAAGTCTTGGGAAACTTTATTTGCAGAATCTTATTTAATGTTCAAATACGTTAGTAAAGAAATATGGTTTTTTGGGGGGGGGGGCTGGAGAGATGGCTTAGCGGTTAAGGCGTTTGCCTGTAAAGCCAAAGAACCTTGGTTCAAATCCACAGGACCCACGTTAGCCAGAAGCACAAGGTGGTGCATGCATCAAGAACTCATTTACAGTGGCTGGAGGTCCTGGTGCACCCATTCTCTTTCTCTCTGTCTGCCTCTCTCTCTCAAATAAATTTAAAAAAATATTTAAAAAATATGTGAGCTTGATAATGGAGAGCGGACTCATTTTTGGAAATGGTTCTGACTTGTTTCCCTGCTCCAGCTATGGTTTCCCTTCCACTGATACACAGAGACATTTCCTCCTATCCATAACTGATGGCTAACTCCACAATGCATGCACGACCCATATACCCCATCAAGGAGAGTCCTGTGGAAGGAGGAGGAAAGAGAGGAGGCTAACAATGGTACCAACTTGATTGTATTCACTGAGTACAAAAATTAAAAAAAGAAAGAAATAGGGTTTGGGGAATTCCAGAAATTATTTTCTGCTAGAAAAGAAACATTTGCACAGGGTGTAAATCTCTCTTTTAGTTCTTAGGAACTAAGATCTGTGGCAAGTCTTACCCACACTGCCAATGTACAATCTTTCTAGTAGAGTTTGGATTTACTTTTCCTTTGATGTACCAAAGAAGTCTTTATCTATGATATGATATTCATCTGTCCATATCTATGATATGGAATAAAATTTATATCATCATTGTGTGATTTTACCACAGGAATTCTAACAATTCCATAACCATGCACATCATTTTCATATCAAAAACTTAACTCCATTGGCTTTCAGGCAGACAATAAAATAACACAATGTGAATGATACAAAATCCAGAGATAACTCTAAAAATATAACTCATATTTACTAATTAACTTTTAAACAAGGATAAACACTGTGAAATGTGCTTGGAATTAATGCCAGCTCTTGGGTCTTCACATTGTATATTTATTATTGTGTAACAAAAAGGAGATAATATTAACATTGTTTAGTAACATATTGGCTTTCACCATCTGTTGGGTACTACAATTTACATTGATATATTCTCACAAAATAGATAAGTATAAATACTGTATCTATATGAACATACATTTCATCATTTTCTATTGTTCCACATTTATATATCACATAGATATAGAAAAGATTGAAGAGATTTTACATTCAGAAAAATGAAGAGTAAATAATCCTAAAGTACTTTTTAAAGTCTCTTGATAACAATTTAAATGCACCTCTGTTTGATTTTAATATATTCAGAAAATAGGAGACCAATTATAATGTCAAAATTCTGTAAGTGTAGAAAATGTAATAGCACAGGAATCCAGTGACCTAGGAAAATGATTTAGACAACTGTACTGAGGATTTTCACAAATCATGAATAGAAAGACTTTAAACACTTGTCTAGGTCAAAGAAGTAATCATCTGTGATCAAAATATTGTTATTGATATTTCATTTTTAATTTTAAGAAGGGATTGTTTGACTATGACTTCAAAATCCACTTTACTACATGAAAACATTTATAAACTCACTGTTATTTTTAAAAAAAATTTAATTTTTATTGTTTTGGTTTTTTGAGATAGAGTCTCACTCCAGACAAGGGTGACCTGGAATTCATTCCGTAGTCTCAGGGTGGCCTAGAACTCATAGAGATCCTCCTACCTCTGCCTCCCGAGTGCTGGGATGAAAGGTGTGCACCACCATGCCCAGCAGTTTTTTTTTTTTTAATAATAGTTAATCATGCCACATGTAGAATCCATGTAATACAAAATATTACTCTGATTCTTTTACTTATTTATTAATTCAATATTTTATTTATCTATGCCAGAGACAGGGAGACATACAGACAGAGAGTATAAAAATATCAGATATATTGGGAGATTATTTATTGCAGCATAGAAACCATCTGGATGGTGTGTCAAAGAAAGCAAGATATATCTTCAGCATCAATTCTACAGGTATCAAGCTGCAGAATTTGGAAAGTTAATCTAAAATTCATGTGGAATGAATTATTCAGTAAGAAAAAGAAACAGGCTGCCCAATGAAATAAACTGATTTTAAAAGAAAAGTTCAATATTATTATACCTACAAGAGGGTCTTGATCACAGGATCTGACCCTGCGTGGTGTAGGGCAGCTGCAGTTGCGCAGTGTTTGTGAGTGAGGACTATTGTAATTTACTAAGAGAAGCTTGAGGGGACAAGGAAACTTGGAGAGCTAGCCCTGCACTTCCATAACAGACATCTCTGCCAGATAATTAACCCTGCTGTTTGTTTAGCATTCGTTGAATGCTTCATTACTGATTCAGTCAATTATCTCCTGGTAATGACCGCTACAGAAGGTAGAATTGCTTAATTAAAATTATTTAGACCAAGGAGGAACTTTGATTGGGCCATGCATATTAGAAAGGCTTGATTAATCTTGATGAGATACACAGTTCATTTAGAGTATTACTTTATTATTTCAAAATGCCAAATTCATTCTTTTTCCAATCAAAAATAAAATGTAATATGTTTTCTTTGCCAATTACATTAAAAAAGAGAGAGAGAGAGATAGTACCAAGGGGGTGGATGTAAACTACTCTTTTCAGTGCAAATTTTTACCATATCAAGAACTGGAGGGTGAGAGTAGAATATAAATTATTTTACCAGCTTCAGTTGATGAAAATTAGAAAATTATTTCTTGCCTGAAGAAATCGACTATACCTAGGTAAGTAAACCTCACATTGTTTTCACTTATAAGTTAAAAGATGCAAGATATTTTGTCTTGATTTTCTCTATAAACATGTCCACAAATTTAACCATTTTTGCTTTGTTTACATATTAAACACTGCCATCTCACTGGAGACATGGCTAGTTGATATTCTTTATATTTCAGTCAATCACACAATAAAAGGAATCCACCTCAGCACTGATATCAGTTACATGGTCATGAAGCATCTTCTCTTGAGGGAGAGGCTCTCATTTTTCTGAGCATACACTTCATTGCTTTGGACTCTGTAAGTCACAGTATATCAGAGAATCCTGTTACATCTTACAGACTTCTCAGGGTGGTATTCATAACTAAACTTTCATATAAGTACTTGAGCGTAAAATGGAGTGTGTGCTGTGATGGGAGGAGGAAGTTTGCTATTATTATTATTATTTTTTATCTGTGTTGATGTACTGCAAGGCTCTTCAAAACTTCAGAATGTTGCTGAAAACTGCTGAAGTTTTCCAAATACTTGTATTGTTTAATGAGTCAAAATTCTTCTTTATTTTATATTTTAATGCACAGTATTTATATGATACATGAATATGCATATAACTGAGGAAATTCTTGTTCATAGATAATGAATGCTTACTGCATCAGCCATTACTTGTGATACAGATTTCTCCATACTCCCTTTCCTACCAAGTGAAACAATTAACTAGCCTTTCATTTTTCACTGTAGAATTAGTTTGTTCCATCTCTATGGTGTATGGCACATGTATGCTTGTTCATATTAGTGTAGGTACACGTGTGTGCATTAATGTTCATGCATGTGGAAGGCCCCAACTGATGTCGGGTCTCACCCTCAGTTGTTCACATTATTATTATTATTATTATCAGTAGTAGTAGACAAGTCTTTCACTGAACCTGTTGGTCATCAATGTGTTGGACTCGGCAGCCCATGAACCCCTCACACAGTCCTGGATCCACCTCCCCCACACCGGAATGTCACGTTTGCTGTATCATGCTCAGCTTTTAAGTGAGTTCTGCGCGTCTGAACTCGGGTCCTCACACTTGTATGACACACACTTTGCTCGGGAGCCATCTCCTCAGCCCCTTCTGTGAAAGCACGATGCAATTCCATGAACTTACACATAAATAAAACATGTAGTTCACATACTTTTCTTCATGAAGCTTGAATTGTAATTAACTCCAACCCTAGGTAAACCTATTCTTATTTGGAAATGTCTAAAAATGTCAGTGACAGAAAAGCACCATAGATAGGTTTTTCTAGTAAAGCTAATCACAGGTAGGTTTTTCAGTCCTTTACCTCCAATAAAATAGTAGCACTTTTATCAGTTGTAGTAAAAAGAATAGTATTTTAGCAAGAATCAATAGAGGAATGAAAATATCATAAAGTAAATTTTGGTGAAGAATGTAATCATTAGCACCTTGAAGAATGATATAGTAACCTTTCATACTTGAATTATCATTTTTAAGTAAATTTGAGATAGATTTGAAATAACTGAATAACACAGAACTACTGTTAGAAGTGTTATCTTAGTCCATTTTCCAGTGATAAAACTGAATACCATAGTCTGGAAAAGTTATGAGCATGGAGGTTTCCTCAGATCATGGTCCTGGATAGTGGTTGGCCCAAGGCTGACTTCTCATAACAGCATGCCATCATGTTGCTTTTGTTGCTTTTAGCGATGCCGCTTTGCTGTGTATTGCAGATAATGCTTTATTCACAAATTAAAAGTTCGTGGCAACTCTGAGTAGATGTCAGGACAGTTTTCTTCCAACGGCTCAGATAATCATTAGTAATTTTTAACTGTAATATTTATTTAAACAAAGAATGTACATATATTGCTTTATAGATAGGCTATTGCATACTCAAGGGAATACAGTGGAATATAAATATAGCTTTATATGCACATGAGTTATTTTATTGCCATATTGATTTATTATCATTGCCTGGAACCAGCTTGAAATACCTCTAAGGTGTACTTGTGCTAAATTTCCTACAATCCAAACTGTTAAAAATAAAAAAAAAAAAACAGATACCACAATAGAAGAAAATAAAAAGAATTCATAAGAAAAAATTCCAAAAATGACATAAATGCCCACATATAAATAGAAATTAAATATCCTTAAGAAATAAACATAAATTTAAAGGATAGTGACTATATATCATAAATACATGCTGCTAAGAAATACTTTGTCTTACAGTTAAGAAAGGTACGTGTAGGGCTGGGGAGATGGCTTAGCGGTTAAGCGCTTGCCTGTGAAGCCTAAGGACCCCAGTTCGAGGCTCGATTCCCCAGGACCCACGTTAGCCAGATGCACAAGGGGGCGCATGTGTCTGGAGTTCGTTTGCAGTGGCTGGAGGCCCTGGCACACCCATTCTCTCTCTCTCTCTCTCTCTCTCTCTCTCTCTCTCTCTCTCTTTCTCTCTCTCTCTGTCTGTCGCTCTCAAATAAATAAGTAAATAAAAATAAAAAAATAAAGGTACGTGTAAAATTATCTGTATATTAAACATTTAAATATATTTTTCTTATTTATAAGTGCTTTTAATTGCTATGGAAAATTAGAAAAGGGAAGGCATAAAGTGAAGTAAAATTCTCTATAACTGGTTATAGATAGCACGCTGACAGGGAGCCTTTTCCTCCCCTATATGGCATATAGATGCAAATAATAAAAATATTAATATATTTGATGTTGATTTATGTAACTGTTTATCATGTTAGGTAAAAATGTGTGAAGGTCATGATTTTTAATGATTACATATTCCTCTTCTTATATCTATCCAGATTATGTATATGCTTCTATATTCTGAGTTTTCAGTGTCCTTCAGTTTGAAAGGAGTATAAACACCACCCATCTAAAATACATACATAAATGCTTGTGCTTAATAACTAGAAAATACCTGAGATGACCATATAATGTTTCTTTTCAAGATAGCCAAATCTGTAAGGAAGAATCTGTCCACTCTAGACAAGTTGGAATGAAACATCACCACACATATTTGGTGTATCACAAGTAGATTGACTTTGAATGATGATTCTGTAATATATTTCAAAAGCCTTAGGTAATCCACCATCGGAATTCAGAACATTATTTTAATTTTCTTAGGGAAATTCTGATGCAAGGGTTGGAAATTTCAGGTAACAAATATATAATGCATATTACAAAGTAAGTAGAAAAGTAAGATATTTTATTTTTATTTATTAGAATTTAGGAATAATTAAAATAAGTATATGAATGTATATTTATTGACTTGAAAAAATAAGGAAGATATATATATATATATATATATATATATATAACAATAAAATAAAACATGTTTATTGAATGTACATTTAGGCCTTTCTCTCTCTCTCTCTTTCTCTCTCTCTCTCTCTCTCTGTGTGTGTGTGTGTGTGTGTGTGTGTGTGTGTGTGTGTGTGTTGGGATTGTAAGAATAATGCACCTTTTATTTACTAATGAAATTAAGAGTCTATGCCATGCACATCACTAAACTATTATCCAGTGGCTGCATTATAGATAATGGGATTGAGAAATCATGCAATAACCAAAGAGAAATTATAAGGAAGTCTTGAATTGCACTGTGTTCATGGATACATATAAAATATGACCAAATGCCAAGAAACAACAACAAAAATACTGCTAAGCCATCTTTCTCCCTCCTGAATAGTGACTATTCAATCACTTCTGAAGGTACCAAAAATTGTTAAACCCCTAAAGAAATCTGTTGAGTTTTAAAGGTGAAATTTTCATCCATTCTGTAAATGCCTTACTCTTACAGTGCTAACTCCAGCAATACGTACACTTCATTAATCTTATAAATACTATTTTCTATACATGATTTTCTGTTCTGCTTTGTTTAAGCTGACATGTCAGCTGTTGGCTCAGGCAAGCAACACCTTGCCAAATCCTCATGTAGTATTGCTAAAAAAAATATTTTCTACCTCTTCTCTGTTTTCTAGAGATAAGAAAAGATCACTACTTTCTTTAATGTTCAAAGTAATTTGCTGATTAGCTTTTAAAAAAGCAATCCCCAGATGTGCTCTTATTTCCTTAATTAGTTATCTACTACTTAAATATTTTCCCTATTACCTTGGCAGTCAACATTTGAGCATTCTCTAACAAAAGGCAAGCATCACTTTCAGTGGTGCATTCTTTCAGTTTTAGGATGCTCAGTTACAAACTGTCCTCTGAGATCAAGCTTTTGCAACATATTTTCTAGCATATGTAGAATCACCCCCACAAAAAGAAAGAACAAATATTTTCTGAAACTAGGAGGGAGAAAATTCATAAAAGAGATGACCTAGACCAAGGAGAGGGGCAGTGTGTGTGGGGGAAACAAGGAAAGGTAGTGTGGAGAGGAGTTCCAGGCAGATCACAGTGTTTGTCTGTGTTAAAGCATTGCTGTGAAGCCCATGAGCTTGTACAGTGAAATACACCAACATCTATAAAAGAACCTACTAAAAATATTAATTATCAAACTTTTGTAGGTTTTATAATATTTCAGTCTGATCTGATGTATATTTTCTCAATATTTTATTATCGTTTTATTTCATTATTCTTTCTTAAAGACTTCTCAAACTTCAAGTGTCTTGAAAATCATTTCATTAAAAAATTTATCTAAGATGTACTATATCTACATGCTGGAATTCTACACAGTAGTAAGGAAAAATAACACAATGAAACTTGAATTGAAAACGGTCAAACTTAAAACAGATCATTCTCAGCAAACTCACCCAACCACAGAAAGATAATTGTTGCATGGTCTCAGTTATCTGTGGCTCCTAACCTGAATCTGCCCAAGATGCTGACATACCTAATAAGCATCTACAGGACCAGACAGTAGGGTGGGTAGGGTGGGAGAGAAGTGCAAGGGTGGGCGGGTGAACACAAAACTGGACCCAAATGGCAATGGTACCAGAAAATTCTATATACTAAAAGACAATAAATGGTTGAACCTTTATCAGGTCCTTAGAGGGTACACCTGAATCACAGACCTGGAGAGGTTATGATGAAAACTAACCTTAATCTTCTGTTTCTCTCTCTCTCTCTCTCTCTCTCTCTCTTCCTCTTCTCTCTTTCTCTTTTCTATTGTCTATCTTTTTCTTCCTTCTTTTCCTTGACACTGGCCTATAACTACCAGTACCAGCATGCAGTTAACATTCACAATGACCTATTGATCTGAGAGACCTACAAGGTTTCCCAAAAGAAGACAGAGTTTTGTCAGAGTACTTGATGACCCACCAAAGGTTAGCAGTAAGACCCTACTGATGAAGACATCATATGCTGTTGGTACAGAGTGACCTGGATATAATCTGGAAGAGAGTCAGTCCCCAGACAGTTAGCTCGTCTAGTGCCAGAAGGTGCTACATGAACAACTGGGGGAAAATGACCAATACCTGTCCAAGCAACTCATGGTCTGAGGTACTCAGCAGCAAGCAACCTGATATGATGCTCACACGAGTGCAATAGTGGCACACAGCCACAGTGGGTAAACAACTGCTCTTGATTTGGTTAATCTGTTCAGTGGAAAGGAACCCATAGAAGGTTCCTGGCAAACAAGTCAGAATCATATCCAAAAAATGAGCTTACTCTCCATTATGAAGCTCCCACCAATCATGGGCTACAAAAGGGCCTACACCTATTAAATTTTCTCTAAAATAATAATTGTTATCCCATTTATCTGGTGCTGACTACACCCTCCATTGGAGAATTTGCTTTTTTTTTTTTTTCAGATGGATACATCGCAACTCACCAGGGCCCCACCTGAAACCATTGAGTAATTGGGGAAATAAGCAAGAGTGCTGCTTTCTTGGTGAACCTGGTACCAGCACAGGTGTGAAGTAAGATAAACACAGAGAACACTCAACTCCTGCCAAACCAGATATCCAGAGACACAGAAGCTCCCAAGACCTCATCACTGAAGCAGACCTAAAATGAACCCAACATGGCTCAGGGAAATTTGTGGAAGAGGAACCAGAAAGTTTGTTTGAGCCACAAGTTGGGACATTATGCACAGAGACATTGCCTCTTACCCATAACTGATGGCTAACCCCATAGTGCAGGACCCACATTCCCCAATGAGGAGGGTCCCTCAGAGGGGGAAGGACAGGGAGGAGGCTAATGATGATATCAACATGGGTATATACACACTGTGTATATAACTAATAATAATCAAAATCTATCTTTATTATAGCTAATTATTAATGCAAATAAATCTATAAGTACATATTATATTGCATATCATTTTATTAGCATGCATTCCCAACCACAAGTGAATGTAGTTCCTAAAAGTCCTGTAACCAAAGGGGACATGTGAGAATTACTCAGTGGGTAAGTGGTAGCAGGATGCCACAGTGAAGATGTCACTTCTCAGCTAAAGTGAGATCCCAAATGTGATAGGTATCTAGTAAAACCATGCATGTATGGAAGGGAGAGTTATGGGAGAGTTCTCACTAAAACATAATGTTTGCTACTATTCCCATACTCTTTTTCATTCCTAATAATTTAATTCATTCAAAAATGACAGAATTACAGTTGGCACCAGTATCAAGTGACAAGAAGAAAAAAATATTATATGGTAGTAACAGATATGTGTGGACTTTTTCACAAGACACATTGGAAGTTTCAATAAAAATAAAACATTCATCAACACATGACCCATATACCCCAACAAGGAGGGTCCCTGTGGAGGGGAGAGGACAGGGAGGAGGCTAACAGTGGTACCAACTTGACTGTATTCACTTACTACAGAAATAAAAAAAAAATGAAACATTCATGGTAGCTATAACAATTGTTTTAAATAAGCTCTAATCATGTAGGGACCGACTTGTAACTGAACTTCCTTCCTTATTTTTTATTATACCAAACAATCATCTTAAAATAGAAATTGAGGAAAGTGTACAATATACTCAAGTACTTGTCAAATCTGCAGTTTCTGTAAAAAAAAAAAAAAAAACAATGAAAATAATGCAAGGCACATCAAATTTATTTCCTTCAGATAGAAAGTTTAATCAGAGTGTAATGAGAACTGAAATTAATAAATTAAAAGTGAATGTACAAAAGAGAAAAATATTTTTTTCAATCAGACAGTAATTATGCTTTCAACATCGTAAATTAAATCCCCGAGTCAATATCTTTCAGTGTACCGAATCTATTATCCTTCTTAGCCTTTTATTTAAAGCTACCTATTTCTAACTAGAATAAACCAACACATTTTTAAAAATAAAAATAAATATTTATTAAGATATACACTGTGATATAATTTCATCAAGTCTCTCGATGTGAGGTGTTGGATTTTAGTGACTTTTCCTACCAGGGTGACATAGAAACCAATGAAGCCCCTGCACTGTTAGATACCTGCATGTTGAGGTGTTAATATCAGTTAATGTAAAATTACTAAATGGGGATAATAAATAATTAATTGCTATATCAACTCAATTTTTTTCTTTTAAGGAGACGTTTAAGCATTGAGTTTAATTACTTGTCTGTATTCTGCTGGTGTGGATCATAACTTTCTCTTATACTATGAGTTGAGCAAGCTCATTACCTTTGTTTGGATCATTTTCTCCAAATAATGAGGGAAAGAAATTTTTCACAGAGCCATCATGAGGAAGAGACCTGACAACATTCAAAAAGCTTTAAGGTCACTGTTTACCATGGAGTAGCACCATAATAATTTCCCAGTTTTAGTATCTTATTTAGTCCCTAAATTTTTCTTTATGCCAGTTCTGTTTTGATATTCTGTTACCCTGTGACTTAGTATCATGTCAGTAAATATTTTGGAATGTCACAGTTTTATGTGTGCTTAAGTACTTTTTCAGTATCAGTGATTCTAAAACGTGGGTGCACTGTGTAAAAGTCCAGTCGTTGGAAAAGAGAGTGGACTTTTTGCATGGTGGGAGAAAGTATTAAAGCCGTTAGCACATGTGATGCAAAGATTGTCAACTAGAAGAGAAACACCTGTTGGTGTGTCCGTGCGAGCATATCCAGGTAGTATCAGCTGAGGACAGAAGACCCACTGATCAGGCGGGCTGGCCTCCAGAGGGGGATTCCAGCACAAGAAGAGGACCTTTGTGCTGCGGTTTCTTCTTTCGCTGACTGCTGACCATACTGTCTTCTCGGACTCACTTAAGCCTTCAGTTTCATAATGCAGACTCAATACCTGCCTTTCTCTGGGAAACTTCCAAGCGAGAAGCATCAGTGTCATTTTGGGAGATCCTGGGAATCAAGCTTATGTCCGCGAGGTACAGAGGTCCAGCAAGCAAACAGTCTAATAAATCCTTTTTAAAATAACACATAGGCATTTATTGTTTGTGTTCTTGTATATAACTCTATATAATGAAGTATATTTAATAGATTTTGCTGAAAGCAAGAAGAGACAATGACATGTTAAGATACATTTGGGAGTCATTAATTTATATTTCAGAATTAAAGATGGATTTCTAATTTTTGGGTAAACTGGCAGTGTTTAGGAAGTTGTGTTATTTCATGACTTGTGTAATAACATTATGCATTGATTAGACTGGGAAGCAACAGGCTGTACCACTCTTTTGTAGTTGGCCTTATTACAGAAAGTGCTAGAAAAAGCAGGAATGAGGTCTGTTGCCCAACTCTATTATGAACTGCATGTCCATTAAAAAAATATCATCTCTGAGAGATCAGTTTTCTTTAATAAAATGATTTTATATCAAGTAATTGCTTAAGTTTATTCAAATACTGTAATTATATTGTAATGTAGGATAACATTTCTCAAAGTGTAGGCTGAGAACAGGTGACATATATGTATTAGGTGGGAATTTCATTATAAGCTTCAAAGAAAACATTCTTTTAGAGCAAATAAAACACATATGTGAATGAGAAGTTTCCTGCCTTCCAATAAGCAATATTTAATAGAGATTTACAAAACCGTAAATGATATAATTCTCATATTAAAATATTTAGTTCCAGAAAATATAGTTGTCTTTCACAAAATTATTATCTGCATGATCATGTATTGGTTATTTTTTATTTTAAATAAATAAAAATAATTATGTTAAACAGTTTCTCAATTACTATATTAGCATAGTAAACATTGACAGATACAATTCACATAAAATATTTGAGATTCTCAATAACTTATGATTTAGAAGACTTTTTGGTTATTTATCCATTACTTAAAGTCATTCTATCACCCTTCTCACTTATTCTCATTTACCCTTTCTCACAATTGTAATGCATATACCAAGTTCTAACAATAAACTCAATTTGATATTTTGAAATTGAATATTTTCTTTTCCATTAAAGCAAAGTCATTCACTACTCTCCTAACAGCCAACTAGTACTGAATTATATTTTAGCACTTAGTTATCCAGGGAGAAGTTTCCATTTCCTTTACTAATGCTGAAAATGCAGTGATATTACAGAAAAAATATGGAAATATCTGGAAATATGGAAAATATTAATTATATAGCTTGTTACATTGGAGGAAGTTTTTGCATTAATAGATTGAGGAGGATATCTTACTTATATATTATTTACAGTTCTTACATTAGTATTACAGCTTGGGTATTTAGAAGATTCACAACTTCTGATTATTTTCTCATGAACATAAAGTCAATTTAAAATTATTTTCTAATTTTGTTTTCACATAAACTTTATAATATATGAATATATGACAACACTGAAATTATATGCAGTATATTAGGGCTAGTGAGGATTTTAAGTGGAAAGTAATTTTAATTGATTCTTACAAAGATATTGCCTTCAATAAAATTTGCTAATCATCTCATAAATATTTTATTTACTTGGTCTATATGCTACCCAAACCAATCTTTTAGCAATTTTTATTATCAGTTATTATCAAACACTTACAATGATAATAAGCACTAGAAATATGATAGTTTACTTTATCTGAATTATAAATTTCAGGATCCAGATAGTAAATTAATGATTTCCTTGTTAGATATCTTCATGTAAAATTCACATGCAGGGTAGTTCCCTTGGTACCAAAACTTGCCAAGATCTCTCCCCTTTCTTCACTTGAAGTTTGCACTTTTAACTATAGACTTTACTATATGTACAGCATTATAACTGAAGACAGAGCTGTTGGAGCCGGTCATCTCTGTGAATTAGCCTACAGAACAGGATTCCTTCAGTGCTTAACCATAGCATGTGACATTACCACAGCCTATGAAATCTAGGGCTCTGCTACTTTCAGAGTAATGGTGGCAGAGACAGTAGAACACACGAAAGAGACTAAAATCTCCCTAAATGCAAGTTCCTGAGCTTTGGAATACCAAGGCTTAACTCTCACAGTCCCTTTTTTGTACTTTATTGTAAATGATATATTCCCTTCATACAACATGCTGTGTATGCAGTTATTCTGCATCACTAGATAATTTAGAGAAATCACTTATAAGTGCACAGCAAGCCTGCTTTATATCAAAAACTATCAAGACCCCTGTGAGACTGAATTATTCATATCATATTCATTGAACCCAGTTTCATAGATACTGGCAGAAGGCATGAGATGCCTGGTTGAAATAGTCTGTAGTTATTTATATCCCAATTGTCATCATGACAACAAAAATCACATCCTTAACTTAACTCCTTGGCCCTCTTATCCCAAGGGTCTATGTGGAACAGTCTAATGATTGCTACAAACATAGTGGATTTTCATAACTGAAAAAGATTGAACTTAAGAAGCCACTAACAAGATCAGAGTCCTCAAACACCTTTTCAATAGGGTTAGGAAGGAAACAGAAATTTGTTCTCCTGGACCACAGAAATCTATTATCTATCTATCTATCTATCTATCTATCTATCTATCTATCTATCTATCATGTATCGATGATGGAGGGAGACATGATCTCCCTGTTCTAAGAGAGGGTGATGGCTAAACATTGTAGAATTGAGACTGTAGAATGAAATCTACCCATTCTTCTGCTTACAGGTTTATAGAATTATGAGAAACTATGTAGAAGAGAAACACAGGATTCATTTTTTTCACTACTACAGAAAATTTATGATTATTCATTTCATATAGGAGATATTTCTGGAATTTTCCCTATCCTAAATTATATCAATAAATGGCACTTTACTGGTGTTGATGGATTGATGGAAATGATACAAAACTCCATGCTGGCAGTTTCTGCAAAAGCATTTGCTATACTCCAATACTCAAGTTGAACTGAAATCCCTGATTCCTATCATCTATCCACTAGTCTGTGTTGCAGACTCTTTCAACCTATATTCTCTCTCTTTCTCTCTCTGTCTCTCTCTCTCTCTCTCTCACACACACACACACACACACACACACACTTCACTTCTCAAGTGATGATTGATACACGTTTTTCCTTTCCTTTGCTTTCAGCAACATGTTTAATTGCACTTGACTAATGGTCATAACTACATGTTCCTGGTGGGTAACCACCTGCTCTTGGATTGGCTAACAGATCCACTCAGTGGAGAGGAACCCATATCTGGAACTGGGAACCAAGTCAGAATCATATCCAAGTAACCAGTTTTCTTTCCAATATCAAGCTCCCACCATTCTTGGGCTTCAAGAGGGGCTACAGTGATTAAATTCTCTCTAAACTAATAATGGTTATCCCATTTATCTGGTGCTGACTTCAATTGCCATTGGAGAATTCACTTGTCTTTTTCTGATGGACACAGAACCTGAGGAAAGAATCAGCCCATCACACCTCACCAGGGTCCCAGCTTAAACCACAGAGTAACTAGGGAAATGAGCAAGAGTGCTGCTTTCTTGGTGAACCTGGTATCAACACAAGGGTGAAGGAATAGACAAAGAGTATACTCAATTCCTACTAAACCAGAGACACAGAGGTTCCCAAGATGTCATGACTGAAGTAGACCTAAATGAACCCAAAGCTCAGGAAAATTCATGGGAGATGGGGTGGAAAGATTGCCAGAGCCACAAGTTGAGACGTGATGCACAGTGACATTGCCTCTTACCCATAACTGAAGACTACCCCCACAATGCATAACCCAAAGTCCCCATGGGGGTAACTGGCATCCCCAATGAGGAGGGTCCCTTCAGGGGGGCAGGGATGAGGGTAAGGATGATACCAATATGTGCTGTTTGCAAACTAAGTATGTGAATAACTAATAAAAATAAATACACATTTAAATAAAAAGTAAATAATAACAAATGCAGTACATCTGCAGTTACAAGAACAGTAAATTCTAGGACTTCTGGTCAAGATGGCATCCACCTAACCAGGCAAGGAATCAAGTGGTCACTGAGACTTTTAGGGGAGAACAATCTCTAATAGATCACCAGTGGGAGTGTGCTCTCAGGTAACCCACCTGTCTCCCAATCACCCCAAGCATCCATCCTAACCAGAGAACCAGAGTCCCAGCCTCAGGCTACTCTCTCAGTAACTGCAGGCAAGAAGACACAGGACAATAGTTCGGCTTGTGCCCCCAGGCACAGGCAATTGCCTGGATCTACACCCTACTTCACCCCCTCCTGTGAGGTCACAGATTTCCCTCCCAACCTCCCATGTGTCTTCAGACCTCCCCTCATCCATCCACTCCTCTCCCTCTCCATCCCACCCCAGCCCACCCTGCCTTTGGAATCGCTCCACTCTGCCCCCTGCACCCCTCGACTTCCACCCACTCTGCTTGGCCCTGCCCCTGCCCTGGAACTTCAGATCTGAACCACATGGTCCTGCCCCCATATGAATTCTGACCCCTCCACTCTGCTCCATCCCCAACATATTGGACTTTAGACATGCTCTGCTCTGCACAGCCCTGCATCTGCCCCTTGCAAATTCAGACCAACTTGGCTCCACCACACACCACCCCAAGTGAGTCTTGACCCTTGACTCTCACCCCCAAACTCCACCTCCACCCTCGCACCCATCTATGCCCCCTGTGAATTGCACCACCTCCCCCACCCATCTAGAGCACAGTCCCACTCTTCCTGCTCCCACACTGTGATGGGCAGACCACAACACAAAAGAAATAACATAAAAAAATCAAATGCAAGTAAATCCAATAAGATCTCCCAGTCCATCCATGGAAGTTTCTAACCAAGACATAAAAGAGACAATAGGATCAGAAAATGAAGTTATAAGCAATGCAACCCTGACCAAGCTATTGGTAGAATTGCACAAAAGCAGCAAAGGACTGATAATCATGTGGACGCTGCTATCAATAGACTAGACCTAGTAAATAAGAAGATAGAAGGGGTCCAAACACAGTTAAAGGATATAGAGGAAAGAAAAAAAAAGGACCTAAAAAACCAGCTGGCTATGCTAAATAAAGACATAAAGAAATGCAAGGAAGAATTCCAAGAAGCATCAAGAAAATCGGAAAATGATGTGAAAAAGGAAATTGACAGAGGGATGAAAACCATACATAGAAAAGTAGTAGGGAATGCAAACCTAATTGAACAAGCCCAAAACTCCTTAGAGGCTCTCAAGGATAGATAGAGTCAGCCATGTGGAGGATAGAAACTCATATCTGGAAGACAAAACAGAAGAAAGAGTTCAGGAGTGCAAAAGTTTCAATAATTTCAAACATTTCTGTGAACAGAACATGTGGGAAATGTGGGATACCCTCAAACGTCCCAACATTCAGATCATGGAAATACCAGAAGAGGAAGAAATTCAGACCAAAGGCATGGAAAACTTATTCAACAAAATAATTGGAGAAAACTTTCCCACTCTCTCAAAAGAAAGGCCCATTGAGATAAAAAAAGCTAACAGAACTCCAAACAGATTAGATCAAAGGAGAAACTGTCCAAGACATATCGTCATTAAGACTCTAAACATTGATAACAAGGAGAAAGTCCTATATGCAGCTAGGGAACACATCACATTGAATAGTAGCTCCATGAAAATCACTTCAGACTTCTCAATGGAAACACTGAAAGGCAGAAGGGCCTGGAATGGAGCACTGAAATCTCTAAACCTATGGCTTCCAATCCAAACTACTCTACCCAGTAAAAGTATTCCTGATAATAGATAGTGAAAGAAAACCTTCCATGACAAAACTCAATTATACAACTATATGAATACAAAATCAAACTTACAGAGAGTATTTCAGGAAGTTATCCACACAGAAGAATCAAATAATCAAACTCAAATTCCTATAAGAAACAGATCACAATAACCAAACTCAGAGAATATTATGATCATTTATCTTTATGCACCAAACATAGGTGCACCACAATTCATAAAATAAAACAGAAATAACCACCAACATCATCATAGTTGGGGACTTCAATACATCATTATCAGCAACAGATAGATCATCCAAACAAAAACTCAACAGTTTTTGAGAGAGCTCAACAAAACCATAGAACATTTACGCTTAACGGACATCTATAGAATATTCCACCCCAAATCCACGGACTACACA
Organism: Dipus sagitta; assembly: GCA_036346955.1. Classification (NCBI taxonomy): domain Eukaryota; kingdom Metazoa; phylum Chordata; class Mammalia; order Rodentia; family Dipodidae; genus Dipus; species Dipus sagitta. The sequence goes on from CM070774.1 coordinate 170,224,472, forward strand.
TTCTTCTCACAGCACACTCAACCTTATTTAAAATAGATCATATACTGGTTCACAAAGCCTGTCTCCATATATTTAGGAAGATTGACATAATCCCATGCATGATATCAGATCACAACCCAATATTGCTAGAAATTAACAACAAAACACACACCAAAAATCCCATCAGCTCCTGGAAACTGAACAGCACAATTTAAACAATAAATGGGTACTGGATGAAATTAAAAATTAGAGAAATTTCTAGAAACCAAAGCTAAACTCAGAGCAGATTAATCTAAACAAACCTATCACACCCATCGAAATTGCAACAGTGATTAAAAAAACAAAAACAAAAACAAAACTCCCCCAAAAGAAGAGTCCAGGACCAGATGGCTTCTCACCTAAATTCTATCAAACCTTCATGGAAGAACTCAAACCAGTCTTTCTCAAACTATGCCACACAATTGAAGATCAAGGAAAGCTCTCCAATTCCTTCTATGAAGCTACTATCAATCACCCTAATACCAATACCAGGCAGAGATGCCAGAAGAAAAGAAAACTACAGGCCTATTTCCCTGATGAATTTAGATGCAAAGACCCTGAACAAAATCCTCACAAACCGAATTCAACAACACATCAAATCCATTATCCAACTTGATCAAGTGGGCTTCAGCCAAGGAATGCAGAGATGTTTCAACATATGGAAATCTGTCAATGTAATACATCACATAAAAAAGGCTAAGCACAAAAACCACCTGATTATTTCAATAGATGCAGAAAAGGCCTTTGACAAAATCCAACATCACTTCATAACCAAAACATTGGAGAGAATCTGCATGGTTGGTTTATATCTTAACACAATGAAGGTTATATACAAACTCCTAAAGCCCAAATAATACTTAATGGAGACAGAATGAAGGAATTCCCATTGAGATTGGGAACAAGACAGGGGTATTCACTTTCACCTCTGCTCTTGCATTTGAAGTCCTATCTCAAGTAATAAGACAGGAGAAATAAATAAAGGGGATACAATTTGGAAAGGAAGAATTCAAGTTAGCGCTATTTGCACACAACATGATTCTATATGTAAGACATTCGAGAGCCTCCATTCCAAAACTCTTAAAGGTGATAAACTCCTTCAGCAAAATAACAGGATACAAAATCAATGCATAAAAATCAATAGCCTTTCTATATGCAAGTGACAAAGATACAGAGAAAGAAATAAGTGGCATTATCCCATTTTCAGTAGCAACAAAAAAATATAAAATACCTTGGAATAACATTAACCAAGGAAGTGAAAGATCTAGACAATGAAATCACAAAAACACTCAAAAAATAAATTAAGGAGGACTTAAGAAAATGGAAAGACCTTCCATGATCCTGGATAGGCAGAATTCACATTGTAAAAATGGCAATCCTTCCAAAGGCTACCTTCAGATTTAGTGCAATTCCCATCAAATTCCCAACATCGTTTTTCACAGAGATAGAAAAATTGATCTCAAAATTCATAGGGAAAAGCAAAAGGCCTTGGATATCCAAGCATATCCTCAGCAAAAGAAACACCTCCAAGCTGGGTGTGGTGGTGCACACCTTAATCCCAGCACTTGGGAGGCAGACGTAGGAGGATTGCCATGAGTTTGAGGCCACCCTGAGACTCCATAGTGAATTACAGGTCAGCCTTGGCTAGAGTGAGACCCTACCTGGAAAAACCAAAAATAAATAAGTAAATAAATCAATAAATCAACAAATAAATAAATAAAAATAAAATAAAAAAGAAACACCTCTGGAGGCATCACCATACCTGATATAAAACTATATTACAAAGCCATAGTAATAAAAACAGCATGTACTGGTATAAAAACAGAAGTATAGACCAATAGAATAGAATTGAGGACCCAGACTTTGGGTCAAGTAACTATAGCTATTTGATATTTGACAAAGGCCCTAACAATATAGGCTGAAAAAAAAGCATCTTCAACAAATGGTGCTGGATAAACTGGGTAACCATATGCAAGAAATTGAAACTTCATCCACACATCTTACCATGCACAACAATCAAATACAAATGGATCAAAGACCTCAATATAACACCAGAAACTTGTCCACTACTGGAAGAAAAGTTAGGAGGAACATTCCATGATCTAAGAATGGCAAAAGACTTCCTGAATAAAACCCCAGTAGCACAGGATCTTAAACAATCACTCAACAAATGGGATCTTATGAAGTGGAGAAGTTTCGAAAAGGGAGGGGAGGGTAAGGAAAGAGGGGGTATCCAAAACTAGACCCAAAAGGCAATGGTACCATAAAACTCTACATCCTAAAAGACAGACCAAATGGCTGAACCTCCTCCAGGCCCTTAGAAGAAACACCAGATTCACAAGGCCCTGGAGAAGCCTCAACAAAAACTGACCATTATCTCCTATTTCTGCTTCTCTCTCTCTCTCTCTCTCTCTCTCTCTCTCTCTCTCTCTCTCTATCTCTATCTCCCTCTCCCTCTCTCTTCCTCTCTCCCTCTTCTCTCTCATACATCTATCTCTTTTATATTACTTATATGGTTCTTTCTTCTTTTCTTGGCTGCTGACCTGTATTTCCCAGTACCAGCAGGTGGTAATCATCCACAATGAGCTTTTCATCACAGAGACTTACAATGTTTCCCAAAAGAAGACAGATTTATGTCAGAGAACTTGAGGGCCCACCATAGGTTCATGGTAAGACCCTACTGCTGAAGACACCATACACTGTTGCTATGTAGCATGGAGCGACATAGCTGGAAGCTGGAAGAGTGTCAGTCCTTAGACAGTTAGTGCTGCTCGTGCTGGAAGGTGCTACATGAGCTACTGGGGGATAAAAACTAATATCTGCCCAAGCAATGCATGGTCTAACTTACTTAGCAGCAAACTACCTGACGTGATGCTCATACAAGTGCAATAGTGGCACATAGCCATGGTGGGAAACCAACTGCTCTCAATTTGGCTAACTGATGTGCTCAGTGGAACAGAACCCATAGCTGGAGCTGGGAAATAAGTCACAACCATATCCAAAAATGAACCCACTCTCCACTAAACTATCTCTAAAAAAACAATGGTTAACACATCCACTTGGTGCTAACTTTACTCTTCATTGGAGAATCTGCTTGTCTTTTTCAGATAGATGTAGATCCTAAGGAGAGAACCACCCCATCATACCTCAAAAGGGCCCCAGCTGAAATTAAGAATAATTTTGGAAACGAATATCAAGAATGCTATTTTCTTGGTGAACTGGGAACCAGCACAACGGTGAAGGAGATAAACACAGAAAAAATCAATCCCTACCAAACCAGATATCCAGAGACACACAGGCACCCAAGATCTCAACATGGAAGCAGACCTAATATGAACTCAACATGGCTCAGGGAAGTTTGTGGAAGAGGGGGCTGAAAGCATGTCAGAGCCACATGTTGGGTCATGACACAGAAACATTTCCTCCTACCCAAAAGTAAAGGCTAACCCCACAATGCACAACCCATATATTCCAACAAGGAGGGTCCCTGTTGAGCAGGGAGGACAGGATAGAGGCTAACAATGGTACCAAATTGAATGTATTCATTGATTACAAAAATAAATTAATTAATAAATAAAAATAAATAAATGCACAAAAAAGAAACGTAAATTCTGGAAATAATGTGCAACGTAGCCACTATAGCTAGTAATATTACTAGAAAGTTGTTAAGAGAATAGACCTAATTAGAACATAAGCACAAAAATAGTAACAAGTAAGATAATGTATATGCTAATAACTTTGGCTGAAGTAAACACAACACACACATATACCAGCACATTACACTGTGCACTTTAAATGTACAAACTTGTCAAGTTTATATTTAAAAGACTGAAAAACTCGAACATGATTCTGGAAGTGGATGACAACCACCTGGAGTCATGAGAATGTTTATGGAGGATGGCAGTCCTCTGGAGTTCTTCCTCTCAGCTAATGCAGACTCTGCACAGTCCACTACATCCTGTCCTACCTACTTCCTGCTGCATCCTCTCATGTCCACTGTGCTGTATCAAACCAAGTAGGAAGATCAGAAGTATTCCTAAGAAGAAACCAGCTGACTCTCGAAGGTAGAATTTGAGAATTTGGGGGAGGCTGTGAGTCACGGCAAGGATATTTCAGGGTTTAGGTCAAAAGTGTGGCTTAGTTTCATTCATTTGCATGGGATCCTACTGATAGTAACTTTAATTAAATGCTGCATAAAATTACTGGGTAATTTTTGCCTCCATTTCGTATCAAACTGTGTGATGGACTGTTGAACTAGTGGAAATATTGATCAGAAATCCAGATGGTGAAGAAAGGAAGGGCAGATTGGGAAGGCAAATTTGCTCTGTTTCTTTGCAGAGGTATCAGCATCATTTCTTCTGAAGTGTTTGCTGAAGGACGAGTACATGATAAAGTGTGTGGGGAGTGAGAGCGCACTTCAACGTCTCAGCCAGAGAAAGGCAGGACAACTCTCCCAATATCTGCTTGGAAATAAGAGCTTCCTAAGCTCCAGTTTCTTCAGCTGTAACATGTAACTGCTGTGCTCACAGGATCTACATGGGCCACTGTGCAAGTCCCCTTGACATGGGAGGGCAAGAAAACCTAATAGATTCTTGAAAGTTGTATTGTTTTTTTGTTTTGCTATGGCTAACATAATCTTGTCCACGAATGAAATTGCATGGATTTGTGCAACTTCATATAAGACAAAATTGCTAGCTTGCCAACAATTAAGTCTGTCTCCTCACATTATTGTCAAAAAAACATCAAATTTTATTAAGTGATAGAAGTACTGGATAATAAATCTTTATTTATGCTAACTGTTCAGAAAATTAAATATACTTGGGAAGTGAACGTTTTTATTGATCTAAATTCCTTAAAGTTAAACTGATATGTAAGTAAACAATTAGAGTTTATTTTGTTGAGAGTCAATGAAAAACCGCATACTTTGATTTTATTATTTTACTGATGTAGATGGGATTGAAATATTTTAATTTAAATTCAAAATATGCTGAGTCATTCCCTTTGAGACATCAATCTTTTTAACAAGCAAAGTTTATTCAACTTGTTCAAATACCCACTGTGTCTCAGTGGACAGTAATGCCACTTACTCCCTTTTATTAATACAAGTTTCTAGTCAACCTTAAATCTTTTTTAGAAATTTCTACTTTTTCCTCACATTTATTCTCATTATTAGAGATGCATTTTGTCAGTTATTTGTTAATGATCTACTACATAAAAACAAGTTCCCATTTTTCAAAATGTACATATCTGTGTCTTCTAACAGAGCCATTCTCCAATTGAGAATAATCAAATATCTGAATTAGAGACAGTTGTATTTTTTATTTTAATTCACTGTACCTACATAAATAACCACATGGTATCCTGTGTTTGTGTACTTATTTCCTTCCCCCCTGGTTCTGTGGGTTTTTTCCCATGCAAGAGTTCATATTGATATACTGCTTTATGCTGTAAAAATTCCCTAGATTTTTTTTAAAATCTGAGGAACAGAGAAAGTTATATAGGCTATGAGTACATAGTTCTCTTTCACTTGCTAACAGTATGAATCATTTGTAAAGAAATACAGAGTGATACTTCAGGTAAGGTAGAACAATAATCTGCTGATCTATAACACATAGTTAGAAAAATTTATATATCTTATCAACTGTATATAAATGAAAACTACCCTAATATATTCTGGCTAAAGTTTCAAACTGTGCGTTGACTTAGGACTTAGTGGTGTGGTATTTAAATGCTTGGACCAGTTACTTTGACAAGGGCTGTTTGTCTTCTTTGCACATGGTTCAAATACGAAAAAGTGGATCTAAAATAGTACTCTTCCCCAAACCACGGTCCTGTTTATACTAGTGACTGATGACTGGAAGACCGAACAGGAAATGCATAGGAAATATGTCTTACCTCAACGTCCATTGGATAATGTTAGTACTATTCTACTACTACATTGAAGAAGTTTTTTAGGAATGACAAACAAACAAAAGAACAAAGTTAAAATAATAACCTGGATTTAAAGTTCTTTACATAAATTTTCAGGTTTTACTTGTTAAGTTTTAAGTTTTAAAGAATAAATAACATTGGAAAGTTAGCCTTTATAATTTTTTAAAAATATTTTTTTTATTTATTTACCAAATAAAGATTGATAGAGAGAAGAGTGGCAGAGAGAATGGGTGTCCCAGGCCCTCTAGCCACTGCGCACATACTCCAGGCACATGTGCCAATTTGTGCATCTGCCTTAACGTGGGCACTGGGGTTTGAACATGAATTGTTAGGCTTTGCAGGCCAGTACTTTAAGCACTGAGCCATCTCTCCAGCTCTAACCTTCATAATTTTTAGATTAACTTTTGGGGGAATGTTGACAGAAACGAAAACTTTTAAAACAGGTGAGAAAGGCAAACATTTCAAGGAAAAAAAATCTGTAAGTAGTATTTAAAATATATACATATATATTTGGAAAACTAGGAATGCACAATAAAAATTGAGTGTATGGGGCTGGAGGGATGGCTTAGCGGTTAAGGTGTTTGCCTGAAAAGCCAGAGGACCCAGGTTCAATTCCCCAGGACCCATGTTAGCCAGATGCACAAGGGGGCTCATGTTTCTGGGGTTTGTTTGCAGCAGCTGGAGTCTCTGGCACGCCCATTCTCTCTCTCTCTCTCTCTCTCTCTCTCTCTCTCTACCTTTCCCTTTCAAATAAATAAATTAATTAAAAATAAAATATTTTTAAAAAAGAAAATGAGTATATGGAAGTAATCTATCAATATATAAAAACAAGGAGAATCCTCATATTGTCTAATCAACATAACAATTTACACATTTTTTTGAAGATTGTCATGTCTTTATTGGCCTCTGTCCCTTTTTCTTTTAACAATTTACAACTTCTGCTTTGATATATTTTATGACAGAGAAATTCTACAATAGTTATCAATTCATTTTGATATTATGACTTCCCCTCTCATTCCACATGATGAGAACTCTTCTTCATTCCTTGGAATTTTTGTACTGTGTTGTGTGACTCTCCTTGGGGCATGAAATACTTTCATCAACATGCATGAGAAGACCAGGATGAGCATGTCCATATATGATGTGCTCTTTCTGGGGGCTTTATTTATTTAATATTAATTCAAAGGAAAAATACGATTGAACTACTTCAAAGAGAACGAGTGATAGATTAACTATTGCCTTAACATGAACCTTTACATTGACTACATTAACTCTTAACCTGCTAAACTTTAGTTATGCCTTTGTAAACTAGCAACTAGTGAAGACATACTCCCTCCACATACCACCATCTGCATACTATGAAATGGCTCTACAGTAAGAAATAATTTGCACATATGCCTTGGATAAGAGCATGTATTTCACTATTATATTAAACTATTCATTCAGTATCTTCATGAGGAGCAAAAGTTTTTCAAAGACACTTCAGAATTTTAGTGGAAATGCTGAGAGAGTTGGAGGCAAGCCAACATGTTGAACTCATACTTTTCTCACAATTTTCATTCTTCTTTCTTTTTTCCCATTAGTTGATTTTTTTCTTTTTCTTTTTCTTTTCTTTCTTTCTTTTCTTTCTTTCTTTTTTTTTTTTTTTTTTTTGATTTTCAAGGTAGGGTCTCACTCTGGTCCAGGCTGACCTGGAATTCACTATGTAGTCTCAGGGTAGCCTTGAACTCTTGGCAATACTCCTACCTCTGCCTCCCGAGTGCTGGGATTCTAGATTAATTAAATTTATTCCTTATGGAATTTCTGTTTTAGTGCTCAATTCCATCAATCTGTTCTCCTTTAATATTTCTCAATTCTTCCATCCCTCTGCCTACCTTTATAAGACCTCTCCCCTCTCCCCTCCATAACACTCTTATTGCTGCTTTAGCTTCAAGATTTCCTTTTCCCATTTTCAGGGGGTCTCATGAGACTGGGGAATCTCACAGCAACAGCCTGGACTGCAAAGCTGACCACATAGTGGTACATATTTTGTCCTCTCAAATTGGCTATGGAGACAACTGGTATTTCATTGGTCTCCCTTAATCCCTTCCTGAAAGTTAATACTGTAACCTTCATAAATTTTACATCTGGGCAAAAGAAATCTTAAAGTTCTTAACAGGTACTGGTTGAAATTCTATTCAGAAGGAAATATCAATTAGTCTCATTTCCAGGTAAAATGTATATATTTTCAAAGTATTCAATACAATTATGCATCAAGGAAATGCACACCAAAACTTTAGTGAGATACTACCCAGTCCGGTTTGAATGGCTACTAAACAATGAAGTACTAAATTGTGATGAGGATATAGAGAAAAAGGATCTCAGTTTTGGTAGGAATGCAAGTAATCCACTATGAAGAAAATTATGAATGTTCCTCAAATGACTAAAAATAAATATACCCTATAATGCAGCTATCCCACTTATATGTTTCTAACCAAGGGGGATGGTAGTAACATGTCAAACAGATACCTACATTCCCTTGGTTATTGTGTTATTACTCATAGTAGCTACAGAATCAACCTAAATTCCCATCAATCAATGAATATGTAAAGTAAATATGAAATGCAGTATTATTCAGCCAAGAAACTACAATCCTGTAATTTATAACAAAATAGATGAATGTAGAAGATAATATGTTATGTAAAATAACCCAGAAACAGGGACTGGTATTTCACATTCCCTCTCACAAATGAGAAATAAAAATGTCAACATGAATGTAAGGATTACTAGAGATTGGAAAAGATATTGAACAGAAATGGAAAGGGAAGTTAGATTTGACCAGTGTGTACCATCTGTAAGTATGCAAATATCAAATTCAACCACAGTAACATATGCAATTAGCCCATGTCAATTTAAACAAAGTAATGTGTAAAGACAAGGTGAAGACAAGAGATTCCTCTTATTGAAACCAATGCACAAACATTTAGATTTGAAGCAATTCACCTGTCACTTTTAGCTATCTATATGAATTGATGCTAAGGGTCTTTATAGCTGTAGAAATATTATAAAATTAGATTTTAGAATTTTAATTTTTGACTTTTTGAAATCGAATCTCACTCTAGCCCAGGCTGACCTGGAATTCACTTTGCAGTCTCAGGGTGGCCTCTGACTCACAGTGATCATCCTGACTCTGCCTCCCAAGTGCTGGGATTAAAGACACATGCCACCATGCCCAGTGAGTTCAGGATTTTTTATAAAGTTCTACTCTGAACAAATTAAACATGTATATTAATTCAGTATTCCTAAAATTCCTAGAAATGAAAACCTTTTGTTCTCAATATTTTCTGTTATATTTATGAATACTAAGTCTAATTCTTTAACAATTCAGGCTTACATAATTTAGATAACTATTTTCCCGAGAATACTGTTAGTTTAAAAAATGTTACATTTTCTATGTCATTATTATTTTTTAAAGAATCACACAATTTTAACCAATATTTAATTGTTTTATTGATCCTAGAATAAATCAAGCTACATTTCACCAGCTCTTTTGGCACTCTAATTGTTGCTTTCATTAGTTTTAGAATAAAGTTTTCTGCCAATATGCTGATTTTACTTTCTTTTTACTTTTCACTTATTTGCACATATGTGTATGAATGTGTGTGTGTGCCTCAGGGTCTCTTGCCAGTGGAAATAAATGCCCATCTGGCTTTGTGTGGATGGCTGAGAAATTAATCCCAGATAATCAGGCTTTGCAATCAAGCAGATGTAACTGCTGAGCCACATTCCAAGCCCCTAAATCTATATTTCTAAAATATAGAAATACCATATTACCTATATCAAGTTACAATTTTAAAAGTTATTATCTGTGTTTACTTCTATAATCAATAAATGAAAGAGCTACAAATGGGGAGGGCTATGTGCTTACTCATGACTAATCACACCAGACTCCACATTTAATGCACACATGTGTCTATCTGTTTTGTAATGGAAAATCTTACTATTGTTACAATATTCAATTTTGTTTATTTTACAATTAAATTTTAATGAAATTAATTTCTCTTAAATAAAGCACATGGAACCTGAACATGTTAAAACAAATGTCCCAACAGGACACAACCTAGAGGGACCTTGAACTGAACATAAGCTTGATAGTTAAGAGACAGAAACACTACTTGATTATTGCTTCACTAGCTTTGACCAGGCAGACAACAACTTGCACGTAATTTAGACAACTATCAGAGTAAGTTATGACTGTGGACGCAGGACTAGTCTTCACAGCTCTATATTTCAGATGATAAGGTTTGAAACTGTATGATTTTTTTTTTACCATTTAATATGTAAGTATTCATGGAATCAATTTTATGAGAAAATCCTATTTCCTAATGTAAATTTGAAGCAATGGATTGTATTTTGTTGTTTCTTCCCATTAGTATTTCAAAAGTTTAATGATGACTTCTCTCATCTGAGGAGCTTCTGATAGAACTATCAGTACTTTTCTGGGAACCTTATGCCTTTTCTTCCCATAATACTAACAGAGAAATCATTGAAATGCTTACAATACAAAAAAAAAAAAAAAACACTTATCATTATTGTAGACTATGTTCTTATTATCAAGATAATATAATACTTTAAATTATTCTTTTGTTTTTGAAAAGAAGCAAATTAAAATATTATAAAATAACAGATAGATTCTAATAATATGCATCCTTTTGGCTTTTATAACTGCAGTAATTTTAGTACCTTTTCAAATCTCTGATAGAGAAACAACTGACTCTCTTCTAATGAACAATGTAGCAAGCAATAATTAGATAGAGAATATTAGATCTTAAGGGCTCTAGAATAACAATTATCATCCTGATGATGACAGAGAAAATGTACCAATCTCATTAGTATCCAACAGCTAAATCAACTGTAGACACAAATTTCATGTAGTATGCATGAAAATTTGTTATCTTTAGCTATATGTCATTTACAATTCCCATCTAGAATGACTTAAGTAAGAGAAAATTATCCCTTAAAATATTTGAAGCTGCAAGAAGCTTTTATTTTTATCCTCATATTACTTCTGATTTAGTTTAATCTTTATTAATTTTTTCCTACTAATAAAATGGAAAAAAGTAAGTAGAGTTGATTTTTTATTTTATTTTAATTTTTTAATAGAGAGACAGAGAGAGTGCAAAAGAGAGAGAGAATTGGTACACCATGTGCTCTGGCCACTGCAACTGAACTCTAGACACATGCACCATCTTGTGTGCATGCACCACTTTGTACATCTGGCTTCCATGAGCTCTGGGAGTCAAACCTGGGTCTTTAGCTTCACAAGCAACTGCCTTAACAGCTAAGTCATCTCTGCAGCCTGAGTTGAATTTTTTATAATTTAACATTCTATAAATTCAACAGAAACATATGACAATAAATAAAATAGCAATAGATATTAATATTTTAATAATTTATTTCACAGTAAATTATTTTCATATTTATCTTGAAGAGATTAAAATACTGTTTGTTTCATTTGTTGAGGTAGGGTCTCACTCTAGCCTAGGCTGACCTGGAACTCACTATGTAGACTTAGGGTGGCCTTGAACTCATGGCGATCCTCCTACCTCTGTCTCCTGAGTGCTGGGACTATAGACATGTGCCACCATACCTGGATAAGATACTTTTTTATTAAGTATGATTTCCACTGAAATGCATAGAAAGAAAAGAAGAGAAAGAAGTATGGATCTAATTTATGGTTGAAACATCTTAATAAAATTAATAGGTCCTGTACTGTGTGTGATGTGTCTTATATTTTTTATCCTGCTCAGATACCATAAATATAGCTAATATAAGTGACTTTTAAAAATAGAGATAATATCTGACAAATAAGAAAACTGAAGCAGAGAGAAGCAGGGCACCCAGATGCAAATCAAAGATTCATCATAGCTCAAAAATGTAGACTGTTAGATATAACTTTATATTCATGCATTAATAGCACAGTGCAAAAGTAACTTTTTAATTTAGGAGGATTATATTTTTGATGAAAGAATAAGAATTCTCCTATCTACAAACACTATAGATTATATTTTATGAAGTCACCAGTGTCATTGTCTTCAAAACAGAAATTTGTTTCTCATGGTTCTCTAGTATGGAATGACCTAGTGAACCGTGCCACAGACTTAGTTGTCCTCAAGATCCACGATGACACCTGGAATTTTATGTCCTTGGTAGGGGGAGAGGCTGTATCCTCATGTGGCTAAACATAGAAGGCATCAGAAAAAGATCACTCCCTCTGCCATGAGGAAGTGTGAGAGCCTCTTGTGCCATCTTACATTGGCAGAGCATGTTACTTATTGTAGTCACCACTGACCAAACACCAGACTGGAAGTAATTTAGGGGAGAGATGATTTTGGATCCCAGATTGAGAGGGTAGTTAATGCTCATCATGGCAGAGAAGGTGGGTGGCAGGTGCTTGTGGCTGGGGCTCTCCACATTTCTATAGTTCAGGAACTGAGGTAAGAAGTAAATCCAGGCTGTAAATCTTCAAGGTCACTGTTAGTTACCATATTGCTCTAGCAAGGGTCCAACTCCTCCTTTACCTGACCTTCCAAAACAATGACACCAGCTGGGGTCTCAATGTTCAAACAATATCCCTGTGGGGGAACATTTCACATTCAAAGCATTATGCAGTCAGACTCTAGTGACCCCATCAGCCACTAAAGGCCACCCCTCTTAACACTGGGGATAAAAACTCATCATCAGTTGGAGGAGACAAAACATGTGAAGCATAGAAATATCCTTCACTTCTCCACCTTTTTAAAATGTTTCAGAAGAGAACAAGGGTACTGCCCTCAGTCATCATGCTCTTACTTCTTTCTGCTGTGGTGTCACATCATTGCTCATAATTACTAACGTCACAAGTTCTCAACTACAAAATCATTTGTATGATTTCAAAATCTCATAAAATGAAGTGATTCAACAATTGCTTTCATTCCAATAACAGGAGATGATCTTGGTTAGCCCCCACGGGGCAATACTACTCATACAGAGATAAAAATTAGGAAGAACTTCAAAGAACCAATCAGTGCATACATTCTTACATCAGTGACTATCCTCATATGCACCAGTTGTGTTGGCTTAAAGTCTACTTTACTCAATTCTTCTTGACAATGTTTAAAAATGTATATAATGTATTTTGATTGCATTCACTACTATTTCCTTGTCTTTCTGCCCTCCCACTCATACTGCATGCTTTCTTCTTTCCAAGTGTCTCTTCTTTTACTTAGATGTCTTATTTTTTATTTTTATTTATTTATTTATTTATTTATTTATTTATTTATTTATTTATTGTGTGTGGTTACCCACTGTGTTTAATTAGCATTGCTTTCATGAGCATGGATAGAAGTTATTTATTGGAACATTTCAATTCACCAGTGGCTATACAACTGAAGAAAATATTTCTCTCCCTTCAGTATCTGCTGCCTGCCAATAGCTCCTCCAGGTGAGACAGGACTTTCTGATCCCCTCTCCCGACCACGACGCAGTGTTCACGTGCCCATTCTTGTGTCATAGGTGTTGTGAGGTCATGCATGCAAGGGTCATGTCTAGTCCATAACACAGTGTTCTACAGCACTCCTCTCCATTCCTGACCCCTACATTTTCCTGCCTCCTTTTCTACGGTGTCCCCTGAGTCTTGGAGGGACTAATATGCATGTTCCATTCAGGGTTGAGGTCCCAACACTCAACAGTCACATATTCTCTTCAATGAACACTTCTCACTGAGGTAGGGGGATGGTTCTGAGAACGACTGGGAGCAGTACTCATCTATGGGCATAAACATCAGTATTTAGAAGATAATCCAATAAACCTGAAGCATACAATACATCCTTTCACAGAAGAATAGTACATCTCCCCACCCTGAGACCTAGGACTTCCTCAGAATTGAACTCTTGATCAGATTTACAGTAACAGGCATGAAATCTCTCCCTGGACTAGCCGCTAATACAATCAGGAATCTGTGGGATATCTTCCTAACAGACTGGCACCAGTGGGCACATGCTTCCTGGCAGTCTGTGCAGCACCTTCTTGCACTATGACAGCTTTCCACAAGGGCGGAAAGTTTGCATCCAAATTCCGGCATGATTTCTCTGTGTTCTGCTACTGCACTGGTCTTTAGCAGTAGAGTCTTACCACTGAGTTCTCATGACTGACCAGACCAAGGCCAATAGCCTGCCTTGTTCAGGGAGCCTCAGAGGACTCCATGACCGACAATTTAAAAGGTAGTGTCCCAACCTTGATCTTAGGACCTTTAGTATTCATGGCCTCTGGGAGTCTACACAGGTGCCTCTAGTAAGATATGTTTAAGGTATGTGTTTTTTTTTATTAGCTTACAAAACTGACTTATTTTGTTTCTAAGATTTTCTAATTCTTAAATTTTAGATCTCCTGAGATGTTAGTATATTGGAATGGAAATCTTTCCTAAAACAAATCAAATGTTTTGAAAAAGATCTGTATTTACTCTACACTTTTATTTCATACTCTACATTTTTTGAATAAACACAATACAGAAGCAATTACTGACTGGACAAGGACAATGTCTACCAGACATTTGCACCATGAATTAAAAAACAAAATAAAGCTATATTCTTTTCATAAATATTTAGTTAAACGCTACATATCAGAAGTGTATTTCTTCTGTGAAATGCTTGTTTCTATATATAAGCATAATAAAATTGATTAGTTCATATGATACCTATTATCTTTTTAACTTGTTTATACTTCATTAATAATAAATTATTCTAAATAAATGAGTTAAGTTCTCAGGAAATGACATCCCCAGTCCTCATTCTTTATTCCAACTGAAAATAAGCTAAGCTTATCTTATTATTACCTTATTATGTACAATAAATGTTCAGAATAAATAATAATCTCTCCTAAGGAATATTTACAGAAAAAGTATTACTCCTGAGTTCATATCTAATATGCTCTAGTCTAGATCTATCAACTTAGTACCATAGTTTCTAGTTAAAGAAAAGAAAACAGCAAAAATCACACTGAATCACATTGCAATGTTTTATTCCCAAGGAAATAGAAGTAAACATTATTTATTATGTATCTCCTAAAATAGGTCTATCCCTGGCTACTATTAGCGTCAAACCTCACATATAACCCAGACTATTTTTATGCAATGATGAATTCTCTGTTTTTTCTAAGATTTTTTAAAAAATTTTTATTGTCAATTCTATACATGTGCATAATATATTTGCTAATAGTCTCTTCCCATGACTTTCTTTCGTTCTCCATGCTCCTTATATGTACCCCTTCATTTCCAACTAATCCACCCTCTCTTTGGATGTCATTTGTTGTTCTTTGCCCTCTCCGTTATCCATGATAATATGGTCGTGGGCCCCAAATTGTGGAGGTGACACAGGTCATGTGAATGTGATGTCATGAATGCAAAGACCACTTCATGTCTAGAAGACAACACTCCAAAGGACTCCTCATTATCCTTTGGTTCTTACCTTCTTTTTGCCACCACTTCCACAATGTCTCCTGAGTCTAGGTAACATACATTTATTATGGATATTTTCTCCTTCATATGGTAGCAATCAAGAGATTCTAGAAGGAAACTGCCAGGTGTTCAGAAGTTTGTGTGAAAGAAAGTCCTGCTCTAAGCTGCTCAGAACCAACACTACACAGCAGATACTTGTGACACTTCTGGAGAGAGAGGGGATTGCACATGACTTATCATCAGCCAAACTTCATTCCAGTGCTCAATTCTGTCATTCTAGAAAAAATTGTGAATTCTCTAAACAGTTAACAGTTAAACAGACATTTAGTGCAAGCCATATACAAGAAAGAGACTGGAGTTACATTAGTTTCAAATTCTACAGACGATTTAAGATATACTTCAAATTAAAATGGTTTATTTTCCATATGGAATTATATCATGCACTACACCACCACCATCTCTAACCCTCCCCCACAGCTATCAACATTTTTCATGCTAACAAAAGTACAGTGAAAAAGGCAAGGGGCTCTAATAATAAACTGTGATTTCAGACAATCTGCAGTGTTTGGGTAAGCCAAAACATGGTTCAGGAAGCAGCTATAACCAGATAATTACAATTTATAGCAGAGAAGAGGGTTTATCAGTTACACTTGGTAAGTTTTAAATATTGTTTCCCTGTGCTCTTTCTACATGAATGGGCGTAATGTGCTCCCATAGGGCTTGCTTGATTTATTTTTAAAAACAATATGTATTTTTAAAAATGAGGTCTATGAGCATTGATGAAACAAATTGAGAGAACCCAGAAGGAGTGGTTACAGTCTGCTGCGTAAATAATGCATCAGAAATCTGTTCTCATTCAAAAACACAAGTGAAATTTGTCCAATGGAACCCAAAATGTTAATTCTCAAACTGTTTCTCAATTAGGAGTGTCACCATCATTATTTCTTTTGATTATAATTAAATTGTTTTGGATTTAATGGAGACACCATTTATTCATTATTTGCGTGTGTGTGTGTGTGTGTGTGTGTGTGTGTGTGTGTAACAATTTCAGTTCATCTGTTTTGTTACTCTACTCAAGATGCAAGGCTTCAGGTTGAAATATAAAGTAGCTATAAATTGCCGTCACATAATTTCTAATACATAAACATATGGAAGCAATTTGGGTTAAGAAGGAAATTAATATGAATTAGGTAAATAATCTCATGATAGAAAAGCTATAAAATAAGAAGTATAACACATTTAATTCTCATAAACATTTAGCCAAAAGATAAATTTAACTTTGTATACTTTTGGAGTTTAGCTTTAGTCAATAGATAAACATGATTTGTAAGTGAGCTAGGAACAGTTAACTTACATTAATTTTAAGCTATTTTTCCTCCTAAAATATAAGAATTTTCTTCATAATTTCCTTTGTGTGTTTATTTTCCCTTATAGCACTTGTTTCAAATTGCAAGCAAAGTGTTCATTTTATTTATAACAGTACAACAATGAGTTAACTCAGAAAACGAAATCACAGTGTAAGACTTGGGCTTATGTTCATAAGCTTCTACAAATAAATATTTCATCCATGAGTCATTATTTAATAAAAATATTTTATTTAAAAAATTAAAAAAAATTAACAGAGTATCATTTTCTCTTCAATTTTCTAATCCTAATCTTTCACTTCAAATGAGACTATTCCTGAGTATATTGAGGTAATTCAAAGTCTACATTAGTTGGCATTTTTATACTTTATTACCAACCCCATTACAAAAATGTACAATTGGAAATGTTTAAAATTCCTTGTTTTGTTGGGAGTGATGGTGCATATTTTTAATCCCAGCACTGTGAGTTCGAGGCCACCCTTAGACTACATAGTGAATTCCAGGTCAGCCTGGACTACAGTGAGATCCTACCTCAAAAAACCAATAATAATAATAATAATAATAATAATAATAATAATAACAAGATTTCTTGTTTTATTGTATTCAATAGTTCAACAGACTAATAATATCTTTCTGTATTCATTTCTTAGAAATTTCTAGCACCAGGTCAGTAAATATGTTAAGGATAGGGCTGAATATCGTCATTAATAATACCACTCCAGTAGAACTGAGAGTGTTGACTGACTGCGACGTAGTGATGAGTTCATGTCTGCAGATGCAAATAACACCAATCCAGGCTGTGACCTGTGTCTCCTTAATCATGCACGCACCCAATTCCTATGTATGCAACAAATTCACATGCTTTTTTTGTTTGTATGTTTAGTGAACACCTGATTCTGCTAAATAACTTCCAATAGTTAACTCATTGACTGCTTTTCAAATAGCTGAAACCAAGGTTTTCATCACCAACATTTCCAAGATGAAGGAGCTGGCGTGATGGGTGAGGCAAACGCTGCCTCACAAGCATGAGGACCTGACTTATGGACCCCAAGAGTCCACATAAAGCCACAGGGGATAAGAGTGAGTAGTGCTGGTAGGTCCACGGCCACATGGGAGGTGGACATGAGGACAGTCACCATAAGCTCCTGAGCCAGCTGTCCCGGTGAGCGCACTGGCTAGCCAGAGCTCCTGCCTCAAGCAACGGAGAAGGTTGTCCCCTGACCTCTATATGTGTGCTGCAACCACATTCATTCACACGCGTGCATATATAGAGCATACACACATGCACACGCACACCAAAAATGTGGAAATAAAAATCCCAGTGAAAACATTAGATTTAGGTTTTTTTTTTTTTGATACTCAGTAAGCTAAGGTGACAGATATTTAAATTCAGACCCACTTGTGTTCTTGAGCATTCTCCCTTTATGTTGATTGTAGAAAATAAAAGTAGACATTCAAGTGAGACTGACCCTGGAGCTGCATGTGCGTAGTCTCAGGCTCATCTCTAATGTTATTCAGCACGACCTTCAATAGATAGGGAAAGCAAATAAACATGCCTCAGTAGATACACCCCAGAGAAAAGTAAATGATGGCAGAGTGCCAAAACCCCAAGAAAATGCAAGAGTAAGTTTAGCTGAAGTTTTGAGGGGACAAACCACCAGCAATTTTCTTCTAAAGAAAGTTCTATATAATTTGACCAAATGTGACTATATTCTTCTTATAGCTGAGATTGTTCTTTGGGGAAGGGTCCATAGAGTTCATAACACTGCATGTTACTCTATCTTTTCACCATGATGGTGTGTGTGTGTGGGGGGGGTTATATTTTGAGACAGGATTTCATCATTTAATGCAGGATGTCTGGATTCATGATCCTCTTTGGTCAGTTTCACAAGTGCTGTAATAAGTGTGAACCACCATGCCCAGTCTCCAATCAATAATCTTTATGAGAATTATAATTAGTTCATAATTTTGCCAGATGCAATATTGGTGTGGTGTTTTGAATATAAAATTCCCCCTCAGATGGGCTCAGGTATTTGAATATCTGATCCCTAGCTGGTGGCACTGTGTGACAGGGTTGTGGAATCGTTAGGGGTGGAGCCCTTGTTGGGGGGAAGTGTGTCATTGGAAGCAGGCCTTCAGGTGTTATAGTCCAGCACATGGATGACATGTCTGTGTGTTGCAAGGTAAAGCAAGCAGACAACCACAAATATTTCAGCTAAAATCCTGGAAACTGGGAATTCATGGAATTTTAACCTTAGCAGAAATGCACATTTTGCTTTTGTTACTTTTTCTATGATACAGCTGAAAAAAAATTTTCAAAAGAAAGTTTTGCTTTGCTACAGATATATTTTCTAATATTTGTCATGGGTGATACAGGCTGTCATCAATTTATTCTGCTCTGTAAACTGGATAACAGAGAGCAGGAGTTTCTATATTTGCATTTAATGGTACACCATATTGGTTAACAGAATAGAGATTACTGAACACTATATGACACATTAAATGAGCTATGCCATTGTTACATATTACTTTTTCCATCAGAGATAGTCTAGAGTGGGATAGAATGTTTACGTTCAGAGTAATGTGGCTTGCATTTAATTTTTGATTTTGACACAATATCTCCAAGGTTAGGCAAGTGTTTGTGATCACTGTGACTTCATTTTCTCATCTGAAAATTGGAACTAAAGGAATTACAAATGTTCCAGACTCTCAAGAGAAATAGTATTATATATAAAAGTTCAATTAGATAAATCATGAATGTTAAGCTCTGGCTCTGATGGGTTTAGGCTTTGTTGTAGCTAGTTTCTCATTGCTGGGACAAATCACCCAACCAAAGGCAGCTGATGAGAAGAAAGTGTCTATTGTGGCGTATACTCTTTTAAAAAAATATTTAAATCATTTTTATTTCTTTATTTGAGAGCGACAGACAGAGAGAGAAAGAGAGAGAGAAAATAAATGGGCATGCCAGGGCCTCCAGCCACTGCAAACAAACTCCAGACTTGTGCGCCCCCTTGTGCATCTGGCTAACGTGGGTCATGGGAATCGAGCCTCGAACCGGGGTCCTTAGGCTTCACAAGCAAGCACTTAACAGCTAAACCATCTCTCCAGCCCAATTGTGGATTATATTCTTGAGGAGAATCTTCACGATAGCAGGGGAAAGTCATGCATCATCAGATGCTGGGCATCAGCTTTGCTACAGCAAGAGAGTGAGTGAGCCCATCTCTGGTAAGGGGGCATGAAGCTGGATAAAACATCCCTAAGACTGCCCCCAACAATACACCTCCTCCAGCAAGACTTCACCTACAAATTGCTACCAGCTCTGGACCATGCATCACAGCATGATTTTAGCCCAGCATAGTGGTGTTCACCTTTAATCCCAGCACTCAGGAGCAGGAGGAAGAAGGTTCACTGTGAGTTCAAAGCCTCTCTGAGACTACACAGGGAATTCTGTGAGCCTGGCCTAGAGTGAGACCCCACCTTAAACAACAAACAGAAACAGCAGCAAAAATAAACATGATTTTCATGGACACATCTGAATCAACCACCACAGGCTGTGTTATTCTTTCAAGAAGAGCTAACTGGGTTCATGGTTTTATTTCAAACGGACTATTGCTCTAGCAATAGTTATTCTTATTATTTTCTATTTTTCTTTAAAAGGTTACACTCATTCATTCCCTCTCCCTCATTTCACTGAGGGCCCTCCTCCAATGGGGTTATTGGTAATGGTCCTGAAGATCTCAGGGAGTGTGTAGAGGGGAAGGGATGGTGCTCAGGCTATTCCCACCCTCCCTGCTATTCTTACAGCCTTGCCACCCCTTCTCCAGTGATCCTGGAGCCTTGGTGGGTATGTTAGAAATCTGATTTTGTGTTAATTCCCTGAAGACTCTTGGTCCTGGTTTTGATGAGATTTGAGTGTCCCTATCTCCCAGGGACTAGTTTTTATTTATTTTCTTTGTACTCAAAGCCCTTACAAACCATGAGTTCAGGTCCTTCCACTCTTTTATTATCATTCTGTTGATAACTTTTGGATTTAAAATAGCTTTCAAATGTGTTAAGAGTATCATTTGGACTTATGGCGGTAATTAAACGTGGTGGTTTGATTCAGGTGTCCCCTGTAAACTTAGGTATTCCTGGAGGTGCTGTATTGCTGGAGGCGGAATTAAGGGTGTTCTAGCCAGTTTCCCCATGACTGTGTTTGTCACACTCTCCTCTTGCTATTGTCCACCTTATGTTGCCCACAGGGTGATGTCCACCCTGTGCTCATGTCGTAGTTTTCCCTGCCATTGTGGAGCTTCCCCATCAAGCCGGTAAGACAAAATAAGCCTCTGTTTTCCCAAAAGTTGCTTTTGGTAGGGTGATTTCTACCAGCAATGAGAACCTGAGTGCAACAGTAAAAATGGAACATCAGTGCTTTAATTTAGTACAAATCTATGAAGCTGCATGCATCAAAACGTATTAATATATACCATAGATACTAAAGCTGAAAAATAAGCCAGGAAAGTTTAGCTTGATAAAAGCAATAAGTAACCCCAGACCCTAAAAACTGGGATTTTTATTTTGGGTTATATTCATGATATCTATAAGCCTTCCTCAGTTTCGACAACCTGCTTCTTTGTTATTCTCACTCACACTCTCACGTTCTCATGTCTTACTTGCAGGAATCATTTTTAACATCGTTACTGTCTAGGACCATGGTATTGGCCGTCCCTTCAGTTAGCTCATTTGCCTCCATTCCTTCTTCTGACTATATTCTTATGAACTGTTAGACAGTAAGCACCATGTAAATAACAAGTGGCATCTTTGAGTCCTGGACTATTTAAACTACAGAAACATATTTTTGTGTTCATTTGCAAATACGTTATCATATATTATACAGTATTATGCCATATTTAAATAAGGGGTAGATCCCACAATATATTTCTTCTGAAGACATTGAAATTACTATAACATAATTGATTTATCTACTTTATGCTGAAATTTTGCTAAGGGTATATTTTGCACATACATCACACAGTGTATCCTTTTAATCTACTTGTTGTTACACTAGTCGTCTATTTCTGTTGAAATAAAATATACATTGCTCTAGTATTCAAGGAAGTTCTAATCACAGAGAGTATGCCAGAATGGAAGAACCACAAGAATAATGGTCTCAATAACTATATTGCAACCACCGTAAGGTTATTAAAATTAATATAGCTCACAGATATATTAAGACTGAAATTCAAAGTGTACGGAAGTGAGCATAGAATGAGCAGGAAAGCAGAGGCATTGCTGAATTATATCAGCCTTCTCTGAAAACACAGCTGAAGGTAGGAAAAGGTGGTTAACTGAACTCACCCAACCATGAAAATCAACCAATGAGATTCAAAGATAAACGGAGGTTTGAGATTGTGCAATGAAACAGATAATTTGGGGGTGCTGACCAAGGGTTTCCTATCAATAAGAAATCCATTGGATATTTATATTCACTGATTAATAAATCACTTAGAACTTAAGATAGGTAATATTAATCCCAGAGACAAAAGGAAGCATTTCATTGTTTTAATGTTATTTGGAAAAACAGAAAACTGATACAGTGAGTTATTAAAAAATAAAGGGACTCATGACATTTTACTATCTAAAGCATTTAAAGAAACATGTTTTATTAACACATTTTTCTAATGAGGATGCTATTTTTAACTCTGAGTGGAAACTTTGCCCATTTAATTCCCCAATATCCATTACATACATTTCAAACAAAATCTAGGCAGTACATAGTTAGTTAAACTTATTATTAGTAAGAATCTCAAGCTTTGCAGTAAGCTGTCTTCCTTTTGACTATTTTACTGAACTCTAAATTTTCACTTCTTTAATCATACAGCTAAGAAGATTTCTAAAATAAATTATTTAAACAATTTCATGTATGTAAATAATATATTTTGATGACATTAATATCCATTATTCTCTCTTATTCCATTCCAATTTCCACTAAACTCTTTAGAGGAAGCTTTAAAGTTATCTTTTGCATGAGATTTTCTGAAGTAATGTAAAAGAATTCATTGCATTCTCATTTCTTTAGACATGTACATATATCTATAGGATTAATGAATCAGTGTTCTAGGTAGAATAATAATTCTAATACTTCAGTGTTTATTGTTGTACACTACAAATTCATAGCATACACTGAGCATTTTATGTAGGCTTAAATATGACCAAAACAGAAACAAAGTTTTCATTAGTGATCATAGCAGCATGTCTCCAAAGTGAGAACATTGTGAGTTTTATTTACATGACCCAGTTTAGATTAGTAGAAATGCATTCAAGATGCATCTCACTTTTAATGGACACAGAAATTGCTAAAATCAATAGTATCCATCAATCTTAAATTTGCCCTGGTAAAAGTTATGACAGAAGAATGATAGTTAACAAGACTTCCTTTTACTGA
Organism: Dipus sagitta; assembly: GCA_036346955.1. Lineage (NCBI taxonomy): Eukaryota > Metazoa > Chordata > Mammalia > Rodentia > Dipodidae > Dipus > Dipus sagitta. The sequence continues at coordinate 170,247,678 of CM070774.1, forward strand.
ATGCATGCTTATATAAAATGTGAGAATTCTGCACTCATTTCTTTGGTACGTACAGACATTTAAAAATATTTTTATTTTTATTCATTTATGAGAGAGAGAGAGAGAGAGAGAGAGGCATAAATAGACAGGTAGAGAGAGATTAAAAATGGGCGCACCAGGGCCTCCAGCCACTGCAAATGAATTCCACATGCATGCGTTCCCTTGTGCATCTTGCTTATGTGGGTACTAGGGAGTCGAACCTGGGCCCTTCGGCTTTGCAGGCAAATGTCTTAACCAATAATCCATCTCTCCAGCCCCATACAGACTTTTTTAATATTTGCATGTATGTTCTCTTTCTCCTTATTTAATCATAAGGTTTACCTATGTTGTATTTTGTATCCTTTGATATCATACTTTTTACTTAGATATGGTGAATAATTGCAATATCTATTTTAGTTACATTCAACTTTCAACAATATGATTTCCAAATATTAATATAGTGTTGATAATGTAGATGCTTTAATACTTAATATGTCATGATTGCCTCATGATCACTTTTCAGAAACATCATCATTTTATAAAATAGAATTAATTAACTATTGTATACCACATAGTAATTTGAAACATATATTGCATGGATAATTTCACACATAGGAATGTATGAATGGGTACTTGTCTGAATTCAAGTGTGAGAAATAAATTATCGCCACCTCACCGTGTTTGTACTTGTAATAACAATTTCCTAAGGTAATATGCATTCTGTCTACATCTTGGGACACAGAGCTTTTCTTTATCTCTTGCCTGTGTTTTCCTCTTCATTCCTAATAACCACTATGCCAAGTTGTCTAGAATTTTTATTTCATCAAAAATGTTTTTGGTACTTGTTGAAAATCTGGAGTGACTAGCAAATTACATAAGTTCAAAAAATATGTTGGTTTCTTTTGGGAGCCTAAATTAAGATTGACAATTTAATCTCTGTATTTTGATTCAAAATGTCGAAGTTTCAAAGGCAGAAAATTATTTTACAAGTATACTTCCTATGAGGATCCAGTTTCATGATAGATATATGGTTCACTCAAATGGTCTCCATCATTAATCTTCAGGTCACAAACAAACCTTCCAAATCCTAGACAGGTAAATTCAGCTTAGTAGGTACATAAAAATATAGAGCAGAAGGAAGACTGTGAAACTGGTGAATGCATCCCCTACCAATGGCAATAAAACAAAGAAATAGAGTGCCTTGTCATCCAAACAAAGCTTATCTCCTCTCCAAATTTGCCCTTGGGCTCTCAGCTGGTTTTATCTCATTTCCCTACACTGTATTCACCACTTCATCTTCTGTTCTTTGTCTGTGATCACACTTCTGTTATCTATCTCTCTGTTAACACACACACACACACACACACACACACACACACACACACACACACACACCTTTTTATAGAGCTATTTCATTACTTTACCATTGATTAATCTTAAGATAATTTCTGAAACTTTAGTCTTATTTGTCTTATAATCAAGATTTTCATACTATATTTTATTCTATTTCCTTTGTTAAGTCCCAGGTCTGAAAAAAATTTAAAAGTGAAATTTGTGTCTTATCTACTTAGTATTGCACCTGAGGTCACTTTGTGTTGTAAAGGTCTGCTGCCACAAGAGACTGTACTTCTTCCTCCTCTTCATTGATCATGAGGTCCATCCTAGTGTGAACTGTTCTCTTATCTTTCCATGTAATTTAACCACTTTCATTAGTATCTACATTGTTCATGAGGTCCCATCCTAGCATGTACTATTCGCTTATCTTTCCATGTAATTTAATCACCTTCATTAGCATCCACTAAATCACTATCTAGATTAGCCAAGTTAAGTCTTGGGTTCTTATAAGCAAATAGAAAACTTTTCATAAAGCCAAGCTTGGGGTCTAGGAAGCTGTCTCAGCCAGCTAAGTGGTTGCAGCGCATCTATAAGGACCTAAGTTCAGATTCCGCTCCCAGGCTGCAGCTAGCTGTGACAGTGCATGCTGACAATCACAGTGCCCAGAAGGCAGAGGTAGGAGGATCCCTGGGGCGTTCTATCCTGGCAAGTGAGCATCAGGTTCAATGAGAGAAGCTCTCAAAGTATAAGGTGGAGTGTTTGATTCCACGGATGTCTAGTCTAGCCTCTACACACAGGCGCACCCCCACACACCATAAATCCATACAGACAAATATCACCTAAAGTAATTCCAAATACATGCACATCTCAATTATTGATCACAAGTCTTGGTATCATTAACTATCCCCTTTCTAGGTGACTGGACCAGAGAGAGAGTTTCTAGAGACTGACAGTGCATGGTGTTTCCACCATTTGCACACTTCTTTCTCCATCCTTCTGAAGGAAGTCACCATGAACTGCCTCCAGGAAGTGTGTTTCATGGATCCTAGGCAGAGTGCAATTTCAAAGTTTTAATGCACTTTTTTTTCTTTCCAAATCACATAACCCACACTGATATTTCAGGAAAACACTTATCATAATGAATTGCTTTGCAAAAGAAGTGTGCATCAAAATAAACTTTTTTTCTGTTACCATCAATAATTGATTAGTTGACCTTGTTACAATATACTTCTACCAGGACCAAGTAAAACATTGTTCAGCAAAACAGCAAGACGTTGTGTTCACAGACCTGATTTATTGTATTCACACATAGAACTATGCCTTTAAAAAAACATTTTGAGAACATTTTATTTTGACCCACTTTGAGAACATTTTATATACATCAATATTCATTTCCAGTTAACTTTTACCAAAAAGAACAGTTAGTGTCAAATAACACTTCAGCTTTAACATATATATTATATTAAATTGATAAAATATAATATAAATATATAAAATATAAATATTAATAATATATGTTACATATATATATATAATATCACTCTGAGATACATATGGGTGACCATGAATGAGGGACATGAATTTGAGTTATCTGGAATGCTGTATTCTAGTGAAGAGGATATAGAAAATTTTGTAGAATCCAGGTGTAGTGGCACATGCCTTTAATCCCAGCACTCAGGAGGCAAAGGTAGGTGGATCATCATGAGTTCCAGTCCACCCTGAGACTCCACAGTGAATTCCAGGGCAGCCTGGGCTAGAGTGAGACCCTACCTAGGAAAACCAAAAAAAAAAAAAAAATTTTTTTTTTGTAGACATAGTACCAAAAAAAAAAAAAAGTCAAAAATCAACATATTTAGTTTTCTCATTGCCGGAAACATCAAGGAGCAGGCAACAATGCGGCGATGGAATTAGGCCTGGTTGCATAAGCAAGAGGATGTCCATCCGCTACTCTTCTAGGCATCAGGTGTTAGTTTGCAGCTGTCTTTGTTCTGGGGTTAGTACAGGCAGATGTCTTTTGAGCTCGCTGATATACTTCCAGAAGTTTACACCATAATCAAGAGAATGTTAGGCCAGAGAGCAAAGTTAAGGTAAGTGGTTTTGATGCCTCACAAGATAATTTTAGCTCTCAACCTGCAGTGTTCCAGTCTAGCAACATGCATCACACTCTAGTCAGACAGTTTGCAGAACCTTTAACACAGATGAAGCACTTGCAGGGCGTTTAGCTCATAAAACAAAAAAGACACAAAAAAGGACACCACTCATGTACTTATTACTCAGACCAGCAACTGTCATTATTTTGACCTGCGTGTTTTATGTAAGTTTCTTGTGTCTTTTTGTGGTTGGAATACGTTAAATGAATTCAATGCATCTTAACACTTCTTTCATAAATAGTATTTCATTATGCACCTAAAATTAAACACTTGATTATGTAACTAAAACGCCCTATTACATCTCAGAAAACCCAACTAATTATGTAGTATTATCAATTGTTCACTAGCAGATAAATTCTCTGAATATCTAATTAGTGGATTTATGTTTAATTTCTAAAAAGAGAATACAATGAAATAAGTTTACTTGTCACTAATGATTACCATTTTAAAATATATGTATTTTAGGTATTGTTTAAAATAGAAAGATTCATCTACTTTTGTTTTATTGTCTGAAAGCTAATTAGGTATAAACATATGATTTTGTGTGTTTTTCCATTTTAATTTATTGCTGCAGTGAAAATATTATTTATCTATGAGTACTTGCTCCTTTCTCCAACATATTGCTTGAACTACCTAGTGCCTTATGTAATAATGTGACTATGACAGTTATGTGGATAAGCACTGAAAACATAAGTTTTTGTAGAGAGAAGTATGATGACATGCCAATAGTTTTAATTTAAATGTAAAAGCACAAAGATTGTACATTGCTATAATCTTCCTACTTTTTTCATTTCCTTAGTTCGAAAAGGTTCTGTGGACTATGATAATATTTCCTAAAATACACATTCTATAGCATTTGGTACTTTTAAAATATAAAATATTAATATGCAATATGCATTCCAAAGAGTACTAAGTCCCAATTCCTTTTATATATTTATTATCCTTATACAAGCTCCAACTGTAAAAAAAAAAAATGGAAGAAATTGACATTTGCAAAAGAGATTACACTTTCTTCTTTTTTATTTTAGAGAAAGAGAGAGTCAGGGAGAGGGAGAGGGAGAGAGAGGGGATTGGCACAGAAGGGCCTCAGCGACTGAAATTGAACTCCAAAACCTTGTGCCATGTGCAGCAAGTGGGAACATGCAACCTTGTGCTTGCTTCATCTTTGTGCGTCTGGCTAAGCGTGGGATCTGGAGAATCAAACATGGGTTCCCAGGCACTGCAAGCAGGCACCTGAACCTAAGCCATCTCGCCAACCCAAGATTACCTTCTCTTGTTTTAATGAAAGAGTGGAGTCACTGGTGGTTATCTGAGCCTATTGAAATATGGACTTCTTTTTTTTGGGTGGGGGGATTTGAGGTAGGGTCTCACTGTAGCCCAGGCTGACCTGGAATTCACTCTGTATTCTCAGGGTGGCCTCGAACTCATGATGATCCTCCTGCCTCTGCCTCCCAAGTGCCGGAATTAAAGGTGTGCACCACCACATCTGCCTGAAACCTGTACTTCTTAATCAGGCTGTGTTTGTAAAGCTAAGATAAATGCAATTCGATTTATATATTTTGTTCACTCAGTAGGCAAGCCTACAGGAGTTGGAATTCATAATTTGGTAGAAAAAGAAGTCAATTATCCATGAGATGCTGTGATTTCAAAACCACTTATAAAAGAACCCCGGCTTGGAGGAAACAAGCAGATCACTCATCAGCAGGTCAGGACTCGATCCCTTCGTCCTGATCAGTGATGGGTTCACTGTAATTAGGAACAGCAGAGTCCTGTAACGAATGCACGTGGCATAAGTAAAGGAAGTGCCTGTGCAACAAAATAAAGTCATCCATTATCTAAATATGTGGTGACCATTTTTCTTAACTCAGCTCAACACTGCCTTAGGAGGGTGGGATTAGCCCTAGGCCCTGTGTGCCCCCAACCCTGCAGGGACTGACTGAGGCCTATTGGTCCCCACAACAAATACCAATAAACCCACTGAAGACACTCAGCAGAATTGAGGCAGGGTTGAGGGGGTCTAAGAGTACAACCTTGGGGTTGGAGTGATGGCTCTGCAGTTAAGTTGCTTGTCTGCAAAGCCTAACAACCCAGGTTTAGGTCCCCAGTACCCATGTAAAGCCAGATGCAAACAGGGGCACATGTATCTGGAGTTCATTTGCAGTGGCTAGAGGTCATGATGTCCCATTCTCATTTTTTCTCTCTCTCTTTCTCCCATGTCTGTTTGCAAAATAAATAAAATATAAAAGAGTACAACCTATTTATAAATTAAAAATCAATAAGCAAAATAAAAAATAGCCAAAAAAGGACACCACCATATTAACAACACCAAGTGAAGAAAAGACAAAGGAAAAAACTCTTAATACTGATCTATGCAATGAAAATATTAGTCAGAATTGATATCGATAGATTCAAAGGAAAGAAATAGGTAAATAAAATTTGGAAAATACTGAAACTTTTAAAATGCAAACTCTAAAGTGGAAAACATCATTAAAATGAACAAAATGAATAGTTTAAATGGTAGCTTACGCATAGCTATGGAGGAATTATTTACTGGAAGATCAATATGGAGCAATAGCCAGGATGAAATGCAGAAGATAAAATATTCTAAAAATGCCATGATTATAGCTTAGAAGATGAGTCTGTTGTTAAATTCACTTGCCTGCAAATCCTGCTGACGTGGGTTCAATTATCTAGTAGCCATGTAAACCAGATGCACAAATTGGTGCATGCTTCTGGAGTTAATTGGCAGCAACAAGAGGCCCTAGCATGCCTACGATCTTCCCCTTCTCTCTCTCAGTATATGTTCTCCTTGCAAGTAATAAAAATTACAAAGTCATAACAAGTTGGGACAATAGGTCTGTCAGTAAAGAGCTTGCAGCCGAAGCATGAGGACCTGAGTTCACCCACACAAAAGTGCTGGACACCGCAGTGAGTAGCAGCAAATTCCGCAGGTGGTGGAGCCTGCAGGTGCTGCAATCTAAACGGAGAGGAAGCAATGGCACGATGCACTGCGAGGCACCCGCAAATCCAAAGCCAATAGCAAAGCCAGCAAGAGGAGAAAGCACATACAAATCATTCAAATCAGCCAGAGAGCAGCAAGAGTCCACCTAGAGATGCTAAGTCTCACTAAACCACAGAACAAATGGACTGAAAATAATATTGATGATAATTTCAGTCAGCCTAGAATCCTATATTCATTGAAAAATATCTTCTAAAATACAGAGATTAAAAGCAATTTTCAAACAATCGCAACTAAGAAAATTAAAGTATACTCTCCTAAAAGAATTATTAGTCAGGTGTGTCAATAATAGTGATTAACACATTAGAGCCACTAAATTAAATATATACCACAATGTAGGTACTTCTGAAAATTATCTATTTTCAATGTAAACCAAATTAAAATAGATTTTCCGTGCATTTTTAAAAATGTGATTTTAAAATATGTATGAGACAAAAAACATCAAAAATATTCAAGAGAAACTTGAAACTCTAAACAGATGTAGAGGACATACTTTAAACTTGCTAAGACTAGAGAAAGTTGAACCAGAAATTCTGGCATCAATCTTCAGTGATGAGAACATATTTCTCACTGTAATTGAAAGGGCCAAATAGATAAACAAGCATGTTTCCATTTCCTCATTTTTCTTCCAGTTTCTACTTAGCGCCATTTATTTGAGCACACTCCCATTAGGTCAGCTGAAAAGGAAAGCAGAAGGCAGGTGAATCTGAGGCCCAGAAGAAAAAACCAGTGAGCAAATGTGTTTGAAACTTAGAGACAATAGATAAACAACCTTTGCAGCCATAAAGTTTATTCCTGTTTACCAAAAATATGTGCATGCACATATATATGTAAACCAAAATGGATACCAAAAAACAAATATACCCAACAATCTAAAGTAAACAAAAACTAAAATCTGAATATGGAGATTATCACATGCAGAACTGTAAGTAACATGCATTGTTATATACTAGAGCTCAACAAATGAATGAAATATAACAGACTGCTGCTTCTTACTAAATGCAAGTGAACATTTCAAAAAGCCCAGTAATAAAAGTAACACAGAAATGATGGAAATATATAATTCCATTTATGCCATATCTGTATAGTACTAAATTTCAAAGTAGGGTAAAGTTATATGCTTGTTTCCTATGGTTGCTGTAACAAAGTACTGCAAACCAGATGGCTTAGAATGACATCGGGTTATTTTCTTAACAGCACTAGCAGCGGGAAGCCTAGGACTCAGGGACTTGCACGGTCAGTTCTTCCTGGAGGTACTGAGGATGATCCAGTCCCACCCTCACCCTCAGGTCTTCAGGGGCTGGAAACCCTCGGTGTCCCTTTACCTGTAGCTGTGTTACTTGCATCTGCACTCGACTTCTCCTCTCCTACTGCAAAGCCATCAGGTTACATGACGATAAATCAGAGCTTCATTTTAACCAGTCACATCAGGCAAGACCCTATTTGCACGTAAGGTTACATTCTGAGGCTTTGGTTGGGCTGGAGTATACTGAGGATATGATTAAACACCATGCAGATCATGAAGAACCTAGTGGGGCTACTGCTCAACTTAAATATCTGGATTCTTGTGCTGGCCTCAAGTGCATGTGAAGTTTGTGATAAAACATCCAACTTTATTTTGTATATTAAATTATATTTCATAATTGATTGAATATAAGGAAAACATTTAGTAATATACCAAATGGGCAACTAGAAAAATAATGAGTAACTCTCATACATTTCAAATATTGTTGTAAATTATAATGATCAGAATATGAAACCAACATTCTCTACTCAGGTTGAAATTGCCCATGCTTATTACACAGCGATGCTACTCTTGTACATGTACAAGAGGCTAGAGATGGCTAAGTGGTTAAGGCACTTGCCTGTGAAGCCCAAGGACCCAGTTTCGATTCCTCAGGACCCATATAAGCCATATGCACAAGGTATTGCATGCATCTGGAGTTCATTTGCAGTGGCTAGAGGCCCTGGTGTGCCCATTTTTGCTCTCTGTATATATCTGCCTAACTCTCTTTCTCGCTCTCTCTCTTTCTCTTAAATAAATAAATAAATAAAAAGTGAAAAGTATAAAGAGCAGGTACATGGATATTCACAGGACTGGTGTTCACGATAGCCCAGATTTCAAAGTACCCAAGGAATATTTTGACAGTAGAATGGTTGAAAAAACTGCAATAATCCTGCACTAGAATCATACATATTCATTAACATAAAATACATTTCTGTTATATATAATATAGTCCAAGCATTGCTTATCAGACATGACTCCAGATACCAAAGGTCATATAATAGTTTCACTAAAAGTTTAAAATGGTGTCATTACCATGACAGAGAGGGGATGAGGGTGATAGAAAGGGATTGGAAGATGGAGACTGGTGCTATAACATTGAGTGTAGAACTGTAGTCACTGGGCATTGTAAAATAAGAGTGACTGGAAGTTGATGTTTGGAATTTAGTGTGAGGATGACTTTTGTAGAACTTCTGCAGGTGGTGGGTGCATGACTATGCTTTGTTTCAAATATATTGACAGGTAATGACCTTTCAACATATATCTTCAGCTATTATGTGGTTATTCCTTCAAAATAAAACTGGTCTTGCAAATTTTATAGATACTTATTTGTATTTTGTCAAAATACCCATGCTGGTGGCTCAATTTAGTAAATAATGCATGTGAAATACATAAAATACTGATGAAAATAAACAAGCAACATCAAACATGTCTCTTTTCAAGTTATATCCCCTTAAAGATTGAGATATTGCAATTTCTAACTACAACTATCATTATCATGATAATAATAATAATAGATATATAGAAATGTCTGAAGACAATTGTCCAAATCTTAAATCTTCAACTAAGACACTTGGATCATAGAGAGAAGTTGACATTCTTGACATCGATACTGTTCGCGAATTCTGCAGATTGATCCACTATGATAAAGGCTTAGGATATATTTAAATTTAATAGAATGTATCAAAATGAAAAATTATTTTGGTAAACTATTGTACCTGTTCTCGAAGGAGAGACCAAGATGCAGTCTATTAGCAGATCATGTAACTAAGAGTAAATGAACAGTGGAATTTCCCCAAAATAAATAATATTGTCTATTTTATATAATTTCAGGTTTCCTTGGAAACCTCTGTAAATTTTGTGGTAGCAATCTTAATACATAGATAAGGGAAAGCTGAGGAAAACATAATTGGAAGATGCTATGTGACTTTCTACTTTCTCAGAGCAATACAGTTAAATTAAAAATACAGATTCCATACGTGTAATGTTTGATTTAGGCCTCACTACGATCTTTTTAAAAACCCTTTTTGAGGCAAGCCAAACAGACTACCATTTTTTTTTTAATGAGAGAGAGAGAATGAGAGAGTGAGAGAGCAAATTGTCGCACAGGGACCTTGAGCCACTGCGATTGAACTCCAGACGCGGTCCCGCCTTGTACGCATGTGAGACCTCGTACACTTTAATCACTCTGCGTCCAGCTCATGTGGGACATGGAGAGTTGAATAGGAGACTTTAGGCTTTGTAGGCAAGCGCCTTAACAACTAAGCCATCTCTCCAGCCCCCTCACAATGTTATTTTATATTTAAGTATGATAAGATTTGAAAATACCAAGGTATAGGTACATATCAAATTTATTGACATATTATCAACAGTTTCTTCAGCTAAAAATACATAAACAAATCTATCATAAATCTTGTGACTATAAGTGAATTTTCTTTCTTTCTTTACCTGTTTTTTTTTACAAATTCTTATGCCCCTCTCCACATTCCCAATTTCCATGAGTGTCCACTTATGTTTTTATTCAAACAATGTTTATGGACTTCTTGTCTGGAACAGGTCTTGTATCATGAAAATATTCTATCTGTTATATCATTTACCCCTTGTCCCATTTTTAACTCCTGGTTTTATTGCAGAGATAACCTCCACCTGAGTTTGGATGAGCTTAAAGCACATAAAACATAGGCCCGTGCCTTGATAGATCTCCATGTGACTCCTGCTTTCTTCATGGGGTTTCTCTCTTATTTTGATGTCAGCATGGACATGTTCTTATTTCACAAATAAGGAGTATGTGCTATAGAAATATGACATTATTTATTGCCTATCATGACAGATTCTCAGCTTCTATGTCTAAGAATCCTGAAATGATAGATGGACTTGAGCATGCAGATTTCATAGAGTGCAATAGTCTATGCTGCATTCTTTTATATTACCATTTTTCCTTCACTTTTCAGGTTACTTACATAATTTGAAATGAAATATTCAACAAACTAACTTCCTTCAAGACTTTAGCTATGTTTTTATGATTAATCAGACAGAAGCAACTGCTTAGCTTCAAGAAATATATTGAAATTGAAGCACTTCAAAGCAGAGAATGAGGCCTATGTCACTTTGATAATATGTAAAGTCATCACCATAAATAATTGGTAGCACCAAAATTATAGTGGCTTTTCTATGAGATGACTTGGTGTGTCGTGAGAAAAAGATATGTTTGCTTACATAACCTGTGAAGGTGAGAGTTATAAAGAAAGTATAATTTCGGATACTTTTGAAAAACTCTTGGAAGATTTACAGGGCTTAAGTCAGCCATAGAAACACCCCAAAGGCAGGTCTTGAAAGCTAGGGAACATCATAACTGCCTTTAAAAGGCTTTTTTCTGTTCCTAGTTGTATAGGCCTATGATCTGAGTGCTTGTCAGACTGAAGTAGGAGGGTCATGGGTCCTCTTGGGCTACATAATGAAAGCTTGTCTCAACCCATCGTCTGCTCCAAAACAGACCCTTATATAGTTTCTGGAAAACTATGCTAGAATTTAGGCCCTGATCTTATGGAATTCAGCAGAAGAGCATCATAGGACCCTGAATATCTAGGCTTTATATATCTCACCTGTTAGTATATAAAAAAAAACACTATAAGATAACAGGAGGACTCTAAAAATTGAAAAGGATCTGAAAATCCTTGGATCTTCAAATTTTCTTAAATTGTTCTATGATACATATATAAATAAGTGATAATGTTCCCTCATCCAAGTATTAGCCAAACCAATCTGGCTAAACTGCCATGATCAATACCCAGTATTACATAATGAGCTGGCCATATTGTGTAACAGTGAACACACACACAAAGAGAGAGGGAAAGAAAGAGGGAGAGAGAGAAAGGGCAGAGATCTCTTCTTCCCTTCAGTCAAATGGCACTCTTATATTTTGTTTCCTATACTTGCAGTAACAATCTCATTAATAAATCACAGGTTTGGATTTTCAAAGAGCAAAGCATTCAATAAGGATTATGGAATCACTCGACATCATGAGTGACTTGGGGAAAATGACCAACATCTGTCTAAGCAACTCGTGGTCTAAGCTACTCAGCATCAATCAACCTGACATGATGCTCACACAAGTTCAGTAGTGGCACACAGCCATGGTGGGTTTCCAACTGCTCTTGATTTGGCTAACAGATCTTCACAGTGGAATGGAACCTATACCTGGAAAGGGGAAACAAGTCAGAACCATATCCAAAAACAAGCCCACTCTCCAATATCAAGCTCCCACCAATAGTGGGAGGGCCTACACCTATTAAATTCTCTCTAAAATAATAATGGGTATCCATGTGTCTTGCACTGACCTCACTCTCCAATGGAGAATTTACTTCTCCTTTTCAGATGGATGCAGAACCTGAGGAGCCCATTGCAGCTCACCAGGGCTCCAGCTGAAGAGTTAGTGGGGAATTGAGCAAGAGATGCTTCCTGGGTGAACCTGGTATCAGCACAAGGGTGAAGGAGACAGACACAGAAAACACTCAGCTCCTACCAAATCAGAGATCCAGAGACATAGAGACTCCCAAGACCTCCCATCACTGAATAGACCTAAAATGAGCCCAACATGGCTCAGAGAAATTCTCAGAAGAGGGGGTGGAAAGATTGTTAGAGCCACACGTTGGGTCATTATGCACAGAGACATTGCCTCCCCCCATAACTGATGGCCACACCCACAATGCAAGACCCACAGTCCTCATGAGACGATGACAGGGAGAAGGCTAATGAAGGTACCATCATGGCTGTATACACACGATATACATAACTAATAAAAATAAATAAATATGGCTGGAGAGATGGCTTAGCGGTTAAGCGCTTGCCTGTGAAGGTTAAGGGCTCTGGTTGGAGGCTCGATTCCCCAGGACCCACGTTAACCAGATGCACAAGGGGGCACACACGTCTGGAGTTTGTTTTCAGTGGCTGGAAGCCCTGGCACATCCATTCTCTCTCTATCTATCTGCCTCTTTCTCTGTCTCTCTTTCTGTCACTCTCAAATAAATAAATAAATAAAAATGAACCAAAAATATTTAAAAACAAAAGAAAAAATAAATAAATAATTCTGAAACTTATGAAAAAAAGGGTAAAACGCTCAATACAGATTATGGAATCACTCTACTCTATGGAATCATGCTTTATTTATGTCATGAGCATTTTCTCATTTCCGTGCTGAGGACCTTAGCAGAGATGTCACCTCACCACCCCACGCTGGTGGCACTATTGCATGCACTTCCTGCCTTCTGCTGCATTCTGACATTTCACCACAGAGTGCCATAGGCACATGTTTGAATTTCACATGTGAGCTTTTTAATATCATAGTCATATGCATGGTGATGATGATTCAAGCCAAGGGGAGAAAGCTAACCAGTACATTATCCCTATTCATGCACACTGGGGACACTTCATGCGCACGTATCCCCAGAATCAGTCACTGCATTGAGTGCATTCACATTAGATGAAACCAGTTTGGTAAGATAAATGTTGCCTCCCTGTATTGCCTGTACCTTGTCTGACACTGACTGAATCCTGAATCATTATCTCTGCAGAAGTCTTTCACTAAAGGTTTCAGAAAATTGAACCTAAAGAAATGCGGAAAAAAAGAGTTCATGGCCCTTCTGCCCCCTGTGTTTTGTGTAGTAAGGAGTACATTGTTAAACTAATGGTGGTTATTATAGAACTACCAAATTATCTGAGGACGTATATCAGATGGACTTTTAGGGAAGACGTTTTAAGAAAGTAATACAAGCATTGAAAGTTCAAGAATTAATAAGACTTAGTCATATAAGGGGATTTGTCAAAATGTTGAGAAGAATGTGAAAAGTAAGTGCTGGGGATACATCTGAATCAAAAGAAGAATGTCAACCAAGATGAGAAGAGGAAGGTGGCTAGATGACAGATAAAGGGCCAAGCTCTACAACATGTAAAAAGAACATTGAGCTGAAATCTAGAAGCACTGTATAAAAGTAGCTTGAAGGAACTTGGTCACCACTTTATAAACTTCAGCGCTGTCAGCAACTCTGTCAGTCGGTGTGCCAGACAAACAGAGGGCCTGAACATACAAAGACCCAGCCAGTGTTCCTGTGGGGACTAAGCGGGCAAAACCTAAACCACAAAGGCAGGCGTTCAGAAGAGTCATGCCAGGACTCCATTGGCAGGAAATGTAGGAATGGCCTGTAGGTAGGTTTCCTTCCTCATTATAGGTGTTAATCATATTGACACAAGTCCACCATGTCTCCTTCAAGATGAGTGTTGAACTTGAATCACTGAGGACTGATGTCTCTAGATATTTCATTGTCATGATCTTACCAGGGCATGTCAATAGCCACCATAATCCATTCTCCCATTCTCTGGTGGCTTAGGTTTAGAAATTCAACAAATCCATCATGTGCTTCTGGCGAACATGTTACATTTGTCTTAGAGGTCGCTCAAGCCTACGCTGCTCAGTCCTGTTTCAGTCACTGCTCTAAGGTGACCAGCCCTTCCATGTATTCTACATAACCTGAATTCACACTATTTCTTACTTTTGGTAATTAGACGAATCATCACATATGCTCATATAGTTCACATGAGTTGAAATTAATCAGAATTTACAGATGGAAGTTTAGCAGTCTTTATCCAGAGCCTTAAAAATAATTAGGACACCTTGCTTAATAATTATTGAAAATTACCATATACATATTCAAAATATGTTCTAACAAAATCAAATGCAACAACAATTAAAAAGCATCTACTTGATAAATAATTTTAGATGTTCAAGTAAATTAAATCTGTCTATGCTGTATTTTAATTAAAATTATTTTTATCAAACTTTAATGATGTGAGAAAATGCAATATTTATATTGTAACTTTAAAAATGATACAAGTTTGTCCATGAGTACAGTTATGAGAAGCCTCTACATGAGCTATATTATCTTCATGTCCTTTTAACTTTCTGTGTTGAAGCTAGACAAATAGAAATTTCCCTGTAGTCTTATTTGTTTGTTTGCTTATTTCTTTATTTTAACAGATTATACCCTTTCATTCTGTCTCTCCTGTTCCATTTTCCCTGTGGCCTCCTCTGTGGGGTTATGGGATTCACTGTGTGGTCATGAAGGCCTCAGCCAGTTCCAATGGGACAGTGTGGGGGGACCATGCCTCAAAGCATTCCTGCCTCGCTTCTGCAATTTCCCCTGAGTCTTGGCAGTCCTCTTGGCACTCTGATTCAGTGTTCAGTTCTTTGGAGCTTCTGGATTTCTGCTTTATAGGTTGTGCTTGATCACAGTGGTACCATCACCCCAAGCAGGCTGTCAGGTTAGCAGTCATGGCAGAGTGCATGATGCAGCCTCCTCTGCCAGTTCTCCTTGGCCCTGGCAGACGTGGAAGAGGTGACAAGTCTCACGGTGGGCAGTCGGTTATCTTCTTGTGTTATTGGTGTATCTTGGCTCTCCTCCACTTTATTTGCCAGCTGTAAAACAAAACAATTCTCCAGCCAAGAGTGAGAGAAGCTTGGGTTAAAGGGACATGCAAAGGTTTTTGCAAGATTTTTGGTATACAAGCCCACTCTTCTTCTCCAGAGAACAGTGGGGGCTTCTCTCTGAGGTATGAGTTTTATGGCTATGGGACCTGACTTTGATTTCCAGTATGGTATGAGGTATGAGTTCTCACTCACTGGAGTGGGCCTCATGTTCAATCAGAGAACAGTTCATTACGTGCATAGGCTGCACACCACTATAACACAGTGGGGAATTCTTGTCCTACTGGTTGACTTTGTAGTCTGAGGGTCCCCTGCATATTCATGCTGTTGGTGACTGTTGTCCTCCAGTAGCTCCCGTAGTGCTTTCCAGCACCATGAGAGCTGCCCAGGAGGGAGCTAGTTTCCCTTTTTGGCTCCAGCATGGTAATCTGAGGTCCCGTGACTGCAGCCTGTGGTGTCTTCAGCAATGGGGTTTTAAGTTTCTAGCTCAGCCAGGTAATCAAGTGTTTTGACAGTGGCCCACATTGTTCTGTGGACCTCATGGTTCTCTCTGGACAACAGCTCACTGGTGGGGGAAATGCAACTCTGGGTCTGGGATCTTCCAGCTGACCCCATCACCTTAAGAAGGTTAAGTTTTCCCTCTTCTGTCCAGATGGTCCCTCCACCCCTTATGAGTAGACATATCTTGTAGAATGCTAGACAGAATTAGGACTTTATGGGACTGATTCATGCTGTTTTGAGTTTTTTTGTAATTCCCTTCTGGCCCTCCTTGTCCCCTATCCCTAAAAGAATCCCATCCCTAATATTCATCCCTCCTCTAACTTGTCAGTTAACTCCTCCTCGCCTCTTCTCCTCTCTCCCTAGTTCTTTCTACAGCTATCATTCTAGTTTTCATGCACACATCTCTGGTGCTAACTTCCACTTGCTCAAATCTCTCATTGATCCCAGTTAGAAACCACAGATGACCCGTAGGTGCAGTGTTTGTCTTTCTATGCTTGCATGATCTCACTTAGAATAACTTTTCCAACTCCACTCATTTACCTGTAAACTTTATTATTTCATTCTCCTTACCACTTACAGAAAATTATATGGTCCTCCCTCCACCTATGAGGATAGAACTATACACAGACAGGCCCAGCAGAATTTGATCACATGGTCCTTGCTGAATTTCTACTCTTGGTCTGTTAGCATTACATATCACTTACCTATAAAGTGATTTTTATAAACACTGTACATTCTTCACTTAACCCAGCATCGTTTCTGATGAATCCCATGCCATATAATTAAATAGGTGTGCTGTGCTATTTCTTAGTCTTCCTTTTGTCATAAGAATTTTGACTAGGAGCTCATGATGAGTTGAGTATAGGATCACATATTTCCATCTCTACATTATCACGTGTTTATGATTCTCTCCCCCATCGTTTGATATCTCCCTCCTATATCTCCTCTCTACTCATGGAGATATAACGATTACATGATTAACTCAAAAATATTTTGAGTATGAATAAAATATCCTTGCAAAATTGTGTGTATTTGATGACTTGGGGAGTAAATGATACAGTAAAAGACATTTATATGCTAAGGAAAACCTTCTCAGTGCAGTCCTTATTAAATCTGAATACAGCTTTTTCTCGAGGGTTGGAAAAGTAAAAGAGAAGTAGAAAATCCTGAAGTAATTGCACTTTAAATTTTACTTTTTGCTACATATTACAAAATTAATTTTATTAGCATTGCCGTTGATGACTTTCACATAATTATCCATTAGTTTTTTTTTAATTTTTTTGTTTGTTTATTTTTATTTATTTGAGAGTGACAGAGAAAGAGAGAGAGAGAGAGAGAAAGAGGCAGAGAGCAAGAGAGAGAATGGGCGTGCTAGGGCTTCCAGCCACTGTAAATGAACTCCAGACGCATGTGCCCCCTTATGCATCTGACTAACGTGGGTCCTGGGGAATCGAGCCTCAAACCGGGTTCCTTAGGCTTCACTGGCAAGCGCTCAACTGGTAAGCCATCTCTCCAGCCCTATCCATCATTTTTAATTACTGGATATCAGACTTTGCCTTTATGTGTAGATCAGTGCTGTATGGTATAGTAACTAATATGTATATTGGGTTCTTTACATTTAATAAGTTATTAGCTTGTTATAATTATGATAAAATATATTTCCTCAGTCATGCTAGGCGAACTTCAGATTCTTAAGGGTTACATGTGGCTAATAGTGATTTTATTAGGAAGAAAAGGGAGAATGTTTCTATATTCATCCAAGCATATTTGTGGAGTGTTTTGCTCTAACTTGTCTAGTGAAATTAGAAACCCTTCAAAATAATCTTAATTTTAAAAAGATGTGTGTGTGTGTGTGTGTGTGTGTGTGTGTGTGTGTGTGCAAGCTCATACATGTGTATAGGAGTATGCAGAGGCCAGGCATGCAGAGACTAGAGAATCACCATGAGTCTCATCTTGAGGAATCATCTCCACCCAAGCTTGTGCGTGTGTACAGGTGTGGGCAGATGCCATAGCAGGCGGGGGTCAGAGAATCACCATGAGTCTCATCCTCAGGAATCACACCTACCCAAGCTCGTGCGTGTGTATAGGTGTATGCGGAGGTGAAAGCATGCGGAGGTCAGAGAATCACCGTGAGTCTCATCCTCAGGAATCACATCCACCCAAGCTCGTACATGTGTAAAGGTGTGTACGGAGGCCAGAGCATGTGGGGATCAGAGAATCACCATGAGTCTCATCCTCAGGAATCATATCCACCTTCTTGTGAGGCTGCTTGTTCCATTGGCCTAGAAGCTGCCAAGTAGATTAGCTAGAGAGAAAACTGGAGGGACAGTACTGTATCTGCCTCCTGAGGAGTGGGGTCACTGGAGTCTGACATCATGTGCTGTGTTTTTCACGTAGTGTCTACTGATTTAATTCAGGTTCTCTGTCTTGCATAGCACACACTTTACTGAGAAAGCCATCTCCCCAGCCCTGAACTTGTACATTTTTAAAGCTGCATTGAACATATACTTACAGGTTATTGGTCAGATTTCTAAACTATGCCCTTCATGCTCTCAAATCCATATACCAATTCTCCCATTTTTTGCCCTGGAAATTTAGGAAACTGTATGTAAAGGAGCCCTTTGTCTGTTACAAGCAGGTTAGTTTGGGCCTGGAAAGGGACTTTCAGTCATGGTCTCCTCTGAAATGCCTAAATCTGTTCAATCCCTGTAGACGGCAAAGGGTGGTGTCTCCTGCCTGACCTAAGCATCTTTGTGGAGTAGATGCTACTGGTCGTGATTCCAGATCCCTTCTAATAGAACGAGGTTATCTGCCGTAGAACTTCCTCTTCGTAACACCTGAGTTCCATTCAAGGTTTTAGCTTCCTGCCATAGAAACTCGGTAGGTTTTCACATTTGATTATTCCTAAGGCTAGCACTCTCAAAACGTACTTAATTTTTCTGTTGCACGTTTTAGAGACTAGAATATTTTCTATTTTAAAGATTGAAGCTTTGTTAATACAAACACTGATCCAAATAATTTATGAGTTTTTAAATAAATCATGTGTTTTAGAGTAAAAAATTATCAAGGTAAAAATCACTTAAATTCACTGCTTAAAACAACAGCAATCAGACTGCATATGTTTGTGGAATAAGAAATAACTTTGAATTACTCTATTCAACAACAACAACAAAAACAACAAAATAGAGTTTAATAAATAAGATTTTCCAAAAGCCATTTCTGAATTCCCAGGGGGTCTTTCAGCTCCAGTCTATTTCAAAGTCACCCTATACATAAAGAAAAATGGGAGGTTAAGTATATGAAAAAAGTGATCATAATGAGTTTCAAAATGAGTTTGTTGCCTTCGTGCACTTACAATGGTAAAACATTTGAGTATTCTTTTGTGATTTATTTGCGAAATTTTAAGTTTAAGATGGGAATTAGGGATAATTACATCCTTGTAGGGGTTGAAAACTCTGAGTCTCTAGTTCTTTACATATATTTCCAAATGAAATTGTTTGGGGAGAGTTTCCTAATGATATCAAGATTATTTTGGTTAAAATACATTAAAGCAATTTCAGAAAAGGCTATTTTTTATTACTAATCCTTTCTTTACTTTTCTAAAGTACTATTAATTTTCTATAGCCTTTTTCCTAGCTTTCAAACATTTTTAAAAGTATTGTTTAGAGGTTTTAGACCTTAGGAAGTATATGCACATACATGCTCTGTCAGAAAAGTGAGTTTGTCAAATTTAGATATATTTTAATTTGAAAATCTTTCATTGTGTATATTGTATATTCATGATCTCTCTGTATGTACATTTTGTAGACATATGTTCATGTATACATATGTGTTAAGTATATCCAGACAGGATAATCTTTAAGAAGCTATAGTTGCACTATAGAAGCACTAGTTGCTGCCATTTTAATTAAAAGTATTATTTTGTTTTTATTCCAAACCTGTAGATTTAAAATAAATTTTTTGAGTTGTATATTCAAATACGTGAGTATAAATGTCATGAACACACATACTGGTGAAAATATTGATAAGTTTCCTTAAAGAGGAAACATGGAGCTGAAGATGGCTTAGCAGTTAAACGCTTGCCTGTGAAGTCTGAGGACCCCAGTTTGAGGCTTGATTCCCCAAACCCATGTTAGTCAGATGCACAAGGGGGCACATGTGTCTGGAGTTCCTTTGCAGTAGCTGGAGGCCCTGGTGTGCCCTTTCTTTCTCTCTATCTGCCTCTTTCTCGCTCTGTCGCTGTCAAATAAATAAATAAAAATGAACAAAAAATTAAAAAAGAGGAAACATGCTCAACCATATATGAATTCTATTGTATGTATGTGCACACACAGTGACTATTTCATGCACAGTTTTATATTCCATTCACTGTAATGTAGACTCATTTGGACAATGTCCTAGATTTTGTCATGCAATTTTAGTAAATTTTTCTTTAATTCTAGAAAGAAACATGATCTCCTGGGGGCTAGAGAGATGGCTTGGCTGTTAAGGCATTTGCCTGCAAAGCCGAAGGAACCTGGTTCGACTCTCCAGGACCCACATAAGTCAGATGCTCAAGGGGGCACATGTGTCTGGAGTTTGTCTGCAGTGGTTGGAGGCCCTGGAGCACTCATTCTCTCCCTCTCTCTCTCTCATAAATAAATAAATAAATAAATAAATAAATAAATAAATAATATTTAGAAATATGGTCTTCTATACTTGAACTTACACAAAGAAATTAAAAATCCAGGCAGGAATAAATGTAAAATCATTTTCTTTATTTTAACATTTTATAAGCAACGATTATCTAAAGGTTGGAGAGATGGCTAACTGGTTAAGGTTCTTGCCTGCAAAGCATAAACACCTAGGTTTGATTCCCCATTACATACATAAAGCCAGACGCACAATGGCATAAGCATCTGGAGTTTGAAGAGGCTGGAGGCCCTGGAGAGTCCATTCCTCTTGCAAATAAATAAAAGAAACTATATAAAAATGATTATTTAAGGTGGAAATCACTTGTAAGATATATACTTGATTTTATAGCATATGCAATGGTAAAATATGTACTAGCAATATCTCAAATAAGAGAAGGGAAGAACTTGAAATACAATGCTATATGGCTCTTATAAAACACACAAAGCAGTGTTTTTACTTTTTTTTTTTTCAAAGTAAGGTCTCACTCTATCCTAGGCTGACCTGCAATCCACTATATAGTCTCATAGTGGCCTCAAACTGACAGTGATTCTCCTAACTCTGCCTCCTCCAGAGTCTTTGGGTTAAAGGGTGCACCACCATGCCCAGCAAAGGCAGTATATTATTTGAAGGAAGCATATATAAAGCTATAAGGTAAGTGCTAAATATTTTAACATAAATAGTAATCTAAAAGTGAAAATAACACTGAGCCATGAGATAACAAATAATAAAAAGTAATTCATAATTATCAGAGCTAGCAATATAGCTCAGTGGTAGATTGCATGCCTAGAATGCAAAACAGCCTGTGTTCAAGCCCCAGTACTAACAAAGGAGAGAAGTATAGTTAGGGCAGTAGAGAAAAGCTATAAGGTGGTTCATTGTTGGTGGTGGTTTGTATTTTATTGAGGAGTTCTATGCATATGGTCATAAGAAATTGGATTTTATAAAGTTTGATATTATTCAATTTTGATATTAGTCTAAAATGGGATTATAAAATGGTTTTGACAATATCCTTCCTGGACTGGAGGGATGACTTACCTGCAAAGCCAAAGGACCTAGGTTTGATTCCCCAGGACCCACGTAAGCCAGATGCACAAGGTGGTGCATGAATCTGGAGTTCATTTTCCAGTGGCAGGAGGCCCTGGTGTGCCTATTCTCTCTCCTTTCTCTCTTCTCTTTCTCTATTTCAAATAAATGAATAAAAATAAAATATTTCTTTCTATTATATATTTTGGAATAATTTGAGATGCAGTGGTCTTCTTTTTTAATGGTCTGGCAAGGTGGAGAAGAGAAACCATCTCTTCCTGAGCATTTCTTTGTTGGGAGAATTTTGTTCCTTTTTTTTATCTTATTTTGCTCATTATAGGTCTCCTTAGGTTATCTATATCCTCCTAGTTCAGTTCTGGTCAGCCCTATATGTTAATAGATTTATCTATTTCCCTTTTTTGACGTTTTCTGAGCATCTTGATTTCAGGGGTATCTGTTTTCATAACTGTGCTTTTACCTCTAATTTTGTTAATTAGGATCTCCCTTTTATTTCTTTTGATGATTTTTGCCAGAGTTCAACAATCTCATTTATCTTTTCAAAGAACCAACTCATTGCTTAATTGATTGTTTTCCTTGTTATTTTTTTCCCAACTTAGTAACATCTTTCCTTGTTATTATTTATTTCTATCTACTAATTTTGGATTTTGCTTGTTCTTATTTTTCAAATGTCTTTAAATTCATCATTAAATTATTTTAGATCTCTCAAATTAGTCAATGTAGTCACTCATAGCTATAATCTTTTCTCATAGAACCGTCTTGTTCATGTTGTGGTAATTTGCATCTTAATTTTCATTTGACGATAGGAGTGTTATAATTTTCCATCTGATTTCCTTAATGATCCAGTCATCATTAAGAAATGTACTGTTCAGTCTCCATGTATTTGAAAGGTCTCTGGAGGATTTCCATTTATTGTTTATTTTGATCTGATATGATATAAAAATTATTTCAATTTTTGTAGTACATTAAAACTCTCTGGGTAGCCTGAATTGCAATCTATTTTGAGAAAAGGTTCATGAACTTCTGAGAAGAATTCTTGCTCTAGAGTTGGTAGCTAGATTATTCTAAAGATTTCTGCTAAGTATATTTGCTCAATAATACTGTTTAACTTTGCTGTTTATTTATTTATTTTATTTTAATTTGGATATTCTATAAATGAGAATCTAATATTCAAGAAATCCATGGTTATCGTATCTGGAACTATCTATACTTTTATTTATAGTAATGTATAGTAGTGTTCATTATATGGCACTGGAACTCTAATTGTAGAGCTTATATATTTAGATTATATATTATTAATGGATTTTTATCGTTATTAACATATCAATTTTTTTGTCCTTTGTAAATATTTTAGCTTTATGTCTCCGTGTCAAAATGAGTTTCTGTAATCCTACTTGCCTGTGATGTTGTTTGTTTTTAAAATATTATTTTTCGTGCTTTCACTACCAGACTATGAGTATCTTTGCCAGTGCAGTGAGTTTCATACACAAAGAAATGGCTGGGATTTTTATTAATTTATTCAATTGGCCTGTGTGTTCTACGTGTGGGGAGGTTAAGTGTTTATTTTTATTTATTTATTTGAGAGAGAAATAGTGGTTTGTTGGTTTACTCAATTAGTTATTTTTTCCTAAACTTTTTATGAATGTATTCTTCTGAGATTCATTCTTTTCATGAGATGTCATATTGAATATAGATGCTCCTTCTTATGCACAGGATTTAAAAAACATCTTCTATATTGTTCACTTAGTGGTGACACATGCTTAGTTTTTGCACATTTAGAAAAGTATTTTCATTTCTTAAGGATAATCGACGGATATGCTAATCTTAGTTGGCAGTTACACTATTTCCAGCATGAATCTACATCATTCCATGTTCTCCTGAGCTTGCTGCCATTTGCTAAGAGGCAGTTTCCTATTCTCATATCTTTTCCAAGTATTTTGGCATTCATCTCTTACAGCTCTGGTATTCTTTTCCTTTTCTTTATTCTTAGCATTTTAATTATATGGTGTGTAGAATAATCTATTAAGGTCCTATCAATTTGGACTTCTTAGTGCCTCCTCAACTTGAATGGATATGTACCAAGGGACATAAGAGAAATTTCCAATGAAAATTCATTGAATAGGTTCCCTATGCCTTTATCCTGTGTCTTGGTTCCCACCTTTATTCACTGATTCAGAGCTCTGGTCCATTAATCATTTTATTGAAATCTTCACTATAGTACTCATGATTTCTTTTGGCTTTCTTTTTAAAATATTTTATTTATTTTCAAGCAGAGAGATGCAAATACACAGAGAGATAGAGAAACAGAGAGAGAGAGAGAGAGACTGAGAGAGCACACGGGAATGAGTATGGGCACACCAGGACCTCCAGCCATGGCAAATGAACTCCAGGTGCAGGTGTCACTTTGTGTACCTAGCTCACATGGGTACATGGCAATTGAATCCAAGACATTAGGCTCTGCAGGAAAGTTCCTTAACTGCTAAGACATCTCTCCAGCCCAGCACTCTTTCTCTATTACTATACAAGTTAAAAAAAAAATCATCCATCCTTCACTTAAATCCCTGATACTCATTACTCCACCTCCTCTAGTCTGTTGAGCTGATTGCCATTGAGTTTACTTGACTTATTGAGATTTTCATTCCCAAGATTTATATTTTTGTTCCAATTATCAATTTTGCTGCTAGTTTCTCAGCCAGATTAGTGAATTTCATGTCCAACCTTTAAAATTTCTTCTGTGTTCATCTGATCAGCCTAGCCTATAATATCATTGATGAACATATTTGCAATTAGAGATTCTTTGCCATTTCCACTATTTCAGCATATTTTAATTCAGTTGTTGAGGAGTCATGAAATTTTGCTGAAGGCATATTGCCTTGCTTTTTCAGATTTCTTGTTTTTATGTGTTGAAATGTGTGCAAGTCTTTGATTATCTATTTTATTTATAAATAAGGAAGTTCTGAATGAGAATACTCCTCTAATAGCTTAATTCTCAATATCATTCATAAAAAAGAAAACAGAAATGACAAATATATACACATATATATACATATACATATCTGTAGGCATATATCTGATCATTTACACTGCAAGAAATATGCAAATATATATTAAAAGCAAATAAAATATAAAATGATATAGAAAGAAATATTTATGAATATGAGAATATATTACATTCTTAAAATAATGACCTAATTAAGAAATTTTGAATGGGCTGGAGAGATGGCTTAGTGATTAAGCATTTGCTGCAAAGCCATAGGACACAGATTGGGTTCCCCAGTACCCATGTAAACCTAGATGCACAAGGTGGTGCATGTGTCTGGAGTGCCTTTGCAGCGGCTATGGACCCTTGCATGATCATTCTCATTTATTCTCTCCTCTCTCTGTGTCTCTCAAATATAAATAAATAAATAAATAAATAAATATTTTTAGAAGAAAGGAATATTGAATAACAAATGAGTGACTCTTAAATTGAATGTAGCTGAGGAAGTCTGGAACAATGTTATGAGAATCTAGGGGTTGAAATCTTTATACCCCATGGAAATATTGAGCAAGTGAGGATTCATTAGTAGTTGTGGATGGTTTTTGCGGGACATCTTTCTGTGGCTTTCCAGGGTTCAGATTTCAAAATCTAATGTTTTATTATGCTTCCTTTTCATTTCACTTGTTTGTAAGTGGAACATTAATTGGAAGTTACATACATTACTTAGATATTTTTAAATGTAAATATTTAAAAAATAATCTACGTACAGATGGCAAGTGAAGTCATAGGATTGAATGACTTTAGAGAAATGTAAGAAGACATTGCCAGATTCCAAGATAAATTTCAGGCTCTGGGCTGGAGAGATGGCTTAGCGGTTAAACGCTTGCCTGTGAAGCCTAAGGACCCCGGTTCGAGGCTCGATTCCCTAGGACCCACATTAGCCAGATGCAGAATGGGGCGCACGCATGTGGAGTTCGTTTACAGAGGCTGGAAGCTCTGGCGTGCCCATTCTCTCTCTCTCTCTCTCTCTCTCTCTCCCTCCTTCTCTCTGTCGCTCTAAAATAAATAAATAAACAAAAAAAAATTTAAAAAAAATTCAGGCTCTACCACAGGCTACAGATCAAACATCTTCAGAGTATTGTGGAAGTAATATTCAAAGTAAGTGTGCTATTTTTTTGGAAAAAAATGAATATTTTCAATTAAAATATTTCCATTACTTAGATTTATATACTAGATTTAACTATGTTGGATTTACTTTTATGATAATACAGTCTACTTAGAAATAAAAATTGTATGTTTATAAGAAAAAATCTAATTTCTTTGACAGCATATTTAAATACATTATTTTGGCTTTTATATATGTTTATACTAAAACTTACCTTTAAAATTAAAATTAGGGGCTGGAGAGATTGCTCAGTGGTTAAGGCACTTCCTGCAAAACTAAAAGGCCCCAGTTTGATTCCCTAGTGCCCACATAAAGCCAAATGCATAAGGTGGCACATGTATCTGGAGTTCATTGGCAGTGGCTGGATGCTCTGGCATGTCCATTCTCTCTCTCTCTCTCAAGTAAATAAATAAATGAATAAATAAAGTAAACTTAGTCCATGCCAGCAAGAACCTGAGTTTAGATCCTGTTGCAGTCAGGTTTGCATTGCTGGCAGAAATCACCCAACCAAGAGCAGCTTGTGGGAAACAAGAGGTTTCTTTTGGCTTATAGACTTGAGGGGTAACCTCCATGATGGCAGAGAAAACGATGACATGAGCAGAGGGTGGATATCACCCCCTGGCCAACATCAGGTGGACAAAAGCATCAGGAGAATGAGCCAAACACTGGCATGGAGAAACTGGCTATAACACCTGTATTAGTCAGGGTTCTCTAGAGGAACAGAACTGCTAGAATGACTTACTTTTAAAAGGGAATTTATTGGATTAGTTTATGGTAGTCCAATAGCTGTTGCAGGCCTGAGAATCACGGGACCTGGTAGCTGCTAAGCCCACGTGGCCAGATGCCTCAGCAGTCCTGATCCAAGGCATCTGGCCCAGGAAGGCCTGGAGGCTTCCTGAGGAGTCGCTGGGATTCGATCCACGGGGGTCTTCAGTTGACGCTGGTCTTCAGTCCATGCTGGAAGACAAGGAGCAGCTCAGGCAGCCTAGTGGGAAGAAAGAAGGGCTCTTTTCACCCAGAGCTTCCTTATATGAAGTCCTCTCTAAGCCTGGCCACCCGCTCTGGGCAAAGGGCTCACTCTGGGGGAAGGACTTCCTCCTTTAGTTGATCCTTCCTGGAAGCAATCTAGGAGACCCACTGGAAAGGGATTTTTGTGGATTACTAAACAGATCAAGTTGACAACACCTTAACTATCACAACACCCATAAGCCCGCCCCCAACAACACTGCCTCCAGGAGGCGCTAATTCCCAAATCTCCATCAGCTGGGAACCTGGCATTCAAAACACCTGAGTTGATGGAGGACACCTGAATCAAACCAGTGCAAATCCCCAGCACCATGGCAAACATGCTGAGCGTGTGGCATGTACCTGTAATCTTAGCTGTGGGAAAGCACAGGTGAGGGGGTCACTGGGCCTACTTGACAGCCAGCGTAGAGGCACTGGGGAACGCTGAGAACATTGAGACCTAGTCTCAAGTAGTAAGGTTAAAAATAGCGAAGCTACACCTGAAATTTACTTCTGGCTTCTACATGCATGGGCACACAAGTGTACATACACCTAGACACAGATGCACCCTCATGCATATGAACCACCATACATCACACACACACATACACACAATAATAAAGTACATGGCTTGGGATGTACTAGAAGAACTGCATAGCATGTGCAAAGCAAGCCCTGGCTATTTTAATTTGTTCCAGCCAATCCTGTTTTTTTTTTTTTTTTTTTTTTTACTAATTGAAATCACTGTTTGAAGAACATAGGGTGCTATTAAAAAACAACCCACGGCTGCAGAGATGGCTTAGCAGTTAAGCGCTTGCCTGTGAAGCCAAAGGACCCTGTCAAGCCTTGATTCCCCAGGACCCACGTTAGCCAGATGCGCAAGGGGGCGCACACATCTGGAGTTCATTTGCAATGTCTGGAAGCCCTGGCGCGCCCATTCTCTCTTTGTGTCACTTTCAAATAAATAAATAAAAATGAACAACAACAACAGAAAACCAAAACACGCCGTGCAGTTAGATAAACCAGCTGAGCACCCACTGGATTTCAGTGTTTGGTTGTTTACAGAAAATTCAAGACTCTTTGAGTTGAATTACAGGAGGATGTTTGAATTTAAAGCTGGAATAAAAAATAAGATGAGTTTGTATAAAATAAAATCGTTACAGACAAAAGGACAATTGAAATAGATTCCTCTAACCCTTAACATTATAATTTTGCCTTTTTTCTTGAGTTTATTTGAGCTCTTCTAACAAGCACTCATCTGACATTTTTAAAAGTTTTGGAAGTTTAAAATAAAGCACTCAAAATATAATTACTAATAATTAAACAGCTCTTCTGAAGCTTTCCCTCATTTCTGACTTGATTCTGCTATGTATAACTTTGAAACATGAACAAAACATGTATTGAAAACTCCACAAATCTTCATTGTGGACACTATATGCGAGCTGTACATTAGGCTGGGGACTCAATATATGGAAACTCATATTACCTCAAAAAATGCAAGTATGGCCTTAGGTAAGAATAGGTGATCCAGGACGTTCCACACTTCTCAACCGATGTCTAGAAAGTATTGCACGTGTTGACCTATGTGTTTCCTCTGTGACCTTTCTCAACATTGAGCAGCTTCTGTTCTTTTTAGGACAGTGTCTGATGCATATAAAACTATCCTGTCTGACTTTACCTTAAGAACAAATCCTGGGCTGGAGAGATGGCTTAGCGGTTAAGCGCTTGCCTGTGAAGCCTAAGGACCCTGGTTCGAGGCTAAATTCCCCAAGACGCACGTTAGCCAGATGCACAAGGGGGCACATGCATCTGGAGTTCATTTACAGAGGCTGGAAGCTCTGGCGCTCTCTCTCTCTCTCTCTCTCCCTGCTTCTCTCTGTTGCTCTCAAATAAATAAATAAAGAAACAAAAAAAAATTAAAAGAAAAAGAACAAATCCTGTTGGATCTTTAGAACCTGGGAGAGGAAATAAGTAGAGAATACTGAACAGGTATTTGAATAATCTGGATAGAGGAAAGATATATATCTTTTACTATATATATATATCAATGTCCCAGTGATTTGTATGAAGTATCAGAGATGTCCCCAGGTTATTACACCATCCATTCACCTAGGGTCAGGGTTTGAAAGACAATAAAATATCAAATATCATTAAAGTTGAAAGGGAGCTGAAGAGACTGGCCAGTGGTTGAAGCATGCTTACAGCCTGATGACCCGGGTTTGATTCCATAATATACACCTAAAGCCAGATGCACAAAGTGGCACATGTGTCTGGAGTTCATTGGCAGTGGCAGGAGGGTCTGGTGTGCAAATATGCTCTCTCTCCAATAAATAAGAAAACATTTTTAAAATATATGTAAAGTTGAAAGTGAGTTTCAAATTTCTTTTAATTAATTAATTTTTTTTGAGAGACAGAGAGAGAGAGAGAATAGGCATGCCAGAATCTCCAGCCACTGAAAACGAACTCCAGATGTGTGTGCCTCCTTGTGCATCTGGCTAACATGGGCCCTGGGAAATCAAACCTGAGTCCTTTGGTTTCGCAGGCAAGCACCTTAATCGCTAAGCCATCTCTGTAGGCCTAAAGTGATTTTTTAAAAAATTTTTCTTTTTTTATTTTTATTTATTTGAGAGCGACAGACAGAGAAAGAGGCAGATACAGAGAGAGAGAGAATGGGTACACCAGGGCCTCCAGCCACTACAAACATACTCCAGATGCATGTGCCCCCTTGTGCATCTGGTGCTTAGGATTCACAGGCAAGCGCTTAACCACTAAGCCATCTCTCCAGCCCCCGAAAGTGATTTTTAAAATACACTTATCAGGGCTGGTGAGATGGCTTAGTGGTTAAAGTGTTTGCCTGCAAAGCCTAAGGAACCTGGCTCTATTCCTCAGGACCCATATAAGTCAGATGCACAAGGGAGTGCATGCATCTGGAGTTCCTTTGCAGTGGCTGGAGGCCCTGGCGCACTCATTCTCTCTCTCTCTCTCCCTCTGCCTCTCTCTCTCTCAAATAAATTATAATAAATATTCTCAAAAATAAAATTCACTTGTCTTGTACCTAATTTAATAGATGATCACATGATATATGACTTCTAAGTAGGAGAATTAAAAGTGGAACTCTAGTTCTAATTCTCAAGTTCATAAAGCTTTTAAGAAAAATGATACCTTCATAATTTTGCCCTCAAGCCTTAGAATTGACATTGCAACTTCTGTCAAACTTTGACTTAATTAATAAGATCTTTTTTCCCCTTTTCTGTTAATATTATTTACAAGAACAAGAACATTGCTTTAAAAGATCTGATCAACAGAGAAAAATTGGTACTAAAATCAGTTAATTACTGATTTATAAGGAAAATGTACCTCTTAAACAAATGCAACTTATTTCAGTTTTATAAAAACAAGAAGTGAGAAGAGCTCCAACTTTTATTGCTGTGCAAAGCTTAAAGATCACATTATTCGTGGCTGGAACCCTGTGACTGCGCTCCAGTGCTTTGCAGATGTGTCCTCTCACCATACTTGTGCCCTTGCCAAAGCGATTGTAAGAAAGTTGATTAACTTGCCTGACATTTTGCAAGAGCTATTTTTATATTATCTGGTTTTAAGTAATAAAATTTCAGTGAATAAACTTGAATATTTGGGGAAGAATGTCATTGAAGGATGATCAGTGATTGAACAAAATTAGTCTAAGAAATTATTGCAAAATTACATGTTGATTAAAAGTAAAGTTGTTTTCATGCTGCATAGCTGGATCAGTTGCATGGAGAGGAGAGAAGACGTTGTAGGACATATGGCAACATTTCACTTCTATCTGGTCCCTAGCTCTTGTTTCACATATGTCCTGTTATCAATGCTGCTGTAGTCAAACAGGGCATAATCAATAGCTATGCATTGTAAGATATTTCTCACTCAGAATACTGGTCTTACTTCCAGTAAATTAAATTATCCTAAAATCAGATCCAATCAACCAATTAAACTGATAAAATGTGACACACCAGATTCTACACTATCTTTCTGCTTCCCATCCTTGATTCTTAGATATGAAAAACAAGAATCATCCATTGGAAGGAGTGTTCATCTGCTTGATTGTGAGTGCCCCCTTCTCAGTACATTACCAAATGCAGAGTCATATGCGGCAGGCATATTGTTAGCTGAGGTCTCAAAATGATTGGGCAAACAGAAAGTAGGAAAGAGTTGCAAACACTTGGTGGAAGCAAAGGACCCGGAGATCACAGGCAGCTTGTGCCACACAGAGAGCCTGAGGTCAGTGTGGGGCCTCATGAGAACTGCCACCCTTCCCCCAAAATTGTAAGTAAGAGACATAAATCTCATTTTTACCTATTTTAGTGGATGCTATTTTATTCAAAATTTCTATTTCAGGACCTAGGTGGTAATTTCCTGATCACCCTAAAATACTTGTTTTTAAAATGTGTATTATTATTATAATTACTATTATTATAAATAACATGTCTTGTATGAATACTTCATGTGTTGTTCCCTCTTTTCCCTTCGTCTGTCCCCATTCCTTTGGGGGCGCTCCTCAGTGGTGTTGCAGGTATTCCCCATGGGGTTGTGGTTTATGCACTGTGGGAGTGGCAGTAACTGACTTTTTTTTTTTTTAACAATAACTCTTCACTGAATACCTAAAAAGGATTTGCAACTACTGAAAAATAACTATGTATATTCCATGATGGTCTGCAGAGGAGAAAATAATGCTCAGCCTCTCTTGCCTCAATACAGACATATTTGAAGGCCATCTTAGCTTCAAGGTCTGATAGGCTCAGCAGAAATCTATATTGTGATTGCATCATAGTTTCACTTCCCATTTATCTCAACCAACTGCCATCTTCCACCTGAATGCAGTGTTCTTGAATATAACTCCCATTAAACATTCTTCATGTAAATCTTCTCTCAGAAATTGTTTCAGAGAACCTGAGCTCTCACTCAAGTTTATGTTAATAGCTGTGTGGTATGTGAAGCAAGACAATTGCAGATTAAGGAATGCAGTGAAAAGGTAATTCATGATCTAATTAAAACACATTAGAACATGGAGATAGAGAGTTAATAATAGGGAGAAGTGACCAATAGAGTTAGAGAATAGGGGGAAGGAGAATTCAGTGAGGAGCAGCAATGGAAATGGAAGGAGAAGTACAGAGAGAAGTAGGAGAAAAGGAAGGACAGAATGAAGAAAGTAAGAGGGAGAAGGAGGGAGAAAAAGATATATAAAAAGAGGGAGGCAGGGAGTGAAGAAGAAAGGAAAGAAAAAGGGAGGGAGGAAAGAAGGAAGGAAGGTAGGGAGGAAGAAAAAAAGGAAGGAACGAAGGAACGAAGGAACGAAGGAATGAAGGTGGGAAGGAAGAAAGGAAGGGGAATGAGTTTTTCTTAGTACAGTTAATTTGGAAGTATTCACACTAACAAGATAATAGGAAGTAGAATGAGATGTTCAGACAAACATGCTGCTGACAATATTAGGAATCTACGAATTTCTGCACTGTCCTGAAAACAACTCATTCCAGGAACAGGTCAGCAAAAGCCTTCACTGGCATTGACGTGCTTCAAGAGTTTATGGTTCAGGAAGAAGGCGTTAATCTTTGAATTAACAAGTACGCTTCTAGACTATTTACTTGATTTACTTGTTTTTGAATCAAGTCCTATGCCAGGGACTTTAACCATACTTCAAATGTGTCTCCAAGGACATGGCCACCCTTTTAGGCTTTGCTGAAAGAAGGAGTGGTGTCAGTATTCAAAATTAATGTTCAGGAGTCCAAGGATTCTCCACATCATTATTTCTGTTGCACCCACAATCCCAACAAAAATAATCTGCATTCATAAGGATTCCAGGAGGCAGTTTCAGAACTGGACATAACAACTCAGTTTATTTTGATGACCTGTCTCCTGAAAATCTTCATTTCAGGTTATCTACTTCTGGAAATGCCAGAAGCTCCCAAATTGGCTATTGCAAAGATTCATTTCAATGTAATCAGACCCAGGTCAACAGATATATTATTTCTTTACTGAAACCATCTAAAAAAAAAGCATTAATCTTCTCTTGTAATGTATCTGGGCAGATAATAAAAGATTCTTTTCATTTCATTATATGGTTAGACATAAAAGTGAACAACTTTGTTTTGTAGAATATTACATCTGCACTGATGAAGTATTTGAATCAAGGTCTTGAGGATGATTCTCTAAATGATTACATGCATCTGGGTGTTTGTTTTCTCATTCTGACTACAGCACTATTTATGATCTCTTATGACTTCTCTGCTGGTGGTGGGGCCAGCAAACCCTAAGTTAACAAACTTGTCCCAGGAAATTCTGATTTTTGCCAACATTTGGGAGAAGTCTTTTGCCAAATATCATTTGTTGTTGTTTGTTTTCCTGCATTTCCTTTTATTCAGCTGATTCTCTTATATATAACTTTTCACAAAAATCCTGAGTATGCCACCAAATCAGTTTGAGCAATTCTTTCTTTGGTGTGTTTATAAGGCATAGCTTTTGAAAAAAAATATGGACAATATGTAAAAACATCTTCAGAAGTGCAGATTCTCTGCTTTTTCCTATAAGTATTTGATTCAGTAAATACTGCAGTAAGTACTTAATTGATACCTTGACATGACTGTAGTAACTTTGTGAACAAATCCAAAACAGTCTTTAAATGTATTGTATTTTCTTGAGTAATATATAAATAACTTAATACTAAAAATAATTATTATTTAATGTCCCATCATAAGCATGTATCTGGTTTTCAGAGTGCTCTGGTACCAATTTTCCCAGTTATATGTAGCATTAAATATTAGTCAAACATAATAACTAGAAGATTTAGTCAACATGAATAAATTCAATATTTTAAGTTTCCTTCTCATAAAATAGTCAGTTTCTTGTGACTAAAGTAGTAAATAAAATAAACTGGCTATAAAAAGCAGAAAATAGTCTAAATTATCATTTACAAGCACACGTAATCTGATAATACGTATATCTTTTTCTAATTTCCAAATGATGTAAGAGCGTATGATAGAAAGAGAAAATATATCAATATCTTCCTAATATGATACTGTAATATGCTAATTTTAAGATGATCAAATAAGAAAAAAGAAATATGTTCAATAGTATTAAAAGTATTGTTGTGGGCTGGAGAGATGACTTAGCTCTTAAGGCACTTCTAAGCAAAGCCAAAGAACCTAGCTTTGATTCCCCAGGACCCACATAAGCCAGATGCACTAGGTACACATGCACCTGGAGCTAGTTTGCAGTGGCAGAAGGCCCTGACGCTCCCATTCTCTCTCTCTCTCTTTCTCTCTGCCTCTTCCTCTGTATCTTTCACATAAATAAATGAATAAAATATGTTTTTAAAGCATTGTTGTATAACAGGTTGCATGGCTCAGTTGTCTCGTGCTTCCTCAGCATTCAGGATGTCCTGGGTCCAATCCCCACATGCTCAGCACTGGCAAACTAAAGACAAATTTAGCTTACCAATTTTGTTTCTCAAAGCACCATCTCCAATCGAGAAAAACACTTAATAAGAGTTTTTCAAATAAATTGTAGGCATTAGTTTTTCAAATGACACATCCCCAAATCAGAACTAAATGATTCTTTAGAATGAAAAATATTAATATAGCACAAATTGCTTCCAAATAATTTCTAATCATTTCTGTTTTTCTATTTGCTATTATTCCATATTTGAAATATATGTGCAATTAGCCATTGTGTACTCTAACCATGAATCATAAAAGTTAGTTTTGACTGCATTAAAACAAATGATTACCACACACTTGCCATTTCATTAGAGCTTTTTATTTACATTTATCCCTAAGTGACCTTGTCTCAGAGAATTGTCTGAGCAGTGAAGGAAATTTTTATTTGGTAAATGCTATCAAGCTATATCTTTTTTTCTGCCTTAGAATCTGGAAAAATAGTGATGTTTATTTTGGTGTTGGATCTTACCATGGGGATGTCTGAGGGTAGTTTGAGATATATATATATATATATATATAATATAGATAGATATAGATATTGATATCGATATATACATACATATATGTATGTATGTATGTATATATAATCTTTTGGGGATTTTGTTTAGTTTTAAGCAGCTATTCATATTTGAGAGAAATGATATGACTATCAATCACACAAGCTTGATTATGCAATAATTTACATGAACAATGACATATTTCTTATTTGTAAACTATTTTTATGATGCATTAGGCCTATCTCTCATTCTTCAGTGATCACATGCCTATCCTTATTTGAAAATTATTACCAACTCAATGACATACAATTCTGGCTTCATATTTGAATGACATATTTGCAAAATTATAGCAACTTGTTTAGAATTATTCCTTTAACATAAATATTTTGACAAAATATTCAATAATAAATAATAATAATTCAATAATAAATTGTAAAATTCAAAACAGTTTCTCATCTATATTTTTAAGCAATTGAAATATTTTTCATGTTTATTATGTCATCAAACTTCTATGTGAATTTACTTCTTCAAGCTTTTGATCCCAGTATTCAGGTGGCAGAGTTATGACGATTGCTGTGATTTCGTGGCCACCTTGAGGGTATGCAGTGAATGAATTCCAGGTCAGCTTGGGCCAGAGTGACACCCTGTCTGGAAAGAAAGAAAGAAAGAAAGAAAGAAAGAAAGAAAGAAAGAAAGAAAGAAAAGACTAACAACAGGTAAGACATTTTGGGCAGAGGGAGGGATGGCAGACTAGAGAGCAATAGGAATGTGTCTTGTCACATCACAAGAACTGCACTGGCAGCCAGGATCTTATATGCTTTCTGTACTCTGATGTCCACTGAAGGTTTGTATCTTATAGAGAGAATGATTAGATAGTAAGCTGTGGAAAGTTTTATTCAGTCACAGCTCTTGAACCCAGCGGGTTTCCCACTCCCTATTCCGATAACAAAGAAGGTTGCAGGTATTCATAGAACCACTGTTGTCAGTCTTACCAGAGTAAGCATACATGAGCTACGAAGATGGTGAACTTGAAAGTCTGACATTATTTACTCCAGATGATTTCTTGATAGGGCACATTTCTAGGAATTTCTTTCTGCTAATTACAGATACAGAAGTGAGCTGACCTCATCTCATTTGTAGAGTGTTCTATATCTCTTGTTCAGGTTACTTCAGGGGATTGTTTTTTTTTCATATGCTGTTTTTATCATTATTTATTAATTAGTTTTGTATTCAGCAAATACAGTCAGTTTGGTACCATTATTAGGCTCATCCGTGACCTACCCCCTCCCCTTAGCCTGTCCTTGTTGAGGTATATGGGTCATGCATTGTGGAGTTAGCCCATATTATGGGTAAGATAAATGTCTCTGCATATCATGACCCAACATGTGGCTCTGACATTCTTTCTGCCCCCTCTTCCGCAAAATTTCCCTGAGCCATGTTGGGTTCATTTTTGGTCTGCTTCAGTGATGAGGTGTTGGGGGCCTCTGAGGCTCCGGTTCTCTGATTTGGTAGGAATTGATTTTTCTCTGGGTTGTTCTCCTTCCCCCTTGTGCTGGTACCCGGTTCATCAAGAAAACAGCACCCTGACTTGTTTCACCAATTTTTCTTAGTTTCAGCAGGGGCCCTTTTGAGGTATGATGGGGTGGCTCTCTCCTTAGGATCTACATCTATCTGAAAAAGAGAAGCAGATTCTCCAATGGAGAGTTAGTTAGCACCAGGACAAATGAGATAACCCTTACTTTTTTCACAGAGAATTTAATAGGTGTAGGCCCTCTTGTAGCCCATGATTGATAGTAGCTTGATATTGGCGAGTAGGCTTATGTTTGGATATGGTTCTGACTTGTTTCCCAGCTCCAGCTATGGGTCCCGTACCACTGAAGGGATCAGTTAGCCAAATTGAGAGCA
Organism: Dipus sagitta; assembly: GCA_036346955.1. Classification (NCBI taxonomy): domain Eukaryota; kingdom Metazoa; phylum Chordata; class Mammalia; order Rodentia; family Dipodidae; genus Dipus; species Dipus sagitta. The sequence continues at coordinate 170,284,199 of CM070774.1, forward strand.
GTTGGTTCCCCACCATGGTTGTGTGCCACTATTGCACTTGTGTGGGCATCACAACAAGTTATTTGCTGCTAAGTAGGTTAGACCATGAGTTGCTTGGAGAGATATTGGTCCTTTTCCCCCAAATTAGGAACATGAAATGAGTAACAAGGATGGGAAGAGAATCCAACAGAATAGTGGATGGGGCTGGAAAGATGGCTTACTGAGTAAGGCACTTGCCTGTGTAGCCTAGGGACCTGGTTTGATTTTCCAGAGTCCATGTAAGCTAGATGAGTATCGTGGCACATATGTCTGGAGTTTGCAGTGGCTAAAGGTCCTGACTATCTCTCCTCTCTCTTAAATAAATAAAAATAAAATAAAATAAAGGATAGGATAAAAATGAAGTCAATTAAAACAAAGTTGTTTTCTTTCTGTGAGCAAAACAATCAGCAAACATTTAAGAAAATGAAGAAGGATGCTCATACAAGTGAAATACTGGTGCATAGCTATGGTGGGAAACCAGCTGCTCTCGATTTGGCTAACTGATCTTCTCAGTGGAACAGAACCTATACCTAGAGCTGGGAAACAAGTCAGAACCATATCCAAAAATGAGCCCCCTCTCCACTAAACTCTCTCTAAAAACAATGGTTATCACATATACTTGGAGCTAACTTTACTCTCCATGGGAGAATCTGCTTCCCTTTTTCAGATAAATGCAGATCCTAAGGAGAGAACTACCCCACCTTACCTCAAAAGGGCCCCTTTTGTGCAGAAGCTCTCCATTCTTTCCTCTATTTTATCTATAATCTTCCTGTATAGTATCTGAAATAATAAAAATCTTTCTTAACTTATCCCTCTGTAATCTGTTAATGTTGTTCTTTGAACTAATAAAGAAAAGAACACATACTCCACTAATCAGTGGAAGCTATATATGGCTATGAATGTATAACAACTTCGTTCCAAAGGTATCACCCACCCAAGAGATAAGAAAGACACTTGACTCTCAAGAACACCTGAAAATTCCAAATATTAACATAAGAAAAAAATAAATAAAAACCCTGCAGAATATTATCCTTTATTGCTATTGATGTAAAAATGCCCAAAAAAATGTCATCAGACTGAATGAATCACAAAATTACAAGAACTATACATAATGACCTCCTATAATTTCTTTCTTAAATACAAAAACCATTCATTATATGAAAAACAAGACTATCAACAAACCATATTAAAAGAGTGAAGTCAGAACCATATCTAAACATGAGCCTGCTCTCCATTATCAAGCTACCACTAATTGTGGGCTAGAAGAGGGCCCACGATTATAAATTCTCTATAAAAATAAATAAGCATTATCCCATTCGTCTGGTGCTAACTTTACTCTCTGTTGGACAATCTGCTTCTCTTTTTAACATAGATGCAGATCCTAAGGAGACAACTACCCCACCTTACTGCAAAAGGGCCCCAGCTGAAACTAAGAATAATTGGCGAAACAATCAAGGGTGCTGTTTTCTTGGTGAACCAGGTACCAGTACAAGGGTGAAAGAGATTGACACAGAGAACAATCAAATCCTACCAAATCACATATACAGAGACACACACTGAAGCAGACCCAAAATGAACCCAACATAGCTCAGGGAAATTTTGCAGAAGAGGGGGCAGAAAGAATGTCAGAGCTACACGTTGGGTCATGATACACAGAGACATTTCCTCCTACCCATAACTGTGGGCTAACTCCGCAATACATGACCCGTATACCTCAACAAGGAAGGGTCAGGGGGAGTGGGTAGGACATGGAGGAGGCTAACAATGGTACCAACTTTACTGTATTCATTGAGTATAAAATTAATTAATTAACAAAACAACAACAACAACAGCAATAACAACAACAACAAAACCCACTAGCCTAAAATATAAAAAGAGTGAAGATGGCTTAGTAGTTAAGGCATTTGCCTGCAAAGCCAAAGGACCCAGGTATGATTCCCAAGGACCTATGTTAGCCAGATGCACAAGGGGGTGCACATGTCTGGAGTTCATTTGCAGTGGCTGGAGGTTATGGCACATCCATTCTCTCACTCTCTCTCCCCCTTTCTCTGTAAAATAAATAAATATGAAGTATTTTAAAAGAGTGAAGACCTAATTTTAATCACACTATGTGCAGAAAAGTTATTCAACAATAACCAATACTATTTCAAAAACAAAATTAAAAATAAAACACCCACCAGAAAACTAGCAAGCTAAAAGAACTCCCTCGGTATAATAAAGAATAGTTGAGAGTTGAGAGATCACTGAGTGGTTAAGGAACTTGTTTTCAAAGCCAAAATATCAAAGTTTGATTCCTCATGACTTATATCCAGAAGCACAAGGTGGCACATGCATCTGGAGATTTTTTGTAGTGACTAGAGGCCCTAATGTGCCCATTCTCTATATATATAATCCTGTTTCTATCTCTCTCAAATGGATAAATAAGTAAAGAAAAAATTAAAAAATTATATTCAGCAGAAAACAATAACTTAAAAAATATTTAATGACAAAGATTGAAGGCTTTTTCTTCAGACCATTACTAAAGCAGAGGTCCTGACTTCCACCACTTTTCATCAAAAATACTATTAATAAAGGAAGTTTAAAATAAAACCTGAAGATTACATACATGCATGCACAGTCATACAACCCTAAATATTTATAAAATTAAAATTGTAAGTTTAAAAATTAATAAAGTAGCAATATAATGTATACATACAAAATCATCATATTCCTTTTCATTAGTAAAACTAACAATGAAATGGCAATGTAAGTAAATTATAAAACTGAAATTAATAAAACATGAAGAAACAATCTCTACCAAATAATAAAACTTTTATAATAAATATAAATAATATTACAGAAAGTAGTTACAGAAGTAATGATAAGTATTAATCCAATATGATATATATGTCTACAGAAACAAAAAGAAAATCATCATAGAGTTTTCTTTAAATGAAATCGTAATAGAAACAAAAATATTTTGGTACAAATATATATATGGATTTGGGAATATTGAACCATCCTTGCATTCTTGGATGAAACCAATTGGGTCATGGTTTATAAGCTTAATTTATCCTTGAATTCTATTTCCATCATTATTGCTTTGTTTTCATTGCTTGTTATGAATTTTTACATAGTTTACATTTTCTTTACTTAATTTTGGAAGGCCATGTATATTGAGAATTTTATATAATTTTAGATTGTTTTTGAAAAAAAAAGTTTTCTATAAAAAGCCATAATGATTCACTATTTTTTTCATTGAATTCTATTGCTCCATCCTCCTTTTAATCTCTAATTTTATTAATTTGATTAATATCTTTTTGTTTTACATAGTTTGATCTAGAGGTGTATAATCTTTTCTATCTTATGCAGGAACCAAGTTTATATTATTATTATTTTTTTTTATTTTCATCTCTGTATTATACTGTAGTATCCATTTCATTAATTCTTGCCATGATTTTTTTTTTTTGCATATTGTTTGATTTCTTTGACTTTGATGTACATCATTAGGTAATTGATGGGATTTCCCTCAACTTTTCTGTTATAATACTCAAGACCAAATTTCCCTCTTAGAACTGCACTTGCTATATTCCTAAGTCTCAGATAAATTTGGGAAAATATGTATTACAAATACACAATGTAATATATTCATTGCTAAAGAAAGCTGAAAATATGACATTTGCATGTTAATGGATATATCCAGGGATGAAGATATTAAACAAAATAAGTTAGGCTCACAAAAAGAGATAGGGGATGGGATGGAAGATATCAGAGAAAGAAGAGATAGCAAAATATTATCACAGTTATATATGAAAATGTCACAAAGGACCCTAATAAAAGATACAGAAGGAGGATACATATTTTCAGACTTTTCAAAATTTCATCCAAACATGTGTTAAAGAATGTTGTTCACTAATGTAATAACCAACAAATTCTTAAGTGGACAATAACACATATCACAGAAAAAAGTTATTTATATGACCAAATGATTTTCAAGAGGTTGTTAAAAAAAAGAAAAATAAAAAACATAACTGAATTGAATTGGATAAAGAGGATTTCAACCCAATCTTCTAGGAAAACTGGGCATGCAAAAGTGTGATATTGAATCCTTAACTAATTTAATATATAAAAATTGACTTTGAATTGATAAAGATAAATGTCAAGTGATTAATATAAAAGCTAAAACTCTTGAAAGATAATATGGATACAAGATTGTTGGAACTTTTCAAAATTTGTGAGTATGACATAAAAGATAGGAAGAAAAAGGGGTCATATTGAGCTTATTTAAAGATTATAGACTTTTCTGATCCAAAAGTCATTATCAATAGAATAGAAAAGGCATGTATAAAATATAAATATTTTGTTCAGTTATATATCTCATAATGTCTGGTGGTGGGTTATGGTGGTGTCAATAAAATGTGCCCTACTTGTTCATTTGGTTTGAATACTTGGTCCTCAGCTGGTGATAACTGGGAAAAGTTGTGGGTACTATGATGGGTGGGCTTTGGGGTAATATAGCACAGGTCCAAGCCTAAAAGTTAGAATACTTCCTTCTTCCTTGTGTGGAGATACGACTCCTGGCTGGATATTAGCTTCTGTCATGCTTCCTATGCCCTGTTGAAACTCACACTCAAAACTGTAGTGAAGTAAACACTGCTTCTGATCAGTTGTTTTGTCCAAGCAACAAGATGGTAACTGGTATAGTCAGTATTAATTTTATGTATTAGAAAACCCACAAACTTTCTATGGCCAATTATATCTTCCTTCTTATCACACCTCATCAGCTTACTTACTTTCCTGATTGTTTAAGCAAACTCAATTTTTGCCCATCTTTAAAAGTAAGTAAAGCAAAACAAAACAAATAAAATGACAAAGATTATATTCTAATAAAGGTATTATTATATTATTATATAAATCCTTTCTGTTGTAACAATCAGAATTTTCCTAATTTCTGTTTTTCCTTTATGTTACAGAATATTAAATTGCATGAATATGATGTACAAGAATGCATTCCTTAAATATTAACATACCTTGACAAATATGAGACATTTCTCAATACTTGGTGGAAACCTTTAGAGGTACTCAAACTGGACAAGTCCAGTATTTTTCTCAGACACTTTCATTTTTTTCCTGTTATACATTCATCTTATTATTTAATTCACACTTTATATCATATTCAAAACTGTTTTCACTGTTGTTTCTTTGCTTGAGCCTCAGAAAATGTTCCACACTATTTTTTTTTTTTTTTTGTGGTATATGTCCCTTGTCCATAGTGTTGTTTGTCATAAAGACAATTCATTTTGCCCATATTTACCCCCATGTCCTACTCTTCCTCATTTCCATTCCTCCTTCATTCCTCATGAAAGAAATTTTTTACTTGGAGTACCATGTAACACCACAGATGTGCAAATATTTTCATGGTATGTTGACTTAAGCTTGTAATTAGAAATGGTGTAGCTGGATCATGGAAGATTTATTTTCAGTTCTGTGAAAATCTTCAGTATTGATTTCTATAGTGGCTGGACTAGTTTAAAATTCACATCCATTTTGCAGAGCATATTGCATAATTATTTCAGTCCCAAGGATTTTTGTCAGCAGAATCATCACTACTCCATTCGCTCTCATGGTGGTGCCAACCAGCCATCTACTGGGTCATGTTTACACCTGCACCAAGAATTACTACCTCACACTTGTACTATGCCTCCTGGTCTAGGGCTTTTCAACATGTGTTTCTTTGAGTAGAATAGTCCCTTCTGTCAACCTGCTCTGTGAAACTAAGCCCAATTCACGCTTTTGTTTATCATTTAATTGTTCCCTAAAACTTCATCTGACTGCAAATACCTTACATTTACCTATGTTACATTCTTATTTAAGTTTTACTGCAAGATAATTGTGATGTTCAAATGAAATGTTAGTTCATGCTGTGCTTTCTGTATTCAACTTAATAGTATTTGCATAACGTGTGTGTGTTTGTGTGTATGTGTGTGAACGTACATAATTTTACTGACAAATGGGAGGCTAGCACATACTAATCATTCAATAATTATTTATTAGAGGGAGAGAAGAACTAATTGGGATAAGAAAGTGTGAAATAAAGTAGAGAGGAGGAAACAGCCCATTCATATTACTCACATATCAAAGTGATGCATAAAGAAAGTTTGAGATTCATAATGTGAATATTATAAGTGAATAAAGAGCTATGAATGAAATCTTGGCTTGAAATCTTTGCAGGTCATACATTCTGGAAAACTATGAGTTACTAAATTATCAATATTTTCTGCAAATCACATAATAATTACAAATGGCATAAACCATTTAGTAAAATCAATAACTTTACAAATTGTGTATAGAAAGTAAATAATTCTACATTTTTAAATGTATTATCAATAAAATGGTTTCAGTGGAAATACATTGCTTATGTAATTCCAATATATTTTAAATTACAGTTAAAATACATGCAAAATAAAAGTTGATAATTTCATTAAATTCAATAATTTGATTAGTGCTAAATATACACTCAAATTTATATTTATAAAAGAGGCATGGTTGTAAATGAATCTAATAAAACATGATTTGAGATATTTTTGACTCTAACAAATATTAATAGTTTAAATTCATTATTGTTGATTAAAAATGATATGAATGTAACTAAATTTTCAAAGCATATATATATTTAATATATTTTTCAATTTGATGAATACAGTTTTAAATTAATTTTGCTTATTTGTACTTTGAATCAATGTAAACAAACAAATAATACATTAATAAGTTAATCTTTTAAAATAATTTTAAAAGTTTGGAGAGATTCCTCTGTGTTTAAGGTACTTGTCTGCTGATTCCCCAGAACCTGTATAAAGCCAGAGTCATTAGGTGGTGCATGCATCTGGAGTTTGTTTGCAGTGCCTTGAAGCCCTGGTGCACCCATTCTCTCTCTCTCCGTCTCTCTCTCTCTCTCTCTCTCTCTCTGTCATCTATCATCATCTATGTGTCTATCATCTGCCTCTTTCTCTCTGTTTCTCTCTCAAATGAATGAATAAAATGTTTAACAATAATAATAATTCAAATTGTGCTCTAAAAGGATTGTAGACATACTCTTGGTAAAGTACCGACATAGCTTTGATGGGAGTCATCTCTGTCACAGTGCTCATTACCATGTAAATAAATAGGTACTACTAAAAGGTGGACTTTCAAAACTATAGTGTCTCCTGTTTTATATTTCAGAAGCTTCAACTTTTTTTTTTTTACTTTTGTTGAAAAAATAGTAGGAATTTCTGATGCTTGGAGATATTGAAATTATTTATGTGTTTTTTAAACAATAAAATCTTATTTTATTGCCTATTTTATTTCACAATCACATTATTATGATTTGAAAACCTTTAGCACTTTGTAAGTAACAGAATGAATAAAACAATGCCAACTTGTTTTCTTTTTATTGGAAATTCTACAACTTGAAAGTTGCTGTTAAGGAACTTTGAAGCTCAGGTCCTTTGTAACAGGAAAAACACAATCCATCTATTTAGTAGTATTTCACACACCACTCAAAGTTCTACCTCAATGCTAATTATTCATGAGGAAATATATATAATATATACTTATAATGTATGATTTTTATGTAGTTCAATAAAACTAAAATTTTGAGCAAAATATTCCAAGAATGTCACTGACTTTTTTGAGTGATGTTATATTGGAGATGTGCTGACAGTTTACCAGGGTTATGGGCAAGTTTATTTAAATTAATAGTTATGTTAAATCTAATGTTTATTAAAACCCAATACTTTTCTTTAGCACTGTGTCTGGCATTAGCATAACCCAAAATATCTCCTAATAAGCACAGAACTGACAGTTCTGACTTAAACAAATATAGTCATTGGTATTTTCTAACATGCTGCACATAGGAAAACAGGAGTAACTATTCATTACTATGGTGACAACTCATTCTTTTTTTTCCCATCATGTCCTGGTAAACATTGCCTGGCGTGGAACTATGCTCATATTAGTCTTATTTATCTCTATGGTTTCAAAGTCTCCCCAGGATCTTCAAATACTGCTAGCCCCTCTTTTCATTCAATAATTAGAAAAAGCCAAATGTCAATGAAATATTCTTTAGTTCTAGCTAAGTACTTTACTGTTCTCTCAGTAGAGGACTTATCTTCTAAGTCCTGGAGAAACTGTTGATATAAGGTTTGTTATATAATCTGGGATGAGTGAGTCCTGGAGAAGACCTGCACTTCTTACTTACTAGCTGCATAGATATAGATGCCTGAAAGTGTATCTTCAGAAAGCAAAGCCTGATCATGGAAACCAGAAGCAGGACTTGCAAAGGAGAACAGTGTGTTGGGTGGTTCTTCCACGAGGAGCAAATATCACCTGTCATTCTTGAACCTGCTTCAGAGAATATGCTGAGCTCTGACTACTTCAATTACCATGCTTTTCTGAAAGAGTTATGTAGCTATTCGGATCTGGCACTGAAGAATGAAATTATAACTTTAAATACATATATCCATCAGTTATTGTATGCAGAATCTATTCATGGAAAAAGAAAAATAACTTATTTTACATCTCAGAATTATATACTCATTGTTATTTCTGGTTGCTTTGAGACAATGTAAGGGATGAAAATTACACATACCAGGATTCAAATTCTGCTTCCTACCTTATTAGAGTTCACCTTGGGCCAAATTGTGATTATCTATTAATTTCACTCTGTATTCATAAACTGGATTTAGTTTTATTCATATTTAGGAAATTTGATAAAAATCAAATAACATAAATCAATTTCAAGTTAGCCATGAATCACTTATATAAACAATGAAAAAAATTCATTATTCGAATGTTATTGGGACAAATATATGTTTAATTCAGCATTTATCATCAGAGTCTTAGACCTTCAGAGAAGTACATGGCATGCCCTCTTCCCAAAGTTATATTTCCATACAACTTCTTTCTGTAAAACATTTTAGAGAATTAATATTTTTTTGAAAAAACATTGAGGAACTTTGATATAGGCATCATAAACATAGTGATTAAGAAAGCACTTAATGTATTGAAATCTCACTGCTCTCTGGCTACTGAACAATGCATAATTTGATAACTATATTCTTTGAATTTTATTATGTTATTGAATTGGTAATATTTGTGTGGGATACATAAAATGTATGAATTAGAAATTTCAGATAAGACTGGTGAGGACCAGAATTCCACTTGAATGTGAGTTATAAGGGTACTTAGGATTGAAGGCCTTACAATCTGAGCCTTGCTAAAGAATGCAGGAGGTGAAACTGAACAGGAGAAGAAAAGGGCAAAAAACAGCCTGGTTCTTCATTGATTATGAACTTAGGAATGGAGAGTTGAAAGAGAATGGTTAAAAATAGATGAGAAATACGATGTAAAGAATGTAAGAAATGTAAGAAGTGAAAGAGTGAGTGAGGAAGAAAAGACAAGAAAGGAATTTAGAAGACAAAAATTATAGAAAAGTATTTTCCTGTGTTTTATTTATGCATATTACTAGTTGCTAGGAAACTGTCATATACCCAGTGAAGTAATAGAAAAACCTGAGATCAAAGACTGTATGTTCAAAGAAAAGAAAAAAACAACAAAAAACAGACCTCCCATATAAGCTGAGTAACAGTTGTGAGTTTATAATTATACTTACAGCAAGATTTCTCTTCATTAAAATGCCTAAGATGCTTCTTCTAGTGTTTTATATCCCACTTTCATTGAAAGGTGAGACAGCATTTTTCTTTTTCTTTCTTTCTTTTTCTTTTTTTCTTTTTCTTTTTTTTTTTTTTGAGGTAGGGTTTCACTCTAGTTCATGCTTACCTGGAATTCACTATGTAATCTCAGGGTGGCCTCGAACTCACAGTGATCCCCTACCTCTGTCTCCTGAGTGCTGGGGTTAAAGGCGTGCACCACCACGCCTGGCAGCATTTTTATGTCTTTAATTCCTATAATACCCCATAAACTAGTGATGGAAAGCCAAGGGGCCTTTTAGAAGTTGCTATCTGCTTAGTACTTATGTTTCGCTATCTCTAAACTAGGATAGTGAAAGGTCGCCAACCGAAATCTATTCTGGAACACTAAAAAACAATAGTAATCTCATGAATGTAAACTCTTATTGTAACCAAAGTTTGGGCTGAAAGAAAGCAGACTGGGACGCTGTGGCTTTTTTAAGTCTGTTTCTCAGCGTCACAAGGCCAGGTCTTCATCCTGTGCTTTGTACTGCTGAATGATTTCTCAGCCTGTTTCCCACTGTGCTCTGTGCAACCCAAAGGAGCATAATGTCATGTCACAACTAGAGCTCTGATGAATACAAAGGACATTCAAGAAAGAGAGTGAGAGACAGAGAGACAGAAGAGAAAGAAAATCTAGGATCTACTTCAAGGGAAGCCTGTCAAATACTATTTAAAACGCTAGCATTTCTCATCTAGAAACCAGTGAAACACACTACAGATGGCTTTATTCACATTCCATTTAATAAAGCTTCTTAATTCCACAAGGCGAGACAAACTGGATTAATGTTTAGTTTCAAAGCAAAAAAGAAAAAAAAAAAAAGAGTGTGATATTGTCCAAGACTGCAGAAAAACACTTCCCCAGTGCACATCCTTTTATTATTCCTCTAAATGCCCATGAGAAATGTGTCACTAGTTATTGCATGGTTAATACTCAAGTTTCAAGACCAATAAGTCCAAAAAGTTACAAGTTATGGAAGATAACAGGATACCAAACATGCTGCATTCTCCAAGAAGAGAAGTACAAAGACCCATTGCTTGTGGTTTATTGGAACTCAAAATAGTCTACAAAACCCTTGATTGTGTTAATATATTTTTGTATTAGCTTAATCTAAGAAACATCTTGTTAGTTGTGAGAGAAAAGATAAGCCAACACAGTCTAAGATTTCTGACTTAACTACTGTGAATACAGGGACTGGAATTTCCAGTGCTAAACATTGCTACTAAGTTCTTCAGAGATGGTGAACACAAAAGGGTCCCATTGTTTGCTGAAGAGTGAGAGGCTTTGGTTAAAGGAAGCTCAAAGGATGCTCTGTTCCTGAACTTAGTCGTGTGGGACTGGCTTATGTTGATCAGACATCAAATTTTTGCCATCATTGGTATTGATGTTCTACTGATGGGATTCTTGTTTATCTGTGGCAAACAAAACACAGAATCCTTTAGTTCTTTGTAGAAGTTCAAGACCATGGCATGATTCAGAATGCAAACGTTGCCATACATTTTCCAATAATTAACAATTGTTCTTAATAATTGTGGCTCTTTTCATCTGCCCACAGCATTTACTTCCAACAGAGAACTATTTCTTGCGACACCTTCATTTATGATTTTATTTCACATTTTTCCCACATAGAGCTTTGTCATACAAATGTGAAGGCAGAACTTCTAGTTCTAGTTACGTGTTTGCTTAACAAATTCTGTAGTGAACCTTCATCACATTCGTTCTCTAGTTATACACCTTGTTCCACAGAGTAGTTCTACAAGTCACATAACACTTGTATCGCTTTTTCATAATTTTCCTCAAAGTGAAGGATCTGATTTTATAACAGTTTTCTTCTCTGACAAAACCCAAATATTTGTCAATAGATGGTAATGGAGAGGCAAAATGGGAAAAGGAAGTCTTTATTCTTGGTTCTGACGTTTTCTTGGCCTACCTATGCTGTGTGGAAGGCTTGGTCATGATCCAGCCCTACAAAATACAGCCCTGCCTGGCGCCTGGCTCCAGTACCTAGACACGCAGAGTGTTGCCATCTCCCGTGCTTGACTCCCACCTTGAGAGAGGAATTTTCCACAAGAGGGTCCTGAAGCACAGGCAGCTTCTCCAGCCCCCAGTTTTTGTTGCTTACCCAGTTCTCGTCACTTCTGCCGGCTCCTTTCTCCAGCGATTCCATAGTTGAGCATCTATCATGTGGCAAGGCTCTCTGTAACACCTGGAGGTCTGGTGCCCAGTGTGTTCCATAGCTGTAGCAGCACAGTTATCTGCTTGGCTTCCAGGAAATATCCATGAATCCTACTTCTTCAGTCTGAAGGTTAGCATGGAACTCAGTGAGTTTTCTTTCTTAGGGTGTTCTATTAAGTTATATGTGAAAATGCTTACTATTCTTATTCTTATTAGAATATCTTATAAGAATTCCTCTTTGCTCCTTCCTATCCATGCTGAATAACATTATTTTTTATAGATTAACTTGGCTACTGTATGGTAACCAGTTCTCTGAAAGATACTAAAGAAGTATTTAAGATGTAATTGTCACATGTAATTAGATAACTGGTGGTTTTAGACAGATGTTCCACAGAAACTCATGTGTTCTGAATCCTTGGTCCCAAGCTGATGGCAACTAGGAAGGTGGAGCCTTGCTGGAGCAGGTGTTGTTAGGGGAGGGCTTAGGGGTGATATAACCAGCTTCCTCTTTCCAGAACTTGGCTCAGTCTCCTGCTGCTGTTTTACACCTGTTGTGGCAGAGGTGACGCCCAGTGTCTGACAATGCCAGGCTGCCCCTGCCATCAGTGAGCTTCCCCTTAAGACGGTGAGCCAAAATAAAGACTCTTCCCATTAGCTGCTTTTGTTCAGGTGCTTTGTCCCTGCAACACGAAGATCACTACAACGATGGCAGTCTCTGTATTTTTTTTCTGTTTTTATATTTTTTATTTATTTATTTGAGAGAAAGAAAGAGGGAGAGAGAGAGAGAGAGAGAGAGAGAGAGAGAGAGAGAGAGAGGAGAGAAGAGAGAGAGAATAGGTGTGCCAGGGCCTCCAGCCACTGCAAACAAACTCCAGTTGCATGTGCCCCCTTGTGCATCTGGCTTATGTGGGTCCTGGAGAGTCCAATCAGGATTCTTTGGCTTTGCAGGCAAGTGCCTTAAGCACTAAGCCATCCCTCCAGCCCCCAGTCTCAGTAAATTTGATTGCCTTGTATCATGTGGATAAATCCCATCCAGTCAGTCAAAGGCACCAAAAGAGAAAGACTATGGTTACCTACAGAAGGAATCTTGCCTGAATCTTTAGAATTCAAACTAAAGAACATAATAATACCTTGTACTTGAATCTCTAGACTGCAGGGATTTTGAGTTTACTAGTTTCCATTACCTTACACAGCATTTTCTTAAAGTAAATATTTCACTTTTAAAGAGATTTTATTTTTTATTTCTAATATTCAGAACCCTGACAAATATATATGAAATCCTTCATTAGTGAAAATGGTTCTTGATGATAAATTTTTCCCATATAAACTCTTTGTGTCTTCTGCATCCTAGCTGGATACAAATGATCCAAAGTTCTTTCAAACCCTGATGGCACAGAAAGTCATCTCTGAGAGAAGTCCCTGGGATGGAAATGGGATCCTGAGTGACACTGCCACTGCCAGAGAAATGGCCTTGCTCCCTCCACCCCAGCCTTGCTTATGTTCCTGTAACCTTCAGACATCTTGCGTTGAAGTGAGAGGTTACAGAACCCTAAGTCACTGCCTAAAATAGTTAAATTTCCATTTGCATTTAAAGATTTAAGTGTCCATTGTTCAGGCAGTGTTGATTTCTTGAGTATGTGTGAACATTTTTGAAACAAAAGGAAACAGGAATAATAGCAATCATTCACTAATCACACAGGTCACCATATTCTAACAATATCAGTAAATGAATAGTTCAACTTGGTAGATTGCAATGTCAGATCATAGTTAGGATGAAGCCTTATGCAAACAGTTCACAAATGGAAACACAACAGAAGATAGAAAATGAGCCTTATTTTTTCAGATATTCAGAGAGGTAATTGAGTATAAAATGTAATTCAATGCTCATCTCATTATTTTCATTTTCATATGCATTTTTTCCAGAATCAAATAGCTTGTCTTATTTTGGTACTTCATCTCATTTAGCCCAGGTTGGCCTCAAACTTCCTGTGATGATCTCCTCATCCTCCTTCCTTCCCCTCTCAAGTGCTGGCATTACACATCTGTGCTGCATTAATCGGGGTTCTCTAGAGAAAGATGACCAATGGAATTAATTGTATTCAAAAGTGAATTCGTTAGATGAGCTTACAATTGTCCACGTTCACCAATAGCAGCATGCAGGCTTGAGAGTCCACGTGGCTAGATGCCTCAGCAGTCTGAATCCAGCACCGAAGGCCTGGAGGCTTTCTGGAGAGCTGCTGGACTTCAGTCCACCTGGAAAGGCTGAGGAACCTTGGTTCCCGTGCAGAAGAAGGCTAGCCGAACAGTATAGATGCCTGCACAAGTGAAAGCACTTGCACAGGAATAGTACAGGTTTGGTGGCAAGAAGGGGCCTTTCTCTCTCATAGCTTCCTTACATAAAGCCCCCTCCAGGAGAGCCACCCACTCTGGAGTCAGGGCTAATTCTGGGGAAAGGAGCTCCTCCTTCAGTTAATCCTTCCTGGACTCAGCCTCAGAGACCCAACCAAGAGGAGTGTCTGTGGATCCCTAAACAGAGATCAAGCTGACAAAGGAACTTAAAACCTTTACATAGGCCAACACACCAACATATGAGAAACATTTTATGTCAACTCCTTTCACTCAGTACATCCAGGAAATCACTCAGCTTTCCATTAGTGTCAAAATAAATCTCAAGGCAATCTCACCCCTCCCCCATTTACACACCTGCTTCACAAGTACTTGAATTTTAGCCTTAGCTGAGGTGATATCATTTATCTTCCACATAACTGCATTACTCTCTTAATTCTCCTTCAGGTTTCATTAATACCTCTTTTAGACCAATCTTTAGAATTAGTTTATATGGTATTTGAAAAGGCCAACCATATGTAAACATGGCATCTGTTTATAAATTTTTTAAAATTAATGTTTGATGACTGCTTGGAGGTTTGGAAATGAAAGCATGGTTCTCAAAATGTCCTAAACAATAACCACAAATTTTAAATTAAACATTTATTTTGCTTCACCTTGAGCCAGTATTGATTCCAAACATTGTGCGTGTATTAAACATTTAATATTTCTTGACAATCTTTTGCTAAATGTAATGTAAAGTTGTTTTGTTATTTTACAAATGAGGAAAGAGGACATAGAGAGATTACAAAATTTGTTTATGGTAATATGATCAATGGCAGCTAGTCAAAATTTAAACAGATTAGCCACAGAATTGACCAGGATAATCTGCATTCTTCAACTAGAATTGTCTCAGTATTGGTTATTGTTCATGACACCAAATGCTGCTTGAGTCTCTCTTCCTCAGTGCCCTGTAACCACACGGGTATTTTAAACATCCCTGAAGTGCAAACATTGCTTTTCTGTTTTCTGGCTTTCCCACATGCTGCTTCATTTTCTTGGTATACTTTTCCTCCCACTGTCCACCTGGCTATTTTTACTTCTCCTGTGAATTACACTTAAATATCACTCCTCTAGCAAAAGTACAAGTTCACTCTCCAATATAAAAATGGTCTTGTATGATACTCTTCGATAGAACACACACACACGCACACAAACACACACACACACACACACGTACACACACACACATTTTGTATACATACATATACAAATATATACACAATATATATATGCATATACAATATATATAATATATAGTATATATAGTATACATAGTATATATGGGTGTATATAGATAAAAAACCACTATATCTACTTATTATATTTTTGTTTAATAGAATAATACCTTTTTCTAAGTAAAGCTTATGAGAAAAACAGTGAGCCAACTCTGTGCATCAAAATATTTCCAGTGCCAAACAATAAATAGTTCAAGGATGATTAAACAAGTGACATGTGGAAGCAAATGTCTTGCTAGGAAGCTAAAGTGGCTTCTATCTGGAAGCTTGGTTTATGTCTGGAAATGGAATTCTGTTCTCAGTGAGAAATGAGAAAGAAGAATGTGAGGATATTTAATACCATTACATAAAATGTAAGATGAATATATATGTGGTGAGAGCCATCTGCCCTGTGGGGTGAATTTTTCTGTGTTATTTATTTTGTGAACATAAGGAAAAAAAACAACATGGGAAGTATTTGGATTTAGTAATGTCTGAATTCTGAACATATGGTTAAAATAAAATATTATAATGCTACATTGAAGTAAGAAATTCTAGAATTAATTTTGGGGGTGGAATGTGAGTGAAAAGACAAGACAATGTAATATTTCAATCAGTTATATAACTATTGTAATTGTGACTTGGCAAATAGGCAAGAATGAAGAATGCTAGCAAGAATGTATGGCATTTGAAATTATAAGACAGTAGAGCTAGAGCTCTCTGGATGTTTTCTAGGTTGGTTACAGGGGACAAGTTATAATGAATAAGGTGATTGGTGAAGAGAACTTTATGGAATTAGCTCTTACTGTGTGGGATGGAAGGGTCTATGTTAAAGTTGTAAAGTATCAAAATAAGCAAAGAAGTTGAAAAACTGATAGAAACTGAGGATAGAGTATTTGTTCCAATAATTTAATAGGACAGTAATCTCAATATGGTGCCAAGGAGCAAGTAAATCATTAGGGCCAGCATTCATATACCAGGCTAAAAGGAGTCTGTGTAGTGTCACAGAGACTTTTTCATAACGGCTGCACAAGAAATTGTCCTTGAAGTTCATGTAAATTTATTTACAGCAAAAGGACAGAAGAAACTTCTGAGAGATGTCACCCGTATCCTAGTTCAAACACAGATATGAACATTTTCTGGTAACTGTTGTAGAAGGTAGAGATCCTCTTCAAGAACACAACTTCAGGCAGCACCCATGTTTGTGAATCAGACCACACTTCCAGAATTGTAGTATGATTGGTAGTTTTGATGTCTGAAATAGTGTGACACTCTCTCTGTATTCTCCCATTGCCCAGAATATTTTTTTACTAAAATAGATTATTGGAAATGTGTTATTTTTCCATCATCTATTATAATTATGAAACAGATGTAATTAGTGAGATTTTTGAAAATATATCACAAATATTCCTGTTTTTATTTAACACCAACAGTATACATAAGCTTTTGTGACACATATGGAAGTTATATATACAGTCATGGTAACTGTATGAATCCCCTCATCATATTTTCTCTATAGTACATGTCCGGTTATCTGCCACACTAGACGCTGGATAAGCAGATGTTGCTTTGCACTGAATCCTCCTTTCCTTCATTTGCACCCCATGTCAAGCTCTTTGACTCTCTCTACACCCCCCAAAAGAGTTAACCCAATACACCATGATGGTGTTACAGGATTTTATTTGTTTTATTTATGAGAGAGAGAGAGAGAGAGAGAGAGAGAGAGAGAGAGAGAGAGAATGATAAAGAGACAGATGGAGGATATTGATGGAGAATATTGGTGCACCAGGGCCTCTAGCCACATCAAAAATATTCCAGACACATGTTCAACCTTGTGCATCTGGGTTTTATGTGGGTACTGAGGGATCAAGTCTAGGTCCTTTGGCTTTACTGGCAAGCACGTTAACTGCTAAGCCATCTCTCCAGCACTGGTGTTAACAGTTTTCTTTTCTACTTTTTTCTTATTAGATATCGACATATTTAATATGTAAACAATAAATGTAATGTTAAGCTTGCATATTGTCATCAAAGAGAGATTTCAGTATATTATATTTATAATAAAATTAAAGTTTAAAAAGTTTGAAATCTCGGGCTGGAGAGATGGCTTAGCAGTCAAGGTGCTTGCTTGCAAAGTCTAAAGACCCACATCTGACTCTCCAGATCCCAAGTAAGCGGATTCACAAGGCTATGTAAGCATGCAGGGTCACAGCACAGATCACCTGTTGATAATAGCAATGTTCTGTACCCTTCAGAGACCTCAGGGAAGGGTTTTTGATAATGTTTATTTAATGCAATGGTATGTTCAGGGAGACAGATATGTTAACCTGATCTATCTATTGCCATCATGTATGTTTTACATTAGTTTGGTGCTTACAAATTTGTGCATTTTAAAAATATTGTAGTTATTTATTTACTTGAGAGAGAGAGAGAGAAAGAAGTTTATAGAGAGAATGGTTGCATCGCGGCCTCCAGCCATAGTGGACTCCAGAGAGATGTGCTATCGTGTGCATCTGGCTTAAATGGATACGAGGTCATCAAACCTGGGTCCTCACCTTGGGCAGGCAAGTGCCTTAACCACTTAGCAATCTCTCCAGACCCTGCATGTTTGTGTTTTAATGAACCAGCTTAAAATAAAAAAAAAACATAAAAAATCAACTTGTTTAAAATAAGAAAATAGGGGTGGGAGATGGCTCAGTGGTTAAAGGGGGAAATTTCACCACTGAAACATCTGTATCACACCTTCCAAGGCGCAGGGTCCATTGCTGAAGAGGTGGCAGAAAGAATGTAAGAGCCAAAGGGAGGGTATATAAAATGTAAAATTTCAAGTTTAGTATAAACAAGTAAAAGAATACAGGTATGATTATACAGTGACAATGCATTTTCAGATTTGAAACTACAACCACCGTTATTAAAACCATTATAGAATAAATTAGCAATCAATTAAAATTATTTTCTTTATAAAATATATTGTAAGGAAAACAAGAGAATACATACATTCATTCATACATGCATACATAAACATACACATATGCCACAGGTTGGTAGAATACTTGAATATGACATATATTATAATGTGTTATTTTCCAAAATCATAACACACAAAAATTATAAAATGAAATAAATATCAGCAAATATTAGATTATTCTAATATTCTAATAAAAATCTAAAAATCGAATATTCTAATAAGAGTTTAATGGGTAGATTCTTCACACAATGAGGCCTACGGGTTGCAATAAAACTATGAAACTTCTCTCACTAGAGTTGTTGGGGTATTACAAATAAAATCCACAAATAAAGACCACCTTACTTCTATTATAATAGTTAATCTCAGAATAACTGATGATATCTTTATGATTTTGAAGAATAACATGAGTTTTGATACAATACAAATCAATTTGAACCCTTTGGAATACACCAGCCATATAAAGCTTCAGTCCTACATGCAGGAGAATTCTCAAACAAAATGAAAATGTATGTGTTTTTATTTTTTGATAATTGACATCCAAATATTTGTAGAGCCTTAGTTTGTAATTGCCTCATGCTGAATTAGCTTAAATGTCCCCTCAGTAAAAAGGATTTATCAGTTGTAATATATCTAAACAATGAAATTCTATTCAGCAAAAAATAGCAATCTATTAATCTGTGAAACAACATGAATAAACTTTAAATTAAGTGTGTTAAGTATTAATCATAAAATGTACAATTAAAGCATTACTAAATATTGACACATTTCTAAGTCCCACATAAGAGTTAACAACAATTACCACAAGGTATTGCTATCTCTCTCATGTATTCATTCATTGATTCGTTTGTATTGGCATGAATATTACAGCATTGCATGAATGTTGAGCTCAAAGGATAACTTCACAGTGTCTGAACTCAAACAATTTTGAGACAGGGTCTCTTGTTTCTGCAAGTAGATGCCAGCCTATCTGGCCCTGGTATGCCAGTTTATGTTCTTCTGAATCTACCTCCCATTGTCTTAGGCAGTTTGGGATCACAGAAACCTATGCAACTTTCCATCTGGCTTTATGTGTGTGCTGGAGAATAGACTCTGGGCCAGAAGTCTTTGCAAGAAAGCACCTTTAGCCACTGAGCCATCTCCCCAGCTACATGTCTGGATTTCTATGAGAGGTACAAAATCAGATTGCATGATTTTATTTCAGGACATTTAGCAAAGTTAAAACTATGCATGTCAGGTGTTTCTCAGGCTAAGAATAAGATGGATGTTTGAATGGAACACAGAATTATGGAGCTAGTGGGAGTAATATATCTTTACTATCGTTGTAAACATGAGCACTGTGTGTTTTTCAATATTCAAAAACTATAAAGCTTTTTATGAATGAAGTGAATGTGACTACAAATTCTGTACTAATTTTTTTTTTGAGGTAGGGTCTCAGTTTAGCTCAGGCTGACCTGGAATTCTCTATGTAGTCTCAGGGTGGCCTTGAACTCACGGTGATCCTCCTACCTCTGCCTCCTGAGTGCTGGGCTTAAAGGCGTGCGCCACCACACCCGGCTTCTGTACTAATTTTTAAAAATAAAATACTGGGAAAAATTTATGTGAAAAATACTACTAGTTTAAAAATAATAAAACTAGATCACTTTTGAAAAAATATTTAGAAATAAAAATTTTCAGTATTTTATGTAATAAAAAACCTGGGTTGGCAACATGGTTCAGCAGATTGAGATGATTCCTTGCAAAGCCTGAAGGCCCAAGTTTAAAAACCCTGCAACCAGGCTGGAGAGATGGCTTAGTGGTTAAGTGCTTGCCTGTGAAGCCTAAGGACCCTGGTTTGAGGCTCAATTCCCCAGGACCCACGTCAGCCAGAGGCACAAGATGGCGCACACATCTGGAGTTTGTGGCTGTGGCTGGAGGCCCTGGCATGCCCATTCTGTCTCTCTCTCTCTCTCTCTCTCTCTCTCTCTCTCTCTCTCTGTTGCTGTCAAATAAATAAATAAAAATTAAAAAAACAGCATCCATGCAAAGCCATATATATGCACAGTGCTTCACATGGAACGAATTGGTAGCGGCCACAGTCCCTTCCATGTCTCTCTCCTCTCTCTTTCTTCTCATTTCTGCTTGCAAGTTGATACACAAAAACTAAGATGCACTAAACCCAACTCAGATATGATGTTTGGAAAAAATAAATGCAGTGATATTTATTTTGGCATATACAAAGTGATTTCACCTAAATGGGGTCTGTGAAAAGTTTACATTACATCTAAATCTGAGGTACCGGTGGGCACCACGGTCAGCTCTATTTATCAAAATTTAAAGGAAGACAGAATCAGAGAAAACAACTCAGTGACGATGATTATGATGATGATGGGGAAGCAATGAAATAGAATGCTGTTGGGAAGAGGAAGAGCAAGGGGAATTTGAATGAAATTAAATAGATGGACACAACTTCAGAATATGGATAATAGAAAATTTTACGACATGATTGACTGAAATAAAGCATGAGTAAATGTTGACATGCTTCCAACACAGGATGTCTGTGTATTTAAACCACAGAAAATGAAAAGTGCTGCTTTCTCTACAAGATTGAAGGTAATGGTAAGTTTGTGTGATATAGTAAATTAAACCGAAACAAAACTTCATGATTCTTTACAGATCTGCCAAGGGTTTTCAGTCAAAACAGTGCATTCACCCTCATTTCTTTTTATGTTGGTTTCTATAACAGGCATTGTACCAGTTTAAAGTTTTGTGATTTGACTCTTTCCTCAAGTTGAGAAATGACAATGAGAGTTAAGAAAGCAAAAACCCTTTAGTTTTTAAGAATGATCTATCTATCTATCTATCTATCTATCTATCTATCTATCTATCTATCTATCTATCTATCTGTCTATGGCACCTAAGTCAACAATTTATTCTAACATACCCTTCCTATTTCTTAACCTTCTGTGAGCCAAAAAAACTATTGATGAAGAACTATCTATGTTTTGAAAATTTCAGAAAAATACACAATTGAATATATGAATAAACATGACCAATGCTGAACTCCTCCAACTTGAAAAACACCTGAGTTCCCATATATGTTTGGAGGATGTAGTAGTTTGAATGTATGTTTCTGAGAGATGCAGGTGTTTTATTAAAATTGAGTTTTCAGCTTTATCCTCCACCAGTCAGACAGCTGCTGCAAGGGCCACATCACTGCGCATTGATCAGAATTCCAGACTAAAGGTATGCAAAGATGTTCTAAGCTCTGGCGATGCTTAGTTGTGGTGCTGGCTGTTCTGTGGTACCTCTGTGCTTGGAGTTATGAATGGAAGACAGATTTTTATGTCATTTGATGGATTTTCCCTTTGACCTGTAAGCTTGAAATGAATCCCTTGATCCCGTAAACTGTGTGTGGTTATGATGTTCATCCCAGCAATATGATGCTTACTACAACATAAATTTGGTGGCAGGAGTGCAGTAGTATTGCCGAATAATGAATCTGACCATGTGAATTTAGGAACTTGTGTATTGGAGCAGGGAGGGACATGTATGGACTTGGCACTTTAGACTGTAGAAGCCATAGAGGGTGGTAAGCCAAGTTTTATGGACTATTCTGGTAAAAGTCTAAAACACTACTTACAGACAGAATTGTGCCAGTTTACGAACTTTCAAATCAAAAGGAAACACAGCCAAGATCTTTGTTGGAACTGGGTTTCTGGCATAAAGCCTGTCTGTATTCTTCTGCCCTTGCTCAGAAAGGTTAAGGTTAAGCCAGGTTGAATTTTAAGTATGGACTGTCGGGATTGGCAGAAGATATAGAACAAAAAATCTTGCAAGTTATGTGTGGAAAAATTCAAGCAAGTTTAAAATTACAGGCACAGAAACTGGTTTTAGGTTGCTGAAGCTGCTGTTTGCATTACCATTATTTTATTTTTTTTTTATTTTTATTTTTTTTGGTTTTTCGAGGTAGGGTCTCACTCTAGCCCAGGCTGACCTGGAATTCACTATGGAGTCTCAGGGTGGCCTCGAACTCACGGCGATCCTCCTACCTCTGCCTCCCAAATGCTGGGATTAAAGGTGTGCGCCACCACGCCCGGCTTTGCATTACCATTATTAAGGAGGATGACACAACTACTATACATCGAATCTATGGAAAGGATTTCTGAGGTCTGAGGTGATTCCACCAAGGAAAGACTGAATGGTAAAAACACAAACTCTTGTGAAAGAAAGAAACTTTAATCTTCAAAGTCACAAGATACTTCATCCTTTGTTTAACAATAAGAATTGGTCTGGAGAGATGGCCTAGAGGTTAAAACACTTGCCTGTGAAGCCTGGGGACCCAGGTTTGATTCCCCACATAAGTCAGATGCACAAGGTGGCACATGCATCTGGAGTTTGTTTGCAGTAGCTAGAGGCCCTGATATTCCTATAATCTCTCTCTTTAATAAATACATAAATTAATTATTTTAAAAGGGGAAACAATATGGTTGTGTCCTTCACACTTGGAAACATGAAAGTGAGTGAATAGAAGAAGGTCATGAAGTATACACAGTTCCAAGAACCTCTGCTAAGATAAGGCATGGGAAACAGGATATTCCTGTTTTAAAGGCTGGAAAGACCAGTATATGGAGTGGAAAGCAGACCATGGTTTGCAACGGAGATGAAAGGTTGTTTTGGACATACAAGGACAGTGCAATGGCTACCATGGAGCTCTGTTGGCTTGGAATGGAAGTTTATCCCTGACTTCCCAGCCCAGCTGGAGGAGTGGAATTAGAAATCAAGAGACTGTCTTCACTGGTCACTGGGTATGGATATTGACTTGAACTGCAGATGTTTGATGTTTACCTTAATGGTTATTGATTTTGCATTTCCCTAGTGTTTTCTTGTTATGCATCATAACAATGGAAAGGTTTACTCTGTACCATTATGTGTTGGAAGTATGTAACTTGTTTTAATTTACAGAACTTCTTCTTAGAGTAGGGGAGACAGTCTCAAAGTGGATAAAGCTTATAGGGCCTTTAACATTTGACTGAATGAAATTTACATTGTGAGACGGTCATGAATCTATTGCGGGACAGGGATGGATATGGTAATTTGAATGCTTGTCTCCCACAGACTCAGGTGTCTTATTAAAATGAGTTTTCAGCCTGAGTCACTAGCAGGCAGACTCCTTCTACAGGGGCCATGTCACTGGGGGTGGATCTGAATTCCAGCAAAAGTATGCAGAGAGGTTTTGAGCTCTGGCTGTGCTTGCTTGTGGCTCTGGTTGTTTGGTGGTGTCTCTCAGTTTGGATTGATGAATGGGAGCCAGCTTCTTCTGCCATCTGATGGATCTTCCCTAATTTGTAAGCTTGAATAAATCCCGTCCCCTCATAAAAGATGTCCAGTTTAGATGTTCATAGCAGCAATGTGAAGCTGACTACAACAGAGAAAAAAATCTCTTACCCTTATGCTATACGTCAAGAGTACATTTTACCACTGGAAATATCACATCAGTTAGAAAAACAAAGTGTTTCCACCAGATAGTGACAGTACCTATTTGCATTATGTCTATAATACCTGGATGTTTAAGATATGAATGTGCTGGCTGGTCACTGAAATAGGATATGTGAGCCAAAGTTAAATAGCACCATGATGCTAGAAAAGCTATCTGGCAAATCACATGAGAAATGACAACTCTGTATGTCCCTCTCTTCTTGTGTAACCCAGAGTCAGGAACCTTTGTGTTTCTTCCCCCCTCAAGCTACAGACTAGAGGAAAAGAGCCTTGAACTTTCACATGAAACCACTGAGAAATACAATCACATGACATTAATTATTCACTTGAAATGAGATTACTTTCTGTGGACCACTAGAGGACAAGCTCCGTTATGCTGAAACCATATGTTTTTCAGAGTCTCTAGCCTCTTCAGTGATGGGGAAAAAAATCTGAATGCTTTCATATTGAGTTTGTACATTATTGCAAGTAGAGTTTAATTTTCATAGAAGTTGATAATGTTTGTATTTATACTCAATTGTATAGCTGTGCTTCCATTGTGTTTGCTCAGACTTTCTATTCTCTAACCTCTTGTTCTTTAGATTAATAAACTGTGTGTCTTAATACATATATCCTATCTTGGCCTCTCCTTGAAGTCCTTTTTATAAATGTAATTTAACTCCTTATGTGTCTTCTGGAATGTAAATATAGTTTTGTACAACACACACACAGGGCTGAGATGCTACATACATTCATTTAGATATATGCATGAACGACTCTGCATTATGATGAGCACATGTTTGATGACTAATAAAATTTTTTTCAATTTTGATTATATCTTATATTTTCTAACATCATAATACTCACCATATTTGAAGTTCTGTTTTAATGGGCACTGCATAACTGTAATATATCTTTGAGATATTTCTTTCATCAAACAAGGTTAAAATTTCCTCTTGTCTTCTTATATATATTTAAAAATAGTTATTTATATACCCATCTCTTACAAGTTAACTATACACTGTATTGAAAAACAAAAACATGAATTATTTTATAACTCTGTAGTATTTTGCTGAGATATCCCCATATGTCATTTATTGTTTAATGTAAGAATTTTAGTTGAGTTCTCTTTTTTTCAAAAAATAATAAACACTCAAGGAAAATTCACTGTCAGCATTTTTCTGTGTGTGCTTGCATGTGTGTGTGTGTGTGTGTGTGTGTGTGTGTGTGAGAGAGAGAGAGAGAGAGAGAGAGAGAAAGGGAAAGGAAGAGGTAGAGGTAGAGGTAGAGAGACTATACTGTTTGCACAAAGGAATTTATGACTAGGTTTAAATATTATTTTTAGTCATTTCTTGCTTGGAACTCACTAAATGTCATCTGTACCTAAAACCTAAGTTTTATAATAATTTGTGATGTCTTTTAATCATATGCTTGCTTTGGCAAGTGCTTAGCTTTCTTTTTATTGCTTTTAATAACCTGTTTGGCTTGTGTCCACACTCAGAATTTGTGTTTTATCATAATATATATTTACAGCTCTATGTGCTTATTTGATTTTTCTACAACACGAAAATATATACCCTTATTCCTCTAAAATAAAACACTTTTACTTCCTACAACCTATGAATTTTGGTCTGGTTATTTTTAATTAAAATTATAGCTATCAATTTAATTGGTATTTACTATTTTATCTAAAACTATATGGTTTTGGTTGTTAGAACATTTAAATAGGTCATTTGTTCTCTTCTGATATAATTATAAATTCATAATATCTCCTTTATGTTTTCTTCAGAAATGCTTACTTTACAACTTGTACATGGTTATTTATATTATAAAATATTTATTTATTTAGTACAATGACCTTTACAAAAGACATGAGATAAAATTTTATCTAACCTCTATTATAGATCACAATCATTGTTATTCATTTTCAGAATCCCACCAGATTTTTTTTTTTAATGTAATACTAAATTGAGAGCCCATTTTCCTTTGAGATATGCAGAAAGTCTGGATTCAATTTAAGTTTTCTAGGACTGTAACGAATTACTATTTTTAAGCTTGTATACTGAAAGCATTCTGATTTTCTGCCTTCAATCCTATCCCACAAGAAATGAATAGAGAAAAGGTAAGGTCCTATTGTTGCCACCAATTTGCTGCACAGGATTCACGTATCTTGCGTTAAGGGAGTTACACAAATTAAGCATGATTGTGGTATGTTAGTGTTGTAATTACTACTTTCTAATTCTATTCATAAGAGCCAACCACCCAGTGTTCTTAGTCACATCTGATCTACAAAGCAAGAAATTTGCATAAGGTAAATGGCAGCACTTTCCAAAAAGGAGTTAATCATCAAGGGAAAAAGACTCTTAGTTTTTATTGTTCAAAGCACAAGAGAAAGGTATTAATACGGCTGCAATTTTCCATTCCAAAAGAATTTCTTCACAGTTTAACATAGATTAATGTCCAAATGCCATTAAGTGTTTCTGTAGCATTCTGTTAAAAGACGGGTGCTGTTATTACAAAACTGAGTGAACGCTCTGTGCTGAAAATACAGGTGAAGTCAGATTTTGAGGTACAGAGAGGCAGTCAAAGATTCAAAACCATGGCTTTGTGGTGCTGCAGAAGCAGGGCAGGACTGTTCTGGGGAATAAGTGGCCACTAGGTGAAAGCATTACTACAGTGGTACCTGCACTTCTAGGCACATGAGAATAAGTGGTCACTGTAGATGAAGTTGATGAAGATGAGGAGGGAAAGGCCATCTGGACAGCACGGACAAGCAATTCTTGCTTTTACAATTTATTGTTTACTTATTTATTATTTTAACAATTTTGATCATGTATTCAGTGCATTCTGATTTCCTCCCTCTCTCTTCCCTCTTCTCTTCCCCCTAAAACACTGCTTCTTCTCATTATTTTCTACATCCATGCCTTGTCATATTTTATAATTTATTTTATTTTTGGCATGCTGACTTAAATTAGGGTCACTTGCATAATCATTAGTGGGATGTTATCTTCTGGAGAATGGGCAATCCTCTGGTGGCAACCCCACTAAAGGTCTTGATGCCCCTTTCCTACCTGTTATCTGTTTCCAGTATTTGCTTTGGGATGTGTGGGTTTCAGACTCCTGTCTTCTACCATGAGATATTGACAGGGTCAATAATGTACATGAAATATCATGTGCTGTGTTTCCATGAAGGTAATGGACTTCTAGCATTCATAAAACAGCATTCTATAGCCCTACGGTTATCATCTTGATCTTACATTTCTTCCAACCCCTCTTCTGTGAGATTGCCTCAGCCTTTTGTGGGTATGATTTGCTGCTGTGGGAGAAAAGCCATTAGCAATCCTGCACAGTATTCTGATTCTATGTACTGTACAACTGACTTGCAAAGCAAGATGTGTACACTACTTCAATGGAGGCAGATGAGTCATAAAGGAGTGACCGATTGCTCTCTCAATGGTTTTGAAAACAGTTCTACAACAGGAAAATAATGCATGGTACTGTAACTATGGTCCGAAGTCTGTGGCTAGTGATCTAGGCCCGGGGGAGGGGGGGACTCAATACTGTGGTTATTCTAATTGGACAGCATGTCAAATTACGTTTTAAATATCTTATGTTTATTCCCATAGATTGGTACAAGTCATGGCCTCCAAAACACAAGTTTCTTTTTGATAAAGGACATGGTGATTACAGAGGTTCACAGATGACTAAATTACAAAGAGTAAGTGGTGACTTCATGCTCAACCCTCTACAATTCTTGCTTTTGTATTAGTGGCTGGAAGGAATAAAGAACTTTTATCCTCAGCCTGGCTATTAAATACGAATAAGACCTATTGGCATCAGAATTTCTGCACTAAGACAGCTGGGGCAATGATTAGAGCGTTGTTTTATAAAAATAATATTATAAAGGACCACAGCAGCAATACTTACTGTCTTTAGAAGAAGGGATAAGTCCTTTTATGAGAGTATATTAATAATAAGTGGCATCTTAATCTCAGATTTTCACTTCCCCATATCCAAAATTTGGATCATTTTCTTTTTTTTCAAATTTAGAACCTATCTGTTTCTTTTCATTCTATTAGTCTACTGTAACACAATTTTCTTTTTTCTATTTGCTCTTCTCCTATACAAATGTCTAAATTCTCCACAAAGTACTGTCAGGGGAAGTATTCAAGGTGTACTACTTGGAGAAATCATCTTATGAGTATAAAGATCAGGGTTATTTTCATCAACTCTGATGCTAAATGACTACTTTTCATTGTGAGAATAGATTCAACATGAAAAAATAATTATACATATTTCTAAGCTGCATTACCATAAGCACTCATCTGCCTTAAGTATTTTTTCTATATACATGTGATTTTATGTTAAATATTTTTCTGTAAATGCATGAAACATATATTCAAAAGGACAGAATAAGAAAAAAAATACATGTTCATGCTGTTAATATATTAGTACTCCCACTTTTCAAGATAGGTAAGTACCAAACTGATTGTATTTGCTGAATACAGAACTGACTAATAAAAAAAAAAAAAGATAGGTAAGTGATTTTATCCCCTTTAATCATGTTTTATTTACATATATTTATATTCCCCTTTAAACTACTTTGTAAAATAAAAGGAATGGGAATTACAGTCTGCATTCTATTACATTTCCAACTTTTCAAAAAAAAGCATAAAGTGGAGGGAATAAAGGAAGAAGGGAGGGAGGGAGGAAAGAAGGAAGGGAGAGAGTCAGAAGTAAATGAAAAAAATGTGTACTAGCTATGTATTTTTTAAGAAGATACTTGACCTTTATAACTTTCACTTTCTTGATTTGTACAGTATAAATCATCAAGACTCCAATAATTGTACCCTAAAAGTCTTTGAATTTGAGGAATGCTGGACTATTTCAGATTGGACAGATTCAGATCCTTTGATCTCCCCCATTCTGTTCATGTAAACTTGGCCACAATAACATGTCAGAATTACCAAGCCTAAAAGTAGGACATAATACTTCATACAGGCCAGGAGTGCTGTGCTCATCTGCTACTCCAGCACTCAGGATGAGGTGGGATAGGAAGATAGGGAGGTATGAAGACATAGGAAAGAGAGGAGGAGAAGGCTGTGGACCTGGTTTTCCTGCTGGAAAAGAAGGAAACTTTATACAGATCAATAAAGCCCAAGTGGTCCATGGGGGTGAGGTTTCTCATCCAAAAGTCATCTTGTCAAGGTCATTAAATAAACTGTTCTTACTTAGTGCCAAAATGATTTGTTACTGAGGCAGTTTAGAGTGAATATCTTTCTCTTTACCTAAATGTGGGAATCGTCCTTGAGTCTTGTGGTGATTTTAATGTTTGGCCCCATTGATTCGTTTTTTTTTTTTTTTTTTTTGCTAAACTTTCTCCTTGAGCCCCTAGCCAGCAGATTCCTGCTAGATGGTGCCTACCACTAGAGGAGGTTCGAATTGCACAGACTTAAGGTGTATTTGCGTGTGGATTTAAATTCCATCCCAAAAGTGCAGAGAGCAGTGTGAGCTCTGGGGGTCCGTGCTTACCTGTGGTGCTCACTGCTGAGTTGCCTCTGCTTGTATCTGTGGAAGGGAGCCAGCTTCTACAGCCATGGGTGGCATTCACCTGGATCCATAAGCCTGTAATAAATCTCTCCTTCCCATAAACTGCGTCTGGTATTTCACCCCAGCAACATGGTGTGACCACGACAGGCCTGGAGGGGGAAATCTAAGTCATTCTACTTCATAACACTTCAGAAACTCCAGTAGGGCTTGGTCGTTCCTTCTCTTTCCCTCCTTTTGAAATCCTTCCACTTCCTCCTGAGAAGGCTCTTCTTAGCGACTTATGATTTCTGGGAAGATTTCCCTTTTCCAAAAATCTTGACCCCAGACACATGA
This sequence comes from Dipus sagitta, assembly GCA_036346955.1. Taxonomy (NCBI): domain Eukaryota; kingdom Metazoa; phylum Chordata; class Mammalia; order Rodentia; family Dipodidae; genus Dipus; species Dipus sagitta. The sequence continues at coordinate 170,314,004 of CM070774.1, forward strand.
ACGTCAGGACTAGATCTACTAAAGCAGCCTCCCATTCGTGGGGCTCATGAATGGCTCTCTGATTTAGAGAACTCATAGCTGGTACTGAGAATCAGCTCGTAATCCCAGAGAAAAATGGTCAGAGACACCAGAGAGAGGCTTCCACTAGTTTTTAGCCAAGAAGAGTGGACACACCCATGAAAACGTCCCTCAATTTACTATAGTTGCCCTCTATAATCCAAACTGCTCTCACTCTTAGTATTAAATTCTGCTTTGTTGTTTTTTGTTTGTTCTGTTTGTTTAATAATGATGGCAGCAAAGATCTAGCAGCAAGCAGATCCATCAATATCAAAAGATAACTGCCAACTGCCTAGTATGAGGCAAGTAACCTGTAGCACATCTATCAGGGCTCAGGAGACATCACAGAGGAAGCAGCGATTTAAACATAAGTCCTTTTCTTACTGACATCCTGACAACCTACTCCACAAAGATGGCAATAGACACTGAGGACACTCATAACTCATCAAAAGAGAAATCCAGAGGACTCAGAGAGCTTAACAGTAAAGGACATATATAACATACCTGCCAAGTCTCAGGAAACATGGTGGAAGAGGGGAAAGAAAGATTGACAGAGCCACAGGGTGGAAAAGAGTATGCTGAGGCATCCACTCCCACCTGATACACACAGAGATTGACTGATGCATTCAGAATCCCATGGTAAATGCCAACAGTGCCACTGAGGAGAATCCACAATGGAACGGGGATGGGGAAGAGGAGATACAACACAAGAAGGATGGAACCAATGCATGATTTGTTTATACAGTAAACTCAAAACTAATTTAAACACACACACACACACACACACACACACGAGTCTCAAGGTGACCCCTCTTGCCTCCATGGGCAAGAGCTCATCTTTTCTTCCTCCTTATAAGTTCTAGAATTTTTAAAGTCTTCTTTGTTTTCCATCCTCCCTCTCTCCCTCCCTCTGTTTCTTCCTTCCTTCTTTCCTTCTCTCCTTCTGGCCCCAGTTTTCTTACAGCTCTCTCTCCCAAGGCTGTAAGGTATAATAGCTCAATTCTTGAAGCTCTAAGTTATAAGAAAATCTTTGTGAACATTATTCTTTCACCTGTGGATTTCAGCCTTCGAATTTATAAGACTAGAATTCAGAGACACCCCAAAATTATAATTGTGTAGTTATATGTTATTAGTGGATTGGCAAGGAACCCTAAATTTCTTTTATTATTAACTCAGTCTCCAGTTCTCATTCCTCTTTCAACCTAGGTCTAACAGTGTCCCTCATAAGTCCACTTTACAACTTTGCTTACACACATACAGAACAATTCTTTAGCTTTTAACCTTATTGAAAACGATACCTTTTGGGCAAATTTAAAAGCGGTATGGTGGTTTTGTAACAAGTTCCAGGAATATAATTTGGGAGCCACAAAAACACTTAACAGTTGTTCTCCCTGGTGGAGCCCGTAGTTATGTTTGGTGCTGTTTCTTTGTGATTACCAACTTGACCGGATTTAGAATCACCATGGAAATAAATCTCTGCTCAGGTCTATTAGATTGTTTTCTTATATATAAGATTAGTTGAGAATGGAAGACCCTCTCTTATAGGTATCACTGTCCCATGAATTGCATAGGAGAAAAGCAGCTAAGCATTCAGCATTCATCACTCCTCCGTGTCCTCAGTGCTGGACTGCGAGTGGCCAGTTCACTGCCTTCCCTGCCCTGGTGGACTGTCCCCGTGTACTGTGAGCTGAATCAATCCATTCCTCCCTCAAACTGACCATGTCAGGTATTCTGACCCACCAGAGAGAGGGTAACCAATGAACCTGGGCAGATGTAATTCCTTCCCTGAGCTTCTTCCTTCCAATTCACCACTGTGCTAAGATGTGTGATAAAATGTCTTTAATAAACTCCAACACTCCTTCATACTGTCTCGTTCCAGAATTATTTTCTGTGATGAAGCCATGTATCATGACTTTTACTGAATGCAGATCCCTGAAGGGAAAGGGAAAGGGAAACTCTTCTGGCCTTTTTGGAGAAATTGAGTGCCTTCTTCTCTGCCTGTTTCTATAGTCAGGATGTTGAGACAAAAGGGTTACTTCCACCTTGAGCCAAGCCTGGGCTATATGGTAAATTCTCGGATAACACTGAATCCTCAACTCAGAACAACCAAAACAAAAAGAACTACATTGTAGACACCTATGCTCATTAGACAGTGTCATGTGCAGGTGGAGCAAGAGGAAACACCACACCACAAAGCCCAGAAAGGCTTGAATACCCATGGCTAAATCTATTACCATTAGATAGCATGCTTTGTCCCATGACATTATGACAGTGCTGTGCTTTATTAATCCTTCAGAAGCTTAACAATAGAGAGTTTTCCCTGAACCCTCAGATCATCTTTTGAAGGCACCAAAGTCATATATAATTTCCAGTGTATAAAGTTGTTTTGTGTGCTAAATTGTCTTTTGGTATGGGATTGTTGGCTGTGACTCTTGGGAGGGATAAATGAGAACATCACTATCACTGTCTCTACAAACTACTTACAAATTAAAAATGCCCAGGATGGAGAGATGGTTTAGTGGTTAAGGTGCTTGCCAACAAAACCAAAGGACCTCGGTTCGATTCCCCAGGACCCACGTAAGCCAGATACACAAGGGGACACATGTGTTGGGAGTTTATCTGCAGTGGTTGGAGGCCCTGGCATGCCCATTCACTCAGTCTCTCTCTCTCTCTTTCTCTCAAATAAATAAAAGTTAAAAAAATAAAAATGCTAACATTAATATTCCATACTAACACACAGTAGACATTTGTAAGCATCAATCAAATATGAGCCAATCAATAACATTTATATTTTATGACTCCAGTGCAGTCCTAGCATTTTTGCCCATATATTTAGATGTTTTCTTAGGAAACTTAGTTACATTGTGGACAGATGGTTTCCAACAATTTAAGTATATTTTTAAGCACTTAACATAGAGCTACATGCATTTGCTTTCAAAGTCAATTGCTAGTAAATATATTTTGGTCTTGTAAAACATACACACATGCAAGTTAAGAAGAAAAAACAGGACTCGATGCTTTAAAAATTAAGTAAAATGTAGTGAAACAAAAATTATAATATGAATACATTTACATTGCTTAAGAACTAAGGAAATTTTACAGTAGAAGATAATGCTTTTTAGCATACTTGTATCTGGATTTTCCTCCCCCTGCAACATTCTCCTGAGCACACACTCATTCGGTTTCTCTCTAGGCACTTAACCTGGTTTCATTACAAATAAGTAAGTCTCAAGAAATATTTATTTCATGTTAGAGTCAGGTTACTTTGACTTTTTTCAAAGAACAGTCAAACAGTTTTGTAGATAAATTAGAGAAATGTAAATGTTTAGCCCTTTAAATCTGGATATTATTGGAACTAAAGGAACCAAAAATTAAAGGATAATGAAGTGGCAGAAAAAAAAAAAAAAAAAACTCACCGTCTGTTCTGGAAACTAAGAAAACTTTTGCGTGCCAGAGGTTGGAACTTAGTTCTTCTGTCATCATACCAGTATCTTAAAGGAAGGGTCAAGTACACTTTAATTATGGAGGTAAAATCAGCATTTGTATTTGGAGACACTTAAAAACATGATAAAAAAAACTGACAAAAGTTCTAAATTAAGGAAAGGTCAAAGCGTGAATACAAGGAAGACTGGATCTATGATGGATGTCCTGCGGGTCCTGGGATAGTTCAGCAGGAAAAAATACCCAAGCCCTGAGGCTGTGCTGTGCTCATCCTGCACTTGGCGCTAATGCCTACCAAATGTTTGTTTGCCTGCTCAGAACCCACCAGCCGTGTGAGGCTATGGCGCCTATCATCAACTGCCGTGCATGGCAACCTAAACGGTACATGAGAACAACTGAAATATTCAAAATGATTCAATTATTACATTTTAACATGATTTTAAATGTATATGATTAAAATACACTATTAAAACTAAATTAATCTGTTCCATCTTACTTCTATAATTTAATTTAATTTAAATTTTATTTATTTATTTATTACCTTTCTTTTTCCTAAGTAGGTTAGTCTCACTCTGGCCTCAAACTCAGAGTGATCTTCCTACCTATGCCTCCTTAGTAATGGGATTAAAGGCATGCACCACCAAAACTGGCTGATTTTATATTTATTTTATTGTTAGTTATGGACATACACATGCTGGTACCACCATTTCCCTCATCCCTGCCCGTTTTCTGAAGGGCCTTCCTCACTGGGGTCACAGGTTATCCCTTTGGGAATTGTGGGTATGCATTGTGGGAGCAACAGTCAGTTATTGAGGAAAGGCAGTGCATGCTGGCATAATGTCCCAACCTGTGGCTCTAAAATACTCAGCTGTTGGACAGGGGAGGTGGCTCAGCAGTTACAGGGACTTGCCTATAAAGCCTGCTGGCCCGTGTTAATTCCCTACTACCCATTTAAAGACACATGCACAATGTGGCACATATGTCTAAACTCTTTGCGCTACCAAGTGGCTCTGGTGTACCCATTCACACACACACACACACACAACACACACTCACACATCCACATATATATGTAGGTATATATCTATGTCACATACATATACATGAGAGAGTATCTACACACATATAGAGTATATATATTCACAAATGAAAATATTTTAAATATACTTGTGCATCTCTCTTTTGGTTACCCTTCAGTATTTTCAATGCTTCTTATACCCTCTTTCATTCTGAAATGCATAGGTATTCAATTACCTGTTACAAATTTCATAATACTTCATATAATATACATACAACATCTTGTACAGTTTAAGCCATCTCCAACATTATTTATAATACCAATGTAATGTGACTCTCATGCAGATAGTTGCCACACTGCACCACTTAGGAAATAATGACAAAAAGCTTGTACATATTCAATACAGTTTTTCTCCTGAATATTTTCCATTGCTGACTAGTGCAATTTTCAGGTACAGAAGTTGCATATACAAAAGCCCAAGTAAACATTTCTACTGGGTGGTACTCCTATAAACAACCAAAATGGATTCTAGGAAGCCACTAGATCAATCTGCTTGGCTTTTCATAGTTAGAAGTTTTAGGTAGAAGTCTCAAGGTGAGACAATGCTTCCAAAAAGAGCCATAATGGGTCATGGTTATGTGGTGCAGAAAAAAAATGAACATAAGATCCTGACAGTGTAAGACTGGTCATACTGGATGAAATGTTTAGGTAAACAATGACAACAGAATTGCTAAGAGATTGAAATATCATTCCTTAAACTTTATAGTTGGGTTATTCTCTTAAAATGAGAAAATAAAACAACAATCACCAGATACATATTAAAAAAATTCAAAAGAAGAGATCCTAACAAATATCAAAACAAATGTCTTCTTAGTAAATAAAATATATGACTTTTCAAAGAAGACAACCAACCGAACAGTCCAGGTAGCTGGAAAAGTCATAAACATAGAAACTATAGACTAATTGCATACCTTATCAATAAAAAATGCTAACATAACAATTGTAAAAAAATTGTTTTCCTGACAAATAAGTCACTTTGTGTTTCTCCTAATTTTTTAGTGTTTCTAAAATTCAATGTAATTGTCAAAATAAGCACACAAATGACTCAGTCTATTTAGTTTCTCATAGTAGACTACATGTTAGTCTGAGAAGTAAGTGATTCCCATAGTGTATATGTGCTTACAAGTAAACATGGACTATTATGAATGTGTAACTACTGCCTGCAGTCCTGCTGGTTGTATCTATTCTCTCTAAATTTCCTACTATTGGACTATTGTGAATGTGTAACTACTGCCTGCAGTCTTGCTGGTATGTGGGAAAAGTTTCTTTTTCTTTTCTTTTTAATCTCACAAAAAGTTTACTGCTTGTGATAGACACTTTACACCACTGTATCATATCATATAACTTTGTGTTTGCTGTATTCATTTTTGATGCAAGGAGAAGAGACTAATTTATTCCCTCATCCAGGCATTTATTCAGCAGCTCTTTGTCAGTCCTCATATTGTAGTCGTTTATCATTCTCTGGCTGTCACTTCTGAGAAATTGTCTAGGTTTATGCATCTAGGACGACAGTCACCCACTTGCTTTCTCAGTCCATTGAGCGCTGAGGCTTTATACACATGTACTGTGAGTGGCTGCCTAGACGTGTCTTTTGAGATTTGAACCTGCACAAATGGACTTATTGTGGTGGTGAGCAGAGTGGCAGAGTTCCTTTTCTACAGGTGTCAGGGTCAACAGCGATCAGACATCAGCTTTGTACTCCAGAGTACAATGATAGCAGTGCTCAGAGGTGACAGCCTGGAGCTTATAACTGCATGAGTTTGGATCTGGTTCCAACTCCCTAGGTTTCTTTTTTATTTTTTAATTTATTTTAATTAGATATAGACATATTTAGTATGTAAACAACTCATGTTAGTACCATCCTTCCCCTCCTCCCTCCCCCTTTTCTGAAGAGGCCTTCCTTATTGGGGATGCAGGTCATCAACCCCATGGGGATTGTGGGTTAGGCATTCTGGGGGCAGCAGTCAGTGATGGAGGAGAGACAATGTCTCTGTGCAAAATGTCCTAACTGTGGCTCTAACAATCTTTCTGCCCCCTCTTCTACAAAATTCCCTGAGCCATGTTGGGTGCATTTTAAGTCTACTTCAATGATGAGCATTTTGGAGCCTCTGGATCTCTGCTTTGGTAGGTGTGGAGTGTCCTCGTATCTGTCTCTGTCACTCTTGTGCTGATATCAGGTTCACTAAGAAAGCAGTGCTCTTGTCCATTTCCCCAATTCCTCTGTGGTTTCAGTTGGGGCCAGGGTGGAATGCACTGGATTGCTTATCTCCTCAGATCCAGCTCCCATATGAAAAGGAGAAGCAGATTCTCTAATGGAGGGTGAAGTCAGCACCAGTTAAATGGTGTGCCACTATTACACTTGTATGAGCATCATGTCAGGTTATTTGCTTCTGAGTCGCATATGCTTTGAGTTGCTTGAACAGATGTTAGCCACTTCCCCCCACCACCCCCATAGCTCATGTAGCACCATCCAGCACTAGATGTACTAATCGCCTGGGGACTGACTCTCTTACAGATTCTAACCAGGTCTCTCCATGGTCCGTGCTGACAGCATATAGTGTCTTCAGCAATAGGCTCTTACTATTAACCTCTGGTAGGTAATCAAGTGCTCTTACAGCAGTCTGTCTTGTTTGTTTTGGGAGATCTAGTAGGTCTCTCTGATCAACAGCTCATTGTGGGTGTAGAACACATCCTGGTACAGGGAATTACAGGCCAGTGCCATGGGAAAAGAAAAAGAGAGGTAAGAAAAAAGGAGAAATTTAAGGTTAGGCTTCATCTCACCCGCTCCAGGGCCCTTTGATTCTATGCTTCCCCCAAGGACCTCTTGAGGGTTCCATCTTTTAGTCTAACTTCCAGGATATAAATTTCCATAGTACCAGTTCAATTTGGGTTCAGTTATATGTTTTCCTCTCCCACCCCTTCCCCTTTCCCAATCCCTACCCTTGCTATTGTACAAGCCTCAAGATGCCATTCAGGTATGTCAGCAACTCAGACTGATCCGGGTTAGGAACCACAGAAGAGGGAGACCATTCAACGATTTTTCTTTCTCTGATTGTGTGAGTTCATGCAGAATGATCTGTTCCAAGTGTGATCATTTTTCTACAAATTTCATTGTGCCATTTTTTCTTACTGCTTTGTAGAATTCCATCATGTAGATATATCACATCTTGATTATCCATTCATTCATTGATGAGCACCTGGGTTGATTCCAGTTCTTAGTTATTATGAATGGAGCAGATATAAACACAGTTGAGCAAATATCTCTGAACTGAGACATGGAGCTTTTAGAATAAATGCCCAGTGATTAACAGAGTCTGTTAATCTGTTAGCAGGAGTCTCCATACCAGCTTACATTCTCACCAACAGTGAATGAGCATTCCTATTTCTCCACATCCTCGCCAACATTTGTTTTCATTTGAGTTTTTAATGTTTTCTATCCTTGCTGGGGTAAGGAGGAATTTCATAGTTGTTTTTATTTGCATTTCCTTAATGGTTAGGCATATTGAACACTTTGTTAAGTGTGTGTTACCATTTGTAATTCTTCCTCTGGGAACTCCCTATTAAGTTCACTGGCCCACTTTTTTGAGGTTCTGTAGATTAGGCTTCTGTCAGTGGTATAGCTGGCAAAGATTTTCTCCCATTCAATGGGCAGTCTATTGGCTCCACTTATGGAATGTTTGTCTATGCAAAAGCGTTTTAGCTTCATGAGATCCCATTGGTTGAGTCCTTGTCAAATTTCCTGAGCTACTTGGGTTTTGATCAGAAGTCTTTTTCTAGTCCTGTATCATGGGGACTGCCTCCTAATATGTTTTTGCCCAGTAGTTGAAGGGTTTCAGTTCTTATATTGACGTCTTTAATCCACTTGGACTTGATTTTTGTGTATGGCAAAATGAGTGGGTCTAATTTTATTTTTCTACATATGATCATCCAATTTGTCCAATACCACTTGCTAAATATGCTGTCTCTTCTGCAGTCTGTATTATTGGCACCTTTGTCAAAGATCAAGCAGCTGTATTCACTTGCCCTACGGTCTGGGTCTTCAATTCTGTTCTATTGGTCTATGTTTCTGTTCTTATGCCAGTGCCATGCTGTTTGTGTCACTATGGCTTTGTAATATAGCTTTAGATCAGGTATGGTAATAACGCCAAAGGTGGTTTTTTTTTGTGTTTTTTCTTTTTTTCTGAGGATATGTTTGGATAACTGAGGCCTTCTGCCTTTCCATATGAAACTTAGATTTTTTTTTTCAATTTCTGTGAAGAATGATGCAGGTCTTATTACTGGTATTGTGCTAAATCTGTATATTGCTTTTGGTAGAATTGCCATTTTCACAATATTGTTTCTACCTATCCAGGAGCAAAAAACCTGAATGCTCTAGGAGACAATTCTTTTCTATTTCATTGATACAATTGCTCATTCTTTGATAGTTTGCTTCCAGTTCAGCATTTTCTTTTTAAATCAGGGTCTCATTGGTTGTTGTTCATTTCATTTCATTTTGGGAATGGATTTCTGTATGATTTCATTGGAGAACTCTGTTGTAGGACTAGTCATCCTTCGTGGAGATCTCTTTGTTTTCTGACTTTTGTTGGCTTTTTGCATTGTTGTCTACCCATTTTAGGGAGACTCTTTATTTTATTTGAGGTTGTAGCAATTTTTTGTTCTTTGGCTTGTTCACCCTCTGACTTAAGCAAACGGGGTTGGTGGTACCCAGGTGCCCGTCAGGATACCAGAGCAAAAGGCCTGATTTCACAGCTCACACAGGGACCAGGCCTCCCCAAGCATGGCACAGTGGGACCTACCAGGACCAGGGGACGGGAAGGATCCAGGGAACGGGTATCTGGCTTACTACCTCCACGCTGTGCCCACGTGCACTCAGACAAGCACAGGGAACCCAAACCAGGGCTCTTGCAAGGAGCCAGGAAACAGGAGTCTGGCCTACTCACTCCACACCACTGAGCCCACTAGTACACAGTGTAGGAAAAATTTCATGCAATCTCTTATAGTTAAAATGGTGCAATGGTTCGACAATGACCTTTATGCACACTAACAATTTGCTTAGCCAGCTGGGATGAATGCATATGAAAAGGATAGGAAGGTGGTATTTTTCATTTTACCTTCATAAATATCTCTGAAAATAGCTCCTTGCCTCAGTTGTTGATCAAAATTTCCCTATGTAGAGCATTGACAACCTGAAGAGAACACATTTTATTTATTTGTTTATTTTAGGTTTGCAGGCGACAAGAAGGAAATGCTGCTGACAAGATTGACATTCAAACATATTTTTTTAATATTTTCACTTTATATTCTAAGTGAGATTGATGGAAGAAAGGGGTAGGCTGCTAGAGAGAGAATTGAAAGCATGTAAGACAGCAAAGCTTGTATGCGATTTTTTATAATCATATGTAGTGACAACTAAAGCATAGTCTTTAAAAATTAATATAGGAGGGAAACCAATATGAAATGACTGAAGAAATTGTGTTTCATTGTTAGATTAAAATGAACTTAAGTGCTGAGAATGAACACACATAATCTACACCTTCAGATGTTTCATTAATTTATGCTGACCAGTAAAATCAAAACCACATCCAGAGTTTGGTAGTTCAATAATTCGTGAGCTGGGGCTGTGGGTTGTGGACTATGGGCTATGCTCTTCTGTTGGTGAGCCTGCTGGATCACCTTGAAGTTTTCCATGCTTGACATTACCAGTCCTCACAGGGGGTTAATAGTCCCACATTCTGTCAGCAGGGACTTTGTCCTGTGGGACATAATGCTCAGTGCAAATATGAGAAAGAGAACAAACACAAAACTACAATCCTTATTTAACACATATGTGCCTTATCAGATGTCTTCCAAGTGGCTGAAAGCCAAGAAAAATTACTAACTTGGAATGTTTCAGAGTTGAAATGGTGAGATAGACAAGGTGTAGTAAAATCCAGACATGTTTCAGTATGACAGCCAAGGGGGTTTGCAGGAGGCAAACAAGGGTGTGATGAGGACCTAACAGATATGCAGAGACATTTAGCTTACCCATAACTGTGGGCTAACTCCACAATGCACGACCCGCATACCTCAACAAGGAGGGGCCAAGGGGAGGGGGTAGGTCACGGATGAGCCTAATAATGGTACCAAACTGACTGTATTTGCTGAATACAGAACTGACTAATAAAAAAAAAAAATAAATAAAAAATAAAAAAAATAAAAATAAATAAATAAATAAATAAATATCAAAAAAAAAAAAAAAAAAAGGAAAGGAGGGGCTGAAGAGATGGCTTAGTCATTAGGCACTTCCCTGTGAAGCCAAAGGACTCTGGATCAAGGCTTGATTCCCCAGGACCCATGCAAGCCACATGCACAAGGGGGCAAATGCATGTGGAGTTCATCTGCAGTGGCTGGAGGCTCTGGCATGCCCATTCTCTATCTGCCTCTGTCTCTCTCTGTCTGTTGCCCACAAATAAATAAATAAAAATAATCAAAACAAATTTTTAAAAAGGGGAAGGAGGATTTTTGTATGGAAAATAAACAGTACAGGCAGAAGTAACTGGGGAGAGTTAGTGTGATAAAAGGTGATTAAAATATATTGGTGGAGGCAGAACTTAAAGGCATTCTAACCTGCAAATGAAGTCAAGCCTGTTAATTCCATAAAGTTAATGGGAAACTAATAAACACATTATCCTGAGATGAGTGAAATTCAGTACAAAACCCAGTCAAGGAGTCAGTGCTACCTGGTGCCTCCCCGTCCCCTTTGTCCCATCCCAGTGTTTCTTCATCCTTGGGCTTCTGTACATTGCTTCTCTGCATCTGGGTTGACGGTACACAGATCCTACCTTACTAACATTCTCCCTGATCAGTTGTAGTCATGAAAATCAGAGTTTAATACTGTGTTTAGAGGAAATAATAGTTACAAATTTCTATGTAGCTGATGCTGGGTTCTAGAGAAGCCAATTATGGCTTATTTTTTAATTTTTTTAAAATTTATTTGAGAAAGAGAGAGAGAGGCAGCTAGAGAGAGAATGGATGTGACAGGGTCTTCAGCTGCTGCAAATGAACTCCAGACGCATGCGCCTCTTGTGATCTGGCTTACATGGATCCTGTGGAATCGAACATAGGCCCTTTAGCTTTGAAGGCAAGTACCTTAACCACTAAGTCGTATCTCCAGCCCTATGACTGAATTTTAATTGTAAAATCATAACTATAAACTAATACCTGTAAGGCCGCGAAATGAGATCGAGCACAGGAAGAAATTAGTGTCTAATGGGCACAGCAAACCTTCAAGATATTCCTCCAGGAACTCTGAAACAAAGACTTCTAAGAGGATTGAGTCTGTGTAGAAGTACAGGGAAAATATGGGGACATTGGGAGGCAAAGGAGACTCTCATCTCAGAGGCTAGTTGAAGTCTCTTGCCAACCACAAATCTATTACGTTTGCTAAAGTCCTTTCTTGCTTCGCACCTATAAAGCAGAAAACCCCTTTTATATTAAAGGGCATATTATAAACTCTTTTTCTATCCTGTGTGTCTCCTGGTATAACCTTATCAAATTATAATCCTATTCTCTTGTGTGCCTACAGTGTCACCCTATAAACTCCATTCAAGAAGAAAGAGGAAAAAATGGGAAACACGAACATAATACATATAGCTGACACTAAGATAGTTGATGGCTTTCCTTTGAGAAGTCCTTCACCCATGCTCTAGAGTGTGTTTTTAATTCTTGCCTCAATACTTCTTTTCTAACCTTTGTGGCTTAACATCTATATCAAAATATCTGTAATAAATCCCAACTCTTCTTTGTATTGGCTAGTTCTAAAATTCTTCCTTGTAATAAAACCACATCTTGGGTTAGCCTGAGTTTGGGCTAGGTAGTTGAGGTGACAGTATAGAGCTGTGTCTCTGGTCTCCACACTGCTGACAAGATTATTACACAATAAACTGAAATGAACTAGGTTTTGATCTAGTGGTCAGCAAACTGTGGTCAGCTTGCAACTTCTAATATGTAACATGTGAGCCAAGAATTCATTTTACACTTTGAAACAGCTGGGCAGAGCAAGAGCAAAGGAAAGAATAATATTTTGTGACAAGGAAATTATATGAGATCCAAATAGATACAATTTGGGGACCATAGCCACACTCAAACATTATGGCTGCTTTTCACCAACAGCAGCAGTATAGCATCATGGTGAAAGGAGTCTAAACGCACCATCTGAAAACTTTTCCATGCGCCCCTCATAAAAAGACAATAACAAAGCAGACAAAAAAGAGAAAGAAAGAAAACATCACCTTCCCATACTCTCTTGCGTACCTCTGTCCCAGGTAGGGGTTGTTGTTGGATGAGTTATCCTTCAGGCAAACCCTGAGAGCACTTCCAGCCAGAGCCAGCCTTACCTCACAGCAGAGCTGGGCAGCCAGCCCTTCCAATATATTGACTACCAAACTAATGTCAGTTTTTATTTATCATATCAGCAGTGATTTAAGATAGCTCTTAGGAAATAAAAAGTTCCATTTAAGATCTCTTCCTTCAAAAAAGTTAGGTCTACAATGGCTACAGTAAAATTTCAAAGATAATTCTGCAGTGATACTGTTCCTCAAAAGCTTGTTTGAATAAATGTAGGACGCAAGCTAAGACTCAAGTGTACCACTGTGGCTTTCACAACTACATACACGATTCATTATCAATAGTTTGTCACGCATGTCCATGCTGAGAAGGTGAAAATGTTATAAGACGTTTCAAATATTAAGTATTAAATTCACTTTCTTTAAGAACTGGTTTGGTAAACATTTCCTAAAAGTCTCAAGAAATATCACACTGTTTTAGTTCTCCCTCCCTGGTTATTATTCCTTATAGATCTCTCTTGCTTGGGTTCTATTCACATATTTTTTCCTATAATAATGATTGCTTTTGTCATGTTTCTCTGAACAATCAGATTGAGCTGTCCCCTTTTTTCACTCTAATTGGCACCTTGGGGTTCAATTGACGTAGTCTCCATTATGTCTTATAGACTATGGGAACATGAAAGGTTTTCTGCTGCGGCAGAAGCATTGCGTACGACGCAGGCGCATAATAAGCACTGTTCACCTCAGTGCCTGTCAGCTCATTGGCAGATTGACTAAAAAGATTTGATACAATTCAAAGGAAGAGTGAGGATTTCAAGTTTCAAGTTCTAAATAAGTTAATTAAGAAGACCTTTATTGGATAACAGCAACAACAAAATTCAAGAATTCAGAGGTAATTAGTCTATTTAAATAGAAGTCTGTTTAAAACTGGATTAAGATGTGTTGATTTTTATAATTCTTTAGTATTTAAAAACCTTAAAATGTTTACTTGCGCTTTAAAGTTGTCATTCTTAATTCAATAAAGTGTTCATAAAAGGCAAAGGAGTTGTGTGGTTATCATTTTTGAAATATGAACATTGGGGGCTGGGGTAGCACACCTAAGTGCAATGGTGGCAGGCAGCCGTGGTGGGTAACGAATGGCTTACTGATTGGCTGAGAGATCCACTCCGTGTGAAGGAACCCATATCTGGAACTGGGAACCAGGTTAGAATACTAGGGAGCAAACATTATGCTCTCCAATGTCAAGATCCCACTAGTCTTCCGCTAAAAGAGAGGGTACATCCATCAAAATCTCCCTAAATTAACAATGCTTATCCAATACAACCTATGCTGACTTCACTCTGTTTGAGAATCTGTTGTTGTTGTTTTCTTTTTCTTTTTCAGAAGGTAGTGAGACCTGAGGAGATAAACCACCTCTTAAATTTCAGCCAAGGCCCAGATGAAACCACAGAGGAATTGGGGAAATGAGCAAGAGTGCAGCTTCCATGGTGAGCCTGACAATCAGAGCCAGGGTTTAGAAGACAGACACTGAGAACACTCAATACCTACCAAAGCAGATATTCAGAGGATCCTAAGAGCTCATCACTGAAGCATACTTAAAACTCACCTACCAAGGCTCTGGGAACTTGATGGGAGAAGGGGCAGAAAGACTGTATGAGCTATAGCTTGTGACCTCATGCCCAAGGGCACTGCCTCCCTCAATACCTGACTGCTGCTCCCACAATGCAGACCCACAACTCCACGGGGAATACCAGCAACCCCACTGAGGATGGGCCCCAGTGTAATGGGGACAGGGAGGAAGGAAAAGCTGACCCCAACACATGATGAATCCATACAAAGTATGTTCTTAATAAATAACAACAACAATAATAAAGAATATACTCATGAGAAACAATGGTAAAACTTAGAGATCAATAAGGACAAAAGATAGCAGCACATTGGACCATATGGAAAAAGAAGTAGGATGAGGAGGGGAGGAGAAGGAGATAGGTTATAATTAGGCCCCATAGAGAATCTAGATGGACTGATCTTTCTGTGTGAGAAAAAGAAGGAAACAAACATTTAAGCTCCTGTTAAGAATCATTGGAAGGATTTCAGGTGGTGAGTACTTCAAAAATAAGACATTTTCAATTTAAATCATGTATACTTTCATTTGTGTATTGGATGCCCAAGGTGAGATATTAGTTACAGAATTACATATGTTGACTAGAGTTTATAAAAGAAAGTTGGAGAACCCATGTACACATATTTTTTGCTGCTTATCAACTTCCTTTCTATTTTGTCCTAGCAATTTATTTGCTTGGTCACTTAGTTATATAAATGTGCTCTTCATGCTTCCTTTGAGACTAGAATTTCTTAATATAGCTAGATTTATATATAAGATACACATGTTTATTTCTCTCATTGCTTCCAATATATTTGAACACCCTCAAGTGCAATTCAATTTGTATCAACTAGTCATATAATCCTCGATTTACGCTGAGCAGGTAGCAGAAGAAGATTATTCCTTCCTCAAATAGTAGATTTTAGAAGGTCTTTAGTCCTCATATATTTGCACCGAGCTTCATTTCATCCCTATTGCACCCAAGTTCCTAACGGTGGGCTCCTCGATTGCTAAGAGCATTGCCAGTTTTCCTGTCGTCATCTTTTACCTCCTTTCTATCTGCTCCTGTTCTTACACTCATGCCTGTCTTAGTTTCTTGGATTTTGTTTTTTAACTCAGGAGCTGCATTTCTGACACTGAACTATAACTTACTTGATTGTGCCCTGCTATGTGCTCAGAAACATCTCTGTTGTTTATGCCACCTGTATGTGTTCAACATTATCACTCAATGTTGGCATATACTCACCACTCATGTTTCACATAATACAGATTTTGCTGTTGCATGTCCAGCCACTGGATTTCTCATTGACTTGGTACTTAAATATGTTGATCAGAATGTGTTTCTCACTTATCTGAATTGTCTTATAGGCACTTCAGATGAACACCCACCTTCTTCCATTAGTATCCACTGTTCCTATTCATAGTTTCACATCTACCAATTCAGGGGAATCACCATCAATGGCAGATGAAGGTAGTCTACTTCCATGGTTCCACAGCACAGAGATACCACCAATAGCCAGAAAGCATGAAAAGCCAGAGCTCCAACTTGCCCTTTACACACCTTAGAGAAAGGAAGAAAGGATATTCTCCAATGACACCCCTTCCCTCTTGCAGCAAGTTGCTAGAAAGATAAGTTGAAATTTTATTCAATAGACCTCAGGCTTACATTTTAAACTTTGATGGGTATAATAGGGTTGTTTAGGAGATTTATCTGCTCTGAATTTAATTTAGGTAGGTGGTATATGTCTAGAAATCCATTCGTTTCTTCCAGATAATCCAATTTTGTGGAATAGATGTTTTGGAAGTTGATCCTGATGATTCTTACAATTTCATTAAAATATGTTGTAACCTTACTTCTCACTTTCAATTCTAATTTTCCTAATTTGAGACTTGTCTTTTTTTATTTGATCAAATTAGCCAGGGCTCTATCAACCTTGTTTATTTTTCCAAAATGCCAGTTCTTCATTTGATCAATTTTCTTAATTGTTTTTCTTTGTTTCCAATTCATTAATTTCTGTCCTGATCTTAATTATTTCTTTCTGTCTGGAGCTTTAGGGTTGGATTGTTCTTGTTTTTCCAATGTCTGTAGATGGATGGTTAGGTTATTAATTGGATATGAGTCTTTGTTATAAAGGAAATTAGCGCTATTAAATTTCCCCTTAAGACTGCCTTCATTTTGTCTCATCACTTTTGGTATGTGTTACTTACTAGTCATTTGTTTTTCAGTTTTGAAAAAATATATATTCGTTATATTACCTCATTTATTGACAGTGTCTCTGTCACAAATGTAGGCAAATAAATTGAAACAAAGACCCAAATATAAACTGGAGCTAGAGCATCCTGAGTTTTGATGAAAATGCCTAAGTAATCATTGTAAAAAACCAACCAACCAACAAACAAACAAACAAGCAACAACAAAAAAACCAGCAACTTCAACAATACTACCAGGAGAACTGTATCCACATGTAAAAGAATAAGCCTAGATTTCTATCTCTTTCTTCCCATCTACATGCCAATTCTAAAACAAAACAATAACCTTAATGTAAGACCTGAAACCAAAATTGTTAGATGAAACATTCAGAGATGCATTTCAAGATCTAGATAGACTTAGGTAAGGAGTATCTGAATCAGACTCCAGTCAGGTAATAAAGTTGACAACTGACAAATGGGACCTCATGAAATTAAAAAAAAAAATCTTCATAGCAAAGGAAATAGTACATTGAATGAAGAAATGATCTAAATAATGGCAGAAAAATTGTTAGTTATCCACTCAACACAGGATTAATACCTGGAATATGCAAAAAAGAACACTAAACAAGGAAGCTGTATTAATTTTAATCATGATATAATAAGGAGTATATTTGTAAAAGTAATGTTATGACATCACAAACCATAGATTTTTGGAGAGAATAAAATGAGGTAGATAAAGAATTGCAGGAAATCAAAAGAAAAAAATCATCGTGAAATAGTTGTAAGGGAGTAGATCTGTGACATCAAGATATACTTAGAAACTTAAAAGTGTTCACTTGGGCTCTAAATGATGGGAAGATGGTTCAGCAAATACAGTGCTTGCTGCTAAAGCGTGCAGACCTGAATTTGTATCCCCAGCTCTCACACAAAAGCCAGAGCTGGTGGTGAGCTCTCGTAGTAGCAGCATGCCTATGGAGAGCTGAGAGGCACAGAGAGGAGAGTGCCCTTGCAGCTCTTGAAGCCACTATCCTGGCAAATGAAGCAGTGGGCAGTAAACGGCCTTGCCTCCAGAAGAGATGGACACTGAGGAACAGGCATGGGAATTCTCTTATTTCCACACGCATTTATGGCATTGTGTACTTGCATTTATACACACTGAAAAGAAAACGTAGATACGACAGATGCTACATATTTATGGAAATTTGCTGCCGATGCTTACTTCAAAACTTAGGGACTGATAGAAGGTGGTAAGATTAGAGTAGGGAAGATATGATGTGCTAAAATCTATTTGAATGTTTCAAATTCAGTATTATTCTGACATCCAAATGTAAATAATTATAAGTAATTCTTAAAATAAAATGCATACTTATTGTTACATTAAAAATTCTATATCTATTACTTAATCTGAAACATTTACTAATCACCCATTATGTTCTTCTAAAAGAGATAATGTTTTACTATTAGTTAAATTTAAAACATTTCCCAAATGTCTGGTTCCATTCATAGTGTCAATACTGTGTTTGATGACACATTTAATTAAAACATTTAGATGCTTATCTGCTCTTTTTTTTCTTTATTCTTTTGAAACAAATTTACCCTTTAAAGTTTTACAAAAGTATTGGTGTTATGCTTAACCTAAAAATTAGCGGGTATTGAGCAAATATAAAGTCAATGAATACCAAGATAGATGTATAAAGTGAAGCCTTGTAGTGTATGAAATGATCTGACAGTATAAACTTGGATAAAATAACATAAGCCAACAGTGAAGAAACACCAATCTATTAAAATAAAACAAACTCTTTATTAATTATTCAAAATATTTACTATTATTTTAATGAAAGAATCTCCATGAGTATCTGGAGCCGTCTTAGAACATGCCATCCTTCTGCTTGTGTCTCCCTAACACTGGAATTGCAGGCATATACCACTACAGCTGGCTTTGAATAGAGGGCTCTAAGCCTAAAAATTCTGTTCACTACTCATGAGATTTAAAGCCATGTGGAAATTGATATGCTTCTGAAAGCTCGAACAGGCTTAAAATCCCTTATATTTTAACATAACTTGATTCAGGAAGCCAGCTGGAATGGGTCCAGTGGTCAAAGAAAGGAGATGGTTATAGGACAGATTACACTTACTCAGTGTGTGACTATGAGTAAGTAAGGAACTAGAGGACACCGCTGGCGGAGGCCCTTCTGGGACCACACCACTCAGTTTGCACTTTAATCTAATCACCTGAGTTTTAACCTCCTAAAATTATTTCATAAGCAATCTTTCTAGCAGATGTGATAAAGGTCTCCACATCTGGTTTCAAGTGAATAGACCCTTAGAACACATCAGCATTTATCAGCACTTAAGAAATAACGGGTAGAGGCATTGCTGTAGTCTGTTTCACCTTGCAGGGATGAACATTCAAACCAGGCACGGTTTAGGGAAGGAAGAGATTGATTGGAAGCTTATAGACTGGGTGGGCGGAGTCCCGTCAGTTGTGGAAGATGCTGCTTCCATGTCTCCAAGAGGAGAGAACCAGATATCCAGCAGGGACCCAGACAGCACTCAGACCTGGCTGCGTGCCTTTGTGCTGGACTTCAGGGCCACACCCAAGAATACCTTAGGGCCAGACCCAAAAATCTACCCCCAGTGGCACCTTCTCCTGCAAGCAACTAGAAGCAAGCTGTAAGAAAACATCTGCATCTATTGGGGGACATACATTTAAACTGCCATAGACATTATTAGAAATTTCCAGTAGAAATGGATGGTGTCCTTCAATATTTTCCTCAAAAGCACAAGCAATAAATGAAACCACTACATTTTATTGCTAGTTAGGTATGAATTTACACCTTCTTTCAAAAAGTTCTTTCTGAAAGGCTAATATTGAGAACTTATTACAGAATTGTAATTTATTCAGTAAAATTTCTCTATGCTCTGAGAGATATAATATAGAATTCATTGATTTTTCACTTTAATTAAAAGTGCTTAAAATATTTGAAATTAAGTTCTTATTTATTAAGGAAGCTCCTTGAATTTGACTACAGTAATGTCTTCTCAGAAGAAATTAATTAAATCATTCAATTGATTCCCATTACTGGTTAGCCAGTGAAAGGAATACTCTCTCTCTCTCTCTCACACACACACACAAAGACAGAGAGAGAGAGAGAGAGAGAGAGAGAGAGAGAGAGAGAGAGAGAAAGAGACAGGGAGGGAGAGATTGAGAGAGAAAGACTTCACACAAGTGCACATAATCTTAGCTGGAATTTTAAGTGTGAGAAGTATTTCTAAGCAAACTAAAAACTAAGTTAAATGACCATAGTATATTTTTTTCCAGTGCAGATCGAGTAATGATTTTTCATTTTACATAGAACCAATCAGTTGTCATGAGATTCTACATTAGACAGCATCTCTGTGAAATCTAAAAGCATCACTTATTATAATACATTTTTCCTCCACTGAATGCAGTGATTATACATACAAACATATATATATATACATATATATATATATATATATATACATATACATATATATTCACTAGATAAATTAGTGTCTGTTCTAGATACCCTGGCACTCAGTAAGGAATGTTACTCATAGTAAAGAAAAGCAGGGGGAAGCTGGTATGTCCAAAAGCAGGCACTATAAATATGATCAGGATAATTATTCCTATATTTCTACTTTCTCTACAAAATATTGAAAATTGATCACCAATAACATCTCTCTTATCTTGGATGTTTAGTTCATGAAACTTATGTGCCTCTTAGAGAGGTCATGATGATTGGTGGTTGATAATTCATATAAAAAATACTTGAAAGTTGTATAAACTCATAGTATTGCAATTGCATGTGAGTGGAATTATATATAAACTATATCATTTGTTATTATTACTATTATTATTTAGATTGAAAATAACAGGAGGATATTAGTTTATCTTTCCTGGGACTCCTTAAAAATCTATAATATCTAGTCATTAATTTTCATGTC
Organism: Dipus sagitta; assembly: GCA_036346955.1. Lineage (NCBI taxonomy): Eukaryota > Metazoa > Chordata > Mammalia > Rodentia > Dipodidae > Dipus > Dipus sagitta. Next base: position 170,334,669 of record CM070774.1, read on the forward strand.
GCTAAATATTTTCTATTACTTTTGTTCTAATTCTTTTTTTTGTTGTTGTTGATTTTTGTTTTTTGAGGTAGGGTCTCACTCTAGCCCAGGCTGACCTGGAATTCACTATGTAGTCTCAGGGTGGCCTTGAACTCACGGTGATCCTCCTACCTGAGTGCTGGGATTAAAGGCGTGCGCCACCACGCCCGGCTTCCTTTTGTTCTAATTCTTTAGAACAATTTGTTGTACATAACTTTTCCTAGGGCCAGGGGGAACTTGTCTGAACTTGTTGATGGTTTTCCTTCTCTGAATGCCGACATCCATTTTTAAGTGACTCTCAAATAAAAAAAGTTTGATGTAAATAAAAGCCGGTCATTGTGGCTCATTTGGGAGGCCAAGGTAGGAATATCTCTGTGAGTTTGAGGCTACCTTGAGACTACAAAGTGAATTCTAGGTCAGCCTGGCCAAAAACAAAACTCTACCTCAACCCCTCCCACACAAGTTAAAAAAAAAAAAAAAAACGTAAAGAAAGAAATCATACAAAAATTGTGAGACAATGTTCATTCCTCAAAACATAATTTACTAACTTTAGATGTAATATTTTAGAAATGTGTACTTATCTTTGTGAAACAATATCACTAGTATGAATATTGTCATAAAGTCAAAGATAAAAAAAATACAAATGTTTCTAGATATTTATCAAAATGCAGCAAGTTAACCTCCAATATCAAAGCTCCATGTCTGGAATCTGAAACTCATAGTGGAATAGTCAATGGACTTCAGAACCTCCATGTCCGTAGCTTTGCTGCCTAGAGCACACCTACCCTTTATTTGAGGATATTTACACTTGGTGATTATAGCTTTCCGGAGCAGATATCCAATGGTTCTGGAATCACCCAATCTCTGGATCGTCTATCTCAATTTAGGAACTTCATGCAGTGGTATCAATGTACCTCCTTTCTGGAACTGACCCTGACACCTCAGCGGCTCTCTGGAACAATGAAGTAAGACTCCATAGCCTCTTCAATCTAGAACCCAAACACAGCACTTTGTAGGAAGTATTGTCTAGTTGTACTGACAGCTTAGCTTGTAGCCTGACTCCCTTGGGTCACAGTTGTAGTGCTTCTGTGTACTTTCCACACTGACCTTGGTAGACACTTCCTTAAATACCCCCCCACCCCACGGCAAGGAAATCTTTCAGTGTAGGATTTCTTTCTTAAAATGTATTTAGATCATCAAAAGACAAAGTACACAGTAGGTTTCTTTTTTGTTCCCCTAATGGCACCTTTTCTGTGGCCCCAGTATAGCACAGGAGATGGCTCCTTAATAGTGCTGATTTCATTACCTGTTATAGCCACTTTCTCAGCACAAGCCTGGATGCTATCCTGTCTTGCAATTTCCTTCAACAAAAAAAAAAAAAAAAAAAATCATGGTAAACGTCATTCAAATTGTCAAGAATTACACACAATTCAGCCAGCTTGCTGACCATCAATAACATGAACTCTTTCCAGGACAATCCCTGATAAGGTCATTATTCCCCATTGGCACCTTATGAACTAGACATCCATTGTCTGCATTTATCCTTGCATTACGTCCATTTCTATTACCACTAAATTAATCCTTTAAGCTATTCTTACTAAGTTTAGGGATTTTCTAGCCCAAAGTTTCAAACTCTTACAGATTTTTCTCATAAACCATTTCCAAAAGTCTACTTACCACACAATCAGGTTTATCATAGCAATAACCCCACTCCAAATACCAATTTTCTGTACTAGTTTATTTTATCATTATTGCTATCACAAGATACCATACAAAACTGACTTAAGGATGAAGGGTATCTTTCAATTGCCTCTGTGAGAGGCTATCGTTCATCATGGCCGGGGAGGTGCAGTGGTAGGTCACCTGTGTCCACAGTCAGGAAGGAGAGAGCTGTGACTGCTGCTGATCGTCTCTTTTTACCCAGGCCAGTTCCGGGCCCATGGTATGGTGCTGCCCACATTTAAGGTGTGTCTCCCACCTCAGTTACCTCAGGCTAGAAAATTCCTCACAGCTGTGCCCAGGAATTCGATTTAATTGTGATTCCAAAATCTTGTCAATTACCAATTTCTCACAGACATTTTTCAAGTTGACTAATTATTTGTCTTATTCTCTTAAAAATTCTGGACATTCCCCTATTTCCCTATGTTCTCTATTGGCCCAGAAGTAAATAGAATATGTGTTAGAAATATAATAGTATCTAAATTGACTACATTTCTGTACTCAAGTTCTCTCACTATTAAGTGAGGAAAAGTCATTCTGGTTATAATTATGTACTCCTATGATCCAAGTACTTGAAACTTTGAGGCAGGACATCTTGGGTTAAGGGATAGCAGGGTCTACAAAAATGGTTCAAGACCAAAATGGGTCTTATGGCAAGACCACGTTTCAAAAACCAAAATGTGAAAATAAAGAAAACAAGAAAAAGACAAAGATGATGAGGAGGAGGAAGAGGAGGAAAGGAAAGACTTGTTTTTCACTGATAATTGTTTAGTCAATTCACAGTGCCCTCCCTCCTGTGGGCTCTACATTGCTGTAATTGCTTTGTTTGGGACATGGATAACAAACTAAGTTGCTGAAGCATTAGAATGACTCTACCCATTTCAAGATTATTTTTGTATCTTGTATTTTGTATCTTTGTATTTGTGTACCTGGTTTTGTCATCCCACAGACAGCCCTGTCTCCTGGACCATGGCTTCTCCATTTCTCTTCCACATCACAACAGCATCCAAAGGGAGAACAGGTCTAGGTTTCGCTGAAGTGAAGAGTCAGTGAGCAAAATTCCCACAAAACTTCCCATTGTTAGGTATACTGTGGAAGTGTTTAAAATTTCCCTACCACAACTACATTCTCTGTGGCTTAGAGTTTTAAGGGGAGGTTTTGTCATGCAGGGCAGGCATGGCCAAGCAGACAGCTGGCTCATAGCTTCATGTCCACAACAGTGAGTATGTAGTGAGTGTAAGCTCACACCATACACATTGGGGTGAGACTGGAAAACCTGAAAAAGAGCCTCCTTCAAAAGGGAATACCTCCCGTAGTCTCCATAGTGGGGATAAATCATAAGGCTTACTCACAAGCACAAGTGTGTGTGGGAGATTTTACTCTCAAATCATCACAGCTTCCATAGAGGATAGAAAGATGAAGATATGAAAGAATAAGGCAAGTTATTGAAATATGTGATAGTGATGTGGTAAATAAAGTGGATGCAAATTAAGAAAACAAAGGAATTTCAGAGTGCCAGGAAATATGGGTAAGAACTGATTTAATTTTGAGCGGGATGGGTTGCGATAGGCCTCCTGGAAAGGTTACATCTCAGCACATGCTTATGGGGTGAGGGGGCTTTGGAACAAAGGATGATAATGTGACCTTTTTAGGGTAAATGCCTGGGATGAGGTGTTGGAGTGGGAGAAAGCATAATGAGTTTGAAGAGCAATTGTAAGACCATACTACTTGAAAAGGATGAATAAAGAGATTTAAAAGAAACTTTGATTTTCCTTTAAATCAGATGCTATGCTACATGAAATAGGCAGATATAAGTACATGCGCAGAGCTCACAAGCTGAAGTGAGAAGTGAATTTTCTCTTAGCCTGCATCAAGGTACATTTTCATGGGTTTCTCAGTATGATTCCTCGAGGAAAGAGATTCATCGCTTGAAACATTATTAGAGTCAATAGAGAATTGACTGAACGACTCTATCACTCAATATATATTTCGTTGTTGTTGTTTATTTTTATTTATTTATTTGAGAGTGACAAAAAGAGAAGGCAGCAGAGACAGAGAAAGACAGAATGGGAGTGCCAGGGCCTCCAGACACTGCAAACGAACTCCAGATGCCTGTGCCACATTGTGCATCTGGCTTACGTGGGTCCTGGGAAATCGAGCCTTGAACTGGGGTCCTCAGGCTTCACAGGCAAGCACTTAAGCACTAAGCCATTTCTCCAGCCCTCAATATATTTTTATGTGGCAATTTAGTATATTTAAATATTTAGTTACTAGATAGCATGAAGTAAAACTCAAATTTCATGCCTACAATCAGTTGGTTCAGGGCAAGCTGTTTAGAGCCCTCCGCTTGTTGGATTTCTATGCACCTTTTTGTCCAGATAACATAGTTTTAAAATTAATGATATAATCATCCCAAAGCAGGTTGTTCAGAATTAAGAAACTTTAAGACAGTTTGTTATACAATTGAAGTGATATCTTTCATTCCAAACTATTGGAATCCTGCATATATGAACAAAGCACATTATTTAATATTTTGAGCAGTAACAGAAAGTTGCCATTGTAGAAACACTTATAGGAGTAGTCACAATTAAACTAACTGCCTTTTCATATGTCCCATTATTACTAACAACATATGAGTCTGCAGCTTGAGAGCACAAAATCTATTTAAAAGTTTGAATATTTTATTTTTATATTTTAATAGAAAAAAGTGCAGCAAAAGATAAAATTTTCTTCCTGGGGTTTGGAAATAATGAAACGTTTAAAATAGCATTTGCTAATTAGCTGAGGGCAACCAGTTTTGATGAAACATTTGAATAATTCCTCCCTTAACATAGATCTCTCTGTTATGCACCATTGGTATTTCCCTTTTGATGAGACTCTATATTTACCAGTGGGACTTATACCAAGAAAACATATGCTATGTCCTTGTGAATCCTATCAAATTCACACTTAGCACATGAGAATGAGGATGGCCGGTGACATTGGGCTTATAGGACTGACTGAATAAAAAGGACAGAAGTTACTGTATTCACAGATTTATATGAAATGTTTCTAAATTACATAATCTGGATATCATTTTGGTATCATATTAAATATGGAATATTAGTAGATCAAGTCACATATCACTGGCTGTCCTGGAGGTGGCAGAAGAACTATGCTAGCATGGGCAATTCAGGGGGCTCTGCATGCGGACAAGGGAACATATGCCAAGAGTCAGAGATGGCAGATCAAAACATACGTAAGGTCAAGAAGATCAGAGTTAGTGGTCAAGATGTATCTGTGGCAGCCAAGGACACAGAGGTATACTTGGTTTTATTGTTGAATGGCACATGTTTGAGTTAAACAAACTGAAAATTTAGAACCATGGATGTGCCTTAAGCCCTAATTTCAGGTGAAACCGTTGAGATATAGAGGAGTAATTGATTTTTCTTTGACTAAATCAACAAATGTCAGTATTTAGTTCTCCTGTGAAATACATACATTGGTATTTACTGATAATATGATTCATAAGGTCACTACTACTTGAACAGGTTTCATATCTTGTTTAAGATTTATAGGTCACAAGCACAAAAGGAATTCGTGCATATACCTGATTCATTAAGAGTGTCTGAAGTCTGTAATACATCTTGATTATAGTCACTAACAAATTGGCATGCTTGTGTTAATTAGAATTACAAATTTCAGATTGAAAGCTTTTCTTAATTGTGCAAGTAGAATAAGCTTGATGTTTTCCACCAACGTGAATTATTTCCCATTATCTCCAAAAGTATATGACAACTCTTCAAAACACTCAGATTGTAGGCTTGCTGTTGCCTTCAACTATTTCTTCATTGGAAAATAATTATTTTATATTTTCCATAACCTATATCTATTACCAATATTTTAGTACTTGTATTCTGTAATGGAATAAAACATTTAGACTTAGTGAAATACAATGTAAATTAAAGTTTTGTTATTATTTGTACTTCTGGCTGGAGAAGATTATTCTATTATTCTACTATTCTATTATCTCTGTATCTCATCCTCTCTATTCCTTAAATTATGTAATACCATCAATACAAGGCTCTTATGCAGATTTCATAAATAACCCCATGGAATAAACAATTATGCTATTCAAATATTCATTTCTAATGAAAATTGGCTTGGATAATAATTTATATAGAACATACTGAATTTTATTTAATCCAATAAAATTTTATCTAATCCAATAAAAATAAGCAAAAATATTGAGTTTAGACATTAGAATACTATATAATTATTGACCAATATTTTATTTATCCAATACATAATACAATTAAAAATTAAACATTTAGGAATTTATACTATCCCTGATGGTCATGAAACCTGAATTACAGTTAGAAATTTATTTAGTTTTGACCATGTGCTTAAAACTATTATGTGACATTACACTTGAGGTTAAGTATATAAGATTTTCTTAGTGAATTTTATAATTAAAAAAATCAAAGCATCCAACTTGAATGAAGTACTTAAATTAAAGAATTTATTTATTTAAGTCAAATGTTGAATAGTTTTAACTTATTGGTTATTTCTAACAAAAGGTTTGGACCATTATCATGTTATAAACCAAATTATTCATAATAACTGGCCTTTTCTTGAAATATCTGCAATTGTTGCAGATGACAGTGAGTATCTGCACTGAGAGTATTGTCCCCTTGCTAGAGGTACTAGATCTGATTTATAGGACCACAAAAGTTAGAGAGAAAAAGACAGAGTGTGAATAGAATATGTACAACATTGTGATAGTCTTAAAATAGGTTTCTTTTAACCACAAAAATTGCAGCAATTTTTCCTAAATTTACCCAACAAATGCTCATGAATATTAATATTTCCTGTATTATTTATTCATTACCTAATTCAAAAATGATACTTTAGCAACATGAAAATGTGTTGTTGTCTATTTTGATATACTAAGTGAATGTTTTGTTTCTAACTCTTAAACAATACTCAAAGGCAAATGAAGATTTGATCAGATTAAATGCTATCCTTCTGAGTTTTTGAAAATTTTTTAAAATGTTAAAATGTAATGTATTCCCCATAGGTTCATGTGTTTGAATTCTTGGTCTCCAGTTGGTGGCAATTTTTGAGTAGGTTGTGGAAACTTTAGGAGGTGAGGCCTTGTGGGAGGAGCTGGACTGCATGTTAATAATCTATGGCAGCACAAAGATGAGGTCATGGAAAACAAAGGAAGCATTAAGAATAGAATTGTCATTATCATTTCTCTCCAAAACGTAACCGATGTGGGTACTTAGGTATGTATTTATACACATGTGTACTGTATGGCCTTAAGGGTTATTTTCCCAGCACCAAATCTATGTTCCTATCCTTCCTGCTCTGAGTCTTATCATTGCAATTGTACTTTGCTTCTCATTTTTGAATGGATTCCATCTTTTGGACATCTTTTATGCATTTAAATTAAATATCAGAAAATTGTGCAAAGTGATAGATAATGAAGACTTTAGGCTCTTTGAGTCATAAAACCTGGAGAATGGCTACTGTGTTTGGTCCAAGTAACATGGTAGCAGCCACAGACATTTGTAAATAAAATACCCAACTTCATTAATACTTTATTTTAATAAACAGATGGTATTCTATTATGTCCAAGAGATGTAATGTATAGTGTTTTCTTTAAGCAAGTATCCTCTCAGCTAGCCTATATTTAAGTCTAATATACAACACTCAAATATTAGGTATCACTAAGTGGAAATTTTGCAAAACGCAACCAAATACTAGCTGTCTCAAATTTAAAAAGCAAGAGTCCAGATCAAATGTGAAAATCTGTTACCTGCATAATTTTCCTACAACATTAATATTTATTTTCCTCTTAATATCTTGAAAACTACATGTAAGTATGGAATGTTTGTTGCATTAGACATCCATATTTATGGCAGAGAATCTGGATGTAGGTTGGTGGCAGAGGACTTTGTCAGGAGGTATAACTTTCTAGGTTTAATTCTCAACACAGCAAAAAAAAAAAAAAATGTAATCTAGAGAGTAATTGTCCTTCATATTCTGTTGCACATTCTCATAACCCCTGTTTTTCTTCTAGAGGACAGGAGGCCTCTACTTCTCATTGTTAATATGATTTAGTTTACCCTCAGTGGCCTAAATTTGGGAGAAGATTGTTCTGTAAATTCTGTACAAAATATACGAGAGAAAGAGATGAGATGAGAGCAGGATAGAAAGTTCCAGATACCCAGAACAAAATTGAGAAAGGGTGATGCAGTGCCTAAAGGGACTTTTTTTTTTTTTTTTTTTTTTTTTTTTTTGCCTGCAGAGTTTCTTAATCCTGCATGGAAAGTTTAATCCAGAGACCAGAGTAGTGTGTTTAAAGTACAGGGATACACCCCTGCTTTTGGGGTCTAGCTGCACTGAGTGAACACTTGTGTCTAAATAGGAAAGTCTATTTTGTCTACAATTATACACATAATACAACTTTCCCTCATGACAGAGGAATAGCCAGCTCTGTATGGATTTTATATCATTATATAAAGCTATAGGAGCCAAATATCGATAGACAAGATAGAACTAATTTTCCTGAGAATTATTCCAGTGTCAAGAGGGAAAACAATTTCAAACCAATCTGGCAAAATTGTTTTCTCAGGCTCTTAGGCAGCATCCAATTTTCTTGGCCAGGCACCTTGGAGGACTCTTCTGACTTTCTTCTGCATTGACATCTAGGAAGCTAAAGGAATCCAATAATCTGAGTACATTAAATTTAGAAACTATTTGTCTCACAGATACCTAGTAAGTTATCAGGTCTTTTTATTTCCTAACCCCCTTTTTTTGGAAACTGTATCTCTCTCTTCATGCATACCTCTATCACCTTTGTTATGTGACTCCCTTGTGGTTTTCATGAGCACTGAGTTTAGGAAAGCCAGTGTGTATACTTTTCCCAATTTATTTTTCAAAAGTGAATATGCTGGCACTGCATTTGCTCATGTGAAATCCTTCAGCAGTGCCTTGCAGTAGGAAACGATGCAGAGACATGAGGTTAGTTGTTTGATATCTGTCTGCCTTTTGAGTTTTATTCTTGATTCTTCTGTCTTCAAACCAGTGTTCAGTCAGTCTAAAGCAGTTCTGCATTAAATGTACCAAAATTTTTCAGTGCATCAATCCTTTATTACAGTTATTTATGCTCTCTCAAACACCCTTCTCCATCATGTTTTCATGGTGAACTGATATATATCATACCAGTGATACATGTGTGGTCAAAGGCCATTTGTGGCACTATTAATAAGAGTTAGTCATATGATGTGTAGGATTCCAGAAGGGTAGAAAAAAGAGTGAATCTCAAAATCCTGGGTGTAAGGAGTATATATATTCCCAAATAGGAAGGTAGTTACATTTTTAGCTGTTTAAAATCCTTTGTAATCTACTAAGCTTTGTTGAAAATTATCCACGCTATTCTCACAGACAAGGTCTGCTAAGTCACTTCTAGGATATCTCCAAATAGTGTCATAAGTAATGCACCACATGCCACATTCATGGACTTTAATATGATCATGTATGGACAAGGGACCTTCTGTACAGCTTTCTTTGACTGAAATTTGTGAATACAGTAAAGGCATCCCTTTAAGGGGCTCTGAGGTTTTAACAAACTTCCTATCAGTCATGTCACTGAATGTTCTTTACCCCCAAAACTATTCTTACCTTGAAAATACTTTCCTGAAAAGCCCCCCAAAGATGAGCTATAGATTTATTTTCTAACAGAATTGACACATGGCACTCTCTGTATTTTCTCTAACTTTTGCTTACAAACTGAACAATCCTTTCTTTCCTTTATCCTCCATTAAAAATGTTATTTATTTTAATTGAGAGAGAGAAAGAGGGAGGGAGGGAGAGAGAGAGAGAATGGGCACACAAGGGTCTCTAGCCACTGAAAACACTCCAGATGCATGCATCATCTTGTGCATCTGGCTTACTGGAAAATTGAACCTGGGTCCTTAGGCTTCACAGGCAAGTGCCTTGAGTGCTCAGCCATCTCTCCAGCCCACCTTCATCCTACTTTCACGGTCATGTCATATAAAGCTTAAACAAATACACACACATGCATACACAAACGTGCACACATATGGAGAGACAGAAAGAGAGAGAGAGAGAAAGAGAGAGAAAGGGACACTTTAAACATCCGTCCTGTGTTTTGGCATTTATCTACTGTTTGTAAGGGTTTCAAATCTTCCCACAGGCGTTGCTTTCACTGACCTCAGATTTAAGTTTCCTCACTCTCCTTTCTAGCCACCCACAGCCTTTGATTTTCCTCCATGGGTTTTATATAGCTTACCAGTTTTAATATTTGTTAGTTTTCCTGTCATGTAAAGTTTAGGTACCAGGTTCTCTTACCAGTTGGCTATGCATTATAACAAATCATTCCAAAACCTGGAGGTAAAACAGCCGCAGCAAATCGTTTCTCAGAATTAAGGCTGACAGTGACGCCAGGGCTGTTTTCACCTTAACTGACTCATTTTTATTGGAAAGTCACGTGTCGTTACAGATTCGGCTGAATCTTGATTGAAATTAGGCTGAATTTGAAAGCCCGGCACACATACATACCCTGTCCCTGACGCCAGGTGTCTTCTGGAAAGCCATAGTTCTTTAGTGCTTTTTCCTCTCTTGGTAACACTTTTTACCTCCCTTACATGACACTCTTAGGGATTCATGCCTTGATGGAGACGGTGGCAGTGTCTGGGTGCCAGTCGTGCGGACACTACGATCGCTAATCAGTAACATAAAATATACCACAAAGTTATTCCAACATTGAGAGGATGTATAAACAGATTGGCTCTCGGGATACAAGTACAGAAGAAATTTTGTTATATAAAGCTCTTTTTACTTGAATTATAGAAATTTGTACAATGGAAATCTGCCACAGACACCGTTAAGTAAAATTAGTCTTTCCTAGATTAAAAAAAAAAAATAGCCCACAGAAGAAATGGCAAAACAGTGATTTTGAAGTGTTCAAAGGCAAATTCAATTACATCTGGAAAGACCTTTCTACTTCTCTTATTAAATATCTAGTTCTGGTTTATTGTGTTTGTACAGCATGTGTTCATGTGTATGTGTGTGTTTGCGCCCTCTACTGACATGTGGAGACCAGAGGAAGGTGTGGGGGGTCCTCCTCTACCACTCTTCTGCCTTTTTCTCCTGAGACTGGATCTCAGACAGCCCAGGAATCCAACCCCCTCAGAGGCAGGGTCACAGACCTGCAACCTCGCATGGCTTCAGCATGGATGCTGGAATCAAGCTCAAGTCCTCATTTACAAATGCCCTTATATGCTGAAGCCATTGTCCCAGACCCTGAAGCAACGCGTCAGCATTCTTGACTGAAGCAAGCTTAATAAACAAACAAACAAACAAACAAACAAACAAACAAAAAGGACGTATGTTAGAGGCACACCACATGATGTTTTTATGCTGTTATATATTGTGACATGATTACTATGATCTAGCTAAATAGCACCATTTCACAGTCCCCTTTGTGCAGATAATATCTGTTGTCTTAGCACATTTCATGCATAAGATGAGTGACACTTATTTTATGTCAGCTGCACAGACATGAATAAAGCTTTGCCATCATTCTCACTGCTGTTACCTGTCTTTGTTTGATGTGAGTGTGTGTGTGAGTGTGTGTGTGTGTGTGTGTGTGTGTGAGTGTGTGTGTGTGTGTGTGTGTGTGTGTGTGTGTGTGTATTTTTTTTTCCCCTAGGTAGGGTCTCTAACACAGGCTGACCTGAAATTCACTATGTAGTCTCAGGGTGGCCTCGAACTCATGGAGATCCTCCTACCTCTGCCTCCCGAGTACTGGGATTAAAGGTGTGAACCACCACGCCCAGCTTCTTTTCTTGATTGATAATTTTGAGGAAGGGTCTCACTCTATCCAAGGATGATCTGGATTTCACTCTGTAATCCAGGCTGTGCTTGAACTCATGTTTATCCTACTCAGCCTCCGTAGTGTAGGGCTTAAAGGTGTGTACCACCACAATCACACCCTGTGTTTATCTTGTTCTGTAAGCTTTTATGACACAATACTTGTATAGCCACATTTTTTCTTTAGGTAGCATAAAAATAGTGCTTTTAAAATTAAAGGAGATTAGCTCTATTTATATAATATATTTGAGCTTTATAAATGAATGAACTTTGTGGTAGTTTTTAATGTCTACACCATTTGAGTGTTATTCTTCAGTTTTTACTGAATGGGTAAAGATAGACCTATTGGAGTATGTGTGTGCACGTGTTTGTGTTGTTGTTCACATATACTCACATAAACTTTGAGCATACTCACATCATGTAATCAATAAAAAATTATCTTAATAAATGGTTTGGACATATACAATCCTAACAGGATTCTGCTTTTGTCTTCTAAGTAGAATGTTTTTAATTTTATTTTTGTTTTTTTTAAATTATTTTACTTTTTACTTCTGAGCAGAGAGGGATAGATAGCAGAGAGACAGGCAGAGAGAAAGGGGCATGCTAGGGTCTCCAGCCACTGCAAACTAAATCCAGATTAATGTACCAGGTTGTGCATCTGGCTTTACATGGGTACTGAGGAACTGAACTTGGATTATTAGGCTTGTAGGCAAGCTCCTAAACTCCTGAGCCATCTCCCCAACTCGGTTTTTAATACTCTAAGTGGTTACTTTGATATTTCTCTCGTGAATTTTTTTGTTTGTTTGTTTTTTCAAGGTAGGGTCTCACTCTAGCCCAGGATGACCTGGAATTTACTATGTAATTTCAGGGTGGCCTCAAACTCACAGTGATCCTCCTACCTCTGCCTCCTGAATGCTGGGATTAAAGGTGTGTGCCACCATGCCCAGCTCTGGTGAAAATATTAATTGTTGGGGCAGAATTGGCAATAATTCATTTCAAAAGACAGGTTACAAAGAATTTTCCATATATAAACTAGGCCTCTCCTTTCAAAATATTCAATATTATAAAGTACTTAACATTACCTTTGCTGCTGTAATACAAAATGTAGAAGAGTGACGTAAACACAGATGATCACTGAGAACAGGGGGCGTTTACTACCACCTCCTGAAGTGCCTCCTCTCATTCCCGGGACCTTGGCATGGGGATGGGACAGTGTAACTAGAGGAACACTGGAATCACCTTACTGCTCTCTAGAGGAAAACTCTCTTGTACAATGGGAATTGGATGAAACCGGTGTCACTCAGAATACTACCCGTCTCCTGCAGGAGCATACACCAAATTATTCCTTGGGTTGCTGTTCAAAAAAGCACAAAGCAAGCAAAACGCTTGATGCCACAGCTGGCGTAGTCTGAACGGTTCCACGGTTCCCTGGGGCGAGCAGCTCTGGGGAAGGCAGCAGTGATGACAGGGGTCTGTGCTCCAGTTGGCTCTGAATCCAAAGCAAGTGTGTGGTCATCCGAAGTCAACATTAGGTGTTTTCCTTAGCACTGTCCACCAGGTTTTGAGACAGTGTCTAACTAAACCTAGAGCTCACCAGTGCAGCTAGTCTAGCTAGCTCTTGAGCTTCAGGTAAGATCATGTCTGCACCTCAACACACTTGGAAGTATCAGCGTGCAGCACCGCACCTGATGTTTACATGTTTGCTAGGAACCTAACTCAGGCCCCTATGCTTTGTAGTAGTACTTTATTGGCTGATCCATCTCCACAGTTCTGAGATATGTAGTTTCTAAGCTTCTCTGTCTATGATTGTTATATCAAAATAACCTGATCGGACTAAGGAACACCTTGTTGAAAATTTGAATAGATTTTAATTAGTTCAAGAATAGAATCTTGAGATGGATGGAATAACTCTCGAGAAACTGACTTAGCTTACTGAATCCTAAATATAAATCATATTTTGACTTCATAGGCAATTTTTATTTCATAGAAAGAGGGACTAGTGCATACATTAATTCTGTAAAGAAAAAGTAAAACTTCTTAAGAAACAGCCAGGTATGTGGTGTACACCTTTAATCCCACATTCAGGAGGCAGAGAAATGAGTATCACTGTGAATTTGAGGACAGCTTGGGGCTACAGAGTTAATTTCCAGGTCAGCATGGGCTATAGTGAGAACCTACCTCAAAAAATGTTTCCTTATAATTAGAACCTCAATATTATTCATATTCCTCTTTTTAAAAATATTATGTATTTGAGAGAGCAAGAGAGAAGGAGGCAGACAGAGAGAGAGAGAGAAAGAGAGAGAATGGTTGTGCCAAGGCCTCCAGCCACTGAAAATGAACTACAGACACATGTGCCACCTTGTGCATCTGGCTTACATGGGTTCTAGGGAATCAAACCAAGGTCCTTGGGCTTTGTAGGCAAATGCCTTAACCACTATCTATCTCCCCAGCCTCATATTCCTCTTTTAATGTTGTGGTTAAAACCCTTCACTTTGACTATAATGGTTGAATTTTGGTGCTTCAACCTTTAAGAAAAAATTGTTGAATTATTTGTTTTCCAAAAAGTCAAGGGCTGCTTTCTCCATACAGTTGTCTCAGTAGTACGAAGCTTTCCCATGAGAGGGTTTTGATCAGAGCAATCATGTACACTGTTTGTGAGCATGCTATGTGCAGAACACTCCATTTACTTAGGTAGATTTGGATTCTGCTTCCAAAATCAAAGTTTTAAATGCCTTCTAATGGGAAAAATGCAGGTGATTAAGCTTTGCCAAATATTTAGCCAATATAGTGTTGATGAACGGCACGCTTTTAAGTTGTTCTTAATGGAAGATTAAAATTTGTATTTGCCATTGCAAGTAGAATACTACAAAATTCAATATTGAGACTGGGTCATCAATTTGAGCAATATTTCATATAAGTTATTTTGCATTTCATTTTCTATCTGTGCATTTTCTGCAATCAGGCATGTTCTCAGCACCCACCAATGGCTGAAGGATGAACTAAAGTGAGTAGGAAAATGAGCAGCCTTGATTTGAGTTACTGATGCATGGGTAATTCATTGAGGAAGATGGCATCCTCAACTGTACTTTTCTTAATATGCTGAAGACTTAAACGTTATTCTCCAAGCTATTTCTTAGGCATAATAGATTTGCATTTTGATTTTTTAGTGATAATTAGTTTTTGGATTTTGTCTTCTCTTCCAAAATCTATATATAGATTTAGAACTTTGGATATGGTAGTAGATGAAATGAAAGATCAGGATAAACACAGATTTGTATAGAGGTCAAAATATATATATATATGTATTTTATATATGTATTTTGTATACATATATATGTATGTATATATATATATACATATATATATATATATATATATATATGTATATATATATATATATACACACACACGTGTGTGTGTGTGTGTGTGTGTGTACATACATTTGTTCATATGTTTGGGCATGTACATGCATGTGGAAGCCAGAGGTTGATGTCAAGTATCTTTCCTGGTTACTAATATAACAGTAAGTAATCCAAATCTACCACTTGCACAAGAAGTACAAAAAACTAATGCTTTGAAGATGCCCCGAATGATCAGTGGACTCTTTATGAAAGGGTGTGTGGTTGAGTGAGGGAAGAGTCAATGTGAGGGAAAGAGAAATTATTTTTTTCTCTTTTACTTGTTATTTTGTTTCTTTTTATTAAGATGAGAAAGGTTTGGACTTTCTTAAAGTCTAAAGTGATAGATTAAGTAGTAACGGATGGCGGACACAAACATAACTGAAATCAAATGCTTTGTAGTGTGAGAGTAAGTGTAGATGGCTGGCCAAACCAGGGACATGTAAGAGAGGATGTGGATGACGGAAATGTACCAACTGAGTCTTGTGTTCGTATATATAATCTTTCCTATGTAGCTATATATTCCTCACAGTTTAGAAAATTAGAGAAGTGGGACTCGAGAGATGACTCAGGGGTTAAAGGCACTTGCTTGTAAAGGCTGATAGCCCTAGTTCAATTCTCCAGCAGTCCACTTATGAATAATTTTACAAATATTCCTAGTAATGACGCTTCCTTGTTTTTCCTGAAGCAATCCACTTATACCTACACTCTTTCCCTTTCATATAAATACCATATTGATTATCTCAAAATGGTTTGGTCAGACATGACACTGTTCAGAAGCCTTCATTATTTACCTGTTGGCATATCAGAATTTGAAATCTTCATGCTGTCTGTCCTGTGAAGCTTCTCCCTGGGGTGGCAAAACACACTTCCTCATCTGAGATAAAGCACAGGCCATAATCCAGAGGATGATTATACCAAAAACAAGTGTTGGTGAATCGCTGAGTTTATTGGTGTTACGTGCAGAGGAGGGTGAGGAGTTGGTGACAGAAGCAATACACTCGCGGGCAGCTACACCCCCAGCCCCCACAGCAGCAGAAGTGACTACTCGTGGACCTCTGCCGCACACTGCACACCATGCCTGTAGCTGGGCTGGTCTCATAGTCTTCAGCACACCCTCCACAGCCCTCGCTGGCAGCTCAATGGAGTCTCCCCCACCCCACTCAACCCCATTGTTTTCCCTTTCTGTGGCCTTGGCGGGGGGGGGGGGGGTCTTGCAACCATTCCTCAACTTTTTGACATCCATAGTTTACAGAACTCCCTTCCTCCCCTTCAAGAAGGAATGCTTCAGTTTCTAATTAATGTGTCCTGGGAAAGTGGTGGAGTGACCTTTAAGTCTGAGCTTGCCCAGACTGTACTTCCTCAACCAGCTCTTCCTTCCTCTCTTAAATTGGGAGAAATTTGCTATACAGCACTACCTCAAAAATTGGACTTAAGTCGATGAATAAACTGAGGCCTATAGGGAGGAGCTGAAATTACTGTGGCAGTGGCAACTCATTTAGGTGGGTAGTATGTATTAACCTTTTGGAAAAGGGTCTTTAAACTCATAAAATATATGCAGGAGAATATAGTTAATAGGGAATGATTCAAAACCTGTGAATAGAAAATAAGAATAAGTGGGGAAACAAGCAAGAGTGTTGTTTTTGTGGTGAACCTACTACCAGCACAAGGGTGAAGGAGATAGACACAGAGAACAATCAACTCCTACCAAATCAGATACCCAGAGACACAGAGGTTCCCAAGACTTCATCACTGAAGCAGATCTAAAATGAACCCAACATGGCTCAAGGAAATTTGCCTAAGAGGGGGTGGAAAGAATATTAGAGCCACACGTTGGGTCATGATACACAGAGAAATTGCCTCCTACCCAAAACTAAAGGCTAACCCAACAATGCATGACCCATATACCCCAACAAGGAGGGTCCCTGTGGAGGGGGAGGACAGGGAGGAGGCTAACAATGGTACCAGCCTGACTGTATTTACTGAATACAAAACTCTAAAAAAAAAAAAAAAAACAGAAAGAGAGCTAGAAAGATGGCTTAGCGGTTAAGCGCTTGCTTGTAAAGCCTAAGGACCCGGGTTGGAGGCTCGATTCGCCAGGACCCACGTTAGCCAGATGCACAAGGGGGCGCGTGTGCCTAGAGTTCGTTTGCAGTGTCTGGAGGCCCTGATGCGCCCATTCTCTCTCTCTCTCCCCCCCCCCTCAGTGTCTGTCTCTCTCAAATAAATAAATAAAAATTTAAAAATTAATTATTTTGTCTCCTACCTAAAAATATTCAATGTTCAATGGCTTTTCGTGGAAACTGAAATAATAGTAAGTCTGTGGTGAAAACTGAAATTAGGGAGCAGAGAATCCCTGATGTGTGAGTGTCTGTGTCTGGGTTTGAGTGTCTGAGTCAGAATGTGTGAGTATATGTTGAAGTGATAGGATTTTAGGGAACGTGGCAAGTCATTGTTTTTATGTTTGAAGAGAGCAGAGTGGCCATGGATGGAATAGATGTAGTTTCTGTCATATAGAAATTTATGGGAAAGAACTTATGTCAGAGATTGTGTTATTAAGTTACCTTGAAGAGGCAATGCATGTTAAAGCTTACTTTTATTCCATCATGCATAGACTGTTGGTAAAAATATTAGACAGGTGTGCAATTATCACATATACATTCAAAAACACTTTTTATTGACAGTTTCTGTAAAAGACACAATAATCCATAATTCCCATCTACCATCCCCATTTTCCCTCTTTCAAATCTGTCCTCTATTGAATTTCTTCTTCTTTCCAATTACTCTCTCTTCTGTTTTGATGTCGTCATTGTTTCCTCTTACTAGGAAGGTCTTGTGTAGGCAGTGCCAGGGACTGTGAGATAATGACTGTTAAGGCCATTTTGTATCTGGAAGATATCACTGAAAGCATTACTACCCTTTCTTTGGCTTTTACATTCTTCCAGCCACCTCTTCTACAATGGACCCTGAGCCTTGGAGGGTGTAATAGAGATGTCTCAGTGCTGAACACTCCACTGTCATTTCTCTCAGCACTACCATGACTTTTGAGTCACCCCAGTGGTCACTGCTATCTGAAAAGAGCAGTTTTTGTACTCAAAAGTTATAGTATCATTAATATATGGACATAAACATAAGCAAAAATAAAGCGTATTATTACAGGGCAGTTGGTAGGCATAACATATGCATTAGGCAGACATCAGCAGTAGTTAATCTCCAAAGGCTATGACCTCCCAAGCTTGTATTAACATGACATATTAGGCCTGGCTGACCAGTCTTGAAGCTTGCATTGTCTACTGCTATTTAACCCTCTTGGTGACTTTTCTCTCCCAAAAGGCTTCAAGCTACTTAGCTTTTTCTAGCATTCTGATAGCTAGTCAACAGCTCAGCTCCAGCTCTATTTCTCAGTGATCTGCAGCAGATAGGGTCTTACTAAAAGCCTTGGACATGTCCTTTAATGTTTTATGAGCATCATGGCCAACAACTCAATGGAAGGTATCCCACCCCTGGTACTGAAAATAACTATTTAATAACAAGCTATGGCTTCTGGGTGCACCATTATCCATAGTCATAGGATATTTCTACCCATTATCTCTCTCTCTCACTCTCTCTCTTACATATTATTGGCTATCAAAGAAGTAGGTTTCCATAGGGCTTATTCAGATCATATCAAAATTTTGATTAACCCACCTACCATCCTTTCTTTCCACCATAATTTCCCTGATCCCACTTCCACCACTTGACCTGCAGCAATCTGACCCTCTACATCTTTATATCTCTACAATAGCCTTCCCTCTCCTCCCTCCCTCATAGCCCCTTTCTAGTGTCCCGGCTTCTACTACTGAATTTTACTCCAACTCACAATATCTAAATATTTGCAGCTAGTACAGACGTATGAAACAGAATATGTGGCGTTTGAGTTTCTGGCCTTGGTTACCTCAGATAGTATAATCCTTCCAGGTTCATCCATTTCCTTGAAAATTTTATAATGTCATTTTACATTACTGCTGAGTAAAACTACATTGTATAAATGTACATCTTCTGTTACCCATTCATCAGTTGAAGGGCCTCTCAGCTGGTTTCATTCCCTAGCTGTTGGTTGGGTGTTTTCTGCCAGCAATGTGAACCTGATGGCAACAGAGCTAAAAAACTTTGAATAGCCAGAGAAATTCTGAGCAACAAAAGTAAGACATAGGTACCATCATATCTGATTTTAAAATAAACCACAGTGTTGGAAAGAAGGCTTAGCGATTAAGAGGTGCTTGACTGCAAAGCCAAAGGCCCCAGATTCAACTCCCGAGGACCCACTTAAGCCATTGTTCCCTCTCCCCTCTCTCAAATAAATAAATAAAAATTATATATATAATATATAACATGTAATATATACATTATATGTATAATATATATGCTATATGCAAGAATATTGGATGTCTTTCCATTTCCTAATGGCTTCTGCAATTTCTGTCTTGAGTGTTTTAAAGTTCTCATTTGAGACATCCTGCACCTCCCTTCTTATATTTATTCCAAACTGCTTTATTGATTGATTGATTGATTGATTGATTGACTCATTTATTTATTTGTGAGGAAATTGGGAATGAGAGTGTTTCCTTGATTTCACCATGAGTGAGCACATTTGTTTCTGGTACCTATGAAGGATACTGCTTTCTGTGTTTTAATTTTGTATCCTGCTACTTTGCTGAAAGAGTTGATCAGCTCTTAACAGTTTGCTGGTAGTGATTCATGGTCCCTTATGTATGTAATCCTATCATCTGCAAATAATGATAGTTTGACCCCTTTTCCAATTTGCATTGCTTTTATTTAATTCTCTTGTCTTATTACTTTTTTACTATAGGTAAGACTTCCATTACTATATTAAATAAAACTGAAAAGCAGAAACCCTTGTCTTGTTCCTGATTTTAGTATTAATACTTTAAGGTTTTCCCTCAGTTAATATAATGTTGGGTATATGTTTGTCATAACTAGCCTTTATTCTGTTGAGATATGATACTTCTAGTCACATTTTCAATAGGACTTTTAATATGAAGTGCTGTTGGATTTGCCAAATTCCTTTTCTTGTATCTATTGAAATGATCATGTATTTTTTGTTCTCAGTCCGCTGACCTGGTATATTAAATTTATCCTTTTGTTTAAGTTGAACGATCTCTGCATCTCTGTGATCAACCTTGTCAGAATGAATGATATTTTTGATGTTTTCCTGTATTATGTTTACCAGTATTTTTTGAGAATTTTTGCATCTATGTTCATAAGGGAGATTGGTCTGTATTTTTTTGTTTCTTTGGTCTGTAATTTTTCTATTTGCTGTGTCTTTTTCTGATTCTGATATTAGGGTAATGCTGGCTTCATAAAAGGAGTTTAGTAGTATTCCTTAATTTTCTATTTTATGGAAAAATTTCAGAAGCACTGCTGTTATTTCAGCTGTGAAGTTCTGGTAAAACTCACCAGTGAATCCATCTGGGCCTGGACATATTTTAGAAAGATTTTTTTTAATAATTGCTTTGATCTCATTGCCTGCTATATAGCTATTTAAATGTTTATCTCATGTTACTTTCCAATGTTGTCAGGACATATATATCTGGAAACCATTATTTTTTTTCATAGTTTGAAACTTTGTGGAGTATATGTTCTAAAAGCAAGTCTTCATGATTTTATTTCATTGGTAATCTGTTGTAATGGTGTCTTTTTCATCTTTAATTTTACTAATTTGGGTTTCTTTTCTCTTTATTTTGGTGAATTTTGCTAAGCGTTTATCAATTTTATTTAACCTTTCAAAGAACAAAATATTCATTTTATTGCTTTCTTTGTGTGTTTTTGAGGGTGTTCTATTTCAGTAATTTCTGACCTGAACTTTATTATTTTTCTATCTACAGATGTTTGATTTAACCTGTTTTCCAAGCCCTTAAGGTATAGCATTAAGTTATTTAGTTGTGACCTCTCTAATTTCTTGATATAGGCACTTAAATATTTATATCTACAAATATTTAATAAATATCTATAAATATTTCCCATTTAGAACTGTCTTCATTGTATCCCATAGGTTTTGGTATGTTATATTTTAATTATCAACTGAGTTTCAAATTTTTTTATTAAGTACAAACTTTGTATGGATATATCATATGTTGGCATCACCTTTTCCCTCCACCCTGCCCCTGCTCCACTGAGGTCCCTCCTTAGTGCATTACAAGTTGTGAGAATAGCAGTAAGTCATGGGGGGCGGGGGTCCCTGGATATTCCCTCCCACTCTGTGGCTCTTATATTCTTTCTTCCCCTTGAGCCTTTGTGTGTGTGCTTTGAATCTACTTTAGTGTTGAGCTTTCAGCAGCTGATGGATTTATGTTTTGCTGTGTTTTACATATTCTCAGTGTCTGTCACCATCACCCTGTCCCAAGTTGCCAGGCTCTCAGTGGAAGCAGCACAATTGATCATCTCACCAATTCCCCTGTGGTTTCACCTGGTCCCGGGCTGCTCTGTGAGGGGTTCACCTGCTGCCAAGGAGTCAGCTACATATTATATTTTGTTTATAAATTTTGGTTGTCCTCGGTTCTTGCTGCTTTCTGAAAAAGAATAACAGATTCTCCAATGGAGTGTGAGATCAGGATAGGCTAAAGGGGATAAGCATTGTTAATTTAGAGAGATTTTGAAGTATATACCCTCATTTTGGCCCAAGGCTAGTGGAAGCTTCTCATTGGAGTCCATATTCTTGGTCTCCACAAGATTATGAGTTGGTTCCCCTTCCCAGGTTGTATTAGTTGTACAAATCTCAATAATCGTCCTATCTATTTTATTTGGTTCATTCCTGAATTAGAGCCAACATTCAACATTCTATCTCTTACCTAAATCCCCTTTCAAAGTGTGGCTATCCAATGTGATTATGAAGACGTTTCTTTATTATTGGTAGCTATTCAAATATTGGTAGAAAATAAAACTACCCTTCTACAATGAGCCATGGGACAAAATTCATGGACGGATATTTTATTGTGAATTCCTTCTTTAATTCTCAGATTTAAAAGAAATATTCAACCGTCAGTTATTTCATTCTGCACACCTACATGAAAGGGGACCAGAAGAACAAGAGAAATATTGAGGGGTTGTATCAAGAAAGAAAGATGGGCAAATTCTGGAGACGTGGGAAAGGAGAAAGAGGCCCTCTCCTGGGTCTCGTCTGCTTCTTTTGCCAGCAGCAAGGCAAAATTCCAACACACCACACGGCTGCCCAAGACCTTTCTCCCTCTCAGCTATACACCTGCAATGTTCTAGCAATATCCCACAAAGCTTCATTACACGGGAAGCCATGTGTTAAATCCCTTGTTCAGCTGCAATGGCTTCCAGGTTTGTTTTATCATACTGAGGCTCTTCTGGGACCACCCTGTGACCTCAGTTACCTAAGATGGGCCGGAGATAAAGAAGATGCAAGTTCCTGACAGATACACTGAGCAATGAAATCCCAGAATGCTTCTAAAGCTCTCTACAAGTCACCACCAGTAGCACACTGGAAAGGCAATTCTCTCTTAGAGACGCCCGTACCCGTTAGCTGTAATTCTCTTCCTCAGTGCCCTACTACCTCCTATTTTTTCTGCTTATTACAATATCTTTAATAAAATCATCGTCAACTATGCTTAATATTGGCAATGCCTGAAATTTTTTGTCAGCATCAATGTCATACATCATGGGTTTACTCTGAATTGATGTCCATAAGATTCTAGGGTACTACTCAGGATATTGTGAATGACAATGTGGAGCAGTTTCTCAGTCCCCTCACTGAAGATAGGATGATTACATATTTTTACAATTTGCCTTCATGGCAAGACCACCATCATCATTATCATTGCTGGATAATTTGTTTCTGAAAGCTACTTAAATCCAGGTATCAATATGCAAATATACTATTGGCAATGCCAAATATTGAATTGTTTTGTCATTTTGGTGCTTGTGCTGAACAAGTGTTTTGCAGTGCAAAAACATCTGGTCTTAATTAACTTATAGTGGTTAGGT
This sequence comes from Dipus sagitta, assembly GCA_036346955.1. Taxonomy (NCBI): domain Eukaryota; kingdom Metazoa; phylum Chordata; class Mammalia; order Rodentia; family Dipodidae; genus Dipus; species Dipus sagitta. Next base: position 170,357,696 of record CM070774.1, read on the forward strand.
TATATTACTTGTATTACTGGAGTAATGTTCATTATTCTTTTCAATTATTTTTCTCCTATATTGTGGCTCCTTTCTGTCAAAAATAATCAGATGAAATTAAAGCTATATTTTACACCTATTCTTTTATTTCAGAGGTTTCATTTTCCATGGTTTGTTTTACTTAAGGTAAAGGAACATAGATAACCTAGCAGCATAAGGAAATAGACTATTGTATACTGATAAAAATTCGGAATTTCTTTATCAATTGGATGAAAGTTTTAGTAAACCATGTAATAATAGGAGGATATGTAATGTTCTTTCCTAACATGAAAATGAGGTGAATAAGATCGCATATCAATAGTATTCCAAGTTTATAAACAGAATGTTGACTAAGGTATAGAAGTAAGGTTATATTTGTGTGAGGTTTATTTTTTACTTTTGTCTTGAGGCCTGCTGTTACCATGCAGCTCAGGCAGACCAGGAATAGACAGTGCTCCTCTTTCAGCCTCGCCAAGTGCTGAGAATACAGTCATGAACATCTGGATGTAGATCATATATATTCTTAAGTTCTATTTCCCACCTTGTGTAACCATGCTTTTCTTTAAAAATAAATTAGTTTTAAACTATATATTTGAATAAAATTAAAGTAATTCAAAGGACTAAATATTTCTCATATATTTGATTTTGGAGACACAGCCCTTACCAAAACCTCAGAAACTTACATCTGTGTTTGGTTTGTAAGTGTAACACAAATGTACCCTAAGAGAGGAAGAGTGGATATGTGTATTGCTCCACCCACGGTTATTTGTTTCCTTGGGCACCTTTGTGTCTGCTGCCAATGTAATACTAGGCTGCTTTTCAGTACTAAAACCCTACATCATTTTTAAATAGTAGTATTATATGTGTTCACACTGATACTGCCTCTGACTAAGTAAACTCATGCTAACTGCAAATAATGTCTATGTGTGCACAAGTGAACACACACACACACACACACACACACACACATACACACACACACCTGTTTCTGATATTGGTTTAATGCCAAAAATTTATTTTTATGCTATCATTTTATCTCATCTCAATCTTATCATCTTTTCTGCTATTTGTTTTGGAGAAAGTATCATGCTTCTTATCCCAGACTTTCCTTGAACCCCAGAAATCCTCCTGTCACTGACTCATGAGTGCTGAAATTATAGATGTGAGCCAGCTCACTGGGTTTAAAATGAGCACCTTATAGACTCACCCCCATTGTGTCATAAGGGCCATATGGAGATGTGAAATGTTCCTTGGGATTTAGTAAAACAAGAGCTGCATTAGACATTCCTTTAAGCATGGCTTATTCCACCACCAAGGGACTAATATTATTTTGATGCTATATTTTACCTTTCCCTGAGTGTCTGAAAATCAGGGTGTGTGAAAAACGTTCCAGAGAATTGAAACACGATGCAGAAAATGGTGCAATAAATAAAATTCCTTGCATCTATGGACAGTTATGATAACACAAAGCACTCTTGCTAATGGCTCCAAGATTTAAGAGCTAAACTTCAGAATGCATTTTCCAAAAAGGGCCCTTGACTTTGATATTTCACTCCCATCCAGACTGACAGAGTTCTACTTTACTGATGGCCAGGGTTCATAATATATAGTTACTCCTCAAGTATCAGCCCCAAATTGACAGAGTTATCTAGGACAAAGAATCTTGAATGTCTGATGTTTTCTTTTCTCTTCCTAGAAAGCAAAATTAAAGTGTGTGTTTACTGAGAATTTATGAAACTGAAAACACTTAAGAAGTGTTATAGAAAATCTGAAAAAAAGAAAATCTGATTATAAAGTGAGTTTGTTTTATTATAATAGACATAATGAGATGAATAATTTGTGTTTCTCCTCATTTCTTTTTAAATTTAATAAGACTTTCTCAAATGTTACATTTCTTTGTGAAGAAGTTTTAAAAAATATAATGTTTATTCGAAGTTTTGTACTATTTAGCTTGTCATATAATTATGTGGGACTTTCTAAAATTACTACACAACTGTGTAATAACTATTTGCCCACACTTATTACTCTGATAATTGTCATACAATTTTAAGGAATTGGCATTTTCATGATCTTACGAAAAATACCAAGCACACAATTCTGCCAGCACGTGAAAGAGATCCGGGTTGACGACAATGTTTTATCCGTTGTCATTGCAGCTACACACAAGCAGGCGGCTCAATCATGCTCAGAGCTGTGATTTGTGGATGGATTAATGAGTCATGCACGGCGTTTATCTTTTCCTTGATCTGCTCAGTCAGTGCAGCTGTACCAATGGTGCTAGTATTTCCTGTATATATTTGAGGGTTTGCTGGGACTTATTAGGAGTCCAAAAGTTTCTCGGCTTTCACTGACTTCAAATTAAAACAAAGCTATAGCTCACACATAAGAAAACTTGAGAACCCATGAATTTAATTACACTCGCAAAGTGGCAGTTAGTAAGTGGTGAATTAATTGAAATCACATATGAATCGACCCTAATTTATGTTTTATCTGCAATAGCCTCTCCTTTTTACCAATATTCTAGGACAGTATATGAGCTTTGGAAGAAAAGATGAAGTTCCAAGTATTTGTTAACAAAATTCCTAGACCTGCAATGTTTTCCCAATAATCCTTCAACAACAGTTAAATAAATTTGAATCGAAATTATAAATCAAACTTGAATTGTGATTAGTCATTCTCACATAGTTTAAAAATTAATCATTTAAAAGACATCCACAAGCTAATTTCCTTGCAAAAGACTACCCTGAGCCCACAGTGTATGTACAAAGAGAGAAGGGTGCATCCATGTTTAATCTGAAGTGACAGACACCAATTCCACATGAACATAACCCAAAAGGCAATGCATTTGTTGATATTCTTTAATACCATGTGATCCATCTCTGATACTTTGAATACAAAATATCCCTTGTGAGGCTGGGGAGATGGCTTGGTGCTTAAGGCGCTTGCCTGCAAAGCCAAAGGACATTGGTTCGATTCCCCAGGACTCAAGTAAGCCAGATATACAAGGTGGAACATGCATCTGGAGTTTGTTTGCCATGGCTGGAGGCCCTGGCAAGCCCATTCTCTCTCTGTCTCTCTCCATCTCTCTCTCTCTGTTTCTCTGTCAAATAAATAAAAATATAAATATAAATACAAATATAAAAATAAATAAATATATGTACCCCTTGTGGCTCATTTTTGAAAGCTTGGTGCATGGCTAATAATGTTTTCAGAACACTTGGAAACTTCAGGAGTTGGTGTCTAGACAGAGGAAGGAGATCACTAGGGGGTGTATTCTTGGTGGAAGTATTTTCCCCCAAAGTTGTTTGCTGTTGTTGTGGCCTCAAAGCTACCTGGGTTGAAGCAGATCTTCACCACCATTTTCTACTGCCATGCTGCGTTACCACAGGAGCGGAAACACAGAACCAGCTTCCCACAAGCTCAAATGTCTGAAGCAGTGAGAACAAATAACTCTTCCTGCTTTTAATTTGTTTCTCAGTCATTTTGTCACAGGTACAGAAAGCTCTAACAAAGAAAATTGGTTCCAAAAGAGCGGAACCTTTGTTGTGACTAAACCTGACCATGTGTTTCTTGGTTTTTTAAAACTAAGCAGGGGGCAGATTTTGGAAGAGATCAGAGAAGGCCTGTCATGTGATGTTCAAAGCTTGATGGACTATATTGATGAGTGTGCAGAAGACCAGACTGCTGACAGAAGTGTGGAGAGTCAATAGTGCTCATGGGAACAGGAATCTGTTTGGGATAGGACGGGAGGCTATTTGCATTCCATGACAGCAGATTCATCTACACTTTGCTCATATCCTGAGAGTTCGTGACAGTCTGCATTTAATGTGATGGGAAATTGGATAAAGCAGGTTTCAAGACAGGATAGCATTTAACCTGAGGCATGATTATTACGGGCAAAATTATTCAAGATTAAAAGTGACCGCTGTGAATGGTGGCACATGCCAAGTTAGGAGGGTCACCATGAATTCGAGGCCAGCCTGGAACCTGGGACTACATAGTGAATTCCCAGTAAGCCTGGGCTATAGCAAGAATATACCTCGAAAAACCAAAAGCCCCCCCCACAAAAAAAAATAGTACAGTGACAATAGAATAAACAGCACTGCAGGAAGACTTATGAAGTTTTATTATGTAAAGTTGAAGTGAAGGAAGGCATGGTTTTTGAAGAGATTATACAATCTGACCATAGGGGAACAGACTTTAGTATGAATGTGAGAACGATGAGCACCACTGAATTGATTCAAGAGCACAGAGGGTCAAGTAAGGCCTAGGAAGGACTTTTCTTTGTGAAGCCCGTTCATCAGCTTGCTGCGTGTGCAGGACTGGACTTTCTCCCTTTTAGCCATCCAGTGACCTAAAGGTCGTGGCAGACTTGATCCAAGATGGCCAGCTCCTGCCCAGCTCCTGCCCAGCACCACTCACGCTCGTCACAAAAATGATTTTTGTTTGTTTGTTTTGTTTTGTTTTGTTTTTGCCCTTGTGATGTGGGTTCTTCAGACATGCAGAATGTCAAAGTGATGATGTCATGCAAGCTCCACCCGCTCGTCAGAGGACTCCCTTGGACGAGGGTGCACGTCAGGTCAAGATCCCTGCCGTCAGTCCCTGAGGTGACGTGTGGGATCATGTGCACGTAAGGCCTATCCGAGGAAGATGCGGAGCCAGACACATGGAACATCTTCTTAGACAGGTGGCCATTAGGTATTAGAGTCAGTCTGAGAGTCATGTGTGCGGCATGCAGCAGGGTCATGTTCCCCAAGGCCTTGTGCACTTAGCTGTCACCCACGCCAAGAACATGGGTTACTTTATTTAAGGTTTGCCCTGCTGGGAGTTAATGTTAGCTTGGTGGATTTTTTTTTTTTTCATTCTACTCCTCCACTCTTTCTATATTGAGTAAGACTGTATGCTCTGTATCATTCGAGCTGTAAGTGCAATCCTTCCTTTTGAAATTTTACAAGGTCTCTCATGTAAACTTGGCCTTTATTCTGGAAAGAGACATTGAACTTGAGCTGCAGGACAATGCTAGAAGAATAAGACCTTGGGTCCTCCCAAAAACGGAGTAAATATATTTTGTGTTATGAGAAGAATATAATCATGTGGAATCTATGAGATGAATGTTATAGTTTGAGTATGAAATGTCCCCACTTTCCAGTGCTCATTGTTGAACGCAGAATTCTCAGCTGGGAGTGTTCTATAAGGAAGTTTCTGGAACAGGTAGCAAGGGTTACTTAAGTGAATGAAGCAGCTCAAAGGAGCGTGGCCCATGTGGGCTTTCTTCTGACCCTGTTCTTAACTTTTTGTTTCCCATCTACCATGAGATACATAACATCTGCCACATGTTCCTGAAACATTGGGCTTCACCATGGGCCTAGAGTCAAATGAACTAACATGTCTGGACGGAAACCTCTGCAACCATGGACCCTCATAAGTTCTTCTCTTTAAATATTTTATCTGTATGCTTTTTATTTGGGAGAGAAAGAGGCAGATGATGATGATGAAAGATAGATAGATAGATAGATAGATAGATAGATAGATAGATAGACAGATAGATAGATAGGACATAGAATGGGCATGCTAGGGCCTCTAGCCATTGCAAACGATCTCCAGACACATATGCTACCTTGTGCATCTTTATATGGGTCATGGGGAATTGAACCTAGATCCTTTGGCTTTGCATGCAAGTGACTTACCCACTAAGAAATCTCTCCAATTGTACATAAACTATTCTTACCTTTAAATTTTCTTTGTAATAGTTATCACAGTAACAGAATATGGCTTGATACATCATCTTTTCCAATGCAGCAAGGGATGCAATGTCCATTAGCCACCTGAACACTTAGAAAACAATGATACTTTTTTCTCTCTGGTTTACCACAATGTTTGTGGAATTATAAATTTAACTTAATGTCATTGTGCAAATTGGGATACCCTTCTAGTCCTATAGGTAATCGTACTGATTCATTTATAGTGCACAATTATATGAAACCAGACAAATTCAAGCTGCTTCAGCAACAGAGATTTGAAAGGGGGTGGATAATACATATTTCTTTATGTCCTTTGTCCCTTCTCATAACCTCTTAGAGGTTAAGTTTGAGAGGGCAGGGCACAAGGTAGGAAGGAAGAGGGGGGGAAGGAAAACCAAGATAAAAATATATAAAAGCACCATAATGCAACCCAATTCTTTAAATAATAGAATTTGAAATAACCAAATTGGGAACTGAAAAAGGAAAAAAAACACTAAAATCCCAAGGCCATCAACAACCAGGTTGCTTCACCTGTGAAGGTTATTATTTATACTTAAGAAGCAGAATGTTATTGAATCCCTGACATTAGCAAAAAACATTAAGAAATTAATATTAATGGTAAATTTTACAATAAAATACTCTTCTGGATTTGCTTAAGAACTAAGAGAAAAGAAATACTAGTGCCAATAAAAAAAAAAAAAAACTATAACCAGAAAATCATGCTTTGGCTTCCACATGCAGATGTGATAAAATATCAGATGATATTCATATACTACACAAGTAGACAGAACACAGCAGCTCCGGGACACCCTGAGTGGAACGGGAGTGAGGTCACAAGATGACAAAAGCTGTTCTTCTTCTTCTTTTTTTTTTTTTTTTTTTTTTTTTTGTAAACTACAGAACCAATCAGACTTTTCGACATTCTGTTCAGATATTGATAGGATATGCATACTCAAACTCACTCCTAATTTACACCATTTTTAGGATTTAGAATTTCTTTTTATTTGAATAAATGTCTTTATGAAAAGAAATGAAGCCGGGTGTGGTGGAACATGCCTTTAATCCCAGCACTTGGGAGGCAGAGGTAGGAGGATCGCTGTGAGTTCGAGGCCACCCTGAGATGACATAGTGAATTCCAGATCAGCCTGGGCTAGCTAGAGTGAGGACCCTACCTTGAAAAACCAAAAAAAAAAAAAAAAAGAATATCAGCTAACTATTGTAGTTTGTTGTTGCTTCTATAGCAAAATAACACAGAATGGGTCATTAATGGAAAATATGTGTTATTTCTCATGGTTCTGTGATCTACAAAGTACAGCATTAAGGGGCCCCCATCTGGGAAAAAAAAAAAGACCTTTGTGGAGTCATTCCATGGTGGAAGGTAGAAAGACAAGCAATCACACGTGTGTCATGGAGAGGAGAAAACAACCACTCCATTGTTACCTAAAGCATTCTTGAGATCAGGAATTCATGAGGGCAGCATCTTCATGACCTAGTCACTTCTAAAAGATTGCACATCTTAACACTGTTGCATTAGGCATTAAATTTCCAATATTTGAACTTTGAAATCAGTAATGACCTTGCTTTACCTTTTACATCAAGAGATAGCTGAGAAACTATTTTTCAAAAGATTTTTATCATCTAACTATCCAAAACATAGAAGAATATGTAATGTTAAGTTAGTTATATATAAAGCCTGAGTGACAAATTTTAATAACTAAAATGTTCTCAAATCACAAATCTTAAAAAAAGATTAAAAGGGATTAGCAGATTTTGTTTTTCTTCATACTGTCACCACACAAAGATTGAACTAAGATTCTGTTCATGGAAAAACTGAAGAAAGCTTAACGTAGAAGAGATGGCTGTTTATTAGGCTCTGCAAATGTTATAAATGAACAAAAGTTACATAGTTTTATATAGATGCATACCTATATTTATATGCACACATTTTTATGTATTTCTGAACAGCATGCATTAAGATTGTAGGATCAGGTTTTTGTGAAGAATTTTTTGAAATCAGTATATATATATATATATATACACATTTATTAGGAAGTGTAGGAAGATTAATCAATTAGAATTAAGACACTAGCAATAACAACAACATGATTTAGAAGTTATTATTTTGTTTACAAAATCGTTACTTAAATGTAGCTTAGTCAAGTCAGGTACTGCTGTAAAAAAAAATGTAAGCTTCATGTTTCAATCCACAGTTCCTACCTGCTTTGTGGATGTTCTCTTTCCTGAGTGTGGTGTCTGGCAGCTGTAACCTCAGCACCAAGGAAGGTGAGGCAGGACAGTCTTGAAGCAAGATCTATAAAATTAGGACAAGTTCATCTTAAAAAAATAACTTTGGCATTATCAAAATAATGTTTAGTTTCAGGGACAGAACACATATATACTCATTTTGTATCACAATTATTTTCCTATTGCTCAAAATGTTAAAAAGGAAAACATGCATTGAAGAATATGCTAAACTGTACAATAATAAATAAAACGAATCATTTAAAACAATAGCTGCACAACATGGGAGTAAATCGTTGTCAGCTATACATCTGACAGAGGTTTACGAAACAGAATCTATATAGAACTCCAATATCTCAACAATAAAAAAATCAATCACTAGACGCGCTGACTGTCTGGGGGGATAATGACCAATATCTGTCCAAGCAACACATGGTCTAACCTACTTAGCAGCAAATAATTTGTTGTGATGCCCACACAAGTACAATAGTGGCACACAGCCATGGTGGGGAACCAACTGCTCTTAATTTGGCTAACTGATCTCCTCAGTGGTATGGAACTGGAGCTGGAGAAAAAAGTCAGAACCATATCTAAACATAAGCCCAATCACCAATATCAAGCTGCCATCAATCATGGGCTACAAGAGGGCCTACACCTATTAAATTCTCTATAAAAAAAAGTAAGAGTTATCTCTTTTGTCCTGGTGCTAACTTACTCTCCGTCGGAGAATCTGCTTCTCTTTTTCAGATAGATGTAGATCCTAAGGAGAGAGCCACCCCATCATACCTCCAAAGTGCCCCTGCTGAAACTAAGAAAAATTGGCGAAACAAGCAAGGGGGCTGTTTTCCTGATGAACCGGATACCAGCACAAGGGGGAAGGAGATCAGCACAGAGAAAAATCAACTCCTACCAAATCAGAGAGCCAGAGCCTCAGAGGCCCCCAACACCTCATCACTGAAGCAGACCAAAAATGAACCCAACATGGCTCAGGGAAATTTTGCGGAAGAGGGGGTGGAAAGACTGTCAGAGCCACATGTTGGGTCATGATATGCAGAGACATTTATCTTGCCCATAACTGTGGGATAACTCCAGAATGCATGACCCATATACCTCAACAAGGAGGGCCAAAGGGGAGGGGGTAGGTCACGGATGAGCCTAATAATGGTACCAAACTGACTGTATTTGCTGAATACAAAACTAACTAATAAAGAAAAAAAAAATCAATCATTGCACTCAAAAATCTGGGCATAGAATTGTACAGAGTTCTCAAAGGAAGACATACAATGGCTAATGAATACCTAAAAGTACAAAAATTAAAAAAAAAATCTTTTTTTTAATTTTCTTTTTTTTCTCAATTTTTATTAACATCTTCCATGATTATAAAAAATATCCTATGGTAATACCCTCCCTCCCCCCACTTTCCCCTTTGAAATTCCATTCTCCTTCATATCTGCTCCCCATCTCAATCAGTCTCTCATTTATTTTGATGTCATGACCTTTTCCTCCTCTTATGATGGTCTTGTGTAGGTAGTGTCAGGCACTGTGAGGTCATGGATATCCAGGCCATTTTATGTCTGGGTAGAGCACATTGTAAGGAGTCCTACCCTTCCTTTGGCTCTTACATTCTTTCCGACACCTCTTCCGCATTAGACCCTGAGCCTTGGAAGGGGTGATCAAGATATTACTCAATACTCCAGTCACTTCTTTCCAGCACCATGATACCTTCTGAGTTGTCCCAAGGTTACTGCCATCTGAGAAGAGAAGATTCTCTACCCAAATTGAGAGTAACATTAATATGAGGGTATGAATATTAAGAGAAGTGCTTACTGCGCAGTTTGATGAGCATAGTATATACATTTATCCGGATATCATCAGACGTTACACCCCTAGGGCTCATGACTACCCCTGTTTTAAGTTTTCAGTATCAGGGATGTGTTCCCTCCCATGGAGCGGGCCTCCAGTCCAATTAGAGGGCAGTTGGTTTCCACCATGATAGACATGCCACTATTGCACCCGTTGGCTCATTTGGCCTGGCTGGCCAATTATAAGGCTTGCAATGTCCACTGTTGACTATCTTAACTGGTGGTATCTATTTCTCCCATTGAACTGCATGTAGAATGGCTTCTTCCAGCTTTCTGTCAGCTAAAAATAAAAAAGATCTTTATCTATCAGGGAACTGCAAATTAAAATGACTTTCAGATTCCATCTCACTCCATTCAGAATGGCAATCATCAAAAACCCAAAGTCAGTAATTGCTGGTGGGGGTATGGGGAAAGAGGAGCCATGATTCACTGCTGGTGGAAGTGATAACCTGTACAGAAACTAGGGAAGTCAATACTGAGACTTCTCCAAAAGCTGAAAATAGATCTACCATTAGATCCAGCTATTCCACTTTTGAACACATACCCTAAAGACTACTATTTACTACCGAGATGCTTGCTGGGCCAGATTGAATGTTGCTCAACTCACAATAGCAAGTAACTGGAAGCAGCCCAAACCTCCCTCACCATAAATGTTAACGAACACGTGCCATATATACACAGCGGAATGCTTCTCATGGCAGGGAAATGACATAAGAAAGTTTGCCGGAAAATGGAGGAAGTTAGGAAAATCATACTAAGGTAGTGTGTGCAGGTTCAGAAAGACAAACAAAAAGACACACTGTCTCTCATATATGGTTCCAAACTTAGCGCAGCTTGGGTTGATTGTAAGCGGCAGTAATTATCGGCAGTATTGACATGGACCGACAGTGACATTAGGAAAAAGCAGAAACAGAGAGGGAGCAGAGAAGGGGCTACTCAAAGCAAGTTGAGAGGCATAAAAGAGAAAGGAAGAATACTGGGAGTGCAAGAACCTCAGGGGATGAGGGAGGGGAAAGGAGAATCACACAAAACTAATGACAACATAAATAAATTCCATGGAAATCTTCCTCCAGTATAGCATTCTACCAGATGTAACACTCAAAAGGGCCGGTGGGCAGGGTGGAAATGGCCCAGACCAGAAGCACCCTATAGAAGATGGAGAAAGCTTAACCCTAAAAGGATGGGCTGTAGCTGGGAAATTCCAGGTCTGGGGGTGGGTTGATCTTCACAGTGAGTTGTTATTGGTCAGAGAGACCCATGAGGTTTCAAAAGCAACGCAGACCTTTGCCAAATCACTTGGTTACCTGTCGGAGCTAAAATGGTAATTAGCTGTTGCTGAAGACACCACAGACTGCAGTCACAAGACACTGAGGCACCATGGTGGAGCTGAGATAGAAACCAGTTCCCTCCTAGCTAGCCCTCATACCACTGGAAAGCGCTTTGGGAGCTGCTGGGTGATAACGGTCCCCAACAGCATGAATAAGCAGGACGTGAAACCAAATACATACTACGGTTTTCCAAGTCAGTACAATTGATAGTTTAATATTGCCTTATATTTACCTTCTGTCAATCCCTACATTTTTCTCTCGACTTATGGATAAACCTGCTAGGAGCTACTCAGTTCATGTATCTATGGGAAACTATGAGTTTTCCATTTTGTAAGTCCTGCAGTCAATATTGTTCTTCCTTATTCCTTTCCTGAACACAGGAAGGATACGTGCACAACATCTGAGGGAGGGACCCCAGCTAGGTGACCACTGACAGCAAGAAGGGACGGATTTTTATTTGCTTTGTGACATCGCTCCCTTTTTCCTCTTTATTCTTTGAAGTGGTCTTCCCAGAGCAGGTCAACCTGTGCCATATGGAAAAAGAATTGGATCTAGTGTTCTGTGTCTGCAGGGCAAAGCTTAGGTGACATAGATGGCTGCCTAGGTAGATGGACATAGAGCTATCATAACTCCTGACCACACACTCCAAATGAGCATGATTCTAAGGAAATATAATCAAAGAGAAAGAGCTCTCAAGTTAACATCAAACGCAAATCATATTTATCATATTTTTCCTGTTTATAAGAGAAAAACTCACGGTGAAGAAAAACATATATATATATATATGGTAAAACTTCAAAGCAGAGCAGAATATTTTTTATTAGAATGATTTCCGTTGCTCCTCACATTATTCACTGTGCTAAACTGAAACAGATTAATGAAGTTTGTATTTTATTTGATTTCTTGTTTCAGTTGCTGTTATGTTTTAAGTACAGAGGAACTCTTCATTTACACCTTTTTGCTGTCTCTGGTTAGAGAGGGAGGCAGGCAGTGTTCAAGGAGTACACAAGAATAAATATTGCAAGGGTCCATTTTGTGTGTTCAACCCTTCCCATTATGTGAAGTCACTGACATCACTGAGGGGAGAACTCATTTATGAGGAGGAGACAATATGTAGAAATATCAACATTTTTATAGGTTAAGACTTTGCCTTAAGCCTGTAAACATGCTGTTGTACTTCAGCATGACTCACCTTTATGAATATTCTACTGTAAGCTTACCACTATACAGTTTAACAAATACACATCTATTTTGACCTGTAGGCACTCAATGTTTGAAGTAATGTGAGACACTTTACAATGTATATATTAAAAGTAGGAAAATATGCAAAATATCTTTGACATCAATGGCCCTTGAGTCTTATGGGCTCAAACCTGGTGGGTACTCCAAGATGGCCTGGATGACAGAATTCCTGTTTCCAAAAATGGAATAGGTTTCCGCTCCACCAGCATTGCATCACGTCCGGCTGTAGGGGCTGGACTATGTGAATGTACAAGGCGGGACATGGATGGAGGTGGGCATCAGATTGGTGAGTCCCAAAATAGTGCATGAACAGAGCCTGCTCTCCCTGAAGACCAACTCAAGGATTCAAGAGAGAAATGGGAGGGATGTCCCAAAACAAACAAAAACGCAACCCCCATTTTCACACACTGGTAACATAGTTGGGACCCCTCCCAACTCCCAAAGGAGCTTTTCTTGTTAATAAGCTAGTGTTCTCCCTTCTCTGTCTTCTCATCTTTTAATTTCTTACCAGTCAGAGAAGAAGAACCTGCCTGCTATCCTGTAGCATCGGGACCCCCGGTTTAGACATGGAAGACATGGAAGGCAAATGCTCCAAGCCCTGGTCCTGAGCTCAGCAGAGGTTGAGCCTAACAGTGATGTAAGCAGGGTGGAAGTAACTGGGAGGGGCAGGCTCCCCTTCGGATCCCCCCACATCTGGGTGGGGGCACTGTTTGCTCTGCTGAACACCAGGGCAGATATTTCTTACTCTCTCTTTTGCCAACATACCCATTCAAAGAACATGTTTTCAAAGAGTATGCCAGAAATCTTTAAAATATTTCATTTTCTTCATATTTGTAAAAGTTTCAGTACGAGGAGTTTATGAATTGACCACTACTTTCCAGGCCTGCAATATAAGGATGGAACTCCAATACATAGCTTAGGTAATATACTTTGCCTTATGTAACCACCAACTTATTCTATCAGTCATTCTCTAACAATTAAGTTTGTAAATAAAGAAACGAATTCAGATGGGTTAGATCAGGTTTTTACTGTCAACTTCCCAGTCAACAGTGATGTTGAGATTCAAATATTTGCTTTTCTAGTACCACAAAGACACTTGAGAACTACTTTGTTGGGGGCATAGGATTGAAGATGTTATATCTCTTTTATTTATCTTCATATGTTGTCATGGTAGCCGATTTATGACAAACTGAGATGTTTGTTTTTCTCTTTGTATAATTTATTTTAGGTGGAATATATAAATACTCAAAGATATATTTTTATTATAATTTCTCTTTGCTAGTATATGCTCTGCAAAATTTTCAGGTTTTTTATTCTAGATATATGCACATAGATAAATGTGCTAGAGAATTGTATGTTGGCAATAAGAACATCAATTCTAATTATAAAGCAGAGGGAAATTGAGAAAGTTTCAACCTGCTTCCCATTTTGAACATAATTTTCATATACTGACTGATACAGGCTTCAAAAAGTGTTGCTTTAACACCTGGATTGGAGAAAATAGCTTAAGAATGTCCTTTGTAGGTTTTACATTAATTTCATTAAAATTCATGAACTAATAAAATGTCATGCAATAGAATGTTTAAACATTGTATAGAAAGTCTGATTCCCTGGAAAATAATGAATCATCTTACAAGACATGACCTTAATACACAGTAAGATGGCACTTTTCAGTTCTACTTATGTTAGTAAACACACAGAACTTGAAGATGGAGGAAAGAAATTGGAAAGACATTTACAGATGAGAATAAGGAGCACTGTTAAGGAATGGAAATGGAAAGAAAAGCTGGGATAATGATACTTTTGGTAGTAAAATTATTGCAAATATAAAGATGCTTATGTATCTTTCTATTCATATTTTTTTTGCAAGGGCTCTTTTATCTTTCTTCAAGATAAAGAATTTGCTAGTCTATTAATTTGGGCTGGCCTTTAGAATTGCTTTAGAGCAAAGGCCTATGAGTTATCTGCTGAAACGTCAAGTTATCTTGTATATATTCAGTCAATATCCTAACACTGTATCTGCTATGTGAATAAGATTCAGGAGCAGATAAAAGGACACAGGACACAGTCAGCTGAGGTGGCCCCACCCACAGCCCAGATGAGAGAAATATTCATGAATATGTGAGAGCCAGCCTCAACCAAAACACCATTTGGTCATCAGGGCAAAGATGTTCCACATTACTTCAGACTACTCATTTGATAAATATTTGTTGCTTTATGGCTTGTTATATAGCATTGTTTTAGAAAAAACTGAACATTATTAAAAGAACAAAGTTGATAAGTGGAGAGAGATAACATCTGAGGTTGTGATAACTCTATAAATGTAGAGTGAAGATAAATAATTTATGACATGCAAATCCTCATTATCCAAAGTGGATTTATTCTGATTCTTTCAACATGCAGTTTTCCTCATATTCTAAGGTTCTAAGAAATTTAAGGAACTAGAATCCTAGAACATGTAAATTTAACTTTGTAAGTTGAAAAGGTTTACATCACATATATTAATGAGAGACATTGTTGCATTTCTAATGTATCATTTTAAATATATCATTTCTGGTGATTACTAACAAAAACCATGAAAAATGGAACCCATAACTGAAAGATAGTTGCCAACAAAAATGCTGTAAGGCAATCAAACAAATAAGCTGTTTTCTCATTCATGTGAACAAAAAATGAAACAAAGACATTGGAAATACATGAAAATAGTTATGCATGAAAAACTTTGATATTCAGAAAAAATACATAAAAATCTCAAATGATTCTATAAATATATTCTTTTCATAGACAGTAAACAAATATATAGAATTATTAAGCATGACAGACTTCTAAAAATGTTGTAAGATTCTTTTTATTCAGAAAATCTAGAATAAAACAGTAACTTCATTCATGGCTTATTGATATGATGAGGAATTTGTGCCTTTTAAAGTAAGTCGTAGTAAATATTTTTCACGTCATATTTTCATCACTTAATACCATTATTTTCTCTAAATCTTAATAGTGTTTTACCTAGGACAAAAAGCAAATTAGAGCATAAATGAAGTTGATTACCACTTTTGGTATTCCGTTTATGTAAAGTGTTGATTACCCAGCTTGTGGTAAAATGGCTGAGGATTACTGAACAACAGTTCTGTTCTTGTGTGGTATCGTTCTAGCCTTCCAGTATCTTAGCCCAAAGTAATTCCCTTTTGAAAGTCAGCAAGGGTAAATATTTCAAGTGACAGTATTGCCTACTCATTTCATATGGTGAGGATTCTCTCCCAGAAAATTCTGTTTGTATGCTAAAGCTAACATGAGTAAAAACCAAGGAAAGTGCTTTTTTCCAGTTATTATAATTGCAGAGTTGACTGTGAACATTTTTTTCCCTAATTGGTTGAATTATTGTGGTTTTCATCATGACTTGACCATATATAATGTTATTTTTTTCTTGAAGTATAGAAACATGGCCAGCCTATTTTATATTTCTGTTCTAATCAAGTTCTACTTATCTCTTCAATTGGTGTCAATAGTTCAATTTACACTTTACTCAAAGAGGTGGAAGTACATGTAGTTTGTGTAAAATATATCATTTAAACATAAATACTTTAAAATTATTTATTTATTTATTTTTATTTTTTTGAAGTAGGGTCTCACTCTAGCTCAGACTGACCTGAAATTCATTGTGTAGTCTCAGGGTATCCTTGAACTCACAGCAATCCACCTACCTCTGCCTCCCAAGTGCTGGGATTAAAGGCGTGCACCACCACACCCAGCTAATACTTTTATTTTAAGAAAGTACTCAGGAAAAAAAAATCTGAAGAATTCCTTAATCTCCTACATTAGTTAACCTGATATTCATAGGCAGCGCATAATTTTCTTAGTTATTTTTCAGTAATGTCATGTCTTAGACCTCATTTAATTGGCCATACACAAGCAAAGGTCACCCCTCTTGCTTATATCTTGATGAAATTGTAATTGGCACTTGATGCTCTCTTACTC
This sequence comes from Dipus sagitta, assembly GCA_036346955.1. Taxonomy (NCBI): domain Eukaryota; kingdom Metazoa; phylum Chordata; class Mammalia; order Rodentia; family Dipodidae; genus Dipus; species Dipus sagitta. Next base: position 170,374,103 of record CM070774.1, read on the forward strand.
ATGACTCTGAATAAGGGCTCACTTCAGGGTTCCAGCCATGAAGTAATGTTTTTGGCCAGGGGAATGATAAATGATATGGAACCCTAAATATATTATTCTCAGAAGAATTGGAATGACTATGATTAAGTTAGTCATACCAAAGCTTAGAATCTGTGGCCATCATCTGGCATTCTTAACATATATAGCCTGTATGAAAATAAAAACCCGAATGATTTAACAAAATTCATGTTATGTCATGAAGAAAAGTGGTGTGGGATGATGATGGGTCAGTAAGCCTCCATGAAAACTAATTATTTTTGCTTTATAGAACTTGAGAGATCACAGTATTGGTGTTTTCCAATATTAAAAGGTTGCAACCTGGCAATTAACTCCATTTTAAGAACTCTGGGCCAAGACTGGCAGCAGTATATGGTAGATATGACAGCTGGGGTTAAGCTTCCAGTCAGAATTTGAAATGGTATGAAGATAGGGAAATATTTTACTTAAAAGAGCATTACTAGCCTGGCGTGTTGGCACACGCCTTTAACCCCAGCACTTGGGAGGCAGAGGTAGGAGGATCACTGAGTTCGAGGCCACCCTGAGACTACATAGCGAATTCCAGGTCAGCAGCCTGAGCTAGAATGAGACCCTACTTCTAAAAACCATTTAAAAAAAGAAGCATGCAATAGAAATCACAGGAGTATGTGTCCAGTCCACTAGGCATCAAAATGAGCCACACCTGGGGCAAATGCACAAATACATGGACTCAAATTCTAACTGTGAGATGAATCATTTATCAAGTGCTTCCACTTTAACTATTCATATTTTTTGTAATTATTTAAGTACATTAATAAAATCATTTGTCATTAACCTAAAGGTGATCTCAGCAGAGGTGTTGCCTCCCCACAATAACTGACAGCTGCTCCCACCACACATAAGCCACAACCCCATAGGGAATTCCAGCAAGCCCTCTGAAGAGGGACCCCTGTGGAATGGGGACTGGGATTAGGGAAAAGATGGTACCAACTCATGATGTATCCATCCAAAGTACATTCTTAGTTAAAAAAAATTTACAAAGAAAGAATTAGTCTTCAAGCCAATAATATGAGATGCCCAGTTCCCTTAAAGTGGGTTAAATGCTCTCATTTTCTCTAGAAAAATTACTGCTTCTTTCTTTTTAATACTCCAGATAAGACATAGTCGGTTTCCTTAACATAAACCATCTTTATTTTTCACATATTGTGCTGTACAAGTTGCAGTATGAAGATAATTCTGATGTTAAAAAATGGAACAGTGTCAGTACTTTGTTTCAGCTTTTAGACTCTAAATGTGTAGTAAAATATATTAGTAAGATGAAAAAAGAGCATGCACTGTACATCATTAAAGAAAGGAGAACAGTATTTTTGAACTATTTCCGAAGTAGGCATATTAAAGAAATAATGTAATTGGAATAATTCACTTTTTAGATGCAAATTATTTAGAACGCTGTGATTAGAGGCAAGTGCTCACAACTTTTAGCTTTATAAAAGTCCACTACAGATTGCTGACTGTACTCAAATGTAATTAGAAGTAAACATCTTTGCATTAGTATGTTTAGGATATACATTTAATTTCTGTTATTAAATTTATTTTTCTCTTTTTTTCTACACAGGAAATTGTAAACATACTTTTCCCATCACATGTGGCCTTTGTAAGGGCTTCATTATCTGAAATTCTCCACGGGTTCATAGAATTCTCTTCCAAGGATTTCAAAAGCTGATATGTGAGTGTTGCAATCAGGTTCACATTACCAATAAAATCACCCAACCAAAAGCAGCATGTGGGGAAAAAAGTAAATCATTTTAGCTTACAGCCTGAAGGGGGAAGCTTCATGATGGCAGGGTAAAATGATGGCCTGAGCACAGGGTGGACACCACCTCCTGGCCAACATCAGGTGGACAACAGGAACAGGAGAGTATGCCAAACACTGGAAAGGGGACACTGTCTGCAATACCCATAAGCCTACCTCCAACAATACACTGCCTCCTGGAGGCATTAATTCCCAAATCTCCATCAGCTGGGAACCTAGCAGTAAGAACACTTGAGTTTATGGGGGACACCTGAATCAAACCACCACAGTGAGTTCAAAATGTCATGGGTAAAAGGTATTTAAAATGAAATAATATGACTAAATGCAACAAAGAGGAATTCAAAGACACCTATAAGTAAGTGTACTAAATAATTGTCCTTCAATCAATAAGGAGAAGTAGAGCACCGAAGGTATTGTCACAGGTAAACACTGTGTACTCCAGGAAGCATAAGCCAAAGATTAAGTAGACTTCTCATTACCTAATAAAAGTTTAATTACAAACAATTTGATCATGTAAAAGCATACAAATTAACAATGCATGTAATGATATATTCTAAATTTTATTTTAAATAAAGAGCTTATTTCTTAGCTGGGCTTGTGAATAAGTTACTCCCTTACTTCCAGGTCATCTGCATATTGTCAGTTTGTAACGAGATTATTCAAATTATCTCTGTCATCTGTTCCAATTTTTATTTAGAAACATTTTAAATTAATTTGCATAACATATTATAATTAAAACAGGATCTAGTGGAGATACTTGTAGGATGTTTTAACTAGCTATGCAAGCTACTGCCTCCTCACGTATCAGGAATACTTGGGGTAGTTGCCCAGAGGTGATTGAAACTCTTTCAAACTTTCACATTAATTACACTTTTAAATGATGAGGTTTAAGTTAACTTCAATATTTTAAATTGTGATTATTGGTAATAAGATAATCAAATGCCCTTCCTCCATGTTATCACATTAAATATTATACTTACTACTTTTAAATTGTTGCAGAGTACTAGATTAGAATTCATTCTGATGATGCTTAATAAAACATTCAAAACATTAAATATTTATGTTAATATTAAATATTAACCTGTTCACCAATGCATAAGTAATAGCTAACCTTTTCAGTTGTATCAATACAGCTATGTGAACCCAACCATCATACCCTGAAATATCATTGTGCTTAATCAACTGAACACAATAGGTCATCTGATTTTTCCTTTTATTTTTTTGTTTTTATTTTTTCTGGGAGGGTTTCGAGGTAGGGTTTCACTCTAGCCCAGGCTGACCTGGAATTCACTACGGAGTCTCAGGGTGGCCTTGAACTCACGGAGATCCTCCTACCTCTGATTCCTGTGTGCTGGGATTAAAGGTGTGTGCCACTATACCTGGCATATGATTTTTCCTTTTAAATGAATTATGAACTTTACCATATAAGTATATTGCATGTTGATCATATTCTTTGAATTAAAATTTATAACAGTTTTCTAAAAGGATATTGTGTTAGGTACCAGTCTCATTGATGGAACAAAGTAACTCAAAAGTCAACGGAATGAAGACAGCGTCATTCCTGCTTATGGTTCCAGAATGTGGCAGGAAGGGGCGGTGGCAGGATTGAAATGCAGCTGGCTGCACTGTGTCCACACGCAGAAGTACAGAACACTGATGCTCAGCCAGCCTTCTTCTTTTGATTTGATCTTGGATCCCAGCCTATGAAATGGTGTCACCCACAGCAAATATGGGTCTTCCCCTCTCAATTAACCTCGTCAAGATGACTGATGTCACCCTGGCATGACACGGGCTTGTTTTAGGTGCACGTAGGCCCTGTCCCATTGACAATGACAATAAACTGTCACATACATCTAGGAAAGTTACATTTTCCCAAACATTAACTTATAGTGCAGTCTCTAGATTTAAAATCTCAACCATACAGAGTCGTGGTCACAGCTTTGGCTACGTATCATTAGTCTCATAGCTTGCTGAAGTTTGGATTATTATGGACATCCACTCAGATATTATTTCTGGCTTTTGAATTATATCAAAAGAAAGCCTACACAGTCACCATAGACTTTCACTCAAAGTCTATTTTTGTTACATTTTCTCATGGACTCATTGACTTGTTTTAGGAATTTTTTATTGAGTTCATGACACAATTTGACAGTTAGAAAGAATTTCACATATCTCTTAGCTCAATAAAGCAATACATTTTTACAAGTGAGGAGAAAAATCCTGACTGAATACTGAGCTCTGGAAAGTTTCCAGATTGTCCTATATTTGGGGGCCTATGTTATATTGTAGCTATTTTGGGGGTGATTCGAGGTAGGGTATCACTCTAACCCAGGCTGATATGGAACACACTCTATAATTGCAGGTTGGCGTCCAACTCACAGTGATCCTCCTACCTCTGCCTCCCAAGTGCTGGGATTAAAAACATAAACCCATTGCACCCAGACATTTCTAATTTTTAAGAACATTTCAGATACTCAATATAATCATTATACATGTACAATTATATGTTACAATACTATAGTTGTCTTTCAACAAACAACTAATGAAATCCTGTTACTGCTACAACAAACAGAACTACCATTTTTCAACTTGATTTTTTTTGGGGTGGCTTCACTCTCTTTTGTTCAAATATATGAAATTCTACCACAGAATACCCTAAATAAGCCTTCACAAATGCAACTTATATCTGATAATTTCTCTGTAAAATATTCTTATCAGTATAAATTTCCTCATTTTGAGTAAGATCTGGAATCACCCTGATATATGATAAACCTCCAAGATTGTTTCTGTATTTAGTTAAACAATTTCATAATTGTTACTGAGATTTGAATTTTTATGGCATATGATGGAGAGGCATTCTTTGGAAAAACAAAAATAACTGTCTTTTTTAAAAAAATAGTGTTCCAAATTAATGTTTAAGTGTCCTGTGCTATAAATCAAATGTCCAAATATGCATGGTTTTGTTCCTGGAATTGCATTAGTTGGTTACATAGGCTAATTCTTACATTCATTTGTGCTGTTCTTGTTAAGTAGAGATTACCCAACCAAAACTATTTTATGTGGGGGGGTACTTATTTTGGTTTATAGACTTAAGGGGCACTCCATGGTGGCAGGGGAAAGGATGGTGTGTGCAGAGGCTGTGCATCACCTCTGCCACAGCAGCTAGAACACTGCAACAGGAAAGCATTCTGAACACTGGCGGTCGGGAGCTGGTTGTAACACCCATACGATGGCTGCCAGTGACACACATCCTCCACAAGGCTCTCTTCCAAAATCATCATCAGCTGGGGACCTAGCACTCAGGGCACATGTGTTTATATGGGACACCTGAATCAAAACTGTGTGTGTGTGTGTGTGTGTGTGTGTGTGTGTAAACCAGTCATGTTGATCTATCTGTCTTGGTCTTCCAAGCACCAGGAGTGCATGCATGACCATGACATCTGGCATTTTTATGAGAGAGGGAAATAAGGCGAGAGATTTATAAAAATAAATCACACATACAAGTGAGGACTTCTGATTGAATTCAGACCCTCACACTTGCTGGGCAAGCGGTTTACTGACTCAGCAACCTGCTGAGACCTATCTCTTAAAAAAGAATCTTGGTCTGGACATATTTCTCAGTGGTTAGAGGTGGTTGTTTGCAAATCCTAACAGCCTGGGTTGATTCTCCAGTACCCACGTAAAGCTGGATGAATAAAGTGGCAGGTACATGTGGAGTTCATTTGCACTATTTGCAGTGGGAAAAGGCCCTGCACTCCCATATCTCTTTCTCTCTCTCTCTCCCTCTCTCACATTGCAAATGAATAAAAAGATTTTTTAAAATTTCAAATGAATTTAATATTAATAATCTAGTTGAAACTTTTATTTCTTCTGTTTGTGTTGGCAAGTATTGTCATTATTTTGTTGTTGTTGTTATTTTGTTTTGCATGGTAGGGTCTTGCCCTAGTTGAGACAGATCTGAAATTCACAAAGAATTGTAGTAGAAATACCACATGTACATGGATAATTCTGCTCCAAGATTCCATAGGACTTCACAGGACAACTTCAGGACCTCCATCTGTCAGGGATATGTCTGACAGTCACAAAACAATTCATGATATTGCCAATGCTCTTAGTTGCCCACCAAAACTTCATGAAAATACCCTATTTCTGAAGATAGCACAAGCTTTGGTCATGGGACATTGTGAGAAATGAAGCAGGAGTTGAGGAGGATGTCTCTGCCATGCTGGTTACTTCTAGTATACTCTAACTTGCCAGGTAGACCTCTGGGGGAGAAATGTCATCAACAGTGTTACCTTGCAATAGACACAGGAAGATACACGACTAGATAGCCAGGAAGTATTCCTAAGTGCCTGACTATCATGGGAGTTCTCAGATTGTTCATGAGACCTACTCCAAGGAACGGAAATCATGATTGGTATAAAAAATCTAATCAAAAGCCATAGCTGATAAGAAAATAGACCCTACCAGGAGAACCAGTACTGCTGTTTAGCTAAATGATATGTGGTATCTGTAAAATTGCCCTCTAAATACTTATGTTTCTGTTCGTTGATTAGCGGCAATCTCATCTTGGTCAGAAGATCCTTTGAGCAATTGGTGGTGGACTACCAGAGGACAGTCTAACTCAGCTCATCAAAGGTTCAGTGAATAAGTGGCTGTTGGGTACTCAGTGCTGAATGAGGCATGCATATGACCCCTCCCCAGACTCAGGAACCATTGCAGAACAGTTGGAAAAAAGAATGTGAGAGGCAGAGGACGGGGCAGAGTGCCTTAAAATACTGTGTTCTCGACAAGAAGCGGCTGTTGCATTTACATCACAGAGGCTGTCGTTATCTGTGTAAGTCTCGCAATGCACAGTAATTGGCTCAAGGATACTCTCTCATGGATGGCGCCAAGGGGTGAAAAGACCTGCAAGTAGAAGAGAGGTTAGTTCTAAAAAAAAAAAAAAAAAAAACAACAAAAAAAGAGGAGTTCAGTGGAAGGTTATTAGGAAGCAGAGACAAGAGAAGCAAGCAGGAGGAAATAATGATCAAAATACATTATACATATGTTAAAATTGTTAATATTTTAAAGGTGAAAAATATGTCAATACAAATATTTAAATAGTTAGATTAACGTTTGTCCTTTTTTTCAATGCCTTGAACTCCTGTTATATATTTTTCTTTCATTGTTTGGAGTTTTTGAAATGGATAAAGAATCTAGACTATTTAAAATGCATGTCTCTACAATCAAATGGGCATGCAAGCACACAGTTGAGTATAAGGCTATCATAATGATGAAATCATGTTTTTTCTTACAATGAGTCGATGTATACAGCTTAGTGAATACAGTACTCATGAGTATACATGCATATAAGTCACAGCATACTTATCCCACTTCTCTCAGAAGAGGAAGATAATTAGAACATTTGCTGGTTTAGTGAAGCGGTCCTGAGGATGTGTAATTTCTTTTACTAGAAAGTGCTTTAGGCAGGACACTGTAGCGAAACAGAACCCATAGGATACGATGTGTATACAAGCAATGGTCACTGTAAGGGTATAGATGTTAGGAAGAACAAACTATAGAGTTGTCTACCAGCAGACACCAGGGGAGTTGGTATAACTGATCAGGTACGGATGCCGCCATCTGCTATAGAGCCAGTGTGTGAAGGATGCTGTGGATAAAAGTGCCAAAGCAGTGCTCTAGGTAACACTTCCCTGGCTGAGGGGATCCAGTCTCTTTGTTATAGTCAAGCCTCCAGTTCCCTTACTTAGCTGGGTGGAGCTCCCACACTGCACAGAACAATGCCCACACTCACAGCCCGCTAGTTTACCTTCTGATCTCTGCAGCACGGGGGTTGACCACGCACTGTGCATTCATGGGTCAGAATGTCACAGTGAATTATGTTAACATGAACCATTAACCCACATAAACAAAACTTACATGAACTCTGAATGAGTTAATCTCCTTCAAGATACCTTTCCAGAAAGTCCAAAGAAACACTGACCAACTGCTTGGGTTTCCACAGCCCAGCTCAGCTCAGCTGACACACAAAATATCCATGATAGCAATGCCCTCAAGGAGTGGAGCAAATTGATATGAATTATGATGAGGACTGATAGTTTATATTTTCTGGATGTGCCCAAATACTAGACAGTTAACAGAGTGAAATAAAAAGAAATGCCACAAGTTTTCTTTTTTCCAAAAGATGCTATAAATATTTTTTTAATGAACAGAAAAGATGAACAAATGAGTAGGAAACAATAGTCTGTCAGTAAACATAAGCAGTAGAAAACTGGCTGTGGAACTCTGCCCATTCGTGAAGGTAAAGTCTACTTTAGGAAGATATAATATATACACATCTTCAGCTAGGCATCCATTTAAATGCAATAATTGAGTTAATTGCCCAAAATTATTGGCTACTTTTATAAATTTAATATATCCTACAAGAAGTTCATTTCTAAATAATATAAAGTTACAATTTTCAAAACCCTGGAATATTTTTTGGGGGGATTGAGGTAGGGTCACGCTCTAGCCCATGCTGACCTGGAATTCACTATGTAGTCTCAGTGTAGCCTCAAATTCATGAAGATCCTCCTACCTCCTGCCTCCCAGGTGCTGGGATTAAAGGTGTGTGCCATCATGCCCAGCTTTTATTTACTTTTTTAATTCAGAAAAAGTTCAGACATTGACTTCTGTATAATCTCATCAATTTAATAAATGAATTTTTAATATGACCTTGAACATCATGAGGTACTGACAAGGACAAAGACAACAATGTAAACACACTTCTGATTTTTTTTTCTGTCATATATTAACTTACTTAGTGGCAACAATTACTCTAACATTGACAGTAAAGCCATGTACAAAAAAGCCCTTATATTTCCTAGACTTGGGTACCAGGCTTAAGGACATCCAAATATTTTTATTTATTTCTTCCAAGGAACACTTTTTCAATTTTTTATGAAGATATTTAGATAATGCAATGCTGATAAATACTGTGTATTCCATGCCAATTATGATATAGCTTGTAAAATACACTTATATTTTACATTATAATGCTTACAAAGCTCACAGAAAATCTACAAGCCACATAGACTACCAGCTCTATTTTAATAACTAAGGAAGTAGGGCACCAATAGGTATCAGTTCTCAAATTCATTGTGATGGTGAAGGCCAGATAGAAGATCCACACCCAAGTTATCTGGCTTGCCAGTGTTCTGAATTAACTCTTTTTACTGCTTCCTTATCACAGAGTACCTATGTAATGCTATTGCACATGGTTCAAATATATTAAAGAGATTACTTATTACAATATATGAAAAACATGCAAACAGGCCAACAATTTATATATCTGAAAACTACAAAATATACCTCCAGAAAAGTTTGTCCCTGTCATATTTATCATGAAATTTCTAAACTTTAAATTTGTAGTGATGTCACATGATAATTAGAATGTCATCAGCTCAAACCTACTATTCACTGTTGGCAGGTGTTTAAAATGCTGAAAACCCTTTAAGAAGCAAATTAACCTTTCCACTAAAACTGAATATGCTTGAACCTCCTATGTATGACTCTCACCTCTGACATGACAATCCCAGTCCTAACTGTGGAGTCATGAGAACTCTTACAATCATTAGAGTTATTTTCCAGGTTCTCCCATTTATATTTATATTCTGATAAAATTCAAGAGAAATATTCTTGTCCTTTGAGAGATAGCTCCAGAGATCTGTCTTTCTGAAGTTTCCAAGTGGTATTTTCTAGAAGACAGATCATGGCTTGCCTCTCTAGCACGTAAAGACTGGTAACAGCTGTGGTATTTCTTGATGGCATGTTTGGACATTTGACTTGTTTTATAGCAGTAGAGCCTGTGGACCCTGATAGGAAGACATTTTCCTTAACATTGGCATTCCTTTTCACACTGACAAAAACGTCGTCTTTCTAATTTCTGCTCATGTTCTTTTAAAGCTGTCTACTTTTAACTCTGTAGTTAGCATGTCTATACTACCTCCCCACTCCCCCAAAAAGCACATTCTATGGCGGAAAGGTGATATTTGAAAAAAAAAATCCTTGGCAAAGATACTTATGAATTCTAAGAAGTCTGTTTTTTAATGAAGTTAATTATTTTTGTGAGAAGTTTCAAGCACTTTCCAGTAAATTCTAAACACTTTTATAGTAGTTATAAGGAATTAGGTGATAAAATCTACAGGAAGAATGAATGTCATGGGTGTTTACAAAGAACGCAGCTTAAAATAAATGTCACCTATTTTTTCACTAATTTTTATTTATAATTTATTAGCAATCTGTGAGAGAGGCAAACAGAGACAGAAAGGGTAGGAGAGAGAGGAGAGAGAGAGAAAGTGAGAGAAAGAGAGACAGAGAATGGGCACACCAGGGCCTCATATGTGGTCCATTTTGTGCATCCTGCTTTACGTGGGTACTGAGGAATCAAAAATCAGGGCATCAAATGGCTTTCTAACAAGTGTTTTAATCCACAGAGCCATCTCTCCAGCCCTAAACTTGACATTTATTTTTAATTTCCTAGAAAATCTGTAGTGACAGTAAGTTTAATGAACAAACACAGAACTTGAGATGGAAAGAGATGAAATGAGCTTATACTAACATGGCTTCGGTATTTCTGAACTGAAACCTTGAAATGTGTCCAGGAAAGGGAACACTCAAGCTGGGACTGAGGTTCAAACAGGATGCTTAAGCCAAAGATAAAAATTTAGAAAACATTTGTGTTTTTAAAAATTTATTTATTTATTTATAAGGAGAGAGAGAGAAGAGGGACAGAGAGAGAAGAGAGAGTGAGAAGAGAGAGAGAGAATGGGCAAGCCAGGGCCTCTAGTCGCTGCTAACAAACTCCAGATACATGCACCACTTTGTGCAACTAGCTTTACATGAGCGCTGTGGAATCAAACCTGGGTTGTTAGGCCTAGCAGGCAGGCACCTTAACCATTAAGCGATCTCTCCAGCCCCTTTGTACTTTTATAAAGAGTGCTTGTCAAAGTGAGAACAGGATTTGTTCTCTGTAATCAATTTTGTAGTCAGTTCAGCATTTATTGTGTTTGTTTGTCCCTAGGCCTAGACTTAATTGTACATTAGGCTGTTAATATTTGTATACTGTATTTCATGAGAAGTTGAGTTTGTTTAAGTGGACATGGCACAGAGTTCATTATGATGTGGTGGAAACAATTCTGATAATTCAGTTGCTCAATTTTTATTATTTGTAATTAAAAAATACATTGGGAAAGTGTGGACAACAAAGGAAAGGAGGCATTCTTGGTGAAACATGGAAACACCTAGGCACTGAGTATGTGAGAGATAATTATTCAAGCACCACAGCTTTCCTGTGTGAATCTGAATTTTCAGATCAGAATCTTTACATAGAAGAGAGTAAGTGTCACATATGAAGTTTTAAAACCTGAAATTTTATTTTATGGAAAAGAACAAATAGTTGACATGGGAAGTGACATTGTTATAATGGGGTAAGAAAAAAAAATAGTACAAATCAAAGTATTTATCTTATGTTCCTGGCTTTCTGGAAAAGAGTGAACACTTTGAGCACTTGGTGGGTGTGTAATTTGGTATAGCAATTCTGATCCAGTATGGTTTGCAAGCAAACATGTGGAGGAGTTTTTTCCACATTTTGTTCTGAGCTACATTTGAGAATTTGCAGTCATCAATAAATTCACAACTCACCTATTTCAAATTTCCTTCTGTATTTAAAGTCTGCACATATTTTGACATTATTGCTCTATATGTTATCATTTTGTATTACAATGGGGATTATTTTACAATAACATAATTATCCCTGATATCTAAACTTATGTTTTATCTAAAATCACAATAAGGCTATACATTGTGAATATTTAAAAATAATACAACATGAATCAGTTCCATAGGAACCCTTATTCTGGCTCGCATTTTATAAAATATAATCACCAGTAAAAGGGGAGGGGGGCAGTATCTACAGAAGGCGGAAAAATCTTAACTTTAAAACCATGTACTTTGGCAGGTAAATCCTTAGGCCTGGAGTCAAGCTCCCCATAGTGAGCTGTGGGCCAGACAGACACACGAAGTCCCCCAACCAGTGTAGGTCATTACCAAAACACGTGATTACCTGTCAGACCTAAACGATAAGATCTTATTGCTGAAGACACTACAGGCTGATATCACAGGACATCAGAATATCGTGGTGGTACCAAAAGGGGAGTTAGCTCCCTCCTGGCCAGCCCTCAGTGCTGGAGAGCCCCACGGGAGCTGCTGGGAGAAAATGGTCACAAGCAGCATGAAGAGGCAGGAGACCCTTCAGTCATCAACCAGCTGGTCAAGAAGTCCACACTTGTGACATAGTGACCTGTTGCCTCTGCAGGGAACCAACTGTTCTCTGATGAGACATGAGGCCCACTCACTGGAGAGAACTCACACCTGGTACTGGAAGCCAAGTCCAAAATCCCACTGTTGGGAAACTCACCAACTTCAGAGAGAATACCTGATGCTCACCGGAGAACAGTGGTCTTGCACGCACACACACACACACACACACACACACACCTCTCCACTTTGCACTCTCCCCTTTAACTCAAGCTGCTCTCACTTGTGTGTGTTGTTTGGAGACAGAGAAAATGGAGGGCAGCCAAGATCCATTAAGTGAAGAAGTTAACTAACTGCCCACCAAGAGATGTGCCACCACTAACACGTCTGCCAGGGCCCAAGAAAAATTGCAGGGGAAGTGACATAGGAACACTGCTAGTGTGACAACCATCCCCAGGGTGATGGTGACACAGTGACCAACGAAAACCTATCACAGCAGAAATCCAGAGGCTACTGAAAACTCAAACATAAATCGGACTGCCAACAGGCCTGCCATGGCTCAGAGAGCACTGGGGAAGAGGGGGGGCAGAAAGATTGTAAGAGCCATAGAGCGGGTAGGAATATCTTGAGGCATCTTCCCCCACTATCCCACAGGGATTGACTGAGGCCATCATGACCCCACTTTCAATAGTATAACCCCATTGAGGAGGACCTCCAGGGTAATGTGAGCTGGAGGGAAGAGATAGAAGAATATAACCTGTTATAATTAGTATAAAATAAAAATTAGCATTAAAAAGTATATATATGTAAAAAATAATGAAGTAAATAATAAATGAAGAAAAAAAGAATTACTAGTTTTTTATAGAATTCACATAAATATGTTATACTTTACTTATATGGTTTACAGGGTTAGACAATTTAAACATTTTATTTTTGGTAAAATCTGTTTAAAATTTAATTTTCTTATTGTAGACTGCTAGCCTTTCTTATCTTTTTTTTTCTCATTCTTTTCTTAAAATATAATTTTAAATTGAATTCTGAATAACAACTAAAATATATTTATTCTACAGTACTGGTTTAAGGGTCCTAGCTCACACATAAATCTTTTCTATCTCAAGATTATTTTCTAATTAAGAACATACTTTGCAGTCTGGAGGGATGGCTTAGTGGTTAAGGTGCTTGCCTGCAGAGCCAAAGCACCCAGGCTTGACTCCCCAGAACCCACATAAGCCACATGCAAAAAATGGAACATGTGTCTGGAGTTTGTTTGCAGTGGGTGAAGGCCTTGGCCTGCCCATTCTATCTCTTTCTTTATATCCTTTTCTCTCTCTGTCTCTCTCACTCTTTCTCTCTCAAATAAATAAAATAGGTAATTTTTAAAACTAATGTACTTGGTATGGACACAAAATGTGTGGCTACCACCATTGCCCTCCTCGCAACCCTCACTCCTCTGACAGCCGTCATCAGTGGGGTTGCTGCTACTCATTATGACGTTGTAGGCTATGAGTTGTGACAGAAGCAGTCAGACTCCAGGGAGGGAGACAATGTCTCTGGGTATGCTGCCCCAACCTGTGGCTTTTACAATCTTTCTGCCCCTTCGTCCACAAAACTCACCGAGGCTTGGTGGGTGAGTTTTAAGTCTACATCAATGGAAAGTTCTCAGGATATTCTGGATTTCTGCTTTGTTATGTAGGGAGAATCCTTAGCATCTGTCTCCTTCATCATGGCACTGATGGTCAGGCTTACCACACAAGCAGCACTCTTGTTCATCTCCCCTATTCCTCTGTGATTTCATCTGGGCCCTGCTTGAACTGCAAGGGGTGGTTTCTCTCTTCGGGTCTTGCTACATTCTGATAAAGAAAAGCAGGTGAAGAGGGATAAGCATTGCTAATTTAGAAAGATTTAGATGGCTGTAGCCTCTCTTTTCTCCAAAGACTAGTTGGAGCTTGTGGTTGGAGATCATGATTTTGGTCTCCATAGGATTCTGGCCTGGTTCCCAGTTCTGCTATGGGCTCCTTTCCACTGAGCCGATCTCTTAGCCAATTGGAAAGCCACTGGTTACCCACCAAGGCTGGGTGACACTATTCCACTGCTGTGTACCTCTTGTCAGGCTGATTGCTTCTTTGACCCATGGTTGCTCACACCACTGTTGGATACTTTCCCCTAGTAGTTCATGTAGCCCTTACCAGCACTGAACAGGCTAAACATTCTGGGACTGGCGCCCTTCCTGTTTCCAGCTGGGTCTCTTGTGTTTGCAGTGTTCAGTGTTTGAGCAGTAGGGTCTTACTTTTTACTTCAAGCGGGTAATCAAGTGCTTTGACAGAAGCCTGTCTTTCTTGGGGACCTCTTAGGTCTCTCCAATCAACAGCTCAATGTGGGTAGCAACTGATTTCTGGTACTGGGAGTTACAGGCCAGAGCCAAAGATTTTAAGGTTAGCCTTCAATCCACCCTCTCCAGTGCCATTCTTACCAGATGCTCCCCATATACCTGTTTAGGGTTAAATCTATTAGTCTACCTTCAAGGATAAAGCTTTCTGTGGCACCAGTTCATTTTGGATTTACTTTTGTGTTTATTACCAGCCTCCTCCTCTCCTCCCAACCAAATTCTTGCATTTCTATTGTATGGGCCCAAGATTGTTTTTGAGTTTTGACTCACAACACATTTCTTTGCATAAAGAAGTGTCCTGGCTGCTGAGATATCTACTGATATTTAGCTAATCTCTGCATATAGCAAGGTCCTGATTCATCACTTGTCCTTTCTTCCCTAAGGTTAAGGTTGATTAAACACATTTCCATTATAGTGGATCAGACACCACCTGGTCTGAGACCCACAAGAATTGTGCTTCATCCATTTCTGGCTTTAATGTTTGACCTTGCATTTATTCTCATCGAATCATTTTGCTCATCACCAAGGCAATGCCATGGCAGGTGGACAGGTTTTCACTTTTCAGTCAAATTTTGCGTGTGGTTACGACATCATTCTGACATCATATGAAGACATAGGTGCCTGACAACAGCAGGGTGGCTGCAGCACTCTGAGGGAAGTGCCAGTCCCTTCAGATTTCCCATGGTGTGCCAGTGCTCTTTGTTTCAATGAGGCAACCTTCCATGCAATCCTCTCTAGCTTCAAAATGGAATCCAGAAGTCAAGAGAAATAGCTATGCGATTAGATGGCTGTAACCTTTAATGTTGTTTCCAACCTCATAGAAGGAGAGAAGATGTAGAGGTAGAAGTGATCAACACTGACCAAGGATTTTAATAGCTGTGCTTGCATAAAATCATACCATAAAATAATTTTAGACCATTGTGTTTGGGTTATGCATTCTATAACTCCAGTCCACAAAAGAGAGGGAGAGAAGTTGAGAATTGCAGGGACTAACTGACATTGGCAGCTCAAGGTTGAGGAAGACACTGGCAGTTTTCCCTGGCCTCTTCACAGATGTGCATGGTTCATACAACTTCATATATACCACACATCACACATATCATTACACATGTACTCTACACACCCGCCCACCCCCCCACACAAAGAAACATTAATTTAGATATTTCTTTATTGCTGAACATGTGGAGGATCATAGTGTGGAACATAAGTAAAAAGCATAGAACCCCCATTCCATACCCCATACCCCATGCATCCCCTCATCCAGCTGTCAATTACGTCCTATTATATTTTATTCTAAATTGATGCCCTACCAAACTAAGTGAAATTAAGGACGGGACAATAGAAATCATGAATTACAGTGAATCATCAAAAGTGTAGGTAACAATCTCTGGCCCCATGGCAGCACCTGATGGGAAGGGCAATTGTCTGTAATGGGAGACTCCCTGGGGGATGCCAGGTTAATTATTGATGGGGAGTTTGTAAACTGAAATGTGGGATATCAAGTTGTGGTCCAAGGAAAAATGGTGTTCATGAAAGAAAATGTTATACTTATGTTGATTGACTCCCTTTGTATTTAGATATTTCAGCATAGTAATGTGATACTCCATTAATGAAAAAATAAGAATAAATTTAAACTGATGTTCTTTTTCTGGAGTATGTTAAATTATGTATAATTCTGATCATAGTGGTACAAAACAGATTTTATTAAAGTACCCATTACATGACTTGCTAAGGAAATAATGAGATAAGCCCTTGTCAATAAATATCTTCTTTCAAATGGGATGCTAAAATTAAGGCACAAGAAAAAATTTCATAATAGAATACTAGCCATTTCTCATCATATTACCAATTTTACTACCTTTCTCTTAGGTGTCATTAATGCCAAGAGTATTAATGGCATCTGGACATGCTGATGCAGTCCTGCAACCCCAGCTTACTACTAGAGGAGCTGAGGAATGGAGAACACAAGTTCAAGGTGTCCATATAGAAAGGTCTCATGTTGTGTATACAAGACGGAACTGACAGCAAGATTTAAATTACCTTCTTTAGAAATTCTCTCATTAATAGCATTATCACAGTGCACAGAGATGAAAAATGCTGTATTGGTTAAAATTAGATAAAATTCAGTTTAAGGGAGGAAGGGTTTTTGTTAGCTTTTATTGTTGCAGGTCACAATTGATTTTGGTTGGGAAGGCTTGGAGGCTTAGAAGAAGGAGCTTGAAGCAGAATTGTTCACACAGAACCCATAGAGAGGAAAGAGAAAGTGATGAGTGCTGTTGCTCATGTAGCTCTCTAATTTTTTATTTAAAATATTTCATTTTATTGTATTTATTTGATAGAGAAAGAAGGAAGAGAGAAAGAGAGAAAAAAATGGGCGTGCCCAAGGCCAGTAGCCACTGCAAACAAACTGCATTTGCTTGTGCCACCTTGTGCATCTGGCTTACGTGGGTCCCAGGGAATCAAACCTGGGCCTTTTGGCTTTGCAGACAAACACCTTAATTGCTGAGCCATCTCTCCAGCTCCTGCTTTCTCAGTTTTATACAGTTCAGGATCGCAGACCATGAAATGGTGCCACCCAAAGTTTTATGCCACCCAAAGGTTTATTTCCTTAATCTTATTATTTTAATCTAGCTAATCCTTCAGAGGTATTTCTTGCTTCTCTCAAGTTGGCATTCAATGTAAACCTGCACAAGGTTCTCTGAATCTAGTAAACTTATATTGAAGAACAATCCTCATTGATGTTCCAATTATGTCAACTTAATCTGGTTTCTTAACCTCACTGAGTATTCTATTATTTTTGTAATGGAACATTTGAATACTTATAATATATGCTGTATAATTAGTAAAGCACATGAACTAAAATGAAGTCAGTACAGTATTACCTACTGTGGTGGTTTGATTTAGGCATCCTGCATAAGCTTAGGTGTTCTGAATGCTAGGTTCTAGGTTCTGGATGCTAGGTTCTAGGTTCTGGATGCTAGGTTCTAGGTTCTGGATGCTAGGTTCCCAAATGATGGATACTTGGGAATTAATACCTCGTGGAGGCAGTGCATTGTTGGGGGCAGGCATATGGGTATTATAGCAAGTGTCCCCTGCCAGTGTTTAGCACACTCTCCTGTTGATACTTTCCACCTTATGTTGGCCAGAGGGTGATGTCCACTCTCTGCTCATGCCATTATTTTCCCCTACCATCATGGAACTTCCCCTCGAGTCTTTAAACTAAAATAAAACTTTTTTTTTTTAACTCCACAAGCTCTTGGATGGGTGATTTCTACCAGCAATGCAAATCTGACTGCACCAGCAATGTTGGTACTGACAGTGGTGTTGCTGAAAAATACCTTATTTGTGGCTTTGGTCTTTTGGAGCTGATTTTCAAGAGGAATGTGGAAGGATTTGAAACCTTGGCCTAAGAGATACCTTGCAGTGCTGTAAGTACAGCTTGATGCCTTTTTCTAGTCAGAGTTGCAAGACCTGAATGCAGTAAGAACTATAGACTGTGAGGTTTTGCTTATGAGAGTGAAAAGGAGCTTTGCCTGTACTGGGCTAGAGGCAGTTTGTGTGTGAGTTCTTGCTATTATAGCCATGTCCTCAGCAGTTGTGCAGGATTGAAGTGTGTAGAAATGGGCTGGTGTGAGCAGAGGGATATGGCACAGAAATGAAATCTTTGGGCTGAAACATCTGCCACTTCAGCTCTACCTATATGAGAGATCACATCTTTGAGACTGGGACTGCACTGCTGACCTGCACTGGGGCAACAGGAAGAATGTAGACTCTTTTGAAGGGGTCTGAGTGCTCAAGGAGTGTCCTGTTCTTCAAAGTCTGATTTACTCACCCTTGGATTGACAAATTGGCACCCTACCTGGTATTATGGAGTGTAAGAAATGCAGGAAAAGAGGGTCATTGGGTTTGCAACAAAGTCTTGTGCTTTGGAAATGACCATGGAAAAGTGTGGAGCAGGTTTGCTGGTTGCCTGCATGGAGACCCAATTGAGCTATGAGGATGAACCGTGGATTGCAGTGGAGACCCAGGGGAGATGCCAGGCCATAAAATGGCTGTCTAAGAAAGCTGCTGGCCCTGAATGAAGTTTTCCAGGTCTGTGAATAGCCTAGCTGGAAGGGAAGGATTAGAACACCAGAGACTTGTTTGTTGGAATTATCAGTCTTGGTGATTTGTCACTGACTGCAGTTGTTGGACTTGGAACTACAGAGTTTGATATTTTGCCTGTTTTAAATCTTGTATTGATTAAATATTTCTTTGCTTTGCCCAATGCCATCTTTGGCAATGTGAATGTGTATTCTATGCCATCATAGGTTTTTTTTTTTTTTTTTCAGGTATTTTTTTTGGTATTATAACTCAGTTAAAAGACCTTGGATTCTTAGCTGGGCATGGAAGTGCATGCCTTTAATCCCAGCACTCAGGAGGCAGAGGTAGGAGGATCACTGTGAGTTCAAGGTCACCCTGAGACTACATAGTGGATTTCAGGCTGTCTGGGCTAGAGTGAGACCCCACCTCAAAAAACAAAAACAACAACAACAGCAAAAGACCTTTGGATTATGGAGATGTTTGAACATCATTAGGATTGAGAAAAAAAAATAATGGGGACTTTTAAAGTTGTACTGAATGCATTGCTTTTAACATCATGTATAGTTATCAGTTTATGGGGGCCAGGGGCAGAATGTGGTAGTTTGATTCAAGTGTCCTCCATAAACTTACATGTTCTGAATGCTAGGTTTCCAGCTGATGGAAATTGGGAATTAATGCCTCCTGGAGACAGTGTATAGTTGGGGGCGGGCATATGGGCATTATAGCCAGTGTCCCCTTGCCAGTGTTTGGCACACTCTTCTGTGGCTATTTTTTATCTTATGTTGGCCAGGAGATGATGTCCACCCTCTGCTCATGCCATTGTTTTCCCTTGACATCATGGAGCTGCCCCTTGAGTCTGTAAGCTCAAGATGTTCTTGGTTGGGTGATTTCTATCAGCAATGGATATCTGGCTGCAACACCTACTAAATATCACTTTTATAGCTTTAGAGAAAATTTAAGTGAGACAATGTAAAGGCAGGGTGAGGATAGAAACAAAACTGAACAAGATGAAGCCCCAGTACTATTAAAGGTTACAGTCGGGCTGGAGAGATGGCTTGGCGGTTAAGCACCTGCATGTGAAGCCTAAGGACCCCGGTTCAAGGCTCGATTCCCCAAGACCCACGTTAGCTAGATGCACAAGGGGATGCAGGCATCTGGAGTTTGTTTGCAGTGGCTGGAAGCCCTGGCGCACCCGTTCTCTCTCTCTCTCTCTCTCTCTCTCTCTCTCTCTCTGCCTCTTTCCCTCTCTGTCACTCTCAAATTAATAAATAATAGCTTACCCATAACTTTGGGCTAACTCCACAATGCATGACCCATATACTTCAACAAGGAGGGGCCAAGGGGCGGGGGTAGGTCACGGATGAGCCTAATAATGGTACCAAACTGACTGTATTTGCTGAATACAAAACTAACTAATAAAGAAAAAAAAAGAAAAGAAAAGTAAAAAAAAAAAAAATGAACAGTCAACATTCAGGTATTCGTATTGATAATTAGAGATTGCAATAGAAAATTATACTGTGGCAAGTTCAAGATATTGGAGATATCTCAATTCATATAGGGTGCCATAAAACTGCAATGAACTGGATAACTTATTGATACCAGAAATCTATATTCCAGTATGAGGCAGGGAAGCCCAAGATCAAAGCATCAGAAAAATCAATTCCTGATTCAGGAACACTTCCTCATTCATACAAAATATCTTCCCTCTGTGTTTTCATTGTGTAAAGGGCCAGCGAATTGCTTCAGGCCTTAATCACATTCCTGTCATCACCGAATGGCCACCCAGACATCCCCCCTCCTAGTAGCATTGACTTGGGCCTTACAATTTCAACATGTGAACTTGGAGGGGCACAAACCATCAAGCCACAGAAGAAAAGTTCCCTCAGAGTTACATCCACTTAAGGAAGTCTTACATATATCAGATGCTCATAAAAGGTATACAGAAGCCTTTAGGCACATGCACACCTTTAAGACACATACAATTAGCTCTACCTTAAAACAAAGAAATATCTACTGCTTACAGTGGATATATCTGTTATCTATATTATAGCAAAAATGAAGTAGAACTCATGATTCACTGTCGTGTTATAAAATAACAAGAGCTCCACACTATGTCACTGGAAAAAAGAATTATTTTCATATGCATTCTATAAATAACATGATACTTATAATTACCTTTCTGTCTTTCACTGACTATACCAGTAATCTATTGATTATCATCCTGACAATTCATGTAGTAAGATGAAGGATGCCAATTGTTTCCAATTCCCAAATTATAAATAACTATTTTCTGAAGAATAGATACAAAGCACCATGTCATTTCTGTCTGTCTTCTAAAAAATATTTCTTCATTGTTATTTGCAATGAATATTTGTTGGTGGGAAGTGGTAGAGAGAGAGAAATGATGACTCCTAATGCTAGGGCAGGTTTTTCTTCCCACACATAGCTTGAGACCTTGTTGAATATGATTCTCAGGTTGCAAAGCAGATTCACTGCAGTAACAAGATCATGGAGCCAAATACCAAAAAGTCATAATCTGACACTGTAGATCTTTTGTCTCTGAAATCCTGGCAAAACAACCACAGTGTGTTAGGAGTTACCCCAGCTGCCAAGAATTTCTGTTCTCTCTCTCTCTCTCTCTCTCTCTCTCTCTCTCTCTCTCTCTCTCTGTGTGTGTGTGTCTTTCTCTCTCTCCTTGTGGCTCTTCTTGTCTCATATACTAACCTACTTCCATTTCCTTTCTTTTATCCTACCTTCATCCTTTCTCTCCCCCAAACACATATTAACGCACTCATACACATTTTGCCAAGAGATGGTTAGATCATCACTAACTCTATTCAGCATATCTAAATGTAGTGTTTAACATTGCGTTAATTTAACTTCTTTTGTCATACTCTAGATTTTGCTTCTCCTGCTGGTGAGAAGGATTCTCTTAATGCCAAGGTTTGGGAGAAACGCCACAGACTCGTCTCCATACTGGAAGTAACCAGGGTGTTGCTGCAACTCAAACAAGTATGAAAAACTCCTCATGAGCTATTCTCTGTCACACCTGAACACAATTGCAGCTCGTTTTCTCTCCTATACAAACATCAAAAATATATTTCAGTATAGATAAAAATGAGGAAGATAGAATATTAAGAACAAAACTTAACCAGTTGAAAATTATGACAACAATGTTTTGAATTCTTTGTCTTCTCAGTTTGGCTTGTTACCTAAATCTAGGTTCTAAAACCTCCATGAGAGAGAAAAAAAAAAATTGTTAAGCCTAAAACCCTATGTAAACTGTAAAGGCACCAAGGTCTTGGGAAGGCCAGTGAGAAGTAAAACTCTAGAAGTTTAAATTATGACAATTTCAGGACAAATTCATCCCTAATCAAGGATATGGGAAACTTATTTCTGACTACGCACAACACTGGTCAGATTTCAAAAGAATTTCTCTGATTAAAAAAAAAAAAAAAAAAAAACGTTTTGAGGAAGCTTGACAGACATTGCACTTCCTTTTCACAGAAGTGGTCTCAATCAATCATGGGGACATGACATTTATTTAGCCTGTGTCCTAGCCCCAAGAATATCAGTCCTCTTACCCTTAATTCTTTTTTTTTTTTGTTTCAAAAAGTGTCTATTCTACCTATTTCAATAAACACAGAAGTATATTTCTGTGCAGATGACTTTTTTTTACTTATTAGATACTATGAAGATAAGTCATCATTTTTTATTGAAACTGCTTTACATCTAGTTTATTGTTCTTAAAAAATAGTACTTCTATTTATTTGTCCAATTTATTGACATATGAACTTTGACCTCATATAGAAATGAGGTTCATAGAGGCATTGCTTGTCTGGGGATAATCACTTCTAATTAACACCAAACATGTTTTGAGCTTTGTGCCCATTGTCTCTATATAGAAATACCATCATACTTTGCTGGAACATTCATGTATGTTCTTGCGTGCAGGCACATGGAGGTCAGAGGATGACCAGAGTGTAGGCATTCACCTTCCACCTTGCTTAGATGGTATCTCTTGCTCATGATTGTGAATCCTGGGAGCTTCCAGTCAGTTCTCCTGTCTGCCGTTCCAGCCCTAGGTGGACTGGGTATACAGTCACTAGGGCCAGCTACACAGAATCAGGCAACTATGTGGAGTCTGGGGATCCAACCTAAGGTCCTCCCATTTGTACAAGAGCTTTATCCATAGAACCATCTTCCAGACCCTAATCTGTTTATTTATTTATTATTTTTAAAGCAGACCAAGTTGAACTGGAACTCAGTCTGTACTGGAGGGTAGCCTCATACTTACGACAAATCATCAAACACAGTTTCAAGAGTCCTTGGATTACAAATGTGACCCATCAGGAATACTTTAATTATTTAATTTTACTAATGCAAAAGTAATGTTTAACTGAATTGTTTTCAGGTAAATCTTGCATTTCTTACTTTTAAAGATCTTTAAAAATATCACTTTCTGTGTGTAAGTATCTACATTTAATAAAGGTTAAACAGCTTTCTTTGGCAAATAACAAATTACACAAAACTATCTCATCTCAAAGCAATTTACAGCGATTCAGTGAGCATAATTATGCATTAATGAATTCAGTTCTAGATGGTTCCTACAAGGAAGATCCTTTAACATTTAAAATATGACATATAAATTAAAAATCTAACAGAAATTTTAAGAATATTTTTCTTATCTATAAAAAGTGCACATTTAATCATTTGTTTTTGGTGTTTTAGAACATTTTTGTTTGAAAATGGTAGTGGTCATCATTCAAATTTACAATTCAGACAAAATTTCTGAGTTAAAACACTGACGTGATATTTTGTACTGAAGCAGATTTTAGAGAAGTGAATGCAGCCAGCTAATTGTAAAGCAAATGTTTATCGTTCCATATTTTCCAGACAAGTTTTTTTATTTTAAAACAAAAAAGATCTTTTCTCAACTGCTGAAATTATGCCATTTTACATAAATTATTTGGACATAAATGCATTAAAGTGACATGAAGCTAAATTAAGCAGATTTTATATTAAAAATAAGCTGAAATTTCTCCAATAATCTTTTATCAATGTCTTCCAGCTTTTACCATTCACTGTCATCTCTGAAGATTGATACAAGATAAAAGAATTTCAAAATATATAAAAGGGTTCTCTAGGGCTGGAGAGATGGCTTAGCGGTTAAATTCTTGCCTATGAAGCCTAAGGACCCCAGTTTGAGGCTCGATTCCCCAGAACCCACATTAGCCTGATGCACAAGGGGGCACACACGTCTGGAATTCGTTTACAGTGGCTGGAGGCCCTGGCACACCCATTCTCTCTCTCTCTCTCTCTCTCTCTCTCTCTGTCTCTTTCTCTCTATGTCACTCTCAAGTAAATAAATAAAAAGGAACAAAAGAATTAAAAAAATAAATAAAAGGGTTCTCTAGAGCCAAAATTGCTGAAAATTCATGTAAAAATAAATATTTAATTCTGAGACTTAATTTGCAAACCCATTGGTGAGGAATATCAATGATTTCTAAAAAATGAAAACATGCCCTAATAATAGTTAGTATTGTATGTGGCTGTTTATATAATATGAAATTTCTCATTAGGATATAATTAATGGATTTCTTTAAATCTTTCTTCCTTTCTAATTTGGGTATTTTTATTTGCTTTTCCTTTCTCTTTGCTCATGAGCTCTGTTAATTACTCATGATACTCAAATGGTGTTATTCAGACTGCACACTCTTTCCATGTACCAGATCTCATAGAAAACACTTTCAGCTTTTCCTTATTTATTCTGTTAACCATGGGTATTTTTATAAGAGTTATGTTAAGGAGAATTTAATTGTTATTACCCATATTCACAGGCCTTATAATGAAAGTGGGTCTAACATTATTAAGTGTATGATTTTATGAATATATTGAGATGACCATGAGGCTTTTAAAGTATTTTATTCTGTTAATGACATAGACCACTCATGGTTTGGCATAGAATATACCTAATTTGTGTCTCAGATATAATCCTATTTTCCAGTGATATTTATGTCATAATTTGATATGTCATTGAATTGTTTCTTAGCTTTTTATTGTAAATGATTATATCTCTGTCAATTACAGCTATTGCATTGCTCTTTTTTCCCCTTAGGTTATCTTCTCTGTCCTTAACATCAGGACCTTATAATACATCCTGACCTTATAATACAAGATTTGATGTATTTCCTCTACTTCTGATGTTTGGAAGAGTTTGAGAGGCATTATCAGCTTTTATTTGCTTATTTTATAGAATTCACCCATTAGTTCTTCTGATCCAGTTTCTCTATGTTGAGAATTTTTTATTGTTATTATCATTAGTTTTGTTACTTAAATCTCTATTTGCAAGAGGTAGGTTCAGGCTTTATATTTCTTTTCCATTCACATGTGTAATGATATTTCTTTATAAGAATTTTTAAACCACTTTAGGTTATCCAGGTTTGGTATATAATTATCCAACATAGCCCATTAAAAATCATTATTATTTCTGTTTGCTGATAATATTATTTATATGTAAAATAATAAATATAGTCCTAAATACCTTTAGAGCAAAAAAAATGAGGTCATAAATCTACAGAATGCAAAATCAAAAGAAAATGAGTTCCATTTCTCCACATCAATAATAGTCTATCATAGAAATCAATAAAACAATGCCATTTACAGCTCATCAAAGCATAAATTCTTAGGAGTCATTTTATCTCAGAGAAGTTGAAAGATCTGTATAGTGAAACTGATGAAGCACTGAAGAAGATACAGGTAAGTGGAAAGATGCCCCAAAGTCATAGCTTGAAATATTAACATTGGCCAATATACATACTACCCAAAGATACATACAGACTTAGTGTAGTCCTGATGAAAACTACAAAGCCATTTTTGATTGGAATAAGAAAACAATCCTAATATTTTTATAGAAACACAAAAACCCAGATTATCCAAAGATAAATCTGAAGATAACTCAGTTCATGATTTTAAATCATATTACAGAGCAACATTAATAAA
This sequence comes from Dipus sagitta, assembly GCA_036346955.1. Classification (NCBI taxonomy): domain Eukaryota; kingdom Metazoa; phylum Chordata; class Mammalia; order Rodentia; family Dipodidae; genus Dipus; species Dipus sagitta. The sequence continues at coordinate 170,399,701 of CM070774.1, forward strand.
AATAGTATAGTTTTAGAATTAACAAGCTACATACATCAAAAGAGCATGTTAGGGAGCCCCCAAATAAACCCATGAATATATGGTTAAGTGATTTTTTGAGCATGCAATCAATAATATACAAATGAGAAAAAAAAATCTTCAATAAACAGTGCTGAGGAAAGTAGATAGGTACATGAAAGAAAATGAAATTTGAATGTTAAACCATTTTAAACAATCAACAAATGTCAACAAACATTGGGTAGACTATGGAAAAATGAAATATAGTGTACATAGTTCGTGTGAATATGGGTAAGTGCAGCAACATGGAAAATGATGTTGAGATTCTTAAAGGCGTTCAAATAGAACTGTCACAGGAGCTAGTCAGCACGATTCTGATGATAAGCACAAGAAAGTGAAATGACCACCACATAAGAACACTGTACTGGGGGCTGGAGAGATGGCTTAGCAGCTAGGGCGTTTGTCTGTAAAGCCAAAGGACCCCAGTTTGATTCTCCAGGACCTAAGTAAGCCAGATGCACAAGGGGGCACATGTATCTGGAGTTCATTTGCAGTGGCTGGAGGCCCTGGTGCACCCTCTCTCTCTCTCTCTCTCTCTCTCTGTCTCTCTCTCTCTCTTCTCTCTCTCTCCCTCTTTTTCTCTCATAAATAAATAAAAGTTTAAAAAAAGAACATTCTACTGTGAGACAGTGACTTTCAAGTCCTGCAACTAAGCAGAATTTATGATCTGGAGTTCCTTTCCAGCCCTGTATTCTGCCTGCTTAGCATGATGTAACTGGTTACATGTGCTTTAGATGTGCTGAACTTCACAGTTGGTCAATACTGAAATGTTAGACACGTTGCCATGACCATAAGCCACGGTCCTTGTTTTCACAACTAATGACCCGGTTGTGTTCCTGGCCCAGTAGAATGTGTGTATGCATGGAATTTGGTGACCACCCTTGACAGCAAAGGAAGCAGAAAGCAATGAATTACCCACAGGAAGGTTGAAAGCAACAGGTCGGCATAGACTGATACCATCCGTGAGTGGTATAAGGTGAATGTGTGTGTTCTGGGTCAACACATTTCACTAGCTCTGTCCCTAAGTCCCTTCCTTTGAGCAAATGTTTAAGGGTATATTTGTAGACAAAGAACCTTGACCCTTAACTCCCACATTGCTTGTACCTTGTTCATGCACTGCTGCTTTTGTTGGTTAATAGATATGCCTGATAGTGCCTGCATCAGCACCCGAGGCAGCAGCAGGCCTGTTCTTGGTTTAAATGACCTCCAGAGTCTTTCCTTAGGGCACCGCTGCCAGGATGGGAGGGACAGGAATGTTCACTCATCACACGGTCAGTGAGGCCATCTTCAACCAAAGACCAAACATTGCCGTTTGGACTCCTCTAACAGCTTCATACATGCCTTTAAAACATCACATTTTACCATGAAAATGCTAGATTTTCAAAGGTGGATTAAGTGAAAAACATTAGTAAAAAATCTATAAATGACCATTTTAAAGTATGATTTTATTATATTCACTAAAGAGTCATATATATATATATATATATATATATATATATATATTCATATTAAATTTTAAAAAATATATTACAAATAGTGATGCTTATGTGTAAAGTATTCAATCCCCATACAAAATGTACTTGATTTATTTGCTTTTTAGAGATTAATATGTCATTAAAATCCATTTTTCCTCTGTCACTACTCCATGCCAATTTTGCATGGAAATTTTGATTAAGTGGATGATAGCAATGTTACCTGGGTATGTTTTTTTTTTATTTTTTTTTTATTAACGTGTCTGAGAAAAGAGGAAAGTCACACTCAGTATAACAGATGGCATCCGGGTTGCAGGCAATGATGGCACTCTAGGAAGTGTTTTATTTAACATTCAATGTACTTGCGCCTACATGATCCATGCGAATTTCTCTGTTTGTTTTAATCTTGCTTCACAGTTGAGTATCATTGTATTACTCTATAAGGGTTCAGTTTGTTCTCCCTGTTCATCTGTAGCATGCTTGACTATTTCCTGTAACTACAGAAATCTCAAAGCAGGTGTTTTCAAATGCTGCTATTTTCCATTTGGCTCACAAAGAGGAAACAACATCAACAGCTATTCCACCCAGCATTGGCTCAGAACCAGCGAGAGAGAGCCGCAGAGAAGCAGTTGTTCAGAGAGAAAGGAGCATGCTTTCACTCTTCCAGGAAAGCTGCAGGACACTTGAGAGGTGATTGGGACTGGAATTATGGAGGGAGAGTGATCAGAACCCAGCTGTGAAGGAAATGGGGAATAAGGAATGGGGGAGTATGCATATATCAATGTGCACATTAGTGTCGTACTAATATGGGCATAATTTAGAGGACCCCATTTTCAAGGCGACTTGTCTTTATTGCCTACTATATCCATCAACAAATAGAGCCCAAACCACTAGTAATATTTATCCTCATAGTCCACTCCCTCTATGATCAAATACTGGGCTGCCTCTCTCTTTCTCATCTTTTCTTACTCCCAAACATTTTCTTTCACACTCTAACATTCATAGTAGTTCATATTCAAACTGTATTTTTTATGGCTATAATTTTCCTTAACACAAATTTTATCACTCTTATGAAGATATTAAAGTTTCTTATAGCTCTCAACTTCTGCCATATATTATTATTGCGCCAAAAATAACCCTAGAGTTATGTGGGGGACACTCTCTTAGCACCTCTTTTTGTTATTCCATTTTCATCAATTTTCTAAAACAGCTCTTGTCAAAAATTAAAAAAGGGGCTCTGTATATTTTTTTGTTTGTTAATTGCAGTTCTGTGTATAAAACTGAGGGCTAGAAAGCAAGCACTCTATCATCTTACTACACTTCTACCCTGTCTGTACTTTTGACCCGATTCTCAATTTTCATCTTTATACAGAATTCTTTTTTTTTCTTTTTTCTTTATTAGTCAGTTCTGTATTCAGCAAATACATTTAGTTTGGTACCATTATTAGGTTCATCCGTGACCTACCCCCTCCCCTTTGCCCCTCCTTGTTGAGGTATAAGGGTCATGCATTGTGGAGTTAGCCCACAGTTATGGGTAAGCTAAATGTCTCTGCATATCATGACCCAACATGTAACTCTGACATTCTTTCCGCCCCCTCTTCCGCAAAACTTCCCTGAGCTATGTTGGATTCATTTTTGGTCTGCTTCAGTGATGAGGTGTTGGGGGCCTCTGAGGCTCTGGCTCTCTGATTTGGTTTCTGTATCATCACTTTCTGAGAGTTAGGATATGATCCAGTTGGTGATATTCATCTTTTGGGGGACTTTCTTCACACTGGTTTTCCATTCTGTCTCTGATTAATTTTAGTTTTTTTTTTAACTGCCCCTTTATGGCACCTCTGACCATTTCATGCAATTGAGGGGTATCCTGAGAGAGACCCTTGGTATCATTCCTCAGTATCATTCATTCAGTTCATCAGTAAATATGATGGTGTAATCTTCCATTGTCTTGAATGTCCATCTATGCTATTCCCTCATTATCAACCTGAATAACTCAATAAGCCCAGAACTGGCCCACCTGCTTCAAGTTTGATTCCTTCAGTCAAGACTGACACGACAAGTAGGGAATTATGTGGTGATAAGATCCTTGCAGAAAATATATTTGTTGTGCTTAAGTTTAAATTTCACTTTCAAAGAAAATGACAAATATACTATTTGCAAAGGCCTAGAAGAAGCACATATACCTGATAATTTTAAAACTTGCAGCTCTGTGATGGGATGATATTAGAGAAAGCTCAGAAATGTTACACTTTGCAGCTGAAAAGGCATTTGTTCAGTAGAGGAAAAACATTAGATCTCTAATTTCTGAGCATGAATTATAAAGTCAGTCTACTAGTAAAGGTCTCAATGTTCTATATCATTTTGTCTATTGAGTTTTAATTTATAGTTCCACTATTTAAAAAGGAGCACTATTTTCAAACTACTGGAAGTCACTATACAGGCTTTGCAAGCAAGTGCCTTTATCTGCTAAGCCATAATCCCAGCTTTAATTTCTAACATTGTCAATTTAAAACTATTGATATTTTATACACTTCTGTAGTTGTTTACAATTTCAAATATTGTAATATAAATACATTTATATCGTTTTTCATGAAAATATACTAAAACCTTATGAATTTTGGATATTTTAATAAAAACTATGGGTATGTCTCTGATAATTCTACCAAGCACTAACTCTTTGTTTAAATCATCTATTTTGTTTTCTACTACAAATGCATTAAGTAATTTTTGGTGATTATATATGTATGTATACACACACACACACACACACACACACACACATATATATATATATATAGTATTACAAGTGTTTGTAAATGTTTATCAATTACAGTTTTGGGGCCTAATATAATTGGCTAGTTTTTTGGTTTATTTTGTTTGTTTGTTTTTTGATTTATTTACTTATTTTTGGTTTTTCTAGGTAAGGTCTCACTCTAGCCCAGGCTGGCCTGGAATTCCCTATGTAGTCTCAGGATGGCCTTGAACTCCTACCTCTACCTCCCAAGTACAGGGATTAAAGGTGTGCATATGCCACCATACTCGGCCCAATTGGCTCGCATTATATGATGGTGTCAGTAACTATTTTAGATAAAATTGTCACAATAAATGACACATATTGATAATATCTCATTAATATAGCAAAATGATAAAGAAACTTACCTTTTAAACATACATGTCTAGTGTAATGTTAATGTTGGACTTTAATAGATAATAGGAATGTCTGTTATCTATGGAAAATGCATATAATGAATTAATGGGTATATGCCAAAGCTTGTTTCTGTTTTAAAGGTGGAAGTATTTTGTCCAAGCAACTCATAATCTAAGATATTTAGCAGCAAACAACCTGAAGTGATGCTCATACAAGTGCAATAGTAGCAAACAGCCATTTTGGGTAAGCAACTGCTCTTTATTTGGCTAACAGATCTGCTCAATGGAAGGAACCCATAGCTGGAGCTGAGAAACAAGTCAGAACCATATCCAAAAATGAGCCCTCTCTCCATTATCAAGCTCCCACAATTGTGAGTTACAAGAGAACCTAAAACTATCAAATTCTCTCTAAAATTATAATGGTTATCCCATTTATCTGGTGCTGACTTCACTCTCCACTGGAGAATTTGTTCTCTTTTTCAGATGACACAGATCCTGAGGAGAGAGAGAGTCAGCCCATCGCAACTCAACAGGGCCCCAGCTGAAACAATAGAGTAATTGGGGAAATGAGCAAGTGTGCTGCTTTCTTGGTGAACCTGGTACCAGCACAAGGGTGAAGGAGAGACACAGAGGACACTCAACTTCTACCAAACCCGATATCCAGAGACACAGAGGCTTCCAAGACCTCATCACTGAAGTAGACCTAAAATGAACCCAAAATGGCTCAGGGAAATTTGCGGAAGAGGGGGCAGAAAGAATGTCAGAGTCATTTGTTGGGACATTATGCACAAAGACACTGCCTCTTGCTTATTACTAATGGCTAACATCACAATGTATGACACACATTCCCCAATGAGGAGGGTCCCTTTGGAAGTGGGAGGACAGGAAGGAGGCTAACAATGGTACCAACATTGTTGTATACCCACTGTGTACATAACTAATAAAAATATTTTTTAAAAAATCTAAAAAATGCAGAGATATAGAAATAAAATTTACTTAAATCACATTTTACACTTTAAATGATAACCCTTGAAGATATGGTCACTTTAATACAAATTAATTTAATACATGAAAAACCATTTTAGGGACTGGAGAGATGGCTTAATGGTTAAGGCATTTGGCTGCAAAGCCAAGGGATCCAGGTTTGATTCTCCAGGATCCATGTAAGCCAGATTTACAGGGCGACACATGCATCTGGAGTTTGTTTGCGGTGGCTGGAGGCCCAGGTGTACCTCTCTGCCTCTTTATTACTCTCAAATAAATAAATAAATAAACAAATAAATAAATAAAATTTATAAAAAAAGAAAAGCCATTTTAAAGGTTTATTCAACATCCCAGCAACTCTTTATCCTTAAGATTTTAATGACCTGATAACTCTATTATGCAGTTAAGCCTGTCTCTCTCCTTGCATGCATTGCTGGAGTCCTCTTGAGTAATTTAAACCCTGTTCAGAAGCAAACTTTCCTTCTACTTTGTATTTTCCCTTGTGAGATTCAGGAAATGCCTGTGCGTATACAGGAGAGGAAAGCAGATGTGAAGAACATTGGCAGATGACCAGGTGACCACTCATGGCCCCAGTCACGCCACCCAATAAAAGTTATACTTAGTTTATATGTCATTCTGGAGATCTTTTTATTACTATTGTAAGATTTGTGTATTACACTTGTTTTATAATGGACTCACATATTCTCTTGTATTCAACTTCTGGCCGCAGGAAGCATTAAGTCTGTTCATAATGAAATAGCATAGATGTTTCTGTAACTTACTATTGTTGAAATACTACATAGCAAAACTAGTATGAGAAAAAATTTACCAGCCATTAATAAATGTGGAATTTTACAGATAAATACATCAGTACAATGTAGTTACCTTCATGTTGCTAGGATGAAACACCTGACAAAAAGCCGCGGATTGGAGGAAAAGGTTTTTTTTTTTTTTTTTTTTTGGTATTGTTTTGTTTTGTAAGATAGGGTCTTGGTCTAGCCCAGGCTGACCTGGAATTCACTATGTAGTCTCAGGCTGGCCTTGAACTCACAGCGATACTCTTACCTCTGCCACCCAAGTGCTAGGATTAAAGGCTTGTGCCACCATGACCAAGTCAGGACTTTTGTTTGCTTGTTTGTTTTAGCGTGGCTTACACTCCTGAGACGAAGGTTCAGGATAGCAGGGAGTGGACAATAGAGCAGAGGCTGCTCAGCACATCTTTGCAGGTGGAAAGCGACAGCAGGAAAGTGCCCTGCACTTGGCAAGCTAACTATAACACCCCAAAGCCCATCTTCCATAACGCCCCTCCTCCAGCCAATGTCCACCTCCCACATCCCTGCCAGCTGGAGACTAAACAACCGAACATAAGAATTCGTTGGGAGACATCTGACTCAAACAACCACATGCATTTACTCTATTTTTCTTTATAAAAGTTAAAATTTTACATCCTGAATATTTGTAAGTCCCAATATATATACATAATATAAGACCTTTAGAGAAGGCCTAGTGCGTCTGATTTTATATGGGTACTTGGGAATCATACCCAAGTTGTAACGTTTTGCAAGAAGGTGCCTTTAATTGTGGAGTTATCTCTCCAGCCCAATATTGATTCTTGAATGTGCTTAATCAGTGAGTCAATCTTACAAAAGTATGTGCAATGGAAGACAAAAAATATGATTCAGTAATTCAGGCTGAATTACAAATTAAATGGACTCATATCATAGGTTCACATTATTCTACATGGAATTCTACATTTCATAAATTCATTGGTGAAGTTAAATGGCAAAGCCTAGAAAATATAATTGTATAAATATTTACTGAGTATCTTTCTTTAAGGCTCTCTGATAGGCACACCACAATATTTCTGTAAATTTCTTGATTATGACAATTCTAACTTACATTCTCCTTAAGACTGTCATTGTGAAATCCAGAAATCCCATAATAAGACTAAATATTACACATAGGCACAAACACACACACACGCACACACACCCACACCACATAGACTGAAGTGACAGTCAGAAACCTGTAAATATTTATGAGAATATTTGATTTCATCATTTGTAATTCATGCTTTTTTCTTTGTATATTATTGACAACTTCCATAATTATAGGCAACAAACCATGATAATCCCCCCCCTCAATTTCCCCTTCAAAACTCCACTCTCTGTCATATACCCTCCCCCTCTCAATCAGTCCCTCTTTTATTTTTATGTCATCATCTTTTCCTTTTATTATACTGGTCTCATGTAGGTACTGCCAGGCACTGAGAGGTCATGGATATCCAGGTTATTTTGTGTGTGGAAGAGTGCATTGTAAGGAGGCCTATCCTTCCTTTTGCTCTTACATTCTTCCCACCACCTCTTCAGCAATGGACCCTGAGCTTTGGAAGGTGTGATAGAGATGTTTCAGTGATGAGCACTCCTCTGTCACTTCTTCTCAGCACTATGGTGCCTTTTGAGTCATCCCAGAGGTTCGCCGCCATCTGAAAAGAGAAGCTTCTCTAACCCAAAGTGAGAGTAGTATTAACATATGGATATGGAGAGAAGTGTTTACAGTGTAGTTTGGTGAGCATAATATGTGCATTTAGCCAAACACCAGCAGGCGTTGCACCCCTAGGGTTTATCACTTCCCCAATCATAGGTTTTCAGTATCAGGCATGTATTCCTTCCCATGGAATGGGCCTCCAGTCCATTCAGAGAGCAGTTGTTTTTCCCCATAACAGACATGCCACTATTGCACTCATTGGCTCATTTGACCTGGTTGGCCTAACTTAGGGGTTGCAGTGTCCACTGTTGCTTATCTCTACTAGTGACTTCTCTGTCTCCCATAGACCTGCATGCTGTGTATTTTTTTCCAGCTTTCTATCATCTAGTCTACAGGGAGGAGATTATTTATGTTGTTTTCAACCCCTAGAAAATTTATTTGGTTATTTATAAATGTGATATTTGTTTTGTTTTTTTCAGCAGAGATACTTCTATGAACCATTTGTTGCAAAATTTCATTTAGAAAAACGTTGGGTGTTACATGTGGTTGTTTTGGCTAGTGAGCTGAAGTGGTTTTCAGAAAGAGCATGATAGTATGGCATAGATAATAACCACCAAAACCTCAATGTGGGAGGAGATTCCATCTTTGAATCTTATGCCACCCATCAACACTGATGATCCCTACTTTTTGTAGGTTGGCTATCAATAAAGTATCATTACAATGAATTCCACATAAAGCACAGTCATCTTTCCGTCTGACTACAAAAGTTAAAGACTTTATGTTGATGTAGATTTTAAATACTTATTGCACAATTACACATAGGCTGCATAGACAAGAAAATAATGAAGGATCAATACTCTTGATTTAGTCAATGAACAAATTAAAAAATAATACTTATAGTACACTAGTATTTTCATCTTAGAGGACAAAGGTAAACCAAATTTACAAATAAGTACAACAATAAAATAGTGCTACATGCACCAATATATATTTTCTTCTTTTATTTTTTTTCATTTTTCTGAGGTAGGGTTTTGCTCTAGCCATTGCTTTCATTGTGTAAGATACCATTTTAAGGAAATTTTGATTTTAAATCTGATAGAATAAATTATTTTATATATTTTCACTAATGCTGTGTTAATAATTGGATACATGGCCAATTCAAGCTTTTATACTCATCCTTAGATAAAGTTGAGCATTAATAATAACATCTCCTTGTTTACTTTTTAACATATTTTGATTATTAATTTATTTTCAATCAGGGGTAGAGAGAGAGAATGGGTTCACCACGACCTCTAGTCATTGCAAACAAACTACCAATCCATGTACCACTTTATTCATCTTGCTTTACATGAACACTGGGGAACTGAACCCGAGTTGTTAGACATTGTAGGCAAGCACCTCTTTCCAGCCCTCTTTGTTTAGTTTTAAACACCCTGTGCATCTGATTCATGTGGGTTTCTGGTGTCTCAAGTCTATACATTTGTGCTTCATTATTTTCATAATTAATCATTTGCTTCATAAGCATATTAACACATTATTTCTTTAAAATGTGTGACCATATATAATGTACAGATTGACACCATTTAATGATATCCATAAGTTTGTTATACACGAAAATCAGTATATCAATGCATTGCTTCCATGAATTTTCAGGTGTGTGTGTGTATATGTGTGTGTATGTTTGGAACGTGTTAAACATGAAAGATTCATGATTAGTTAAAACAGCTATTACTTTATTTCTGCAAGACTAGAGAAATAAATTGAATAAACACTGAAAATGGATGAACACCAAGTATATATTGTCATGAAGGATAGAGCCTGTTCCCAATAAGCAAAGGTTACTGCTTTCACTGAGAGTTAGAAAAATCTGTCTGTACAATTAAAATTTAAGCTAAGAAACGAGTGATCTCGGTGCAAGAGAAGATTAATATGCTGAAAAAATACATGATTTCTTCTGTATGATCCATGCGCATTATTCCTGTGGCAGATGGAACACCAGGCATTTACTGAAATGCAAAGCAGGGCCAGTGTGGCAAGAGTATCTGGTGCTAATGGGGACATGAGACAAGGCGAGGCTAGAGAAGTGAATGAGCGTTGGACCAATGGACATGTTAGGATTTTAGGTTGTTATCCTAAGAGTGATGTAGATTTAAATGTTATTTGAATGTGAATGTATTTCCCAAGTTAACATATGGCACAGTAATGAAGAATAAATAGAGAAATACTTAATAAACAACCAGCATCAATATTAAATTTGGCCACAAAATATAGTGGCAGATGAGAGAAATAAAACCATGTATTTTATTCTATAAACAGAAAATGACCCCCATTTATATCATTACTATTGCTTCCTGTTTCCACTCATTATTCTCTCTCAGGCCCAGTGATCACAATCCTTAACTAATGATAGGAAAGCTAGTAAAAATGTAACATAAAATGACTTCAGGTCTGCTTTTAAGAGACAGAAGATGCCGTCCTTGGCTCAGCGTATGGATGTACTTCATGCATATGGTTTAATATGAAGGCTGTTACCACCATGGTTATGCCTGTGGAGCCCATGTAGATTAGGAAATACAGGTAAAGAAAGTCATAGGGCAACATATTTGTTTTCATTCAAGCTTTCAGAGGTTTCAGTCAGTCATGGTGCATAAAGGGTGGTGATGAGAGCACCTGGGAGAACATCCTCACGAGGCTGTGGACCAGCACGCCCAGCACACACAACAGAAGGCCAGGCTCTAGCCTACTGCCTACCTTCCATCAGAGATGCCTGGCACCTAAATGTTCCACGGCCTCCAGAATGTTACCATCAACCATACACAAAGTATTTAAACCATGGTATGTTATGTTACATGCTAAAGTAAGAGTTGGATTTAAAAATGGTTATCTTTTTCCTATCATTTTCTGAGTTTGTTGGGCTGAAATGATGTTGGAGTAAGCATCTCCCCCTCAAATGATCAATAGGTTATGGACCACCTTTTCAGTTCTTTGTCAAGATGACTGCAATGAGCTTTCAAACCAGAGACCAACATTCAACATTCCCATACCTGTTTCAATTATGCTAGAAATATTACTTTTAATTTATACCAAAATATTAATAATTTTAAATCAGTGTTTAAACATTGATAACAAGGACTCCAAGATATCACTGAAATAAATTGCTTTCTTGAAGTCAGTCATAATGGGAAAGCATTTGAAAACATAAATGGGACTGTACTACACCCCATACCCCACACTTAAACACTATATATATATATATATATATATATCAAAACAGAAAATTATTTGGGGTACAAGATGGAGAGAGGGAGAGAGGAGCAAGACTATCAAAATATATACTCTTTTTATTTTCTTATTTATTTATTTGTTTATTTGAAAAAGAGAGAGAGAGAGGGAGAGAGAGACAGAAATAGGCAGGTAGAGAAAGAGAGAGAGAATGGGTGCTCCAGGGCCTCCAGACACTACAAAGAACTTGATATGCATTTGCTTCCTTGTGCATCTGGCTTAAGTGGGTCCTTGGGAGTCAAACCTGGGTCATTTGCCTTTGCAGGCAAGTGCATTAACCACTAAGCCATCTCTCCAGCTCATATACTCCTTTTCTTAAAGAAGAAAACATTACTCAAACTTTTAGTAAATGATGTGCTTTGCTAGATTGGATTTGAATCCATAATAACATTGAATGCAGAGAAAACTGATGTTTTCCAAGGGACAGATCTATACAAGAAGTCACGTGGTCAGCCACATAGTCCCTCCTCCTCTCCTAACATCAGAATCTCAGTCTTGAGCCAGAGCATCTTGCTTATCAAACCTCGCATGGTCCTGTGGCCTGCCAGAACTGCTATGGTTGTTTGGTATCATACTCACAATCTCATAGACTTGAAGTCAGGCTGTCATAATTATAGGATACAGAAAGGCATGGTTAGCACCTTTCATCTTGAAAGGTTTGTGTCTATCTTTTTAAATGTAATTTTGATATTCCAGTGTCAATAGATGTCACATAACTTAAATTGCTCTCCTAGAGGAAGAATCCTGTATTCATCTTAAATGATCATAAAAATGATGTGATATGGCTAACTGAAGTTATACTGATCCATGCAGCAATGGTGCTGGAGCCGAGTGCAGCCTTCAGTGGCACAAATCATAGCAGACGATCATTGAGAAAGGGTTTTGGTGCTGTTTAAAAGAGTGTTGGTTGACAGGAGTGCAGCTGAAACTATAACTAAAGATGTTATTATGTTTCCACAAAGTCTCAAGGATATGTATTAAAAAAAATAGGAGTAGGCATCGGATCAGGTTCTAAAATAAAAGGTGTGAAAGTTGGAGATAAATTTCTTCTACCAGAAGATGGGAGTACCAAAGCACTTCTAAGTGACAAGGATCATTTTTTTATTTAGAGATAGTTACATTCTTAGAAAATATGTAGGCTGAAATCACCATTAAAGTCACATCACAAGAAGCTGCCTTTTCCACTGAAGTTCTGAAATGCTTCGTCATGTAAATATTTTCCATACCCCCTTATATAATAAGTTCATGATATCTAAGGTAATGATATCCATCGTCTCAAATTTAGTTTTATTGTTCTAGCATAAAAAATTTAAAAGTAAGGGCTGGAGAGATGGTGTAATGGTTAAGGTGTCTGCCTGTGAAGTCTAAGGACCCATGTTATATGCCCAAGTACCCAAGTAAGCCAAGTGCACAAGGTGGAACATGCATCTGGCTTTCATTTGAGGTGGCTAGAGTCCCTGGAGTGTCCATTCTCAATCTCTCTCTCTCTCTCTTTGCCTCTTTCTCTCTCTCAAATAAATAAATAAATTAAATATTTTTTTTTTAATTTTCAAAATAAAATTTAAATGTGAGCTACATGGGGAACATGGCCAGCAATGGTCTGAGCAGTCAGTGTCCTAAGCTACTCAGAAGAAAACACCTGACAGGATGTACACGCCAGTGCAATAGTGGCACACAGCCTCAATGGGTAACCAATAGCTTTCTGATTCACTAAGAGATCTGCTCAGTCTAAGGTAATCCATATCTGGAATTGGGAACCAGATCAGAATCCTATGGAGACACAGATTATGCTCTCCAGTATCAAGTTCTCACTAGTGTTTGGCTACAAGAGGGGTTAGATTCATCAAATTCTCCCTAAATTGATAATGCTTATCACATTTAAATTATGCTGCCTTCACCCTTTGTTGGAGAACTGTTCTTTTTCAAAAGGTAGCCAGACCCAAGGAGGTAAACTATCCCTTGCACTTCAGCCAAGCCACAGCTGAAACCACAGAGGAAGTAGGGAGATAAGCAAGAGTGCTACTTCCATAGTGAAACTGACAATCAGCACCAGGGTGAAGGAGACAGACCTTGAGGATACTCAACACCTACCAAAGCAGAGATCCAGAGGTTCCTAAGAGCTCATCATTATAGTAGACTTAAAACTCACTCTTCATGGCTCAGGGAATTTTGCAGAAGAAGGGGTCAAAATATTGTAAGAGCCACAGGTTGAGACATCATGCCCAGAGGCACTCCCTCTCCCTCAAATAAACTGAATGTGGCTCCCACAACCCCATGGGGAATATCTGCAGCACCGCTGAGGAGGGCCCCCAATGGTTGGGGGCAGGGATGAGGGAAAAGAGGGTACCAACACATGATGTATCCATACAAAATATGTTGTTAATAATAATAATTAATAAAAATAAAATAAGTAATGTAAATGAAAAGTAGTTTCATTGGCTACAAAATCATATTCATGTCCCTATCAGAAATTTTACCAGTGGAGATGCTCAAAGATGGATACTAGGCTGAAATTCAAAGGGAGAATTTGTGAGTTTCTTGGCACTTGAATTCTACCGTCTCATTTAAGTGATTCACCTGGGGTCTAGCCTCAGTGCAGCTAAATGCTGCTTTAGCTCAGAGGGAGAAAGCAATGGCTGCGTCTGACAGGAAGTTACAGGACAATGCCACCCACATTCAAATAACACTGACGTATACAACCCTAACTTGACCAAATTCCCCTCTTTGTTTGCCAGCCAATGACCCGAGGAGCTGCATTTGACACTCTCAAATTGATAGCTGGAATCCAGTGTTATCCCGGCCATTCTTTTCCTCAGCCCACCATAATGTTGACAGGAGCACTCAGATTATTTCAGAGATTGCTAGGTGGAAAATGTAGACAGTATTCTTGAAAAAAAATTAAGAATGATTTATCAAAGTACCCCACTGTCTTTGCACTCAGGGAAAACGTACCATAAAATGAATCAGGAAATTAGAAGGACCATGACTTTCCATCATCATGTCCCAATCTAAAACCGAGGTAGAAGTGTTAGAATTTCTTCATGTGTGTACTTTCATGTGTGCACATGTGTATGTGCATTTGTATTTGTGTGGGGGGCACATGCAATGCACAGACAAGAGTTTAATATCAGATGTCTTTGTGAGTTGCTCTCTGTGATATCCTTTGAGATGGGGGTCTCTTAGTTAGGTGACAGTGAAGATTACTGCATGTGAAAGTGCTGTGTACAATGCCACCTCCTGCTGCCCATTGTGATAAGCAGATCACAATGTATTTGGTGGTTTGTCTTAACACATCTGTGTTTTGAAGGGGAAGCAGACAGCCTGGGGCCAGTGTAGTGAACTGCCAAATCAGGCACAGTTATGGAGGAAGGGATATTTACTGAAATTTATGGAACAAGAGAAAATTCCATAATGGCATAAGAATTTGGACCTCTTTCACAAGAACAAGCAGACAGAGTGAGAGAGAGTGAGAGAGAGAGAGAGAGAGAGAGAGAGAGAGAGAGAAGCCAAGAGCCACCACAAGCAAGGACAGTTAAGACCTCCAGGCAGAGCTCAAGCACTCTTCATGGTTTTATACTGGATTTCCAGATCTACCCCCACACCTTGGGCTGGACACTAGGACCCACCCATATTGAAGTCTCCTCCATCCAGGTGGCTGCAGATCTAAATTACAAACTGTAATAAAATCCTAAGTATATTGGTGACCATCCTCTCAAGGTACTATCTTCTGCCACTGGCCCCCAATATATTCATAACCATCTCATACTGTATATCGTCACATTCAAAGGTCTCCCCAGTCTTTACTAATTTAAGATAGTTCCAAAGTCCTAAATATTATCTCAAATTTAAAATTCCCTATTAACTGTGAAAATCAAAAAAGTTATATGACTGTAACATATAAAGGCAGAGAGCAAGCCTTTCCAACTGCTATAAGGCATAACAGGGAAAGAATGGAGCAATGTAAACTCAGCAACCATCAAGCATACATTAAACGTCTGCAACTCAGTTACCATATAACCAGTGACAGACAATCTCTGGATTTTCCAATTCTGCCCCTCATGCTGGGCTGAATAACTAGGTAAAACTTCTATTCCTAACCAACAGCCTCCATGGTAGCCCTGGCACCCTGTTGTACCCAAAAACATAACTGGGTCTCCTAATAAACCACAGTCCATCTTCAAATGGCTTTGACAGCCTCAAGGTCATCATGCTCTGCATATATGCCACATCTCAACAGCAGCTCCTGGAATCATGTGCACTTCATGACCATTACATACATTTTTCGTGTGTCTGAAACAAATATCAGCTATGAAAGACATAGCCATATTCTTGATTTAGGAGCAAAATAAATTGTAATTGTGAAAAGCAGGTTCCTTCTCCAGTCCACTCTTTCCAAAAGAGTTTTTGTATTTCTAGCATAGTCTTTTCTCAGGAATCCTTTCCATTGTTGTAATATAAGGCAGCTGGGCCATCTTTCTCAAGATTGTCAATGTGTTTCACAATATCAGCTTTAGTAACCTAAAACCAGTCTCTGTGCAAGTAAATTTTAAACTTGCTCAAATTTTGCCAACTTAAAATCTTAAATCTCTCATTCCCATATCTTTAGCCAAGCACATCAGCCCCTCACAAATTTAACCTTGATCAAACTGTCTGGGCATGGAAACCATAGCCAGCCTTTATGCCAGTGGCCAAGTTTCAACAAGGTTTGCTGCATGCAGTCTTTCCTTTCCCTTACAAAGTTTACAAGTCAGTACTCCAAATACTATTCTCTCTTTACTCAGCATTTCAAACTCTCACAAGAATAGTTCCCAGTACTAGGCTTACAGCTCCAGAGGCGTCTGCATTTTTAAGTACCAAGTACATGTCCATTCCTCCAAAACAAAGGTTCCAAAAGACCAAAATCCCCATGGTCAGATTTCACTCAGCCACACCCCACCTCTAGTATGAATTCTGTAGCAGATAGCCTCAGGGTACTGGGATGAACTTCCAAATCAGGTACATTTATGGAGGAAGGGATATTTACTGAAACTTACAGACCAAGGAGAAGTTCGACAATGGCAGAATAAATTTGTTCTCTTCCACAGGACCAAACAGAGAGAGTGAAAGAAAAGTCAAGAGCCACCACCAGCAAGCAAACACGCTTAGGAACTCCAGGCAGAGCTCAAGTACTCTACACTCTTTCTGCTGTAATTCCACATCCACCCCTATGCCTTAATGCTAGAACCTAGGGTCCACCCACAGTGAGACCTTCGCAAGCCAGGTGGATGCAGATCTAAATTAAAAATTTTAATAAAATCTTGAATATATTTAGAGGGAACCATTCAAACTACCACGGGGGGTGATAAAATACCATGGCAAAGAAGAGAATCATTTATATAACAAGACTTATGACTTTCATCATTTAGATAGCAATACCATGTTGGAATAAATCTTTTAAAATTCTTTGGGTGATAGTCTTATCAAACTTGTAAGAACAGAAACACCCTTACAAGAATTGTAACCTATCTTCCATTATTCCACTGAATTTCTGGAATTTCCACTTCATTTAATACAATACATCATTAAGTCTAGGGGCTTCTTGCAAAATAGTTACACTATCTGTTAAAATTTCTCCCAGAAACTGTGATGAGTATACTTATACTGAAATGCTTGGTTTAATTCGGAACTATATTTGTCCTGCTTGCACTAGCACTATTAAACATATTTTTATTCATATTGTATTACAAGTCATTAAATTAGCACAACTTTATTGTTTGCTATGTAAACTTTTATCTCCTGGGAATGATGACATCGTAGAACACATTTGAATATGAGTCTAGTTATTTGTCTGAATGAAATAAGAAGTGATCGAGATTACCTACAAAGGAAAATTGATATCACCTTGCTACATGCAAACACACACACACACGTGCGTGCACACACACACACACTCACACACAGAGAGAGAGAGAGAGAGAGAGAGAGAGAGAGACTCTACTTATCCTGAAGCAAACTTACATGGTTAGATACTATTTTTACATTGTTTGCTTACTTTGTTCTTTTAAAACTATGGGTGTTGGGGCTGAAGAGTTGTCTTAGTGGTTAAGCTGCCTGCCTTCTAAGCTTATGGTTCTAGATTCAATCCCTAGTACCTAAGTAATCCAAATGCACATGCTTCTGAAGTTTGTTTGCAGTGGCTAGAGTCCCTTCCTGCTCATCCTTTCTCTCTCTCAAATAAATAAATAATTACAAAATATTAAAAATATTTTTTAAAATAAATGTGTGTGCGTTCATTGTTATAGAAAGTCATGGTTATTCAATATGTTTTAGAAATATGTTTTTCAGGTTGGATTTAATGAAGTTATTGTATATATACACTGTGCTTATGTTAGTCCTTTCACATTAAACTCCCTTTTTTGCTCCTTTTAGTCTCCTTATTCCTCACAAGTAGTTCCTTTCTGCTTTTGTGATACATATAGTTAAATCATGTGTAAATGTAGGTTTGTCATATAAGAGAAAATGTACATTTATCTTTTTTCTATGTTCAGTTTTTCTTTGTATGTCCGTGCTTCCACACAGGTGTATTTTTGTGCAGGTACATTTGAAGCCAGTGGTCATCTTAGTCACTGTCCACCCAATTTCTTTTTTGTTTTAACATTATTGACAGCTTCTATACTTACAGACAATAAAACATGATAATTCCCTCCCATCCCCTGCTTTCCCCTTCGAAGATCTGCACTTCACAATATCCCTTCCCTCTCTCCATTAGTGTCTCTTTTATTTTGATTGCATTGTCTTTTCCTCCTATTATGAGGATCTTGTCAAGGTAGTGCTCAGCAGTGTGACGTTGTGGATATCAAGGCCAATTTCTGTCTGGATGATTGCCTTGTAAGCAGTCCTACCCTTTCTTTGTCTCATATATTCTTTCTGCCATCTGTTCCACAATGGACCATGAGCCTTAGTAGGTGTGATAGAGATATTTCAGTGCTGAGCACTCCTCTGTCACATCTTCTCAGCACTATGGTGCCTTTTGAGTCACTGCCATCTGAAAAGAGAAGCTTCTCTAACCAAATGTGAGAGGAGCATTAATACACAGTTAGTAAAGTGCTTACAGGACAGTTTGATGGGAATAATACATGTATTTAGCCAGACAAGGGCAGGTGTTCATTCCTAAGACTCATGACCTCCCTACGACAGACATTTGATAGGTTTTCAGTACCAGATATGCATTCTCTCCCATAGAGTGACTCTGCAGTACAATTAGTGAGCAGTTGGTTTTCCCCAAAACAGACATGTCACTATTGCACCCGTTGGCTCATTTCGCCTGGCTGGCCAAAAGAGGCTTGCATTGCCCACTGTTTTCACTATATTTCTTTGGATATGTTCTCTTACTAAACTTGGAGCTCTCCTATTCATCCTAGCTGTCTAGTGGGTAAGCCCTAGGTATTCATCTATGTCTCCCTGTGTTGGGGGGTGTGTACCACCATGGCTTGCAATTTTATGTGGTCTGTGGGTATTCAAATGGAAGTCTGCATGCTTTCGTGCCAAGCAAAGTTTCCACTCTGAACCATCCTTCCCAGCCCAATATTTATCTTTCAGTATCTGGCTCATTTTTGCTTAGCGTGAATATTACTAATTCCTCTCATTGCTCCATGACTGATATTATTCCATCATTTTTATGGCTGAATAAATCTTCATTGTGTGTGTATGTTCTACATTTTATTTATATATTCTTCTCCCTATGGATACCTGGGATGTTCTCATAACTCTGATTTCTCAATAGTGTAGCAATAAACATGTATATGCAAGAATCTCTGTGATATGCTTTCTGGTTTTTTGAGGGTATAACCAGATGTTCTACAGCTGGATCACACAACATTTTAACCTTTTTTGGGGAGGGTGGGGGTTGAAGTACGGTTTCACTCTAGCCCAGGCTGACCTGGAATTCACTATGTAGTCTCAGGGTAGCCTCTCACTCTCGGTAATCTTCCTACCTCTGTCTACCTAGAGTTGGGATTAAAGATGTGTGCCACCATGTCTGGATAACGTCTAGTTTTTGAGTAATCTCCACACTTTTTTCCATATTGACAACAGTTTACACTCCCACCAGCAATGTATAAGTGCTCCCCTATTTGATTGTCCTCTGATATTGATTGCTATGTGCTTTCTTTGTAATACACTGGGGTGATATAAAGCTCAATAGAGTTTAAACTTGTAATTCTCTGATAGCTAAGAATGTTGAGCTTGATTTTCGTGAGTATATGAACCACTTTTTGCATTCTTCTTTAAAATTAAAAAATATTTTAAATTAGTATATTAAAATATATTTAAGTTATATGTTTTAACATTCAAATATTAAAGATTAGGATCTGGACTATAGTTATAAAAATCTACACGTTAAAATTATTTTCTTTCAATATGGAAAAATATAACCCCAAGGGCAAGTAGATACTTATTAATTTTCTGTATCTCCACCTTTCAAATCCCACATGATGCATTTAGTACATGGTTCCTAACTTACCATTTGAAAAATACAATGTTGGATGCTTAAGCATGGTGCCTCCCACATTATAATAGAAAAAAATATATAAAAAGTTAGAATGCTTTCTTGTGATATAGAGTAACAATTTGAAAATATACATTTATACACAAGTATATCTTTACATGTACATGTTGGCTTTTCCAGTTTATAACTGCAGATAATGTTCAGTGTAGGCTGATAAAGTTACTTTGGATTGACATAAATAATTGAGTCAAAAATGTATAAATTTTTCACAGTATTTCTTTTAATAATATCAATAAGTTCAGTCTTATGTCATTAATAAAAACACAGATGGTTGAGTAATGTGACTTCCCTTGACAGACTGATGGGTAACTTGTAATTAAGGCTTAATGTTCCTTTTAGAGGGTGTTAGTCTTTGACCTTATTATAGAAAGGGTAACTGGAAGTACAATTTTTAAAGTAAAATAATTGCAGAACTGGTCATAAATAGTCCATCATGCATAAATATTTATGGATCCTAATATGCTTCCATATTTATTGGTTGGCATATTTATTTATTGACTAATCTAAGAATAATACAAGGTTGGTGAATTCTCTATGTTAATGAGGTAAGAACTGACCTTTAGCCTTATTGACATTATTATTTCATGTATTGTGAAATTTGTGCATCCAGAACTAACCTCAAGATAAAAATAAATTCCCTGAAGCCTACCTTGTAATTCCAGTGTTTCTGGCCATCAGTTATCCTGATGCCTTTGAATTAATGAATCTAAATGATTTATTTTTCTACCATACTTGCTTCTTAAAAAATGTGAGTCTCTCAAATATTAGTAAGTAGAAAATATCATTCAATAATTTAATATTAAATATTAAATTAAATACAAATATACTATTATTTAAAATTAAGGTAAGGAAAAATCAAGATTATCCCTTGTGTCTGGTATGAGATTCAAAGTAAATGTTACAGGGCTGGAGAGATGGATTCGCAGTTAAGGAGCATGCCTACAAAGCCAGAGGACCTTGGTTTGATTCCCCAGGACCCACATAAGCCAGATGCACAAGGTGGTGCATGCATCAGGTGTTTATATGCAGTGGCTGGAAGCCCTGAAGTACCCATTCTCTCCCCCCCCTCTCTCTCCCCTCCCACACACTTTCCCTCCCTCGAATAAATAAATAAACTTAAAAATGTAAATGTTACACCCTGAAAAGTACAGTTCCCCATTTATATCTCTTCCTCTATTTCAGAATGTAATTTGTTATTAGTTTAAAGACAGGGTCTTAAAAGGGTAAGTCACAATGATGTCATTAAGATGGGTCATAATCCAGTGTGACTGGCCATTTTACAAGGAGGCACAGAACAAGTACAAGATGGTCTTCTATGTTCAAAGAAGAAGGGATTCAGAAGAAAACAATGTCTATCCTCCCAAAATGATAGATAATAAAGGTCTGTTTTAATTATTTAATCAATTAATTGATTTTGTCATATTATGGATGAACTCTTGTATGCTATCCAAATGATCTTCTATTGAGTTTTATAGCACAAATCATTTGTTGCTTTGTTTCATTTTGATTTTGTTTTTTGTTTTGTTTTTGAGACAGGGTCTTATTTTAGCCCAGGATGACCTGGAATGCACTCTGTAGTCCAAGAGGGTCTTGAATTCATGGTGAACCTGCTACCTCAGCCTCCCTCAAAGATGGAATTATGGGCATGAGCCAACATGCCAGGCTAAATGTCTGCTTTTAAAAGCCTCTGTAGTGTGAGGCTTTTTTTATAGTAACTCCACTAAAATAACATATTTCATTTTGAGAAACAAACAGGGGATATAAGATACCTTTATTTTGCAATAAATGTAGCTAGAAGGTTGAGTAAATGTTTCATTCATTCATTTGGTTAATGACACTAAAAGAGTTAAGAACTTCTTATTAAGTAAAATTAAGGTAATACACACTTTAGAATTTTTGCCTAGATGCCATATTTAAAGTTTACAAATACAGCCTACTTTTCCAACAACAAACAATTATATATATATATATATATATATATACATATATATATATATATATATATATATATTATTGACAACTTCTATATTTACAGACAACAAACCATGGTATTTCCCTCCCTTGCTTTCCCCTTCATAACTCTGCTCTCTGTCACTATCCCCTCCTTTTCTCCATTAGTCTCTCTTTTAATTTGATGTCATCAGCTTTTTCTCTATTATGAGAGTCTTGTGTAGGTATTGCTAGACACTGCTAGGTCTTGTATATCAAAGCCTATTTCTGTCTGGACAGTTGTATTGTATGTAAGGAGTGGTACCCTTCCTTTGGCTCTTACGTTCTTTCTGCCACCTCTTCTGCAGTGGACCCTGAGCCTTGGAGGCTGTGAGATGTTTCAGTGCTGGACACTCCTCCATGCCTTCTTCTCAGCACTATGTTGCCTTTTGGGTCATCCCAGTGGTCATCATCATCTGAAAAGAGAATCTTCTCTTACTAGAAGTGAGATTGCATTAATATGTGAATATGGACATTAAGTGTAGTGCTTTCAGGGAAATTTGGTGACAGTAATATATGTATATTTATCCAGACAAGAGAAGGCTTTATACCCCTAAGGCTCATAACCTCCCCTGCCATAGGATTTTGAATAGGTTTTCAGTACCAAGCATGTATTCCTTTCCATAGAGTGGGCCTTCAGTCCAATTAGAGAGCAGTTAATTTTCTCCAGAGCAGACATGCCACTATTGCACTTGTTCAGTCATTTGGCCTGTCTGGCCAAACTTGGGGCTTCCAGTTTCCACTGATTTCACTGCTGATGACTTCTGTCTCCCATAAGGCTCCATAGAGTGTAGCTATTTCCAGATTTCAGTTGGCTGTGCTATAGGGAGAAGGTTTTCTGCTCAGCACCATCTTGATTTCTCAGCAACTTTGCCACTCAGGTGTGTGAAATCATCAGCATTAGGGTCTTACCATCTCTTTCTCACAGGAAACCAAGGGCCTTGGCAATAGCCTATAATGTTTTAGAGGCAACAGGGACCTCCCTGGCCAACCACTCACTGGAAGGTATCCCATCCCTGGCACTAAAAATTTTCTAGTAACAATCTATGGCTTCTGGATGAGCCACTATTCAAGAAAATAGATTTTCATATGTCTTATTCAGAATATGTTGAATTTGGATTGACCCTCCCCACACCCTTCTTTTATAAATTCTTTTTCCCCTGACCTCGCTTATGCCTTTCCCATCTCTGTAATCTGCTGTTCTACTTACATATATAAAATATCATCCCCTAAATTCCTTCCTTCTCCTCCCTCCCTCATAGATTTTTTCTAGCTTATGGGCCTCTGCTACTGATTTCTTGGTTCCAGAACAAACACAAGTCTATACATTTGTAGTTAGGATACACATATGAGAGAGAAAATATGACATTTGGCTTTCTGGTCCTGGGTTACCTCACTTAGCATAATCCTTTCCAGATCCACCCATTTCCCTGCAAATTTCATAATTTCAGTTTTCTTTACTGCTGAATAGAACTCCATTGTGTAAATGTACCACATCTTTATTATCCATTCATCTGTGGATGGACATCTAGGCTGGTTCCATTTCCTAGCTATTGTGAATAGACCAGCAATAAACATGCTTGTGCAAGTATCTCTAAGGTGGTGAGAAGAGTCATTAGGTTATATGCCTAGGAGTGCTATAGCTGGATCATGTGTTAAATCTATTTTTAGCTCTTTCAGGAACCTCCACAGTGATTTCCACAATGGCTATACCAGGTTACATTCCTACCAACAGTGCAGAAGGGGTCCCCTTTTACTGCATCCTTGCCAATGTTTATTGTCATTTGTTTCCTTGATGGTAGCCATTCTGACTGGAGAGAGATGGAATCTCAAGTTAGTTTTAATTTGCATTTCTCCTATGGCTAAGGATATAGAACAATTTCTTTTAATACTTGTATGCCATCTCTATTTCTTCCAATGATAACTCTCTATTTAGTTCCATAGCCCATTTTTAATTGGGTTGTTTGATTTCTTATTGCTCTGTTTTTTTGAGTTCTTTGTATATTCTTGATATTTCTGTCAGATGTGTAGCTGGCAAAGATTTTCTCCCATTCTGTAGTTTGTCTCTTTGATCTATTCACAGTATCTTTTGCTCTACAAAATCTTTGTAATTTCATGAGACCCAGTGGTTGATTAGTGGTTTTATTTTTCTGAGCAATTGGGGTTATATTCAGAAAGTCATTGCCTATGCCAATATGTTGTAGGGTTTCTCCTACCTTTTCCTCTAGCATTATCAGAGTTTCAGGTCTGATATTAAGGTACATGATACACTTGGATTTGATTCTTGTGCTGGAGAAAGACAAGGTTCTATTTTGATCCTTCTAAATATAGACATCCAGTTTTCCCAGCACCGCTTGTTGAATAGGCTGTCTTTTCTCCAATGAATATTGTTGGCATTTTTGTAAGATGGCTGTAGCTGCCTGGATTAACATCTGGGTCCTCTGTCCTGTTCCACTGATCTACATGTCTATCTTTGTGCCAATAGCATGCTGTTTTTGTTACTATGGCTTTGTAATATAGCTTAAAATAGGGTATGGTTATACAGCCAGCTTTATTTTTGTTGCTCAAAATCATTTTGTCTATTTGAGTTTTTTTGGGCTTCCAAATGAATTTTAGGATTTTTTTTTTTCTATTTCTATGAAGAATGCCATTGGAATTTTAATGGGGATTCCATTAAGTGTGTAGATTGCTTTTGGTAAGATTGACATTTTCACAGTATTGATTCTTCTAGTCCAAGAACATGGAATGTTTTTCCATTTCCTTGTGTCTTCTGTAATTTCTTGCTTGAGTGTTTTAAAGTTCATTGTAGAGATCCTTCACCTCCTTGGTTAAGTTTATTCTGAGGTACTTTATTTATATTTATTTTCGAGGCAATTGTGAATGGGGGAGATTTCCTGTTTTCATCCTCTTAATGTTTTTTGTTACTATATATAAAAGCTATTGATTTCTGTGTATTTATTTTGTATCCTACTACATTGGTAAAAGTGTTTATCAGCTCTAGCAGTTTACTGCTAGAGTTTTTAGGGTCTTTCTTGTATAGAATCATATCATCTACTAATATTGATAATTTGATCTCTTCCTTTCCAATTTGTATCCCTTTTATGAGTGTCTCTTGCCTTATTTCTATAGCTTAGATTTCCAGTACTATATTAAATAAAAATGGGGACATTAGACACCCTTGTTTTGTTCCTGAATTTAGCAGAAAAGCTTCAAGTTTTTCTCCATTTAGTATTATGTTGGCCATAGGTTTGTCATAAATAGCTTTTATTATGTTGAGATATGTTCCTTCTATTCCCAGTTTCTGTAATACTTTTACGATGAAAGGATGTTGGATTTTGTCAAATGCTTTTTCTGCATCTATTGAGAAGTAATTTAAAAATACATAAAAATGTGGAATAAGATAATACTGGATTCAGGGTAGGTCTTGAAATTAGGTCTTCAGTCTGATAACAGGAACTTTGTGAGACTTTATAAGAAACAAAAAAACCAAGCAATTTTTTACTGCCATCTAAGACTACATTGCAATAAAAGAGAGGAGTAAGTAGAGCAGAGGAGGGAGGGTGTAGGAAGGGACACACACACACAGAGAAGAGAATGAATTACGGAAGGTACACACCTGGAGCTGGTCAGCCCAGCATGGTAAGGGCTAAAGCATGATATTATTTAGAAACTAAAACACAACTAAATAAGCCATGTGAAGTTGAAGGAAGAAATTTGATCGTGCAGTTCCAAGGCAAGTAATGATGCTGAAGATACAAAGAAAGATTCTCCCCCCCCCCCAAGAGGCTGTGGAGGAGTATGCCTCTGTACACACTTTGATTTCCAAGCTATCAGAAAACTAAGTTCAATTAAATAAGTGATTTTAACCATGTATAATATTCTTAGAAAAACACTGCAATAAAGAATGGGTATTTCTAAGGAAACTAGTATAATTATAGTTTCTCCTCAAGGTATTTCATATCAGGAATGAGTATTTGAAAGTGTAATGGAAAATAAGCATTTGATAATCTCATGATTACCAGCTTTTGCCTGTGAAGATAGTGACTTGCAGTTAGTGTGTCAACTTTAAGCCATTCACACAAAAAAGTCATAGTCGGAATGGATAGTGCTTCTGAACAAACGGTGTCACACCATGCAACCACAGAGCATCCCTGATCAACTGTCTTCAAGTGGTCAAATTCAGTAAAGGCAATTACTGTCGGAGCAACGGTCATGACTTCATATGTAATAAAGCAAAGAAGGTTAGTGTTACTTATGTATAGCTTTTGTCTAGAAAAGTACTAAGCTTTTGAAAGTAAATTTTAGATTCCTTTCACTCTCTCTTCTCTCTCTCTGTCTCTCTCTCACACAGATATATATAGATTCATCATCTCTTGAATTTGTCCCTATTTTCAGAATAGATTACTATATTCTATGACATTTATAACAATTACATCTTATCATATTTGATTTATATTGGCAAGGATATATAAAGTATTTTTTTATGTACCAAGTTTTAAAAATTTGTAAATTGAGACAAAAATATTCATGTTTTCCTTAACATTGATGCTGAGTCTAAACCTACTCTTGTTAGAGCATTTGTATGGTATTGTAAGGGACTCAACAAGGTGTAATCCAAAAAAATTATAATGTCTGCTATTGACTGAAGAAAGTTTTCTGAATTGAGTGTATCTTCAATTATAGATGTTAGCATACAAATTTCTATATATTTGGAATTTTATATATTATTATTATTTAGATATTAGGTAGGCTATGACTTGGTGTTGCAGTCAGGTTCACATTGCTGGCAGAAATCACCCAACCAAGAGCAGCTTGTAGGAGAAAAAAATATATATGCTTATTTTGTCTAACAGATTTGAAGGGAAGCTGCATGATCACAGGGGGAAATGATGGCATGATCAGAGGATGGACATCACCTCCTTGCCAACATCAGGTGGACAATAGCACTAGGAAAGTTTGCCAAACACTGGCAAGGGGAAATTGGCTATAATACCCATAATCCTGCCTCCAACAATACACTGTCTCCAGGAGGCATTAATTCTGAAAACTCCATCAGCTGGGAACCTAGCCTTAAGAACACTTAAGTTTACGGGGGATACCTGATTCAAACCACCTCATTCCACCCCTGCCTCCATAAACTGATAACCATCCATGATGTAAAATGTAATGTATTCAGTATGACATTAAGAGTCCCCATAGTTTTTATCAATCCTAATGATGTTCAAACAGTCCCATAATACAAGGTGTTTTAGCTGAGCCATAATAACCCCCCCACAAAAAAACCCATCATTCACATTGCCAAAGATGCCACTGGGCATAGCAAAGAAATGTTCAATCAACACAAGATTTAAACTGGGCAAACATCAAACTCTGTAGCTCCAAGTACGACCATTCAAGTCAATAACAATCTCCAAGTTGGATAATTCTAACCACTGACTAGTGTCTGGAGTTCCAATTCCACCCCTCCAGCTAGGCTACTCACAGTCCTGGAAAACTTCATCTGGGCTGGCAGCTCTTAGCATCCATGTTGTGGTCCTGCCATCTCCACTGGGTCTCCACTGCAACCGAAGGTCCATCCTTATGGCTCCATTGGGTCTCCATGCAGGCATCCAGCAAACCTGCTTCACACTGCCCATGGCCTGGCTGTTTCCCAAACACAAGACCATGTTGCAAATTCAATGACACTCTCTCCTGAATTTCATATACTCAATAACAACAGGTAGGGCACCAATTTGTTAATCGGCGGGGGGGGGGGGGGGGGATAAAGCAGACTTTGAAGAACAGGACACTCCTTGAGCACTCAGGCCCCTTCAAAAGAGTCTACATTCTTCCTGTTGCACCAGTGCAGGTCAGCTGGCCCAATCTCAAAGGATGTGATCACTCATATAATTACAGCTGAAGGGGCAGATGTTTCAGCCCAAAGATTTAATATCTGTGATATATCCTTCTGCTCATACCATAATATCATAATCGCTCCCCGACAATACACTGCCTCCAGGAGGCTTTAATTCCAAAATCTCCATCAGCTGGGAACCTAGCATTCAGAACACCTAAGTTTATGGGCAACACCTGAATCAAACCAAATCAAATCAACCACACTTGGAATACATTAGCATTTCAGAAAACCAGAATACAGAACCACAGAAATAAAAAAGGAAATAAAATTTCTTGCTAGTGTCTTAGTGGTCAGCATAAGTTAGATTTTGTTGTGATAAAACATAATTAAATAAAACAATTCCAAATATATTAGCTTAAAATTAGAAAGATGTTTTCTGATTCACACAGACATAGCTTATTGCCAGAGGACTATGTGAGAGAGAC
Organism: Dipus sagitta; assembly: GCA_036346955.1. NCBI lineage: Eukaryota > Metazoa > Chordata > Mammalia > Rodentia > Dipodidae > Dipus > Dipus sagitta. The sequence continues at coordinate 170,427,982 of CM070774.1, forward strand.
ATGAAGAGGTGTCAGTGAGCATTACCACGGCAAACTGAGGTGCAGGCTGATGGAGGCTTCATCTCAGGACATACTCCAGTAGGCTTCATCGTTATAGCAAGGGCATAGTTACCGGTTCTCAGTCATGTGAATTCATATGCAGCATGGATGTCATATATACTATATCTACCAACATGCACTTACCAGTACCAGTCAACCCTACAGTCGAATTTTGGGAAAAATATAATATTTACTGTTTCTGGGAGGGAAAAAGGGTCAGATGTTAGTAAAACATTGTCTTAAGAAAGAATATCTTTAAAGTCAGTGATCATCATGTGGAGTTCAATATAGATAGTTCAAAGATAACGCATGCAGAATCTTAGAGGTGAAAGACATGTTGGCATTTATTATGCCTGTCTTTACACAATGGAATGTTTTCCTAAGCACTCTCCATGAATTCCTGATGAACATATCCATTGTGAGGTTTGGGTTACTTGCTGTGGGACTGGCGTTTCACTGGGTAAATCTTTACTGATGTGCATTCACGTTGGCCTAGGCCTAAATCTGTAAAACAGAAGCTCTTTTCAGTTTCTGTTTCTCCTTCTGAACATTGTCTAACATGGAGAAAGTTTTGACAAAAATAGGGATGGTAGTTGCACTCACATTGAAGGAGCCATACATTGTAGCTAATAACCACTGCAAAACGCTCTTCAAAGTTACAGACTCTTTGGACCTTTTATACTGTTTATGAACTTCCTCAGGCAGTCCATTTAACTTGTGTTGTTAATTACACAGAGACACTCTCAGTTTAAAGCAACGCTCATCTCACATTATTGTACTCATAAGAAATGCAAGCTTAAAACCACCAGGATACAGCACTACACAACCATAAAATAAGCAGTGTTGGAGAGGATGTGGAGAAATTGAAACTATTTTTTTTTAACTTTTTAATTGACATCTTTCATAAGTATAGACAATAAGCCATGATAATTTCCTCCCCCACCCACATTTTCCCCCTTGTGAATCTACCCACCATTGGATCTGTTCAAAATTAGTCTCCTATTTTGGTGTCATCTTTTTCTCTTACATTGAAGGACTTGTCTAGGTAGTGGCAGACACTATGAGGTCACGAATATCAATGACATTTTGTGTCTGGAAGACAGTGTTATAAGCATTCCTACCCTTCCTTTGGCTCTTACATTCTTCCCGCCACCTCTTCCTCAATGGACCCTGAGCCTTCAAGGGTGTGATAGAGATGTTTCAGCACTGAACACTCCTCTGTCACTTTTTCTCAGTGCTACTGTGAGTTTTGAATCACCCCAGTGGTTACCTCCATCTGAAAAGAACAGCTTCTTTAACCAACAGTGAAAGTGGTGTTAATATATGGGTTCAAACATAAAAAAGTGCTTAGAGGGCAGTTGGATGGGCATGGTGCATGCATTTAGCTTGACGACAGCAGGTGCTACTTCTCTAGGGTTCATGACCTCCTCAGCCTTAGGCTTTGTAGGTTTTTAGTACCAGTTAGAGAGTAGTTGTTTCCCCTCTTATACACATACCACTGTTTTAACAGTTGGCACATTTGACCTAGCTTTAAGGCTTGCAGGTACTCTGTTGTTTAACACTATTAATAACTTCCCCCCTCAAAAGCTGCATGTAACATAGCTCTTTCCAGCTTTCTGACAGCTAGTCAACAGGGAGGAGATTTTCAGCTCAGCTCCAGCTTGATTTCTCAGTGGCCTACAGCCCAAGCATGTGGAGTCTTCCTCAGCAATAGGGTTTTGCCATCTAGTTTTGGTGGGCCATCAAGAGCCTTGGCAGTGCCTGTAAAGGTTGGGGCACATCAGGGGCTACCCTGGCCAACAACTCATTGGAAGTGAACCCAGCCCTGTGACAGAATTTTTTCTAATAATCTAAGGCTTTTCAGTGCACTATGCTATCCATGCCCATAGGATATTTCTGTCCATTCTACCTCTCTCTTTCATTTGTCATTGGCGTTCCAAATACTTTATTCATAACATCTTAAATTTTGGTTAACCCTCCTTCCTACCCTCCAGCCCTTCCCCAGCCCCTTTTTGAGCATTGAAGATGGACATGCAATATAGTGTGATCTCTGTGGAAGACAGTCAGGAAGTTCCTCAGCAAACTAAATGTAAAGTTGTCAGGAGCCATAAAGCAAAAGCCTCTCCATTTTGCCTGGGCCTGTTCTTAAATTGACTCATTCACCAGAAAGCTGGCCCATCCAGCTTGCAGTTAGGAATGTGGTCTGCAGAATCTTATCATTTGCAAAAGGCCAGTTTATGATCAGGATGTCAAGCTGTTAAGGCAAGATTAGGAAAACACCCAGATACATCTCCTCTAGGTTCCCTAAGATTAGATAAACACCCAGTTTCACCTCCTCTTAGTTTCCTAACAATTCCGGCCCTAAATCACGTCAGGCAGCTTACTCCCCCCTTTTCTTCCCCTATATAACCACTGTGTAAAAAATAAATAAAGAGACCTTGACAACTCTTTGCTTGGTCTCGTTCCTTCTTTCTCACCCATCTTTTCACAGGCCTGGTCCCCCTCACGCTCCCCGAATAACTGAGTCCTGCTGGACGGGACAAGTGGCACCCAACGTGTGGGGCTCGAGGTACGGACCATTCGCCAGACGGACCATACATTTCAGCATCCCGGGACATCATCGCCAATCGCGGCTTCGATTTGAGAACGTCCTCACCGCTCATGAAGTGACGGATCTCTGGTGAGTAGCTTCATCCGTCACATCAAAGATGGGTCATTCTATTTCTAAAGAGGCACTCTTTATTAAGGATATTAAGGCCTCTCTCAGGGAAAGAGGAATTAGAGTATCAAAAAAGGAATTATCACAGTTTTTTATGTTTATTTCTGATGTTTGTCCATGGATTGTTATTAATGGTCCTAGTATTCACCCATATACTTGGGCAAAAGTAGGTCGAGAAGTTAACGAATTGTTACATAAGGAGGGTCCTGACGCTGTCCCTCACCATGCTTTCACTTATTGGAATGTTATTAATAGTCTTCTGCATGGCTCTCATTCTACCAAAATTCTGTTGTCTGCAGAAGAATTTCTCAAACCTCTTTCTCGCGCTACTTCTGATATCTCCCTCAAAACCTCTCGCTCACTCTCCCTTCATAGAACTACAATCTGCCACATTAGCTTCTGTCTCTGACCTCCGTAGGGCACTTCAGGATAAAAAACTTCAGCTGCAGCTTCTCCAGGAACTTGATTCTGTCACAAAAGAACTTGCAGCCTTTTCTAATCCTTCCTCTGACAGCCGTAGGTGCAAAACAGAAGCAGACCCACACACCCGCAATACTGGCCTCCTTGCTTTTCCTGTTATGGTGCACTGAATTTAATGAAAACTGCTCTGACTTTGCTTGCCATAATTTACAAAAGGCTGTTTCTAAAAATTGGACAAAACAAAAATTGTTGGGGGAACATCCCTACGATTCCAACAAACGGCAAGCACGCTACCCCCCCTGGACTTTTAGCCCAAATACAACAGGCAGGCCTCCCTGCCTGGCGGCGCCTCCCTCCTAAAGGGGCCGCCACCGCCTCCCTGGCTAATATTAGACAGGGTCCAAAAGAGCCTTACAGTGCCCTTATTAGTAGACTTAATGAAACTGCTGAGCGCCTTTTTCGTGTTGGGGAAACCAACAGCCCCTTTATCAAACACCTGGCCTTTGAGAATGCTAATCCTGCTTGTCAGTCTATTCTCTGCTCTCACAAGCAGGAGACCATATCTGATTATATCAAGTTATGTACAGGCGTGGGCTCCTCCCATGCCATGGGCTTAGCAATTGGAGCTGCTCTCCATTCTGCTGGTCTCACTCAGGGTACGAAAACATGTTATAATTGTAAACAACCTGGACACTTCTCTCGTGAATGCACCGCTCCGAAACAGCTCTCTGCTTCTTTCACAAACGAATATGGTTCTTTGTAGCCCCATTAGTGTTGTCACTTCCCAAATGCTTAGTCAGGGTTTTATTCCAGGGAAAGGACTTGGAAAAATTTACAAGGCATAACAGAGCCCATTTCTCCTCCCCAGAAACTCGATCGCTCTGGCCTTGGGTATGACCCTGGGTCTTCTTTTCCCTAGCGGCCGTTGCCATCCCTGCACCCCATGCTGATAAAATTACTTGGAAAACCCAAAGCCCTGTATGGATTGACCAATGGCTGCTTTCACATGAGAAAACAGAGGCTGCAATGTTGTTAGTGCAGGAACAACTTGCCGCTGGCCACATCGAGCCTTCTACCTACCCCTGGAATTCCCCTATTTTTGTCATTTGGAAAAAATCTGGCAAATGGCGCTTGCTACAGGACCTGAGAGCTGTTAATAAAGCCATGGTCCCCATGGGGGCACTCCAACCAGGACTTCCTTCCCCGGTGGCCATTCCCTATGGTTCCTTCAAAATAGTTATTGATCTAAAGGATTGCTTTTTTACCATCCCTCTACACCCTGAGGATAGGCCCTGCTTTGCCTTCAGTGTCCCACAAGTAAATTTTCCTGGCCCTATGCCTCGCTTTCAATGGAAGGTTTTACCCCAAGGTATGGCTAACAGCCCCACCCTTTGTCAAAAGTTTGTGGCCATGGCCATTGACCCTCTCAGGGAGACTTTTCCCTCTGTCTACATTCTTCATTACATGGATGACATTCTTTTAGCTGCCTGTGACCAGAACCTGCTTTTCTCCTGCCTCCAGCACCTACTGTCCAATTTGCAATCATATGGGCCTCGTTGGCTCCCAGAACGTCTAGTTCGTCAATGGACACCACTCTCACCCCTTAAAAATTCACCCTCTCCCAGGGAAGGCTCCCTGCCCCCCTGAGGTTTTGTCCTTTCCTTTTCAAGACTATGGCTGCCCCTGCCTTCGTTGGCCTCTTGCTCCTGGCATCTGGATTGATCACCACTGACCATCGACCCATGAATTTCACCTGGACTGTGCTCAGTGAAGTCGGTGATGTGAACTGGGCCCACTCTATGGTTTCTCAGACATCCCCTGGCCGACTTTGGAAGTGGACGTCTGCAAATTAGCACTAGGAGCTGACCCTGATTGGGGAACACCTGATTCCTTCATCCGACAACTTAAAGCACTTGAGTTACAAGACTCTAGCACAGACCCGAGATGCAGCATTACTGTAAGGAGGGCTGCCCTTGCCTTGTCTAAAGGATTCTATGTCTGCCCTGGGAATCATCGAAACCGTGCTCTTGCTAGGAAATGTGGGTTTGACTCGGACTTCTTTTGTAAAGCCTGGGGTTGTGAGACCACCGGTGACACCTATTGGAAAACATCCCCTAGGTGCCCCTCAGGGCGCTCCTAAATTAGATTTCTCAGTCCTGGCCACAGAGCATCGTTCCTCCTGGTTTGGCAAATTGCTCAAACGATAAAACAAAACAGTGTTCTCAAATCTTTGGGTGTTTTGGGCATTCTCCTTGCTCAGTTATTCGGTTCATGGGTCCTTTCCTTCCTTTACTCCTTAAACTCACATATATGATTCCCTCCTACAAAGGAGCTGCTTAGGCACCAGACCTATGCATACTGACTCACCTCAGTGAGTACAGTATGGGCACCGACATGGGCGCGAGGCAAAGCACCGCAAGGGAAGGTCCCCAATCTGACCATTTCTGGATTCCGTGAGAGTAACACCTGATTTGCAAGGAGGTTGGTACCATAGTACATGTCATCACAATGTCGGCCCTGCCTCCCCTCCCCAAAAGGTACCAAGGGCCCAAATTGTGGGTAGTTCAAGGCCCACAGGAGGAATCAGGTCCCTGCTCCCCCAGTCGGTTATAAGCCCACCAGGGTATCCTGGTCCATCGGAATCAATAATACAAAAAAGGGGGAAATGTTAGAGACCGAGACCGAAACTGTAGCTTGTGAAAATGACCATTACAGGAACACTGTGACCTTTTGTTGGTTAAAGCCCACCGCTGAAAAGTGGGCCTCCCCCCTCTTTTGTATAAAAGAAGGGAGGAGATGTCAGGAGCCATAAAGCAAAAGCCTCTCCATTTTGCCTGGGCCTGTTCTTAAATTGACTCATTCACCAGAAAGCTGGCCCATCCAGCTTGCAGTTAGGAATGTGGTCTGCAGAATCTTATCATTTGCAAAAGGCCAGTTTATGATCAGGATGTCAAGCCATTAAGGCAAGATTAGGAAAACACCCGGATACATCTCCTCTAGGTTCCCTAAGATTAGATAAACACCCAGTTTCACCTCCTCTTAGTTTCCTAACAATTCCGGCCCTAAATCACGTCAGGCAGCTTACTCCCCCCTTTTCTTCCCCTATATAACCACTGTGTAAAAAATAAATAAAGAGACCTTGACAACTCTTTGCTTGGTCTCGTTCCTTCTTTCTCACCCATCTTTTCACAGGCCTGGTCCCCCTCGCGCTCCCCGAATAACTGAGTCCTGCTGGACGGGACATAAAGTTACTCTATGACCTAGCAATCCCACTTCTAACTTGATTCTCAGGAGAGCTGAAAGCAGGTCTTGAACAGAGTTCATTCATGTTCATAGCAATAAAAAACCACAACAGTCAAAACATGAAAATAAGTGAAATTTATACCAGCACATCAACTGGGAGTCAAATATATATATAAAATATTCAATATTAAATGGGGTGAGCATTTTAAATATGCTACAATGTAGTTGAATTTAGAAGACATTTTAGGAAGTGAACATATCAGACAGAAAAAGACACACGATACTACATTCCACATGTATGGAGTACAGAGACTATGTCCACAGAAACAAAAATTGAAGTGGTGTTTGTTTGTGACTAGGTAGAACAGCATGGAGAATTTGTTGTTCAATAGTGATAGAGTTTCTGTTTAAAATTTTGACAAGTTTGGGGAAAAGCTGACAGTAATACTTGAGCAATTATATTATGAATTTTATGGCAATGAATGGTAATAATTGTCTAATATGGTAATTTTATATTATGTATATTTTACCTTAAAGATCAAAAAGAAAAAATTAAAAAGCCTATTTCACAGAATTTATTTCAAAATCTTAAAACACAAATCATTAACTTTCTAAGAAACTTAAACCAATATATTTGATTATATGTTCAAAATATGCATGTAATTGAATAGGTCAGAAATTGTCAGCATAATAATTAAGATCAGGTAACATAAATGGTGTCCAATTCCAGGTTAATTTGATCATGATGAGCGGTTGAAGTAGATCTCCTTTTACTTCAGGGTACACAATATGAAATCTGCAATGTGCAAAAATACTTTACACAGAGTCTGTCCAAATAGTCATATCTTCCTAATTAGTAACTCATTCAGGAAGTCATAGCATGAGTTTTACTTTTCTTTAGAAAATTGTATTTAGTGTGTGTGTGTGTGTGTGTGTGTGTGCACGCGCGCACACATGTGTTTGTGAGTATGGTTGTAGAAATGTTAGAGAACATCTTTCAGGTTGGTCTTTGCCTCCCACCTCATTTTTGAAATATTGAGAATTTTAATATGTGAACATATTGCAAATTGCTCATTTTTCCACTGGTTATCATCTTAGGTCCCCTCTGCCCTGCCTCACTTCCCTCGATGGTCCTCCTCAGTGAGGCTGGCAGTACTCACAGTGAGGTTATGAATGCACAAGTCAGCCGGCTTTGGGGGGAAGCAATGCCTCCAAATACACCTTCCCACCCTGTGCCTTCCATTCTTTCTGACCCCCAGAGGAGGTTCGCAAGCTAGCACTGAGAGTAGCACTCATCTTTAGTCTGCCCTTTAACTGCTCTCTGATTGGATGTGAGCTAAATTCACTGGAAGAGAATGTCTGGTACTGAAAATCAAATGATATCCTATTGCTTTGAAGGAGTTAAACCCTAGAGGTAAGCTTTCACTGATTTTTGCCTAAAGAGAGATTTTGACTTTCAAAAAGTCTCTTAGATGTGGGTGTTTATCCCCTTTGGTCCATGCTGCTCTCACTCTTGGTTAGAGAATCTGCTTTTTTTTTTTTTTTTTCTTGAGGTAGGGTCTCTCCCTAGCACAGCCTAGCCTAGAGTTCACTATGTATTCTCAGGGTGGCCTTGAACTCATGGGATCCTCCTACATCTGCCTTTCCAATGTTGGGATTAAAGGCATGGACCACCAAGCACACTGAGAATCTGCTTTTGATAGGTGGTGAAGAATACCGGAGGTACCCAAGACCCATGAGAATAACATGCAGAGAAAGCTCAGTGCCTCACATGGACCAAATCATCTCTTCCACACCCCCCAAGAGCCAGGAAGCATTCCACTTCATTTACCAGCAGGATTTCTCATTATTGTTTGCAGACTTCCGGGAAACATTCCTGTCTCCATTAACCCTTCTTGCCTTAAGTGCACTAGGATTACAGAAGACTTCCATAGCTTCTGCCTTTCCAGTGTGGAGTCTGGAAAGCCGAACTGAAGCACTCGGAGTTGAACAGCAAGCACATTATCTACTGAGCCATCTCTCTGCCCTTTACTTATGTTTCTTAATAAGTTTATCAGTCTCAAAGTACTGTATAGATACTAAGGCCCAACTTGAATTTAACTTCCACTGCAAACATGTCTCCACTTCCATGATCTAATGTTTGGCTGATTAAGCTAGCACTGATCAGATCATGAATGTGCTCTGTGTTCGGCATCTCCTCTTCGCTGCCATGCACTGATGTGACCCAACATTTTTACCCTGTACATTTCATCAGTGTTTTATGGCTTCCAGAGGAAGAATGGAAGAAATGAAGCAGCCTGTAATTATCTGTCCAAATGGAGGACTGACATTCTTTGTGACCCAATTTTCCTTCATTTCTCACTTTCACTTTCAACCCTCAGCTGCCTGGTGCTCCTGGATCCATGCCAGATAAAAGTTTGTTGTCAGAGAACAGGAAACCTCTGAATGCCTAAAACTTTCCAGTAGGCAAAGCCACAAGGTGAAATAACTGTTATATACTCAAACCTGACCCTCTCACTAGAGCTGTAAGTAGAAGGTAGTTCTTTGGAGGAAAGTGAGCAATAAGGAGCTGAGTATGGACCTGAAGACTGAGCCATCAGAAAAAATAAAAATGAAAACAAGTGTCAAGGACAACTAGCCTTTTACATTCCTGAAAACTATGTAACCCTATGAAACGTATGATATAGATCAGTCCACTTAATTGGATTATTAGATTAAAAGGTGCTTGGAACTAAGAATGCATTCATAAGGAGGGTGTTGTAAAAGATTTTATTTTAATGTCCTTTTTGAGTGAGAGACAGCAAAAGAAAGAAAGAGAGAGAGAGAGAGAGAGAGAGAGAGAATGAGCACACCAGAGCCTTTCAGCCACTGTGAACTGAACTCCAGACACGTGTGGCCCCTTGTGGTGCAGCTTGCATCACTGTGAGTCTGCCTACAAGGGACCTGGGGATTTGAACGTGCATTCTTAGGCCTCACAGGCAAGTGCCTCAACTGCTAAGCCATCTCTCCAGCCCACAACAGATTTTTTTTTTTTTTTAGTTCTTTGTATATTTTCATCTCTGTGTGAATGTATGTATGTGTTCACATGAGTGCAGGCAGATGTGGCTTGTCACATCAGGATGTGAGGTCAGAGGACAAACTCTGGTGCCAGTTCTGGTATTTCACCTAGTTACTGGGGCAGGGCTCCTGGTTTGCCATGTGTTTGATAGACTCATGAGCTTCCAGGGCGTTCACACTGTGCCACCCACTTTGCAGAAGATACCCTGGAATTACACACAGACACTTACTGCTACATCTAGTTTTATCTGAGTTCTGGGAATCGAAACTCAGATCCCCAGAAATGCTATACAAGTGTTTTATGCAATGAGTCATCTCCCCATGCCCCTGTTTCCATCTTTTATCTTTGGATTTTCTTTCTATCATTTGCATCATCATTCCTTCCTTTCTTTCATTTTTTATCTCATCCATACCTTTATTCTTACTTGCAAGATTTTTTGTTTGTTTTGTTTTTTGAGGTAAGGTCTCACTCTAGCCCAGGCTGACCTGGAATTCACTGTGTAGTCTCAGGGCAGCTTCGAACTCGTGGCGGTCCTCCTACCTCTGCCTCCCAAGTGTTGGGCATCGCCACGCCCAGTTTACTTGAAATTTCTAATTTATGTGCTTTCCTTCATCATTTTGCACTCGTTTTCCTTGTCTTCCATCCACATAAGCCCATTAACTCACAGTCAATATTGTTTGCCCTTTCTTTACTCAAGACCCTTTCAAGTCCCTGCTGGTCTTCATTAGTATATCATAAACAGGCCATTTACATAATGCTTATCTATGCTACAGGTTTTCAGTAAGAGCAGAGTAAGAGAAAAGAACCTCCATTAACTGAGTGATCCCGAGCAAGCTTGGATAACAGGCAAATGATCAAATAGTCCACCATACCACCATCAGAACGCCATCATAGATAACTGATCAACGAGTATATGTGGAAGAATTCAAATAAATCATTATTTACACAGCTATGTGCTGAAAGTTACCTAGTTTAGACCACAAACTTTGGATTCAGATAGAAAGATCTAATTCCTTACTCTAAAAATACTCAGCTCGGTCTGCCTTTTAACACCACTGTCTATTCTCTCCTCCCATTTAAAGGTGACATTTATCAACATTCTTCACACCCAGAATAACTGTGGCTGAGCCCGGCCAATAGTAGAGTGAGCTGATGATGTGGTGTGTGGAGCTTGTACTTTGTTTCTTAAAATGAAAGCATGCTCTCCACTTCCTCTGACCTCCCTCTTGATCTGTTCACTTTGGACTATGGATTTGGTGGTGAGCCATCTTTGTCCCCGTGAAGGTAAGTAACACTTGCTATCGAGTTAGGCACTGACTACTCAGCACTATGGGCTCACCGAGCGAGTCTGTGGTGGTCATTTTGATTTCGAGAATATTGAATCAATTTGTGTCATTGCTACTGTTTTTTCCAAGTCCTGACTTAGCAATTAAACTTATACTATTTCAGTAATCTTTACATTCTCTTCCTCTATTAAAAATAAATATAATAATTGGGCTGGAGGGATGGCTTAGCGGTTATGGTGTTTGCTTGCAAAGACAAAGGATCTCGGCTCTATTCCCCAGGACCCTAGATGCACAAGGGGACACACGCATCTGGAGTTCATTTGCAGAGGCTGGGGGCCTTGGCTTGCTGCCCATTCTCTCACTCTCTCTCTTCCTCTGTCAAATAAATAAATAAATGAAAATAAAATACATTAAATAAAGTAAATATAATAGTCATGGTGTACTGTTTGTGGGGCAATCTTATTAAATCAACTGGGATGTAATAGACATTTATCAAAATAGAGCAGGTTATATTAACAAAAGCTTATTATTATATTATGTATTATTAAAATATATGTAAAATTAAATACTGGAAGTAATATCTAGCTTATAACTTGACAATTATTTACTACTGTGTCCCTTAGGATGCAGTCATCTAGAAATCAGGAGGACACATGATTATAAAGTAAATTTACATATTATATTTAACCAAGACCTTTATCTGTTTTAAGCATATGTTCTTGTGTTTGTGGCTGTGTGTGTGCACATGGTTGTATGGGTGTGTACATGTGTACAGAGGCCATAAGACAAGGTCAGGCATTTAGGAGCTGTTCACCTGTTTTGAGACATGGTTCCTCAATGGCCTGGAATACTCCAAGTGGGGTAGACTTCCTGGTCATGGAGAGTCAGCATCTGCCCATTTCTCTCTCCCCAGTACTAGTATTACTATGACATGTCACCATGCTTAGCTTCTTTTTCCCCTCCAGTGTGTTTTTAAATGTGAACTCATGTCTCATGCTTGTTAGGAAAACACTTTACCCACCTAGGTATGTCCCCAGTCCTCCTCACTTTCTTTGTGTCAAGTCCTTAGAAAAGGTTGTTGCAGAGGTTGCAGTGACGCAACACGGATCCAACATGGCAGCAATTGTGTTTACTCATTGGGAACTACTGAGGTTGAAGTAAATTATGTATGGTACCAGCATATTTCTTCTGTAAAACATCCCAACACTTGCAAAGAAATAAAACCAGGGCTGAAAATTAAAGCCTTCTCAGGCATCAATGATCACATCCAGACTCCCAACCAAACAAGTGAGAAAATAGATCCAGAGACGCTGACAGATTGTCACCTTGCTATCTGGTATCATCTCCCTTCAGATGAAGAGATAAACACTTTATTTTTACGTTTTAAGGATTGGTACTGTGACATACGCTTGTAATTCCAGAAGTAGGTAAGAGGATTGCCATAAATTCCAGGCCTTTGGGCTATATAATGACTGTCACACCAACCAGAGTTGCAGATAAACCCTGTCTTAAAACAAACCAACAAAATTTCTACAGCAAGATGCAAAGAGAAGAAGTAATGGGCGACATTTACTTTAGAATAGTGAGAGATTTTTAATTCTTACTTCTGGAGATAATTTTTGAGGTAACTTTTGAGTTATTTTCTAACCCTCCACCTTGCATCTTCCTTAACTATACAGAACTTTAAGTAGACCTCAGAATGGAATATTTACCTCAACTATAAACTTTTTATTTGAGAGTGAGAGAGTACATGGGTGCACTAGTACACGTGTGTCTTCTCCACACGTGTACTGGGAAATCCAACGTGGGCCTTCAGGCTCTGCAAGCACGTACCTTTAATTCTGAACCAATTCCTCATCAAAAACTTAAAACTTTTTAATCACTCCATATAGTTTATAAGATCTAACACAAGGTTTCTTTGGTACTGTCTCTTAGTACATGGCATACCACTCCAATCTGCCTTAATATACTCATTTTCTTTACCACAAACTCTTACTCTAATGCTTTATGCATTGCATAATTGCATGCAGGTGATTGAACTTTTCCTTATTTTTCATAACATTAAGCAATATATGTATATATATATATATATGTGTGTGTGTGTGTGTGTGTGTGTGTGTGTGTGTACATGCACGAGCATTGTAAGAATTTTATATTCCAGTTACAGAAACTTCCAAATTCTGTCAAAATCCTATACATGGTCAGGTTTGTTGAGGTAAAACATCCATTTTCCCTAGCAGTTATATTCTTATTTTAAAGATGAAATATTTGACCAGAAGAAACACAGAGGGAAGGAAAGAGTTTATTTCTGTACACTGTTCCAGGATGTAGAGTCCGGCATGCCCGGAAGGCATGGCAGGCCAGAGTTGGAAGCCTGAGTCACAGCATCCAATCAACAGGGAGGCAGTATATATAGCTAGAACAGCAAGCAGGGCCAGGCTATACTGCCTCAAGGCTCATCCCCCAGTGACACACTTTCTCCACTTTGTAAAAGTTCCACAGCCTTCCCAAATTGTGCCACTTTGCTTGGACCATGAATTCATGCATATGAGTTTGTGAGGGCAAGGAGGGGACATTACATTTAAACCATAATGCATAACAATGGGGCATAAGAATTTCGTGGGCCAGGAATGGAAAAGGCCCAGTTGAGAGGTGCTATTGAGCGTAAATATCGAAGGTTATGTAGTTACGTACATGTTCACAAATTCACACGAGGTTAGGTAACTTTCAGATATTTTTTATATTTTCCAGAAGGAGAAATTGTCAAAATTGAGAAGTGGCAAAATCTCTTTTTGCAATGCACTTGTGCTGGGAAATGTTTTAATTGTCCAAGTAAATAGCATCTCCCCTTATTTTGAGTCAAATAAAGAGTGTGTAATTCCTGAGAGCTGCACCCTGGAGCGGAGGCCAGGCAAGTCAGTGCAGCAGGTTTACTGGTGTTGCTAATGTGATCCAAGCACAGAAATATCATCTGCTTAACCCTCCTTTATCAGGCATCATAGTTTCATTAAATCCATGCAATCTCCTTGATGCAGATCTTTTCTTTTAGAAATAGATACGTCATGCACTTTAATCTAAGACATGGTAGTTTATATTTTTAACCTTTCTAAAGAAAATCTGAGATACCTTCTCTCCCAAATTCCGACTTTAAGATGCATCCTGGCTCTCACAGTATGAATCATAGAAAATAGAACAAAGGTGACTTCCAGTCAAGATGCCAGCCTCCTCATCACATTTCAGCTCCAGAGATAATATCAGGCAAGATATATGGGGCTCCAGTTTGAGAAGGTCTTGGCAGACGTCCAGTGGGCAGGCACGGAGGGACACAGCTGGGAATCGGCTGATTGTCAACCCCTCAGGTAGCCCGCTAGACCCTTGGATCCCCTCAACTACTTGTTTCAGCGACTGCACCTCCAACTCCCTGACCAGGGTTTGTGCCGCGCTACACGCAAGCCCCGCCACCATGCCTGTGGCCCCCATACTTCCTTTCTCCCCCACAATGCTGCTTCCTGAGGCCCACCTGCTCCCCTCTGTCCCACTAAGACACCCACAGGCTCTCTCCCCCCTGCATATGTGGGTGACCCGCCCACACTTCCCTGTCTCTGCCCCCCCCCCCATTGTGTCTCCCTGTCTCAGTCAAATGCCATCAAACTTCATTGAAGAACTTATATCAGTTTGGCTCTGGCCTGTAACTCCCAGTACCATAAATCAATTTCCACCCACAATGAGCAGTTGATTGGATAGACCTACAAGGTTCCAAGATCAAGACAGGCTTCTTTCAAAGCACATGATTACCCTCCTCAGGTAAAAGGTAAGACCCTATTGCTGAAGACATCATATGCTGCTGACACAGAAAAGAGACCTGGCTGGAATGGGAAGAGAGCCAGTACCCAGAGAGTTAGCCTGTTTAGTTGGGGCTACATCCATCAAATGCTCCCTAAATTCATAATGCTTATCCCGCTTAACCTATGCCTCTTTTTACTCTCCCTTGGAGATTCTGCTTACCTTTTCCAGAAGGTCCTGAGGTCCTCGGAAATAAAACACCCCTCACTCTTCAGTCAAGGCCCAGCTGAAACCACAGGGGAATTGGGGATTTGAGCAAAAATGTTGCTCCCATGGGCCTTACAGTCAGCACTCAGGTGAAGGAGACAGACGCTGATGACACCCAACACTTACCAGAGCAGAGATCCAGAGGCCCCTCAGAGCTCATCACTGAAGTAGACTTAAAACTCACCCACCACAGCTCAGTGAATTGTGCAGAAGAGGGGCGGAAAGATTGCACAAGCCACAGGTTGGGACACCATGCCCAGAGACATTGCCCCCCACCAACTGACTGCTGCTCCCACAATGCATACCCCGCAACCCAATGGGGAATACCAGCAACCCCACTGAGGAGGGGCCCGTGGAATGGGGGAGGGAAGAGCTAAAGGACGTCACCAACACCTGAAGTAGCCATTCCCAGTATGTCCATAATTTAAAAATAAATAAGTGAAGAAAAGGAAACAGCACAAAAGCAAAACAATCAAATTGAAATCGCTATGGTGATCACCCTGGCGATCCCTTAAAGCCCATTTAACTCACATTCCGTGAGAACATAGTGCAGGCCAGGCAGCCCTGGGCCCAGGAGGAACATGAGTGCAGGTGTGAGGAATGGCCCCCTCCCGCCTGCTTCAGCAAGTTTACAAGCCAGCTGGTTCAGGCTGGACGCTGCAGGGGTGACCCGAAGCAGGCTGACTCTGGCTCTGCCTGCATCCCATGCTTCTGCTCACTCATCAGAACTCGTGTTGCAAATAAAACCATTATTATCATCTAAGCTGGTGTTATCTGTAGTTTCAGTGAGCCCGTTTTTAATAGAATTCACATGTGAGTTAGAAACTAATTCTTTTTGTTGTTTTTTGTTTGTTTTGTTTTGTTTTGTTTTGTTTCCTCGAGGTAGGGTTTCACTCTAGTCAAGGCTGACCTGGAATTCACTATGTAGTCTCAGGGTGGCCTCCAACTCATGGCAATCCTCCTACCTCTGCCTCCTGAGTGCTGGGATTAAAGGTGTGCACCACCACGACCGTCTAGAGACTAATTCATTCTTAATGTCAGTTTATGATCATCTAAAAGTCAAACATGTGTTTTCTAAATCTGATTAAACAAATGTTCACCTTTGAGACATTCTTGTAAAATAAAATAAATATTGGCCAGGGTGTCATAAGACTACATATCTAATCCTATGTCAGCCATGAATTTCATAGGTAATGTAGAACTGTTTTCTCATTTTTCTTTTACTTATTTTTTTCCTTTCAGTTTTTCGAGGTAGGGTTTCACTCTAGTCCAGGCTGACCTGGAATTCACTATGTAGTCTCAGGATGGCCTCCAACTCATGGCGATCCACCTACCTCTGCCTCCCGAGTGCTGGAATTAAAGGTGTGCACCACCATGCCCGGCCAGTTTTCCCATTTTTGATATTCATTTTTCTCACTCAAAAATTATAAGGAACAGTGCTTTCTGCAATCTTATATCTTCTTTGTAATCAAAAATCCCCTAGCCCTTGTGAATATCATACTATGTGTTGTCTAAATGTTCTTCCTTAGAAAGTTTTTAAATGTTTCCAGCTGATGTTACCTTAAATTATATGTTATTTTATACTTACAGAGACTGAATGTGTTAAATTTGAACATACAGGGGAGAAATATTCTGAAACTACTCACTTCATACTGCTCATTTAGTAATATGAGAAACTAGAGAAGGCTTTATCAGGCTGAAAAGGATGCAGAGAACATTTTTTTTTTTTTTTTTTATGAGTGATTGAGTGTCTTGGCTCACAAGTAAGACAATAAGTACCTGGAGTTCAGGGACCCGGGCCTCCCCTTCCGTTTCTTCTCCATAGTGATGAGTGCACTAATGGAAGTAATCACGTCGGAGGAGAGCATGCCACTGGTTCCTAGTGCGAGGGACTATTAGAGATCAGCCCAGCAAAGAAGCAAGGGCAGCACCCTAATGAAATAAAGTTCACTTTTTAAACAAATACCTGCTCCCTTTCCCTAATGTGCCAGAAGTCTGTCATTATGAGAGTCTTTCTTTGTCTTCAGTTAGCAGTAAGAAATAGTTTTAGCAGGGTTTTATGTACAATTGAAAACTGACTTTTAAAGAAGAAACCAGAGCCAGCCAGACTGAGCTTGTACCAGCTACCGTTATTGTTTCTGAGGAACCATGGGTTGGCAGTGCTTGTCTGCCATAGATATAATCTTCATTTTGAAATCTTTCAGTCTCCTATGTCCAGAGGCTGTGTTTGTTGATTCAGCTCAACAAGCAGTGTTCATTGTCATCTACGTGTGTTCTTGGTCACTGTGCCCAGAGGGTCGATGCCTGGAAGTGCCAGACGCGGTGCTGAGAGACAAGGCTCCGGGGAGGAGTGGGCTCAGCGCAGGGACCAGGAATCAGCTTCTCGGTAGCTGTCATCTTGCTTCGTGTGCTCTGTAATCAGGGTACAGCGCAAAACTAAAACATGGCTCATTTCGACAAAGCTGCTGGATTCCAGCTTGATTTTCAGGACAGTATGTGTCAGTTTGAAGATTAAAGTAAAACTTCAACATATACTGGAAAGGCATTGTGCCTCCTGTCAAATGCAGATCCATTTAAAGTGCAAGTGATCCCTTTGCTCCTGAACTTGCCAATCCACAGGATGCCACGATTCAGTTTTCTAGAGTGAAATTTAAATATTACATTAATGCCACATTAAGGTTGATATTTTTAATCATTAATAAATCTAAACCAAATAACTCAGCTACATTTCACAGCCATTGTCAGCAAAACCTATTTATACCTGACTTATTTTTCCAGTAAATGAAGTGTAACATTTGAGAACATGCATGCAAACAGGGTAGTGTGTCTTCACAAGAGGCAAGGTTTTACCAGGTGTTTTAAAGCACAATGCTAGTAAAAGGAGAGGTTAATATTTATTATAGTCATATGATGAAAATCAATGAATCCAGGAACAAGATTTCATTGCTTAGATTTCCCAATTAAAGTCTAGCCATGTTGTTTCATTCCTCTAACCCTCAGCATTAGAAGGTTGAGGCAGGAATATCAGGAGCTCAAGGTCACCCTTGACTTTTTTTGTGAGCTTAACACTAGCCTGGTTTATTTGAGATCCAGTCTTAAAAACAAAACAGACACTGGGCTGGAGAGATGGCTTAGCAGTTAATGTACTTGCCCATGAAGCCTAAGGACCCAGCTTCAATTCCCCAGTACCCACGTCAGCCAGATGCACAAGATAGCACATGCATCTGGAATTTGTTTGCAGTGGCTGGAGGCCCTGGAATACCCATTCTCATTCTCTCTGTCTGCCTCTCCTCTATTTCTACCTGCTTGCCAATAAATAAACAAAAATTAAAAAAAAACACATAATAAACATAAAACAAACAATAAGTAATTATGTGTTTATTTTACATTAAAGAACTTGCTTACCTATGGGTAGAAGTCATATACTCTAGTTATATACTCCATATATAACATATATATGTCATATACTCCACGTTTGATTAATTTCTGTTTGATGGAATAGGATTATGAAATAGTCTGCTCATGCATTTATTTTCTACATATGTTTATGGTCTCTGTATTTATGAAAACAATATTGTGTGATTTTTAGTATGAGGATGGTTACTATCTTAATCATTTCCCAATCACCAGGAATACATTTTCAACTGGTTATTGTAATATAAGTGTGTGCGCATGTGTGTGTGTGTGTGTGTGTGCGCACGCTTGCAGGTGTAGGCATTCCACTGCACATGTGTGAGGTGGAAAGGACAACCTTTGGGTTGCCCCCCCATCTCCTACCTTGTTTGAGCCAGGCCATTTTGGGGGATCTCACTCTTCTACTTTTATTCTTTGCTGTGCTGGTTTTAAACTTACAAGAATTTCTACCATTTCCACTTCCTATTTGTTTATAGTGCTTCCCATTTTTCTTTATTGCTTTTGTGTTTTTTTTTTTTTTTGTGCAGTCTGAGAATATGACGTGTGCTCATGGTTGAGCAGGAGGTACTGTACCCATTGAGCCATCTCCTCAGCCCAGGTTTCAATGTCTTGAAAATAAGTAATTGTTAGTCTATGTACCGAGTAGTATGGGTTATCTATCTGTTTTTGCCGTTGTCTTTCACAAATAGTCCTTGATTTTCACTTGAATGCTACCTCACTCTCAATAATTTTGTATTTAGCACTTTTGAGCACTTAGAGAAACATAGCAGCATGGTTTAATTTTTCTACACTAGAAATGAATTTTATATTTTGTAATCTCAAACCGTACACTCAGTTATCTATCTTCTTTGTGTAATATTGGGGCTGTAACTGATCCTTTGGGGTCATTTATTACAACCTTCAATAATACTGATTAAGCACCCTCACACACGAAGTGGTGAGGCCCAAAAATGGGTCTGGGAGGTCCCCCTGATTCTTCCTATGCACTCTTTGACCTCACTGCCTGGAGTGATCGTTTTTGTTATAGCTGATACAGTCACATTATGAATAAACTCTGATCATATACAATACAAAAGATTCATATGTGAATATACAAATGGCAAATGATGACAATCTTGATGTCATACTGCTCCTGACTCAAAATAAGAAGGCAAACTATTAATTACTCTGTGATTGCTTTCTTTTATGAGACAGATTATGGTTAAGTTCTAATTGAAAAACTCATTTGCCACTAAAGCAAACCTGGGTAATTAAGCTGCCCAGCATCGCTGCTGACCCGTGTCATTTCTCTGATCAGGTGGTCACATGCATAATTTAGTGAGTTCATGCTCCACTATTGTGGACAGAGCACCAGATTAAGTGCAGTTTTGAGAACACATTTTTCTTTATATCTATGCAATTCTGTGTATATTTCAATACAGTGCATAATAAATAAAAATAGTGGCACTTGCATTATCTTTATATTGTTAGTTTTCATACATGTGTTGATTGTTGCCCAATTTTTTTTCTCCATGAGTTTCCTACCATGGTGATATTACTTGACACTGGAATCATTTATGTGAGTCAATTAGTGATATAAACAGGTCTATGGTTAAAAAAACTTCAATTCTTCCAATCATGCTCTGGACATCACTCACTGTTTACCTTGTGACATTTCTGTTGTTTCTAGACCCTCAACTGAAGAGCGGAAGTTAATACTCTATGGACTTTTGGTAACATCTTATGTCAGTAAATTATAAGTCATTTTCTCAAGACAAATCATTTCATACAGTTTGAGAGCACTGAGTCATTAATGGCAGGTAAAATGGGTGCTTGTATGGGCATGGTGGCATATGCTTGCAGTTCCAGAACTTTGTTGTTTTAGGTAGGAAGACCATGAGACTGGGGCCAGCCTGGGCTATGTAGTGAGTCTCAGACCATCCTCAATTCCCTAGGGAGAATCTGTCTCAAAATTGCAACAACAACAACAAAATGAAACAACCAACACTATTGTGCTTTGTTGCAGTGAAACTGTCTAGGGCAACATGGGTATTAAATTGTACTGTTCAAAGAAACAATAAGGCAGAGAACATTCAATTGTTTTTACTATAAGTAAAATATGAGTGAAGAAGCACATGTGATTATTTTTCATATATATATATAATCATGAACAGGTTCCTTCCATCCTAACAACTACAGTGATATGACTGCATATGCTATGTTTGCTTCAGGAAAACTGAACAGTTATGCCTTGAAATGTCTGTTATCTCTAATTACTCATATTTACTATGCTGTGGTGTCTTCTGAAAGTACTTACAGATCCCTGTTTTCCTAGGTGAGTAATGGCATATACCATCCCAATACTACATATTTGAGCAAAGTAATAGGTTTTGATAAAAAATGAATAATACACATGAAAATGAAGAGAATTATCACAATTGTGTCTAACAATGGAAAGTAATACATTAATTAAATGATCATTTCAGGAAATAAAAAAATATCATTGCAATATTGAACAGATACAATGAGATATAAGAAAAATGTTAGGTGTATATCCACCTTTAAAGAAAGTTACATTACAAAAGTAAAATGAGCAAGCAAATTTATAATAATGACCATGTGACTAATATAATCAATCTATATTCTCAAAAAGTAACCATTCATATTAATAAAATTAATCATTTTCCAAATCTAGGGTTGTTTGTGTTGTTAGGCTACATACAGCTCACAATGTGCTTCAGTTCCTAATACTGCAGGGTGGATGCATTCATTTAATAAACCTTTGACCAAAAAACTTCCTCAGTTGAATTAGATATTTTCTTCATAAATCTCTGAGGCTATTTATTTCCTTTTCTCACCATTATAAGATATATATATATATATATTCTGTGCTACAGATTTACTGGATAATTCCTCAAAATAAAAGTATAGTATTCAAAATTACTTGGAATTCTTAAGATTAAAAATATTGTGTATGCAAAGTTACTTGCCAGTTTTGTGATGAATGTATTATTAAACATGTTTCATAATGCAGTAATTTATTTTGGGGGAATGGGATAAATAACAATTCTACTCTTGAGCTAAAATGTACAAGTTTTTAAGGACTGCTATATAAAGGGTATACTCTATTTCCAAAATCAAAGATACTATGAGTCCAATGAGATTGCCAGAAGAGAACATAGAGTCAGGTTCTCAAGAAAAATTTTTGCAGTGATATTTTAGCCTAGTTACACTACTGTAATGAAATGCTACTAGAAATGAAAAAAAAAAAATACATATATATATATATTTCATGGTGACAATTTACTCCTTTATTCTGGAAAGTTCACATTCATTTTTCTTCCATGACATATATTAGGTGGTCTGAATGTATAATTGCCCCCCAAAACATGTGTGTTTGTGATTAAAGCTCATATTTAATCCCCAGTTTGTGGAGCCTTGGTTAGTAGAGCCTTGCTGGAACTCTGCCACTGGCAATAGGCCTTGTGATTTTATAAACCAGGCCCACTTGACAGAGTTAGCTTGATCCTTCCTTGGCTTCGTCCCTGGTATTTTGACAAGGTGATACATCTGCCATGATTATATTCCCCCTCAAAACTGTAAGTAGGCCGAGTGTGGTGGCGCACGCCTTTAATCCCAGCATTCGGAAGGTGGAGGTAGGAGGATTGCTATGAGTTCGAGGCCACCCTGAGACTACATGGTGAATTCCAGGTCAGTCTGGCATATACCAAGACCCTACCTCAAAAAACAACAAACAAACAAACAAAAAGCCATAAGTAAATCCTTTCCTTCCATATACATCTTCTGGGTGGGTTTTTTGTCCCCACAATGAGAAAATAACTGCAACAATAGACATCAGGCAAAAAAATCGTTTGTGATGAAATTTCATGAAAGAATAAAATAGACTTTCTTAAATATATTTAAGAAAACTTTGAGACTAAAGTTCATTAATTTAAACTCCCTTAATTTCTAATGGGTATGTCAGGTAGGTCTCCAGAATCTGACAAAATGAAAAATAAATTTAAGAAATTGTTTTTAGGAGTCATTAACTCTTATAGCGTTTCAGCAGTTAAATTTACTCAAGTAGCCAGGTGTGGTGGTGCACACCTTTAACCCCAGCACTCTGGAGGCAGAGGTAGGAGGACTGCTGTGAGTTTGAGGCCACCCTGACACTACATGTGAATTCCAGGTCAGCCTGGGCTAGAGTGAGACCTTACCTTGAAAAACCAAAAATAAAATAAAATATAATATAATAAATAAGTAAAAAATGAGTTAAAAAATTACTCAAGTAAAAATGAAGGAAGAAAGCTGATTCAAGGATAATGTAGTCATTTTGGAATGTGAGGTTCCTTCATTTTCCACACATTGGCATCAGAATCTCTTCCAGGAAGTTTGGCAAAAAAATTATACGTGTGTGTGTGCGTGTGTGTGTGTGTGTGTGTGTGTGTACGCATGTGGCCGTATGGGTGTGCCTGAGAGTTTTCCCCAGTCTATCTAGAAGAAAAGAAAACCTACCTTGAGAAATCTTGCACATGGCAAAACATTTTTTGTGGTAGTATTCTCCTATGATAATTAATTAAAAATCACTATAATTTTTATATTCTGTAAATATGGGTAACATTAGTGAAGTGCAAAGAAAAAAAAATAACTGCATTGTGTAGTCAAGAAATGATTCCCTTGAAATTGAGAAGGTGTTGATAGAACTTATCATAACAGTCTCACTGTTGTCCGGTTCAGTTGTGACAAGACAGTGACCATGCATTGTCCCATGGGCCCTGATGCATGCTTCCCATCATTATTTTCTTTTCTAGTTGTATCTAGGCCAAGGTCCACCAGATGTCAGTACAATATAAATAATCCAAATTCTTTTATTGAAAAGCTAAAGAAGAAAAATTAAATTTCCTCAAAAAGGCATTTTATTGATTTTTAAAAGATTTACTTTATATAAAATAGAAAGAGAGGTTGTCAAACTGGCCAGTGTAACCTGTAATATGATTTTAAATGATTTATTTCAAATAGTCCCCTGTTAACATTAATGTAATCTGATATAACAAATCTTGTATCTCCTTCCAGTTTCGTTGTCATTCAGTGGTTTCCCTTTTGTCAGATGACTTCCCTATTCTCTGAAGGTTTTATGCATTAACATTAATACCATGTTACATTTTTCTTTCATTATTTGTCTATGCAAGAGGCAAGTCATGAGAGCAATATATTCCCAAGCATGTTTATTTAACTCACCACAGCTAAACTAAGACTTAAAATATAGAACCTCTTCACGAAATGAATTGAATATTTTATTTTATGACATTCCAATAACAAGGCATTCAATGGAGAGGAAATTTGGGAATAGGAAAGGAGGGGATTATGGTCACGATATATTGTCTATATAGATGAAGGTTGTCAAAAAAAAGTGGAAAAGATGTTAAAAATACTTCTGAAAAATAAAATAATTTTCATTATTGTGAACATACCCACACAAACACTCCAAGAAGAGGGTAGAGGGACACTTAGTACATAGGTAGGAGAAGATTGTATCATGTTGGCATTGGCACTGTTTGCTCTGGGGTCTTTGTGTGACTACAGCCTGAGTAAGTTTACACCCACTGACCCGCACCTGAGGAGCTCATTTTTCCCCTCTCGCTTTTAGTTTCCTTCTTTATAACTCACACTTCTCTGTGCCCTGTTCGCTATGCTCTTCTAACATCCATGAATTACAGTAACCTAGTGTGACTATTGAGCACTGGTAAAAAGTCATGTAGTTTAAAGGCAAATTAATATGAGATGCAGGTGAGAGGACACCACTTTTTGCAGCTCTCAATGGTATGAAGAGGCAGCCTGAGAATACTACCATAATAGCATCCTCAGCTGCTATTGTATGAGAATACTACCAGAGCAGCATCCGTAGCTGCTATCATGTGAGAATACTACCAGAGCAGCATCCGTAGCTGCTATCATGTGAGAATACTACCATAGCAGCATCCTTAGCTGCTATCATGTGAGAATACTACCATAGCAGCATTCTTAGCTGCTATCATGTGAGAATACTGCCATAGCAGCATCCTTAGCTGCTATCATGTGAGAATACTACCAGAGCAGCATCCGTAGCTGCTATCATGTGAGAATACTACCAGAGCAGCATCCGTAGCTGCTATCATGTGAGAATACTACCATAGCAGCATCCTTAGCTGCTATCATGTCAGAATACTACCAGAGCAGCATCCTTAGCTGCTATCATGTGAGAATACTACCAGAGCAGCATCCGTAGCTGCTATCATGTGAGAATACTACCAGAGCAGCATCCTTAGCTGCTATCATGTGAGAATACTACCAGAGCAGCATCCTTAGCTGCTATCATGTCAGAATACTACCAGAGCAGCATCCTTAGCTGCTATCATGTGAGAATACTACCAGAGCAGCATCCGTAGCTGCTATCATGTGAGAATACTACCAGAGCAGTATCCTTAGCTGCTATCATGTGAGAATACTACCAGAGCAGCATCCTTAGCTACTATCATATGAGAATATTACCAGAGCAGCATCCTTAGCTGCTATCATGTGAGAATAATACCAGACAGTGTCCTTATCTGCTATTGTAATCCTTGCACTATTTTTATTTTATTTTTAGCTATGGTCAATTTACAAATTTCCTCTTTGAAATAAGGAACTTTCCTCAGTTCTGTGAGTGTCCTAAAATAATTTCTTTTTAAACTAAACATGTTTTTAAGTACTTAAGTAAAACAATACAATGTTGTGCTTTTGATATACAATGTCTATATTCTGACAGATTATATTAAGAAAAAGTCCGAGATAGAGGTGTTAGAAGAGTACATGCAGAATGTAACAGGCACTGGAGCACCTGACAAGATCTCACAAGTTAGAATGTTACTAACAAAGTCTAGAATGTTCAGAGCTTGGGACCCGGGAATGCAGATCTGGATCTCACCAGCAATGTCAGTCAAATCAATGCTGGCAAAATAGGAAAGGAACAGGGAAAGAACTTATGTTGACAGTTTCTAAGCAAAATAATCATTAAATATCATATATTAGCTACATTAAAATGCTTTTATTAAATAATGCTGTGTTTCATAACTTTGATAATGATTTCTGAATAGATATTAAAATAACATTAATATAACTCAATATTTATTTAAAAGCTATAACAAAAAGAATAGACTGGAATTTTCTTAACTTACTAATGTCTGTCTTCCAGACATCATAGTTACCAATATCACTTCACCAGCATTCCACAGCTGGTTGCTTTTGTTGTGTGGTTTTCCTTTTTTGATACTTTTCCAGCTATGTAATTCTTTTCTTCCTTTACTTTAAGATCACTCCCCTTTTCAATGAAACATGGGCTAATCCATACTGGATACAACTTGGTTGAACAATTTCCTACTTAGTGCAATTATACAAGAAAAAGAAAGTACAGTAGAAATGATTTCTGAATTCAAATGCTATGTATGCAAGCAGTTGTAATAACATCATTAATTAGTCTATCTTGATATAGCATGGAAAATGTCATGGTTTTGAAAATAAATGAGTTGTAGCTTTTAAATACTGTCATTTCCAGAAATCTACTGCTGTTTGAGAAGAATCAAACCAGTGAGTGTATGAAATATACGTCCATTCATGTACATTCAAAGAAACAAAAACGTCATTCATTTGTTTAAATGCATACAGGTATGGGCGGTAATACTATCAAGTAAAATATAGGCATATCATGATATAACTCAGGTTAGTGTTACCTCATGAAGTTGGAGAGAAAGAACATGGTGAGGTCAGTCATATATGGAATTTTAAGAGGATATTTTTCTTAAACTAATTTGTGTGAACAACAACATTTATTTTAACTCCCTTTGGATGCCATATGTTATGGTAAACAAGATTTAGTAGCTATAATAATTTCTCATTAAAATACTAATTCTTTTGAATGAGATTTGTTGGTTTAAATCCCAATTGCTTAACTTCATTCTCATACACTTAGATGATTTAAAGTAAAAGTGAGGGATGGAAATTCATAAATAGATTCATTTGAGTAAGTTATAAAGGTAAACTTCATTGTGCAAAGCATTTTTAAGATCAAAAAACTTGAGGCCTGCTGGTGCAAAAGAATTCATGTCTAACAACTGAGTCAAAAGTTTATAGTTTGGAAGAACTTATTCTCCATAGGGAAGCTGTTGTTTGGCTAAAGGGATATGTTATCCCATCAAAATACCTTTTAGATGTGTATGCATATGCTCATTGATTAAAGCTAAGCATAAGAGGATGTGAAGAGCTGAGTACTAAATGAGACATCTCTATCTTTCCCTCTACTGCTCAGGGGGCAACACGGAGAGGACATAGAAAAAATGTTAGCACTGGGAGATGGCAAGGGTTACTTTTGGGCACTGTCATATGGGGATGAGCTGATGGGTGCATTCATTACCTCAAAGTGGTTGCCATTCCTATCCAAGAACTGCACAGCTCTGAGCCCATCAACATCTTGACATAGAGGGCAAAAATAACTAGACATCACAACAGAAGAATTACTACTTTGGAAGAGGAAAGTGTTCAATTGGATATGGTTAAGAATGGGGGGAAGAGGGTAATAGGGAAGGAATAGAATCAAATTACCAAAATTCTCAATGAAAATATCTTTAAAATCACAAAGTCAACAAAATGAAAAATAAAATCTTCCTCATTTACCTTTACCGTTGATGAGATGACCTAGAGTTCCAACCACCTTATTGAATTTGTTGTTCACACAGGGGAAAATGTTTACATTGCAAAATAATCATCTTATTACAACTGTTATGTTACAAGTCATGTCCATCTGGGGCTGTCAGCCAGAGGGAAACAGAGATGTACACACAATTAATTTTATGAAATTTCATGTTAATATATCAAAGTCCCTATAGTGTGAGGAGCTTTTGAAGAAATAGAAATAGAAAGAGATAATATGTACTTGGGGCAGGAGTGGAGGGAAATTGCTCAGTGGTGAAGACGCTTGCTTGCAAAGCCTAATGACCTTGGTTGATTCCCCAGTACCCTTGTAGAAACAGATGTACAACGTGGTACACACAACTAGAGCTTGTTCGCAGTGGCCAGAAGCTCTGCCATACTCATATTATCTCATTCTCATAGTGAAAATAATTAAAACACATTCTTTTAAACTGATTCTGGAATACCTAAATGTATCTTTGAGGGATGTTTCCTTCCTAATGTAAATAGAGTACCTCTTGTTAAATTTCTTCTAATGTTTTTTTTTTCTCTCATTACTTTGTGTAAATAAGATCATGAAAGGAAATGAAAAATGAATATTTCAAGTACCCAAGTATGGTTTGTAAAAGAATTACAGTTCACCATAATTTTCCAAGTATGCCCTATCTCTACAGAGCCCACAAAGGGCTATCACAGAGGCTTAAAAAAGGTGAGTCCACCGGCAATCAAAAACACAAATGCACTTGGAAAACTGATGGAGCCTAATAAGCAATTGTGAATCATACCTTTGTCTTAAATGCAAAGCCCAAGTATTCAACACTGGGATTTCTTGTTACTTTAGAGCTTACATTTGAATCTATCTGGCCTTTCTTTTAAGTTATACTTTTTCCTAGATTGGTATGGACTTAGAAATCTTGAGACAAACCTTTTCAGTACAAATTTCTTTTCAGACAAAACTTTCTCTAAATGACAAAACATGTCATTAACTACAGTACAGCTTCAAATGTTAAATCATAAGGCAGAAATTTTCCACTGCAGAAATGTCATATGTTTATTATAAATTAATTTCTACCTGAGTTAATGTGATGGGAAGAGAAAAGGGAACAAAACGGTGAAAAATAATTAGGAGTAAACACATATATGCTTATGATCTCTCAGGGAAATTATGCAACCAAGCAATCAATAACTTTACAATCAAACAGCAAACAACTACTTCAATTAGAGCTCTGTGCTGGTAGCAACAGAACCCAGATCTATTGAAAGTTCCACCCTGCCCTTTTCTCAGCAGGAACCATAATTACAACAGCTAAAATTATAGAAGAATAGAGTCAAATGGTTCAGTACTTGGGAGTCAAATAAAAACAGCAGCTCTGACCTTTATTTCTCCAGTAACTTTGTGAGCCATGGTTCATCTAAACACAAGAGGTTTAAA
The DNA here is from genome assembly GCA_036346955.1 of Dipus sagitta. Taxonomy (NCBI): domain Eukaryota; kingdom Metazoa; phylum Chordata; class Mammalia; order Rodentia; family Dipodidae; genus Dipus; species Dipus sagitta. The sequence goes on from CM070774.1 coordinate 170,456,322, forward strand.
AAGATTAGTAATTCATTAAAAAATGCAAGTATCTGGATTGAATAACCATTTGTAACTAATAAATGAGAAGTCCAAATTGACTTTTATTCACATGCTCCACAGGAGTTGTGTAGAGTTTGGTATACTTAAAAATAAACCAAAAGTATAATTTTTTGTCAAAAAATCATTAGTGTATAAACATTACGGCACCTAGCTTTTAATAGCTGTTTGGTAGGATATGGGAGTTCAGTGAATGATAGGGTTTGAGTCATGGAAACTCTGTCATTAAACTGAAGTCATTTCTAGCCCCTGCTTGGGTTCCTTTTCACTGAATACCAAAGGTCTGCACAGTACAGAAGAAGACAGGGGCATCAGGCTAAGAGTAATTAGTGCCAATGTATGATAGGAGCAAGCATTTCTACATTGCTTAGAGGGAAATATTCTCCCAGTAAGACAAGCATTCAGTAAGCACAGTGTGAACAGAGTAAGAGGAATAGCATTTCATGAATAGTGAGGACGCTCAGAGATTCTGGGAGAAAATCAAGCAAGACGGTAGTGATGGCTACCTCGTGCTCCATGAGTGACAAACTAATTTTTAAACCTAAAAGCAACGTACACTTTCAATGTATACATGTGCAATACTTTCATATATGTGTGTTATAAATGGTTTCAAGATTCTTGACTATGCTTGACATATCCACCAACTACTTCTTTTTGTTGTCTCATGTGTATTTCTGGTGACCAGTACACAAAACTTTAACCAAAGTCACCAGACAGCAACTGTGTCATCTTGGACCAACATGCTTAGATTTACATTACCCTCTGATTACTTCCTTTCTACACTATTCTATGAAATGAACATATAAATAATATTCAGGCAATACTTATTTTTTCTGTGTCTATCTTGTTTCATTTAGTGTAATACCATCCAGATTCATTAATGCTGCCACAAATGACAGGATTGCCTTTCTTAGGGTTGAATATTGTGTTTATGTGTGTGTTTTCATTATCCAATGACATGTTCCTTATTGTTTCTGTTATGAATACTGCTATAAGGAACCTGAAAATATAGAAATTTAAAGACATTGAATTTATTCCCTCTGAATTTATATTCAAAAGAGATGTTGTAAGACCAAGGGTTATGTTTACAAATGTTTCTTTTAATCTTAAAAACACATGGTCTTTTAACGATAATGCATAATGTATATGGGTTGAAGTCAGTTCCCCATGCTGGGATGAGCTTCTAGCTAATCATAGCTTTTTGGGAGGAAGGGATTTATTTCAAGCCTAGTGAACCAGAAGAAGTTCCAGCAATGGCAGAAGAAGGTGCTTCTGAACATCCAAACAGAGGTGAGATTTAAAAATAAATAAATAAAAATAAAAACACCACGAAGACAAATATGCCAACACTGAAAAGTAGAAAGTGTGAACCCAGAGCTCAAACAGCTCTGTTACACGCCTTAGGGCTGGAATTCAGATCCACGCCCAGTGACACTCTAGCCAGCGGCTGGAAACTTCAGTAGGACTTTTGACTTTAGTAAAAAAAATGTCTGAGGCTATGGGGGACATACAGTCACTCGCAAATCATGAGTACAGGTTACACGTAACGGGAAGAGAGAATACCAAGGACTGTCTCATGTGTAGCATTTTTTCAGGAACTTATGATCCATAACATTCTCACAATTTGAAAGGGGAAAATATCCTACATAACTATCCCTGTCCAATATTACTTTCATATCCCTTGACTATTGCCATCTTTGACTATTTAGGATTTAATTTTAGTTGCCCCAAATGTCCATCAAAAAATGTTTAAGAAAGAGTTGGGTAGGTCTTCCAGTTCTCTCCGTATCAGCAGGTTGATCATAACTAATATACTGATTTCAATAATTAGACATATAGAAAGATATAACCATACCCAGAGATGGCAAAGACAAAATTTCAGTTCATTTACATAACAGTTTAATTTAATTAAGATTGTAAATTCCCTCTCCAGTGTGTTGTGGTTCAGGTGTTCCATCTAAGGGCCTGGTGAAGGTTCAGCCATTTGGTCTGCCTTTTAGGAAGTAGAATGGAAAGGGTATGATGAAGACTGACCTTAATCTTCTACAGCTTTGCTCCCCCCTCTCTCTTTCTCTCTCTCTCTCTCTCTCTCTCTCTCTCTCTCTCTCTCTCCTCTCTAACTCTTGTATATTAGTTATCTTTTTCTTCCTTTTCTTAGTGAGCACTGACCTGTAAATCCCAGTACCAGCATGTGGCTATCATCCACAATGAGCTTTTGATCAGAGAGACCTACAAGTTTTCCTTAAAGAAAGACAGATTTCTGTCAGAGAACTTGATGACCCACCAAAGGTTAGTGGTAAAACCCTACTGCTGAAGACACCTTATGTGGTCGACACCTAAAATGGAATGGCGTGGCTGGAAACTGGAAGAGAGTCAGTCCCCAGACAGTCAGCATGTCTAGTGCCAGAAGGTGCTACATGGGTGACTGGGGGAAAATCACCAATATCTGTCTAAGCAACTCATGCTCTAACCTACCTAGCAGCAAATAACCTGTTGTGATGCCCACACAAGTGCAATAGTGGCACACAGCCATGGTGAGGAACCAACTGCTCTTGATTCGGCTAACTGATCTCCTCAGTGGTACGGGACCCATAGCTGGGGCTGGGAAACACGTCAGAACCATATCCAAACATAAGCCCACTCCCCATTATCAAGCTACCATTAATCGTGGGCTACAAGAGGGCCTATACCTATTAAATTCTCTATTAAAAAAAGTAAGGATTATCTCATTTGTCCTGGTGCTAACTTACTCTCCACTGGAGAATCTGCTTCTCTTTTTCAGATAGATGTAGATTCTAAGGAGAGAGCCACCCCATCATACCTCAAAAGGGCCCAGCTGAAACTAAGAACAATTGGAGAAACAAGCAAGGGTGCTGTTTTCCTTGTGAACCAGGTACCAGCACAAGAGGGAAGGAAATCAAAACAGAGGAAAATCAACTCTTACCAAATCAGAGATCCAGAGACCCAGAGGCCCCCAACACCTCATCACTGAAGCAGATCAAAAATGAACCCAACATGGCTCAGGGAAATTTTGCGGAAGAGGGGGCGGAAAGAATGTCAGAGCCACATGTTGGGTCATGATATGCAGAGACATTTAGCTTACCCATAACTGTGGGCTAACTCCACAATGCATGACCCGTATATCTCAAGAAGGAGGGGCCAAGGGGAGGGGGTAGGTCACAGATGAGCCTAATAATGGTACCAAACTGACTGTATTTGCTGAGTGCAAAACTAATTAATAAAAAATTTAAAAAAATTAAAAATATTATAAATTCAAATATAAACATATGTATTTCTTTATCATGTTGATACATTGAATTATTTTTAAACATAAATATAAAAGTTATGGTATCAGTATTTATTATTATAGGTGTGCATGCATTTATCTATGTGCGCACCAAAATATAAAGCTTTTTAAAAATCATATAAATAACAAAAATGAATTTTACAGAAGAAAACTCAAATGGTTAACCATATGCACTAAATGTTAATGGCATCACTCATCAGGAAAAGATTTAGGAATTAATCATTTCATATTCAAATTTCAATACAAAGTTTGCTTTTGTAACCATTTCAAAGTATAAGAAACATTTTCTTCTAGCTTCTGGTTTCATTAGATGTTGTTCACATGCTATCTTCCGTTTCTAGTGCACAGAACATACTGGCCATACTTCACTTGGTTAGTATTTAGCTTTCTAACAGGTATATAAGAAGCCAAGTGGACAATTAAATATAAGATACAAACAAAGAAACAAATAGTAGATGGATGGTCAGTAGGTAGGTGGATGGACAAACACAGAGGAATGGGGTTGGGGGGAGAGGCGGTAAGAGCTACTGTTAATTACAATCAGGTTAAACAAAGTTATGCTGCCTTAATAATTTTATAAGTACAAAATTAAAAGTCATTATATATGAGTATATGTAATATAGAACTCAATATAGAGAGCGTTTTTCACATTAAACAGCCTTAATTTAATTCTTTTTTTGAGGCAGAATCTCTTTCTCTCCCTCTCTCTCCCTCTCCCTCCCTCCCTCCCTCCCTCCCTCTCTCTCTCTCTCTCTAGCCCAGGCTGGCCTCAAACTCATAATGTTCCTACAGCACATTCCAGATATGTATCCTAACCCCTGGCTAAATAAATTTCAGACATGCAAGTTTCTTTGTGAATATTTATTCTGTTGCAGTTTGGTCACAAGTCATCAGCATTGTTTATTCCAAATAATGCTGTGGGGAGATATATCTATTATCTTAATATTAGTTAACCATCACCAGTTCTTAGAAAGGCTGCTGTATGTCCAAGGGAGGATATTCTTAATTTTTTCAATATTTTATTTTTATTTATTTACTTGACAGAGAGAGAGAGAGAGAGAGAGAGAGAGAGAGAGGGAAATAGAAAGAGAGAGAGAGAGAATGGGCACACCAGGGCCTCCAGCTACTGCAAACAAACTCCAGAGTAGAGTAGTGCACCACCTTGTGCATCCAGCTAACCTGGGTCCTGGGGAATTGAACTTGGGTCCTTTGGCTTTGCAGGCAAACACCTTAACTTCTAAGCCATCCCTCCAGCCCTATTCTAAAATTTTTGCAAGTAATCGCAGTTTTAAAAGGCAGGTTAAGGTTATCTATGAGAAAAGTCATTTCCTTTTTTGAAAAGCAGGTAGATTTTCAAAAACAAAATTGATGGCAAAAAGATTTTAGCTTTTATTTTCATCTTTCCATTTGCAAGTTCTGAAATAAGAATCCCACAGAAAAGCTATCTAGGATGAGTTCACATTCTTAAGTAAGCTTTACCTCATAAGTTTAAAGTGAAGTATAGCAGATGGCAAGATTGTGTTAGAGAATACAAGAGATTAGAAAGTTGAAATATTAAGCCAATGAAAAGTGCAGATCAATAGAATGTGGACTGGAGCAGTGCTTCAGGGACATTAGAAAGTCATGCTGGTTGGAGGAAAAGTGTGAGTGTCCATACTGCTGAACCTTATTTTCCCACACTGTCCCAAATGGTGGAAATCGTTCAGAAAGTTCATATAACTGTTAATATTGTGATGGTAGAAATCACTTCCAAATTCATATCTCACTGTCATTATCCTGCAGGTTCAGTACCCACTCCATGATTCTGAACCAAAGACATGTTTGAAGCCAGAAGAGAATCCTAATGATGTCTAAATACCTAAGATCTACACTAGAGATAAAGACGGGGGCGGGGGGGGGGAGACAGGGTGGTGAACATCCACACAGAAGGAATGGTCCAGTGTTTCTATTCTATAAGACACATCAGAATTGGGTGTGTGGGTGCTATGAGTCTTCCAGAGTTCATATACTGAAACCTCACTATCAGGTCCTCTGAATGTGACTGTATTTTCAGGCAGAATCTTAGAGGGTCAGACAGTCAAAATGAAGTCTTCAGGGAGATCCAGTCTGGCAGATATCCTTGCAAGAAGATGAAGTTGGGTACACACGAGGAAGACATGCCAGGTTTGTATAAGCATAGGAGGACCAAGACCTTCTGCAAGTCAAGGAGAAAAGTCTGAGGAGAAACCAAACTTACCATGGCCTTGCTCCTGGATTTGGAATCTCTGAGCAGTGCGGAAATACCTTTCTGTTGTTTAAGATACTCATTTTGTGGAATTTTGTGCCAGAAGCACTAGCACATTAATACACACCAGCACTAAGACCTCCATTTATTTCCTGTTATTTTCACGCTACTGGAACAGAGGTTTATTTTGTATACATAAATGTCATCAAAGGAATTTGTGTAAAGTTTCCTTTCTTAACCTAGTCCTAGAAATCTTATCCCTATGGATCTGGGATACGGTACAGAAATCTTAGAATGTCTATGTACATTGAATTGATTGTAATCTTGAAGGTGCTAAGAACTATAAAGACAAGTACAAGCATGTCGGGAATACTGACATGTAAGGAAACCGTGCATGCAGACAGTCTCTGATAGAGGCCTGCGCGAGAGACTTGGCAACACAGGAATAAGTTTGTACTTTCCTGTCTAAGTCATGAATATTTCAAGTGTTATTTTTTTGTTTGTTTTGCTTTGTTTTTTAACCCTGTGATTATTTGTTGCCCTGATTTGATTTGTATACAGTGCTCTTCTTTATTGGGTGAGGATAGCTGAAACTGATGTGTGGTTTCATGGATATATTTTTTTCTTTTTTATTTGATTTTTTAAACCTTTTTAAATTTATTTATTTATTTATTTATTTATTTATTTATTTTTATTAGTTGTGTACACAGTGTGTATGCAGCCATGTTAGTACCATCTTTAGCCTCCTCTCTGTCCTCCCCCCTCCACAGGGACCCTCGTCGTTGGGGAATGTGGGTCATGCGTTGTGGGGTTAGACATCAGTTATGGGTAAGAGGCAATGTCTCTGTGCACAATGTCCCAACACGTGGCTCTAACCATCTTTCTGCCCCTCCTCAGCAAATTTCCCGAAGCCATGTTGAGTTTGCTTTAGGTCTACTTCAGTGATGAGGTTTTGGGAGCCTCTGTGTCTCTGGATGTCTGGCTTGGTAAGGGTTGAGTGTTCTCTGTGTCTATCTCCTTTGTATTGGCAATATCCATACATGCACACCATGTGCCCTCATCATAATTCTCTCCCAGTCCCCTCCTTCCTCTCCCCTCTATATCCTGCAAATCCCTTTTGCTTTCCAGGGCCACTCTTCCAATCTGATGCCATCATTTTTTGGTCCTCATATAATGCAGATAGCAAAAGCCACCATAAGGAAATGAATACAATCACCACTTTGTGTCTGGAAGACTGCATCCAAATCACTTCTCATTCTTTGCCTCTTACATTCATGATGCCATCTCTTCTGCAATGTCACCTGATCCCCAGAGAGTGTGATAGAAATGTCTAACTGGGGTAATAGGCATATACACTCTCACCTGTATTTTATCTGGGTGCTAAGCATGGAATTCAGGTCTGCATACTTGTTCAGCAAATATTTTTACCCATTGAGCCATTTCCCCAGCCCCTTGCTTTACTTTATTTTTTATATAAGATCTTACTGCATAATCTATACCAGTCTCTGCCTCACGATCCTCCTGCTGCTCAGCCTCTGAATTGCTGCGACTGCAGATGTGAGTCACTGGGTTCAGCTCCCACGCTGCTGGTTGTTGCGGTCCAATCAGGTTTGCATTGCTGGTAGAAATCACCCAACCCGGAGCAGCTCGTGGGCACAAAGGTTTATTTTGGCTTATAGACTTGAGGGGAAGCTCCGTGATGGCCAGCAAAAACAATGGCATGAGCAGAGGGTAGACACCACCTCCTTACCAACATCAGGTGGACAGCTGCAACAGGAGAGTGTGCCAAATGCTGGCATAGGAAAGCTGGCTATAACACCCATAAACCGCCCCCAACAATACACTGCCTCCAGGAGGCGTTAATTCCCAATTTTTATGGGCAACACCTGAGTTAAACCACCAAACAGGACTTGAGAGTTGGATCAATCTTGTGATTTAAAAATATTTTGTATGTTTTCAGCCTCAGAGCTATGAAGAGTTGAATAAAACTCCATATGCAAGGAGTCAGACTCCCTTCTTCTTTGTCAGTAATAAATCAGAGAAAATGTAGCTGAAACATTAAGCCATTTGCTTATTTGTTTATATTTAAAAACATACTTTATATGGATACATCATGTGTTGATACCGTTTGTTTTTTTTTCCTTCTGCTATGCCTGCCTTCCGCTGGGGGCCCTCCTCAGTGGGGTTGCAGGTATTCCCCATGGGGTTGTGGGATATGCAATGTTGGAAGGGGTAGACAATGCTTCTGGGCATGATGTCTCAACTGGTGGCTCTTAGAAGCTTTCTTCCCTTCTTCTGCAAAATCCCCTGGGCCGTGGTGGGTGAGTTTTAAGTCTACTTCCATAATGTGCTCTTTGGATCCTCTGGATCTCTGCTTTTACAAGTGTTGAGCATCCTCAGGGTCTGTCAGGCTCACCATGGAAGCAGCATCTTGCTCCTCTCCCCACTTGTTTTGTGGTTCCACCTGGGTCATGACTGAGATGTGAGGGGTAGATTATCTCCTCGGGTCTTGCTACCTTCTGAAAAGAAAAATAGATTCTCCAATGAAGAGTGAAGTCAGCATAGGTTAAATTGGAAAAGCATAGTAATTTAAGAAGAATTTGATGGATATAGTGGGAGAGACCTACAAGGTTTCCTAAACCATTTATTTTTGTGTTTTCCACATAATACTAACATTCCTTGCCTCACACAGAAAACATGTACAAATCCTGGGAAGCAATCCAAATTTCTAAAACCAACAAATAAATTTGGTATGCTCTTTATCTGTCTATAGTTTAAGAAACTTACCCAAAGTTTGTGGCATAGTTCCTATCTCATGCTTTAAATATAACAAAGAAAACCACTTTAGGAATGTCACCCAACTATTTCAAGCTCCATAATTTCTTTTATCTCTTGTTTTCCTTTTTGTATTAAGCATAATTATGGGAAAGATTTTTATGTTTTCACAATTATATGTTTAGAAAAGAATTAGAATAGCTCTTAAAACAGTCCTCCATCTTTTCTTTTGTTCCTCTTATATCCAATTTTATATATCAAGAAACAGAGTTACATGTTATAATTTAGAGAAAATTACTCTTTCAAATCTATATTTTATAAACTTAACTCTAGAAAACTTATTGAGGCTTACATATGATGTGAAATGTATATGTAATAACCAGAACTACAATATTAATTGGATCTATTTGTTTTGTATCGATTGTGTTCTGTTTTTTTCTTAGTACACAGCATACATCATTACCTTTTATCTTTACAAACAGTATATAGTTAAAGTGAGTCCTGACATTTCTGAAATAAGACCAAAAGACAGACAAGAGTGTACACGTGTTCTAGTACCCAGGCTTAATCATTGTGTAAGGGATGTACCCAAGGCAAAATGGCAGGCAGGACACAGGCAGCAATTATAGAATATCCCAATGCAGTTTAGAGATGGTAGTAATAAACAGGATAATACCCAAATCATATGGGAATTAGTTTAGAAACTTAATCACCATATGAAGTTCACAGGTGGGAAGGCAGCTTTACTTTGGGAATTAAATTACTTATCTTTCATAAAAAGGTAAAATTAAGGAAAATGTGGGTTTCAGTTAATGAGTGTGAAGAGATATATTTCCTCAGGTATTCTTTGTTTTTGCTTATAATTTATCCATACATTCATTTTGCCTACATATGTGGTGTGCATCTGTGTGTGTACACACATGCATATACATGAATGCGGATGCCAAGACCAATGTGAGGTGTCCTGTTTAATAATTTTTCACTTGATTTTTTTAAATATAAAACTATTTCTTGACCACTCTTCACCATTATTTACAATAAAGTAAACAATATACAGCTGATAACATTCTGATACTACAAAGTTATTATCCTGGGTTCTGCTGAATCAGTGACCCAAATACTGAAAACACTGAGCCTACATGTGAGGAATGAGTTGGGGTAAAGAAGCATGCAGGTCAGGAACTCATAGTATCACGTGTTGTGCCAGCAGGCCCTAAACTGCCATTTCTAACCATGATCACATCTCCATGCATTGTCTTAGAAATTCTATGAACTGTGAATTTTTAGCACAGATTTTAGCTTTCAGCACAGGAATGACTTCATAGAGGAACTATACAAGTCTTGTTCCATTAACAAACTGGGATTTGTCTAGTTTTCCTGATTGAATGAGGAGTTAGTTGGTTAGTAAAAAAATTTTGCAAATATGCTATTGAGTTTATGTGAGGGTATAGGTAAGAATTATGATGTGGCTGCTTTTTAAATTATCCAACCTAAACTATGCAGTTAACTACAGAATCATCTAATTTCAAAGGTCATGGCTTCAGGAAAAATTTGAACTTAATCTGAAGTGATTTCTTAGGAATTCTTAGAATAACATCTCATCATCCATTTTTTGAGGGGGGAGGAGGGGGTGTGTGGTAGGGTATATTGAAAACAAAGCCACTTACAGTAAGTATTTTACACACACACACACACACACACACACACACACACAGAACAACAAAATACAGAATGGTCCTTATTCATACCAGTTAGAATTAAGTTCTGACTGGAAAATTTCTTTGAGAGAAGGCCTCTCACTGAATTTGAATCTCACTACCTAGCACACAAGCCCTATGGACACTACTCTCTCAACCTCCCTAGCACTGGGATTACAGGTGCACATTCAGTTAAAACTGCTATCTCCTTAGATTCTTATATGCTTTGGTGGGCACAGAAATTCAGTAGTATATAAAGAACTCACAGAATGAATGAGCATAACTATTCACCACTAAAGCAGAGTTCACCTTATTGGATACAGGAGAGGGGGGAGAGAGGGAGGGAGGGGGAGTACACCCATTCCTGCTGTGATGCAATGTAGCCAAGGATGACCCTTATCAGAGCCTGTACAGCCTCCACATTGGTTACCTACATAAACATCTCCCTTTGCAAAGTAGTCTTCCTCAGGTATTTTATTCTAATGACAAAAACCACCTTGCATGACCCTTTCATGTTGTTTTTCTCACCAAATCTACCTACTTGAATACATGCTTTTGAATAATAACTGTGGCAGTCTAGGTGCTCACTCAAAACAGAAGCACTGTAAAAGTTCTATAATCAGCCATGCAAAATCTAAGCAACTTATGCATAAAACCTTTTACTATTTTAAATGATGTAGTGAGTAAACATTCATGGTAGGCTGTTATTTCTCTACAGTTATTAGCACTAAGTGGCAATATGAAATTATCATGTATGAACTAAAGAGTGAAATATTTTCATTGTGTGTCCTTTTAAATATGACAAAATACCCTAATAAAGCCTCATTATCAAAACATCAGATTGGATATCAGTAAAATAAAAGCCATAAAGTTCATATTTATGCTGTCGTTATTGGAAAGAATCAGGTAGTAACAATTATGAAAAAAGTTGTGTATGTATGTGTTTATGTGCATGCATGCGTGTCTTATGTACATGAGTTTTTGTTTTCATTTTATGTCTCCATGTCTAATGAAAGAAAAATGAAATGAGAGATATATCACATAGCCATGCCTACATGACCAGCTCTCTTACTGTTGAGTGAGGCTGTCATTGTTCCCAGAAGCAAGTGGAAGAAAATGAGAGAAAGAGGGATAAGAAAAGTTGTGGATCAGAGCCGTACTGATATCCAAGATAGATCTGTAGATCTACAGAGGGGAGAGATTAAAGACATGGAAGATATGGATGAAAGTAAGGGACCAACAGAGACAGAATAAATCTGATGCTAGTAGTAATAAAAAATGTGCAGATACAGATCAGATTGAGATGTTAGTTGTGGAAAAATGCTTACTGTGAGTTGGAGACCTTCTGAGTATATATATTTTTCTTATTATTTCTACTATTACAAGTTGAGTCATACAGAGACAGAAACAAAGCAAGTAAGTAAACCTATGAAGATAAGAGAAGTGTTATAGCTCCTGCTCATTATTCCAATTATAAAACCATGGGTAACAATGTAAAGAAAGAAATGATATAACTCTTCACTATTTATTATGTATTGAGACATCACACCATGCCTTAATATGTCAGTGATGAGAAATTTAAAAGATATAAGTCAGTAAAAGAAATATCTTTATCTCTTCCACACATATCTGGGGAATCCCACCTCTGCCTGTGGTGACCTAGAGTTTTCAGGATAGCAGTAGTTCAGTGGACAAAACACAAGCTCTCAGAAACTGCAAATTGGGTCGATATGGTTGGAAGGAATGTGTGGACGGCTGTACTGGGAAGGCTCTGAAGTCACGGCACCAGTCCTGCAGGTTCAGAGGTGGACCAGCAGTCTCATCGGCAAAGCAATGGGAGTGCCTCTGCATTTCTGCGCAGGTATCACACGTTCGTTCTACTCAGAGAACATTGATTTACATTTGGTCATTGACATAGAGCCTCAAAAGTTGTTTACCTCCCCTCTGTCTCCTACTCCTAAAGAGATTCATAATAAATAAATTCATCCTAGTTTTCAAAGCTGAAATAATGGGAATTATTTTTCCCTGAACAAATAACTTCAAATTATGAATTTATGCAAAAAAAATAATGTTCAACCTATGTTATCATATTTTGCCATATGGAGAGTTTTGGAATGAGGGCTTCACTCTAGCAGGAGGAAGTTTTTGAAGTATTGGGAATAAAAATCATTGCCTCAATTAGGTCAGATTACAAGCAAAATCACAGAGCTAATGAATTAAATTTTCTCCAGCCAACATCATCTTTTTCTCTGTTATATCTCACATAAATTCACATGGTACTATAACTTCAACCTGTAGTGTATTCTAAAATGCTCTGCTTCAGTTTTAGATATCTTAGCTCAGAGATTAGTCATAGTAACTATCATGAAATAAGCCCTATAAACTAGGCACTTGTTCAAGAGCTCTACCTGAATTAATAAACTGAATGTTTCATATAATACAATGAGACAGATCCTTGGTCTTATTACTGACCCAGCATCATAGAGAAAATGAGGCACAAAGTGATTCAGTAACTTGCTTGTTTCCATGGTAGCAAGCACAAGCCAGGCTTTGGCCCTGGTTCTACTCTCACATACTTTCATCTGCTGCTCAGTCTGCACACCATATGTTGCCTTGTTCATTTCAAACCATCTTCTCTTCCTTCCCTTAGGTTGCAAAGTCTCTATGTGTTCCCTGACAGATAGAAATGAAGAGATAAAATGAAAATATATATTTGTCTTCTTATTCAATACATAGACTGTAACCACTCTCTACTAGGGACATTTCTGGACCTCAGGAGACAAGTGGGGGTGGGAAATTCGTACATAACCATTTCAATTTTTATTGGGAAAAACAAAGAATAGATAAAGAAATAATTGGTTTTAAAGTAATGGAAATTTCTATGAATAAAAAGAAAATACTGGAAGGGTTTTGCAGGTAATATGAAGTCAAAGAAGATCTTTTAGGAAGTTGCCCAGTGAAGTGAGGGAGGAAATCACAAAATGTCTGCAAAGAATTTCTTGACAGAGATGAGAGCAAGTAATGATCACAAGGAACTCTAAGAAGGTCACTTTGCAGAGAAAAGGCAGAGTGAATCTCTGAACATTATGCCAAAAAATAACCATCAGTACCTAAATGCTGGGATGCTACCTGTGGTTAAATGTATTAATTTTATTCAGATGTCAAATTCAAATCTAGAGCAGGGAACAGAATTTTTTCCATTAAGAAGGAGTTGGACATAAATCAATAGCTGTTGCGAAGTTTTGTAGTCAGGAGTTCGAGATTAAAATCATCAATTATAAAAAAATCAGAGTAAGTTAAAAATCCTTGATTATTGTTAGAGTTGGTTCAGATATGTCTTTGTGGTGAACACTGAATCTCTGGATTCATTAGTTAGCAGTATCTGCAAGTGGTCTTTTTGGAAACAATCCAGATTACATGTGCTCGTGAGGGTGTGATGCCTGTCAGGAAGGCAGCTGCTCTACCTGGGACTTGGTGGCTTTACATGAACAGGGAGAAGACTGGAGAGATTGCTTAGTGGTTAAGGTACTTGTTTACAAACCCAAAGGACCCAGGTCCAATTCTCCAGGACTCACATAAACCGGAAGCACAAGGTGGCATATCTGTCTGGACTTTGTTTGCAGTGGCTTGAGGCCCTAGCACTTCCATTTTCTCTCTCTCTCTCTCATAAAATTTTTAAAAAACTATATATTTAAAGAAGAGAGAGAAAGTTTTGCTAGGGGAGAAAGTTATGCTAGGGTGCTTATTTCCCCACCCTATGATGCCCTCCACTACAGTGATTATTTATGACAGCAACAAGGCCATGACCAGAAATCTTGCATCCAGAACCACGAGTGAAACTAAACCTCTATGCATTATATTACCTGGTGTTAGTATTTTGACATATTAAGAGAAAACAGCTCACATGCAGAGCTTGCTGATTGGTGATTGTGCCAGTCAGATTGTAGTATTGTAATCAAGTTTCATGGGAGGAAATATTCATTCTTATTAGTTGTAATTCTCAGCATATAAATTCCTTTGGATTCATCATAGCTCAGTGAACATGTGTTTGAAAGAAAAACAGACATGTTAAGTCTGTACAATGTGCAACAGAAACATAAGCACAAACACAATCCTTTGGGAAAATGTGGAAAATATGCACACTTTGGGAGAGAAAACATTCTTGTATTAATTGCTGGTATGCACAGGTAGTATATTAGACAGAATGATCAGTTGTAATGACTGTGTATTTGCCACTGAAAGGCAAGCAACAAGAGGCTCTACTGCACTGTGTGAATGCCCAAGACAACTAGAAAGGAATATGCTTTTACATGTGAAATGGTTATAGATAGTTACAATAAAAATTTTTGACAAACATCAGCATTTCTTTTCTTATATATTATTTATTAATTTATTTGAGAGAATGAGGGAAAGAGAGAGAGAAAGAGAGAGAGAGAGAGAATGGGCATGCCAGGGTCTCCAGCCACTGCAAACAAGCTCTATACACATGTACTCCCTTGTGCATCTGGCTTACGTGGGTCCTGGGGAATCGAAAACCAGGATCTTTTGGCTTTGTAGCAAGCACCTTAACTGCTAAGCCATCTCTCCAGCCCAACATCAGCAATTCCATTGTATGTATTGGCATTTTGAGTAAGTAATCATGAGATGTCATGAAAGCAAATATGCCATTGAAATCATCTCAGCCATTCCCTGCTCTAGTAGAAGATTTATAATCTAAATCTTAAAATATATAATGCTCACCTCTGATCATTAGATAAGGTTTTTAAAATAACATAGTGCAATGCACTATTGACTTCAGAATTTGAAATAAATATGAACATATTGAGTTTTTTCCTCAGGAATCAACTAAGAGAATAGGATTTGTTTATTAAAGTTATCTTAGGAAATGAAACAGTAGTGAAACCTGAATGCCCCATTATGGTTAGAATAAGGGTGATTTGCAGTATTTACAGACATTTTAATCTTACTGTTGGGGTTGCTTACGTTGGAGCTACATTAGCATGTTATTTCCTTGAGATTATTTTAAAAAGTAACAAAAACTATGTTTATTGTGTTACAGTCAAATAATATTGAGGAAGTAAACAGTTTCTGGCTCCTTATATTTTCTGTCCAGACATGTAACTCAGGAGAGCAAAAGTAGCAGCAAATGACAAACCAATCTTTGGATGCCAATATAGTAAACATACAATATAGCCATGCATGTACCTCCACAAATAGGAACCTGCCTTCCCACCTCAAGTTTCAAACCATTTGTGGCAAGAGCAAAAGGTTGATCTCGGTGGTTGCCTGGACTGTCACCAAAGCAAAGCTTTGAATTTCTAATTTTTTTAACTTATACCACAAGCTTTTCATTGCTAAATTATATGTGAGACATATGATTTCTCATAGTTAACTTCCTTTCCTTTTTCCGTATATGAAAGGAAGCCATATGGGAGGAATACTTTAGTTATATGTAATGTTCACAGGAAAAGAAAAGAACCAGTAAGTGTAATGTTAGTAAGGAACACAGTGGCGATAAGTTATTTGGTCTTTTTACTCCTGTGGAGTGTCTCAAGTTGGGCTTTGGGGAGGATGATCAGTGATTAATTGTTTGCTATACAAGAATGACGAGCTGAGGTCAGGTGCCCACAACTATGCCCAAAGCCAAGTGGCTGCATGTTCTAATGTGACAGAGAATGGGGGGTGCTTGGGGCCTTAGCACAATTTGGGAGCTCCAGGTTCAGTGAGAGACCCTGTCTCAAAACAGGAAAATATAAGGTGGAAAGCAATTGAGAAGAGACCCAATGTCAACCTCTTGTCTCCAGATGTCCACGCACATGCATACTAACATGCACACATACACATGCACACTATACACACAAGAACACACACAGAAATGTCTCACGTAAAGCACCCCCTTCACATGTGAAAATGTCCAAACTAAGAAATGCAATAAAACAGACGCTTAGCCACCCTGAGTGGTGATTAATTTATGCTCCAAGTCACAAAACTCCTAGCAAATGAAACTATGGAAGATTTTTATTCAGCGAAGTCAGCCTCCCATTTTATATCTATAATATGTCTTGTGTCTGAACATTTATATTCAAATGAGGTCAAATCAAAGGTAAAAGTATAAAATGAATGAAAATAATGACTTATGCTCTCTAAAAGTTAGAAGAAAACTATTTATTTCAATGGGATCAGGTGTACCAAACTGAATATGTTCCCTATGAAGACCTAATCCAGAAAATTGCAAACACCCTATTGCCAGTGCAAAGTCAGGTACAATGCTAAAGCATGCAGAAACAGTCTCATCCACATGGGAATGCTGGGAACGTTTCCTGGGATATCACGTTGATTCTGGATTGGCAGTTAAGTGAAGATCAAGCTTTAGGTAACTGCGAGTCTTTCATTGGCTCGTCTGTACATACGTGATTTCATGTGTGCTTCACTGTGTTGATCACTGCTGATCACTGGCATCTTACAGCAGCACTTGAGCTCATGCTGGCTCTGTAAGGAGCATAGCAACTTCTTGAGCCTAGGGAGAACTCAGTACTGTACTTAAAGGAAATCATAGGCAATGAAATTGTCAAAAACTAGCTGAGCATGGTGGCACAAGACTAATCCTGGCACTCAGAAGGCAGAGGTATGAAGATCACTGTGAATTCAAGGCCGGTCTAAGGCTATAGAGTAACTGCCAGGTCAGCCTGGGCTAGAATGAAACCTTGCCTTGAAAAAAAACACACATACATGAAGAAAATATGGCCTTTATTAAATAGACCACAGAGAGGGCAGTGAAGAGCGTAAGAGAGAGAAAAAAAGGGGGGACGGGGCTTGCCTTGTTTAACTGTGGACAATTATAGGGAATTCATAATTTTTGTCACTCTTTCTATGGGGCTATCCTTGAACGACCTTGAAACATTGTCAGTATTAATTAGGTGGTAGGTTAAAAAAAAATTAGCAAGTAGAGGAATTTTTGAAAAATGCAGAAATCCTGGAATTATAAGAATCAACTACATTCTTTTATTTATTTATTTATTTATTTATTTATTTTCAATTTTTTTATTAGTCTGGTTTTTTTACTTATTAGAAAATAGCTCAATAATAAAGAAGTTTGCAAATTAATAAAATGTACTAACTATTCCCTTTATTATAATATAAAAACAATAAAAATGTAAAACTTAAATATTATTTCAATTAAGTCACATGCTATTTAAACTGTAACAGAAATTGGTTTAATTTACCTTTTAAATTTCCCCCTTTAAATGTGTATGTTATGGAACTTGTCACCTCAGACATTTTGTAAATTATTCAAAATGTCATTGCTAGTCCAGATGACTGACTAGATAAATACTTCTTGTTCCCTGTCTCCTATCATGGACTACTAAATGAAAGCAAAGAACTAAGACACGAACACATACAAATGTTTCCAAACTTCATCTTCTTTCCCATCCAAAGAGACCTTTCTTTTTCCTTTGCCTTGGGTTTTTCGAGGTAGGGTCTCACTCTAACTCAGGCTGACCTGGAATTCACTATGGAGTCTCAGGGTAGCCTTGAACTCACAGCAATCCTCCTACCTCTGCCTCCTGAGTGCTGGGATTAAAGGCGTGTGCCACCACGCCCCACTCTCAAGGAGACCTTTCTTAACCCCCCTGAAGATTCAAATCTTTTATGGGTAGTACAGAATAACCAGAACTATATCCTACGAGAATCACGCACACCAAATATGTATTTCAGGGGAAATACATGCAGTCATTGTCACAGGTAAGTGACTGGGAGAACTCTAACATTTACTTTTTAATCGCATCCAATTTCTGAAAGATACTATACATAAAATGGTGCAATATATGAAGATTAAATATTAGTTTCTCATGAAGTAATAATGAAAAATCCTTATATATTGCTATATTTACCTATATTCTGAAGGAGAATAATGTCCTTTCTCATGCAAACAAGCTGCAAAATACAACTATACAGCATTGCATCATACAGAATTTCTAACCCAAAAAATAACATGGACATTCTTTGTTAGTTCTTGAATCAGTTGAGAGATTTTGAGAGCAACTGTATTCATTTTCAAAAGAAGCAAATGTCCTAAGGTTTTCTTTAGCCAGAAGCGGGTGATAAATTAGAAGCCATGATATGATTTTTAAATATGTTTTTCAAAAATGTGTTACATTGAGTATCACAGCCCAAGGAAATACTATTTGATGGAACACTCTAAATAAATACATGTTGGAGTCATGAAAGAGGGGCAGCTTTTGTCAGGTAAATACCGCACTTCCTACTACCTCATGCATCTAATTACCATGAAAGCACAAAGAGAAAATGAGCAAAGTAAACGTAAATACTTATGCTCTCACTTGAGAATTCAAGGTCACAGATCAAATGCTACTGCACTTTGAAGGGAGGTGGCAAGCATCCTCGTGGCGGAGAGGGACAAACATTGATGGGGCATCTTTATTTTGGCTAGGACCCTCCACATTTTGTTGGATAGAAATCATTACATGAAATCAATCAAGTATTAATTTATTGCCACAAATTTGCACTGTCACCTAGGGTAAAAAGGCCATGAAACGGCCTTTAATTAATATGATTAAATGCAAACTATTCTTCTGATGTTGTTATATGTGCATTAAATAATATATTTCATAAACACCAAGACATCTTTAATACTCTTAGCAATATTAGCATGAATCATTTAGTACTATTTGTAAGAAAGATCTCAAGAACGAATGTTTACTTCCTTGATGAAAGCATTACTAATCATAAGACATCACAAGCTAGCTATCAGGGTAAGCTACTAAATAGGAGACATGGGATGCATGAGTACTGTGATATGGTTTCATGAGATAGTGTCTTCCACTCCAAATATAATTTTGGACTATTTAAATTGAGGTTCAAACTTCACCTTTGGGGATTCATCAGATTCTCAGTATATCTCTGGTCTCTAAACACTATTGAATGATGAGGAAGAAGACAGAAAACATAACACGGGAAGAATGTGGTTTTCTAATCATCATGTAGAGCATAGGTGCCTGGAGGAGCGGAGGTGAGAGGAGAGCCTCCCATAAAACGTGTGGACTGCAAACTTTGCCTAGAGCTCCCCTGCATGCTCGAAGGCTATTTGCAAATGTACCTAAAAATAGACAGAGCGAAACTAACTTGAGTACGAAAAAAATAAAAAGCTACATAGGATATTTTCTAGGAAAATAGGAGAAAAAAATCCATCAGAGTTTTAAATTACATTGCAGTAAAAAGTAAAAGCCCACACATTCTCTCTCATTAAAAAATAAAAGACCAGTGTCTTGTGGCTCAGGTGTTCCCTCTAAGGGCCTGGTGAAGGTTTAGCCATTTGGTCTGCCTTTTAGGATGTAGAATTTTATGGTACCATTGCCTTTTGAGTCTAGATTTGTGTCTCCCACCCCGTCCATTGCCCTCCCCTCCATCCCCACCCCTCCTATTGTCTAGTCCATGACATGCTTGCTGGGTATGTAAGGCATCATGGGTAGATTCAGGTTAGGTGCTGTAGATGAGACTATATGGCAATTTTTTTCCTGTGGGATCTGTTCCAGGTTCAACCATTTTTCCTCAAATTTCGTTGTGTCATTTTTTCTTACTACTGTATAGAATTCCATTGTGTAGATATACCACATCTTAGTTATCCATTCTTCTAGTGATGGACATCTGGGTTGATTCCAGCTCTTAGCTATTACGAATGGAGCCACTACAAACGTGGTTGAGTAAATCTCTCTGGCCTGTGGTTTGAAGGTTTTAGGGTAGATGCCCAGTAAGGGAATAACTGGGTCTGTTGGTATCTCTATACTCAGCTTTTTCAGGATTCTCGATATTGCTTTCCACAGTGGTTGTACCATCTTACATTCCCACCAGCAGTGGATAAATGTTCCTAATTCTCCACATCCTCGCCAGCATTTATTTTCATTTGATTTTTTGATGTTTGCTATCCTTATTGAGGTAAGGTAGAATGTCATAGTTGTTTTAATTTGCATTTCTCTGATGATGAGGGATGATGAACACTTTCTTAAATGTGTGTTTGACATTTGTATTTCTTCCTCTGTGAACTCCCTGTTCAGCTCTTTGCCCCATTTTGTGAGTGGGGTGTTTGACTTTTTACTGTTTAGATTTTTGGGTTCTTTGTAGATTCTAGAGATTTGGCCTCTGCCGGTTGGATAACCAGCAAATATTTTTTTTCCCCATTCTGTGGGTAATCAATTGGCTTTGCTTATTGTAAGCTTGTCTGTAAAGAAACTCTTCAGCTTCATGTGATCCCATTGGTTGAGTAACTGTTTAAGATTGTGAGCCACTGGGGTTTTGTTCAGAAAGTCTTTTTCCATTCCTATATCATGGAAAGTATTTCCTATATTTTCTTCCAGTAGTAGTCGAGTTTCTGGTCTTATATTGAGGTCTTTGATCCATTTGGACTTGAGTGTAGTCCATGGCAAAATGTGTGGATCAAGTTTCAATTTCCTGCATATGGTTATCCAGTTTGTCCAGCACCATTTGTTGAAGATGCTATCTTTTTTCCAGCCTATATTGTTAGGGCCTTTGTCAAATATCAAGTAGCTATAGTTGCTTGACACAAAGTTCAGGTCCTCAAGTCTATTCCATTGGTCTATACTCCAGTTTTTATGCCAGTACCATGCTGTTTTTATTATTATGGCTTTGTAATATAGCTTGTAATATAGCTGGAAAGGGTATGATGAAGACTGACCTTAATCTTCTATAGCTTCTCTCCCTCCCCCCTCTCTCTCTCACTCTCTCACTCTCTTTTTTCTCTCTAACTCTTATATATTAGTTATCTTTTTCCTCATTTTCTTAGTGGGCACTGACATGTAACTCCCAGAACCAGCATGGGGCTATCATCCACAATGAGCTTTTGATCAGAGAGACCTACAAGGTTTCCTAAAAGACAGACAGATTTCTGTCAGAGTACTTGATGACCCACCAAAGGCTAGTGATAAGACCCTACTGCTGAAGACACCTTATGTGGTTAACAAGTAAAATGGAATGGCATGGCTGGAAGCTGGAAGAGAGTAAGTCCCCAGACAGTCAGTGCGTCTAGTGCCAGAAGTTGCTACATGGGTGACTGAGGGAAAATGACCAATATCAGTCCAAGCAACTCATGGCCTGACCCACTTAGCAGCAAATAACCTGTTGTGATGCCCACACAAGTGCAATACTGACACACAGCCATGGTGGGGAACCACCTGCTCTCAATTTGGCTAACTGATCCCCTCAGTGGTATGGGACCCATAGCTAGAGCTGGGAAACAAGTCAGAACCATATCCAAACAAGCCCATTCCCCATTATCAAGCTACCATCAATTGTGGGCTACAAGAGGGCCTATACAAGCCGGGCGTGGTGGCGCACGCCTTTAATCCCAGCACTCGGGAGGCAGAGGTAGGAGGATCGCCATGAGTTCGAGGCCACCCTGAGACTCCATAGTGAATTCCAGGTCAGCCTGAGCTAGAGTGAGACCCTACCTCGAAAAACCAAAAAAAAAAAAAAAAAAAAAAACAAGAGGGCCTATACCTATTAAATTCTCTATTAAAAAAGTAAGGGTTATCTCATTTGTCTGGTGCTAACTTACTCACCATTGGAGAATCTGCTTCTCTTTTTCAGATAGATGTAGATCCTAAGGAGAGAGCCACCTCATCATACCTCAAAAGGGCCCCGGCTGAAACTAAGAATAATTGGTGAAACAAGCAAGGTTGCTGTTTTCTTGGTGAACCAGGTACCAGCACAAGGCTGAAGGAGATCAACACAGAGAAAAATCAACTTCTACCAAATCAGAGATACAGAGACCCAGAGGCCCCCAACACCTCATCACTGAAGCAGACAAAAATGAACCCAACATGGCTCAGGGAAATTTTGCAGAAGAGGGGTTGGAAAGAATGTCAGAGCCACATGTTGTGTTATGATATGTGGAGACATTTATCCTACCCATAACTGTGGGCTAACTCCAGAATGCATGACCCATATACCTCAACAAGGAGGGGTCAAGGGGAGGGGTAGGTCACGGATGAGCCTAATAATGGTACCAAACTGACTGTATTTGCTGAGTACAAAATTAATTAATAAAAAAGTAAAAAAAAATAAATAAAAGAAGTAAAAGACCAGCCTATTGGGCTTGCCTCAAAAAAGTAAAAACAAAAATCCACAAACATTGTTAAAGTGGAAAAATTTCACAAATATTATTAAAGTGTAGTTGCTTCTCCAATTATAGGCTGAAGCAATAAAAAAATAAAAAGAATAGAGACAAGAGCAGAAGTGGCCAGAGTTCTTAGAATGAGAAGATAGATAGCTTTATATTCACCCAGTTGATAATTTGAATTTTGCACATCCTAGGTTGCTGTACACACCCAACATGAGACAACAAAAAAATAAAAACACTAATTATGCCAATACTATTAACACTTCTGTCAATAGTTAATATAAATACAGATACATAAAAATACCCAGAAAAACACGTTCCAATATGCTTAGATAATTAATTACTAAGAAATTTCATGCAATAAATAACATTTCAATCTATGAAAGGTAAATTTGAAAATACCTTTTATACAGAAGCATTTATATAAAGGGTCACTTAGATCACCATTGTTATTTCTAGACTTGCTTTCCATTTTTTGCCTGTTTTATTCCACCCCATCCCATTGGTAAATCTTTTGAAAAACTTGTTTAAGAGTGAGCTAGGGGAAGAGAAGAAAGCATAAAAGAGAATACAATGAAGGTTGGGAAGACAGCTCAGTGGGTCAAGTGTTTGCCTTGATATGAGCATCTGAGTTCCGATCTCCAGTACCACATAAGAATACTAATTGTTGTGTCATACACCTTTAATCCAGTGCTGGATAGCTGGAAACAGGGAACACCTGGGGCTAACTGGCTAGCTAGTCTGAGTCAGCGAGTTCTAAGTTCAATGAGACCCTGTCTCAAAGAATTAAGTGAAAAACATCTTAGGAAGACACTCATGTCAACCTCTGGTCTACACAAGTGTAAACACAGATGGGTGTACACCTGCGCACACATGTGCACACAATAAGTCTGAATATGTGTAGACATATGCACATATGCCACACATACATGCACACTCAAAAAGGAGAATCCATTAATAATAGCTTTCTCTCGATAGATATACATATATAAAATATGTACATATTTTATTTTTATTTATTTATTTGACAGAGAGAAAGAAGGACAGTGAGAGAGAGAATGGGTGCACTGGGGCCTCCAGCCACTGCAGACAAACTCCAGATGCATGTGCTCCCTTGTGTATCTGAATAACATGGGTCCTGGGGAATCGAACCTGGGTCCTTTGGCTTTGCAGGCAAACACCTTAACTGCTAAGCTATCCCTCCAGCAGCCCTCTCAACATTTTTTTTATTAGTTGTGTCTGTTTACTAAAGGCTGAACATTTCTAGACCAAAATACCATTTCTTCTTTGCTCACAATCTTCCCTGTGGCTCCTCCGTGGCTCTGAGTCTTGGGATAGGCACAGATTAAATACTGAAATAGTATTTACATCAGACAAAGAGACAATAACCCCATGCATAAACTTCCCAGATCTTATATTCCCTCCCAACTTTTTGTTCATTTATTTAATTTGCTTTTACACTAAAATTTGAATCACCATCACTTTCTAAAATATTGAACTAAGCCAAGTATTATAGTAGAAGGGGTCTTTATCCAAAAGTAGTTATATTTTTAGAAGAGACCATATCCCTGCAATCCACAGAGAAATAGAATGTACTGAGCTAAATATCAATAATTAACTGGGAATGTGGTATCACTTGGTAGAAGGGGATCATACACCTTGTAATTGTAATAAATCAGGCTGCCAACAGGCTTGCCATGGCTCAGGGAACATTGTGGAAGAGAGTGCAGAAAGATTGTAAGAGCGATAGAAAGGGTATGACTACCCCAAGGCATGGTCCACCAGCTACCCAGAGACTATTGGTGTCTTCATGACCCCACTGAGGAGGGGCCCCAAGGTAACAGAAGTTGGGGCAAAGGGACAACAGTGTACAAACTGTCATTATGTATAAAATTAAACTTAAGCATCTCCAAGTCAACTCACAGTATGCATAGATATGGTTGCATGGAGCGGGACAAGGCAAAACCTCCTTGGCGTTGGCAGAGCTCTGCCTGCCTTTGTGCACCACAGATCTGCAAGGCTGCAGGCCTGTACAATGTCCTGAGAGGGCACGAGCCCACCGAGGGAGAGGGATTATCTGTGAGGGGTTCTGCTGTGGGATATGATCCTAAAACCTGCCAATACTTCAAGCCGTTCTCTATTTATTTAAAGGGCAGCAAATGGTCCTGAATATATACATATGAGGAATATGTGTGTTGACATTTTAAAATTCCAAACAGAAGAGCTTTGCTATCATTTTAAATGATACTCAACATCTACAAGGCTTCTCTGAAATGCCATCAGAATTATATCTGTCAATTTTTTGTGAGTCAAAGAGGAAAAGCCACCAAAACATGCACTCAAACGTTTGTAAACTTGAATCTGGGAGACAGATTCAAAATTTAATGCCAGTATCTTTGTGATCCCTTTCAGAAGCCCACAAGTCGGTTATTGCCATGTCTGCTCATGAACTTCCCTTGCATAACAAAACCCTTTTGTTTTCAGTGCTATTTCTTTTTGAGGCAGGGTCTCCTTTAGCCTAGGCTGGCCTTGACTCCCTGTGTATTCATGGATGACCTGGGACTTCTGATTCTCCTCCTTCACCTCTGGGTGCTAGGATGACAGGCACATGTGACTACACACTATTTATGGTAACACTCAACCCGGGGACTCGTGCACACTGAGCAGTCATTTCACCTACCAACTGAGCTACGTCTCCAGCCCACTTATTTTGGATTTTTATGAAAAGAAATTTCTCATATTTTATTATTTTACTTATTTATATATTTGAGATAGAGAGAGAGCAAAAAGAGGCAGTTGTGAGAGAGAGAACAAAAAAGGCAGGTGGAGAGAGAGAGAATGGTCACCCCAAGGCACGTCACTGCAAATGAACTATACACTTATGCACTACCTTGTGCAACTGGCTGACATGAATACTGGGGAACTGAAGTTGGATCTTTAAGCTGGCTTCACAGGAAAGCACCTTAATCACTAAGTCATCTCTCTAGCCCCTCTACAGATTTTTTAATTTTCTTTTAGAGACAGAGAGAAAAAAAAAAGGAGAGAGATTTGGGGTGTCATGCCCTCAGCCACTGCAACTGAACTCTGGAGTTTATGCCAGCTAATGGGTATGTGCCACCTCTGCTTGCCTCAGTTTTGTGTGTCTGGCTAACATGGGATCTGTAGAGTAGAACATGGGTCTTTAGGAATTGCAGGCAAGTGCCTTCTCCACTATGCCATCTCTCCAGCTCCCCTGTACACATTTTAAACTAGTATCAACTTCAGCAACCCAATGTATTTTTTATTGTCTTCATTTTAACAAAGAATAAAACTAGGAAGTTGATAAAGTAGAGAATTTACCCAGGATTATCTAGTGACCTACAACTATAAACCCAGGTCTTGCTTTTTACTGGTAATTTCTTTAAGACTTAGGATTTGCTTATGTGTTCTGACTAATGAGCCCACCAAGACAGAGCAATGCATACTCCAAAATAAGAGATATGAGGCTTGTGATGTTTCTATGCACGCAGTGCTGGGACTCATGATTGTTAGGTAAGCTGTCCACTACAAAGCTACTTTTCCATTCTCTAGGCATTCTTAAGAAAGACTGTTAAAAGCAATTCAAATTGCTAGGAGTCCAAGGCACAACATTCAATCTCATGGCACCAGCTTATTTTGTTGTGGAAAAAATACTGAATTGCTCCCAATTTATTAAAAATAGTATCTCCAGAGCCAGGTATGGTGTTGCATGCCTTTAATACCAGCACTTGGGGGGCAGAGGTAGGAGGATCGCTGTGAGTTCAAGGAAACCCTGATACTACATAGTGAATTCCAGGTCAGCCTGGGCTACAGAGAGACCCTACCTCAAAAAGCCAAAAAAGAAAAGAAAAAAATAGCACTTCTAAATCAGCAGCAAGCCTGGGCCCAGGCTGAACTTTCTTACATGAGAAACATTAATATAACAGGCAGAAAGATAAACCATTCTTCGAGTTCCATTTGATAGTAAACATTTCAAGCCAGTAAAGAACTGTTGTAAGAAATCATTCTCCTTTTTGCCCTGGCAATGTTTGTCAGGTGCCAGACAGAGTTAAACAGAACTGACTCCTGAGCCTTCCTGCTGTCTACATGGGTTCTTTCAGGGACACAGACTTACTTCAGGCAGATCAAATATATGCTGCAGACATTTTAGGAGAACTACTTTGTCTAGACACCTTACAAGGAAAGCAAAGGTAGCCTCACAACATGCTTCACACAGAGGACCACAGTCACAATTACACTAAGATGCAGATTATCTTAAGCCTACCCACTACTCCTTTTTTAATATCACTATCTTCCTAGCAAATGCTTTTAACGCAAATAATACTCATGTAACAAGATTACCTTCCTTTTCCTTCTAGAAATCACAAACTGTACTGATCATTTATGTGAGAGTAACTGAATCTCTCTGGTTTATGTTTTTTCTTTCTTTTTATTTTCTTTCCTTTTATTTGAGTACTATTTTAGACATGAACAATATATACCCCAGTCAGTTTCACACATTTCCAAGAATAGTATTGTTCCATGAACATTATAATAAATAGTAATTCATGGTACATCATAAGGAAGGTGGAAGAATATTAAGGTCACAATTTCACAATACTTGTGATCTGAACTACTTGCTTATGGCCTTTTTCTTTTTTAGAATTTATTTTATTAGATACAGGCATAGTTTGTATGTAAACTTCACATGTTGGTACCATCCTTTCCCTCCTCCCTGCCCCTTTTCTGAAGAGGCATTCCTCCTTGGGGATGCAGATCAACGCTATGGGGATTGTTGTCATGCATTATGGGGACAGCAGTCAGTTATGGGGAAAGGCAATATCTCTAGGCAAAATGTCCCAACTTGTGGCTCTAACAATCTTTCCACCCACTCTTTTGCAAAATTCCCTGAGCCATGTTAATTCTACTTCAGTGTTGGGCACTTAGGAGCATGTAGATCTCTGTTTTGGTAGGTGCTGATATGAGGTTCTCCAAGAAAACAGCATTCTTGCTCATTTTACCAATTCCTCTGTGCTTTCAGCTGGAACCAGGGTGGAGTGCACTGGGTCATTTATCTCCTCAAGTCCAGCTCGTGTCTGAAAAGAGAAGTAGACTCTCCAATGGAGAGTGAAGTCACCACTGGTTAAATGGGATAACAATTATTAATTTGGAGAGAATTTAAAGGGTGTAGACCCTTTTGTAGCCCAAGATTAGTGGGAGCTTGACAGTGGAAATCAGAATCATTATCTGGATATGATTTTGACTTGTTTCCCACTTCCAGATATGGTTTTCTTTCCACTGAGCAGATCTGTTAGCCAATCCAAGAGCATCTGGTTACCCACCATGTCTGTGTGCCACTATTGCACTTGTGTGGGCATCACATCATGTTATTTGTTTCTGATTCACTTAGACATTGAATTGCTTGGACAGATGTTGGCCACATTCCCCGGTAGCTCATGTAGCTCCTTCCAGCAATAGATGGGCTAATTGTCTGGGGACTGGCTCTCTTCCAGATGCCAACCATGTACCTCCATGGTCCATGCCAACAGCATATGTTGTCTTCAGCAGTAGGATCTAACCATTAACCTCTTGTAGGTAATCAACTGCTGTGACAGAAGTCTGTCTTGTTTGTTTTGGGAGATCTAGTAGGTCTCTATGATCAACAGCTCATTGCAGATGTAAACCACATCCTGGTACAGGGAATTGCTGGCCAACACCAGGGAAAAGAAAAAAGAAAAACACAGAGAAGAAAGACAAACAGTAGAAATTTAAGGTTAGACTTCATCTCACCCTCTCCAAGGCCCTTTGATTCATCTGCTCCATCTAAGGTCCTTTTGAGGATTCTACCTTTTAGTCTAACTTCCAGGATATGGGATTCTATGGTACCAATTCAATTTGGGTTCAGTTTTGTGTACCCCCACACATCTTTCCCTTTCCCCCAAGTCCTACCGTCCCTATTGTCTAAGCCTTGAGATGCCATACAGGTATGTCAGCAATTGGACTGATCCTGGTTAGGAACTGCAGATGAGTGAGACCATGTGATGATTGTCTTTCTGTGATTGTTTGAGTTCACTTAGTATGATCTGTTTTCCTACAAACTTCATTGTCATTTTTTTCTTACTGCTGAGTAGAATTCCATCGTGTAGATATACCACATCTTGGTTATCCATTCATCCAATGATGGGCCCCTGGGTTGATTCCAGTTCTTAGCTATTATGAATTGAGAAGCTATATACGTGGTTGAGCAAATATCTTTGAAGTAAGATGTGGAGCTTTTAGGGTAAGTGCCCAGTAAGGGAATAGCAGTGTCTGCTGGTGACTTTGTAGTTGTCCTTTACAGGAGTCTCCATATTGATTTCCACAGTGATTATACCATTTACATTCCCACCAACAGTGAGTATGTGCTCCTATTTCTCCACATCCTTGCAATCATTCGTTTTGGTCTGATTTTCTAATGTTTGGTAACCTTAATGGTGTAAGGTGGAATCTCATAGTTGTTTTAATTTGCATTTCCCTAATGATTAGGGATGTCAAACATTTTCTTAGTGTGTGTGAGCCATTTGTGATTTGTCCTCTGAGAACTCCCTATTCAGTTCTCTGCTCCACTTTTAGACTGGGCTATTTGATTTTTTTTATCGTTTAGTTTTCCTGAGTTTTTTTTTTTTTTTTTTTTGCAGATTCAAGATAATAGGCTTCTGTCAGTGGTATATCTGGAAAAGATTTTCTCCCATTCAGTGGGTAATCTACTGGCTCTGCTTATGGCATGTTTGTCTATGAAAAGCCTTTTAGCTTCATGAGATGCATTGATTGAGTGCTTGTTTAGTTTTCTGGGCTACTGGGGTTTTGTTCAGGGAGTCTTTTCCCAGTCTTCTATCTTAGAGAGTGCCTCCTAGTTTTTCTTTCAGTAGTTGAAGGGTTTCGGGTCTTTTATTGAGGTCTTGAATCCATTCGGACTTGATTTTTCTGTATAGCAAAATGGGTGGGTCTACTTTAATTTTTTCACATATGGTCATCCAATTTGTCCATCACCATTTGTTGAAGATGCTGTCTTTTCTCCAGTCTACATTATTGGCACCTTTCTCAAAGATCAAGCAGCTACAATTACTTAACCTAAGGTCTGTGTCTTCAATTCTGTTCCATTGGTCTATTTTTCTGCTTTTTATTCCAGGACATTGTTGTTTTGACAGTAGGCTTATTGCTTTTTTTTTTATATTTCAAATAACAGCTATTTTCCTTGTTGACTCAGAGCTATGTATCCAGGTTTAAGAGAGTTATACACATAATTGTTACATAATGTCTGGCTGGTAGACTTTCAAGGCTGGAATAAGAAGAGTAATTTAAATGAAAAACATGTATTTTCTCTTTCCAAGTTCCTTGGCAAAATTTTATGCTCATTTTATGCTCTACAGCTGTACAGTGGGTTAACTTCTCATGATTAACTTGGTAAAGATTCATCAATATAGTTTTTCCTGGTGCATAAAAATTTTCTTTTCCACATTAAAACTACATAATTTTGTAACACTGAGAAGAGATTATTATTAATAAAATTTAATTTAATAATTTGATATATTCACTGTTATAAAAATGAGTTTTTATAATAGTGTGACTTCTTAACAATTAAATTATCTTGTATAACATCATAAGAATATTTGTCAATTTGAAAACTTAGAATTTTCATACATTATTTCATTGTTCCTGAACTACATGCCTGGGAGTTATGTACAGTGAATGTAGGGACCATGCTACTGATAAATGTTGAAGGAACAGGGAGAAAAATTGCTGGTGTAACAGGTTTAACTTGAATAAACTTTTAAAAAGAATAATAAACATTGGGATTTTTGAGTTCATATTATTTCTATTTTTTTATTAATTTAGGAAGGGTTTATTTTAGAAAAATTAAAGCAGAAAGTAAAGAAGAAAAGCTCCCAAGCTGAGACAGGTCTGATTAGGAACATCTTTCACTTCCTGTTTTTAAAGATTACAATTTGGGCTGTATTGAAAACAAAATCATATATCTCATAGTGGTAGTCTCTAATTGCAAAATTGCACAATTGTTTGGATGAATTTCAACTTACTTCTTTGTCTCTATGACCTGTTTTTTTCTAAAGTCCATCTGATTTCCTCCATCTTACTTACTACCTGCCTTTTGCAGTCACATTGCTGGCTCCATAACTGACAAATAAGAATAATAGTAGTTCAGGAGTTTGTTGTCAAGTTTAATTGAATAGAAAAATGGTACTACAATCTAAACTAATAATAAAATTGGCTTTTCCATAAAGTAATATATTCTTGGTAGGTTTTTTTTCTGCAATTAAGCTAAAATATTTGCTAAACATGATCTAGAAAACAAAGTAAACAGGTTTATCCATTATAACATCACCCAAGGAATTCTTTCTAACCCATGTTAAGAAGTATTCCAAATGTTGGGTTTTCTCAATGTATGAGTTAAATTAATATTTAATCCTGTCTAGAAATCATAGTTTTAACTCTTTTGGTTACATATATTTCACAAAGCTTCTTTTTTTACGTTATTATTAGTTATGTTCACAGTGTGTTGAGAGCCATGTTGGTACCATCATTAGCCTCTTCCCTACCCTCACCCCTCTGTAGGGATCCTCCTCATTGAGGAATGTGGGTCATGTATTGTGGGATGAGCCATCAGTTATGGGGAAGAGGCAATGTCTCAGTGCATAATGACCCAATGTGTGGCTCTAACAATCTTTTTTCCCCCCTTTTCTGTGAACTTCCCTGAGCGGTGTTGGGTTGTTTTAAGTCCACTTCAGTGATGAGGTCTTCGGAGCTCTGTGTCAGCTTCTATCTTTGGAAAATACACTTCAGGAAAATATTTTCACAAAGCGCTTTAATTCCAAACATATTTATATACATAAATGCAATAGTTAAGAACTTCAGAATGAATGTTGTTTGAAACAGACTGCTCTGCAGTGTTCATATATGGGAAATAGTTCTGTTCTCTCTTTTTTACTGCACATATAATAGACTTACAAAATATAAATACTGCATAAAGAAATAAATATGTCCCAAGTTTTCTAATTCTTCCACACTTAACTGCTCAGCAGTATGGTTGTGCTCTGAATGCATGTGTCCCCCTCAATTCATATGCTGGAGCCTGATCTTCAAAGCGACGGTATTGATGCAGAACAGACTTTCAGTGATACTTAGGTCCTGAAGGTAGAGCTCTTGGGAATGAGATCAAAGCCCGTGTAAAAGAGGCTTCAGGTAGCTCCCTGGGACAGATGAAAGGCACTACCCACTAGGAAAAACCCATCAGGAGACATCAAATCTAATGGCACCAGGATATGGACTGACTGACTTCTAGTAACATAAATGTTTTCAATTTTGTTTATTTAAAATATTTAGTATCTCAAAATTAAACATATATATTGCTTGTTTCATAAACTTTTCAGGAGATCATGACACAGTCTTTAGTGATATTTTTCTGCTGAGTTGAGATGTAACATTTTAAAATATACTGTATAAAAGAAATGGAAACTCAGAAACATATAAAGAAATGAAAAATACTTGTCTATTCAATGATCCTTCTCTTCCTCTTCAAGCCCCTGTCTACTATATTCATCATACAAGTTCAAAAGTAGGATTAACAAAGCTAATTGAGAATATGTGAATCATCTTAAGGAGTGATTACATGCACAACCTAAAAGATTTCTAAATAATATGGAGTCATTCAGAAATATTCCTGAGGCATCATTGCATCAAATTTTGGCCTTTTTAAAAATAGAACCATAGATAACTCTATTAAATTATGCTTTAAAAAATCTATAGAACTATGATTTTAAAAAGTCAGTTATCATTCATTAACTGATAGGTGTCACATCATTTTATGACATTTTTTACTGGACAGTACAACCCAAGAATTTTCATATGTATTCTATTCCTTGTCAAATTGAGGTTGACATTGTTTTACTTGTCTAAATTACATATTCATGACAAACTGTTTATATGTTTTAATAAAAGCATTATTTCCATGGAAATCTTATGAAGTTTACCATAGACATTTTGACTAAGAAAAATGAGAAATACAATTTATCTGTGGTAATAACATAATTATAAAATATATGATAAAATGAATTAAGAAATAATGGGCATATATGTGAGAATTTGTTGAGAAAGTTTCTTGTATTTATAGTATTATATTTAAAATCATCTTGATTTTTTTTTTGTCAGCATTGGTTGGGACATTTACTTGGGTTTTGGCATGTGCTCAAAATACTCACTCTATGTTACTCAGGATTCATGCTTATAATCCCGGCAGCCAGGAGCTACTTGCATGATGGCTGTAACCCTGAAGCCAACCTGGCCTCTCCATTGAGTTCCAGGCCAGTCAGGGCTACACTATGAGGCCCTGTTTCAAAAACAAAGCACACAAAAATGGGCTTGTTGGCACATAACTTTAATCCTAGCACATGAGAAGCTGACTTAGGAGTTCAAGGCTAGTTTGGTTTACAAAGTGAGTTAGTTCCTGGTCAGCCTGAACTAGAGTGAAACCCCACCTCTGAACAGAACAAAACAAATACATAAATAAACAATATGTTTTTCTTCTCTTTTTTGAAATATTTTATTTATTTGTTTTTATTTATTTCAGAAACAGAAAATGAGGGAGAGAAAGAGGCAGACATATAGAGACGGAATGGGCGCACCAAGCACCTTCAGCCACTGTAAACAAACTCAAGATGCATAAGCTGCTTTGTGCATCTAGCTTACATGGGTCCTGGGGAATTGAACCTGGGTCCTTTGTCTTTGCACGCAGATGCCTTAACAGCTCAGCCATCCCTCCAGCCCAACAATATGTTTTTCAACTTCTATGTTGCATGACATGGATAAATGAAAGATAATTTCCACATAATGAAACAAAGTAGCAAGAGAAAGTGAGAGAAAATTGAGATACTAATTTCAAACTGGTCTCAAGCACAGGTATGTGTGTCACACAGCCTCCAGACATGTTTCAGCAGGATGGATTGGATAGCCACGGCACTGGGGAATGAGGCAAATTTTCATAATCCAGTTTTTCTTGCCCCCATCTAGTTTTATCAAAGATCAAGCATTACCACTCAATACCTGAGATTTCTAATCGGTTTCTAATAGGTTTCAACTGACCTCTTCTCCTTCAGTCACTTCCTGTTCAAGTTAATTTCACACTGTGCTGCTAAAATGAACATCCTGAAGCACATTTGTGTTCATGGGTCAGCTCAGCTCACAAACCACAGGGGTTTCATACTTCATTAGTCTAGATTTGTAATCATGAGGTTGAATCATATGTTTTAATGTCTTCACTTAAATATACTATGCAATAATGGCAGGAACTTAACTTTTAAACCAAATCAAACTATTATCAGTGTCAAAATACAAAGTGACAACACATTCAGTTTGCACCCTGTGTTTGGTTTTATTTGCAAACACATAATCATGCAACACTTTATTCAATAACAGAAGTTGGTTTTACAGACAATGAAGGCTGTAGAAATCAGGGGCAAACATCAAAGAGCAGTTTCTTTTAGCCACATTCCTTGTAAGGCAGCATAAAAATAACTGTTAGGGCTGGAGGGATGGCTTAGCAGTTAAGCGCTTGCCTGTGAAGCCTAAGGACCCCGGTTCGAGGCTCGATTCCCCAGGACCCATGTTAGCCAGATGCACCAGGGGTCGCACGCGTCTGGAGTTCGTTTGCAGTGTTTGGAGGCCCTGGCGCGCCCATTCTCCCTCTCTCTCTCTGTCTCTTTCTCTATCTGTCTGTTGCTATCAAATAAATAAATAAAAAATAAACAAAAAGAATTAAAAAAATATAACTGTTAATCTTAGGTTTCAAGTTAGTTTTTCATTTCATGGCCTGACTTGGTAAATTTGTTTATCTTTCTGCCTTGATTCATAACAAGTGAGAATACTCACTTGAAATTTTAACATAAATTATTTAGTTTGGATTTTTGTCTTGTCTGTTGTTCCTTACTATGAGGACTCAGTCCAAAACAATGACCTCCTGTACATGCTTTTGTTATTGTTGATCTTGTTTTATGTAAAGTCTCCCTCTAGCCAGCCTGTCCTGGAACTCACTCTGTATTCCCAGGTTGCCGAAAACTCACAACCATCCTACACCATCGGCCTCAGTGTTTTTGAATTGAAGGTGTGCAACATCTCACCTGGTTATCCTATAGCATTTTTTTTCAATAATTATTCTTTGGGCCAGGCATGGTGGCACAATCCTTAAATCCCAGCACTTGAGAGGCAGAGGTAGGATCTCCATGAGTTTGAGGCCACCCTGAAACTACATAGTGAAGTCCAGGTCAGCCTGAGCTAGAGTGAGGTGCTACCTTGGAAAACCAATAATAAAAATAATAATAACTATTATTATTATTATTATTCTTTGATCACTAAGTTTTTTTTTCCTTCTACCATAGCACCCGACCTACCTTTTCAGGGTCTATTTCAAACACCACACATCTCTTCCTTCAGTGCTGGGATCAACCCCAGAACCTTGTGCCTCCTAGGTATGCCCTGCTATCAAGTTCATTACCCACTTGAAAAGTCAACATATTTTGCCTTGATTTTTGAGAGAGGGTCCTACATAGCCTCTATTGGTTTCTTTTGTTCTGTAGATTAAACTTACCATATGCTTCTCAGCGTTGAGTGTTGAATTATGAGCATCACAATATTAAATGTTCCTCAGATAAACATCATTTCTCATGGAAGACTTTCCCTTCTGAACTCTGCTTAGAAGTGTTTTATATGATCATTTTCCCTAGTAATATGAACAAGCAAATAATTCTGACAGTAGTTGTTTTTGTATGTTTTACTATGAAATAAAAAAAGATACTTAGGTAAAGAATTCGTTGGAATCCTGGTTACTTCATCGGATAATCCGTCGAATGTACTTTCCTCATCTCATTCTCACTCATCACTGAAACTACCATAGCATTAAATTAAGATGTTGTATGTATTTTTGAATTAGCATTTGATCTGGGTCATCTCTTAATTAATTTAAACATTATTGTTATCAAATATTGTTTTCTGGGCTGGAGAAATCTCTCAGCTGTTAAGGAGTTTGCCTGTAAACCTTAACAACCTGAGTTCGATTCCCCAATACCTGGGTAAAGCCAGACTACAAAGTGGCACATATATCTGGAGTTTGTTTGCAATAGCAGGAGGCCTGGCCACACCCATTCTCTGTCTCTCTTCTCTGTCTCCCTCTGCTTGCAAATGAAATAAAAATGAAAAAATAAAAATAAAAATGCTATCTTCTTATGTTTCAAATGATGAAAAGACATCTTGTCTTTAGTACACTGTATTGTAAAATGTTCACTTTTAAAAAAAAATTTTTTTTCTTCATTTTTATTAAGTTATTTGAGAGTGACAGGACAGAAAGAGGCAGATAGAGAGAGAGGGAAAGAGAGAGAATGGGCACGCCAGGGCCTCCAGCCACTGCAAATGAACTCCAGACACGTGTACCCCCTTGTGCATCTGGCTAACGTGGGTCCTGGAGAATCAAGCCTCAAACCGGGGTCCTTAGGCTTCATTAAGGCAAGCTCTTAACCACTAAGCCATCTCTCCAGCTCGTAAAATGTTCACTTTTCAATACTCAAAGAAGATATGCTCTCATTCAGAAAAGAAAATATCAAAGCTGAAAATAACACAAGTTGCTGATAATGGAAACTATGGTTGTCATTGTTATACTTAACAGAGGACAATACCTTTCATGTCTACATTCTGTAGATCTCTATTGCACAATATATTTATTTTTCTAAAAGTATTATTATTCATTTATTGCAAGGAGAGTGAGAGAGAGAGAGAGAATGGACATAGTAGGGCCTATAGCCACTGTATTCAAACTCCAGATATACGTGCCACTTTGTGCATTTGGCTTTATGTGGGTACTGGGGAATTGAACTCTGGTCATTAGGCTCTGCAGACAAGCACTTTAACTGCTAAACCATTTCTCCAGCCCCAAAATAATATTTTTTGGTGTGGGGTTGAGGTAGTGACTCACTCTTTCCCAGGTTGACCCAGAATTCATTCTGTATTCTTAGGGTGGCCTCAAATTTACAGCGATATTCCTATGTCAGCTTCCCAAGTGCTGAGATTAAAGGTGTACACCACCATGCCCAGGTCCAAAATAATTATTCTTAAATAAAAATGTAAGTTCAATAATTAACCCAACATAGGGAATTATCATTATCAAAAGATGTCATCAAATTAAGTGACAAGTCATTCCTACACAAATTCATAAAAAGTCAATTTTGTAGTGTGACTGCCATGACTCTTATCACAAGTATGCATATAAAAACATTAAATAAAATATTTTGTTCATTTAATCCATTGATATTCTTAGACATAGCTAAAACTGATATTTTACTGAAATTCTAAAATTTGGATAAAAGCCTTTCCTGTGATAGGAAATTCTCAAGAGATCCTCAGAGGATTCATTTTTCGCTTTTTTAAACACCCAAAACTCACTCAAGTTTTCCATTCTGTCATCGACTTTCACAACATATTGTGGAACATATGGTGTCCAGCCATGTTTGCAGTAGTATTTTACAAAATATCTCAGCACATGTTAACTCCAAGGAGTTTACAAAGTAGTACATATCTGAAACTCTCTTATACAGGATTTGATTAAAGCCTTGTTTTATAAAAAATCTTTTTTTCCTACTTAAAACTATATTTTATCATTTATTTGAGAGAAAGGGAAAGAGGCGGGGGGGCAAATAGAAAAATTGAATGGGCATGTCGGAGCCTATAACCACTGCAAATGAACTCCAGATGCATGTGGTCCTTTGTGCATCTGGCTTATGTGGATCCTGGGGAATTGAACTGGGGTCCACAGGCTTTACAGGCAAATGCCTTAACCACTAAGCAATTTCTACAGCCCTTTTAAATCTTTTTTGAAAGATAGAGAGGAAGGGAGAGAATTGGAGCACCAAGGCCTCTAGCCGCTGCAATCGAACTCCAGACATGTGAGCCACCTAGTGCACATGTGCAACCTTGTGTGCTTGTATCACCCTGTGTGTCTGGCTTATGTTGGATCTGGAGAGTCAAAATGGGTCTTTAGTCTTCACAGGCAAGCACCTTAACTGCTCAGCCATCTCTCCAGCCCAGTTGGGTGTTTTAATCTATACAAATAACTATTTTTGAGAATATTAAAAAAAGAGTGGTTTTGTATGTCTTGGAAGGCTTATATTGGCTAGATTTTCATACTAATTTATTTAGAACACTCTTACCAAATTTCTAAAATGCTCTTACTAAAGTTAACCAAGTATAATCATAGCCAATATAAAATAGACCCTCTTTCTATTGCCACACCTTTTATTCTCAAATTTGAAAAAGGAAAATACTTCTAATTCAGGCTGTTATGCACTTTAAATTCAGTATTGTTGGGTGCATCAGAGAAGAGTGCTTGGAGGGACTACTTTCCTCAGAATTCTTATGAGAGAAAACCAGGCTGTATTCACTTACCTGAAACATTAACTTCTGTTGTTGAAGGCTGAGTGAGGATCAGTCTTGGAGTAAAAATTTCATAGAATCAGCAGCCTGAGAGAAGGTTTGATAATTTAGTGAGCCTAATAATTGCTTCCTCCTGGGCTGGAGTGATGGCTTAGCAGATAAGGCATTTACCTGTGAAGACTCAGGACCCATGTTCAACTCCTCAGGTACCAACAAGCCCGATGTACAAGGTGAACAAACGTGCAAAGTCGCACATGAACACAAGATGGCACATGCTTCTAGAGCTCCACTGTAGCGGCTGGAGGCCCTGGCACCCCAACTCTCTCTCTCTCTTTCTCTCACTCTCTCACACAAAAAAGTCCAGTCTGTTGGGCTTGCCCCAAAAGAAAAAAAAAAATAGGATCCTCCTATAATCCATTAGATCCTATCAGGATTTACTAAAAAAAAAAATAATAAAGAAATAAAGAAATAAAATGAAAATGATGTTTTCTAGGATCATGCAATTCTACAAAGACTTTCAATGATCAACACCACTTAACCACTGGATTACTAGAGCTTTTCCTCCACACTCACAAACTCCTCCCACAGCCTTGACTCCTGCTTAAAACAGTGAACTGATTGCAGCTGAAAGGGATGCACAAGAAGACGCAACTCTGCAGAGAAATGCTTTAGGAAGTCAAGAAAATGAATATTTCCAAAGTACATGAAAGCAATGCTGAAGCCTTAAGCATCTGCATTCACAGGAGACATTCCATATAGCTCACTTCTTGGCTATGTACAAAGAACCCCCATATTATCAGTCCATCTAACTCAGGCTTCATTACCTGCAGCAACATAACCGGCACTCACTAGACAAGGGCAGTACATGCAGAAAGACAAAAGAAAACACTATGAACAGATAAGTTATCAGCAGAACCAGACACAGAGTGTTTTGGAATTTTTAAACAGGGAATTTAAAATTATTAAGAGAAGAATGTCAAAATATATAATGTGGGGGCTGGAGAGATGGCTTAGTGGTTAAGTTCTTGCCTATGAAGCCTAAGGACCCCAGTTCCAGGCTCAATTCCCCAGGACCCACGTTAGCCAGATGCACAAGGGGGCGCACGCCTCTGGAGTTCGTTTGCAGTGGCTGGAAGCCCTGGTGTGCCCATTCTCACTCTCTTTGCCTCTTTCTCTCTCTGTCATTCTCAAATAAATAAATAAAAATGAACAAAAAATAAAAAAGATATATAATGTGTACTGTAAGACAAAGGGGGGTCTACAAAAGAAAATCTAAGAAGGAAATGTTACTTCTCAAAACTTCCAAAAGACAAATAGACTTAGGCCAGAGAAACAAATCAGTGAGTTTATAGTTGAGTGTATAGAATATGTCCAAGATGAAATAACAGAACGATAATATTTCAGGGCTGGAGAGATTGCTTAGTGGTTAAGGCACCTGCTTGAAAAGCAAAAGACACAGGTTTGATTCCCTAGGACCCATATAAGCCAGATTCACAAGGTGGCACATGCATCTTGAGTTTGTTTCCATTGGCTAGAGGCCCTGTTATGCCCATTCTTTTTCTTTCTCTCTCTCTCTCTCTTTGCCCTTCTCTCTCAAGTAAATAAATGTAAACAAAGGAAATAATATTTTATACATGTTTTCCCTTTCTTTCTTTCTGCCTCTTTCTTTCTCTCAAATTAATAAGTAAAATGTATTTAAAAAATAAAAAACATAAATAAAAACACATCTCAATTTTTGTGAGAATAGATTTATCAAACCAAGAAAAACATATGGAAAATAATAAATAATTATGCTAGCCAACATTCCTCATGAACTAGGACAAAATTGTCAATAATTTACGAGCAAAAAAGTATAAAAATCAGTGTATTGCAAGACAAAATAGGATTTATTACACATGTGAAAGGCTGGTTTAACTTCTGAAAATAAATCAATGTCATCCCTCATATGAGCAAGCATGCCAGCTGATGAAGAAACAGCTTTTTACACATTCTAACACATATTCCTGATAAAATAGTTTCAGAAAACTATAAATCAAAAGAAATCTCCATAGCATAATAAATAACATTCAAAAAGAGGGCACTTTTCTTCTATGATTGAGAAGAAAGCAAGGATGATTGCTCTTACCAATCTTACTTCACATACTCTTGGAAATTCCAACCACTGAAATAAGGCAATGAAAAGAATCAAAAGTTGTGTTAAAATTAGTCTGAGGAATGACACTGCACCTGTTAATCCATTGCTGTCTACACAGAATATTAAGAAAAATAATCTATTTTAGGAATAATTAAGATATGAAAAACACTGAAGTCTGCATACATGGATGAGCGGGGAAAGAGCACGTGTGCCTAGAGATTTAGTTCAATGTTTGAGATCTTGCCTACCACTATGAGACCGTCTGTGTGATCCCTGGCAGTGTGTGCACACACACACTCACGCGCGCACACACACACACATACACACATTACATATAAGCCAGAGAAGACAATGGACCCTTAAAGACTGAGGAAATTCTGTCATTTGTGACATGAACAAACCTGCTGGATATTATGTTGAGTGAAATAAACCAAATAAATACAAATCTATGATACCACATGTGTGACCTAAAAGTCTGATAGGAAGAAACGTTAGAAGGGCATTCTCTGGTGTTAATGTTGGGGAAAACGGTACTGCTGTGAACATGGGGAGGTTGCATTCTAAGCATCTTATCGATTCTACAACCTCTACATTTATACACAGTAGAAACTGGATCACGAGGAGGCAGTTCCAGTTCCTGAGGAACCTCTCTACTGTTTTCCGTAAAAGCTACGTTCATTTACTGTGGTGGTTTGATCCAGGTGTCCCCCATAAACTTAGTTGTTCTGACAGCTAGGTTCCCAGCTGATGAGATTTGGGAATTAACGCCTCCTGGAGGCCGTGTGTTGTTGGAGGAAGGCTTATGGGTGCTGTAGCTAGTATTTCCTTGAAAGTGTTTCGCACACTCTCCTGTTGTTGTTGTCCACCTGATGTTGGCCAGGAGGTGATGTCCACCCACTGCTCATGCTATCAATTTCCTCTGCCATCATGGAGCTTCCCTTTGAGTCTGTAAGCCAAAATAAACCTCTTTTTTTACTCCAAAGCTGCTCTTGGTCAAGTGATTTCTGCCAGCAATGCTATGCTGACTACAACAGTAACCTTTCCACTCGCAGAGTATAAGAGTTGTATTGTCTGGTATTCAAACTTACACTTGCTATCTTCCCTTTTTAGTTTTATTTTTATTAATTAGAAACTTTTTTGTATGGATAAATCATATGTTGCTCCCTCCCTTCCCGCAGTCTATTGACAGCCGTCCTCAGCGGGGTTACTGGTATGCACCATGGGTTATGATAGGCGCTCAGATCATTACAAAGGGGAATCTTGTTTCTGCTTTTGTTGACGTTTTCCTGATGAGATTTGCAATATGCATATCTCATTTTTTAATGTTTTAGTTATTCATTTGACAGAGAGAGAGAGAGAGAGAATAGCTGCGACAGGGCCTGCAACCACTGCAAATGAACTCCAGACACATGCTCCCCCTTGTGCATCTGTCTAACGTGGGTCCTGGGGAATCGAACCTGGGTACTTGTTGGTCTTTGCAGGCAAACACCTTAACCGCTAAGCCATCCCTTCAGGCTCGTATATCTCCTTTTGAGGAAAGTCTATTCAGTTCATTTTCTCATTTTTTTAAAGCAGTCTTTTTTTTTTTTTTTTTTTTTTTTTTTTTTGCCAGGAGTCACTTGCATTCTTGTAACTACAGAAATGATATCTGAAAGGACAGGTTTTCCCGACATGCGTTCTTTACATGTTATAGACATATTATCTCTTAACCAAATGCGTGCTTTGAAAATATATCCCCCAATTAGGCACATGCAACCTGCAGCACACAGGCTACATGAGACCAAGGATAGCTAAGATTACAGCCTAACCCAGAAACAGAAACTTAGACCATTCTGAGATAGTTTGTGTTTTTTTTAAACTGGATCTCAGGGTTCTCCAAAATTAACTTTTAAGATAATTTCTTGTAGAAAATTTCTGTGGGTAAATCATCACCTCACTCTAGTATCTTTTTCCATGGTCGTGAATAAGCTTTTTACTTTGACTTTAGTTTCAATTTTGTTGTATATAATTTTGTTGTCACAATCAAAAGTAACAATTACATAGCCAATACTCTCCTATTTTCTCCAAGTTTCTTACATCTTCAGGTCTTATGCCTCAGTATGTGATTCATTTTAAATTTAAATCAGAAAAAAGTTTATTAGTCTAATTTAGAGTCTTTTATCAGACATAAATTTAACTACTTCCACCTCAATTTGATATACTTCTGCATGAATTATCTCTTCCCACCAATTCAGTTTTAATCTATGTGTATCCTAAATAGTGAAGTATTTCTCTTATACTTACTATCTAGTTAGGTCTTTTACCTGTCCATTTAATCTGCATCTTTTAGTTCTTTTTAAATATTTATTTATTTGAAAGCTGAGATGGACAAGAGACACTGTCAGAAAGAATGAGCACACTAGGGGCCTCCAGCCACTGCAAATGAACTCAGGATGCATGTGCCACCTTGTGCGTATGAGTTTGCTTGGGTACCAGGGGAATTCAACCTGGGTGATTAGGCTTTGCAGGAAAGATTTTAACCACTAAGCAATCTCTCCAGCCCCTATAGTGTATCTTTTGGTATAATCTAGTTCACTTATATTGGAGTTAATTTTGATAAGTACTCATGAATGTATCATAGTTACTTCTTCTCCATTTCATCAGTCCCTTCTCCCTTGCCTTATCTCTTGCTGGCAGCAGATGGTTAGTAACTAGAAGACTTTCCTCACACATATGATTTGATTGCTTTTTATCTTTTCTATATAATGGGAAGTGTTTGCTTTGAAAATTCCATAAAAAAAGTCCTATAATAGGCTGTATTAAGCTGATAATGCCCTATTCGAGTCAAATACTTGTGCTCAGAAGTCTTGCCTCAGTCTCTCTAAAGAGAAAGCAAGGCCTCACTCTCAACCCTGCCTGTCCTCACATATTGCGGCTACGGGTTTGTGCCATAAAGCTTCCTTACTGAATTGGATTACATGTCTCCATGGTTTCATTGACGCCCCTCATTTTGCCATTATAAATCGTGTCCTTTTGTATTTTCTATTCCTTAGCACTTTTTAGCTATCATTCCTTTAGGCACTTTTGCCTTTTAACCACAATGTAAAGACATAATGTTTGCA
The DNA here is from genome assembly GCA_036346955.1 of Dipus sagitta. Taxonomy (NCBI): domain Eukaryota; kingdom Metazoa; phylum Chordata; class Mammalia; order Rodentia; family Dipodidae; genus Dipus; species Dipus sagitta. The sequence goes on from CM070774.1 coordinate 170,499,215, forward strand.
CATCACCATTTCAATATTGTGGTATCACAAGTTTCACTATGTGTTAACTTTATCCAGTGAGTTGTGTACTTTTGCATTTTATAAATTATTAATATTTATTATATTCTTTCATCTTAAGGAACTTCCTTTTACATTTATTTTTTGTGATATGTCTGGTGGTAATAAATTCTTTCACCTACTGATTGACTGTCATTTATATCTAAATGATATTTTTACTGGGTAAAACATTCTTTGCTGGGACAGTATTGTCTGTATTTTTTCTTTTGGGAGGGGAGAGTTTATCTTCAACATTTTGAATAAATTATTCGACTCTTTCTTGTTCTGTGTTAGGATTTAGACCTGTTGACCCTCAGAAATCTTGTTCTTTGAGTGGTGGAGCCTACCACTGAGAGGTTCTTGGCCTCACGCAGTCATCATAGATTCACAAGATGTCAGCGTCGCTGCAGCTTAGTCTCTATTTGAAAGGAACAGGTCACATTTGAAGAAGAGCAGTAGCTTGTGCTCTGACCCCTCCATTTCTCTGGTTTACTGATACTATCCAGGAAACAATGGAGTCAGACAGCATGAACTAAATTTCTGAAACTGTTAGCCAAATAAATCTTTCTTCCTTCTAATGCATTTCTCTCAGGAACATGTCAAAACAACTGATAGTTAACTATTACAACCTTTGGGTTTACACTAAGACATTTAATGCCAGCGTCATTTTAACTCCCATGTATAAGATTTTCTCTCCCTTTTTATTACTGCCTTCAGATTTCTCATTTTAATTGTTCAATTTTGGCCATGAAACAATAAAATGCACTCTTGCTTCAAATGGGTGTGATTGAAATGCTTTTGTCTTACCTAATAAGGACATGTAAGTCTTTCCTAGACAGTCTGCTGTATCTTTGGATATGTTTCCCACCTCTTAAGAGGCTCCTTTTCCTCAACTCTAGTAACTTGATATTTTCTCTTTTGATGCTTTACTCTACATTGTATTAGCTTCCTTCATAGCATTTAATTCATCTTCTTTTTATAAAGTTAATTAGCCAGGTGTGCTGGGGCACAGCCTTTAATCCCAGCACTTGGGTGGCAGAGGTAGGAGGATCACTGTGAATTCAAGGCCATCCTGAGACTACATAGTGAATTCCATGTCAGCCTGAGCTACAGTGAGTCCCTACCTCGAAAATAATAATGATAATAATAATTATTTTCTTGTGTAGAGATCCATTTTATCTGCAACATACATCCTGCTGTGATAGCTCTTGTCCTTTTTTTTTTACGTCATTCATTTTATTTTTAAGTTCCCAAATTCCTCCCTGAATCAGTGTGTGTGTGTGTTTGTGTGTGTGTGCGTGTGTGTGTGTGTTTGTGTGTGTGTGTGCGTGTATGTGCTTACTGTCTGTTATATACCTCTTTGGGTTGCTTATTGTTTGCCTAATCCTAGAGAACAGTTTCTCTGTGTCTTCTTGATATTTGCTGAGCTATACTGACATGAAAATTATGAATATGTTTATCAGGCAGTTCATACAAATGCATGCCTGTGGGATTGTGCCAGGTAATTATTCTGTTCTGCTAATATTCATGTGTTTACATGTCCTGTTTTGGTTCACATTTCTTCTTCTCTTACACTTGCCTTCACATTTAGTGAAGCAGTCGCCTCCTATTTTGTGATTTAGTTTCAGTAAAAACCCCTTTGTCCTTGAAGGGGGGACAGGTGCTCGGGAGTTCTGTAGCTCTGGTTTCAGGGTGAGCAGAGCTCTGAACTTTCCCTGCCGTTCTTCTGTCTGAGGTTTGTGACGCTGGGCCTGGTGCTGGTTGAAATCTTTGGTGTGCCGGTGTGCCCGGCCTCAAGGTTACCCGACTTAGCTTACTCTCACTAGAAAACTTGCATGAGGGGGTCTCTGTTGACATTGGGTCTGGTATTTGAGCCTATTGGTGGGTGGCACCACTAGATGAGATGGAACATGAAGAATGTCTGTGGAACTAAAGCCTGAAGCCATGGCATGCATGAAGGGAGTACACCTTCATGTCTGGAGAAGTAATGGATAATGATGGGTATGCTGATAAGAGTGGGTGGTGCAAGGGTGCTGTTGAGCCTGTTTCTCTTGCACCTGATCTAATGCCTGGAGTGCAGTAAATCACAGGACCAAGGGCGTGAACTGGCTTGCTATGGTGGTGTTCTGAGGTGTTAACTATAGGCATGTGTTGTACAGTGACTGAGCTTAGGTCAGAAGTGGAGGCATTTGTGCAGAAGACCAATTTGTTCTTCATACTCATTGTGGTTTTGGGCAATACTGAGTTAGTTTGTTTTACTGTTTTTTGTTTTTTTTAATCTTTTCTTTTTCTTTTCTGACATGGCTTTACAAATGTTGTTTCTATATAGTGTGCAACATGTATTCCTCTCTGGGTTCCCAGCAATAAAGGTTGTCAACTCAGTGTCAAAACACTTTTTTACACACTGGAGATCATTACTGCACCTGCCAAGGGAGTATACCAGGAGCTCCTATCTTCTTTGTTCCAAACCATCTCCTAACTTCCCTGGCATGCTGAGGTGACCAGCAGTCCTTTCTCTGTAGGTACTTTTTAGGTTTTGCTTGCTTGTCTGTTTTCAGTTTTTGACCTACACAATCTTTACTGTGTTACTTCCCTTCTTTAGACTTACTAGGTATTCCAGGAATACTTTTTTAAATTTATTATTTATTATTAAATTATTCTTAGAAGAATAACCTCCAGTATATCTTATATGTTCTTGGTGATTTCAATTTCTCAATAACATTTTAAACACTGATTAGAAGCATACAGTGACTGCATTAAAAGAATATTTATGTTTGCTATTGGGTATGTACGCTTAGCGAAATGTATCCAGTAAAAAAATATCCTAATGAGCCAAAAATATTCTAAGTAGCTGCAGAATAAATCATTCCACAGTAATGGTTTACATTGACTGTCATCTTAATAGGATCTAGAATACCATGTGAAGGATGATCTACATTGGGTCCCCTCTGGATAAGCCTGGGAAGGGTCACTGTAACCTGGTTAGTTGAGGTACCCACTGTAGAGTGGGCAGCAGCATTCCATGAGTCAGGGTCCTGCACTGTGAAAAGAAGAGAGTTCCCAGACAACAGTGTCCAGTTGCTTTCAGGTTCCACATTGTGAGTAAATGTGACCAGATCTATTTCATGGTCATCCCTGCATGACTCTGTCCTCATGATGGATTGGAACTATAAGCTTAAGTCAACCCTTCCTCCTTCAAAATGATTTTTTTTTTCCTCATGTACTTTGTGGCAATAATGAGACAATCATCCACATGTTGGATAATTCAACATAATGAAGGCATCAATTCTCGACAAATTGAATATTGGTTGGATGTAATCACTACTATATTTTTGGTATGTAGAAAAGCTTATTTCCCCATTCATTTGGAATGGTATAAAATTAAGAATAACTGAAACAAAGACAATGAAGCTGGATACTACATGATTTTTGAGGTTTATTGTAGAACCACAGTAATCAATATTATGTATTATTGGCAATGGGATTGATGAACAGATGCATAGCTAGAACAAAATAAGAAAAGAAACAACATGATTTTATGCTTGAAATGACAATATGTAATTCAATGAAATAAATTATACTGAAGAAATTGAATATGCATATGCTCAGTATATAAATAAATAAAACTATTTATTTAAATCTCAAAATTTATCTAAAAATGAGCTCAAAATGTGTCTTGAGCCTAAAAATATTTTGGACAAAAATGAGAAAAATTAGAGTCCATGTCAATGGCTAGTTTTCTATGACATGATCAGCAAAGAAAAAATGAAAAATAAAAAGAAACATTTAACATCATGTCACGCATAAACATTTATTTGGGGAAAGCCATGTGATGCAGATGAGAAGATAAGCAAATATCTGAATGAAAAGTTAACCATGTTGAAGTGTATAACATACTTACAGAGTTTTCGATGCTCCACTGTGAAAATAATTCAAAAACACCAAGAACAGGCATTCTATTCACAATTCTGATCACAAAGTTCATGTGAAAATATTTTCAACTTCAGTATCCAGTTGAGCAATAAAAATAAACACCATTACAGGTATCACAACAAAACTTTCTGAATGGTAAATAAAAATCATAAGGCCTATGCTGCGTGTGGTGGTACACACATTTAATCCAAGCAGTGGGGAGGCCGAGGTAGGAGGATCACTGTCAGTTTGGGGCCACCCTTGAGACTATATAGTGAATTCTAGGTCACCTGAGCTACAGAAAGACCCTACATCAACAACCAGAACAAAAAAAAAATTAAAAATCATATCACCAAATACTAATGAGGACTTGGAAAAATGGCATTCCAATACATTGTTGAAGAAAATATAAACAGCAAAACCTGGACATGTTAAGTTTAAGAAAACTTTGTTAATTCCACAAAAAAATAAACATGGAATTGCTGTACATTCCAACAATTATTTTATTGAACTAAATATATATATATATATATAGATAGATATAGATGATATAGATATAGATATAGATATAGATATATTTATGAGAGAGAGAGACAGAGAAAGAGAATGGGCATGCAAGGGCCCCCAGTCACTGTAAAAAGCCTCCAGACACATGTGCCACCGTGTGCACCCATCTTTATGTGGGTTCTAGGTAATCAATCCCAAGTCCTTAGGCTTTGCACATAAGTGCATTTAACCACTGATCAATCTCTTTGTCTCTTGGAATTTTTTCAGATAAAAATACGGTGTGTGTGCATACACACACACACACACACACACACACACACACAGTAACTGAATGGTCTTGGTAGTTTTTCAAAAGCCCAAGTCAAAATCAGGTAATGTGTTCTTCAACAATTGATTGCTAAAACAACCAATACATACTATATTATACAGTTCATCGAATAAAATGTGTTCAAACTCTGTGAAATTCTCAGAAGAAAAAATTACAGTATTTGTTGAGGAAAGAAACCTTAAAAAAGAAAAAAAAAAGTATAAAAATCCCCTGTCTCTATTACTTTGCCTACTTTATCTCATCTTATACCTACCCAATATTTTACACACTGTGATGCAACAATTCCTTCATCCTTACTCTTTGTACAGATGATGATTATTAACTGTGTGTAGCAGACAGCTTCAGGTTCGCTGAGGTGAACTTCCAGACCAGGCACAGTTATGGAGGAAGGGATATTTTTTTGAAGCTTACAGATCCAGGGGAAGTTCCATAATGGCAAAAGAAGCTGCCCTGCCTTCACAGGCCCAAGCAGACAGAGAGAGAGCACAAGCCTAAAAGCCAAAGGCCACACAGCACACTTCAGGAACTCCTGCTAGGCACACTTTGCTTATCTTCAGATTGAAATCTGAAACCCACCACCACACCTTAAGATCCACACAATGGCACTGACTCCAGCCAGGTGGCTGCAGATGCAAACTACAAACAAACAACTGAATATATTGGGGGCCATCTATTCTATTCAAACCACCACACTGTGTAATACTCATGGGTTTATAATGATGTTTGTTTTTCATGTTGTATTGTAGATCATTTGCCCGAATTAGTCTGCCCAATTTATTAATCAACAAATGTCCAACTCTTAGCTGAAACCACAAGTACAGATTTTCATTGCGAATTAAATGAATAGAGACTCCTATGTCTTAATTGTTTACTGGATTGTCCAACAGATATATGGCCACATGTTCAACACACACACACATACACAGACACACAAACATACACACGCTGGTGCTTTAAATGTGTGACACCTGAGGAATAAATTGAAATCTAATTCTCATTGTAATTTTATTAATAAGGGCTGATTACATGGAAGAGTAAATACCCTTATCAAGGAGATTTAGGGACAGTTCATTTCTCTTGCTTTTCTCTCCTTCCATGTGACAACACACAACTTTCATCCTCTCAACCAGACAGAAAGTCATCAAGTTGGAAGCAGGGAACAGATCATCAGAACAATCACTGGCACCCTGACCTTGGAATCCCCAGGCTTCTGAACTGTGACCAACTTACATCGCTTATAATTATCCACTCTAAGCTATTTCCTTGTCATAGTACCGTAGGGTAAAGCCACATCTACACTACATTCTTTACTCGACAAAATCCAATACACTCTTAGTAAATCAACTGAATTTATCTTTGTCAATTGTTTTGGCCCATGGCTATTTCCCGTTCTTCAGACTCTCATTATTACAATATGTCTACAACCAGATAATATTGAAACTTAAATCCTTACTTCTCTATGTGTTTTGTTCAAAATGGAATAGTGAGATAACATTTATTTATAAGTTATTGATTTTGCCTGATTTCTTCATTAATGAAATTCTAAAAGTAGTTAATTTGTTTGGCATGGTGGCACATGCCTTTATTCCTGGCACTCAGGAGGCTGAAGTAGGAGGATCTCTGTGAGTTCAAGGCCAGCCTGAAACTAATTCCAGGTCAGCCTGGGCTAGAGCAAGACCCTACTTCAAAAAACTAAAAGCAACAACAACAGCAGCAACAACAACAAAAAACTTACTGAGACATAGCAATTGATAAGGTTCTTATTTATATTTTTATAAATATATTTATATTTATATATTGAGTTTCATTTTGAAGTGGCCTTTTATTTGGCTCATTAGCTGAAGAAAGGTTTGTATCTTATATTTTTTTCTGTATTGCAGGAAATATGTGGGGATGATTATTTATATATTGTAATAAACCCATTGAAATGATGCACTTACACAGTTCCTGAAATTCTAGCCTCATTCAAGGCTTAGAGAAACATTGCCAAAGCATTTTTACTTGGAATTCTAAAAAGCAAATAGTTATTACTACTAGGTGTCAGTTTTCAAGATGATCCTGCCTCTCTGATCCTTGTAGGGAAACTAATTTCACAAGAGGAATTCCCAGGAGGAATTATTTTCAGTAAAACAAACAATTTAATGTGTCTATTTTGGAAGCACAAAATATTCATTAGGATGAAATATCAAAGCTAAAATCGTTCAATGGCATATCAACATTTCTATGAGGATGAAACCTGGATTGATAAGCTAATATAGTTTGCCCTTTAACTTTTGCATGGTTAATTCTTGTCAATATTAAATTATGCAGGCTACTGTGCTTAATTAATGTGAAGATTAGCTCATTAGTATTTCCATGGATTAAGCTTGGTTAGTATTGTGATTTTCTGACAGGAGTTTAATATGCTGATATTATGAACATATCCATAAGTGGTTTTGAAAGAGATTAATAATAAATTAAAAAATAATTTGTTGTGAAATGCTTTCTGAATATCAGCAAATGGTTTCTGATTCATGAAGTTATATCAATAAAGCATAAAAATGCTTATCCATTTAGCCATTGTGATGCTCTGTGACTAAGATCCTTGCTTTCATTAGCAGAGGCAACAGCATTGCTATTACCCTGCTTATTTACAGCATGGCGTTTGTTCTAGAACTGTCATTGCCAATTTGGAGCTCCTTAAAACTTGTTAGATTTGATTCCTATCTCAGCATTCTGAATTTAAATTCCCCAGGTAATTCTATTTACTTTACATTTTATGAAGTCTCAATTTCATGATTATTCTTAATTTTGATACCTTAGACCTCCTGTGTACTATTAAAAATATTGGCTCATTTTGGATTTTTTTACTCAAATGTAATTTATTATTGAGTATGAAATAAGGCAAACATTGCACATCAATTATTTAATAAGATAGCTTAGTGATCATATATAAACATTACTTCATTTGTTTAATTTCAGTCACACGTTGTCTCAATGATTCCTCCAGTTCAAATATGTGTAACATGAAGAGTTTTCTAGGGTGAGATGTTGGGTCAGTCATTCTTAGATGACCTTGAGATCTACTTCTTTCTCTATGTTACAGTGTATGCAGCATTACAAAAAGAGCCCTTCACTCTATAATGCAATTCTAATATAGGAGTCAATATTAGCCTCTACTAAGCCAAGGTTGGGCAGTACCACTGCACTAATGTTATCTGAATTGATGGATGTGGTCTTTGCTTTTAAACTCTCATGTAAGCTGACTCCTGCCATCATAGCTCCTCTGAGCTTTACTTCAGTGAGAATTCACCCACATATCTGAAGGAATAAGACTGACTTATTTGACAACTAAGGATATACTTTTATGCATAGGATACCATCACTTCTAATTTATTTAAGACATTCTCATTCTTTAAAAAAGTTGAATAAACTATCCATAAGTCTGTTCTTCTGACCAATTTATTAACCAATATTTAATTTAAATATTTTTAAATTCCATGATGATATGGCAGAATACCTCCAAGTTGGGTATACAGTTATCAGTGTGATTTTGTGAACAGTCATGTTTCAGATGACCTCTAGCATCTGGAAAAAGTAAGGAAACACATCCTTACACGGAGTCTCTTCACAAAGACAACCCTGTTTACAACTTTCTTTTGGTCCAAAGATAATCAACTTAGACTTCTCCACAAGTATGAAATACTAAATATGTGTTGGTTGGCGTTTCTGAAAAATAATGAATCAGTATATCATCCTACATGTCTTTCCTTTCAACACAAACTTCTCCTAGTGGGCATCTGATGAAAATAGAAGAAACAGTTGAAGCAGAAGTGACAGGGAGGCAAAAACATATACATTGTACAGACCTTGGAAAATTGTTTCCTGAACCCTTCAAAACTATTCAGGCCAAATGTTAAATAGACAATTTCTCATTTATGATTAGTCAATACTAAAATTTATGTTATAGTAAGAGTACTAATTAACAAAAACCAATAGGTATCCATGATTACTTGGTATTTCATTTAGTGTACAACAATATCTGACATAATTGCAGAATTATACTCAAGTATATACTTGAAATTACAAAGGAAGGCATGTAGGTCATTCAAGAGGTCAAAAGGGCTCTGGCTGAAACTAAGAAAACTTCGAGAAACAAGCAAGGGGGCTGTTTTTCCTGATGAACCGGACACCAGCACAAGGGGGAAGGAGATCAGCATAGAGAAAAATCAACTCCTACCAAATCAGAGAGCCAGAGCCTCAGAGGCCCTCAACACCTCATCACTGAAGCAGACCAAAAATGAACCCAACATGGCTCAGGGAAATTTTGCGGAAGAGGGGGCGGAAAGAATGTCAGAGTCACATGTTGGGTCATGATATGCAGAGACATTTAGCTTACCCATAACTGTGGGCTAACTCCACAATGCACGACCCGCATACCTCAACAAGGAGGGGCCAAGGGGAGGGGGTAGGTCACGGATGAGCCTAATAATGGTACCAAACTGACTGTATTTGCTGAATACAGAACTGACTAATAAAAAAAAAAAAAAAAAAAAAAAAGAGGTCGGCACTACAAGCTCTGTGCTACTTGTGCAGAATGTAATGGAAAATGAGCCCAATTCCTAATATGAGCCACCCAACTCCTTATATTTTGAGTGGCTTAAATAACAAACTATTATTGCTCGTAGTTTTAATATCTCCACAGAATCCAGGACCATTTTGACTCTGGACATTACAGTTAGTCTTTATTCTTTATCTTTGGCAAGAAGCTAGAAATTAGTGTGCTGATCAAATAGTGAAAGAATATCATTATCTATGTCCTATGTGCAATGTTAAATATCCAGAGAAAGAGTGTACAAGAAATTTCCAAAGGTCATAATGCACTTGTTTCTATTAAATGCACGCAGTGTACATTCTTTGCATGCTAACCACTACAATGAAATAGTGAAGAAGGCTTTAGTATAAGACAATTGTGTTAATGCATGCAAGTGGAATACTGTTTATATGTTTATCTTTTAAAATAGTCACAAACAAAATTTCTATGTTTGAGTTGGCACCCATCAGTGAAGAGAAACACACATTTTCTTGGCTCAGTGTATCTCTGTAAAATTGGACAATATTTAACCAAACAAGTTAGTTAGGTATTTCAGAACAGGCAGTATGTTTAATCAGAAATATAATAAAAATCATCCTTACACTGGAAAATGACTAAGTTGTGAAGAAAAAGATTCATGAACTCATTTATATGGATATATTCCTACCATATATTTCATAACTCAAAGAAGCATATTGGGTGCCTGGACATAATTTGGCAGGATTTTGAGTAACAGGAAAATAATCATATGCTGTATGTTGAAATACATATGTATATTATAAACATTTATACAATTTTGAAATTAGACTTCTACTTCTTTATCCAGGGATAGTTTTGAATGGATTACACTAATTTTCAATGCATGCACTTGAGAAAAAGATTATATATCTCTAAAGATGTATTGATCCCTGTTTACTAGATGCCATGCTGGTGTGAACCAGCAGAGGGCCTTGCAAGTTATATATGGTTGACAATTCAAGCCAAATATACCAACTAGTACAATGAAGTCATGCCTGTTATGGCGGAGACCAACTGCTCTCTGATTGGACTTGAAAGAATTTGTGATTAGTACTGAGAAGCTAATCAAAAGCCTACATCTTGGGAGGTCAAAAGCCCTAATGGGGGAGACTACTACTGTTGCCTGGCTAAATGGGCATATTAAACTCACCAAACTCTCCTCAAAATGCCTACGCTCATGCCCATCTGGTCTCACTTTTGTTTAGAAAAGCTTTTCTTCTCAGATGGTGGTGATAACTGGAGTGACTCAAAATTCACCGAGTATTGAGAAGAAGTGACAGTGGATGGCTAAGCACTGAGTCACCTGTGTTACACCCTCCAAGGCTCAAGGACCCTTGTGAAAAGGTGATGGAAAGTATGTAGCAGCCAATGGAAGGGAGGGAGTGCTTACAGTACTGTCTTCCAGAGACAAAGCGGCCATGAGACTCATGGTCTTACAGAGGCTGATGCTGGATAGGTAAGACCTGAATAATTGGAGAAAAAAAAAAACATGATATCAAAATTGAAGAGAGACTAGTTGGGAAGAAAAAGGAAATCAGTGGTAGGGTCATGAGGAGAGAAAGCAAGGGTTGTGATAGGGAATTAGGATCTTGGTATATTATTTATAGTGCAGATATTGTTAATAAAAAGTCTAAAAAGTTTTCAAAATGTAAACAAACATTTAAAAAAATTCAAAAGAGATTTACCAAAGAAAGAAAGAAATAATTGCAATGAATATTCATTGTAAAAGATTAAATAGTTGACAAGTGAAGTGAGTTGTATGTTTACCACATTCATTCATTTGTCCTGAGGATTGAACCCAAGACTTTTTGCAAGCTAGGCAAGTACTCCACTCAGCTACACAGCAGCCCATCCCCTCTTTATCCTGCTTTTATTTTGAAACAGTCTCAGTAAAGCTCAGGACACCCTTGAGTTCACTCAGTAGCCCAGATTCGCACTGAACAAAGATTTCATTGTAGCATCCTTCTAGTGAGCTGGGAATAGAGACCTAACTCACCAGGTCCACATTCTTTGTATAGTTTCAAGTATATCCCTATGAAAGCTTCAAAGAACATTTGATAATAACAGAAAACTCTAATCAGTACCTCTTCAAAATAGAGATTATTTCCCACCACAGCCCACTTCGTCTTCAATTTAATGGAACTTGGAATTTAGTTCATTACCTCACTAACTTCCTTCATGTCTGAATGCAATTTAACAAAATAAATACTGTAAATGAAATCTGGGAAGATGTTCACCGGAAAAGTGTTTGCTCAACCAATGTGAGTACCTGAGTTCAGATCCCGAGTTCCTTCATATAGCCTGAAGCTCTAGCGCAAATATCGTATCCCAGCACATTACTGGGATAAGGACAGCGTAGGCAAGGGAATCTCGCAGAAGCTTACGAGCCGTCTACCATGGCATACACAGTAGTGGTTAATGAGACACTCTGCCTCAACCAAGGTGGAAGACGAGGGCCAACACTGAAGTTTTCCTCTGGCCTCCTCACAGGCATCATGGCGTGAAGGTGTACTCATTCATAAATATACACATAAACATATCATACACACACATGCACACACACACCGATCTGTCTTTTCTTTTTTTAAATTTTTTTGTTTATCATTTTTATTTATTTATTTGTGAGTGATAGAGAGAGAAAGAGGCAGACAGAGAGAGAGAAGGGGTGCACCAGGGCCTCCAGCCACTGCAAACGAACTCTAGATACGTGCGCCCCTTATGCATCTGGCTAACGTGGGTCCTGGGAAATGGAGCCTTGAACCGGGGTCCTTAGGCTTTACAGGCAAGCGCTTAACCACTAAGCCATCTCTCCAGCCCACCAATCTTTCTTAAGTAGTGTTCCACATGCTAATAAAGGCTCAGCTGTCTGCACACTGGAGAGTAGCATATTGTATTCAAAGGAAAATACATAGTGCCAAAGGAGTAAAATGTAAGGTTATATACAGTGTAAAAATATTAGAATTCTGCAGATAACACACAAAGAGATCAATACTAATTCTCTTGTTTAGGTAAGAAAAACATGCAATACAGTGAAGGGATGATGTCAAAGATTAAGCAAAACACAAAATGATGAAGTGAAGATGTACGTGGGAGTTCCTTGCCTTTTCCACCTAGGAGATTTTACAATCAGCTGACAGCGATGCAGGATATAAAGAGATTATCGCTCACCAAAGCCAGGAAAGTAGAGTGAATGCTCCTTAAGTCTAATACAAGTGGATGAATGCATGCTGGTGAAAAGAGACTTAATATTAAAGATGACATCCAGATGGCTGATAAGCATATGATAATTACATGCAATGTTCATAATTATGGGAAGGCTAACTAGGAGATACAACTTTACTATCAATGAAATGATTAATGCAAAGGAAGTTAGCAAGAGGTAGTGAAGTTTTAGAACACCCAGAATGTTCATTTAAATTTGACAAGCACTTTGGAAACTAGTCGTTATACTCAAACATATTCACACAATTTCTCTTATGAATATATGAATATGTATTTTTTTAGGTACGAATGCATTAAAAAGCACTATGACTTGGGTAAGTTAAACCGAAGAAACATATTTTCTTCAGAGTTCTGCATGTTAAAATTCAAGCATGAAGATTTCAGCATGAGAGGCATGAGGCACGGTCTGCTCTAGGCTTCTCCCATTGGGACGTGTGTGGGCATCTCCATGTGTCTGCACATGAATGAATCCTTTTCTGCTATCGGATGTAAACCCGTTTTTAGTAAAGACTCCACTCAGACTGTATAATGACCCATCTCTGTGACTTCACTTTAACTTCCTTAACTCTGTAAAGACTGTCCACAGTTAGTTACACTTTGAGTTACTGATGGTTGGGATTTCAACACATAAATTCGAGAGAGAAATTTTAAATGCAATCTACAACATTTGGATGAGTCAAGATTTTCTAGAGGAATAAACTAAAAGAATGTGTATGTATTATAACAGGGAGTTGTTTGGAGATAGGAGATGATTCAGTAGTCAAATGATGTGGCTTATAATCCCTAACAGCCCTGGTTTTGGTTCACACGACCCATGTAAATGCCAGACTCCCAGATGTACATGTAACTGGAGTTTGTTCTCAGGAAGCTCTGTAGCACCTATATTCAATTTTACTCTCTAATTTTCTTTACTCACTCAAGTAATAAATAAATAAATTAATTAATTAATAAAATATTTTTTAAAGCATGGATTGGATTAGTTTACAGGGCACAAGCCATACAACAACAGCAATCAGCAGGCTTGAGTGGCAAGGAACCTGGAAGTTGCTCACTCCACAGGGCTGGGCGCCTCTCCAGTCCCAATCTGTCGCTGATGGCCTGGAGTATACCTGGAGAGCCACTGACCTTCAGTCCTTGTTGGAAGGCTGATGAAATGTGGTCCCAGTGTCCATGAAGAATGGCCAAGCAGCCTCGAGGCCCAAAATACTGAGCAGTTAGGACAGCCAGGTAAAGAGCAAGCAGCAGGGGCAGCCAGGCACAAAACAGCCACTGACATTGCTGCGAGCTTCTTCATATAGAGTCTGCTTTGGATGAAGGTCTCCCTCCTTTGGTTAATCCTTCCTGGAAACACACTCATAGACACACCCAAGAGGCTGGTTTCTTTCTTGATCCCTAATCTTAACAAGTTGATAACTTAACTTGTCAGAACATTACACATAATAGCTTTGTAAAAGGCTGCACAAAATGTAAGCTATTCAGGTTTCTGTACCACACAGAATGAGTGAGGAATTTTGATGTATGTGCCATACACGCCACTACATGTCAGTGTGAACAAATCCAAGAATTTCACAAGTGTAAAAGAGAAACCATAAGCGATTACATATTCTATGGTATTATTTATGTAAAATGGAAGATAGAGAAAACTTATTTAAAATGGTAAACACAGGCTAGGACACGCTTTGGCGTAGAAAGGACTGTGACTATATATAGGCTACATGAGGGAGTTCTAACAATCCAGTGTTTTCTTGTGGTTCTTTTTATCTGAGTGTATTTGGCATGTGAAGCTAGTTAGACCTTTCAATTAATGGTACAGTTTACATCTTGTATGTCCTCAGGCCTATGTGTTAAAGGTGTTGTCTTTCATGTTATTGTGAGAGGGTGGAAGATTGAGGAAGTGAAGCTTAAAGGAAGAGAGTTTAGTCCCTGGGGCTGTTTCCTCGAAAGGGAAATTGGAAGAGCATCTATGCCCTGTTTCCTTGCTTCACAGTTGTTGTGAGGGAGCACCACCCTCATCCATATACTTCCTGTCACATTGCACAACTTTACTATCAGCCTGGAAGCAATGTAGCCAACTAACCATGGACTGAAGCCTCAGAAACTATGACACAAAATAAAACTTTGCTCTAATTGTGTTCCTTCAGCTTAGATTTTTTTTTGAGGCTTTTAATATTAAAAAATATTTTTAATAGAAAAAAGCTTAAGGAATATGATATTTGAGTATTACTTTTTCTTCAAGAATTCTTTTTTTTCTCTATTTTTATTAACGTTTTCCATGATTATAAAAAATATGCCATGGTAATACCCTCCCTTCCCCCCCTTTCCCCTTTGAAATTCCATTCTCCATCATATCCCCTCCCCATCTCAATCAGTCGGTCTTTTATTTTGATGTCATGATCTTTTCCTCCTCTTATGATGGTCTTGTGTAGGTAGTGTCAGGCACTATGAAGTCATGGATATCCAGGTCATTTTATGTCTGGAGGGAGCATGTTGTAAGGAGTCCTACCCTTCCTTTGGCTTTTACATTCTTTCCGCCACCTCTTCCTCATTAGACCCTGAGCCTTGGAAGGTGTGATCGAGATGTTACTCAGAACTCCAGTCACTTCTTTCCAGCACTATGCAATCTGGTCCAGCCATTGTGGAAATCAGTGTGGAGGTTCCTAAAACAGCTAAAGATTGATCTACCATATGACCCAGCTATAGCACTCCTAGGCATATATCCTAAGGACTCATCTCATTTCATTAGAAGTACGTGCTCAACCATGTTTATTACTGCTCAATTCATAGTAGCTGGGAAATGGAACCAGCCTAGATGTCCCTCAACTGATGAATGGATAATGAAGATACGGCTGAAGAATTCTTCAAGTAGACTTTCTTTAAATATTTTTTTGTTTATTTATCTTTTTATTAGTTATGTACACAATGTATACAGTCATGTTTGTACCACCGTTAACCACCTCCCTGTCCTCCTCCCTCTGCAGGGCCCCTCCTTGTTGGGGTGTATGGGTCATGCATTGAAGGGTTAGCCATCAGTTATGGGTAAGAGGCAATGTCTCTGTGCATAATGACCCAACGTGTGGCTCTGACATTCTTTCCATGCCCTCTTCTGCAAATTTCTCTGAGCCATGTTGGATTCATTTTAGGTCTGCTTCAGTGATGAGGTCTTGGGAGCCTCTGTGTCTCTGGATATCTGGTTTGGTAGGAGTAGAGTGTCCTCGGTATCTATCTATCTCCTTCACACTTGTGCTAGTACCAGGTTCACAAAGAAAGCAGCATTTTTGCTCATTTCCCCAATTGCCCTTAGTTTCAGCTGGGGCCCTGGTGACGTGTGATGGGTTGATTCTCTGTTTAGGATCTGAGTCCATCTGAAAAAGGGAAGCAAATTCTCCAACAGAGAGTAAAGTTAGCACCAGATAAATGGGATAACCATTATTTTTTTTAAGAGAATTTAATAGGTGTAGGACCTCTTGTGGGAGCTTGATAATGGAGAGCAGGCTCATTTTTGGATATGGTTCTGAGTTGTTCCTCAGCTCCAGCTATGGTTTTCATTCCACTGAGCAGATCAGTTAGCCAAATCAAGAGCAGTTGGTTACCCACCATGGCTGTGTGCCACTATTGTACTTGTGTGAGAATCATGTAAGGTTGTTTGCTGCTGAGTAGCTTAGACCACGAGTTACTTGGACAGATGTTGGTCATTTTCCTCTACGTTGCTCATGTATCACCTTCTGGCAGTACTCGAGCTAACTGTCTGGGGACTGGCACTCTTCCAGCCAGGTCACTCAATGTTCCATACCATTAACATATGATGTCTTCAGCAGTAGGGTCTTACACTCTTTTCTTTGGTGCTGACCTGTAACTCCCAGTACCAGCATGTGGCTAACATCCAGAATGAGCTCTTTATCAGCCCATATATATATACCACCTTGTGCATCTGGATCTGGCTGTATGTGTATAGTCGGAACTGAACTGGGGTTCTTAGGCTTTGTAAGAAAGCACCTTAACTGCTGAGCCATTTCTCCAGTCCCTAGATTTTTTTGTATTGACAGAAAGATGGAGAACATACTTGGAATACCCCTTTATAATATGATAAAATTTTGAAAGAAGTAATCATCTCTACTGGCTGAGTGAAACCACAAATACTGCTGGTTTTTGTTACTAGTCACACTATTTTACACTACTGTGGTAAGATGATTAATCTGTAAGAATGTAAGAATCAAAATTCCATTACATACAATAGTGTTCAATCTGAGGTCTTTCAGTATATTTGCAACTTTGAAAAACAATTCTCCTTCATTGAGCTCTAGGTTTCTCTCCACTAAAGTGAGGTTTTCTGTGACATTTTATGTAGTAGATACTTTTCTCATTGCATTGACCAAATATTTGTCAAGAATCAATTTAAGGAAGGAAGGGCTTTTGTCTGCTTACAGTTTGAGGACATGGCATCCATCCTGGTGAGGAACGCTACCAAGGCAAGAGGATCAGGAGATGGCTGGTAACAGACATGGGGCCATGACAGAGGAATGCTGGTGCTCAGATCCCTTTCCCATATTTTTATTCAGTCTGGGATAACAGCCCATAGAATAGTTGTGTTTACAACAACCCAATCTAGGAACTACCTCACAGACATGCCAGAGATTTGTCTCCTAGGCAATTTTACATCACCTCAGGTTTAAAATCCTAGTGATCATAAATATGATTTTTAAGCTGTTCAAATTTAGAGTTCTATAGTTTTGTTAATTTATGGTTCAATTGTTGAAATTAGAGTTAAAATACACTTTAATAGAAGCAGGATACATTTCCCAACAGAGAGGATAGCATTTTATTTCCTATTTAATATAATGGAAATGCTATGACTAAATTTTGTTGTTTCCAGAGGTTTCTCTTTTATCTAAAAATAATTTACATGTATAGTTTAAAGAAAGCCCACTTATGATAATAATAAATTGCATAAAACATGCTATTTTTTCCATTGTATGTATATTTTTGTATGCCATATAAATATAATGTTATTCAATATAGCTTCAAAAATACCAAAGGTTAGATAAACAGACAGGGAAGTTAGGGAGTTATAGAAGGTTATCATCAGAATTCAGAGAGGATTAGGGGAGATTTTTTGAAGTAAGATATTAATACAGTTTAAGGAGTGAAAAGAATGAGATTTACTAGTGTGTGTTGGTATGAGGGATTAGAACATTTGCTACTATCCACATCTGAAAGAAAATGAAATAAACCAAAAATCATATCATTCATATTGAATGATTTCTTGAAGCTAACATGATCTAGGAGTTAATGACTCATGGGTTGACTTATATATTGCACAGCAAAATTCTGAATGAAACAGCTATATTGAGCTCTTTGCTTTAAATATGATGGAGCAATACTTTACTTTGAATCTTCTACAAAAATAATACCAATATCAAATAACAAGTAAATGTAATAGAAAGAAAGGTGAAGTCAAGTTACTCTCAAGTAGCAGTTAACTGATATTGCTATATTTGCATTCCAAAATTATTCATAGGATACAGTTGATGTCGGATCCATCAAGAATATTATGTTTGAAGACATGTGGTGAGAAATAATATAAAATATAACTAGTAATTTTGTGTTTTCAAATACAAGCATGGATTTTGGTATTGTATACTTCCTTTGAGTGGTCATTCAATATATAACCTTTTCATACTTGTTTATAAACCACTTCACAGTTCAGGCATTAACACTGTTGGCAGAAAATATCAAAACACTTAGAAACCCAAGTGATTTCTTATATTTCAAATACCACAAGTTTTTATCTTTTTAAACTTTACCTTTCATATCATAAAACAGTTTTTAAAAATCAAAGAAAATCGTAGTATAAATGTCTGAAATACTTTAATGACTCCACTTTTGAGAGATTTAAATGAGAATGTTCTTGTAATAGCTAATTTACATTGCCAACTTGATTATATTAAGAAAGGTTTAGGGCATTGTAGGGCGCACTTTTGGATGTTATCTCTATTGGTGTTTTCAGAAAGCATTGACTGAAGGAGCAGGATTTTCCCTTCTTGTAGGCAGTACTGCCGAATGTGCTGAGAGTCTGGGACTGAATAAACAGGGGGAAAGAAGAAAGTGAGCACAGCGTTCCCCGTCTCCTTCCTGATTTACCCAGATGTGAGCAAGTTGAGTCTCCATGGCACTGAGCTCCTCTACAGCCACGCCTTCTGAGTGATGATGGTTTGATGGTATCACCACAACTGCGGACCACAGCAAAGTCTTCCTCCCTCAGGGATCAGCCATTCTCATCAAGTTTATACCAGGGAGATAAGCAACTAGTACAGATGAACAAGACACTGATATTTAAAAATAATTTTATATTCTATTCTTGAGGTACTAGTTGTCCTTGGACAGGTCACTTAATCTTTCTGATATAATTTTATCATTTTAAGTAGTATACCTAATCAACATGGGAATAGAAGGGATGTATACTTAATTATATGAAATCTATTAGTAGAATCAGGTATAAGAGAGCTGTTTTAATGAGATCTACTCAGACCAATTCAAATTTTAAATCCATCTCTAACATACTAAAGACATTTAACCTGTTCAATGTTTCTTTAAAAGATTAATAAAGACTAGGTATTGTTAATTTTTATTTTCTCATACTACATGTAGCTAGATCTGTTAATGACAACTTTTTTTTTTCCTTTTTACGTCATATTTACATTTATTTTAATGGGACAAGATACACATAATTTTGGAAAGCTTTTAGAGGTATTGATTGCTATGAAAGTGTTTCTCTTGAGGTAAAACAATCTTTTTTATTAGTAGTAAATATAAACTTTGTATGTTTAGTTCCTATGTTGCTACCATTATTTCCCTCCACCCTGCCTCCAATAACACCTTTTGCAGTAATGTCTTCCCACATCCCACAGGTCATGTTCCTTCAGTCTGCTTCATATTGTAAATGAATTGTAACCTGATGTGATCTATAGCACAAATGGAAATTATTTTACTCCCTTCCACTATGGTGCTTGTTTTTGTTTATTTGTTTGTTTGTTTTGAACAGATTACAAACTGAAAGAGAATATGCAGTACATTGATGAGACGCAGTACTCACAGTCTTGATAAAGGAGTAAGTTTCATGACACACTAGGGATTAAAGTTCTCCCTGATACAATGAGATAGGGAGTGAGGGAATGAGCAAGGACAAGATTACATCAAGCTACTGTCCAAATCATTCACTACCATCAGGTAAGATTGTTCTAGGTATGGTGGAACACACCTTTAATCCCAGCACTCATGAGGCAGAGGTTGGAAAACTGTTGTGTTTGAGACCAAGCTGAGACTACTGAGTGAATTTCAGGTCATCTTGAGCTAAAGTGAGCCCCTACCTCCAAAGAACCCCAAACAAAAACAAAAAGCACACACACACACACACACACACACACACACACAGACACACACACACACACACAAATAAATAAATAAAAATGAGGAAAAGAAAAACTCCAAAGTCCATGTATAGAGCCCTGAAATCACAGAAATTTGCAGAGTAACATCAGTACTGGTTGGAACATCTAGAGATTGACCTGTTCAACAAGAAAAGAAGCAGAGGAACAAGACATAATCTTTGCAAGGCAGAGCAGTGAACATCATGAGTAGTCAGTACTCAGAATGATGGACTACTGGGATAGTTGATCTGTTTTCACATGAAAAAGTGATTTTCTACATGGAACTTGGAGAGCAAACTATGTGAGAATGAGGATAAAAAGAAGTTTCACTATTTTGTCCTAGTCAGAATGGAAAGTGCAAGAAGCCTTTATAAAACAGAAATGAAAGCAAAGTACCTCTATTTGAGAAAGAAAAATTTCGTGCAAATTTAGATTTCTGCAGAAAAGCAAAGATAAAGAGTAAGTAACTATGGTACCCAGAGAACGACTGGACATCCAAGATGCTCATCAAATAAAGGAAACTCAATGAAGCATAAATTATAGATGCAGAATAAAAACTTTAAATTTGTATGGAATAGGACTTTAAAATTAAATTAAATTTTTTCATGACTATTTTTGATTTATTTGTAGTTTTGAAGGTGAATAGGACCAAGACAGCTTTAATTTTTAAATCAGGCCCCAATTCTGAGTCTAAAAGTAAAGGTACCCATATATTCTGCTTTTTAAAAAATATTCTATTTATTTGTTTATTTTAGAGAGAGAGGCAGATAGAGAATGGGAGTACCAGGGCCTCCAGTCATTGCAAACGAACTCCAGACGCATGTGCCACCTTGCGCATCTGGCTTATGTGGGTCCTGGGGAATGTAACTTGGGTCCTTAGGCTTCCAGGCAAATACCTTAATCACTAAGCCATCTCTCCAACCAAAGACAGCGGTTTTATGGGCAGTCATCCAATGACAGGTCCAACAAGGTGCCACCTTGCCTGCCCAGGCAGGGCTGGAGCCAACATGGGAGGTCGTATAATCCAAGGTGGCTGCCAGCACATGCCCTGACAGTGCACGCTGCTTCTTCCCCAGCCCAGCCCAGCTGGGTAAGCTGGCCTCTAGAGAGACGAGTCCTCTCCATTACACACCAGGGTCTGAGGATGAAGCTCATCCTAAGTGGATGCTTGGTTCATATAAAGAAGCCTAACCCTGGTGTACAACCCTTCTTGGCCTCCATCCTCTGGATCCTTTGGGACCAAAATGTGTGTGTGTGTCTCTCCCCGTTCCAGGCCTGGTTTCTTTTGTCTGTACACCTCCCTTCCCTGAGTGGGGTCTTCTTTCCTCTTGGCACATGTATGATCTCTCTCTAAGCTCTGAGTCCTCTACTGTTCCGTAGTCTCTTCTGATCCCCTGTGCGAGCAGATTCTGCAGTTTGTACTCTTCTGTTCGCTTTCTACGCACACACACGTGTGTGTGTGTGTGTGTGTGTGTGTGTGTGATCTCTGGAGGCATCTTCTCTGGAAATTTATATGTGTGTGTGTGTGTGTGTGTGTGTGTGTGTGTGTTGTGTGTGTGTGTGTATTGACAAGGTCTGTACTCTATACTTACAGACAACAAACCATGGCATTTCCCTCCCCTCCCCCACTTTCCCCTTCATAACTCTGCTCTCTGTTGTCTCCCCTCCCTCTCTCCATTAGTCTCTCTTTTAATTTGATGTCATCATTTTTTCTCCTATTATGAGGGTCTTGTGTGGGGGTTACTGTACTGCTAGGCACTATGAGGTCATGGATATTGACGGCAATTTCTGTCTGGACTATTGTATGTAAGGAGTGGTACCCTCCCTTTGGCTCTTACATTGTTTCCACCACCTCTTCCTCAACGGATCCTGAGCCTTGGAGGCTGTGAGATGTTTCAATGTTTGACACTCCTCCATCCCTTCTCATCACTGTGTTGCCTTTTGGGTTATCCCAGTGGTCATTGCCATCTGCAAAGAGAAGCTTCTCTAACCAGAAGTAAGATTAGCATTAAAATATGAATATGGACATTAAGTGCAGTGTTTGAGGACAATTTGGTGAGAGTAATATATTTGTTTATCCAGACAAGAGCAGGCTTTATATCCCTAAGGTTCATGACCTCCCTTGCCATAGGCTTTTGATTAGGTTTTCAGTACCAGGCATGTATTCCCTCCTATAGAGCGGGCCTTCAGTCTAATTAGAGAACAGTTGGTTTCCCCCAGAGCAGAAATGGAACTATCGCACTCCTTCAGTCATTTAGCCTGTCCAAACTTGAGGCTTCTGGTGTCCACTGTTTTCACTACTGATGACTTCTGTCTCCCATAAGATTGCATACAGTGTAGCTTTTTCCAGCCTTTAGATGGCTGGACTACAGGGAGAAGGTTTTCTACTCATCACCAGCTTGATTTCTCAATGACTTTGCTGCTCAGGCTTGTGTAGTTTTCAGCAATAGGATCTTACCATCCCTTTCCCATGGGAAACCAAGGGCTTTGGTAATAGCCTGTAATGTTTTGGAGGCAACAAGGACCTCCCTGGACAACAACTCACTAGAAGGTATCTTATCCCTAGCACTGAAAATTTTCTAGTAACAATCTATGGCTTATGGATGTGCCACTATTGAAGAAAGTAGATTTTCATGTGTCTTATTTAGAACATCTTGAATTTTGATTGACCCCCCCACCCTTCTTTTATACAACCTCTTCCCCTGACCTCGCCTAGGCCTTTCCCTCCCTGTAATCTGTTCTTCTACTTACATATATACAAAACTAATTTTTCTGTGTGAGAGAGACTTTTTTTTTTCTTGTCTCTCCCTCCCGCTCAGATAGGGAAGAGTAAAAATTGAGTTCTGTCTCGGGCTTCCTGTTATTTTTCCCTCTGGATCTCAACTCTCCCTAAAACAAACCTGATAATTCATGTTTTACCCCATCCTAAGTCTGTGTTTTCAATTTGCTAATGTGGATAAGGACACAATAGTCAGGGTCCACAGGCATGGGTCCTCTTGTATATTTATGAAATTTAACCCCTTCCTGGACCCACAATCCTGCATCAGTTTCAGAGATATTTTCAAGACAATAAGAAATGAGTTACTAGAGATGGTTAGGGATAGATTGCCAGATATAATGGTAATAATCACAAAGTTCTATGCTAGATGCTATATTTTTGTATGTAAGTAATAATTGAGGAGCAGGTTGACAAGATTTCAATCTTAATTTTAAGCAATATACATCTACTTTAGATGAAAGTATTCTATCCTTAAAATGCATAAGTTATAATAATTTATTTACCTAAAATAATGATATAAAGTTAGCATAATAGGGCTGGAGAGATAGTTTAACAGTTAATGTACTTGCCTGCAAAGCCTAAGAAATCAGCTTCAAATTCTCAGTACCCATGTAAGCCAGGTACACAAGGTGGCACATGCATTTGGAGTTTGTTTGCAGTGGTTGGAAGCCCTGACATACACATTTACACTCTCTTTTTCCTCTCTCTCAAATTAAAAAACAAATTAATGTTGAAAAACTTAATATAATAAAGGGAGATGAACTTATGGTTATAATAAAGAGGACTGAGTACTTATGGCAATTTATACTGATTTGTCTTTCTGAAATGTAAGTAATCCTGGCCTTGTTAATAAGAATCATTTGAGTCATTTATGTGTAAATGATGCATTACTTGCATAAAGAGAAAACATTATCGGTAATAAACATTTGAGTTATTATCCTTCTCCTAGATAAACACAGACACACACTCACGCACAGCTTACACAAGATACATATAATTCAGGTAAGTAAAATATGAACATATGATATTTTATTAATGTATTTTATGTTTTTCCATAAGCAGTTTGGAAAAATAAAATGTGTCAAATGAGCAATGACTTTTTCCAGAGTAATGGGATCATGGAGTAGGGAACATTCAGTGGCTAGATCCAGACAATGTTTCCAACAACATTTTTTGTTGTGCGTGCGCGTGTATGTGTGTGTGTGTGTGTGTGTGTGTGGTGTAAATGTGTGTGTATGCATGTTATTTTGTGGGGCCACATGTGTGTATGTGTGCCTGTAAGTGGAAGCCAGAGGTTAATCTGAGATCTTTCCCTCAATAGCTCTTTATGTTATTTTCTGAGATGTGTTGAGGTGTGATTTCTCTCTCTCTCTGAACTCAGATCTCACTTAATTGGTTAAGCAGGATGACCAGCTTGCCCAGAAGACCCCTGTCTCTGCATCCTGAGTGTTGGGATGACAGGCGGCTCATTCGCATTGGGATGGGTTCTAGAGATTCCAATTGACGTCTTCACACTTGTGTTACAAGCATTTTATCCAGTAAGCCATCTCCTCATTTTAACAACAAACTTTTTGAAAGCGGGTCAATATGTAGACATACAATGTTAAGTTATAATAACATGTCTATTTTCAAATTGTTAGCCATTTTAAATTTGAAATAAATTTAGTTTTATTCTCCACAATTCTGAAAGTCAATATACCTAAAGTTTAGGAAATGATTTGAAATTTAAAAAGCTAGTGTTGCCGAGTGTGACAGCAGGTACCTTTAATTCCAGTACTCAGGAGGCCAATGTAGGAGGATTGCCGTGAGTTTTAGGCCAGCCTAAGACCACATGGTGAATTAAAGGTAAGCCTGGGCTAAATGCTACCTTGAAGAAGAACAAAACAAGCACAAAAAGTTTAGTCTTGTTTGAGATAAAACTGTAGAAATAAATAGCATAGTGAGATTGCCATCAAATATGATTCTGTCTATATGGCATCAGGAAGAGTTACGTTTACTCTTCATTCTCCATGAAGATTTATACATTACTTGTTGGTTTCCTATTGCTCAAAATCAGACTGTAGATTGAAGCACATCTTCTGAGGGTTAGATAATAGCAACGATTCTGTTATGCTGAATAACTCATTGTAAGTTAGAATGGCAGAACATAATAGACATTTTTCAGTTTTGCCTTGAATCTTCATACTGTTTACTGCCTTAAACTCTCAATTAAAAGCTGTGAATAAAGTCAGGTTGGGACTTCTCTTCAGGGGAGCTCCTGACCCATCTGCACATTCTATTTTGTGTGTTGAGTGATCTCTTTGCATCCTTCCAAGTACCACTGGACTGCATGGACGATGGTGTTGGTGCTTGGCATCAAGAAGACTCAAATCTCATTGAAGCAGAAGATAAAAGACTAGTCATCCTAGTTAGCTGGTTCAAACCATTAATAAGAACACTCAGGATGCAGAATGGGGAGGATCGTTGTGAGTTTGAGGCCAGCTTGTGATGTGTTCCAGATGAACCTGGGATGCAGCAAAATCTTACCTCAAAAAATGAAATAATAATAATAAAAAGGCTGCTGAGAGTTCAACACTAGGAGATTGTAATATGTCCTCTAAGGTTCATGGAATATTGAATGAAAAGAGGGCAGAAATAATGTGAGGGCCACACAAGTGCGGTGGTGGCACACAGCCATGGTGGGGAACCAACTGCTCTCAATTCGGCTAACTGATCCCCTCACTGGTATGGGACCCATAGCTGGAGCTGGGAAACAAGTCAGAACCATATCCAAACATACGCCCACTCTCCAATATCAACCTACCATCAATTGTGGGCTACAAGAGAGCCGACACCTATTAAATTCTCTACAAAAAAAAAAAAAAAAGGTTATCTCATTTGTCCTGATGCTAACTTACTCTCCGTTGGAGAATCTGCTTCTCTTTTTCAGATAGATGTAGATCCTAAGGAGAGAGCCACCCCATCATACCCCAAAAGGGCCCAGGCTGAAACTAAGAAAAATTGGAGAAACAAGCAAGGGGGCTGTTTTCCTGATGAACCTGATACCAGCACAAGGGGGAAGGAGATCAGGACAGAGAAAAATCAACTCCTACCAAATCAGAGAGCCAGAGCCTCAGAGGCCCCCAACACCTCATCACTGAAGCAGACCAAAAATGAACCCAACATGGCTCAGGGAAATTTTGCAGAAGAGGGGCCGGAAAGAATGTCAGAGCCACATGTTGAGTCATGATATGCAGAGATATTTAGCTTACCCATAACTGTGGGCTAACTCCACAATGCATGACCCATATACCTCAACAAGGAGGTGCCAAGGGGAGGGGGTAGGTCCCGAATGAGCCTAATAATGGTACCAAACTGACTGTATTTGCTGAATACAAAACTAACTAATAAAGAAAAAATAAATAAATAAAAAGAAATAATGTGAGGGCCACAGGGTGGGAATACATAGTCTGTGACATTGTCCCCTCCAAAGGAACTGAATGGGCCATCCATGACCCCATAGTGAGTATACACACCCTCGCTTAGAAGGAACCTCAAAGGAATTGGGGCAGAGAAGAGAGGACAAAAGAGGATAACCTGATAGAAATGCTACCAAATTTCAATATGTTCATACGTTAATGTTCCCAATAAGTATTATATAAAAACATCTTGAAATAAACCTAACAAAGGAAGTGAAGGATCTCTACAATAGAACCTTCACAACACTCAAGAGAAAATTGGAAGAAGACATTAGGAAACAGAAAGGCATTCCATATGCATGGATTGGAAAATCAATATTGTGTAAATGTGCATTTTACCAAAGCAATGTACACATTTAAAGTAGCCCCCATCAAAATTCCAATGGCATACTTCACCAAAATAGAAAAATTCCAAAATTTATTTGGGAGCACAAAAACAAACAAACAAACAAAAACCTTGAAAGGTGAAAACAATCTGGATGAGCACAAATAGCCCTGCTTGGACTCTGTGCAGAACAAGCTCCATGCTTAAGACATGGCGACGCAGCCCTCAAGGCAACATCAGAAAGGTCCCACAGATCTGTTGAACACAACAGGTGGGGTTGGTGTGACTAGATCACTGAACAGTGTATGTGTGTTTTCTGAGTCAACAGAGTTTAACAAGTCATATTCTTTTTTTTAATATTTCATTTTAGTTGAGAGAAAGATGCAGGGAGAGAGGGAGAGAAAGAGAGAGAGAGGGTGGGAGTACCAGTGCCTCCAGCCAATGCAAATGAACTCCAGATGCAGGCACCACCTTGTGTATCTGGCTTACATGGGTCCTGGGGAATTGAACCAAAGTGCTTTGGCTTTGCAGGCAAGCACCTTAACCGCTAAGCCATCTCTCCAGCCCAGAAAGGCATATTCTTAAATCCCTTCCTTTAATAATTCTTTAAGAATACCTCAAAGTTGAAAGTCCTTACCTTTGCTCATGCAATGCTCTGCTTGTTCACATAGCACTGCTTTGGGCTGTCTTACAGGCCCAGTAAGACCGGAGCCACGGTGGCAGCAGATGCAACAGTTTTAATGATGGTCTAAACAAACCTCAAACTTCAGTTTCCCTTCCCACAGGCTGCCGCTAGAAGCAGCTAGCCCACTCCTGGGTAACTCCAAGGGTGAGTTCTTCTAGAATGTGAGGGCTCTGAACCCTAATTAGAGCAAGTCAGCTCTTGTCCTGTTTACCCAGTCTCGGATCCCAGCCCTTGTAACCGTGCCATCCACATTTATGGTGCATCTTCCTACCTGAGCCATGATAATCTACAGACACCTGCCTGCATGCCTTAGAACTATCCTCTGACGTGATTCTAGGTCCAATCTAGTATGTAATGGAGATTAGCCATTGTACTAAGAATGTATAGCTGTCTTCTCATTTATGAGAGAAAACATCCAACCAAAAGTAGCTGATGGAGAAGAAAAGGTTTATTTTGTCTTACAGTTTTGATCCTGACCTTCACGTGGCAGGAAAATCATAGTACAGCAGTGACGAGACATTGCTTCTTGCCATACAGCTGGAAGAAAACACACACACATGAGCTGAACTCTGGCCAGGGTGAGCTGGCCTATAGCACATCTGAGAATGCTCCACCCTGCAATACACTTTCTGTAGCAAGTCACCACCTCCCAACTCGATATGGACCTGGACCAAGTATTCAAGGTGGGCATTACCTGATATACATGGGGCATCTGTGACAACCTACCACACTAGTGAAACACATAATTTCAAAAACTTTGTTTTCCAAATTACCACTCAATTAATGATAAGCTCATTGATTCTCTACTAAGTACCTATGATTACTTCTTTCTATCAGAAGTGTAATGTTGTGATACTTAATTCAAGTTTCTGAGCAATTAAACTATACAAATAGCATAAATCCTGGTAGACTGATTTGTGCTGATGTTATGAAATGATTACAAAATAATGTTCATTTAGGTAATTTAAGTAGAGACATAAAGAAATCAACAGAATGAACTCACTTAAAATTAAAAGACTGGACCAGGAAAATTATTTTTGGAAATGATTATATATATCAGATAAGAGATCAATTTTTTGGAAATAAAACACCTTTAAGAACTTTACTATTTAATTCCAGGCAAAATGGATAATCTGCAATGACTAAATTGTGATTAGAAAAGAAAATTTAATATCTGAAGTTTATAGTGCCATGTGAAGTGAAGAAGAGTGATTTTGAAATGTAGATTTGTTGCCCTTAGAAGCCAGAAAGCTGAATGTTCCCTATAGAGGAATTGCCTTTGACAAAGCATGGAGAAATGTTTGGAGTCATGAAGGATGATCACAGAGCAGAACAAGTTGGTGCAAGGACATGAGACTAAGAAATACCACTTTTCAAAACTTGGTAGTGATAGGAAGAGTAAGTTAACATATGAGCTTTTTGAATGGGGTTTAGGGTTTAAATCACTGTTACTTGTGAGAGTACTTCATATGTTAGAACATATGGGGACTGAAAATAATATTTAATTTTTTAATTTTTATTTCAAAGAGCTATAACGTTACTCTGCTAAAGATGGGAAAAACATGTTTATGGGTTATTCCTCAAACTTTCCCTTAAGCATGTTCCCTTCTTTTAATTATTATACCATTTTCGAATGTTCAGTTGAAAGCTTGCTGGCCCAGTTTCAATTTGCCAGCACCCAGGTAAAGACCTCTGTACAATGTGGCACATTTCTGGAGCTTTTTGTAGCAGCAAGTGGCCCTGGCACTTCTGTACTTATTCTAATTCTTTTTTTTTTTTAATTTTTTATTTATTTATTTATTTTTTATTTTTTTTATTTATTAGTCAGTTCTGTATTCAGCAAATACAGTCCGTTTGATACCATTATTAGGCTCATCCGTGACCTACCCTCTCCCCTTGGTCCCCCCTTGTTGAGGTATACGGGTCATGCATTGTGGAGTTAGCCCACAGTTATGGGTAAGCTAAATGTCTCTGCATATCATGACCCAACATGTGACTCTGACATTCTTTCCGCCCCCTCTTCCGCAAAATTTCCCTGAGCCATGTTGGGTTCATTTTTGGTCTGCTTCAGTGATGAGGTGTTGAGGGCCTCTGAGGCTCTGGCTCTCTGATTTGGTAGGAGTTGATTTTTCTCTATGCTGATCTCCTTCCCCCTTGTGCTGGTGTCCGGTTCATCAGGAAAACAGCCCCCTTGCTTGTTTCTCCAAGTTTTCTTATTTTCAGCTGGGGCCCTTTTGAGGTATGATGGGGTGGCTCTCTCCTTAGGGTCTACATCTGTCTGAAAAAGAGAAGCAGATTCTCCAACGGAGAGTAAGTTAGCACCAGGACAAATGAGATAACCCTTACTTTTTTTTTTTTTTATAGAGAATTTAATAGGTGTAGGCCCTCTTGTAGCCCACAATTGATAGTAGCTTGATACTGGAGAGTGGGCTTATGTTTGGATATGGTTCTGACTTGTTTCCCAGCTCCAGCTATGGGTCCCATACCAGTGAGGGGATCAGTTAGCCAAATTGAGAGCAGTTGGTTCCCCACCATGGCTGTGTGCCACCACTGCACTTGTGTGGGCATCACAATAAGTTATTTGCTGCTAAGTAGGTTAGACCATGCGTTGCTTCGATAGATATTGGTCAATTTCCCCCAGTCGCCCATGTAGCACCTTCTGGCACTAGACGCGCTGACTGTCTGGGGACTGACTCTCATCCAACTTCCAGCCATGCCATTCTAATTTGCATGTCAATCACATAAGGTATCTTCAGCAGTAGGGTCTTACCACTAACCTTTGGTGGGTCATCAAGTACTCTGACAGAAATCTGTCTGTCTTTTAGGAAACCTTGTAGGTCTCACTGATCAAAAGCTCATTGTGGATGATAGCCCCATGCTGGTTCTGGGAGTTACAGGTCAGTGCCCACTAAGAAAATGAGGAAAAAGATAACTAATATACAAGAGTTAGAGATAAGAGAGAGAGAGACAGGGAGAGGGGAAGTGAGGGAGGGAAGATGTAGGAGATTAAGGTTAGTCTTAATCTTACCCTCTCCAGTGTCTTGTGGTTCAGGTGTTCCCTGTAAGGGCCTGGTGAAGGATCAGCCATTTGGTCTATCTTTTAGTAAGTAGAAGATTATGGTACCATTGCCGTTTGGGTCTAGATTTGTGTTTCCCACCCCTTTGATGCCCTCCCCTCCCTCCCCTTCCATCCTAGTGTCTAATCTAGGAGATGCTTGCTGGGTATGTAAGGTATCTTCGGTAGATTCAGGTTAGGTGCTGTAGATGAGTGAGACTATGTGGTGATTTTTTTTCTGTGATTGGGTAAGTTCACTGAGAATGATCTGTTCCAGGTTCAACCATTTTTCCTCAAATTTCATTGTGTCATTTTTTCTTACTGCTGTATAGAATTCCATTGTGTAGATATACCACATCTTAGTTATCCATTCTTCTAGTGATGGACATCTGGGTTGATTCCAGCTCTTAGCTATTACAAATTGAGCCGCTATAAACATGGTTGAGCAAATCTCTTTAGTCTGTGGTTTGAAGGTTTTAGGGTAGATGCCCAGTAAGGGAATAACTGGGTCTGTTGGTATCTCTATACTCAGCTTTTTCAGAAGTCTCCATATTGCTTTCCAAAGTGGTTGTACCATCCTACAATCCCACCAACAGTGGATGAGTGTTCCTACTTCTCCACATCCTCGCCAGCATTTGTTTTTATTTGATTTTTTGATGTTTGCTATCCTTATTGGGGTAAGGTGGAATCTCATAGTTGTTTTAATTTGCATTTCTCTGATGATTAGGGATGCTGAACATTTTCTTAAGTGTATGTTTGCCATTTCTATTTCTTCCTCTGTGAACTGCCTGTTCAGCTCTTTGCCCCATCTTGTGAGTGGGGTGTTTGACTTCTTACTGTTTAGATTTTTGAGTTCTTTGTAGATTCTAGAGATTAGTCCTCTATCAGTTGGATAACCCACAAATATTTTCTCCCATTCTGTGGGTAATCTATTGGCTTTGCTAATTGTATGCTTGTCTGTAAAGAAACTCCTCAGCTTCATGTGGTCCCATTGGTTGAGTGATGGTTTAAGTTCATGAGCTACTGGGGTTTTGTTCAGGAAGTCTTTTTCCATTCCTATATCATGGAATGTACTTCCTAAATTTTCTTCCAGTAGTATTCGAGTTTCTGGTCTTATATTGAGATCTTTGATCCATTTGGACTTGAGTGTAGTGCATGGTGAAATGTGTGGGTCAAGTTTTAGTTTCCTGCATATGGTTATCCAGTTTGTCCAGCACCATTTGCTGAAGATGCTGTCTTTTTTCCAGCGTATATTGTTTGGGCCTTTATCAAATATCAAGTAGCAATAGTTGCTTGACCCAAAGTCCGGGTCCTCAAGTCTATTCCATTGATCTATAGTCCTGTTTTTATGCCAGTACCATGCTGTTTTTATTACTATGGCTTTGTAATATAGCTTTAGATCAGGTATGGTGATGCCTCCAGAGGTATTTCTTTTGCTGAGGATATGTTTGGAAATGCGAGGCCTTCTGCCTTTCCATATGAAATTTGAGATCATTTTTTCTATCTCTGTGAAGAACACTGTGGGGATTTTAATTGGTATTGCATTAAATCTGTAAATTGCCTTTGGTAGGATTGTCATCTTCACAATGTTAATTCTGCCTATCCAGGAACATGGGAGGTCTTTCCATTTTCTCAAGTCTGCCTCAATTTCTTTTTTGAGTGTTTTTATGTTTTCATTGTATAGATCTTTCACTTCCTTGGTTAACGTTATTCCAAGGTATTTTATTTTTTTTGTCGCAATTGAAAATGGGACTATGTCCCTTATTTCTTTTTCTGTATCTTTGTCCTTTGCATAAAGGAAGGCTACTGATTTTTGTGCATTGATTTTATATCCTGCTACTTTGCTATAGGAGTTAATCACCTTCAGGAGTTTTGGGATGGAGTCTCTCGGGTCTCTTACATATATAACCATGTCATCAGCGAATAAAGCTAACTTAACTTCCTCCTTTCCAAATTGTATCCCTTTTATTTCCTTCTCCTGTCTTATTGCTTGAGCTAGGACTTCCAGAACTATATTGAAAAGCAGAGGTGAGAGTGGACAACCCTGTCTTGTTCCTGATCTTAATGGGAATTCCTCCAGTCTCTCTCCATTAAGTATTATTTGGGCCTTCGGAGCTTCGTATATTGCCTTTATTAGGTTAAGATATGAACCAACCATGCCAACTCTCTGCAATGTTTTGAACATGAAGTGGAGTTGAATCTTATCAAAGGCCTTTTCTGCATCTATCGAAATGATCATGTGGTTTTTATGTTTAACCTTGTTTATGTGGTGTATTACATTGACAGATTTCCGTATGTTGAACCACCCCTGTGTTCCTGGAATGAATCCCACTTGGTCAAGGTGGATAATGCTTTTGATGTGTTGTTGGATTCGGTTTGCAAGGATTTTGTTTAGGATCTTTGCATCTAAATTCATCAGGGAAATAGGCCGGTAGTTTTCTTTTCTTGTGGCATCTCTGCCTGGTTTTGGAATTAGGGTGATGCTTGCTTCATAAAAGGAGTTGGGTAGCTTTCCCTGTTCATCAATTGTGTGGCACAGTTTGAGGAAGATTGGTTTGAGTTCTTCCATGAAGGTTTGATAGAATTCAGCTGAGAAGCCATCTGGTCCTGGGCTCTTCTTTTTTGGGAGGTTTTTTTATTACTTTTTCAATCTCCATGAGTGTGATGGGTTGATTGAGGTGATTAATCTGCTCTGTGTTTAGCTTTGGTAGATGGTATGCGTCCAAGAATTTATCCATCTCCTCCACATTATCCAGTTTTGTGGAGTAGAGGTTTTTGAAATAAGTCCTGATGATTCTCCCAATTTCACTTATGTCTGTTGTTATCTCTCCTTTTTCATTTTGAATTTTGTTAATTTGAAGCTTTACCTTTTTTTGCTTGATCAGATTGGCCAGGGGTTTGTCAATCTTGTTTATTTTTTCAAAGAACCAGCTCTTTGTTTTGTCAATTTTCTTAATTGTTTCCTTGGTTTCCAATTCATTGATTTCTGCTCTGATTTTAATTATTTCTTTCCTTCTGGAGCTCTTTGGGTTGGATTTTTCTTGTTTTTCCAGTGCCTTTAGGTGGATGGTTAGGTTATTGATTTGGGACCTTTCTGTCGTTTTTATGAAGGCATTGAGTGATATGAATTTTCCCCTGAGGACCGCCTTCATTGTGTCCCATAAGTTTTGATACGATGTGTTCTCATTGTCGTTCAATTCCAGAAATTTTGCAATTTCATTTTTTATTTCATCCACTATCCATTTATTGTTTAAAAGTGTGCTGTTCAGTTTCCAGATGCCTTTGTGATTCTTGGTGGGTCTTTTATTGTTGATTTCTAGCAATATAGCATTGTGATCTGATATCATGCAGGGAATTATGTCAATCTTCCTAAGTATGTGGAGGCAGTCTTTGTGACCCAATATATGGTCTATTTTAGAGAATATTCCATGGACTGCTGAGAAGAATGTGTAATCTGTGGATTTGGGATGGAATGTTCTGTAGATGTCCGTTAGGTCTAAGTGATCTATGGTTTTGTTGAGCTCTCTTACTTCC
Source organism: Dipus sagitta (assembly GCA_036346955.1). NCBI lineage: Eukaryota > Metazoa > Chordata > Mammalia > Rodentia > Dipodidae > Dipus > Dipus sagitta. The sequence goes on from CM070774.1 coordinate 170,533,071, forward strand.
CTGTTGAGTTTCTGTTTGGATGATCTGTCTATTGCTGATAATGGTGTATTGAAGTCCCCAGCTATGATGGTGTTTGTGGTTATTTCTGTGTTATTGTCAAGTAGGTTTTGTTTTATGAACTGTGGTGCCCCTGTGTTTGGTGCATACAGATTTATGATTGTGATATCCTCTTGATGGATCGTTCCCTTGATAAGTAGGAAGTGGCCTTCTTTGTCTTTTTTGATTATATTTGGTTTGAAGTCTATTTTATCCGATATTAATATAGCTACACCTGCTTGTTTCTTATTCCCATTTGCTTGGAATACTGTTTTCCACCCTTTCACCCTGAGGAGATGTCTGTCTTTAATGGTGAGGTGGGTTTCTTGAAGGCAACAGATTGAGGGGTCTAATTTTTTGATCAATCCTGTTAGCTTGTGTCTCTTGATGGGTGAATTAAGGCCATTAATATTTAGAGTAATGACTGTGAGCTTTGATTTGATCCCTGCCATATTGTGATGGTAAATGTGGGTTGGAGTTTTCATGGACATTGAAGTTTTTTGTGCCTACTCTGAGTTTGGTTGTTGTGATCTGCTTCTTGTAGGCAATTGGGTTTGATTATTTTTTTCTTCTCTGTGTAGGATTTCCTGAAATACTCTCTGTAGGTTTGGTTTTGTGTTCATATAATTGTAAAGCTGAGTTTTGTCATGGAAAGTTTTTCGTTCACCATCTATTATGAGGGATACTTTTGCTAGGTAGAGTAGTTTGGGTTGGAAGCCATAGGTTCTTAGACTTTGGAGTGTTTCATTCCAGGCTCTTCTAGCTTTCAGGGTTTCCATTGAGAAGTCTGAAGTAATTCTGATGGGATTACCTCTGAAGGTGGTGTGCTGTTTTTCCCTAGCTGCTTTTAGGATTTTCTCTTTGGTGTCAATGTTTAGAGTCTTAATAATAATATGTCTTGGAGAGTTTCTCCTTTGGTCCAGTCTGTTTGGAGTTCTATTGGCTTCTTGTATCTTGATGGGCCTTTCTTTTAAGAGATTGGGGAAGTTTTCTTCAATTATTTTGTTAAATAAGTTCTCCATGCCTTTGGTCTGGATTTCTTCTCCTTCTGGTATTCCAATGATCCTGATATTGGGACGTTTAACTGTATCCCACAATTCCCTCATGTTCTGTTCACAGGAGCTTTTAAACTTACTGAAATTTTTGAACTCTCTAACTGTTTCTTCCATCTTGTCTTCCAGATCAGAGTTTCTATCCTCCACTTGGCTGACTCTCTTCTTGAGAGCTTCTAGTGAGTTTTGGGCTTGTTCAATTAAGTTTGCATTTTCTATTATTTTTCTATGTATAATTTCCATCCCTCTGTCAAGCTCCCTTTTCACATCATTTTCTGATTTTCTTGATGATTCTTGGAGTTCATCCTTGCATTTCTTTATGTCTTCATTTAGCATGGCCAGCTGATTTTTAAGGTCTTCTTTTTTTTCACTCTCCCTCAAATCTCTTAACTCTCTTTGAAATCCTTCCATTTTCTTATCTAATCCTTCCAATTTCTTATCTATTAGTTCTAGTTTAGTGATGGCAGCATCCACACGATTGTCTGCCCTTTGTTGCTTTCCTGCAAGTTCTACCAATAGGTTGGTTAGAGTTGCATTGCTCATAGCTTCAATGTGGTGTTCTGGTCCTATTTGTTCTTCTATGTTTTGGTTGGAAGTATTCATTGTGGGACTGGGTGATCTAATTGGATTTTCTTGCGTTTGATTATTCATGTTATTTCTTTTGCGCTGTGTTCTGCCCATGACAGTGTATGGGCAGATAAGTGGGTGTATCAGCCTGGGCTCAAGAACAATGGGAATCTTATGCAGCCTGGGGGCGTTGCCAAGAAGCCTGGGCTTTGGCTGTCACTTGCCAAAGCCGCCTATCTACTGCCTGGCAGGGGCGCCAAAGTTGCCTGAGTTCTCAAGCGGTAATGTGCCAAGGCTGCCTGCGTTCGAACTAGGAGTGGCACTGAGGCACCAAGCACTGATGCCGCCCGAACTCTGGCTGGGCACGCTGGGAACCGGAAGCAGTCTGCGCTCCCCCGCCACAGGACAATTTTGGACAGCCGCGCGGCAGACAGAGGGTGAGTGGACGAGAATGCGGAGCAGTCTAAGCTTCTGCACGCAGGGAATAATCTCACTTGCCAAAGCCGCCTATCTACTACCTGGTAGGGGCGTCAAGGTTGCTTGAGTTCTCAAGCGGTATTGTGCCCCAGCTGCCTGCGTTCGAGCTAGGAGTGGCAATGAGGCACCAAGCACTGAAGCCGCCCAGACTTTGGCTGGGAACGCTGGGAACCGGAAGCAGTCTGTGCTCCCCCACCACAGGACAATTGTGGACAGCCGCGTGGCAGACAGAGGGCGAGTGGACGAGAGTGCGGAGCAGTCTAAGCTTCCGCACGCAGGGAATAATCTCACTTGCCAAAGCCGCCTATCTACTACCTGGCAGGGGCGCCAAAATTGCTTGAGTTCTCAAGCGGTAATGTGCCACATTTGCCTGCGTTCGAGCTAGGAGTGGCACTGAGGCACCAAGCACTGAAGCCGCCCAGACTTTGGCTGGGAACGCTGGGAACCGGAAGCAGTCTGCGCTCCCCCGGCACAGAACAATGGCGGCCCACCGGTGCGGCAGGCAGGTAGGGGGTGGTACCTGAGCTGGCGCAAGCGAGAGATACAGTCTGAGCTTGTGGGACTGGGCACACTCAGTAGGTGGGTGAGTGGACAAGGGTGCGGAGCAGTCTAAGCTTCCGCGCGGAGGGAACGATCAGCGCGCGGTGGCAGCCGTGCGGGCTCCGGAGCAGCAGCAGCGGCAGGGGTGGAGCTTTGAACACGGCGGTTATTTGGGGCGAGGGGTGCCTACCCGCCCGAAAGGGGACCAGCGATTCCCTGTTCCCCCACCTCTGTGCCCTCCCAGATTTCTCTCCCCTAAAAGCCACTATATACCCTTAATATCTTGCCTTTCTTTCCCCGGGATTTGCAGCGCAGCTAGGCGGTCGCCATCTTGGCCGGAAGTCCCCCCCTTATTCTAATTCTTAATACTCTCTTGCTCACACATGGGAAAATAAGCAAGTAAAAATTCTTATTTTTTAAATATGAATTTGTTTTTGAAAAAAATTATGAAGGCTGAGAGGATTCAAATTATGGCCTCTTAAAACTGGAAAACTAAACCTATTGATGTAATCCAGTCACGTTTTAACTTCAAGCGAGACCATGGTCTAATGTATGTGTTGCAGTTAGGTTGGCATTGGTGCAGAAATCACCCAACCAATAGCAGCTTTTGAGGGGGAAGAAAAAAAGAAAAAAAAAAGGTTTATTTTGACTTATAGACTCTAGAGGAAGCTCCATGATGGCAGGAGAAAACAATAGCATGAGCAGAGGGTAGACATCACCCCCTGGCCAACATCAGGTGGACAATAGCAACAGAAGACTGTGCCAAATACTGGCAAGGGCACAGTGGTGGTAATATCCATAAGCCAGTCCTCAACAGTACACTGCCTCCTGGAGGTGTTAATTCCCAAACCTCTGTCAGCTGGGAACCTCACCTTCAGAACACATAAGTTTATGGGGGCCATCTGAATCAAACCACCAGTGTGTTATAGCCTCCAGGGGCTTCAGAGGTAGGAGCTCCAAGTCTGGAGAAGAGATGTCCCAGCTCAGGGAAAGGGAATTTGCAAGAATTTCCACTTTTTTTTTCTCTGTGTTTTGTCAGTATTATCTACAGATGGGATGAGACCACCATGTTGGCAAAGGGTTATCTTTACAATTAACTGATTCTGGTATGTTCTAACCTCATAGATATTACCAGTTATTGAGGTACTCTTTGCTTACTTAAAACACAAATTTGATCATAACAAGTGTACTCCTTCATAACTATTTATCTCTCTATATTTTTAAACAGTACATAACTGGCACATTAAACTTCAGAAAGATTTTAATTCCATCCGATATGACTAAATGCCATACAAATGAAAAGCAAAATGCATTAAGCCTTCTTCAGAAGAAGGGATGACCTCGAGTGATATTTTTCTCTATAATTCCCGTTTTTCCTTTTTTTATTTGCAATGACTTCAGCCTGCTTTGAACTTGGTGGTACAAGTCTGTCATCTTATCTAGTTTGAGGGTTGAGTAATCCTAAATTAAAGACCAGCCTTGGAAACATGGTAAGATTTTTTTTTAATACTTTTTTATTTATTTGACAGAGAAAGAGGGAGAGAAAGACAGAAGGAGAGAGAGGGAGAGAGAAAGAGAGAGAGAATGGGCACCAGGGCCACCAGCCACTGCAAATGAACTCCAGATGCATTCGCCTGTTGTGCATCTGGCTAATGTGGGTCCTACAGAATTGAACCTGGGTCCTTCGGCTTTGTCGGCAAGCATATTAACTGCTAAGCCATTCTTCCACCCAAAGATATTTTTTTCATAATAAGTGAAAATAAAAAATAAATAATTTTTTTTCATAATAAGTGAAAATAAAAAATAAATATTTTTTTAAAAAAATGAATATATATGGCTAGCATGTGTAGGGTTCCAGAACTAATTCCTAGTGACCTACCCCCCAAAAAATGAACCTTAGCTGGTCAAGGGTCGTAACTTTGTGAGATACTTTTTTATTTCCTGGATACTCTGGGCTATTCAAATATCGTCACATACTGAGTTTTAATACCTTATCAATGACCTTAATCTCAAATTATGGTTATATTAAGAGATCTCATGTCCTCCAGAAATAATCTTCCTTTCCTCCAATGTGGAGTTGTAATCCCCTCAGTAGATGGAATGCAATACCCCAGTTAACTCTCTAATTTCCTTCTTGACTGGTTGACTCCAAACTGGCCAGGAAACAGGCTTAAGTTCCAGTTCAATGGAATTATTGCTATGAGTCCTTGTGGAAGCAATTGCCTCCCTCAAAGTAAGGCTCTGTGTCTGAGGACCTTCAAGTTGGAAGTAGGTGAAGCGTATCACTATAACAACAAACAATACATCACTAAACTCACCTGCCATCTTTTCATATGCTAAGTCTTCCTATGTGACAAAATTCAATCTCCACCATATTCACCTGCCATCTTTTCATATGGTAAGTCCTCCTATGTACCAAAATTCAATCTCCACCAAATTCACTTACCATCTTTTTATATGGTAAGCCCTCCTATGTGTCAAGATTCAATCTCCAAGGTAATCCCAGCACTCAGGAGGCAGAGGTAGGAAGATCGCCGAGAGTTAGAGGCCACCCTGAGAATACAGAGTGAATTCTAGGTCAACCTGGACTAGAGTGAAGCCCTACCTCAAAAAACTAAAAAGAAAAAAATTCCTTTGAGTTTCATGCCAGCTTTGTAATCACATTTTAATGATTGCTTCTCAGATATTCTATGGTCATACAAAACCCAAAATTGTCTCAGTGTTTATTTCTCAAAACATGTTAAAGTAATACTGACAATGCATCAGTCTTATAAAAAATTTGCATGCATACATGTAGCATCATGCTTCCAGTTATCCACATGTGACTTTTTCCTTTTTGTGACTGGCAAACCCACAGTATAGTAAAATCTAATTCATCTTTGGCACTTGCCATACACATCTCTACAGATATCGTATGCATAAAAGCTTTATATTTCCAGTGTTTCTTTAATATTCCTCTCTTTTTTCTGATAATATTAGCTTGTATTTCTTCCCATACAGAGCCACTTTACAAACCAAACCAGAGAACAACAAACATTCAAGAAATCTAATGATGTGATGCCTCCTAAGCTATACTTTAAATTATATTCTTAAATATCTCCACATGGCAACATATTTTTCTTATGCTTGGATTAGATCTCTCCCCAAAGCCTCACAGAAAGAAAATTTTACTGAATTCAATTTCACCCTGGAGTGGACTTCTGAATCAGGCATCTCCACAATGGACATCTGGACAGCTATTCAAGCATTTATCAGCTAAGAACTTTATTAAGAGACCTAGATAGAGTTTGGACTCCATGTTTTGACTTATCTAAAAGGGATGAATATTTATCAGGCAATAGATTAAGAGTTACATTTGTACAAGTTAATTTACCACTTAAATTACCTTTTTTAAAAAATGGTAATGTATGTCCCTATTGTTTTCTTTCTATAAGTTATGATAATGAAAGTCATCTTGTGACTCATAAGTAGCAACTTTCAAATAAAATAGTGAACAAAGAAAGTGAAATTTATACAGCAATCTCTGCTGACAGTTTTACCAGCAATCACTGTTCACTTCCTGGCTTTAGACAGGAAGTCCAGATGTCCACCCACTTTTCAGGGTTTCTGTGTCAATATAAATGCATCTACAAGCTACCATTCATATTGTGAGCAGCGTATCTTCAAGGTGTCCACATATAGCTCCATATTTATGAGGTAAAACTTTTAAACAGACAGGAAGAGCTGCACTCCTTTTCCATTAACTGTTGATTTCATTTCCCTTCATGATATTAGGGCTATGTAGGAAATTAGAGATACAAAGCTTTTCTTAGAGGTATGGTTTGGAAATTTCTGTTCCTCAGATGACATTCGGTGCTGCTGATGGGAAGGACAATTCTTATCTTTATATCATTATTTCCAGTGATTTCCCTTGTGACTTTGATTTTGTTTTCTTGATATGTGTCACTTTCTAAAATTGGGTTATATCCAGATGTAGAGGTCAATGCTATTTTGATTCAGTCAAACTTAATATTTCTTAATATATGAAAGTTGATGACTCATTTCTTCCTCCAGTTCTAGGAAACTCTTAGTCATTGTCTTTCCAAACAATCTCCTTCTATTATCTCCTAATCTGGGCATCTCTTAGTCATATGTTGAATTTTATTGATTAGTACTTTGCTCTTTAATTTGCATTTGATATTTCCAACTCATCTCTTTTTGCATTTAAAATTATCTTTTTATTAAAAGTACCCATTTATTTTACTAAATTGTTCTTTAACTGAGCATAATATGTGATTTAGTTTTGAAGATAAACCAGGACCCCACATAGCTAAAATACCTGACTAAAAACTCATAATCAAGTGATTTAAGTTATCTAAACCTTGTCTGATTCAGTTTTTTTCTTCCTTACAATAACAATGTTATATTGCCTATTTTCAGACATTTTTTTCATGTTATAGCCTGTATACTTACAAATTTCCATTTCTTTAGTCATATAGCTGATCTAGACTCTCAACTTCATATATCTGGATTGTGTCAATTGTTTTCCACTAGATCTTTTGGGAAATAAAAGTAATTTTATCTACAATTCAACATAATCTTATATATCACTGGCACTAGGTCTTATTTTGTTCTAGCATGTGTGTGTGTGTGTGTTTGTACAGAGTAAGTGTGGTGTGGTATGTGATGTGTGGTGTGTGAATGCATGTATGCAGATGCCCACAACATGCCACATGCCTGCAGAGGTGGTAGAAGAACATCAGGTGCCCTTCACTAGTGCTTACCTGCATAGTTTCTCATGGGACAATGTCTCTACCACAACCTTGAGCTACTGTTTTCTGTCAGCCAGGAACAACAGCAATTTTCTGTTTCTGCACACGAACCGTCTCCCTAGGCTACTGTGGCTTTAGATATGGGGGCCACAGTCAGGTGTTTTCCTGAGTTCTGGGAAACGGGGCTGGAGTGGTCTTGGGCCTCTCTGTCCAACACCCTCATGATCAAGCAGTAAGTGCTCTTAACTGCTGAGCCATCTCCCCAGACTTCATAGATGACATTTTTCTTGTGCTACATCTACTTCCCACTACAAAACCCCCACGTACTATGCTTTTCTCTGCAGGAAGGCTACATGCCTCAATCAAGCATATCGTGTCCTTCATATTCATACTGATTTCTGCAGATATTTTTCCTGTACTTATCTATACTAACACTTGGCTTAGATTAAGGCCTCTACTCAGTGCAACATGCAGCACATAGCTTTTATTCTGCACTTGTGTATCATTTTTGAGTCAGTCCTTGATTTACTTAAGCATTGTTTATAGCAGCATATTGTTGAAAAAAATCTGTGAATATATAGATTAAAACCATGACCTATGCTCTTCTGTGAAATCAACTCTTTAGTTATGATTTTAACATTTTATACATGTAGGTATAGCTCACTGTTAGCATGTCTTTCTGGTATGCATGATGGCTTGGTTCCAACTCTAGCTGCACACACAGCACACAAATACAGACAGACTAATAGTATAATTACAGTTTGACTACCACTTTGAATTAACAAATGCATTTAGTTTGTAACATTTGTTTGAGATCAGATATTATCATCTTTTATAAGAAAATCAGTTTAGACTATTTATCCAGGTACTACTGATAGCCACCCATACTCAAAAACTATGCACAATACTCTGTGTAATATTGGATGAACTTCTAATTACTTCAGCTAATTTCCTATGCTGTAACTTGGTCAGCATGTGAATTACAGTGTCATTTTCCTGAAATCTTGGAAATAGACAAGAACCCACATAGTTTCTTCAGTCTGGAGCTGTGTCATCACTGTCAAAAATACTTCAGGATTAACTTGTTCCCATGCATACATTTTTGGATGATAAAAATCTTCTAGAGCTTTTCATGTTTCTTGGCAAGTATTAAATTCAATTCAGGATGACTAATGCAATAAAATTCTATTTTCAACAGTAGAAAATTCCTCTCCCCTCACTCAGTAGTGAGTTCTCTTTACAAACAGTGTGACAAATGTCCCAGCTATTCAATTAAAAAAATTTATCATGCCCAGGATATCCATTGATTCAATTTTAAATAGCCCCATGTTTGGTACATTTCCATCTTTCCACTAATAAAACGATGCTTATTATAAGTTTTGGTATTTTACATGGTTTTTGTTTTGTTTTGAAATAAGGTCTCACGTAGCTCATGGAGGCAGGGGGGTCAACCTTATTTATTATGTGGCTGAGAATGATCTTGAAATTCTGACCATTTGTTTCATTTTGCAAAATGCTGATGTTTATATGCATGGAAATGACTACTAATATTCGATGTGTTATGTGATGCCCTGCATGTAAGCCAGGGCTTTATGCATGCTAGGCCAGTACTCTACCAAATGAGCTATATATATCCCCAGGTCCCCTCACATGTCTTTAATTCTGTTTCAGGTATAGATATCTTTTTGGAAACAAATTGATACTCATTACAATGTGGAAAATGTATCACATGTAGCAAAATAATAGTGAAACAAAACTTGAGACATTTTTTTCAATATCCTCCACTCACATCAGATTACTGGGGGTTCAATGGTCTAAGTGGGGTCAGGGGAAAGGATAGAGGAATGGAAGAATAGGAGGAAGATTAATCAAACTTCAAGGTGTTATGAATAAACCAAATGGAAACCTACTTCTTACTGGACAATAATATATATTTAATATATATGATAAGAAGAAGTTTTGAAAGTGTCCTATGGACATGAATAGAGGTGCTCACAGAAGCCACAGATTGATATTAGAAAAAAAATTCGGTACTAGGGGTGGAAAACCTTCCAGTGAGTTGGTGGTCAGGGGGCCCTGATGTCCCCAAAACCTTACAGGCCATTGCCAAAGCTCTTTGTTTCCCATCAGAACTAGATGGTGGGGACACGTTGCTGAAGACTCCACATGCTTGGGCTGCAAGGACACTGAGAAATCAAGCTGGAGCTTAGCTGGAAACCTACTCCCAGTTGACCACCTGTCAGAATTCTAGAAAGAGCTATGTAGCACAGAGTCTTTTGGGAGAGAAAAATCACCAGTGGTATTAACCAGTAGTATAGACTTCAAGTTGTACAGCTGGCTAGCCAGGGCCAAAGCGCTACTTGCTCTCTGATTGGACTAGAGGCCCAATAAACAGGAGAAAATTTGGGTCTGAAAACCTAGCCAAAAGCCCATGGCTTGTGGAGTCATAACTCTGAGAAGAATAGCAAGTAGTGTTGTCTGGCTAGTTGCATATATTATGCCCACTAAACTACCCTTTAAGTGCATATGCTTTTGCCCATGTATTAGTGCTACTTTCACTTTTGGTTACAAAAGTGTCTCTTTTCAGATAGTGTGACTCAAAATTCGTGGAAGTGCTGAGAAGTGAGAATGGAGTACTCAGCACTAAGTGTGGCGTCTCCATCACATCCACCAAGGCTCGGGGATCAAAGCAACAGATGTAGTGTAAAGAACAAAGAGCAAAGGGAAGGGGAGTGGTGCTTATAATGTTGTCACACAGACACAAAGTGCCCTTGATATTCATGACCTCACGTTGGTGATACTACCTGTAGGAGACTTGCATACTAGGAGGAAAGATTATGACATCAAAATAGAAAACAGGCTACTTGGAGAGGAGAAGGGATTCAACGGAAGGAGTGGGTGAGGGGAAAGGGTGGGTGGTAAGAAGGGATTGTGACTGTTACAGTCTGTTTAGAATTGCTGGTAGAAATCACCCAACCAAGAGCAGCTTATGGGAAAAAGAGGTTTATTTTGGCTTACAGGCTGGAGGGGAAGCTCCATGATGGCAGGGGAAAACTATGGCAGGAGCAGAGGGTGGACATCACCCTCTGGCCCACATAAGGTGGACCATAGCAACAGGAGAGTGTGCCAAACACTGGCATGGGGAAACTGACTATGATACCAATAAGCCCACTCCCAACAATACACTCCTTCCAGGAGGGGTTAATTCCCAAATCTCAATCAACTGGAAATCTAGCATTCAGAACACCTAAGTTTGTGGGGGACACCTGATTCAAACCAACACAGTGACCATAGTATATAGTCTATATATTTATGGAACTTGTCAAAAAGTAATTTCAAATATGACATCTTTAAAGTACCTAATCTCTTAATCAATATAGTGATAGAGGAATATTTCTCAACCAATGTGTTAAACTACTTAATGTGAAATACCCATACTAATTTTTTGAAATATGTATTAGTATATTGATCCACTTTTCTTTTCCATTTTTTTGTTTTGCTTTTATGTCAGTTAAAATGAAATAAAAGCAGGCATTTTAAAATGGTCTAATCTAAGGATTGTGCTTCTTTGGTACTTCTAAAGATTTTCTGAGAAAAAATATTTGGGACATGACTTTAAAATTTAAAAATATTTTTGAGAATCTTTTTAACATAAAGTAGTTTAGAAGTCAGAACATATATTTAACCTATTAACAACATATTTTATAGCTTCAATTATATATTCTTAGGCACTCTAATGTGTGTATATATGTATATATATATATACACACATTAATGTGTATATAATACATTATATACATATATACAATGTATATATATGTATATAATATATATTAATGTATATATATATACTTGTTACATGTCATAAGAAAATATTTGTAACACAAAAATAAGAGTATATTTACCATCATGGAATGTGTATACATAGGGCATATGGTTAGAAGCTACATAAACATGTATGTCTACAAACGTAAACCTGAAAGATCAGGTACTAAAGAGGCTATCACCAGGTTGCTTTGTGGTCTTATAGATTACTGGTATGTTCCAGGTGAAAACATGCAAGGAGAGCTTAACACAAAAATCTGAAAAGTTGTAAATACAGAACACACAAATAAATAATATATCAGGAAAATAATAAGCAAAGTTAATTAATATGAAGAATGTTGCAATAAAAACAATATCAATGTAAATGAGTGGGGAATATGATAGTACAATTACAAGATCACATATGCAAGGATCACTCATTTGCCATGCGAGTTCACTACCATAATGATAGCAAGATGATGATGCAATGGGAGCAGACCAGCTGCACACAGAGATGAACAGCAAGGAGAACCAGATACCTCCCTCAAAGTGAACTGGAAGGTGAGGAATAAAACTTGGAAGTTGTCCTCTGGCCTCTACATGTATGCTTTGATTGCATGATTATGAACTCACATAAATTAAACATGCCCAAATGCAAAACACAAACATGCAAACACACACATACACACTATAAAAGTAAAAAAAATAAAAATTAAAACTGAAGAAATAAAATAGTATGGCCTGGTCACTAAAATCTCACTGTGCTTTAATGGAATTGTGCAGATGGTATAAAAAGAAGCAGAAATCTTATTACAATAGTTTATGTGAGAAAAGTAATAATCCAAGTCATTAGAAAAGAAATAACATCATTCAATGCATGATATTGAACAGTTTGAACTACACACCATATAGTGTCTGTATATGACAAAAAATCATACAATCCACAATATAAGATCATTCAAACACAGAGAAAATAATTTATTAGTCATTACTGAAAATGACATATTTTAGACCACATGTAAAACAATAAATTTAAAATTTATATTAATATAATTGAAGGACTAATGATAACTTAAAAAGAATATAATTCTGGGGTGGAGAGATGGCATAGCAATTAAGGTGTTTGCCAGCAAAGCCAAAGGATCCTGGTTTGATTCCCTAGGACCCATGAAAGCCAGATGCAAGGGGACACTTGTATCTGGAGTCTGTTTGCAGTGGCTAGAGACCCTGGCGTGCCCATTCTCTCTCTCTCTCTCTCTCTCTGTCTCTCTTCCTCTCTCTCTCTCAAATAAATAAATAAATAAATAAAAATATGTTTAAAAGAGGTACTTCTACTGTGTAAGAATAGAGAAAATGATGGCATTCAAAACATCTAAGTAGGCCCTACAAATTAACTATAAAGAAACAGAAGAAATGCATTCCTAAAGAAAATATGTGGTTGGGGAGATGGCTCAATGGTGAAAGGTACTACTTGCAAACCTTTACAGCTTGGGTTCAATTTCCCAGTACCCATGTAAAGACAGATAGATGCACATGCTTCTGAAGTTGGTTTGTAGCACCCAAAGGCGCTGACATGTTGATGCCCAATTTCATTCATTCACTTCTCTCTCCCTCACTATTTTACTGCCTTTCTGTCTCTCACTTAAGATGGATATAAATATTTTTAAAAATGAATATATGTGTTCGTATATTTACATATTTGATCTTGTTGAAGTTTATTGAAATGAAAAGTGAAACAATGAACTATATTTAGGCAAAAATAATGCTACCTTAATTGATTGTTCAGGATTAGTGAAAACTGGATCTTGAGTCCATTTTTTTCTTTTTTTTTTTTGAGGTAGGGTCTCACTCTGGTCCAGGCTAACCTGGAATTAACTATGTAGTCTCAGAGTGGCCTCAAACACATGGGGATCCTCCTACCTCTGCCTCTCAAGTGATGGGTTTAAGGCATGCGCCACCATGTCTGGCTTGAGTCCATTTTTTTGTAATAGTATTAATTCTGAGTTATATTAATGGCCACTTTGGCAAATCTAAAAAATATAAAATTAACCATAAAATATACTTCTAAGTAGACATTTTCATGTGTATCCAGGATTCATATGCATCTAATGTCAGAACAAAAATTAGGCTATAAATTAAATACATACCTTGACATTGTAGAAGACATATTTTTGTTTCATAATTGATACATGTAATAATCACATGTTTGGGTGAGAAAAATCAAGTTTCAAAAAATTATTTATATACATCAAAAATCAAAAATATGATGTTTTATGGAGAGTTACTAATTTGCAATAATAATTTACCTCAGAGAAGACAAGTTGATAATATTTCACCAAAGGGAATAAAAGAATACCAAGTTGAGTTTCCATACAAATGCAAATGCAGTCTTAAATTTTATAATTTTGGGTTATTCATTTTTTTGGTAGAATTTTATTTTATTTTATTTTATTTTTTTCTTTATTAGTCAGTTCTATATTCAGCAAATACAGTCAGTTTGGTACCATTATTAGGCTCATCCGTGACCTACCCCTTCCCCTTGGCCCCTCCTTGTTGAGGTATACGGGTCATGCATTGTGGAGTTAGCCCATAGTTATGGGTAAGCTAAATGTCTCTGCATATCATGACCCAACATGAGACTCTGACATTCTTTCCGCCCCCTCTTCCGCAAAATTTCCCTGAGCCATGTTGGGTTCATTTTTGGTCTGCTTCAGTGATGAGGTGTTGGGGGCCTCTGAGGCTCTGGCTCTCTGATTTGGTAGGAGTTGATTTTTCTCTGTGCTGATCTCCTTCCCCCTTGTGCTGGTATCCGGTTCATCAGGAAAACAGCACCCTTGCTTGTTTCTCCAATTTTTCTTAGTTTCAGCCGGGGCCCTTTTGAGGTATGATGGGGTGGCTCTCTCCTTGGGATCTACATCTATCTGAAAAAGAGGAGCAGATTCTCCAACGGAGAGTAAGTTAGCATCAGGACAAATGAGATAACCCTTACTTTTTTTTTTTTTTAATAGAGAATTTAATAGGTGTAGGCCCTCTTGTAGCCCACAATTGATGGTAGCTTGATATTGGAGAGTGGGTTTACGTTTGGATCTGGTTCTGATATTCATTTGAAACAATTACAGGTTCATATTTCTTGTCATGACTTTTTATTTATTTATCTTTAAAACTCTTTTTATCTTCTTGAGTATGAATAGGTAATTTTATTAAATTCTCTTTTTCATTTTCATTTTAGAGTTCTAAATTTAGGTTATATTGAATTTGGACTTAAAATATCAAGAAAAAATAAAATAAAATCTGGTATAATTTTCAGATTAGTCACTCACCAGGGCTCATATTCATAAATTTTGAGAAATACTATTTATAGTAAATCATTTAAATTATATCCTAAGCAGATACAAAGAGAACATAACACTCACTAAAACAAGCAATAAGCCAATCTACCAGAAATTAGATCACTAAAGTTTGCATTTTCTTAGTACATTAGTATGTGTATATTAAGTCCACGTGTGTGTGTGTGTGTGTGTGTGTGTGTATGTGTGTGTTTGTGTGTGTGTGTATTTTCCCAGGATACATATTCAAAATCTTCATAAATAAATTCAAATTTTCCTTTTGTTAAATAAGGAAAGAAAAAACTCTGAAATTATATTCTAAATTTTAGTTCACATTTTTGACAAAGTATAGGAATAGATTTTCACTTTATAAATTTAACTTGAATACAATTCTTTTTGTGAAGTTATTATTTACCTTGAGAACCCATGAGTTTCATGATCTTTGGGAACAAATATTTGCAAATCATCTTATTTCTACTCACTACTTTATAAACTGAGGAGCAAAAGTGAAAAAGAAATATTTGCTATCTCAAATATTTTTCCCACCACCATAACTTCTCTTTAGTACCTTTTTTAGGGTAGGATATTGTTAATAAAATACAATGCTCCTCCAATAGCACAGTGTTACTAATTTAATCTTGTATTCGGATCAAGAAGCAAGTTGTTAACTATTTTTACAAAGATATGAACATACAATTCTTTCATTTCAGTTATCACAATTTTCTTAAAATCCTTTGTGAAATTTCCTTGTCTTGCCGTTCAAGCCTCTCTATTTTTTCAAATTCCTTTGAAAGTAAGGAGAAAAAAATGGCCAAACAGGAAGTGTTACATTTAAAGGAATACAAGAAGATGCTGGGACAAAACCACTAATATTTGGCATGTGTTTATGTATAAATGTAAAGTCAATCAACTTTGTTACTTGAAATTATAATTTAAAATTAGATTACAAAATGATTCATGGAGGGCCCTAGAGATGGCTTAGTGGTTAAGGCACTTGCCTGAGACGCCTAAGGGCACAGATTCAATTACCCAGAACCCAAATAAGCCAGTTGCACAAGATGGCAAATGCATCTGTAGTTTGTTTGCGGTAGCTAGAGCCCCTGACATGCCCATTTCTCTCTCTCTATCTCTCTCTCAAAGAAATAAATAAAATACTTAAAAAAATGAGCATAGATGTGCATGTCTGTAACCCCAGCATTTGGGAGGTAAGATAGAAACATGATCACAGTGAATTTGAGTACAACCTTGACTACATTGGTAAGGTCTCTCAAAAAAAAAAAAGAAAAAAAAAAAGAAAAAAATTTCGTTAATAAGATTATACAATCAAATTTTCCTCTTATTTTGCTTGTTATTTTATTGATTTATTGTGTTCCTGAAAGAACATATTTTAGTTTGATTCTATTCTCCTCCTGTTACCTTCTTTAGTCCCTTTCCCATCTGAATTCCACTGTCTACCTTGTTCATGACTTGTCTCTCTTGTGTTTTAATGTTTTCTCCCTCCTTCCTTCATCTGGGTCACAGTATTGCCGAGTTTAACATTGTGCTGGTCTCAGCAGGCAATGACAGCTGACAGCCCTGAGATGTCATAAATGCAATGATCGCTTCACATTGGGAGGTCAGTGTCCCAAAGTCGTCCTTGCCATCAGCGGGCTCTTACATTCTGTCCATCCTCTCTTCTGCAGTGTTCCCTGAGCCTTGGAGCATGTGACAGAGATGCCTCATTGAGTGCTGAGTATTCAACCACCACTTATTCTCTACCCTTTGTTGTGTTTAGAGTGTCCCCACTATCCACCACAACATGAAAAATATATTAAACCACAGACAACATATATTTATTGACTCTTTGTAAACATTATTATAGCTTACATGCTTTATTGTCATTTTAGAGCAGTTGTTGCAGTCAAGTTCACATTGCTGGTGGAATTCACCCAACCAGGAGACACATGTGGGAAAGAAAGAGGTGTATTTTGGCTTATAGGCTCGAGGGCAAAGCTCCATTATGGCAGGGGAAACGATGGCATGAACAGAGGGTGGACATCACCCCCTGGCCAACATAAGGTGGACAATAGCAATAGGATAGTGTGCCAAACACTGGCAAGGGTACACTGGCTATAACACCCATATGCTCGCCCCCAACAGTACACCACCTCCAGGAGGCTTTAATTTCCAATTGCTACCTGCTGGGGAGACTAGCATTCAGAACACCTAAGTTTGTGGGATACACCTGAATCAACCCACCGCAGTAGTTAATCTCAATTGAGTGAGTATTGCCCAGACAATATTGCATTCTAAAATTATATTTCCAGCCACTTAAATCTGACAACCAAGAAGGAAGCAAAGTCTTTAGCAGTTCAAGAGCCAGAGGCTGGCACGTGGCGAGGGAGCGTGCCTGCATAGCCTGAGGTTCCTGGCAAAGTTGGTATGTGACAGCGGCCTAACCTGGTCCAGGTCTCATGTCCTGCTGAATGGAGATGCGGTGTTGCAAGGGGGGGGGGGGGCTTGCTAAGACGTGAGGGCCCAAGTCATTCACACACTCCTGTCACCCCAAACTGGTAACCAGCTGGGGAAGAGATACAAGTTTAAAGAACTGGTAAATGTACAGCCGTGTGTCCTGAGACTTTTCTCCAGAATGGACCTGTTTTTCTCAGGCATGTGTCAGCTGACAGAAAGCCCAAGGAGAGCTCAACGTGGCAGAGCAAGGACAAGGTTCTCTTCAAAGAAGGACACCAGGAGAGGCCTGCAACTGATCGGTTCCCGCTCCAGACAACTGTGCAGCAGGAGGTCGCACTGGGTGCAGAGACCAGCACAGCATGCACCGGGGGAGCTGTGGGCTGCCTTGTTGTTAGGTAATGCTAACGGCATTCGTTTGCTCAAACAAAACTTTGAGTAGCCTCCTGCAACCTGACAAAATGAGAAATCAGTTGAGAATCACCCCCGGAATGTAACTGGATAGACTCCTTCAGGCTTCAGGCAGACTCTAAACTTCTTCGTGATTATCGTAGTAAGCTTTTATGCATGCAGCGCTTTTCTTTTCCTGCATTTTGTAATATGTTTTAACTGCCTTCCGTGAATTGAATATGTTATTAGAGATATTAAAGAATCTTACAATTTATTTATTTAGAAGTACCCATATTTTGTATCTTCAATTAAAATGATTTTAGGCACATAAAAGATGAATCAGAACTAAGCTTCTAAGATGTGGAAGTTTCAAGCAAGAATTCAACACAGACTAAAAGGGATTCTGAAGGAATGAAATGGATAAACTTTTAAATTGAACATGATTGCAGTGAGCTTTGTTCAGTTATTTTCAAAACCCAGCCCATCAGCAGGAATCATAGTAAGTATTTTGGTATCGCCTGTGATCAGTTCTTCTATCCAGATGATTAAAGTGAGGCTGTGTAGTATATATGTTATTAACCCAGTGTCATGCAGGGATAATTAGCAGTTTTGAGAATAATAACATGCTCTAAAATCCTCTTAAGAATTTATTTCCTCTAATGGATTCATCAAAAAATAGATAAATTGAAATAAATGTTCTTTGCTATTTCTTATAGTCTATTAAACTTTTCAGGACATTTGAGCTCTTGCTTATTTTGGGGTTTTCATTAAAGTGATCATTATTTAAGAGGCTTTCAGAAATTAGGAAAGTGCTTTCTGATCTCCACCCACACTTTACAAAGGTTTCCTCTTCTTGAGTCTTAAAGTTCTATAGTCATTCTCTTCAAATAAAATATAATATTATTTTTAGTATAATATGAAATTCCAATGCATTCAAAAATTATTTTTAAAAAAGCACAGAGCATAAAAATTCCTGTTTGAGAAGTCAAGAACCTTATTTTAAAAAAAATTGGTAGTTGTTAAAGCCTGAAGACTTTGAAGTATGTCTAGCAGATCGTGGAAAAAGGGTAGCCTTTATACATAATGAGAATTCATTAATGAATATGCTGATCCAAAGCAACCTTAAAGATATAAAATAAATAAAACATGAAAGGTGTACACAGAGCATGATTCAATTCCTGTTCAGGAGGTCAAGAACTTATTTTAAAATTTGGTAGTTGATAGATACTGAAGACTGGAGTATCTCTAGAACATTGTGTAAAGAGGGAAACACAATCAATAAAATGCCTTTATACATAATGACAATTCATTATTAAATATGCTGATGCAAAGCTACTATGAAGGTATAAAATAAATATAATAAAAAAGATGTTAAGTTAAGCAAGTTATATACATATGTATGTATATACATATAAATGGTCTAGAAAGAGTCTGTTATATAAATATACAACATAAGTAGTGATGTGGAAAACAACACTACAATATCTATTTTTTATCTCCATTTTACTATGAAATTTTCAGATCACATTGTGGAAGCACAGGAATCAGTATAATGATACAGATATATGAAATTGCCTTTATTAAATCTAACTCTTAGTAAACTTAAATAATTAAATAATTATATAATAAACAAATAATATATACAAAAAGTTGCATGACTATAACATTGGGGAAAATTAGTTTAAATGTATATAACATATATGTATGCATATCTATATATTTTTTCTTCTACATTACATGATTTAGTTTTACTGAAAAGGTAGAAGGTTTTTGACCAGAATAATCAAGATTTAATAACATATAAAAGTAAAAGAATGTAATGCCTAAGCACTGTCTGCTGTTTAAAGATCTCTTAATTTTCTAAAATAAAATGAAGGGACAATTCATGAAATTCTAAGGCTGGAGAGATGGATCAGCAGTTAAGGTGCATGTCTGCAAAACCTAACAACCCAAGTTCAATCCCCTGGTACCTACTTAGAGCCCAGTGCACAAAATTGTGCCTGCCTTTGGAGTTTGCTTGCTGTGATTGTGGGCCTTAGTATGCTCATATTCATTCAGTCTTTCATTCATCCATACTCTCTCTCTCTCTCTGCTTCCAAATAAATAGATAAAAGTTGTAAAAATTCTCGTGAATTACTCAAGAGAAATTTTAATTTCACTTCAAACCAAGTCTGTGAATGAACCCAGCTTCACATTTATTTCCAGATGAATGTGTGAAAGATAAATAAGTTAGAAATAGGAAGGGAAAATGGAAAAATATCAATCATTATAACTTTAAATGCTAATATTAAAGTTCTCCAAGAAATATAATGCGATATGTGTAGTTTTTGTTACCTTTCTTAGGATTCAGTCCTCTTATCTGTTTTAGAATTTCCCCCATGCTCAAGGAACAAGTGTTGCTTTGATTACTGGACCTGGAGTTTAGTTCTCACCATTCATGTTTTTAATGCATTAAGTTTCAGGGTTGAGGGGTGAGTTTGATTCATTTGTCCTCTGACCCTGTTCTGGGGGCAACAATAAAATTTCCAATGGTTATTTACAATCTATGAATCATAACAGTGATTGTTGGTTACCAATCAAGTTCTGTACTAGTGGAAATAAGAAAATTTCTGACAAGATTCATCACCATAAAATTAAAAAAAAAACAAGATGCTTGCTGGGTATGTTGGCATCTTGGGTAGAATCAGGTTAGGTGCTGTAGATAAGTGAGACCATGAGGCAATTAACTTTCTGTGGTAGGGTAAGTTCACTGAGAATGTTCTAAAGCATCTCAACGACTAGACAATAGGGTGGGTAGGGAGGGAGGGGAGGGTAAGGGAGGGGGTGGGGCCCAAACGGCAATGGTACCATAAAATTCTGCAACCTAAAGGGAAGACCAAATGGTTGAACCTTCACCAGGTCCTTAGAAGGAACACCTGAGTTACAAGGCACTGGAGAGGGTAAAATGAATGACTGATGCCGCAGACCACCCAGTGGGGATGTCTCTGCAGGGGGACCAGGCTTGGATATTCAGGTAAGGAACGGATTCGACGCGACAGACAGACAACACAGGTTGTGATTGCTGCTGCAAAGAACTTTACTTTCAGGCCTCAGTTATATACAGAAACAATCAGGAACTGCTCCATTTGGCAGGTTTTCAAAAAATGAAATCAGTACAAATAACTCCTTATGACATATACTCAATATAAACTTGCTATACCCAAGAACTTCCTCTTTCTGTAGCTGCTGCAGGACCAGACACTTGTGGTTAATGACTAACATCCAAAGATTTCTAATATTAACATCTTACATTCACATTGGGGTCCCACATTTCATCCCAAACTCTTAGGTCTTTCAACATTCTTTCTTGACTTAAAGGGTTTCCAAATATATCATACAATCTTTTATTCCTAACAGCAAAGAATACATATACTTTCCATCTAAGTTCTTGTTGTTGTTTATCTGTCAAAGCACACCATGGGGGCCTGTTTCTCCTAATCATTTCCTATATACTCAATGAATAATATTTGATTCTCTTTCCTTTAAATGTTACCCATCTGATTAGATTCTCATCATATTTTCCTGTCCAAGGGAGTGGTGCATCAGTAGGATCAAAATTATAAGGCCCTCTATATTTAGGTGGTTCCCTCCATCTGCCATGAATCAGAAACTGCAGACTGCCAAACAATTCTGTTAGTGGAGGGTCATATGGAGTTAAAGTTACATTCTCAGCAAGAATAAAAATTAGCTATTCAAGCTTTTCAGACACAGCCGGCGTCGCGGTTAAGGCTGCTGGGGTTACTGAGGCTAGGGCTGTCTCCATAGGTGGAAGCTTCCGTTTTTGTACTCTTAGTTTCTGGAACATCTAAAGGCCCATCAAGATTGTCTGCTGAGAGCATGATTTTATCAGTATAAAGTTGAGTGGGCTTAGTTCCTAGAATCAATAAGGCAAGCACCCAGAGAAAGAACACACTGCAGAATGAGACCCGAATCACAAAACACCAAAGACTCTGCCAGGGACCTCCAGGGGGCCTAATCACGTGTGATGCGAAACCCCAGGTCTAGTAGCCATCCGAGCTGTTTAGGCTCTATGCTACACAGACTCCACTGGAGTTGGTGTGGCAGGTTGACCTTAATCTTGTACAGCTTCTCCCTTTCTTTCTTTGTCTCTCTCTCTTCTCTCTAAGTCATTTATATTAGTTATCTTTTTCTTCCTTCTCTAAGTGGGCACTGACCTGTAAACCCAGTACCAGCAGGTGGCTATCATCCACAATGAGCTTTTGATCAGAGAGACATACAAGGTTTCCTAAAAGAAATACAGATTTCCATCAGAGTACTTTATGACCCACCAAAGGTTAGTGGTAAGACCCTACTACTGAAGACACCATATGTGGTTGACACTTAAAATGGAATGGCATGGCTGGAAGCTGGAAGAGAGTCAGTCCCCAGACAGTCAGCGCGTCTAGTTCCAGAAGGCGCTACATGGGCGACTGGGGGAAAATGACCAATATCTGTCCAAGCAACTCATGGTCTAACCCACTTAGCAGCAAACAACCTGTTGTGATGCTCACACAAGTGCAATAGTGGCACACAGCCATGGTGGGAAACCAACTGCTCTTGATTTGGCTAACTGATCCACTTAGTAGAACAGGACCCATAGCTGGAGCTGGGAAACAAGTCAGAACCATATCCAAACATGAGCCCACTCTCCATTATCAAGCTACCACCAATCGTGGGCTACAAGAGTGCCTACACCTATTAAGTTCTCTATAAAAAAATAAGGGTTATCCCATTTGTGTAGTGCTAACTTTATTCTCTGTTGGAGATTCTGCTTCTCTTTTTCAGGTAGATGCAGATCCTAAGGAGATAACCACCCCGTCATACCTCAAAAGGGCCCCAGATGAAACTAAGAATAATTGGCAAAACAAGCAAGGGTGCTGTTTTCTTGGTAAACTGGGTACCAGAACAAGGGTGAAGGAGATCAACACAGAGAAAAATCAACTCCTACCAAATCAGAGAGCCAGAGACCCAGAGGCTTCCAACACCTCATCACTGAAGCAGACCCAAAATGAACCCAACATGGCTCAGGGAAATTTTGTGGAAGAGGAGGTGGAAAGAATGTCAGAGCCACACGTTGGGTTATGACATGCAGAGACGTTTCTCCTACCCATAACTGTGGGCTAACTCCACAATGCATGGCCCATATTCCTCTACAAGGAGGGGTCAGAGGGAGAGGGGTAGGACATAGATGAGCCTAACAAGGGTACCAACTTGACTGTATTTACTGAGTACAAAACTATTTAATAAAAAATGAGGAAAGTAAAAAAATAATTTAAAAAACAAGATAACAAGGCAGTTTTCATAAAGATAAAACTTTGCCTTTGCAAATTAATATTTTTGTACACAACATAAAATGTGGGATTCTCAAGGAGCCATAGGTAGATTTGATTTCCTCACTATGTTTGTTTTGACTTTCATGAATTGCACACCTCTGAGAAATGCATTTCTCCTTCGAGTTGCAAACGTCTAATCACTCATAAGGAAACTCTGACTTGGTGGAGCCCTAATGGAAGTTCTGATGCTTCTATCAGGATTCTAGCTGATAATTGTTGGGCTAGGACCCTTTTATGTGGTAAGGCATTTAACATATTCCTCATAGGTTTAGATTTTACTATACTCACACCTGGGAATTATGTATTTATTATATAATTGTAAAAATATTTACCCTAGATCATTGTTACAGTTATCTTCTCATTGCCCTGACAAAGCAAGTTTCCAAAAGCAGCTGAAGGGAGGAAAGAATTTATTTCACTTTACAGTCTGAGTGAAAGTTTCATCATGACCAGGATACCATGATAGTACAAATGCAAGGCGTTACATCTCGTCACAGAAGCTGGGAGACAGCAACAAGAAAAAGCTGGCTAGTGAACATCTGGTAGGTTTGCATGAATAAAGCTAAATCTGTCCACAGTTACACACATTGTCCAGCAAGTTGCCATCTCCCAAAGGCTCCACTGGGGATTAAATATGAGATATAATCATAAACACATGATGCTGCAGGGGACATTCACATTCAAACAAGGACAATCGTACTCTATCCTATGTGTAATGTGACCATTCTGCCATGGTTTGGGGGATCCCCAAATGTGCTCCAAATTTTGAGAGAAATCAGTGCACCTCATAGAACTCTAACCCCTAGAAAATAATTGAAAATCTTTCTGCAGACTCCAATGATTATGTACATGTGAATACTAAAATGTTTATTAATTAACATATGCCATTTGGAAATGTTCTTAGTGGTTAGCGCATACAGCGCTGGAAAGTGCTAGATGAGCTGCTGGAGGAAGATGGCTGTGGTGGTTTGAATAGAATAGATGGCCCCCAATATATTCAGGTTGTTTATTTGTTTGTAGTTTGCATCTCTAGCCATCTGGCTGGAGGCAATACCATTGTGTGTTTCGTAAGGTGTGGTGGTGGGTTTGAGATTACAATCGAAAGATACGCAAAGTGTGCCTAGTTGGAGTTCCTGAAGTGTGCTGTGGCTTTTGACCTTTAGGCTTGTGCTTCTCTCTGTCTCTGCTTGGGCCTGTGAAAGCAGGCCAGTTTCTTCTGCTTTTATGGAACTTCCCCTGGATCTGTAAGCTTCAGTAAATCCCTTCCTCCATAACTGTGCCTGGTCTGGAAGTTCATCTCAGCAAACCTGAAGCTGTCTGATACAATGGCCAACAGCATTGTGAGCAATCGAAGGACACTGCTATATGAAAGTAATAAAGCAGACAAGATGCACACACCTGCGCAAGAGTGGTGCCCAGCCTGGGTGCGTAACCAATGGCTCTCAGACTGGCAATGGATCCACTCAGAGGAAGGAACCACATTGCTGGAGCTGGAAATCAAGTCAGAATTCTTTGCTGATCAGAATTATGGACTCCAATGAGAAGCTCCCACTAGTGTTTGACCAGAAGAGAGGCTAGAACCATCAAAATCTCTCCAAATTAACAATGATTATTCCCTTTAACCACTTTCCATTGGAGAATCTGTTTTCCTTTTTCACAAGGCAGTGTGAACTGAGTACAGTCAAAATATATCAATAGGACAAGAAAAGATGGGTGACTCCTTGGCAGCAGATGAGCCACTCCTCATACATCAGTTAGCGCCCAGGTGAGACCACAAAAGGAATTGATGAGATGAACAAGAGTGCTGCTTCTGCAGTGAGCCGGACAACCTATGCCAGGGTGATGGTGATAGACATTGTAGACACTCAAAATGTACCAAAGCAGAAATCCAGAAGCTGCTGAGAGCTCAACACTAATGTAGACTTAAAACATACCTCCAGGGCTCAGGGAATTTTGTGGAAGAGGGGGCAAAAAGATTGTAAGAGACAAAGGGTGGGGGAGGGAATAACCAGAGGTATTGCCCTGCCCCCTCCATGACAGACTTCTGCACTAACTCATAATCTACCCACCCCCATGATGAATACTAGAAATACCAGTGAGGAGGGCCTGCAGCGGATTGGGAGCAGGGAGGAGGGAAATAACAGTGCCAGCACATTGTGTGTCCATAAAACGTTCCTACTTAAAAAGAGAAAAAGTGAACATTGTTTCACTTGTTTTGGCCATAGTGTCCATGTGCGTGTTATGGTGGATAGTTGCTTTTTCTTAGTATAATTTTAGTGATGATTTATTCATTACTTGCACCCCCAAATAGCTATATAGTGGTGGGTATGTTTGTGTATATGTGCCTCTGCCAAGCATTCGTGTTTTCCTTTCAGACAGAATCTCTCACTGAATCTGATGCTTGAGCTGGAGATTATTTACTTAGACTGACTTGACCAACAAACTCCAGTACCTGGCTCTGTCCTCCTTAGAAGGAGGTCACAGGTGTAAGGCCATGAGCGCCCTTTGTTGGGGCTGGCAATGAAATTCAATCCTCATGCTTGCACAGCAAGACCTCTTAGCACCGTGTCATCACCCCAATCCCTATATACATATGTTAAGATGTCTCCTACCACCCAGACTGACTCAAATACATTATATGGTCATGGTTAACTCCTGATGCTGCTCAGTAGACATCCACAATTCTGAGATTGCAGATGTTTACAAACACACCCAGTTCTGTATACTGTTTGAGCTCCAGTATAGAGTCTCATGCATGATAGAGAAACACCTTCCAAACTGAAATGTACCTCCAAGCCAAGGTTCAGCAATGCTCAATGCGTTATCAAGCCAGTGTCAGAGTGCTGGTTGTTAGCTTCTCTTGGTGAGTCGCATGTAGTACAAGTAGTCGTGGGAATAATATAACATCCTCTTGGAAATTTATAAGAAAAATTAATCATTAGTCAAAGCACAAATAATTTCATTATAGCTTGTCTATTTGGGAATGTTACACAGTTATTTGGTGTGCAAATGAGTTACTATAGACAAATAGAAAATAAATAGGAAAAGTACAAATGAAGCATGGATGAGAAAACTGTTGTGAGAAAGCTAAGGCAAATCAAGCATCAGCTACACATAGAAATGAGTATTTTTTTCAATCAATATGTTAATGAAAAGATTATAAGATAACAGTTTGTCACTGTACATTAAGACTGCACGCTTCTAGAGGTGAGCCACGAGTGGATCACTTGACACTGGAGCATGGCCCACCTGCAGCTCCAACCTGAATGTATCCAAACTCTGGAGGGAGTAAACTCAAATGTGACGCGTGACAACGGCGATGACCAGTACAGGAGTGCGATCCCAGTGTCCATCCTCTGCTTTGGGAAGGGCATCAAGTACACCCTCTTCCAGTTCAATTAAATAAAACAGAAATACCCCATCCCATCTCTTCCCATCCTCCTTGAGGTATTTGCAAAAGGGCTGGAGCCCAAGCTGGGGCACAGGGAACAAGTGAAGATGGAACACAGGGAGGTTCCCCTCAGCACCTGGCCCCACAGAACCCCATTAAGTGGCGGGGCGTGGGGGACCCTGGGAACCCTCTCTGTCCGAAATGAGGTCTGTTATGCAGCATTTTTGAGGTCAATAAATTACAGCAATAAATAGCAAGGTGAGGTAGGGGGAGGGGCACCTGGTAGAAAGTTGAAGTGGGGTGGCTGAAACTGGGGGCATCCTAGGAAGGGGGTCCTGGGCAGCCTCAGTTCCCACAACTCCCACCTGTCCCCGGTTTGGAATGTCAGCCGGAGGCTCTGGTCAGGTCCCTTTACATCCCTCGTTCCTGGCATCACTTCACAGGCTCAGCAACTTCCGCACCATCCACTGTGACTAAAGAGTAGAACCTTGGTCCCTTCATCGGGCACAACAGGGCTCAGGAGCCTATCTTTTCTTTCCAGGCCTAGCCCCTTTTCTTTCATCCCCCCAAACTGAGGAGGGACATATGCAGCACTTGCTCCCTGAGCCCTGACCTCCCAGCTGCCCAGACATCCCCCTACTCAGGAGGGCAGGGGTGTGTCTGCCACCTGCCCAGCAGATCGCACTCCTGCCCCGGAAAGGAGGCCCGGGGTCCAGTGAGAACTGACAGTGGGGGGCAGTTGGCACTAGCCAAGTGCCCAGTGGTGGTGGCCAGGAAATATCCTTGGCTAAGTGAGGTCTGGAGTTTGGGTGTTGTTCATTTCACACTCTGAGGTGTATGGCTATGCTGTGAGTCTCTGATATTACTTGTCTAAAAGTTCTTTTTTTTTCTTTTTTTTGCAATCCTGGAGGAGCCCTGGCTGTGGCTCGGTGGAAGCCGGCAGTGGCAGAGCTGGGCCTGCTGCCACCCGCGTGCCCCAGGTCTGAGAAATAAATACATTCATCACTGCACAAACGTTGATACAGAAAACAACACTGGTAAGAGTGTATGCACCGTTGGTGTTGGTAAGGACCAGGCCCAAGTCAGCTTCTGCTGCCTAGGGAGATGGGGAAGGGGAAAGCCCCAGGAGGCAGCTGAGCCGTGCAAAGGTCCCTGCGTTTTGGCTTGAGAGACACCCTCAGGTCAACCCACCCCCCAAGGGTCACGGCTGAGCAGGGGAGCACACCTCCATCTCAGGGGACCCAAGCCCAGACTCCTGAGGCCAGAGCTGAGTGGCCGCCCCCTGCTGTGCCTGCTGGCCAAAAAGCCTGGGGGCCTGTTAGCAAGGTGCAAGGTCTTTGGTGCCACCTGGGCTGAGAGAGGCGTGGGAATGGGGATGAGGGCTCAGGTGAGACCAGTGGAGGTGGGGAGTGGAGCGAAGCTTCCACCCATTCCCCAGCCTCCAGGACAGCCTCTGCTCAGATGCTTGTGCCCCCTTGTGCATCTGGCTAAAGTGGGTCCTGGGGAACCGAGTCACGAACCGGGGTCCTTAGGCTTCACAGGCAAGCACTTAACCACTAAGCCATCTCTCCAGCCCAAGAACTGCTAAATTTTTATGTGTTATGGAATGGAATCATAAAACATTTCTTGAATCTCTGTATTTGTAGCTCATTTAAAGCAGAATTTAGTTTAGCATCTTTTTTCTTGTATGTAGAAAGGAATGAACTTGACAAGATGCACATACCATGTTTTTCCATCATAGAATTATGTTATAATCTTATCTCAGACCTATGCTAAAATCTTTACAGCAGCATTCAGTGCTAAAGCTCTTGATTTCATATGTGTGGTGGTTTGATTCAAATGTCCCTATTAACTTACCAGTTCTGAATGCTGGGTCACTAGCTGATAGCAATTTGGAAATCAAAGCCATCTGGAGGAAGTATATTGTTGGGGGTGGGCCTATGGGTGCTATAGCCTTGCCAGTGTTTCACAAACTCTCCTGTTGCTCTTGTCCACCTGATGTTGGTCAGGAGGTGATGTCCACCCTCTGCTCATGCCATCACTTTCCTCAGCCATCATGGAGCTTCCCCTCAATCAATAAGCCAAAATAAACCTCCCTTGTCCCCACAAGCTGCTCTTGGTCCGGTGTTTTCTGCCAGCAATGTGAATCTGACTGCAACAGTAAAGTTGGCACCATACCAAAAAGTGGGTTTAGAAACCCGAATGCATTGCTTTGGGACTTTTGAAGCTGATTTTCAAGAAGAATGTGTAAGGTTTTGAGACCTTGACCTAATAAACGCCTTGCAGTGCTGTAAGTACAGATTGATGGACTATGGACTATTGTGATCAGAGTTAAAAGACTGGAATGCTATAAGAACTACAGACTGTGAGGTTACACTTATGAGAATGAGAAAGAGTTTTGCCTGGACTGGGCTATAATCAGTGAGAGGCTTGCTGTTATGCCCATGTCCTGAGAATTTGTTCAGGGTTATATTGTGTAGAAAGGACAGTTGTGAGCAGAGGGATATGGCACAGAAAATAAACTGAAATATTTAGGTTAAAACTGCTGCCCATTAAGCTGCAATTGTATGAGAGATTATAACCTTTGAGATTGGGCCATCGGACCTGCATTGGAACAAAAGAAATAATGCAGAATCTTTTGAAGGGGCCTGAATCCTGAAGGAGTGTCCTGTTCTTCAAAGTCTATTTTACTTGCTCCTGGATTAACAAATTGGCTGCCCACCTGGTATGATGGAGTATAACAAATGCAGGAAGGAGAGGGTCATTGAATTTTCAACGTATTTTTTTTTTTTTTTTTTTTGGAAATGGCCATGAGCAGTATGAAGCAGGTTTATTGGATTACCTGTATGTAGCCCAGTGGAGCCATGAGGATGAAGCGTACGTTGCAGTGGAGACCCAGTGGAGATGCCAGGACTATGGGATGGCTGCCAAGGAGAGCTGCCATCACCAGATGAAGTTTTCCAGAACTGTGAGTAACCTAGTTAAGGGGCAGAATTGGAGCTCCAGAGACTTGTCATTGGTTCTTATTATCAGACTTGGAGATTTGTCACTGACTGAAGTTGTGGGACTTGGAGTTACAGAGTTTGATGTTTGCCCTGTTTAAATCTTGTATTGGTTGAAAATTTCTTCGCTATGCCCAATGCCATCTTTTGCAGTGTGAGTGTTTATTCTGTGCCATTATGACTTGTTTGGCATTTTGTCTCAGATAAAAGATCTTGAACTACGGAGATGTTTGAACACCATTGGGATTGATAAAAAAAAAATGGTGACTTTTAAAGTTGGACTGAATACATTGCATTTTACATCATGCATGGTTATCAGTTTATGGAGGCTAGGGGCAGAATGTGGTGGGTTGATTCAGTTGTCCCCCATAAACTTAGGTGTTCTGAATGCTCAGCCTCCAGCTGATGGCAGTTTGGAAAGTGAAGCCTCCTATAGGTGGTGCATTGTTTGGAGTGGGCTTATGGGTGTCATAACCAGCTTTCTCTCCCCAGTGTTTGACATAATCTGCTGTTGCTGTTGTCCACCTGATGTTGGCCAGGCGGTGACGTCCACCCTCTGCTCATGCCATCGTCTTTCTTGCCATTATGGAGCTTCCCCTTGAGCCTGTAAGCCAAAATTAACCTCTTTCTCCCACAAGCTGCTCTTGGTCAGGTGCTTTCTGCCAGCAAGGCCAATGTGTGCAACAATATAATTCATTACAGAGATAATGGACAGCTGTATGTTTGTGACATTTATATCCATAAAGAACTTTTACATATGATTCCCCACAATCTACTACATAAGAAAATAAAGTGTTTTGTAATCTAACATATAAAGCTGAGGAGCAAAAATTTTATATTCTGAGGAAATTCTAGAAACAAAAACAACCACTTTTAAAAATGCAAAGCTTAGTTAATACAGACACATAAATCGAAGGATAACAAGTGTGACACTGAACACCATGTAAACATTTATTTTAGCATTGGTCCACTTTGATTTCATTTATGAACTATAAAATTCTCTATGTCCAGCTATAAAAATGATATTCAACTTAAAAATAGAGAAATGAAACTGAATTTATGCATACCACTGTACATCCCCGTTAACAAAGCCCCGCACATTCACTTGATCTTATCAGTTAAATTCCAGGCATCATCCACCACATTAAGGAAGATCCGCTTCTTACAGTGCCCAGCAGCTTGCTGTGGCTGGCTGGGTTATTGTTAACAGCCCTTTTCAACTAGGCCCTATGCTGAACCCTACTTCGGTTCTCTAACCTTTTCCTCTGACTGTGATCTTTCGTGCCTCTCCTCTAAAGACCATTTGTCTACACTATGCTTTTAAGAATAAACCAATGAAGCCTTCTCATCTCAGGATCTAATTACTCATATGCAGTCCTTTTTTGTAATTAACACTGATTGCGATTATATCATGAGGTAACTGTTGCGGAATTTATATTTAACTTATATTAGAAGCTAAGCATTCCTCAAAGGAACTTGCTTTGTGTTGGGGGTAAGATTTTGCATTTCTGGTTGTACATGGGATAGTTATATCATGTTAGGCAGAATTATGACCTTGTTATTATCTTCATTTGGAAATTAAGAATGATGTAAGGAGGTACTGCTTTGTGTCAAGGTGAAGCAAGGGACTTGTGGTGGTTAAGTTGTGCTGTCAACCTGATCCAATTAGAAATCCACAGATACTCCTTTTGGTTGGGTCTCTTCCAGGAAGAATTGACTGAAGGAGGAAGCTTGTCCTCCAGAGTGAACCCTTCTCCCTGAGTGGGTGGCCCTCCACGAAGAGGGGTTTATCTAAGGAAGCTCTGGGGAAAAAACAATCCCTTCCTCCCACTGGCTGCTGATGTTGCTTGCTGCCATCCAGTGTGGACTGAGGACCAGCTGCTCGCCAGGAAGCCTCTGGGCCTCCAGCGCTGCATTTCACTGCTGCAGCATGTGACACAACAGCCACATGTTTCCTCGACTCTCGGCCCTGCAAGCTTCATCGTTGGACTTGCATAAGCTAATCCAGTAAACCTCCCCCACATTTTTAAATGATGAGTGAGTTTTCAAAATTATTTTTTGCTTGTTTTTACTTATTTATTTGAAAGTGACAGAGAAAGAGGCAGATAATAGAGAGAGAGAGAGAGAGAGAGAGAGAGAGAGAGAGAGAGAATGAGTGTGCCAGGGCCTCCAGCCAGTGCAAATGAACTCCAGACGCATGCGCCCCCTTGTGCATCTGGCTAAAGTGGGTCCTGGGGAAACGAGCCTTGAACCAGGGTCCTTAGGTTTCACAGGCAAGCACTTAACCGCTAAACCACCTCTCCAGCCCTAAATCCCCCTTTTAATACAGTTTATTCTCTTATTTCTGCTCCTCTAGAAAACCCTGACTAATTGCCACATAAACTTACCTCCTCATGGTTTCTGGAACAAAAACAAGAATATTAAGTGGCTTATTCTATCTACTTGATAAATAACTGATAAGAAACTTTCATTTTAGAATACATAGTTCAAGACAAGGTCATTACAGGGTCAATAGTATGAAAAATAACATGACTTAAAAACACATACTCCATATACTTCAATAATTTAGTACTATGACCTAGTTATTATAGGTAATAGACTCTGTTATCAACTATATTGGTCTGAAATAAGAGTAAACTCTAGGTGTATAAACAAAATATGAAAGTTATACTTAAATAACATCCTTGTAAATTGGTACATTGAGAAGGACTCCCCATACATTAGAAAAATAGCAAAGAATTCATAATGTTTAGCATTTACAAGCAATAGTTATCAATTAAAAAATAACGTATGCTAATGTGTATAATCTAGTAAAATAACTAGTATACTAAGTATATTAACATGTTAGCATAATAGTTCACATAGAATAATTTCTCATTTCAAGTGTGAAATGTTTAATAATTGAAATATTTTATGTTTGAATGATGCTGAATATGATATCGGCAATCATTAACATTCAAGTTTTGCAAATGATTCATGATTACTAGGTACTATATCCCTCAATAAAAAAAATCCCTGGATCTTTTATTGATAAATTGTCTTACAATATTTCCCTGCATCAAATATCTAAAATCCACTATGGTTTCTAAAATCCACTAGTGATATGCCTAAAAACTTAATGATTTATTGTTTTTCTTCTTCATTTCATTTATAATTTACAATGTGGATCAATGAAGCAAATATAAGTCTGGTGTGCCAAGTGTAATAAAGTTTAACACGTTTTGTATAAGTAGAGGTCAGCTATACTTGCAAACTAGTTTTGTGAGACCCATGCACTAATATCTATTGGTCAATTCTCCAGGTCTTCTTCTCTACAAAAGTCTTGCCAAATATGTGGTTAATCCAGCCTGCACTGCAATAGGCTTCTGGTGGTGATGCCACTTAGCACCAGAAAATTTCCGTGATAATACTGGATTGTGACACATTTGTGAAAATTTAACTACCTTTCTGATTAATTGGTCATGTGCTGATTTTTACTATAATTCATAGTGGTAAGGTATCTCATTTTATGTTCACTTTATTTGTAAGGAGAGGGAGGAGCTAAGACCTGTAACCACTTCAAATGAACTCCAGACACATTCACCACTTTGTACTAGGGTACTAGGGAATCAAAGCCAGGTCATTAGGCTTTGCAGGCAGGTACCTTAACCACTAAATGATCTCATCTTATTTTAATGTTTTGAAACATATAGAGCTACAGTTACTTACAGATTTTTATAAAACAGTAGATTTTTAATTTTTTTATTAAGTACAAATTTGTATGGATATATAATATGTTAGAACCATGATCTTCCTTCAGCCTGCCCCCTTCCACTGAGGGCCCACTACGGTGGGATTGCTGGTATCCCCCTGGGGTTGCAGTTAATGAGATATGAGGCCATCAGTCAATCATTGTTTGGGAGGGGTAGTGTCTCTGGATCCTGTGGCTCTTCCACTCTTTCTGCCCCTGATTCCACAAAATGCCCTGAGCCTTGCTGGGTGTGATTTACATCTACTTTAGTGTTCTGCTCTCAGGGGGTTCTGTATTTCTGCTTTAGTGCATTTTGAGTATTGTTAGTGTCTGTCTGCAGGAGGCTATGATGATGCCATTCTCCTTAAGGAGAATCCAGTTTTATCTCTAGAACAAAGCTAGAGATAAACCAAGGAAATAATCCACCTCTCACACATCACCCAGGGCCAAGGTGAAACCACAGAAGAATTGGTGAGAGGAGCAAAAGTGCTACTTCAAAAATGAGCCTGTTAATCAGAGGTAGGGTCATACAGAAAATAGCAGATTTTTGTACAAGAGCATTTAAAGAAGTTTTGTTTTGTTTTGTTTATTTAGTTATTTGAGAGTGACAGAGAGAAGGAGGCAGAGAGAGAGAGAAAGAGAGAGAATAGGCGCGCCAGAGCTTCCAGCCTCTGTAAATGAACTCCAGATGCGTGCGCCCCCTTGTGCATCTGGCTAACGTGGGTCCTGGGGAATTGAGCCTCGAACCGGGGTCCTTAGGCTTCACAGGCAAGTGCTTAACCACTAAGCTATCTCTCCAGCCCTACAAGAGCATTTAAGTACAAATATCAAATATAAGAGATCTGCATGCATTTGAATATAATAATAATTAGAGAAATACAAAAATATTTCATTGATCTGTCATTTTTTCCTCTTACTTCTTAAAAATAGCAGAAACAGGACTGGAGGGATGGCTTAGCAGTTAAGATGTTTGCCTGCAAAGGACCCAGGTTTGATTCCCCAAAACCCATGTTAGCCAGATGCACAAGGGGGCACATGTGTTTGGCGTTCATTTGCACTGGCTGGAGGCCCTGGAGCACCTGTTCTCTCCCTCTCTCTCTCTCTCCCTCTTTCTCTGTCAAATAAATAAATAAATAAGATATAAAAAATAGCAGCAACAAAATTAGTTGTGATCTCATTGCTTTTTAATTAAGGCTGTAACTCTCAAATAAATTATACAGAAATCTCTAGCAGAAAAAAAAATAGGTGTCATTCTTGGCCTAATGAGTGGAAAGGTATTAGGTTTTCTCAAGATTACTATTTTTTTTTATTTTCTGGGAATTTTGAGAATTGACACTTATAGCCATTTTTATCGGATAATGGTTGTCTCTCTGAAGTTTTCACATTTTTATGAATAAAAATTAAATATGCTACTTGACCAATTTAATGGATGGTGCCAAAAGCTGCACCATACTAATAGCATAGTAAGCTCTGTGCATCCAGTCAGGTGATGAAAGAGCACGGGTGCATCCCTCCTCTGTTAAAACCAAACGCTCTCACACGCTCGTGAACACAGGCGCAAGGTGAGGAAAGGCACCGGAGAGAGACTAGCTGCTCTCCAGGAAGGACTATGGAAGCATCACCGTGTTCTTCACAAAGGAGTGCTTAGTCTGCTTAGCATTGCTAAGGAGTATCTGCAGAGGCAGCATTTCACAGTCCTAGAAAAGGCTGTGTGAACTGAAGAAAGACAGGCACGTCACTCTTGGGCTCTAGAATGAAGGATGTGGTAAGGTTTGCCTTTAAGAAGAGCAAGGGTCCCAGCCTTTCATTTCCTTTCCTTTCTCTTTCTTTTTACTTTCATGTCCTTTCCTTTCCTTCATTTCCTCTGTCCCTTTCTATTCTTCCTTTTCTTCTTTCTCTCCACTCTTCTTTCTCCATCATTGCTGTATTGAAGAATAATGTTACACACAACCGTTCCCTGAAATTGAGTGAGTATTGAGAACATTTTCATTTATACTGTGTAGATTTAAAAATATCTTGGGGCTGGAGAGATGGCTCAGTGGTCAAGTTATAACTTTATCAAGTGGCATTAATATGATTTTCAAAGATTACATGACATAATGGTGTTTATAAGAATGGATGAGTCTTTCCTTTTACATATGAAGGGCATATTCAGGCACATCATTCCTTATGAAGATGGGTTTTCTCACTGTGGCCCTCATAGACTCAAGTGTTTTATTAAAGCTTGTGTCTTGTCTATAGCTACCTGGCTGGAGGAGGTGTCCCTGGGGGTGGATCCTGGGCAGATGGTAGGGGTACTTTAATTCCATTTTATTCTCAACAGCATCTTGATTTCTGTTTTGGTGGGTTTTGATTATCCTCAGAGTCTGCCTGCATCACACTGGCCCAGGTTAACACATTTGCCATGGAAGCAGCTCACCACTCACTCATCTCACCTGGGCCCTGGCTGCTGTGTGAAGGGTGGTCCATCACCTGACAGGGAGTCAGCTCTCTATTCTTGTCTTGTTGGCAGATTATGGTTGTCCTTGGTTCTCACTGCTTTCTAAAAATGGAAAACAGATTCTCCAATGGAGAGTGAGATCAGGATAGGTTAAAGTGGATAATCAATGTTAATGTAGAGATATTTTCATGGGTGTAGACTCACTTTTGGATGCAGGCTAGAAAAATCAAATGACAACAAATATTGGTAAGGGTGCAGGGAAACAGGGACACTCAGCCACTGCTGGAGGAGTGTAAACTTGTTCAGCCACTATGGAAATCAATGTGGAGACTCGTGAAAAAGATAAACACTGAAACAACAACTGGCCCACCCATTCGGCTACTGGACATCTACCCTAAAGGCTCTACTCTTCACTGTAGAGCAGAGTTATTTGCTTATCGATGTTTATGTCTGCTCAATTCACAGTATCTAAAAACTAGAATCAACCAAAATGTCCATCATAGATGAACGAATAATGAAATGTGGTACATATACGTAGTGGAATTCTACTCAGCACTAAGGAAAAATTACATAATGAAATTTGTAGTAGAATAGATGGACTTGGAACAGATTATACTACGTGAACTCACACAAGCACAGAAAGACAAACAGCGCTTGTATCCTCTCATCTGTGCCTCCTAAACATATGAAACAGATCACTCAATGGGCAGATAAGAGGGATGAATGGGTTTGGGGTTTAGGGAATGGGAGGGAGGGGAGATATACACAAAACTAAATCCAAAATAAATTGGTACCATAGAAACTGTCCTCGTGGATAGGGGACTAAAAGGTATAGCCTTCAATATTAGCATGGAATGATCTTCTGCCAAGAAGGGCCCTGGATAGGTGGGATGGCAGTGAAGCCTAAAGCATTTGGCTCTGACACACAACTCCTAGTACCAAGAAGTCGTTAGAATGCATGTGTAGCTGTTGATTGGAGAGACCTATGAGGTCCCCAAAAGAAGACAGTTTTCTGACAGAGCACTGGGTTACTCACCTGAGGTAAAAGGTAAGACACTATTGCTGAAGACACCACATGCTGCCAATGCAGAACACTGAGAGACCCAGCTGAATCTGAAGGGAAGCCAGTTCCCAGGTGGTCTGCTCATGTAGTGCTGAAAAGTGCTACATGGGCTGCAGGAGGAGAAATGGACAACAATGTCGTGAGCAAGCAGGGGACACTGCTATATGAAAACAACTGACCCAGCAAGCTGTACACACCTGTGCAATAGTGGCACACAGCCTCGTTGGGTAACCAATGGCTCTTTCATTGGCTTTGAGATCCACTCAGTGGAAAAGTAACCATAATTGGAATGAGCAACCAAGTTAGAACCCTATGGAGGCCAAGATAATGGACTCTAATCAGCATGTCTTACTAGTTTTAACTAGTTAGTACAAAGCATGCCTTCCTTAAAATGTTGGTAACCTATGAGGCAACCATGGTTTGGAAGATAATGGAGAAGTTAATAATGAGCCCAGTGGGTTTGTTTTGAAGATAAATATTAGAAGTTCTAAAATTTTTTGAGGAACAACATTATAACTATTAATGTAATATTCAATTTACATTAATTTAAATTTAATTACCTTAAAAATATTTGGTCCATTCACTTATATTAATTTGTAAGTAGGAACCATTATTTTGTTATTATGTTTCATATTTGACAATACAGCAAGTCCTCAGAATTCTGAGCAGGTTGCCATAATGGTACTCACTGTAAGAGCCCAAAGAACTGTCAATAACTCTGGTGAGAAGCACTTTGAATAAGTATTAGAAGAGAACACAAAACCATTACATGATTACTGGGTGGAACCTATAAATTCCTTATCATTGTAACATAGAAGGAGGTTACTGGAATAAAAGTGTGTAGTTAATTATTATATAGATTTTCTTAAATAATAGGCTAATCATCTATCATAAACATTGTATGTATCTTTTCATCTTTGAAAACTTATATTTTAATGATTTTTGTCCTAATTGTCCAAACTTCTATTTTAAATCTGAATAGTATTGGTCTTTGTTTTACCTAGAGCAGTGAATTACAACATTATCTCTTAGGAATTAAAATATATATAAAGTCTTACTTACTGATAACCAATTTGTACACCATAGTATGTCTAATACCATCAGTTGTAAGAGGCAGAAAGAGCAATGTGCTTTGCACTTCTCAGAAGAGCTTGTCAGAGCTTCTTGTTAGTGAATGACAGCTTCTCCTTGAAGCTGTATACTCTCAGTGTTATCCACACTGCTCTGTGTTTGTTCTGTGACCATCTGGAACAGAAATGAGAATTTTCAAATTAAACAATAAACATTGGAGCAGAAATAAGAACATCTTTCCATGAA
Source organism: Dipus sagitta (assembly GCA_036346955.1). Lineage (NCBI taxonomy): Eukaryota > Metazoa > Chordata > Mammalia > Rodentia > Dipodidae > Dipus > Dipus sagitta. Next base: position 170,570,777 of record CM070774.1, read on the forward strand.
AACAAAATAGTTCCTTGGAAATATGGTTTGAAGCAGTCTTGTGACATTCAGAAAGAAATGTTAACATCTCATTAGATTTAAATGGAACTTAGCATTAATACTAATGACAATTTCATTAAGTTCTGATTCCTTACACAAGTGGATTATTCTTTTATTCATTCCTACAACTTGAAAATGATGTTTCCTGTTGAATATGCACAGTGCCATTCAAAACTGCAGTGTGTGGAATATAGTTTATTACATGCATGAATAAAACAAACACTTTTCACATTAAAGAAATTTACAAGTAGCAAAAACAAAGCAGACCCAGAATTGCTAAGATAAGTATCAATATGTTCATGCAAGGGTATAGAAATACAGCTATGAATTAAACTGTCAGGTAAGCAGAAGATGTCATAGCAGCTTCACAAGACAGGAAATGCAGATTATAAGTAGAGAAGAGAAACTCTGAGTTCCTTCTTATTTACTGGGTGTCACTATGTGACCCATTTCTCTTTATGCCTATATTAATTCACACCATTAATATCCCAAAGATAATGCCTCACCATAACACCAATTATCATAGGAGGAATTTTCTGATTGTGTCAGTTTTAATGACCATCTGTCAATCCATGTAATTGACTTACTGGAGTATTTACAGAAAATATATACATCCTATAGTTAGCATTATGATATCATAGAACCTAAAAATACCAGAAGAAATGAAATATAACATCTCAAATAAAGAGTTTATGGTTCTATTGTGGATATCTCCCAGCTGAAGATGAACACTTTTGTTTCTTCACTAACTGGATGAATTTGAAATTTATAACTCATATCTAGTATAATTGAAAGCTTCAGGTTAACTAAATCTACAAAATACTTAGTTGATGATTAAGCTGATCTCATTTTTATTTCTAAATTATTGTTGGAATACACAAGTTATAGTAAAAAGATAATAAGCCTGACCCAGTAATCTAAACTGAGTGCTTACTACTATGATAGCTGTGCAACATACAGTAAAACAGAAATTTGTTTCTGTGATAAACAGAGGAAATGATATGATCAGGGTATGGAGGGAGTACATAGAAGGCAGTAAGTCCTTTGGAGAAAAATGGTACATGTTCTATGTATGCCTATTTCTTTTTGTTCTAGATGACATCAATATACTCTGATTTTCCACATTTAATCATTTATTTTTATGATAATCCATTGTTGTTGAATTCTCACATTAACAATCTAATTTTATTGAAAGTGTTAAACAACTAGATATTATGATTTGGGTGTATAGTACTTTGGTGTATATTATTGCGCAGTAGTGAGCCACCAACCCTATGAAATGACCTTTCCCTAGTGAGGTTATGTGAGTGTGAAATGGCCACCATAGCCAGTGTTTGTGATTAAATCTCATATTCAATCCCCAGCAGGCAGAGACTAGGAGGTGGAGCCTTGCTGGAAGAGGTGTGCCATTCGGGGTGGACCTTTGCATTTATTAGCCCAGTCCTACGCATGTCCACCATCTAACTCACTCTCCCTGCTGTCTCTCTGCTGCTAATATGACAAGATGTGACCCAGGCTTCCCGCTCAGCCCTGACATGATTTCCCTGCCATGATGTTTCTCTAAACTGTGAGCTGAAGTACACTCTTTCCTTCCATCATCTGCTTTTGGTCCGCTCTTTTATCCCAGAAACTAGAAAGCAACTGCCATACACAAAAACCTTTCAAGTTCTTGATAAATCTATGGTTGCTGTGCTAATAATAGTTATAATACTTAATATACTTAATTATAATACTTAATTATAATATAATACTTATAAAAGTATGTCAGTATCTTCTCATTCTGTTGGCAATTTGCTGCAAAACAACTGACTGCACATATCTGTGATAATATATATATATATATATATATATATATATATATATATATATATATATATTTTTTTTTGGTTTTTCGAGGTAGGGTCTCACTCTAGCCCAGGCTGACCTGGAATTCACTATGGAATCTCAGGGTGGCCTCGAACTCACGGCAATCCTCCTACCTCTGCCTCCCGAGTGCTGGGATTAAAGGCGTGCGCCACCACGCCCGGCTTATATCTGTGATAATATTATGTTTTACTAAATGGCGCCTTAGTCTTAGACTCAAGGAAAAACACCAAAAGAGGCTTTCATAGAAACTTTGGAATTCATATAATAATTTCTCAACAGGAATGATTTTGTTTGGCAGATACAGATAAAGATGAATCCATTTCAAAGGGGAAAAATGAATTTAAGTGTGTGTGTGTGTGTGCTTGCACAATCATGAGTATCCAGCCTTTCAATTGCTCATGCATGTTTACATGGTACTTCATGCCAGTTTTTATTTAACACTATTCATCTCTTTTTTTTTAATTCACCCTTTCTCTTTACAGTTGCACTTTGTTATAGGAACAGTCATTTTAGAAACAATCAACAATGAAAATAATTTTACAATCTGCTTCTAAAAGAATATTCCCTGTGAGTATTAATAAAAAGATAGAGATTTTATAAGAGTGGAAAAATCATCTTTTATGATTAGTGTGCTTTTTCCTATTATGATGAAGACAAAATATCAAATTTCAAAAACATATCCTTTACCATGCTCTATTAGTTATAATAACTGCAAACTTATGCCTGAATTTTGTTGTAAATTTTTTGTTTACTTGAGTATTTCTGATAGTTTCTTTTATATGTCTATGACATACCCAGTCATATAAGATGTAAAAGAAAACCAATAATTAATGGTTTATTTTCACACAATCATTTGTTACTTTAAGAGTGAATTTCCCTTATACACTATTATTGCTATAGATTAACTACTTATCCTATTGTGATAAAAATTTTAACATATTAGACATACTTAGTCACTTAAAGATCCATTTCTTTTGAATGTTCTGAAACGTCTATTGTTTGGCCATTGGGACCTCTTCTATTTTCATCATTAATTCTTGTTTTAATTTTTTAATGGTATTTATTTATTTTGATAAAGAGAACAAAAGAAGGTTATAAGCAGACACAGAGAGAAAATGGGTGTGTCACGGCCTCTAGCCACTGCAAATGAACGCCAGACATATGTTCCACCTTGGGCATTTGGCTTACATGGGTACTTGGGAGTTGAACCTGCATCCCTAGCACTCTCAAGCAAATGCCTTACCACTAAACAATCACACTAGCCCTGTGTCATAAACTCTTTGAACATCATGTGAGTGTAATGTGATCCTTCTTTGCTTTGTGGATTATCCACATACTTCACATTTAAACAAACATTTTTACAAAAGCCCTAGTTGTTTTCAGTGGAGTTATACTTCAATTACTTCAAAACCTATTATTAATTCACACTAGAAACTTAAGCTCTTAGTACTATTAATAAAGCATATTGATATAAATTTCACACTTATTTCAAACTTAGCACTTCCAAATCTGGTCAATTTTTCCTCACAAAATGGTAACCATGAAAAAGAACTGAAATGCTACCTTTTCTCTTTCTGACCATGAATTGATGGTGGTGGTCTGTTATGCTCTGTCATTCATGACATAAAATTGTATCATTCCAAGAAATTTTGGCTTCTTGATTTAGTCCCTTTCAATTTTTAAATACTTCACAATTCTATATCTGATCTTTCATTCATTTACCAATCTTAAATCTCTTGTTTGTGGTACTTTAAGAATTAACCCCTCTCTTTTCTTAGCAGAATACACGGGACATTTTCTGCTACAGTAGTGGAGATGTGCTATGGAGTACGCCTACACTGGTGTCCGCCACTCTGAAAATTGCCACCAGATTTTAGCAGGATTATTGCTCTAAAATACAGATAAGACAATCACTTGTCTCCAGGAATACATTTAGTGAGCCTTCATTCAGAGAGCATGAAAGCCAGGATTCCCCAAGAGCTCTCCCCATGCCTTGAGCTTTGCAAGTGCTCATAATGACATCCTGTCAGCACATATTGAGGTGTTGCTGGTTCTTTGTGATGTACAGATGTGTTGTAAGTAAAAAAAAAAAAAAAAAAAAAAAAAAAACTTCTTCAGTCAATATACTCGTGCAGGGAAATGTTAATGTCCTCATAACTTGTCTTTAATGAGAGTAGCCATAGGTCCACAGGTAGAAATTAGAAATTAAACTGGCATCTCATACAGACTTCTCTGGTGGTGTTACTGCATCCAGCTTGCCAATTGTCTTTATGATTTCTTCCTTATTCATCTCCAGCTCATTCTCCTGGAATAATAAACTTTATATATATACATATTTGTTGTTGTGCCAAAAGTTCTCACTATGTGGCTGCCCAGGTTGCTGTGAAACTTGTGGTTTCAAGTGATTCTTTTACCTCAGGTTTTGATAGGCTCAGCCTATAGACTCATCCTATGATAGAGCCAACCTCAAGCAGCACTTTACCTCATAGGCACAAAGTCAGCAAGTGAGCATCTCCTTCTTTGCTGATTATCCAAAGGAAGGAATGTAATGCTGTCCTAGCTCAAGTCTATGCGGATGTAGGATGTACTAGTGATTCTCACTGAGGTATCAAATAACAGAAGATTAGTAAAAACTTAATGAACATTTTAACAATTACCTGGTTAATGATAAAACTCAGACAGGAAATGGTTTGGTGATTCCTTTTAGATGACAGAGTGGTATCTAGAAGATTGCATCTGTAAGCTAACATTATTTCCCCAAGATTTCAAATGTTCTGGGGAAGTAAAATCAAATGAACACATAAGCAAAGCATACTTTCCTGTTAAATACACCAATGGCCTTTCTTTCATTCCCCAAGGACTTTTTGCTTCATGTTTTATCTGCCTGTCTTCTTACTCTACTCTTTTCTTCGGCCTCCCATTTGAAATTCTCCAGTGTATTTCTACTTTGCATCTTGGTAATATCTTGGGAAACTACTCATGATGTTCTATTTGGAAGGTCGTTAAACATTTTCCACCTCACTTTTTAAATAAATTTTAGATCTAAAATTTAATATTATTTCTGTATATATGTCTTTGCTGACCTACAGACTAGATCAAATTGAATTGCATTGCTTCTTTATAGAAAAAAAAAAGATAATTTGAGTTATTTGTGTTTATGAAGGGTATTATACATATCGGACACTGAAGTACTTTAAACACATGGAATACTTAATCCCAAATTCATGGACTATTGACCCTGTGAGACACTTTATTAAAGGCGGGTGTTAGCAAGACTCTAAGTGCTAGTAAAGGGAAAACAGTCTGCCTTACGTCCTTTCCATTATCTGATAATACTCTATTTAACCTTAACCATTCTCTCCTGTAAAAAAATCTTGTTTTTGGTACTTTGTCCACATACTCTCTCAAATATTAGTAACTTTCAGCTTCAGAATCTCTTTGTTTACCTGTGCAGTTACATAAGGGAACATATTTAAAGATATACAAATCTATTTTTTTTCTTTTTAATATTTTTAATTAACAACTTCCATGATGATAGAAAATAATCCGTGGTAAAACACTCCCTCCCCCCAACTTTCCCCTTTGAAACTCCATTCTCCATCATATCCCCTCCCCATCTCAATCAGTCTGGCTTCTATTTTGATGTCATGGATCTTTTCATCCTATTATGATGGTCTTGAGTAGGCACTTTGAGGACATGGATATCCAGGCCATTTTGTGTCTGCAGGAGCACGTTTAAGGAGTCGTACCCTTCCTTTGGCTCTTACATACTTTCCACCACATCTTCTGCAATAGACCCTGAGCCTTGGAAGGTATGATAGAGATATTGTAGTACTGAGCACTCCAGTCACTTCTTTCCAGCACCATGATGCCTTCTGAGTCATACCAAGGTCACTGCTATCTGAAAAGAGAAGCTCCTCTACCAAAAGTGAGAGTAGCATTAATATAAGGGTCTGAACATTAAAGGAAGTGCTTACTGGGCAGTTTTATAAGCACAGTATATACATTTAGCCAGACAGCAGCAGATGCTACACCCCTAGGGCTCATGACTACCCCTGTTTTAAGTTTTCAGTATCAGGGATGTATTCCCTCCCATGGAATGGGCCACCAGTTCATTTAGAGGGCAGTTGGTTTCCATCATGACAGACATGACACTATTGCACCCGCTGGCTCATTTGGCCTGGCTGGCCAAGTAAAAGGCTTACAGTGTCCATGGTGAGTATCTTCACTGGTGATTTCTCTCTCCCCCATTGAACTGCATGCAGAATGGCTTGTTCCAGCTTTCTGTCAACTGGTCTACATGGAGGAGGTTATCAGCTCAGTTCCAGCAGGATTTCTCAGTGGCCTTGCAGCCCAAGTATGTGGATTCTTCAGCAATAGGGTCTTACCATATATTCCTGGTGGGAAACCTAGGGCCTCAGCAATGTCCTATGATGTTCTGGGGGCATCAGGGTCCTCCCTGGCCAACAACTCACTGGAAGGTATCCCATCCCTGCCACTGAAAGTTTTCTAGCAACAATTTATTGCTCCTGAGTGTTCCGTTGTCCAAAAAAGTAGATTTCCATATGATTTATTTATGCCATCTTAGATTTTGATTAGCCCTCTCTCCACCTTTCCTTTACTCATTGTCTTCCCGTGACCTCATTTTGGGCCTTTTCACCTCCATTAATCTATTCTTCTACTTACATATATACAATATCATTCTATTAAGTGAATCTAGCTGACAAAGTTAAGGCCACATCTGTAATCAAATAACAAAATTATTTTCCAATTCTTAATACATGGGCTCGTCACTGAGGCATCTTCCCTGGTTTGTCTGACTAGAACATTCTTCTAGAAGGAAACTCCAATATGCAGATGTATGTGGTAATTCTAAGGAAGTTCTGGTACAATAACATGATAATAAACTTGTTAGCTGGAACTTAATGGGAGCTAAAATGTTTCATTATGCCTTATATATTTATTATTTCTTCATTTCACTTTTTGATGGATACAATTTTGAGTATAAAATAACACTGAATTCATGTGGGTAAAAGCCATTTATTCTCACATTTTTCCATGAGAAGTAGACAGTGTAACTTATGGGAAAGACAGCTCTCTGAGTAGTAAATTCTATTACTCCCAAGCAAATGCAATAGTGCAGCATTACAACATTTTCTCTTCCCGAAGCAATATTTTTACTAAGTAATTAAGCCTGGTTTCAATAACTTATTCTGAAAATCATCTCTTCAAGTCAAGATTTGATTCACTCAGTGACTTCCTCCCTCTCGTATGCCTTAGAAGAAAAATAAAACAAAATAAATTGAAACTACTTTTTTTTATGAGACAGCAGACTTAAGCATACTCCTTTCCACATCTTTTGAGCATAAGAAAAACTGTTGTGCTTACCTGAGTGTGACAGGTATTCTGGGAATTGGCCCATTTGCTTCCACTTGATCTGCCTTTGGTGAAGTATACTCAGGTGGACAGATGTAGCTGCTGCATTGCTCTCCTGAGCCTTGGCCTCAATCAATAATAAACTCACAAGCATCGATCTGAGTGCAGTGTTCTCACATGCTCCCCTTTCCTTTGGGTGTGGATATTTGTAAGCCATATGTAGCTGATGTGTCTTGCTGGGTCACATGGGTACTGGGACTCATGGGACACTCTGCTTCTCCTATGCTAGCTGGATGTACCTTTATTTTATTTTATTTTATTTTATTTTATTGACAACTTCTATCCTCACAGACAATAAACTCTCCCTTCCCCCAATTTTCCCATCACAACTCTGCTCTCTATCATATCCACTCCCTCCCTCTGTTAGTCTCTCTTTTATTTCGATGTCATCATCTTTTTCTCCTATTATGATGGTCTTGTGAAGGTATTGCTAGGCACTGCAAGGTCATGGATATAGAGGACAATTTCTGTCTGGACAGTTGCATTGTGAAGAGTGGTGCCTTTCTTTGGCTCTTACATTTTTTTCTGCCACCTCTTCCACAGTGGACCTGGAGCCGTGGAGGGTGTGATAGGAATGACTCAGTGCTGGACACTCCTCCATCCCTTATTCTCAGCACTATGTTGCATTTTGGGTCATCCCAGTGGTAAAAAGCATCAGAAAAAAGAGGCTTCTCTAACCAGTAGCACTAATATATGAATATGAACATTAAATATAGTGCTTTCAGGGCAGTTTAGTGAGAATAATGGATACATTTCACCAGACAAGAGCAGGCTTTATACCCCTCACAATTTACTGGCAAATTCTAAACTTTAACTGAGCAATATACATATTCAATAAAAACCATCACAGAGTATGCAAGGGTGGGGAATAAAACATAGTCTTATAAAGCCAACATCCCTAAGGGTGTGTATTGCTCTTCACCTTTAATCCTGGGAAGCAGAGAAGTTTGTTCTGAATTGGGTTCCAGGTCAGCCTGGATCTGAATCAAACCCTGCCCACAATATCGACAGAAACAAAGACAAAGACTCTAAATCTGAAAGCATCAAAGGCAACAATATTCAACCCCCCAAATACAGCTTAATTGAAAATGGTAAAGCAAACCAAGAATATATAACCAATAACCTACCTTGACATGGAAAGAGTGATTAGCTGATTAGCTCTTCCAATGCAGGCCCATGTACCTGCTTTTTTATTTTATTTTTTTTCCATTGGCCTCCTTACCTTTGGGGGTGGCTTCCAATTTCACCAATGCTCAGTGCTGACATCAATCCCTCCATGTTGTGCTGTGGAGCTGAAGTTCTGATCAGCTGTGCTGCATGCCCTGCCCCCTAGGGCTGAATGCTGGAGGTTCACATTTATGATGGTTATGGGGTTGGGAGAGTGCAGGAAGCCTGGAGTTGTACTGGAGTTGCTCACACAATTCCACTTGTCTCCCTTTCAGTAGCTCCTTAGCTGATCTCAGCTGTCTTTCCTTCAGATTTCTTGACATTGCAAGGAAGCTGATGAGGTTAAGAAATCCCCTTGTTTGGTCTCTGCTGCTGCCCCTTGGTGCCACACCTGGCTGGTGGTGCCAGGTGGGTGTGCAGATCATGGATTGGGCTGCTAGTGCCTCAGGGGGATTCTGGCTGTATTCCTCATTTCTGGGGGAACTTGTTCTCTCCTCCCTCTCTACTGTATCTAAGAAGAACCTATTCAACTTCACTTTTATGAAGAAGAGTGTATTTTGCTGTGGTTTTACTTAAATCCCACTCTGGGATGGTTTGGCATGGCTCTTATTCAGCCATCTTCTGGAAAGTCTCTGGATGTGCCTTTGTGGCTTTGTGGTCACCAAATTACATCCCATCTCTGGCCACTTTTGCTGGCGAAGGTCAAAGAATTTTCCAAGACCCCATCATCCACTATGCTAATAGGGGCTACCTGGAAGAGGAATACTTCTGTGTGATTTACAATTGTATTACTGACTGACTCACTAAGCAGTGGCTGAAAATTATCAATGAACTATGTTTATCAAATAAAGAACACTAATGACAATCCCTAAGATGAATAGGCTTCCATCCTGAGCTTGTTCTCTCTTTTCTGAATAGGCTTATTATTTTGTTGCATTTCACAAACTTGATTTCTTCTATAATAAATCTCTTGAATTGGTTTTGAATATGGTCATAAAAAGTCAACAATACTACCCAGCTATTCATCTTGTCTAACACAGAAAAGCTACACCTTCTTTTTCTTAGGTAACTTAAAACATTATTTTATTTTCTTTTTCTTTCAATTTTATTTTTTCTCAATTTTTTTAAACACTTTCCATGATTATAAAAAAATCCCCTGGTGATACCCTCCCTCCCCACTCTCCCCCTTTGAAATTCCATTCTCTATCATATCCCCTCCCCATCTCAATCAGTCTTTCTTTTATTTTGATGTCATGATCTTTCCCTCTTCTTATGATGATCTTCTGTAGGTAGTGTCAGGCACTATGAGGTCATGGGTATCAAGGCCATTTTATGTCGGGAGGGAGCATGATAGGGAGTCCTATCCTTCCTTTGGCTCTTACATTCTTTCCACCACCTCTTCCACATTAGACCATGAGCCTTGGAAGGTGTGATCAAGATGATACTCAGTACTCTAGTCACTTCTTTCCAACACCATGATACCTTCTGAGTCATCCCAAGGTCACTGCCATTGGAAAAGAGAAGACTGTCTACCCAAAGTGAGAGTAGCATTAATATAAGGATCTGAACATTAAAAGAAGTGCTTACTGGGCAGTTTGATAAACATAGTATATACATTTAGCCAGATAGCAGGCGATGTTACACCCCTAGGGCTCATGACTACCCCTGTTTTAAGTTTTCAGTATCAGGGATGTATTCCCTCCCATGGAATGGGCCTCCAGTCCAATTAGAGGGCAGTTGGTTTCCACCATGATAGACATGCCACTATTGCACCTGTTGGCTTATTTGGCCTGGTTGGCCAATTATGAGGCTTGTAGAATCCACTGTTGAGTATCATCACCAGTGGTATCTCTTTCCCCCATTGAACTGCACGCAGAATGGCTCGTTCCAGTTTTGTGTCAGCTGGTCTATATGGTGGAGGTCATCAGCTCAGTTCCAGCAGGATTTCTCAGTGGCCTTGCAGCCCATATATGTGGAGTCTTCAGCAATAGGGTCTTACCATATATTCCTGGTGGGAAACCAAGGGCCTCGGCAATGGCCTATAATGTTTTGGGGGCATCGGGGACCTCCCTGGCCAGCAACTCACTGGAAGGTATCCCATCCCTAGCACTGAAAATTTTCTAGCAACGATCTACGGCTCCTGAGTGTTCCATTGTCCAAAACTGGAGGATTCCATGTGATTTATTTATATCCTCTTAGATTTTGATAAGCCCTCTCTCCACCTTTCCTTTACTCAGTCTCCTCCCCTCACCTCACTTTGGGCCTTTTCACCCCGTTAACCTATTCTTCTACTTACATATATACAATACCAACCTATTAAGTACCCTCCTCCCTTCCCTTCTCTTCCCTCTGTATCTCTTTTTTTTTTTTTTTTTTTTTTTTTTTTTTTTTTTTTTTAGTTTACTGGACTCTGCTATTGAGTTTTTTCCTATTCACACAGAAGCCCAATCATCTGTAGCTAGGATCCACATATGAGAGAGAACATGTGGCACCTGGCTTTCTGGGCCTGGGTTACCTCACTTAGTATAATCCTTTCCAGATCCATCCATTTTTCTGCAAATTTCATAAATTCATTTTTTCTTTACCACTGAGTAGAACTCCATTGTATAAATGTGCCATATCTTCATTATCCACTCATCAGTTGAGGGACATCTAGGCTGGTTCCATTTCCCAGCTATTGTGAATTGAGCAGCAATAAACATGGTTGAGCACGTACTTCTAAGGAAATGAGATGTGTCCTTAGAATATATGCCTAGAAGTGCTATAGCTGGGTCATATGGTAGATCAATCTTTAGCTGTTTTAGGAACCTCCACACTGCTTTCCACAATGGCTGGACCAGATTGCATTCCCACCAACAGTGTAGAAGGGTTCCTCTTTTTCCACATCCCCACCAGAATTTATGATCATTTATTTTCATGATGGTAGCCAGTCTGACAGGAGTGAGATGGAATCTCAATGTAGATTTAATCTGCATTTCCCTGATGACTAGGGACGTAGAACATTTTTTTAGATGCTTATACGCCATCTGTATTTCTTCTTTTGAGAAATCTCTATTTAGCTCCTTAGCCCATTTTTTAATTGGCTTGTTTGATTTCTTATTATTTAACTTTTTGAGTTCTTTGTATACCCTAGATTTTAATCCTCTATCAGATATATACCTAACAAAGACTTTTTTCTATTCTTTAGGTTGCCTCTTTGCTTTATTCACAGTGTCCTTTGCAGTACAAAGTCTTTGTAATTTCATGAGGTCCCAGTGGTTGATCTGTGGTTTTATTTCCTGAGCAATTGGGGTTGTATTCAGAAAGTCTTTGCCAAGACCAATATGTTGAAGGGTTTCCCCTACTTTTTTCCTCTAGCAGTTTTAGAGTTTCTGATATGATGTTAAGGTCTTTAATCCATTTGGACTTAATTCTTGTACATGGAAAGAGAGAATAATCTGTATTCATCCTTCTACAGATACATATCCAGTTTTCCCAAACCCATTTGCTGAAGAGGTTTTTACTCCAATGAGTATTTTTGGCATTTTTATTGAATACCAGGTGGCTATAGCTACCTGGACTTACATCTGGGTCCTCTATTCTGTTCCATTGTTCTACATGTCTGCTTTTGTGCCAGTACCATGCTGTTTTTGTTACTATGGCTCTGTAGTATAGGTTAAAATCAGGTATGGTGATACCACCTGCCTTATTTTTGTTGTTCAGTATTATTTTAGATAATCGAGGTTTTTTGTGATTCCAAATGAATTTTTGGATTGTTTTTTCTATTTCCATGAAGAATGCCTTTGGAATTTTGATGGGGATTGCATTAAATGTGTAGATTGCTTTGGTAAGATTGCCATTTTTCACAATATTGATTCTTCCAATCCAGGAACAAGGGATGTTTTTCCACTTCCTAGTGTCTTCTGCAATTTCTCGCTTGAGTGTCTTAAAGTTTCATTGTAGAGATCCTTTACTTTCTTGGTTAGGTTTATTCCAAGCTACTTTATTTTCTTTGATGCCATTGTGAATGGGAGTGATTCTCTGATTTCATCCTCTGTGTGTTTGTTGTTAGCATATATGAAGGCTACTGATTTCTGTGTATTTATTTTGTATCCTGCTACATGGCTGTAGGTTTTTATCAGCTCTAACAGTTTGCTGGTAGAGACTTTAGGGTCCTTTATGTATAGAATCATGTTATCTGCAAATAATGATAACTTGATCTCTTCCTTTCCAATTTGTATCCCTTTTATGTGTGTCTCTTGCCTTATTGCTATGGCTAAGACTTCCAGTGCTATATTAAATAAAATTGGGAACAGTAGACACCCTTGTCTTGTTCCCGATGTTAGTGGAAAAGCTTCCAGTTTTTCCCATTTAGTAATATGTTGCCTATAGGCTTGTCAAAAATAGCCTTTATGATATTGAGATATGTTCCTTCTATTCCCAGTCTCTGTAGGGCTTTTATCATAAAGGGATGTTGTATTTTGTCAAATGCTTTCTCTGCATCTAATGATATGACCTTGTGATTTTTTCCTTCAATCCATTTTTATAATGTATTACATTTATCGATTTGCATATATTGAACCATCCCTGCATCTCTGGGATAAAGCCTACTTGGTCAGGGTGAATGATCTTTCTGATATATTCTGTTTGCCAATATTTTGTTGAGAATTTTTGCATTTATGTTCATGAGGGAGAATGGTCTGTAATTTTCTTTTTTTGTTCTATCTTTGCCTGGTTTTGGTATCAGGGTGATGCTGGCTTCACAGAAGGAGTTTGGTAGAATTCCTTCTTTTTCTATTTTATGGAAAGGCTTAAGAATCAATGGTGTTAGCTCTTCCCTGAAGGTCTGGAAAAATTCAGCAGTGAATCTATCTGGGCCTGGGCTTTGTTTAGTTTTGAGATTTTTGATAGCTGTTTGGATCTCCATGCTTGTTATTTAAGTGATTAATCTCATCTTGATTTAATTTATGTAGGTCATGTAAATCAAGGAAACCATCCATTTCTTTCAGATTTTCATACTTTGTGGAGTATATGCCTTTATAGTATGTCCTTATGATTTTTTGAATTTCTCTGACATCTGTTGTGATGTTACCTTTTTCGTCACTAATTTTATTAATTTGTGTCTCTTCTCTCTTTCTTTTGGTCAGATTTGCTAAGGGTGTATCAATCTTGTTGATAAACCAACTCTTTGTTTCATTGATTCTTTGGAATGTTTGTTTTTTAGTTTCCATTTCATTAATTTCTGCCGTAATCTTTATTATTTCTTCCTGTCTGCTGATTTTGAGTTTGCCTTGTTCTTCTTTTTTCAAGGCTTTAAGGTGAAGCACTAGGACATTTACTTGCAACCTTTCTAATTTCTTAATATAGGCACTTAAAGGTATAAATTTACCTCTTAGGGCTGCCTTCATTGTGTCTCAGAGATTTTGGTATGTTGTATTCTCATTATCGTTTGACTCTATAAATTTTTTATTTCCCTCTTGATTTATTCATTGACCCATTCATCATTTTGTAATGTGTTGTTTAATTTACATGATTTTGTGTATGCTCTATAGCCTTTCTTGCTATTTATTTGTAGTTTGATTCCATTGTGGTCACATAGAATCCAAGGAAGTATTTCAATTTTCCTGTATTTTTTAAGATTTGCTTTGTGTCCTAATATATGGTCTATTTTAGAGAATATTCCATGTGCTGCTGAGAAGAATGTATATTCTGCAGCATTTAGATGAAATGTCCTGTGTATATCTGTTAGGTCCATTCCTTCTATAACCTCATTTAGTCCAGATTCCTCTTTGTTTATTTTTTCCTGGAATGACTGTCAACTGATGAACGTGGGGTGTTGAAGTCACCCACTACCCCTGTGTTTGGTGTTATCTGTGACCTTAGTTCTAATAGCGTTTATTTGATGTATTTGGGGGCCCCCATGTTAGGTGCATATATGTTTAGGATTGTAATGTCCTCCTGTTGGAGGGTGCCTTTAATCAATAAAAAGTGGCCTTCCTTATCTTTCTTAACTAATGTTGGACTGAAGTCTACCTTGTCAGATATTAGGATAGCAACCCCTGCTTGTTTTCTAGGTCCATTTGCTTGAAACACCATTTTCCAACCTGTCACCCTAAGATAGTGTCCATACCTTGTAGAAAGGTGGGTATCTTGGAGGCAACAAATTGAAGGATCCTGCTTTTAACCCAGTCTGCAAACCTATGTCTTTTGGTTGGGGCATTGAGGCCATTGATATTAAGAGATATTATTGAAAGGTGTGTAATCATTTTTGCCATTTTTTTTGTAGTTCTTCTGGTTTTATCTTTGCTCTTTTGTGTTAACTAGTATTTGAGTATTGTTTGTTTTTTCCCGGTTCCTTATATGTGTGCTTTTCTTTTTCTTCAGCATGGAGGATTCTTTGAAATATTTTCTGTAGAGCTGGTTTTGTCATCAAATAATCCTTTAGCCTGCTTTTGTCATGGAATGTCCTTATTTCTCCGTCTATTTGAATGGATAGCTTTGCAGGATAAAGTAACCTTGGTTGACAGTTGTTATCTTTCAGAACTTGGAATACATCACTCCACGCCCTTCTGGATTTTAAAGTTTGTGTTGAGTAATCTGATGTAATCCTGATAGGCTTGCCTTTGTAGTTAACTTGATTTTTATCTCTGACTGCTTTCAATATTTTCTAGGAGAGGTTCTTTCCATGTTTTGTCTGGCTGATGTTCTAAAGGATTCCTGTATCTGCATTGGCACCTCTGTCCCAATTTGGGAGAAGTTTTCTTCTATGATTTTGTTGAAGACACCAACTATGCCTTTGGAGTGAAATTCTTCTCCTTCAACTATGCCCTGAATTCTTATGTTTGATCTTTTTATAGTTCCCGAATATCTTGAAATTCCCACTCATACTTTTCTATTAGTTTGTCTTTCTCTTTGTTGGACTGTATTAGATCTGCCACTTGGTCTTCTAGCTTAGATATTCTGTCCTCTCCTTCATCCATTCTACTGCTGAGATTGTCTACAGAGTTTTTTATTTCATTAACTGTGTTCTTTATTGCTAGTAATTCTAACTGTTTTTTTTTATTATTTCTATTTCCTTATTTATGTCTAGTATTGACCTCTTTATTTCATTAAATTGACGTCCTGTGTCTTCTTTGCTTCCTTTGATTTCTTCTTTGAGTTCTTTGAACATATTTATAATCATTCTTTTGAAATCTTTCTCAGGCATTTCCTCCAAGTCGTTCTCACTGGAGGTCATTTATGATGCATTAATACTTTTTGGTGGATTTATATTGTCTTGATTTTTGGTGTTTCTTGTGTTATAATTATATATTTTTGCATCTTGGATTATTTTATGATTGGAATTTCCAGTTATCTGGGTATTAAGAGATGTATCAATCAATCTGATGTTATATATCTTCAGGGTAGGAGCTTAAGGTGCTAGGTGTGGCTCTGAAGACTCAGAATATCTACAAACATGACTCTAGGTGTTGGGTGTGCCTGCTATGAGAGTATTCAAATAGGCTAATGGGAACAAACTACAGGCAGATTCTAAAATTTAACTAAACAATGTACACTTTTTTAAATTTTTTTGTTCAGTTTTTTATTTATTTATTTATTTGAGAGTGACAGAGAGAGGAAGAGGCAGATAGAGAGAAAGAGAGAGAATGGGTGCGCCAGGGCTTCCAGCCACTGCAAACGAACTCCAGACGCAAGTGCCCCCTTGTGCATCTGGCTAACGTGGGTCCTGGAGAATCAAGCCTCAAACCGGGGTCCTTAGGCTTCACAGGCAAGCGCTTAACCACTAAGCCATCTCTCTAGCCCTACAATGTACACTTTTAATGAAAAACCACACAGATTATTTATCCAAGCATAGGTATTATGACAACCAGATCCTCTGTCTGTCCCTTAGGCTGTGTGGTGCCTCATCCACTCCCTTAATCCTGACAACAAGGCAGTTAAGATTTATGGTCTATAGAGCATTCCAAGTCAGCTTGTGACAAGGTGAGACCCTTCCCTAATGTATAACAGAAGAGTAAACAAAGCCACTATAATTCAAGAAGCAACAAATAACAAGCCCAAAATACAGCTTTTTTAAGAATGGCAAATTTGACCATCCATCCGATTTAACATGTAATTTCTCCTGATATGGATGGTGCACTTAGAACTTCTGGATCAGGCCTATATACCAGGTTTATTAGGCAGGTACTGACTTGGTGTAATCCCAGTTACCTTTTGGGATGATTTTGGTCTCAGCTGCGCTCTTGATTGGGTCCCTCTTTGGTGCTCTGTCAGTTCAAGTAGGCATGGCCAGGTCCCTAGACCACTGCTCTGTTCCCCAGGGCTGGCCACTGGCAGTGGGGGAGGGGGAGGGAGCCGATGCTGCTCTAGTTCGCCTGCTGTTCCATGTGTTCTACCTTGTGATCTGCTCCTCTGTTCACTGCCATTCTCCTTTCACATTTCTTGAGTTTGCAGAGAGCTCCGGTGTGAGTGGAAAATCCCCTCACCTGGCTTTTCCTGTGGCTCAAGCTGAGCCTGGCGGCTGGCTGGCGCACCTTGGCCAAGGCACGAGCCCCGCCGGAGCAGCTTCTGCCAGCCCATGTGGGCTCTGGATGCTCTGGATCTCTCCTACTTCTCCACTGCTGTTTCAATTTCCTATACACCTCACTTTTTAGTAAAAGTATGCATTTTGCTAGGTTTTTCTGGCTTTTTCCCTCCTAGGCTGCTTTGGTGTGGTACTACACCCTATTTTTTTTTTTTTTTTAAGGTAGGGTCTCACTCTAGCCCCAGCTGACCTGGAATTCACTCTGTAGTCCTAGAGTGGCCTCGAACTCCAACATTATTTTATTTTCAAACTTTATTTTAACATCTTTCTAAGAACCAGTTCTTAAGTTTCTGTGAAATTGCAGAAATGCAGTGATCAGAAATTCATGATCCCGTTTCCATTTTTCTGTGTCCATGATTGAATAGTCATTGTGACGTTAACTCCTATGAGGTTAACTTGTCTTCCCATGACAAGCTCTGTGATATGATGAGTGAAACAAAAACTTCAGGATTCTGAGGCCTGAATTCAAGTTATATTCCAAATCTAGAGGACATTTTAACTCACACTTGACAGTTACCGTCTACTAGTTTTCTGATCTTTACAGTAGACATAGTACTTTTAAGGATATTCGTGGGGAAGAAAATGTCTATCTCACTGCATGCACTTGATGATCAGCATCCATGAATATCACCTATATGGGCATTATTAGGATGATTTTGATTCATTACTCTAGTAAGAGGACAAGATACAGTACATTATTAAAGCAGGGGTGGCCTTATGTAAAATAAGCATATTAGTGCTCTTTGACCTCATTTGTAGCATTCATGTCAAACAAATGTGCTATTACAGTACATGTCATCTTTCTGTCAGTTGAGAGGGAGAAAAGATTTAATAGCAAAACTTCATCATTCAGGAATAAGGGCTGGAAGCAACTCATTTTATAATAAATATCAGATTCAACAAAAATTGTCTAATCTAATTATGCCTAGCAGCAAAAGAAATAAAAGATTTACAATATATGAGGAGTGAGGTTATAGGACATCATAACTATATTGCTAAGAATGAAGAATGGATACTCTCAGGTAATTAACACTGTGCTAAGCTTGTTTTTTCCCCCACTTATATTTTGTTTATTTTCTCCTAGTATTTTCTGAAAATAAACTTTGGTTTGAGAATTATACATTTTCCCTCCCATGGTAGTTATTGCCTCAGGATAATGACTAATATTATGATTTTACTGTTATGTTACATATGGTATTTAATACAAGAGTAACTTCTGTTACAGTGGGCAGATTTAAAATGTTTTGCCTTAGCCATTTTGAAAAATATTCTACACTTGTCCATCTTATTCCATTGTGCCTTATGACAATGGAATTGGCAATAGCATGCTATGGATGTCACTCTGATAAATACATAATGTTGAAAATAAAGCCTAATGAGGTGCTTTTAATTAATCAACATGTTCATTTTGATAGCTTGAGATTTTCTTAAAACTTATAAGGAAAAAAAATGAATGATGGTCATGCAAAATATCTACAGTTAAAATAATATACATGTAAATATATTCATATATATGGTTATGTACATATAAAATAATATCACATACATTCATATAATTCATATGTTATACATCTATACACAATTATACAAATTGAATATGAGGCTTTGTGCATACTGGACAAGATCTCTGCCACTGAGTTTCTAGCCTTATTTGGCCTATTTAATCCAATGAAATTATTCTGAGGTTCATCCATTATTTGTATGTTACTAACAGTCAATTTTATTTTTAAACAGTATTTCATTGCATTGGCTCACTACATCTGTTTATCTATTTACCACATGGACACTTGAGTTGTTTCCAACTGTGGCTATAACAAATACAGCTCTCATGTGCATTCGTGCACACATTTCTGTATGCATAGTTTCATATTCCTTGTGCTGTTAAATAAAGTTGTCTTCCTATTTTCACTGTACAATAGTACATTATTCTCCTGCATCCTTACCAGAAGAGAGCTGACTTTGTGTTGAAAAATTCTCCTTTGTGTTTGCTGAGAGAACTACTCTGGAGTGGATACTGGGTTTTGTCAGTTGTTTTATCAGTGTCTCTTGAGATGATCACATAGCCTATGTGTTTATTTTGTAATACAGTGAATAACGTGACTTGATTTTTTATGCTGACACAGCATTTTTCAAGTTATTTTTTTTTTGTTTTTCTTGTCAAAAATTTTAACATAGTAATTTCTCACTGAACTCCTACCAAACCAGATATCCAGAGACACAGAGGCTCCCAAGATCTCATCACTGAAGTAGACCTAAAACAGACCTAACATGGCCCAGGGAATTTGTGGAAGTAGGGGTAGAAAGATTGTTAGAGCCACAAGTTGGGACATTATGCACAGAGACATTGCCTCTTCCCCATAACTGATGGCTAACCCCACAATGCAGGACCCACATTCTCCAACAAGGAGGGTCCCTGTGGAGGGGGGAGGACAGGGAGGAAGCTAACGATGGTACCAACTTGGCTATGTACACACTGTGAACCTAACAAATAATAATAATAAAAGAATCAATGTTCTGGGGTGGAGAGATGGCTCATCAGTTGAGGCACTTGCCTGCAGAGCCAAAAGACCCAAGTTCAATGAGCCAGGCCCCACGAAAGCCAGATGCACAAGGCGGCACATGTGTCTGGTATTTGTTTGCAGTGGTCATAGTGTGCCTATTTGCTCTTTCTCTGTATCTACCTCTCTCTCTCTCTCTATCTCTCTCTCTCTCTCTTTCTCTCTCTCTCTCTCTCTCTCTCTCCCACACACACACACACACACACATAAATAAATAAATAGGAAAAATAATAGGCCATTGAGGTGCATATTTTCTTGAATTTTGATATTTGTTGTCTTTCTAGAAAATTGTCAATTTTGTTAATGTTGCCAATTATATTGCCATCAGTTTTTCCATTCACTGTACTTTAAACATTTGTATGATCTGTCGCATGAAGGTTACGTCTGTTCTCATGTCAGTCTCACTGGAGACTATCCAAGTTGTTTGTATACTCATTAAGCTAGGGGGTAGATTCACAGACCTTGATCTGTTATTTGGCTTTTTACTATCCCATTAATTTATTTTTATTATGATATATCTGATAGTATTTGTCCTGATGAACTATTTATGTATATTTGTAACATGTACAACTGAAGGAAATCTTTCGATATTGCTTATATTTTCTGAAACAAGCAGTACTAAATCCTACTCTAGCTGCAAACTCAAAACTACATGTGCTATATTTCTATTGAGATTGAAATGCCTTATCCGTAATTTCAGTTTGCATTTATGCATTGCTCCCTGCAGTATTAAAATATTTTGTATGGTTTTCAAATATTTGTGGATATTCTTTATGTACATTTTGTTATTGGTATCAATTTTAAATCAACTATAATTTGTCTAATGGTCTTAAAAATGATTCTCTTTTGAAAATACTATTGCATTTCTAATGAATGTTTATCTTGTATTATAGGATAGACCTTTTATTTTATTTCATTTATTTGCAATCAGAGAGAGAGGTAGAGAGAGAAAAGAGACAGAGACAGAGAGAATGGGTTCACCAGAGCCTCCAGCCACTGTATACGAACTTCAAATGCATATATATCCTTGTATATCTGGCTTACATGTGTACTGGGGAATCAAACCTGGGTCCTTTGGCTTCACAGGCAAGTACCTTAACCACTAAACCATCTCTACAGTCCCTTGGACAGACTTTGTAGTAGATGTTAATTAGGTTTGATAGATTGATAGGATTCTTCAAGTGTTCTTTAGCTTCATTTTCTACTTATTTCCAAAATCACTTGTTGAATGTGCAGATATGAAATCTGACAATAATTGTGGATTTACCTATTTTCACTGTTTTAGTTAAGTTTTCCTTTATGTACTTGAGATATATTACATGTTTACAATACTCTATTGTCACATATATATATATATATATATATATATATATATAATCAGTATATATATTCTGAACAAAATTTGAAGTAAGGGAAGATGGGTTTTACAATATTCATATTTTATATATTTTATATTTTTATTCCTATTTCATATTTTACTAATTCCTTTCATTTTTCTGTTTACCATTTTTATTTGTGTTCAGCAAGATTGAAAATTATAGGAGTTTTTTGTTTAATTATATGCATATGTAAGATTGTGAACACATAATTATAACATGAAATATGTATGTACCCTGGAATAACTTGCATGCATCATTTAATACACTGCAAAACATATGCACTTTTAATTAAGCTCTATGATGTTCAATATATGACCAGAAGAATTATGTCTTGAGTAGCCAATTCTATATACAGTCACAAAGTAGATTTTATAAACATTTATAAATCGTGCACTGGCTACCCTGCATGTGTGTATGAAAAAAATGTTTGATTCTAAAATCTTTTATGATGTAATTTAATTCTTGTTCAAAGCAATGCAACAGTGTGAATACCTTACAACACTTCATTGGTGGTGAATTAAAGGTAGGGCTTATCAAGTTCTTATCAACTGACTCAGAGTGTTCCTGACAGGATGCAAAGAAACCATGGAAAATTAGAGCAGCAGTCTTAGTCAGAGTGGCAGTACGGGGAAGAACTGCATCTACAGAGTGCAGGGCCTCTGCTCCTCACGCCAGCCAGATCAGCCGTGTACTTGTTTCCAGGTGTGGGGCAAGACACTAACCATCAACGGGCTGCAGACGTTTGCGGTAGTAGTTCTCATAGCATGCAATAGGGAAAATTGGGAAGATGTACTTTCAGAATAAAGGACCCTGCTTATAAAGTAATTGCGTGGCTCTTGTGTAAGTGACAAAATAGATCAGGAGGTGTACACCAGGGTCTGGGGTATCGACTTATGGTGTTAACTGCAAATGTGTTGGGCCCCATTCACTGCTATCACGGGATGCCTGGAACCCACCGGCAGCAAGTTGGACAGGCCCAGTGTGGAGCTTGTCTTCCCGTCGCTGGGACAAAGCCCTGCACAGAAGCAACTTATGGGAGGAAAGCATTTATTTCAGGGTTACAATTTGGGGGAGAAGCTTCGTCATGATGGAGGAAAGAATCCGGCTCACAACATCACACACAAAGCACAGCGAGCACAGCACGACGGTTCTGAATGGCTCAGACTGGGCATCCACTCTGAGACCCAGCTCCTAAGTAAGTAGGAAGCTGAGATACAGATACTCAAGACAAGGGGACCCTGGTGTTCAAACCACCACTGCTACCAAATCATCTCTAGACAGTTAGTCAATGATTCTAGGCCACTGAGAAAAACACGAATGCATGTGTTGGACTATTTCATACGTCTACCTTTTGTTTGTTGAAAAGTAGTTATGGGACAATGTATTACATAAAAATTGGGTCCTTTGCTGCAGAAAAACCAATTATTGTGTATATAACTGCTTCATTGCTTCCTGATTCAAGAAATGTAGACATTTTATGTTAGATTTAAATCTACTCTTCCAATCTATGTATATATACATATATATATATATATTCTTTCTTTATTTCTTTTTTCTTTTTTTTTAGAAATTTGTCACTTTCTTCTTTTTTTGTTTGTTTTTTTATTTTATTTATTTATTTATTTATTTATTTTAATTTATTTATTTCAGTGCGACAGACAGAGTGAGAAAGAGGCAGAGAGAGAGACACAGAGAGAATGGGCACGCCAGGGCCTCCAGACACTGCAAACGAACTCCAGACACGTGCACCCCCTTGTGCAACTGGCTAATGTGGGTCCTGGGGAGCTGAGCCTCGAACCGGGGTCCTTAGGCTTCACAGGCAAGCGCTTAACCACTAAGCCATCTCTGCAGCCCTCTTTCTTTATTTCTTCTTGTTCTTTTCTTTTTCTTTTTTTTTTTTTTTGAGGCAAGGCCTCTCTCTCTCTAGCCTAGGCTTACCTGGAACTCTCTAAGCCCCCTGCCCTTGAACTAACTGCAATCCTCTTACCTCTGCCTCCCAAGTGCTGGGATTAAAGGTGTTTGTCACCATGCCTGGCTACCTGGATTTTTTTAAAGTTCCATTTTGATGTTTATATTTTATTTGTTACTATGCTTGTTTCTTAGTACATATTTTTTGTTGTGTCATTAAGCTAACACATTATATATACCCAATATTTATATTCAACTTTTTCCTTCTTAATGGCTTAAATTAAATTAGAAACATTTGTCCCTTTATATTTCTCTTAATCATGCCTATTTATTTTCATAAAATATTTCTTAAGTAGAGATTTTGAATCACATAAATTATTACAATGTTTATTTGAACCCAGAAATACAATTCCAAAACAGAACAGAAGGGTAAAACACATGGAATTTTCCATATTTCCCCAATCATATTCCTCACTTCTGTCCCATTAAGATAACATCCTAATGCTCTCTTTTATGATTGGTCAGATGTTCTTCTTTTTTCCACATCTCCCTCTCCCCAAAATAATTCATTTTTAATTACAAAAGCATAGTGATATTTAGATTCCAAAGATAATCATTCTTTCCTTTTTGTGTGCAAAATAATTTGTCCCTTTTCCTCTATATCTGTTGTTTCTCATGTAAAATGTTTGCCATTCCCTCCTTATAGACAAGATACCTTCCATGAGCTACTTTTGAGTTTTTCCTGTCTTTATTTTTCAGAAGATAATTGTGGATACACTGTTCTCTATATCTCTTTACATTTGCACTCTCATGGTCTTACTTTTTTTCTTAAACTATAGATATATAACTTTTAGCTTTTTATTTATGTTTCAAACTTATTTCACAAAATTTTTCAGTTCTGCCCTCTCCTCCAGGGACTTCACTGTGATAAAAGTAACATTTTTTTTTTTTTATTACAGCCCCACAGGTTACTATGTTTCTGATCATAGTTTTTTATTTTGGTTTTGGTTTTTAGTTTTAATTCTCTTTTATTGTATTTTATTCACTTTATCTCTGCTGTTCATGTGTGTAGTTTCTAATGCTATATGATTCAAGAAATTGAATCTGTCCTATCCATTCTAGTATTTAATCTTTCAATATGGAATTTTGTACTTTATCATTTTTATATTTTGATACTTGATTGAAAATTGTTCTTTATTAGTTCTAATTTGCTTTATTTTCATCTTATATTTCCTATGCATGTTTAATTGCTCATGACAGTATTCTCTCGTGGTTATTTGAAAATACTTTCTGGGAATTCTAAGACCTCTGCTATGCCTGATTAGCCTTTTTATTTAGCTCACTAGCTTCTGATTTAGGTTTGATTAATGACCTTTGTTTGAAATCTGAACCATACAAACTTGCATAAACTTTTGCTGCTAAGTCTTTGATACTTTTTACGTTACTCAGGTTTCTCTAGAGAAACACAACCAGGACAATCACTATCGGTTAGGAAGGAGATTTATTAGATTGGCTTATATATGGGCTGAACGGTCCATAAAACTATGTTTACAGTTTTGCAAGCCATCTTTTAGAACAAGGTTTGAAATCCTCCCATATTCTTCCCACAAATGAGTTTCAAATGACCAAAGCCACATAGTCAGGCTTTAGCTGCAGTGACCCCATTCCTCTGTTCCCAATTTCCTGTTGCAGTTACCTTATAGTTGCTAGAACAAACACAGGGTGTTAGAAAGACAAAGGAAGGTCCAGACTGGTTTAGTCCAACTCTTGTTGTGAACTAGCTGGGTGGTACAAGAATAGTTTCCCTTTCCTTCCTAAGGGCACAAGCATTATGATATGATCCCACTCCACTAGACTCCCATACCATCTTCTAAAATTGCCATATTAAGGAACAACTTTCCAAACCATGAATATTTGTGGTGCAAACTGCATCTAATTCCTCTGGAAAAAAATATCAGTTAATATCATTATACTTTCAAGTCTTCGAAAGATAAATTAAAATACTGTGGAAATTTAACTATATTATTATCATCTTATTTCTAAATTCATATTTAGTTTTATTTAATGAGAAATTTTAGGATTCTGCATGTTAATTTAGAATTTATGGTTATATGGTGCTTCAGCCCTGAACATTTTATCCTAGGCAGACTAATTTTTTTTAATTACTTATGTACATACTCAGGGTGTAAACAGCCATGTTGGTACCATAGTTAGCCTCCTCCCTGTCCTCCTTGTGGATTATGGGTCATGCATTGTGGGGTAGCCATCAGTTATGGGGAAGAGGCAATGTACCTGTGCATAATGTACCAACTTGTGGGTCTAACACTCTTTCAGCCCCCTTTCTATGAATTTTTCTGAGCCATGTTGGGTTCCTTTTAGGTCTACTTCAGTGATGAGGTCTTGGGAACTTCTTAAGAAGTGACTAGAATCCATTTTTTTGAGATTAAAGGCACAAATTTGTTTACTGATTTTATTTTATATTTTTTTAAATATTTATTTATTTATTTATTTATTTATTTATTTATTTATTTATTTGAGAGATAGAAAGTGGGGGGAAGAGAATGGGCACACCAGGGCCTCCAGCCACTGCAAATGAACTCCAGATGTGTGTGCCCCCTTGTGCATCTGGCTTACGTGTGTCCTGGAGAATCGAACCGGGATCCCTTGGCTTTGCAGGCAAATGCCTTAACCGCTAAGTCATCTCTCCAGCCCTTATTTTATACTTTTAAACACACTGGATATATAACTGATTGTCCTTATTGGAAACGATTTTATTTTCCTTTGCTATAATGGGTGATCATATTTCTTCTCTTAATGTATTTATTTATTAGAGAGAGTGAAAGAGAGAGAGAGAGAGAGAGAATGGGCATGCCAGGGCCTCCAGCCACCACAAATGAACTCCAGATACGTGTGACCTCTTGTGCATCTGGCTTATGTGGGTCCTGGAGAATCAAACCTGGGTCCTTTGGCTTCGCAGGCAAATGCCTTAATGGCTAGGCCATCTCTCCAGCTCTGATCATATTTCTTGTAAGAACTATTATTTAAAAATATTTCTAGGTTTTATACCTGGATAGGTTCACCCAGAAATAGAATACACTCACAAAAATTTTCTCGTGCCTCTGAGGAGGAAAAATTCAGTTTTCAGCAAGGAAAGGCATTAATACAGAGAAACTCTATGGGTACTGTTATGTGCACCCAATTGGACTGGCAGTACATTGCCAACAAGGGCTCTTTCCTATCTGATAAGATCCCTCTCTCACTGTATCAAAAATGACAAGCCAAGATATCAGAATTCAGATATGGAAAAACACAGGAATTTCTCACAGTTATATATAGAAAAAAGCTCTTGGCAAGCTCCCTGCCCACATTGATTTTCTAAGTTTTCCATTAATATTCTTCCAGACACAGCTTATGGTCATGTTTCCCCCAAATCTATTCTGGAGTATACGTAATACAAGTGCATGTTTCTGGCCTCTCTGAAGACAGAAATTATATTTGATTGAGGAAAGTCCATGGAAATTGAGCCTCATTTGGTGTAACCAGATCACATCTCACTCATTCATATATAAGGATTCAAACATGTACTTTATATCAATAACTATTAAGCTTTAAAAATATCCTCCAACCATCTCCAGTGAAGGAATTTAGAATGAACCAGTAATCTGTGAAAAATAATTAGTATTTAGAATACAGTTGTTAATTTAGCATTTTACTCCAAGATGGGGTTTGAGCCAATAGCTACTGGTGTTTCAGACAGAGTAAGGCAAACTGTGTGGTTAACTATAATGCTTCAGTAAGATATCTGAGAGCAAACCTATCAGTGTGAGCTTCTGTTCATATTTTACTCATATAATCAACTTGAAAATTGGAAATTGAATTTGATGAATTTCAAGATATTTGGCTGGAAATTTATGGGTTCTGTGAATCAGACTGAAGATGATTTTTGACAATTATTAAAGACTTCATTAACAGGTGCTTGCAGTTTATTGATTTTTTTAAATCAAGTTGTAGACCTTATTACAAATTAAAAATGGAGTTCTTTAAAACCCAAACTTGACCAAATATGAAACAATTTAAAAACCTTTCAAGGTGTGTTGAGTATATCCTGGCTTAAAAAATGCATGTTTTTGATTACAAAAAGATATCCTTATATAAAAATAAAAAAATCCTTATGCTGCATATTCAAGGCATATTGTTCTAATTTATTTTGTCAATGGGCAAAAGGGAAGCACTTAAGATCTTCAGGTACAATCTTTGTTCATTTCTTATTATTGGTGACCATCTTTACCTCATCCAGGTTAGTCATCGAAGAAGAAATGAGTATGAAACTCCAGTAATAAAGATGATTCTTTTTCTTTTTTTATTAATTAGTTTTTTAGTCAGTGAATACAGTCAAGTTGGTACCATTATTAGCCTCCTTCCTGTCCTCCCCCCGCCCCCGGCCCCTCCTTGTTGAGGTATATGGGTCATGCATTGTGGAGTTAACCATCAGTTATGGGTAGGAGGAAATGTCTCTGTGTATCATGACCCAATGTGTGGCTCTGACATTTTTATGCCCCCTATTCTGCAAATTTCCCTGAGCTATGTTGGGATCATTTTAGGTTTGTTTCAGTAATGAGGTCTTGGGAGCCTCTGTGTCTCTGGATATCTGATTATTTTAATATTTTGTACATTGTGTTAGCCTGTTTTTATTTGGAAGGGGGTAGTCAAACATCCTTACAGAAATTTAGTCTTCCAAAACTGGAAAAATATGGTGATGGGAGCCAGGCCAAAGAATTAATGAGAGTTTAAAGTAGCTTGGGAACCTTTGTCTGCCATTGGATGCCTTTTGCCTCTGGTATATTGAAATACTTTGCATTCTCAAAGCAACACTAACTCTTTTCTATAGTTTGTTACCTACATGAGGAACGTTCTCTGTTCTTCATTTCTTTCAGCTTCAGCTGTATCTAACACTTATGCATACTACTAACACTAGTCTACTAATTTTAATTTGAAATTTGAAATCCTTTTATACAGTCCCTAGCATCTGGGCACAAGTCCATCATGGTACTCTGCCCCAGTACTGTCACAATAATTCATCCATTTGCTTCTCCACAACTCTGTGTTTTTTAAAAAATATATTTTATTTATTTATTTGAGAGGGATAAAGAGGCAGAGACGGAGAGAGAGAGAGAGGGGTAGGGAGAGAATGGGTGCACCATGGCCTCTGGCCACTGCAAATGAACTCCAGATGCATGCATGCCTTTGTGCATCTGGCTTATACGGGCCCTAGGGAATTGAAAGGGGATCCTCTGGCTTTGAAGACAAATGCCTTAACCGCTAAGCCATCTCTCCAGCCCAATTCTATCCTTTTTATCCCTGTCCATCTCCAAAGTCAGAGCCAGTTCTTCCCATATTGAATGCTTCAACTAACTGCTGTTGACAAAATGCGAAGCAATTCTTATCCTTTCATAAACAAATAAATTTCTAACAACATAAAGTAGGTATTTCTGCAGATGTCTGATTAAATATCCACCAACTATATGAGTATGTCTGGAAATAGAGGTAAAATAAGTTCAGACAGCCTGTGCTTTCCTTTATAGTATAACGTAGGAATCACAATATGTGAGAGGCTGCAAAAATAATAATAATTCTATGAAGGGAAAATGACCAAGGTACTGTGTTAGGCATAATCGTTTTAAGACTAAATTGATGTGAGCGGTACACTAAATTTTGTTCTGTGGTGTTTTGGAGAGGTTTTCATAGAATGAAGAAAACTCCATTTCATGTCTGGTGTCTGCATCACATCTAAAGACATATTTGTTTCCTTTATTGCTTGACAGGCTCATCGTCTCCTCTCCAGCACTATATGCCAGCAAGTGTGCATGTAAGCCAATGTGAAATACACAGCAGGAATTTTCCTCAAAACATAGAACACACTGAAATACTCCCCCCTCTCTCTCACTCTCTCTCTCTCTCCATATATATATATATATATATATGGCCATCAAGGCTGAAAATCCTCAGACTATTCAAAATTCATTTTGTGTGAGTATGTGTGTTTAGAATATGTACTTGGAGTGAGTGATATATGGTATATGCACATGTGTACTGAGGAGATGTCATATGTCATGTGTGATGTGTGGCAGTGCATGCGGAGGCCAGATGCGAATTTTGGATGTCTGCCCCTGCTGCTCAACCACTCATTTTCTTGAGATGAGGACCCTCCCTCAACCCAGTACTGCATTATTCAAAAAGTCCCAGCAATTTTCCAGTCTCTGCTACATTTTGGACTAGGGTTACAGATGTGCATGGCCAGGCCATGTTTTTCCCTGTGTTCTGGGGAGTCAAACTTGGTGGTCTATGGCTGAGAGACCCACATACTTAAACAAGCACACTTAATGGCCAAGCCAGCTCCCTAGCTTCAGCCATTTCTTTTTAACTTTACTTTCTTCAATGTCACGAAACTTAAATGATTTTAATAGTTTATAAATCATGTTTTTAGAATATCTTTCAAAATTGTTCATACTGTTCCTATTTTTTTTTTTTAATTTTGTTTTTTTGAGGTAGAGTCTTGCTCTAGCCCAGGCTGACCTAGAATTCACTATGTAGTCTCAGGGTGGCCTCAAACATACAGCAACCCTACTACCTCTGCCACCAGAGTGCTGGGATTAAAGGTGTGCACCACCACACGGGACCAGTTCCTATGTTTCTAACATCATGAAATCACATAGATTATTCAGTGCTTTCCAAACAGCTATCACTGATTTTGTTGTTGTTATGTCACTTAAATGATTCTTCACCCTATTTGTCACAGGAAGTCTCACCTTGCTGGGACAAACCTCCAAACCAGCATTTATTGGAGGAAGGGGATGTAATTGAAGCTCATAGATCCAAAGGAAGTTCTATAGTGGTGGAAGAAGCTAGAAGCTGCCCCCCTTTACACAGATCCAAAGAGACAGAGAAATAACACTGGTAGCATCACAAGCAAGCACACTCCAGGAATGCCAGACAAACTGGAACTTCCAGATATGCCCCCAAACACACCTTAAGGCTGGATCTTAGCATATGCCCGCATTGGCACCTCTTCCATCCAGGCAGCTGGAAACCAATAAGCTTTAATAAAACTGAGTCTACTGGGGGACATGCATTCAAACTACCACATTCAACCCATGGCTCCCAATAGATTCATAACCATCTAAGCTGTAAATTGTATTCAGTCCAACTTCAGAGGTCCCCATACTCATTTCTTACTTAGATGCCTGTATCATTTCTACCCTCTCCATAAACTTGATGTCCTAATAACTTTTTTCTCTTGCTCACTGTCTAAGGTTAATGCTACTAGTAAAACAAAATAAACTACATGGTTTAACATTGTAGTAAATGCCACAAAAATCAAAGCTTGAGTCTCATTTGATGGAATGAGATTAGATGGAGCACTTATAATTTCTGGTCTGAGTATTATTTTCACATTCATGGGAATAATCAACATCCCCCTGTCTTCTGTGAGTTTGCTTCATTATTATTATTTTAAAATTCTTATTATGATTATGATTATTATTGTTATTGTCAAATATATTTCATATGGATACATCATGTGCTAGGATCCTCATTTCCCTCTTCCCTGCCCCCATTCCACTAGGGACCCTCCTCAGTGGGGGTTGCAGGTATTCCCCATGGGGTGGTAGGTTATGTGAGCAGCATTCAGTTATTTTCAGCGAGGGGAGAATACCCCTGGGCATGATGTCTCAATCTGTAGTTCTTACAATCTAACCCTCTCCCACAAAATTCCCTGAGCCATGGTGGGTGAGTTTTAAGTCTACTTCAGTGATAAGCTCTTAGGAGCATCTGGATCTCTGCTTTGGTAGGTTTTGAGTATTCTCAGCTTCTGTCTCCTACACCCTGGTGCTGACTATCAGGTTCACTATGGGAGCAGCACTCTTGCTCATCTCCCCAATTCCTCTGTGGTTTCAGCTGTGACTTGGCTGAAGTATGAGGAGTAGTTTATCTCCTTGGGTCTCACAACCTTCTGAAAAAGAAAATATTCTCCAAAGGAGAGTGAAGTCAGCATAGTTTAAATGAGATAAGCATTATTAACTTAGAAAGAATTTCATGTATGTAACCTGTCTTTTACCCAAAGACTAGTGAGAGTTTGGCACTGAAGAGCTTAATCTTGGTTGAAGGAGGACAGGAGAAAGCTAGTTTTTTATTTTATTTTATTTTATTTTATTTTAATATGCAATCAACCAACCAAGAACCAAGGCCAAAATGGAACATGGGTGCCAACTAGCCTGTCTTGGTAGGACTAGAACGTGCGTCTGATCCAGTCTCACAAAAGATGGTTGCAAATAACGCTTCTCAGAAGCATCTTCATCTCTTCCTTAGCTTAGCATATCTGGGTGGGCTAGCTACTCCTGGGTCAGCCTCTTGAGTCCTCAAACCTATCGGATCTCTCCCTTACACACCCGAGGCTGATGTGATGCTTATCCTAACTGGATATTTAGTCCACAACAAAGATAACTGCTTGCTTAATTTCTTGTTGACCCGCTTTTCTTCTCACATCTCCTTGATCTTCCAGTTCTTGTTTTAGTTACTTCTCCCCCTGGGAAGGGGGGAAATTTTCCTTTATTCTTGGTATATCAAAGACAAACCCAAAGTTCTTTGAGCAGACCTATACGGAGCCCAGTCAATCTGCGCTAAACCAAAGATAGTCAGAGGGAAAAGACTTGAAAGAAAAAAAAAGTCATATGTGTGTGTGTGTGTGTGTGTGTGTGTGTGTGTGTGTGTGTGTGGTATGTATTCTATCTTGGACAGCTGTTCCTTATCATTTACAAGGCTGTCAACTTCTGCCTTTGGCTGGATACTATTACTAGAGTCACAAAGTTAGGCTTTTAAAGGATACATCAGAAGTTAGGTATCTTGGCTCATGCTTGCAATAGCAGCATGTCAGTGGTTGGGCCTGGAACATCAAGAGGTCAAGGTTAACCTCAGCTACGTAGTAAGTTCAAGGCTGTCCAGGGCTACATAAAAATACATATTAAATTAGGCATTGTTTCTGCTTAAAACCATCCAATGGCACGCATATAAGTAAATCAGAGAGACCAAAAGTGAGGTGAATTCCAGAACTTAAACCTGCATGTTACAGATCTCCTTTCTGTTTCATTC
This sequence comes from Dipus sagitta, assembly GCA_036346955.1. Taxonomy (NCBI): domain Eukaryota; kingdom Metazoa; phylum Chordata; class Mammalia; order Rodentia; family Dipodidae; genus Dipus; species Dipus sagitta. The sequence continues at coordinate 170,602,837 of CM070774.1, forward strand.
CCTGCTATTTTGCAGCTAGTCAGTTTATCCAAGTTATTCATCTTTTGAGGCTTTGTATGAGTAAACTTTTGTCTATACTTAGCTAGTGTATGTAATAGACTCTCAATGACTGGTTGTCAAAATGACAAAGAAATGAATATGCGTTTTGCATGCTAACGCTCGCTATGTCATTACACAGAGAAGCATCTGATCTCCCAGGAGTTACACCAGCTAAAACAGTAGCTCTACCAGAGCTGAAGGATTGCTCAACCTAATTAACATTGTGAACAAAAACTGCAGAGCAGCTCAGTGCACGTGGAAAGAAAGCATTTATCAACTCCAGTACAAAGCTTATAAGCAAGATAGCAACAGAATCTACTCTCTCATTCCTTTAATTATTCTTGCAGCCAAAAACAGGGGAACGAGGAGGAATATTGGAGACACAAGAGAGAGCACTGCTGTGGTTCTGTCCCAAAGTGTCATTCCTTCCCACCTTTTCCTCCCTCCTCCTGCCGTCTCCACACTACCTAATTCCTTCATTGCCATATTCATCTAAGTAAATAGTTCTAAGTCTTTGAAAAGTGAACTCAATCATTCTAGAGGGGAATATGCCTACATTCTAACATGGAAGAGCCTCGCTTAGTTTAATTAAATGAAAATAAAATCTCATTAATTGTTTTACATAGAGAGAAGGCAGCACAGCTGAACCCAAAAGACAACAACAGTTCACTGGAACACAAATTAACACCAACTTTGTCCCTTCATTTAATTTTTTATCTTTTGTTTCCTCCAATCATTAATTCATGTGAATTTAGTAGATAGGCCTAACGTAAAGAGAAGAATTTAGGATTCATATGAAACGATTATATGGAATCTTGCCAAAGGTTTTAGTCAATTCATTAATTAATGAAACACCAATAGATATCAACATTAGTTCAAATGAAAGTTTAATTCCCGACATTTGTATTCTCTACAGGACAAAATAGGATCATTTGCATTGCTGTGTCATTCGTGTTTCTCCAGGTTGACTGCCACTCCCCTCACCACTAAGCAGAGGCAGATGTGTACAGCCCAGCTGACTCAGGCGATCTCCAGAGACATTACTAAACAATGGTAATTATTTTGCCCACTTCCAAGAAATAGGTAATTTTTTCCTGATGATAAAATGGTAATTAGCATACAGAAGTACTGTAACTTTACAAGTTGTACTAAAAATTCATTTGAGCATGAAAATAATTTGGACATCTGTTTTACATCAAAGAAACACCATGCACATGTAACAATGTTTCGGTGTTCTCACTTGACTCGTGATATATATATATCCATTCTAAGGGATTGTTTTAAAAATAATAAAATTATTACTTTTTTTTCACCAGTGCAAGGAAACTTCCATTTGTCATCAGTCTTGACTGCAGAAATGGCATAAAAGCTCAAATAAAGGGACATACTGAAGCTCTATTTACATTTATTATTCTCCATTTTTCATTTTCACATGTCTGCATCCCGAATGTTCTGTTAAGCAAACAGAAAACTTTATTTTCTCTTTGGCAAAAGTGAGCTCACAGAACACTGCCATACACATTGTGTAAAACAGTTTCAGAGTTGCACAATAAGGCACAGAAACATAAATATCCCCATTCTCATGAGATTTCCCTTTCCATATTTTGCACACAGGCTTGCTAGTAAGCATTTGGATTTTACAGTTCTTTGTGCTTACAAATTAAGACATTTTTGGAATTTCAAATAGACTCAAATACCTTCTCATCTGAATGTCTTAAAGAATTTCTTCCTTGAACAGAAAACTGTATCCAAGGGTTATTTATTATAAAATGCCAAAATTTGAAAGATTGGCCATACAAGTCTCCATTGCTATGTCTACACTCAATTATGGAGATAAGGTAGGATTAAATCTATTCTAATAACATATGTTTTAACTATTAGCTATACATTTATTTTGTTTTACAACTGAAGTGGCTGGCCTTGGGAGATTGTTCATTTGGTAAACTGCCTGCTTTGTATGCATGAACAGTGGAGTTTGTGCTCTGAAACTATTAAAGACGAAGGCCTTTTATGATTTCGTACACTTATAATCGCAGTGCTGTAGAGACAGAGAAAGGTGGATCTTTGAGAGCCACCCTAGTCTAATCCGGGAACTCTAGAGCAATGAAAGAGTCTCCCCCCCCCCCCACCCAACAACAACGACAACAAAACTGAACAGACAGCATGTTAAGAAATGCTGACAGTTGTACTGTAATCTCCTCATGCGTGTGCGCACATGAACATGAGTACATGCATGCAAGACATGTTCAAAAAGTAAAACTGAAGTTCAGATCCTGGAAAGGGCATTGTTATTATTGCTAAGCACACACTCATTTTCATGTTTCATCAAACTAAATAAATCATATTTTTATGTTACATCTTTTCAAGAACAGTCTCTTCCTTCGCTCTGTAAAAGGGAACTTTTTCAGGATATATTTATGCAAATCACAGATCTCATTTCAAAGGGATATTTTATGCTGGAGCCAAATTTGAGTGGTAATAGCCTCTGAACACAGATGTACACTATCTACCTACCACAAACTCCAGCTTCAAGCATGGAAATTGTTTCATAAGTTTTTGTAGTTATAGAACAGAAGAAAGTGATCAATCATGGTATTTTTCAAACATATTATAGAAACATCAGTAGGCAAAGGGGCGAGATCTCAGCTGCAGATTTCAGATGCTAGTTCATGACCTTCTTAGCTCTTGGGGTAGTGGGAGCTAATGGTCTGTTAATGCATTCCACAAGGTTTTGCTTGATAATTACAACAATTTTGGTCAAACACAGAGGTTGCTATTCAGAGCCAATATCACCCAAGTTAATTTGGTTCTGTATGTACAGTATTCAAAATCTCCACAATCTCAAAGTTATGACTAGTGAGTTAGCCTTGTAGCATATATAACATAGGTGCAAACTTTCATTTTCTGGGAATATAAGTTCACAGACCTCTTCCGTTACTTTTTCTTATCATCTTGGAATAATGTAAAAGATTAATGATGGTTAATATAAACATACCCCATCTCTACCAGGGTCAAAAGCTAGATACAATTGATGCAGCAGCATTTCTAATTTTTTAATGAACTAAACATCTTGTTCTTATTAACTTAAACTTGTCTTTTGAAATGTGTAGTTATTATTCAGCTGTTATTAAATAGGTACTATTCCAATGTAATCCTGACAGATGTTTTTGTATAATTGAATAAATATCACAAGCTTTACTTATTATTTCTTGATATGCCAACAATCCATGTTGATAATAAACATTTATATCTGTTAGGATGTGGTGAAGTTAAAAAAAGGGAAAGGAAAGGAAAGGAAAGGAAAAAGAAAAGCAAGGAAATGGTTTGAATTATATAATAATAATAATTATATATATATATAATTTTTATTATTTTTATTGACAACTTCCGTAATTGTAAACAATACCTCATGGTAATTCCCTTCCTCCCCCCACTTTACCCTTTGAAAAGTATCTTCATTTTAAGAGGAAATCAAAATGGAATTTTTTGGCAGTACTAACCAACAAATTTGTTGTGTAATAGGGTTGATTTATAAGGACACAGGCAATAGACTGCCAATGCATTATGATTTATAGGTACTGTCTAAGATGTTTCTGGTATAGAGAGATGGCTTCATTTTTAAGGCACTTGCCTGCAAAACCTGAGGACTCAGTTTGATTCCCCAGATCTCACATAATCTCTCTCAGTCTTTTTAGTATTAACAATAATAATAAAATATATTTTAACATAATTTTAGGCTTAGTGGTTAAAGCACTTGCCTGTGAAGCCAAAGGTCCAGGGTGCAATTATCCCAGTATCCATGTAAGCCAGATGCATTAGGTGACACATTAGGTGACACATGATCTGGAGCTCCTGCAGTGGCAGAAGACTTGGCATGCCCGTTATCTCTCTCTGTCTGCCTTTCTCTCTCTTAAATACATAAGTTTTTTACAATGATGTTCCTACAGATTTGTGAGACTTAAAAATATATAAAATTAGATTAGTGATATAACAGAGTATTGCTCTTAAATATGTTTCATTCTTTATTTAAATGCTAATATAAGTAGAAGTGTTATAAAAAGCTCTTGTTACTTAGCTGGCTCTAAAATTGATCATTCTCTTATTTCTAATATATTTTGAAATGTCTTTGAAATATGAATGTGATTCAAGAAAAATTTAGTGCAATGATTAAGACTAGATTTTGTGCCCATGGATATAATAATTATTTTAATACAATTAAAAATTAAAGTAGATACAAATAAATTTTTCAGTATAACTTTGAAACCATGAAACTAATCAGATGTAAGTAATTATATAAAACAATGAAATTCAATTAGATATTTATTACTAATGAACTTAACAATTAAAGAACCATGATCAGCATATCACTTTGGTAGCAATGTAAGTGGATCACTACTGACAAATGGAATAGGTTGACTTTAATTCAGTATTCCTCTTCTAGATGTGGTATGTAGGTTCAATTTTTACCTAGTTCTATCTATTTGCACTATTCAATTAACTTTAATTGCATAAAATGTTTTTGGACCTGTTAGGTCAGGCATGGTTGCACATGTATTTGATTACAGCACCCAGGAGGCTAACATAGAAGGACCCTTGTGGGTTTGAGGCCATCCTAGAGCTGAGAAGTAAGTTCCAGGTCAGCCTGGGATGGACTAAGGGCCTGCCTCAAAGAAACAATCAAAAACAGGTAATAGTAATGGTGACTATTGTGGAAATAATTATCAATGACTTAATGTTTATCTCAATTATTATACTATGATTGCATTGATATTACATATGTAAATAGTTTATTCTCATATATAATTCACTAACTAATGATAACTCATTCAGTTATCGTCCACAATCTAAAGTTAGAGAATTCCTTTTACATGCTAGTAACATGCATGAACAAAGAGCTCCTGGATTGACCTGATGATGGTTGAGATAGAGAGAAAAGACGGAATAGATGAACAGACATCAAGAGAAGGAAAATGGTTATTTTGAGATCAGGGTGTTGAAAAGTGTATGGCATGGAAGAACTTGTGGGAAACTGCTGAGGTCCAGCCTCAGCAGGGCATTAGATCTAGAAGTGGACATGTGGAGTCGGGATTGTGAGAAAATAATCAGGACGAGTAGTTCAGGTGAAGTGTACTGGATGCAGAGCAAGAGCTCTGCTTCTTTATTTATATTTTTACAATACATTATATCTTTGCGAGCAAGACAAAGCAACCTATTCATGTGGCTTCTATTCTCTAAGAAATCTTGCACATTCCTCTTTTCCCTTCATTTGCCTGGCTTCTGCTTAACTCATGAACCTTTTGCCCCATTGACATTCTAATAACATCTTAAACAAAGTCAGCTGGCATTGGTGGTGCACACTTTTAATTCCAGCACTTGCAAGGGAAAGGTAGGAGGATCGCTGTGAGTTTGAGACCACCCTGAGACTACATAGTGAATTCCAGATTAGCCTGAGCTACAGTGAAACTCTGCCTTGAAAACCAAAAAAAAAAAAAAGACAACTAATATAAAAGAGAGAGGAGAGAGAGAGAGAGGCTGTAGAAGATTAAGTGTAGAAGATTAAGGTCAGTCTTCATCATACCCTCTCCAGTGTCTTGTGGCTCAGGTGTTCCCTCTAAAGGCCTGGTGAAGGTTCAGCCATTTGGTCTGCCTTTTAGGATGTAGAATTTTATGGTATCATTGCTGTTTGGGTCTAGATTTGTGTCTCCCACCCCCTCCCTTGCCCTCCCCTCCCTCCTCACCCACCCTATTGTCTAGTCCACGAGATGCTTTTTAAGGTTATTTGACCATCTGCCTTACCTTAATCAGTTTTAACAGAATAGGGTTTCACAGCAGGTATAGAAAACAAGGTAGGTTGATGGGATGTTATAGCACTAAGAAATTATTTGGGTCACTTGTGTTTAAAAAGGTTGTAAATTAAAGCAAAGATATAGTTTTATTTTAATAAATATTCCTCTTTTTCTTTGGGCTTTCAGTTTGCTTTCATTCAATGTTGGTGACATAAGAATTAGCATTATCTCCTCACATTTTCTCATAAATGTGGAATGAGAAACTAAGGTCACATACTGGCTTATGTTACTGCACCTCTGAATGCTTTTTCTTTTATATGTCACCCAAGAGTGCACATTCTGAAAGAATTTGAATTTTCAGTTTTCCAGTGGCTCCTGCAGCAGAGACTTTGTCCCTGGAATGGCACTAGGAAGAGCTGGTGGAATAAACCAAGCCCCAAGGGAAATCTTTACATGTATAGGACTGTGATGAGGCTCAGGGGATGCTCAGCTTTTCTCCTCTCTCCTTTGTCTCCCAGAAACAAAGTGAGTATTTTGGCTTTATCACATGGTACTATAATATGCTGGCTTTCTACAGGAGCAGGACACATGAAACGTAGTTCCTTCAAAACAGTGAGCCTCAGTGGTGGTTATCCATCCAACTATTTCTGGTATTTGTTGTCTTGGAAGAAAGCTAACTAAAACACATTGATATTTTCTAGGTCCAAACTTTTTCCTTTCCCAATATCTGAAAACAAATAAAGAAATAATCAAGAAAACATTAGCTGTCCATTGATATCTATAAGTAACTTCCTCTTGGCCCTACTAAGTATGGCTCTACTTGGCCCTGCTATGTAGTTCTCATACAAAGTGCTGTAGAAAAAACATTCAAAAACTGGAAAAACTACAGTAGGATTAATTGTCAAGAAGCTACATGAACAATAAATCAATTCTCTTTATTCAAAAGTCTTTCAAACAACTAAAAAGTGGAGTTGCATGAAAAATTAGCCCCATTTTTCAAAAAAGCTAACCTTTATAAAAATATGATTTTGGTATCTTTCATAAGCTCTAATAGTGACAGATCAAAGATACTGAAAATGTGAAAGTTTAAAAATCACCCTATGTGTAATAGCTAAAACATTTCTCAAGAACTTCAGGGTTTAGCTCTGCTGTTGATTGCTTCAATAATTGTATTGTTGGATTCATTTGATGGTAAAGCATCTCCTTTTCCTTCACAAAAGAAAGAATTATTTACACACAGAATCTTTATTATTCGTCTTGTTCTTGGTCATAATCAGGAGGCAAGTGATATATAATAATCATTATGCCTATGAGTTCTACAGATGAGATTTTATGACAAGTCTCTCTGATGTTAGCTAATAACTCTGGGATGTTAATAGTGAAATGTGTAGAAAGTTCATTTTCTGTAGTATCAATAAAATAATCAAAGAACTAGATAGGTTGATAGAAATCTATTTTCATGCAAAGGAAGATCAAGTGTGGTCAAGATATTATTTCTTCTCATTATGATCTACAGATTCAATTAAGACCCAATAGCAACACCAGGAAATTATTTGCGGCAATCAACAAACTAAGTTTAGCATTTATATTGATCGATGAAAGATTTGGTAAAAGCAAAAATATTGATGAAGAATGAAAAGTTGGTGGACAGATACTACTCAACTTCAAGGCTTAGTATAAAAGTACAATAATTATCTCTGTTGTATTGATGAAAGAGAGAGATACATCAATGGAACAGAACAGAAGGCACAGAAAAAAATAAATATAACTGTTTTGTTACAAATGAGAAAAATCAATAAAATGGAGAAAAAATATATTGTTTCTAACAACTTGTCTTTGAACAACTAAATACCCAGATATAAGTTAGGAAGAGAGGTAGGAGGAGAAGGTATGGGAGGAAGATGAGAAGCAAAAATCTTAGGAGGAAATTGATGCCATTTTGGGTTCATTGATGGGATTTTATGTAGAAAAATCCCTAAAAGAAAGAACTGATTAGGTATACTTAATGCAAATTTAATACTTTTGTTTGGTGAAAGATAATATCAACAGCTAAATCAAGCATTGGGAGAAAATATTTGTGGAAGACATCACTAATAAAACACTATTATCCAAAATACACAGGCACTTTAAAAAAATCAACAATGATAAAATAAGTTGAATCACAAATTAGGCCAAGATGTTAACATATAATACATTGCTGACACACAGGATATATTCAAGTAACAATAAAGGCTTAAGACAAATACAGATTAATTCCCATTTAAGCAACAATGATACACTTATTATTCTTGCCCAAACCAATTATACTGAAACAAACTTGCGGAGAGGTAGTATGGAGAATGTTAATTTTTGTTATTGAAATACAAAATGCTAAGACATTTTGAAAGATAGTTTGGAATGTTCTTATATACATATATACTCCAACAATTCATTACAGTAATGTCTGCCAAATCCCAGGACTTATATTCAATTTCTTCTCCATTATTTAGACTATCATCAACTACACCAGAAGCATTTCCCAATTACCTCCAACTGTAACCATTGTCATTTATCTATGTGTCTATGGTTCTTACTCTGTCTTGTCACTGATGTTCACAATGCTCATTTCTAGTCTCTTTTTCTTGACCTGCATACTCCCACATTTTACGTAACTATTATATCCCATCAATACTCAAGGGTCTCCTCATATCCAGGAAGAATGAATTTCAGTCTTCAAAAATTATCTTTCAAGACTATGATTTCTATTTTTGATTGCTTCAAGAACAAATTCTTAGAATTTATATCTGATAATTATTCCCCACCAAGCTCTTCTCTCATGGAATTTTTAGAGTTTTTTTCTTTCAATGGGTAAATTATAGTAGTGTCTAACCACTAATTTTCCACTTAGATTAAATAAATACCTCTGTGAAATACTCATGCACAGGTAGACTTAGAGGTAGGAAGAGATGATAGGTTGATATATGATAGCTAATGTATGTTCTGATTAGATCATGGAGGGTGTTGCAAAGTTGTGAAGGAAAATACAACAAGTCTGACTCTCCCATTTAAAACATCAAGTCTAAGAGATGACATCAAATAAAAATACACTACGTTCTTCATGTCTTGCATAAATTCAGTGAAGAGATACACACAGACATATTAAGTCTTAATATTCTAAGTTAAAAAATTTAGGAGTTATATGGAAATTTTTCTAAAATATCAGATAGTTTTATGGCAGGATATGCCTAGTCACCGTGCATTCTAGACAGGAAAAGTATGAAAGCAGTTACATTTTGTAGCAGCAAATACCCTGAAACAATAATCTATCAGAATGGTGGGTAGAATATGGCAGCTTATATTTTACAAAAGGGCTTTGGGGTAAGAAATCCAGAGTGAATATGCAATATATTCTGTAATCACCACTCCATACTTGAGGAAATTATTAAACTGATTTCAACTATTTTGTTTCCTTATGAGGAAAACCAAGAAACTAATAGTTGCTAATGAGTTGTTGGGATAACTAATGATATATAATGGAGTAAAACAGCCATGTAAAATATAAATGTTTCAGTTTTGTTTTTCTTCTTGACTCAACTTATTTCAAATGTTTATAATCTATTTTAAGATTCCTTTCAAAATTCTCTAACACTTTATATAAGGTTTATTACTCTTTGAATTATTTCTAAAAGGAAAAATAATACAGAATTATACCAAATACCTGTTCCACAAAATAAATTCATTATTAAAGCTCATTTTCTTACACTGTGGTGTGTTACAGTATTAAATACCTAGGAGGACTACTTTTAGCACAGGTTTCACATATTCAGAATAATTTTTAACAATTCAGAATAATTCAGAATAACAATTCAATTTTTAATAATTCAGAATAATTCAGAATAACAATTCAGAATAATTTTTAACAATATGATTTAATCACAGCTTGACAGTAACTTCTCATATACATTACTTTTGTTAAAAGGCTTTTAAGTCTTTTTTTTTTTTTTTTTTGTTTTTGGAGGTAGTGTCTCACTGTAGTTCAGGCTGACCTGAAATTCACTATGTAGTCTCAGGGTGGCCTCGAACTCACGGCGATCCTCCTACCTCTGCCTCCCAAGTGCTGGGATTAAAGGTGTGCGCCACCACACCCGGCCTAAAAGGCTTTTAAGTCTTTATATAAATATGCTTTAGAGTGCAAAGATTTTTCTTTTTCCTTCATATTCTTAGAAGAGCCATCACACATATTTAGTCAAAACAATTTCTCTAAGACAATTCCTTCAAGGGGTGGCAGACACGAAGACCCTCCTCCAAGACACCTGTGTGATCCATTCTCAGCATGTACTTCTATGGTTAGACGTGGAATGTTCTCAGTCAATGCAAAATGAACAATAATGTCTACCAGTTCCTCCTACTACTGGCAATAGAAACCGGAAACATGGTTCACTTTATTATTGTTCGCATATGGTGTGTGTGTGTGAGAATGTGTGTGTGTACATGCTATGACATGCATGTGGTACTCAGAGGCCAAAGCTAAGTATTGGAGTATTGGTCCTTGCTTGGTTTAGGACCCCTTTGCTATTCTGCATGTTCCATGCTGACTGGCTGTTCAAGTTTCAGGGGATTCTCCTTTTTCCCATCCCCTACCTTGTTATAGGGCAAGGATAACAGATAGATGCCTATGCCACTGCACTTCAGTTTGTGCTGCTTCTGGGGATCTCCACTCAGGTGATCACACTTTTAAAGCAAGCACTTTTTTTTCCCACTGGGACATCTCTCTACCCTCACCCAAAATTGTAATGCAATATATTCTACTCAAATCCTATATGGTGTGCACACTAAGCAGATCCCAGTCAAATGTTTAATCTACTTTTCTTCCTGTAAGTGTATTTTATACTTAGTTCAATAGATAATACACTAAATATCCTTAACTATCATGATTTCCCTAGTATAGGTCACTACATGTAAATGACATGGTAAATTCTATACACAGAACTAAAACTGTATTTATAACTTGTCAAAACAATTGAACAGTTGCGCTAATTTGTGCATGGCCATTTAGCAATGAATCCAAGATTTGAATACTTTGTATGTGTACTGCAAATCTCAGGTGTTTCTTTTGGAGGGGATTATCTCTTAGTTCATTTATTTATAAATTTGATGTTTTCTATATTTTCATGAGGGATATAACAGAGGACAAGAAGACTGAAAGTCCCTTGTAATTCTGAGGCCAATGATGCTATTAGAACAAGTGAGAGTTGTGTATCAACTTTAACGAAACCATAGAAAATAGAAAACTGGAATTCTTATTTGGAGATAGAGAGAGAAGGATGAAAGGATGGAGGAAGGAAGGAAGGAATAAGAAACAAAGAAAGAGCGAAAGAGTGAAAGAAAGAAAAGAAAGAAAGAAAAGAAAAGAAAGAAAGAAAGAAAGAAAGAAAGAAAGAAAGAAAGAAAGAAAGAAAGGAAGGAAGGAAGGAAGGAAGGAAGGAAGGAAGGAAGGAAGACAAAAGAAAGAGGGAGACAATGGATATACCAGGGCCTTTAGCCACTGCAAAAGAATTCCAGATACGTGTGCTACTTTGTGCATGTGGCTTTATAGGTCCTGGGGCATCAAACCTGGGTCATTAGGCTTTACCAGAAAGTGATTTAACTGTTGAGCCATTGTACCAGCATATTTTGCTATTAATTTTAGCCTTTGTATTTTCATCATAAAAGTTGTTACAACCTGTTTATTTTGCCTCCATTGTTGATAATTTTTACTTCAGAATTTATTCTTTATAAGGCAGAAACATTACTCAATACATTTGTACAATGTGGAAATGTATACATATTTTGTTAAGTAGTGTGGGTGAAAAGAGAATAGGCAATCAAAGTTTTCATTAACATTTTTATTTTTAATATATGTGAAATATAGATATAAATTTTATTTTATAAGTATGTGGAGAACCTTTTTTGATTTACAATAATATATGTTTTATGACATGTAGAATATAGATTTATGCTAAAAAGACATGATAAGTAAAGGGAGATAATTTTGGAAAAGGAAGATAAACAGTGAGGAGGAGGGCACAAGAAAGTAAAATAGAGTGAATATGACCTGTCACCTATCTTTCTAACCTATCATCTACCTATATGAAAATGACATAATGAAAAAGGCTATCTTTTACAACTAATGAATGTTAACAAAATAATAAATTAAGGAGCCAGAAACAAACCAATTTTGCTGTTTGGTTACAATTTAGCATTGTTTTCCTCCCACAAAGGAGTATGGCCATGCCTTGCCTCTTTTTAACATTCTAAATTCTAAATTCTCTGTAAGGGCCTGGTGAAGGATCAGCCATTTGGTCTATCTTTTAGTAAGTAGAAAATTATTTTTCTTGATGAAATTTATGTAAGGTGAAAAGGCACTGGCATTGAGATGAAGCTATATAATGTGAATTATGTATGCATCATTCCTCAAATATTTTCACATTTTCATTCCTCAAGCCTACCAGATTCTAAAGTGAAAAAATTTAGAAGGAAGGAAAGATGGATTTGAAGATAAGACAGAAAAATACAACTCAGTTATGTTACTTGTGTTAGAAAATGTAAATACCCTTAGAGGGAACACCTGTACCATAAGACACTGGAGAGGGTAGGATGAAAACTAACCTTAATCTTCTACAGCTTCCTTCTCTCTTTCTCTGCCTCTCTCTCTGTCTCTCTCTCTCTCTCCCTCTCTCTGTCTTCTGTCTAAGTCTTGTATATTAGTTATCTTTTTCCTCCTTTTCTTAGCGGGCACTGACCTGTAACTCCCAGAACCAGCATGGGGCTATCATCCACAATGAGCTTCTGATCAGAGAGACCTACAAGGTTTCCTAAAAGAAAGACAGAATCTGTCCGAGTACTTGATGACCCACCAAAGGTTAGAGGTAAGACACTACTGCTGAAGACACCTTATATGGTCAACACGTAAAATGGAATGGCATGGCTGGAAGCTGGAAGAGAGTCAGTCCCCAGACAGTCAGCGCATCTAGTGCTAGAAGGTGCTACATGGGCGACTGGGGGAAAATGACCAATATCTTTCCAAGCAACTCATGGTCTAACCTACTTAGCAGCAAATAACCTGTTGTGCAATAGTGGCACACAGCCATGGTGGGGAACCAACTGCTCTCAATTTTGCTAACTGATCCCCTCACTGGTATGGAACCCATAGCTGGAGCTGGGAAACAAGTCAGAACCATATCCAAACATAAGCCCACTCTCCATTATCAAGCTACCATCAATCGTGGGCTACAAGAGGGCCTACACCTATTAAATTCTCTATAAAAAGTAAGATTATCTCGTTTGTCTTGGTGCTAACATACTCTCCATTGGAGAATATGCTTCTTTTTCAGATAGATGTAGATCCTAAGGAGAGAGCCACCCCATCATACCTCAAAAGGGCCCCGGCTGAAACTAAGAAAAATTGGTGAAACAAGCAAGGGTGCTGTTTTCCTGGTGAACCAGGTACCAGCACAAGGGGGAAGGAGATCAACACAGAGAAAAATCAACTCCTACCAAATCAGAGAGCCAGAGACCCCAAGGCCCCCAACACCTCATCACTGAAGCAGAGCAAAATGAACCCAACATGGCTCAGGGAAATTTTGCTGAAGAGGGGGCGGAAAGAATGTCAGAGCCACATGTTGGGTCATGATATGCAGAGACCCATAACTGTGGGCTAACTCCACAATGCATGATCCATATACCTCAACAAGGAGGGGCCAAGGGGAGGGGTAGGTCACGGATGAGCCTAATAATGCTACCAAACTGACTGTATTTGCTGAATACAAAACTAATTAATAAAAAAAGAAAAATTTTAAAAAGAAAATGTAAATATTTGAGTTATACAAGTAGTAATCATATGTATAGACTTCAAAAAATAAAAAATGCTTCAATATGTTTAAAATATTCAGAGAGTGAATTAACACAAAATATTGAAAATCAATAACAAAAAGTTTTAAACAAACATCAACCTGAGACAGTCTAGTGATCAGGAAATGGTAGTACATGCATGATAAACTGGACATTAACAGGAAAAAGGAACACTGAATACTGCCAAAATGTACACATCCTTTTGAAAAATGAAGTAATCAGCAGGATGATATCAGTATCACAAAACATTTTAAGTGAATGAGCATGAAAGGAAGCACATTTTTCTCTGTTAGAATAATTGGTTTTGAGTGTCAGTGTATTTTCTTTCTTCTTGTTTTTGAAATAGAAAACTTACAGAATGCAGTATTAATAACATCTTAGAATTGTGTAAGACCTTTAGGATGTTTTTCTTCTTTTGCATTCCACCTGCTCAGGCTTTCATAAAGTCATACATTATCTGCATTTTCATTGTTTTGACATTTCTGTTCTCTTAAGGTTTTGCATATGCATTATTCAGTACTTAATTATGTATGCATACATATGTACATATGTACAGGCATATATCAACTTTAGAAGGTAACACTGGTACTTTTTTAAACATTTAAATGATTCAAAGTGTATAAAAAGAACTTCCTTTTCATGCCTAATTCTCTAATCTACCCCCTATCTTCCTGTAAAGAAACAAGTGGTCTTAGTTTTTAAAGGATTAATTTTACACATGTATGTATGAATATAAATTATAGATTTAATATAGTACCCATATAGAAGAATGCCACATGAGCTATATATAAGTAGACGATTTTGAGGTGAATAGTAGCAGTAGTTTTCAAAATATAATCTAAGAAAATCATGGTGTACATGATCACTTGCATGTTACACATGACAGTTGCATTCCAGCTCTGTATGTAAAGTAAAATAAACAAATGATAGACAAGAATGCCAAGGTATGTACTGAAGATGGATGGGAAGGTTAGAATCAGAGAAGAACCTCTGAGTTCCTCCGTGGGATTGTAGATATTCTATTCTAAAATTGTTGCTAGGGAATATTGTTCCTAATCTAATTTAATCATCTTATTTTGTGTATTCTTTACTGTTGCAGTTGCCTTTATATTATGGGCACAAAGCACCCAACACAAAGCAACTATATCTATAAGCATAGAGTACATATTTACATATGTTATATGTTTTTGCAGAGAAGCTTATGAGAAGGTAAATTGGGGGAAGCTATCATAACTGAGAAATACTTGTATTCAGCACCTTTCATTTGACTATATTATTACATATAATTGTGAAAACAAATTATGTATAACATAACAGATATTGGTTCTGAATTATATCATTGTCTGTGGATCAGATATTCTCTTACATTTTTTAACCTAATAAAAAGCTGTTTGGAGCAAAAAAAATGTAGCAACCTGAATATATTATGTCCTCAGGCTCTTGGCATTTATCGTGAAGTTTTCACAGTGACATTGCCCTAGCTCCTTAACTTGTGAAGTCAGCACAATAATGAGACGCCCAAAATGAAGAATTTAGAAAAGTGCTCAATGGACTTTGCATGCACTGAGTTATGAATCATAGTAATATGGCATATGTTGAATTATTCAGAATGCATAATCAGATAGAATAAACTAGATTGTGTGATATCGGTTTTAATAATATAACATAGTTTAATGATCAAGCCTATTATAGTTACAAAAAACTAAAATTAATAAAAAAGAGAAAAATAATTTTCCAGATATTTTCAGACCAAATATTAACTATGATTCCAATAAAAATCTACTTAGTATGTTGGTAACTAACTCCATTTAAAGAAAAGCAGTCATGTTACACTTGCATTTAATTGTGATGGAAACAATTGACCCAAAAGAACTTTTAGTAGCAATGAAATATTGACTCTAACAAGAATTTGACATTTTTACTAATATTTCTGGTCCCCTCTCCAATTTTATTTTTCTGGATTACAGGCAAGAGCTCCTGGAGAACCCTGCAACTTCTTGTTTACTTTGATTTTCCTCCTTTCAGCCATCTGAGTGCTATTTATAAGCATGAAATACCATGCACACCTAGCCAGCTCAGAAAAAAATTCTATCAGAATGTAATTCAGATCAACATTATACAAGTTCATTGATAAGCTTATTGTGTTATAAATCATTTAAAATCTATGAATAAAGCGTTAATATGATTGCATTTTTAACTGACCACATGAGTGCAGAGCTAGAAAGCCCTGTGGAGGTTCCACAGTCACCCAACGTTAATTAGGCAAATGAGAAACAAGGAATCAAATTACTGGATTAAGGCTCTCTATTGTGATAACTGTAAATTGAAAGGAAGTTTGAAGTCTCATTCTCTTTCCTAGTAAACCATGTAGTTTTGGGCAAGATACCCAAACTTTTTACATTATGTTAACAGTAAGGGAGTCTAATTAAAATGTATTTTTTGATCTACATCAAAATATGTAATTAATGAAAATTTTTGTACTCATTTTTGGGACATGGTGTCACAATTCAATACATATAAACAATGTGTAATTATGAAACTGGATTAGCAACTCCTTATTCTTATACATTAACATTTCTATGTTCATAGAACCTTCAAATTCTTTTATATCTACCTTGTAATGCATAGTTACTTGTGGACCATAATTATTCTTCTTTCAGATCTTCCATGATATAGAATCTACCGATATGTTCACTGACAGATGAATGGATTAGAAAGAAATGGGACGTACACACAAAATAAAATATTATTCAACCTTAAAAATGTATAATGGAGTTCCACTTGGTGTATGCCCTTAATCCCAGTACTCGGAAGGCAACTGTTGGAAGAGTGATGTGAGTTCCCAGTCATTCTGGGCTAGAGTGAGACACTACCTTGGAAAAAAGAAGAGAAAATGATAAGATCTAGCATTTATCAGTAGAACTACAGGATCTTATGCTAAATAAAATAAAGTCACACAGAAAAAGAAAATGAATACTTCATGACTCAGTCACTTTGGCCCATTTGGACTAATGACTTATATTAGTTTATTTGCTTATAAATTTTTCTGTGGTTTTAAATTTTTTAAGAAAATTTTATCTATTTATTTATTTATTTATGTATTTATTTAAGAGAGAGACATGCGAAGAGAGAGAGAGAGAGAAATAGAATGGGCATGCCATGTCCTCTAGCCACTGCAAATGAACGAATGGAACCTGGGTTCTTTGGCTTTGCAAGCAAGCACCTTAAACACTAAGCAATCTCTCCAGCCCATGTGCTTTAATTATTATGGTCTATGCACCACATTTTAAAGATCAAGGGATTCAGCATCTATTTTTTTTTATTTTTAGCAATTGCAGAGATTCCCACAGATCATATGCAAATACTTAACATCTTCCAAAATTATGTAAGCAAACTATGCTTAGTGGACTGCAGTGATGGCTTGGTGGTTGAGTGCTCTTCCCAAGCAAGCATGAGGGCACCAGGACATGGGGGCCCGGAACTGCCCAAGTTTGAATATCCAAAATTCTTGTGAACCTGAAGCGATCACCAAATTCTCCTGTAACGTCAGTCCTCCATGAAAGACAGGACACCTGAATCACTGGAGTTCGTGGGGAAAATGGCAAGCTGCAAGATAAGAAAAATCTTCTCAAACAAGAAAGAAGACAAATGGAGCTGAATACTCAGTTACGCTCTAGCCTCTGAAGGTGAGTCACCACACCACAGAAGAAACTTTGGCACCGAAGCAGCGCACGCATGAGCATGGACCCCCCCCCATACACACACCTGAGAGTGGACCACCTCCCCACACACACATGAGCATGGACCACCTCCATACATGCACCCCCATATCTCACTCACATGAGCATGGACCACCTCCACACACACACACACACACACACACACACACACACCATATCTCACTCACAAGCAAAAACAAAGAGGAGATATAGCATGCTAACAGGTCATGGGAAGAGAAGACAACTGAGGAAAGAAAGGCTCATTTGCTTGTCCCTTAGTTCCAAAGGAATCCTTCTAGGGTGGCTGTGAGGAGGATATCCAAGACCTGCTATTATGGATAGATGGTAGTTTGTAAGTTGGAAAGAATTTTCATTAGATTTCTTCCTTTGCTGTGAAGATTAGTCAACATAAAGAAAATAAAATCATTCATGGTCGTCAAAATCTGGGACATTAAATAGAAAAATGATTTATTTTAGTCTTTCCAAAGGCAAAAAATGTTTATTTTAGCAAAATATTTCTATCCATAAGGTATACTTTACCTTATCTGTTCATCGCAGACAAATTTTTCCTATATAAAACACTGAGGCATATTTCTTAGCATACAAATTCAATTATGTCTTTATTTTGCATGTGAATAGATATACTTTCATTCCACAGAGAAAATTTTTTTAAAGTACAAATATATGTCCCTTAAAAGGAAAAACATTTCTAACAACATTTGGTTTAAAATGTTCTTTTTTGTTTGTTTGTTTGGTTTCAAAAATGTGTTCTCCTGTGTGTTTGTGTGATCTAGCTCTGGAGTTAGGTGCCGCCGAAGCAGCAATGTCTTCCTCTGCAGCTCTCTGCTACAAGCCAGCTGCGCAAACACACAGGCCGACGAAAGCATCCAGAGTCTCAAAGGTCAGCTTCTACATCTCCTTTACCTACAGTATTCAGAAAATTTCACTTTTTACAACTTTATAGGAAATACAATCCAAAGAAATTACAAATCTCAGAAGAAGAGAAACATTCCATACACTTTCATCATCAATCACAGATTTCAGCTCTATCAAAACCTTGTCAAGTTCTCCAGGTCAAGTGTCCCTGAGGAATGCACCACTAACATTCAAGCTTTGTGAGGATGAGGGTTCAATTCCCAATGACAAATTACTTAGATACACTAATATGCCTAGCAACCAGTATTTGTTGCATTAAAAAAAAATACCGAGGAATAGGAAGATCTTCCCATCACTGGGAAATCCACTACCATTTGAAATGGAAACATTTGAAATGAAATGAAAATTTCTCTAATTTTATTGTATTTTCAAAACAATGAAAACATTGTAAGCATTGCATTAGTAATGGGATATATCAATTTACCATACAAAAATTTTATTCAAGTCACTATTTCTTTGTGTGGTTGGGATTTTATGGTAAACCAGCACTCTTCCTCAGACCTGTATCTTTAGGCAATATTATCTTAATCACATAAAATTTTTGAACTCTTGAAGTTCAGGATTGCTTAGAAATATACCTAACAGTATTTAAGCATTTCACATGATTACTATTCTATTAATGCACAGTTTCATTATAACAAAAATTAAATATGCAGATTAAACATTGGTGAATGTATGAACTCTAAAAATAAGTGCAATTTATCCAAAAACATATCCATTGATGATATTAAAAACTGGTATCTAAATTTTCAAACTTTGTCATAGTGTTTACTGGTATTGCTTAATTGTTCATTTGTTCAGAATTGATACACATCATAATGAACTGCAAGACTGCTGATTTTGACAAGGATGTATATCCTCAGAGCTAAAACTGAGTAATTTGAATTTTGAGATGTTTACTCAGGATCCACAGCAGCAGATCTCATTTTCGCAGTAGTATGGTGTAGCTACTTACAGTCAGTAGCCAGACTCAGTGCTGTCGGTAGTTTCAGAGACGGCTGTCTGATTAGTAATCTCTGACGTGTCATCATGGTCAAGACCATCCTGATCAGCACAGAGTGGTTATAATTGGCTATGTAATTGTGACTGTCATTTTTCGTTTAATTCATAATGGTGTAAACAACTTCTTGATAAAAGACAAGGAGAAGCTGACCTCTTTGGCCTTTTCTAATATAAGATGTCTAAAAAGCTCACTAGTATTGCAGGGATATATTTGCAGTAGAATAATTCAATTTTTGCCACAATTTTTGTATGGTGGGCTCCTTGAGTTTTTCATCTTTTAATCTCTACATGGCCCAGCATAAAATTACTTTGTCTTTTTTCTCTTTCTCTTTCTCTTTTTCTTCTTCTTCTTCTTCTTCTTCTTTTTTTTTTTTTTTTTTTTTTTTTTTTTTTTTTTTGAGGTACAGTGTCACTCTTGTCCAGGCTGACCTGAAATTAACTATATAGTCAGGCATGTGCCACCACGCCCTGCTCTCTTCGTCTTTATTCTGTACATAAAGAAGAATGTCATGTCACAATCTCTGAATTACTAATAGTGAGTTTTCTTACAAAAGGCTGTCATTCTCTAATATATTTTCAAATTTCACATCAGTGGCATTGGTGTGACATTCATCAATTCTGTACAGTGTATAAATGGAATGGAGACAAAAAATGAGTCAAAAAAGTTCACGTATGAAAATTTGATTTTACATTTTTATGTCGATTCCCAAAATTTCAACCAAGTCGCTATTTCTTATGTATAAGAATGTTCAATAATGCAATAATTAGGTCCTTCTAAGTTCATGTGTAGATTTAATAAAACAGCATTCAAGATCTCATAAGAAATTGTATGCATATTGATAAAAGATCCTAATATTTGAATTAAAGAGCCAGCTTTTGTGTGAATATATAGCTAGTACAATGTTGAAATGGTATGCAATTTTACCAGAATATTAAGGAATCATTTTGTAACATTTTGTGAAGGAAAATATGCTTAAGACCTGTAGCTCCGAAATTCTATATTTATGTGTATACACAAGAAATACAACAAAGGAAAAGTGCAATGAGTATTTATTATTATACTACTTATTATAGCAAGACCATCAACACAATCTCAGTTTCATTTGGTAAGTTATCTTGATTTTATCTGACAGACAACTCTGAAAACATTAAATTAGAATTGCTATTATTTATTTCTATGTTTTGAGATAGGGTATCATGTAGAATAGGATTGCTATGTAGATGAAGATGATCATAAACCCTGGATTTTCCTCCTTTCACTCCATTGTGCAAGGATTGCTATCTTGCACCATCAGGCTTGGCAGACTGCAATTATTCACATGTGGTGTGGTGGCTCAAAGCACCAACAACAGCATTTGGGAATATGAGGCACGTGGACTGTGAGCATTTTGAGGCCAGGCTTTCATTAGTTCAAAGACAACCTGCAGAACAAGGCTGGACCTTGTCTCAAAAAGCTCCAGTATGAGTATTAGTCCACAGAGATGGTCAAACAGGTTGTCAGGGGGAAGCCTAACATCATTAAGTTCTATTAAGCATCACACAAGGTTTTTGAATTATACTGTCATTCTTCATTTGATTTTATAAGATAAACACTATACTAAATTTTATTCACTGCTGCACAACTGCTTGGCAGTGATTGACATGGAATCTACCTTGTAGTGTGAAACATTATCAATGAAATGGGAGGAAAGGTACATTCCATTCAAAAATAAGGCAGCATTTTAGTTTCTGTGGTTGGACACAGCCATCCCAATTAATAACTACAAAATACCCCTAGAATTAGATAATACTTTATTTGAAGCAAAGAAACACAAGAAACATATTCAAATATACCCTTCAATTGAAACGCCTTTCAACAGATAACTGACCATTGAGATAATGTGCAATTCTTTGAAGTTCCTGTCTTTATGATTTCCCCTGTTCACATTAAGCACTTAGAGAAAACTGACAATTTTCTTTGGAAAAAAAGCAAGAAGTCACCTTGTTTAAAGACACCCTTTGCTTTCACCTGTGTAAATAGCTCATCATTTATATGAACCCAGTTATTCCCTTACTGCACAAATATTCGATGTCTTCCCTGCTTCAGTACAGACATATTTGCTTAACTGTGCTTACAGCTGTTCACTGCACTATAGCTAAGAACTGGAATCAACCCGGGTGCCCATCAGTGGATGAACGGGTAATGGGGTTGTGGTACAGTGATTCTACTGTGGTGGTTGTGGTAAAGAATTCTACTCAGCAGTAAGGAAAAACACGACAATGACTTGGGATGGATCATCCTCAGCCAATTCACACAATCACAGAAAGATAAATGCTGCATGTTCTCACTTATCTGTGGTTCCTAACCCGGACCAGCTGGTGTTCCTGGCATACCTGGTGGGCAACTCAAAGCCCAGGCAATAGCGGTAAAAGAGTTTGGGAGGGGAGGAATGGGAGGGTGGCAAAAAAACAAACACAAAACTAATTCAAAAATGAACTTGTACCATAAAAACCTTTATTCCTGGAGATAGAATAAAAGAGATAACCCTCTGATGGAGCAAGGGTGGAGCTCCTAGAAAAAAATGGCTCTCCAGAAGTGGGATAAAGCCCAAACTTAACTTTTATTATTATTATTTTTTGTCTCTGGCCTATATTCCCAGTACCTGAAATTTGTTGCTACACAATGAGTCATTGATGGGAGAGACTTATGAGATCCCCCAAACAAGACAGTTTTCTGTCAAAGCACTTGATTACCTGCTTGAGGCAAAAGGAAAGATCCTATTCCTGAAGACACCATATGCTGCTTACACAGAGCATGGAGAGACCTGGCTGGAATCCAGAAGAGAGCCAGTCCCCAGACAGTAAGCCTGTCTAGTGCTAGAAAGCTCTACATGAGCTACTGGGGGAACAGTGGCCACTGAAGGTCTGAGCAGAAGCAAGCACCCTGACAGGATGTACACACCAGTGCAATAGAGGCACACAGCCTTGATGAGTAACCAGTTGCTTTCAGATTGGCTAAGAGATCCGCTCACTGGAAAGGAACCCATAGCAGGAACTGGTAAACGGTTCAGAATCCTATGGCAACAAAGATTATGTTCTCCAATGTCAAGCTCTCATTAGTCTTTGGCTAAGACAGGGGTTGTTACATACATCAAATTCTCCCTAAATTAATAATGCTCATTCCAGTTAAGCTATACTGACTTCATTCTCCATTGGAGAATCTCTTCTTTTATTTCAGAAGCAGCGAGACCAGAGGAGATAAACCACCCTTTGCACTTCAGCCAAGCCACAGCTGAAACCACAGCAGAACTGGGGAGACGAGCCTGGGTGCTGCTTCCATGCTGAGCCTGATGATCAGCACCAGGGTGAAGGAGGCAGACGCTGAGGATACTCAACACTTCCCAAAGTGGAGATCCGGAGGCTCCTAAGAGCACATCACTGAAGTTGACTTAAAACTCACCACGGCTCAGGGAATTTTGCGGAAGAGGGGGCAGAAAGATTGTAAAAGCCACAGGTTAAGACATCATACCCGGAAGCATTGCCTACCCCCCAAAATAACTGACCACTGCTCCCAAAATGCTTAAACCACAACCCTATGGGGAATACCTGAAATCCTGCTAAGGAGCGTCCCCAACAGAACGGGGGCAGGGGTAAGGGAAAAGAGGGTACCAACACATGATGTATCCATACAAATTATGCTGTTAAAAATAATAACTTTTTAAATGCTAAAATATAAAAGAAAAAGACAGAGGGGCTAAAATCATATAGTCATATTAATAGATGTGGGAAAATAAGCCATCCATTCAAAAACAGACTAATAAATTCTCAAAAACAGTAGAGATTACCCATAGATACATTAAAAAGTGTTCAGCATTCTTAACTATCTAAGGTGACTTAAATCAAAAATATATTGAGATTTCACCTCTTGTCAGTCAGAATGGCTGTCATTAAGAAACGTTAAAAAAATGTTTTAATAATAATAATAATAATAATAATAGAAAAAAGAGTTCCCGCTCTGAGGGAGGGTGACTGACTTGTATAAATCACATCTCTAGACCTCTGTGCTGATAAAATCCTTTTGAATGACAGCACCCAAAATAGCACAGGCTTGCTGCTTTTGTGTTTGCTTTGGTTTCTATTTCATGACAAACCCTTTGCTGGTATTTGAGCTCCTAGATGAGGCACAGGAGAGTGCGGGTCAGAAAGTTCCCTTCTTCTTCCTGCTGGAGAGGACTAAGCAGCACACCCTTGACGGTGAGGGTGAGAAAGGTTCTGAAGCTGGGAGAATCTCATTTGTTTTCTTCTCTGCTGACTGCCCTCACAGCGGGTGGAATATTCTACATGGATCACATGGAGTTAGTTGTTTGGTCCAGATAGGGCCAGCTGAACTCACCAGAAGTGCCTCAAATGCAACCCCCCCTACCAAGATCTGGTGTTTTGATTAAATTGTCATAATCTACATAATTATTTAGGCAAATAAAAGGTATGCATTTATAATATTGAACAAACTCCCCAGAGGAGGCTATCCATTTAGGGTAAGAAATAAATTTCCAGTGCACCAGAAGACAACCCTTGGACCAACTCATTTCCTCCCTGGGGGAAATGTGTGTGCAAAGCCAATTATAATTTAGGAAAAAAATTTAAAAGGACTTGGTAAAGCTAGATCCATGGGAAAATAAAGTAGATGTAAAATATAAAACTGGCTTTGTTAACCAATTCATTGTTTCCTAGTGCATGTGTGCTTGTGAAAGTATGTAGCAGGAGACTTTTTAAAGTAAAAAAAAAAATAAAAATAAACTTTACAGTGTAACAAAAAATAAGTGGGTTTACAAATATTGAAAAGATAGATACATAAATTAACAGTAGGTGAATGTCAAGATGAGATGTCAGGGTAGAAAGTGCACTTTGGTGACCATGTCTTGCTCCAAACTAACTTTGAGTTAGTTTGAACAGAACAAATTTGATTTACTTATTCATTTACAATGGCATTACAGGAAGACATCATAAACAGATACTTGATTTCAAAATTCAGTTTTGAAAACATTAGAATTAGATGATCAATGGAGACAACAAGACTTATGTGTCTTTTCTTATAAGGAGTAGAATCTAAATAGTGGAAAATACAGCTTCCATTTGCTAAATGAATATATATTGTTAAATATTAAGTAGAGAGCAAAAACAATCAATGTCTAATCTGACTGGGTGAAATCAATAACACCACTATGCATTTCCTGGAAATCAAAAATTACTACAAATATTGCTACTATTATAAAACTATCATTGGAAAAGCTTTTAAAATTCCTGAAAGAATTAACATTTCCAAAATAATCCATACTTAATTTAATTGTCTCATATTTTGTATGTGGGAAATATAATTTCTCATTGATATAAGCTTGACAATAGTGGTTTTGTAGTTCTCCTGTTTCTCATTTTATCTCTTTTAAATAATTTAACTTGAGTTAAATAAAAGGGATGCAGCTATCTGGATATTCCTGGTACATTTCCCACTTTCTTTAATAAACCATACTAAGGACTTCTAATAAAGAAGCTGAGGAAGTATAGCACATCACAGACTAAAGTAACATTTTTGTATTCCATATATAATTGTACTTAAAGTCAAAAAGTGAACAATGCCTTTGCAAATAATGTAAGAATAGAAGCACACAGTGTGATAATTCTCCTGTTTTCAATTTAACAGCTGCTTATAGGTTTCGCATTTTTATATTGAGTTTTCTTGACATATTATTGAAGAAGGAATAATTTCAGAATTTATTTCAATTTACCTAATAATGCTTGTTGTCTGTTGTACAGTGATACTGTAATAGAAAGGATAAGGATGAATGATTGTGCTTGGTCTGTCTGGGAGATGGAAACACATGGTCATCATATGCATGTAAGAAATACAAACAAAACATTATAACACCAATTAGTTTAGTATAAAGTCTTATGAAGTGTTAGATAACTTAATACTTCTTAATGTGATGACATTTGACAGGTTTTAAGCCTAATTTTTCTTGTCTTTTTGTTGCAAAATATCACCTTGATATCAAATACTTGATAACCTTATAATTCCAAAGGGACATTTTCTACAAAAAATATTCAATTATTGCTTTGTAAATTCCGAAAGAGTGATCGCAATATTATTCACTTTATGGTTCTTAATTCTACATCATTGGTCAATAGCAAAGGACTACATAAAGGATGTATTCAGCAAGGGTACTAAAGTGTCCACAGAAGCTGGATTTGTCACATCTAGTCTTGTCATGCATTTTAGGGAGCAGTGAGAGTAAACAAAGAGAAGAACTGTGTACGCCTGCACAGCGTTGTCTCTGTTGGGCGGGGTACTGAGGGCTGAGAAAATTAAAAACATATTTTACATCATAAAGGAAAAATATCTTGTTAGAAAAACATTGTTTTGAAGATTATGACATATGAATAAATACATAAGTCAATGCTTATTAGCCTCGGTTGTTTTATACTACTTGACATACCATGCAGTGTGCTATTTTGATATTTTTGTAACTCCATGACTCTAAGAAAGTATAGCTCTTATGTAATTATTAGAAAAAATATACCTGATTATCTTATGTAATTATTAGAAAAAAGATATGCCTGATTATTCACAAAATGATCTTTTGGTAAATGATACATTTTTATTTTTACTTTTATTTTTTTTAAATGATGCAATTTTAAAAATAAATTTTTTTTAAATAAAAGTTAAGTGAGCACATTCATTCCATTGAGTAGTAATGAACTTTATACCCAATGCAAAATAAAATAAAAGAAGAGCTATAATTATTACAGTTTTTAGTTCCATAACCAAAAACATATAAAATCTTCTTTGTGCCAGCAAAATTGCTCACTTAAAATATAAAACTATAATTATAAAGCACTATAAATTCCATAATTTCAAAGAATTTGGAGTGTATTTATCATAGAGAGATAAAAAATGTTTGAGGCAATATGTTCACTCAGATTTAAAATTTGTGCAATGCATAGATATATTATACATATATATATCAAAATATTTTATGTTCCACATGCATGTATAAATTTTATGTTTACTAATTAGATAAATATGTCTTTAACATATAGATACACATACATTCATAAACTTATATGAACACCTACACTTATAAATTCAAAATGTGGTCTGATGACTTTGCAGTTGAAGAGACAGAGAGGGACAGAAAGTAGGAAAGCTTTCTCACCATTGTACTTCTCAGAGTTCATGTTCTTTATCACCAAAGCACATTGTCATCCCTTCATGACGGCAAATTGCAGGTCACTGAACAAATCTAATCT
Organism: Dipus sagitta; assembly: GCA_036346955.1. NCBI lineage: Eukaryota > Metazoa > Chordata > Mammalia > Rodentia > Dipodidae > Dipus > Dipus sagitta. The sequence continues at coordinate 170,629,472 of CM070774.1, forward strand.
GAATCCAAAGGATCAAAACAGGAATTAGAGCAGCTAATCATTCTGAATTACAGATGAGTTGCTTACTATAACCAAATTCATTGATAGCAATTTGTTATTCCATTCTCACACAAAATATGAGGTAAAACATTAAAACTTGTAACTCAAATTGTGTTACCTAGCACCTAGGCTGTATCATGAATTAATCAAACATTTTAAGAGGTAGATCTTAGATCATATAGACTTTTACATACAACTATGCTACTTCTTCATTGCTCTGGGAATTTGATACTGTGGCAGGAAATCCCAGCATAAGTCTTTAGTGTTCTCATTGTTTCTCTGTTTAGGAGGTAGTGGAGGAAGTTCGTTAGTGATGACAGTTTTCGATTCTCTTACACACTGGATACCCTTACTAAATGTATAGGCATCTCTGAAGATAGTTTTCTTGGTCTTTTGGGTTTGCTTTACTAGAATACCACAGACCAAATTGTTATAGGAAAAAGTAATTTACTCCACACAGTGTTGGAAGCTACAAAGACCCAGGGTCCAGTTGACTGAGTGACCAATGCTCACTTGTCAGGAAGAAAACCAGACTCCTCTGGACTTTTCTCCCACCCATGAGAGTGTGTCCTCTTACCTGACTCACCTCCCCACACTTTCATGTCCTAATACCATCATTTGCATACCCAGAATTTGGCATAAGAATTTGAAGATGTAGGATAAAAATTGAGATCACTAAGAGATTCTTATACTTGAGCACATTATTAATCTGTCTCTTAAATATTTCACTTTTCTTTAAATATTTAGTACTTTCCTTAAAATGAAGGAAACAAAAAATGCAAAAAAAAAAAAAAAAAACGTATTCCATGAGATTTTTTGTGTGATTTGACAGGTTTGAATGTACATTTTATTGAATACTTTTATAATACCATAAATTTAGAATTTGATTAATGTATCCATTCAGTCAACCAATTTAGTGTGTAGTATATAATCGGTAATAAGCAAGTACATGATTCATACAAAGAATACTTAATTTGGAACACATGCAAGATGTCATGTTATGACTTCCTTTTAAATGCTACATCTGAATCATTTATTATGGAAAATGTAGGATTATAAATTGAAACAGATTGGACTAAGTGAGAAAACAGGCAAGAGAAGACAAAATGGGATGTTGTTTTCTGTAGGTAAGTATGTTTATTTAAATGGGAAAGGAGTTTGTGACGGGATTGGGCACAGAGGGGATAGGGGAAGAGAGAAAAAGGTATAATGAAGAGAAGTAAAACCAATTATCCTATTATCATTCCTCTGTATGCTAGTATCAAATTACTTCTTTTGATTGCATTAGGTACAACAGTTTGATTTTTAAAAATGCTATTTGAGTTGTTGACATGAGTTTCCTTCAAACAAGTAAATGTATTATAGCTTGAAATTAGGATAAAATTTCCAAAAATTATTGAAATGGCCTTAAGCATGCATATCATACATTTTTTCCAGTTAACTATCTCAGCATTGGTAGTTTTAAAGTCAAAGTATTGGTTGACTGAATGATGTTGACTGGGCTCAACATCTTGCAATATTAAGAATTTAGATAATATTTAATTCTGTATGTGATAGTAAAGCACATTAATCTTGTGTATTTTTGTCTTCAATAATGTTAAACTTAAAAAAATAATGTTAAACTTAGATGTATACAAATAATCTAGTGAATAATATATTATTTATTATCTATCTATCTATCTATATATATATATATATATATGTCACTCAGGATTACATAAAGAACTATAAGACCTGGGGGTTAAGAAGTCGCAATGATAAGAAACCCTAATTTCATGTAAGATTTTTACCAGGGGTCATGTCTGAATCTGACATACAATGTATATGAATTCATTTTGCTTGACCAGTAACTTTTGGCCATTCCCACACAGAAAATAATATTTAAAAACTGATTGTTTAGATTGAGCATATTGTCTCTAATTTTTCATATAATATCCAATGAAAATTTGATAGATATTTTCTAATGAAAAAATTGTAAGTTTGTCTTATAAATTATATTTGATATTAACTTATGTAATTTCAGATGCTTTCTGAAAGTTTATTATATTTATATGAATAAAACTATGTAAGCTAGATGTTCATGGTGGTACAGCCCTTTAATCTTAGCACTCAGGAGGCAGAGGAAAGAGGATTGCCATGAATTCAAGGCCATATTGAATTCACCACATAGTCAATCTGAGGTAGGCCAAGACCCTACTTTGAAAAAAAAAAGGTGTAAGATAAATATACACTAGGCTGAATTTTACTAAATATTTTTTACAATTTTTGTTTGTTTTTATTTATTTATTTGAGAGTGACAGACAGAGAGAGAAAAACAGGGAGAGACAAAGAGAGGAGAGAGAATGGACGCATCAGGGCCTCTAGCCATTGCAAATGCACTCCAGACGCTTGAGCCCCCTTGTGTATCTGGCTTACATAGGTCCTGGGGAATCCAGCCTTGAACCAGGATCCTTAGGTTTCACAGGCAAGCACTTAACTGCTAAGCCATCTCTCCAGCCCTTTATTAAATTTTTTGATGAAGAAGTTCTTTTGTACCTATGTTTAATCTTCTCTCTTTAGGCTAGCAAACATTTGAATGCATATTTAGAGCTTCGTCTCAATAGTTTGAAGCATCATTAGGAATTATTGCAGTTCAAACTATTTTCTTTTCCTTTTTTGAGTGTAAGCAATTTGGCATGAAATATCCCTGTCGGCAATTCTCCTCATGTTTGTGGAGATTGTGAACGATGGTTGCACACTCAGGAGCATATGCCTCTCACCGTCCCTGTCAGCCCTTCCTTTCATTTCCATGGATTGAAAAACTGTTTCATTCTGACCTACTCATGATCCCTCCATAATATGTCTGCTTTATTTTTACTTACTCAAATCTGAGTTACATCTTCCTACATCAGTTACATTTGTTATTCATGGTTTTCCTCAACTAACCAATTTTTCTATTTGTTTTCCTTAGAAGACCATTTCTCAAAAAAACTTTCTTTTGTTGTCTTTAACCTAACTCATCTTATAGATGTCACATTTCAGGACTCATATCATTTTTTTTTCATTTTAATCATTTCATGCATGACATTTTTAAAGACACAATCTTTAGCCATCCTAGACATACTGTTTCAAATCCCTTAAGGAGAGAAAGTTAAGTCTTTAGAAACTGAATTTAAAATGCTAGTAACTTCCCCTGTAGTTTGTACATAGAATGTAGTCACTATATTTGAAAATTAATTGAAACAGTATTTTTTTTCCTGATGTCTTCTCATTGTTATCATAAATTCTTTTAATTAGAATTTTTTGCACTCATTCACCTGACTTTTGAGGAATAGTTTAACTGCCTTTGGAGATGAATGCCAACTTCTCCAGGAACCTCTTTGTCTTCTCTGCATAAGAAACTATCTAATACTGTTATCTACTGTTCAGTTTATATAATTCTGTAAGGTGTCTGAATATTATCAGTAATTGTCTTCAAACAAAATTTTATGTGATCATATCTATTATGAACTTAGTAGATTAAAATTAATTTTACAAATTAATGACTCAGTTATTTAATCAATAAATCAATATAAAGGAGAGCCCTGAAATATATTCAACTCAAGGAAAATACACTGACACAAAAATTAAAAGTTTAATTACTGTGTATGTATGTATGTGTATATATATATATATATATATATATATATATATATATATATATATTCCAGAATAGCATTTTTTAAATTTTTATTTAAATTAGTATCAGTAAATTAGTATTTAATGACTCATAAATAGATTTTGGGATATTCAGAAAAAAAGAAAGGGAAGCAAAAATATTTATTTTTTTTCTGTGATAACAAATTCTGAATTAAATAAGAGATTCTCAAAGAATCCATGGGTACTACATATGGATTTGGTATCCTGTAACATTTACATAGTGGCTAACAGTGATGTAATTTATTGGTGGTTATTGCAAGTCCTCTATCTCTCAGTGTTAGTGATGATGAAACATTAACATGAACACATTGGTTACTCACTTTCCCAGTTGTAACAAACTCACATATTAGTCAGATGACTCACAGTCCACTACATTTGCCATAGAAAAGTTTAACATGGGGCCCAAAGAGATGGCTTAGTGGTTAAGCACTTGCCTGTGAAGCCTAAGGACCCCAGTTCGAGGCTCGTTTCCCCAGGACCTACATTAGCCAGATGCACAAGGGGGCACAAGTGTCTGGAGTTCATTTGCAGTGTCTGGAGGCCCTGGTGGGCCCATTCTCTCTCTCTCTCTCTCTCTCTCTCTCTCTAATTGCTTCTTTCTCTATTTGTCACTTTCAAAATAAATAAATAAAAATAAACAAAAATATTTAAAAAATTAACATGGAATTTAGTTTTTTCTCATCTGAAATTTTATATTAAATTTTTATATCACAAAGTCCTTACACAATATTCCATAAACATTAAACACCTAGAAAATGTCTACTTGATTTGTGTACACAGTCAACAACACACATATCTTACTCTAAATTTAAATTTGATATCCCTAGAGATGAATAGCACCATTATTTAGCTATATCCATGATTTTATGATGTTGACATACATGACTACAGGAAGTGTGAACGGGGCTGTTTATAGATGCCGTGCCATCCTGCGTGTGTGATAACACTGAGAAATATTCCAGGTCACTCACTCGGCACTGAGCTGGGTCTTCATCTTACTTTGCACAGAAGGATCCAATTACCAAAGAGCAATGATCATCTTTAAAAAAAATCATAGGAGCTATATGCAAAATATTGCATTATGACCTTTTGGGGAGGGAAAGAAGGTATTGTCATGATTCATTTTTACTGACTTTTTAACATTTTTAAGATGCCCTCTCTTGGAGGCACACCAATAGTAAAGGGCCAACAGTCCTTTGGATAATTATGTGCAATAATTTCAGTTATAAATTTGAAGATAACATGTAAAAAAGCATATATTTGTTTGAATAAAATTAAAAGTGATTGTTAATTTGAACAATGAATACTAGACCCAGAGATTAGTTAAGCCAACTTGAAGTGAAATCATCTCTATTTTAAATAGGATTTGAGTCCAAGAACTTTGATCTGCTAATAGAGTGGCCTATGAAGCCCTGCATGGTGGGCTTTGTCAAGCTTGAGAGAATCGCTAGGAGAGCATTTCATGAGGCTGAGTGGGAAGGCAACGTGAGACTTGAGCCAGCAGTGAGGTCAGGAAGATGCAAGTGAGGGAGGAGACCCTGGCTGGTAGGCTTCCATGTTCATACAGAGCTTAGAATTATTTCATAGTGCAAGTAACTTTGAAAAACTTCACTTCTTTAAAGATTAGAAATTTCCTTCAAAACTGACTATAACATGCTTAACATTTTACTTTGATAACTTACCATTTTCATATATTTCAGAAAAACATGCCCATAGTAATGTGTAGGAATAATATGAATGCTGTTTTGTTTATTCTCTAGCTAGTTTGTTTCTTATACCAATCTGATGGAAATATTTATTAAGATGTTTATCAAGTTATAGGATTGTTCATAATGAAAAGCTGAAATGTGTGTTGAAAGTGGAAGATTCCAGAAGAAAGGATTATTACAAATCTATTGTAGCCATATTGGGGAGTCTGTTTCCTCTGGAAAACATGTGGTTGATTTGCATGAGACTATACATTAGTATGTAACTGAGATAGAGCAAACAGATGACAACCACAGAAAAATCTTAAAGCAAAATGCTGCTTTAGTGACAAGCTGCAAACTGACAAGTTGAAGGTGAAGTTGGCAGAAAGAGGTACTTGCGTTCCCACCACTGTTAACCCTCTAAGGAAGGAAATAACAGAAGTGAGTTATGAAGAGCTCTGCACGCGCATTATCCTTGCCGCACCTGGGACACTATCCAATGAATAATTGAGAGCTGACTTCAGGTTGAAGGTTGCATTTCCACTGTGTGCCTGCACTCGGGAGCCCTTAGGTAAAGATTTGATTTACATAGATTAGATCAATAAATAAAAGATAAATGGGGGATAAATAAAAACACGTCCTTGGATAGGAGTCATGCTCTTAGAGTTTGTTTAGCTGCTCAGCTGAATTCTATATGGAGACATGCTAGTAACATTAGTTTTGTTGTCAGAATCAAATACTTAAACCGATCTCCAGCAACGCAGGAAGGAAATAAGAACACAGGCCAAGGAAAGTCACTACGCTTAAGAATGTGTCAGAGGTTGGGGTTGGAATTAAATGTTAGAGAAGACACTGTTTTCTTGGGAATAGAGTAGGGGAAACAAACTGTGAGAATCAATTGTGGATTACTGGGGGAGGTGAATCATGTTTGAGCCTGGAAGCTACAGGAAAGAGGGGAAAGAGGAGGGGCAGAGGGAAGGAGAGGAAGAGAGAGAGAGAGAGAGAGAGAGAGAGAGAGAATGTGGAGAAAGGGAAGCAGATGGGAGGCGGAGGCAAACTAAGAGAGAGAGATAGCTAGGAAAACAGTCGTTGATGGAGAACAGAGTCCTCACTTCAGGAAGGAGAGTTTGGGAAGAAGGAAGGAGAATGGCGTCTGGTTAGTAGATATGTTGAGTGGTTGAGTGTGAGTGAGACGTGTGATGGGATGGGGGGGAGAGGCTGGTTAGAGAGCTCTGAGACTACCAGAATCTATTTTTAAACTCTGTTCAAATTACCGTCTATAAAGTGTCTGAGGTTAAAGAACTAACAACGAAGTTACAACTGCAAATATGTATTATCTATTTAATGTAGAACAGTTGAAGAACTTTGTTTTCCAGTTGAAATACTGCAGTGTTTTATAAGCCTCTTCCTTGCATAGAAATGTACGTGTTTCTCTCAAGGACTTGCCCTGCACATTTATGAAACAGCGTGCCAGTTTGTTCATTCTATTTATGCTTATTTCAAAATTTATTGTTAAAATCAGTTAATGAATATCCTTGTCAGATAACTATTTATTATAAATCCATACTCAACTGATTTTAAGATGTTTATTTTACAATTTCTTTAACATGGTGTATGGTTCAAAAGGATGACATGGTTTCAACATGCTCCCAGGATGTGGAGCTCATTGCAAAATGAAAATTAAAACTGGATTACTAGCTAACTCTTCAGAACATATAAGCAACTCCTTTGAGGACTGTCTACTTACCTCCTATAGTTAGTAAAATTAGCTGCAAATATGGGATCCACACATTTTTATGAAGGAAATTGAAGATCTGTGTGTGTGTGTTTATGTATGTACATGTGCACGCAAGTAAGGTTAGAAAAATTAAAAACCAGTAGGATTAATAGGCCTTTGTACTTTTAAAGTGCAGCCAATGTTTTTTGTTTGTTTGTTTGTTTGTTTTTAAATTCATTTCATAAAAAGATGATTGGGTTACATATGTATGTTACATATGCATAATCTCCTACAAATGCTTTATTTTTGTTAATTAATTCGATAATAATTTACCTGACACAAGAAATATATATATATAATGTCACATACTTATTGAGTCCTGTAACATTTCAATAGATGTCTGCATTATACAATATTTGAATCTATTTTAACATCATCCACTTCATCATCCCTTACTTCACAGTGAAAAAATTCACTTTCTTTTCATTTTTTTTCCAAAGAAGCAGTTCACTCTCACTATCTGTGAATCACTTATAATGTAAAAACATATTTTGTTCCTACCAAACGGATTGAGTTCACATTGATTGTCTGTTCAAATGCCTTCCTCCCCCAAATGGTGGCTAAGCATTTGTACCCACCATTCTTTTCTTGAATTGAGGTGACATCATGCAGAATTTTCTTTTTGTGACTGGCTTATATCACTTAACCTATTAATCTACAGTTCCCTCATCTAATTACCTAACTACAGCATTTTTTATGGGTGAATGTTACAATCCACTGATTGTTGGGAACAGATATTCTTTGTCCCTTCATCAATTGAGATGAGGTGTTTTCAACTTTTTGGCTATTGTGAATAATGGTTCAGTGAATATAGGATTGTAGGTGTCTGTTCTACATACTATTTAATTTCTGCTCATTATGTAACCAGAATTAGCATTGCTAGTTCATATAATAATAGCTTGTTACTGTTTTGAGGAACTTCCATGATACTTTTAGAATGACTATAACCATTTATATTTTCCTGAATTACTTGCAAGTTTTTTCCTTTCTTCCAAGTCCTCGACAGTCCTTCTCATCTGTCTTTTGTATTATATTAGTCATTATTATAATATGGAGGTAATATTTCTTTCATTTTGTGTTTATTTGATGTGTAATGATATTTAAAAAGTTTTCATTCAGTTGCTTGATGTACGTATGTGATTTGTCAAAATATGTCCTCTAGGGTTGCTACTTTTTAACATGTCCTTTAGTATTGAGGTGCTGGAGGTCCCTATATATTCTGGACATATGCTATTTAATAGCTTATCTCCCATTCTCTAGATTGACTCTGCACTCAGTGTTTTCACTGTGTGTGTGTGTGTGTGTGTGTGTGTGTGTGTGTGTGTGTAGAAGATTGTATTTTAATTTAATGCCATTAATCTGTTTTTGTTTTTGGTTTCTATGCTTTTGAGATCTTCGCATAGTTTCCTACTCCAACATTGTGGTGGTTTGAATAGAATAAATGGCCCCCAATATATTTAGTTGTTTGTTTGTAGTTTGCATCTGAAGCCACCTGGCTGGAGTCAGTACCATTGTGTGGATCTTAAGGTGTGGTGGTGGGTTTCAGGTTTCAATCTAAAGATATGCAAAGTGTGCCTAGCTGGAGTTCCTGAAGTGTGCTGTGGCTTTTGACCTTTGGGCTTGTGCTTCTCTCTGTCTGCTTGGTCCTGTGAAGGCAGGCCAGCTTCTTATGTCATTATGTAACTTCCCCTGGATCTGTAAGCTTCAATAAATCTCCCTTCCTCCATAACTGTGCTTGGTCTGGAAGTTCATCTCAGTGAACCTAAATCTGTCTGCTACAAACATCTTGAAAAGTTTCTCCTAAGTTTCCTTTGAATAGATGTATAGTTTCAGGTCTCATAATCATTTACTATATTTTAATTTTATATTTGAAATTTGTGAGAGGTTCATGCCTAGTTTCATTCTTCTGCATGTAAACAACCAATGTTCCCAACATAGTTTCTTGAAAAGACCATGTCTGTTTCATTGTGTCTTTACCACCTTTCTCAAAACTCATTTGTTGTTAAATGTGTAGGTTTCTTGTTTCTACCCTCTTTATTCTATTGTAATTATTTCTTTCATGCTGATTTAGTTTGTAGAATATTTTCTCATGTATCCTAAGTTTGTCCATTGGTTTTCCATTTTGTTCATATAGAAGAACAAGTACTCCATTCTTTTTTAATCTTTTACTCTTCAGGCTCTATTTCATTTATTTTTACACCATTTTCTTCTATTTTTAATTCATGTTTTTCTTATTGTAGTTTATAAGGCCATATTCTTACAAATATGTACTGTACTTCTACCATATATCTTACACACTCCCTTCCACCCCTCCCCCTCTTGTTAGCATCCTTTATTCCTATGATAGGCTCACTTCTACTTTCATGTCATCTGAACATTTGTGATGCTGTGTATTTTATCTATACTATACAGGACCCACAAATAAGAAAAAAATGTAATATTCATCTTTAAGAGAATGACATAATTCATTCAATATCATCATCTCCTGTCTTTTCCAGATTTGAATAAATGATATAATCATTATTTTTATGACTGTATAAAAGTATCCATTTATTTTGGCTTGGCTTACACTTTTAATTTTATCACTCAGATGAGGTAGGAGGATTGCACAGTGGCTGATACTAATTATTCATGACCCACACCAAAGAGGGAAGAAAAATGATGGGATCAAAATAGAAGGAGACTAATAGGGAAAGGAAAGAGTTTTAATGGAGAGAGAACTGGGGAGGAAGAAGATGGCAGGAGGGGATTATGATCATGATATATTTATAATTTTTCAATAAAAATGTTTTAAAAAAATCTCATTCCTTCCACTACTTTTGAGTTTGGTTTTTTTTATCTTTCTTTCTACTTCTTGCATATAGGTAATGAGGCTGTCAGCCACTGTTACTGTATTCCATGAATTTGAGTTTGCTTTTCCACCATTTTGTTCATTTCCCAATGTTTTCTCGCTTTTTTCTTGATTTGTTCCTTGAAAAATTGGTTGCTCAAAAATAATTTGTTTGATTAATATGCATTTTAATATTTTTTTCAAAGTTTTTCACATTATTTTTATAGTTTCACTATATTGTGGTAAGAAAAAGTGACTCAGTGTAATTTTCTTGAAAAACAACATTGAGGCGCAGGTTGTGAGCGAGCTTGTCTCCCTGAGAGAATGTTGCACATGCGGATGGGAGAAGTGTGCTTCCTTGAGCTGCTGAACAAAATCTTCAACAGATGCCTTTTAGTTCCACTTGGCCTCAGGTGCAATTTAATCCTGATGTTTTCTTGTTGATTTTCTGTCTGAATCATCTGTCCATTTCTGAAAATAGAGTGGTAATTTTCCTCGGTTATTGGACTGGCATCTACTCATTCTTTTAAGTCTATCAATATTTGCTGTAAATAACTTGGTGTTGTGATATCAGATGTATATAAGTAGTTATAACTATTACTTTCTACAGCTGAATAAACTCCTTTGTCATTGTACAAAAATAATTTTTTAAATTTATAGTATATTTCATGTGACATATGTATGGCTTTTCCTGCTTTCTTTGGGATTAATTTGAATGGACTATCTTATAGAGTTATAAATATTTAAGTACCCCTATAATTCATTCATATCATGGATATGCTATTTCGTATGAAGACAAAGATAAAAGAAACTCTTCATGGGAAGACTGTAGTGTGGTGTCCTCCTTGAAGACAATAGTTCTCACATAGAGTTTTTTTCTTTTTGGAGGTGTACCATATAGGAAGAAATATAGTTTAGAAAACCTCAGCAGAAAGCAGAAAATACTCAATTACCAACTCAATTTTAATTTCAATTTTTGTCAGAAGAAGTGTTATAGCTATGTAAAGTCATGTACAAAAATTGTGTATGGCTAATTTCTTTTCTGAGGATTTTTTAAATATATTTCATCATCTTCATATATTTATTTACCAATAATATCAAGTGGGAACTGAGCTGGAAGCCTCTGTACTGGGTAGTTCTCATAGCAGTGAAAAGTTCTATGCAGGCTGCTAAGAGAGGCGCCATCAACAATATCAGTTTGTCCCTGCTTGCTAAACAACTGACCAGCCACACAAGACATGTCCACTGGTGCAATGGAAGCATGGCTGCTATCTCAGTAAACAGCTGGTCTCTGATGGGTTTTATTCCCGATCCTAAAAGCCTAAACAAGGTTGGAGAGATGGCCTAGTGGTTAAAGCACTGGCCTATAAAGCTAAAGGACCCTAGTTAGATTCTCAGGACCCACGTAAACAAGATGCACAAAGGGCACATGGCTCTGGAATTCATTTGCAGTGGCTGGAGAGCCTGGCATGCCCATTCTCCATCTCTCTCTCCATCTGCCTCTCACTCTCTGTCTCTCTCTCTCTCTTCTTGTTTTTGTTTTTGTTGTGTTTTGTTTTTCAAGATAGGGTCTCACTCTAGCCCAGGCTGACCTGGAATTCACTATGTAGTCTCAGGGTGGCCTCTAACTCACAGTGATCCTCCTCTGCTTCCTGAGTGCTAGGATTAAAGGCATGGGCCACCACACCCAGCTATCTCTCTCATATATATATAAATAAAATACAAATAAATAAAATTATATAAATAAATAAATAAAATTAATTTTTTAAAAAAGCCTAACCAAAATCGTATGGCTCCAATGTCTTAGCCTTGAGGAGGGTAACTACTACAGTTGTTGGGCTAAACCTTCAATGTACCCTATAAATATTTAAACATATGCCCACTGATTAATGCTGCTCCAACCTCTGGCCACAGAAGTTTTTTTTTTTTTTTTTTTTTTTTTTTTTTTTTTTGTGAATGGCATTAACTACTGGGGAGATTCATATCTCATCAAAGTACTGGAAAAAAAATTTTCAGTGCTCAGTGTTAAATGAGAAATCTCTTATCATGTGTTCCAAAGTTCAGGACTCATTTCAGAACAGGCAGAAATAATGTAAGAGCCAGAGAATGGGGAGGGGTGCTTCAGAGCACTGTATTCAGGATATGGAGCGTCCTGATATGTTCATTAATTGACAGCTGCTACAGTCACAAGACCTGAACAATACTGGGCCCATCAACAGTTTGTGATGGATGATGGAAAAGGACAGAAATGGAAAAAAAAAATGACATGAAAATAGAAGCACTATTTGGAAAGAAGGGTCAGTGTAAGGGGATAGAGGAAAGGAAAGGGCAGGAACATAAGGTGAGGCAAGGGGAACGTGAGCTAAGTACATTACCTACACATTTGAATTGTTTTAAAGTCTACATTACATCTCCACGAGGCTCCACCCTGGGATTTCCTTCTGCCTCCACTTCGCCGTTGTTCCATTGCAGGGCCAGTTACATATTGTTACAAGTATGTGACCTCACCCTGCTCTTCAGGGGTCTTACCTCCATTAAAAATGAAATGATGACTATGACCATTTCATTATTCAAACCCTCTCACCGTTAGGGGCTTACCCTGAACCAACATAGAAACTCATTAGGGATTCTTGACACGGCTTTCAAGTAAATTTCCCTGTACTCCATGAGCAGGCCCTGATACGGCTCAGGTCGTTCGGCTTTTCCTCGTTGCTGTTTTTTGTTGGCATGCATGTACCTCATATCACCAGGGCTCTACTTTTTCTGCACCCCTATCTTATCTGTTTCCTCTAAGAAAAGCAAGAATTAACAAAGTATTATTCTTAAGATATCTAACATGTCCCTTGCCATTGCTCATCAATATAATCACCCCTTAAGTTTTAACAAACTTCTACTGAAGAGATCATGGTTATTTGATTCTCTACTCCCGTGTTCTTATAAAATGTATGCTTACCTATCTGCATTTCATTGTTCAGGATAGTGTCTGCCCGGTAAAACATGTATCATATAATTAGCCATGTATATATTTATATATATATGTATGTATATATATATATATATATATATATATCATAAAAGATAATAGAATGAAAGTTGAATAAAATAATAATATTTAAATAGTTTAGAAGCAATGCTGCCAGCTTAAAAATGGCAAAATGTTTAGAGTAAAAAAATTATTGATTGTATTATTTAAAGTACTTATTGAAAACATAATAGTATATATTTCTTTATTCTTTCTTGAAATACAATTTGAGACAATCATTCCAGAGATTGTGTCAAACATTTATTTACGTAGGTTTAGGTTGCAACACTGGAAAATGCGACCATACGGGAACATAAGGTCTCAATTAACGTCCTCCATATGTAGTTGAGATGAAAAGTCAGGGTAATAAGCATACCGAAAAGCTGCTTTAATTGTGTGACATTGTGTAAGAGTAATTAGTTAAACGGTAGAAAAAAAGTAACGTTGCAGAGAAAAGAAAAGATGTATGTAAGTTAATCCCAAATTAATAAAGGAATTAGGAGAAAAATCTGGGGAAATGGCTATATAGGGGCTAGAGGGATGGCTCAGCATAAAGCCACTTGCAGTGTCTGATGGCCTGGGTTTGATTCCCCTGTACCCAAGTAAAGGCAGATGCACTAAGTGCTGCATGTGTCTTGAGTATATTTGTAGTGGTAAGAGACTCTGGTGCAGCCCGTATTCACTCTCTTTCTTCCTTTCTCTCGCCCTCTTTCTCACTCAAGTAAATAAAAAGATTTTAAAGACAGTCTGTATTGTAGAAAAGTGTCAGAACAGTGGTATTGAAAATTAAACAGTTATTAAGAACGAGACAAATAGGAAATGACCATACCATTCCCAGACTTACTCGGATATGCATAGGAAAACGCTGGGAAGAAGTGCCTGTGTCCTTTGCTTTGAGCCGAGACAACTAAAGAAGACTCAGACAGCAAGAGTGACAGGCGGGGGCGGGTCTGCTGGAATGATGATTGCTCATGGAAATTGGTCAACGCCGTTTTAAATATCAATATTAAAGTGCAGCCGTATTCTAGAGTTATATTAGCGTCGTTTCTGGGAACAAGGAAAACTGGAACTGTTTGATGGGTAAATTCTATCTTAATTTTGAGTCAAAATCAAAATGTCTGCCTAAATCTTATTCTTATATGCTCTTTAAACACTTTATTTTTCATTAGAGAATATCAGATAGGTGCCTGGTAGTATTAGACTCTATGTCTGAATTAATAAAAAAAACCACTTTCCTAATAATTACATTACAGTGAGCCAGAGAACAGTAAGGAGATATTTGTATCCAGTTAGGCCTCTTATTTTTTTATCGTAAACAAAGTTGCAGACTTTTTATTACTACACAGAGACATCTTGGCTTTCCCTGCAGCATCATTTTGTGAATCTGATTTCACTAACCATTGCTTTCCTCTGCTTCTTACAACCAAACTTCAGCAGCATCAATTATATCAATATTTCACAGGCATGAAAAATAAAAACACTATATTTTTAAAAATGGAAAATGGGTTTGCCTAGATATTGCTATTGTTGGTATGTGAATTGAACCTATAATTCGTCACTTTTAATATTCTAAGTGCTTGAATATTTGATCTACCTGGATGTGTAATACTACACAAATTTCAAGACATTGAGAGATGTTCTAGCATCATACAGGGTGTAATTTAAAAGGAATGCCATAGTTAACTTAAAAGCAGCTTTTCTTTACCAAAACTGAAAATTTGTTGCATATACACAATATGGTTTTATTCAACTGTAAAGCAAAAGGAAGTCATCACATTTATGGGAATATGAATGAAATTAAAAAAATTAGAGAAACAAATATCCCAGTTGATGCAACCCAAGTCCCCCAAAACAAAATAAAATCACATATTTTTCCTCATATAAGCAGATGTCCTTTGTATACTTGGTCCCCAGTTGGTGGAAATTTTGGGGAGACAGGGCCTGGATAGAGGAGGTGTATCACTGGAGGGGGAACTCGGGTCATTTAACCCCCAGCTTGCCAGTCCTAACTCCGCTCACTTACTTGCTGTCTTCTGCTTGCTCAGGAAAGTATGGCATCCAGCCTCTCTTTGCCGTCTCGCTCTTGCCATCGGGATGCTTCCTCTCAAGGCTCAGCAAAAGTAAATCTTTTCTTTTCATCAGCTGCTGGTTGGGTGATTTGTCCCAGCAACATAAAATATTAGGGTTTATCATCATAGCCTATTCTTTGTTACAGAGAAAACGCATTCTCATGTAATCTTATGATGGCCATAGAAATTCCCATTACTCTGATAGTATATAGTATTTTGATTTTAACTTGGTTCAAATTTTGTCTGCTAAAACAGAACTTCCAGAGTAATTTGTGATCAGAAATTTATTTGCTCATATTTCTAGAGTGTGAGAAGTCCAAGATAAGAAGCCCACATCTGGCTGGGGCGTTCCCGTTACCTCAGCACTCTGCAGAAGAGCAGAGCAGGGGCGAGGGGATGAGCCTTAAGTCATGATCCTTTCCCAGCGAGAACGCTGCCGTCAGGACCGGAACACCTTCACTCCACTCCATTCCACTTTCCTGTGCTGCCGCATCAGAGATCACTTCATCCTGCATGAATATTAGGGCGTGTTCTAACCATATTACTTTTAGAATGTTTGCAAACTGTAAACCATATTAACAATACATTATTAATATCAAATGGAAAATATTCAGAGTGTATGATAGATGTGTATATAAACAGTAGAATCATGACGTGCCTAGTCTTATGGCATTTGAAAAAGGTGACTAATTGGGGTGAATGTTCGATCATCAGTATAATAATGCGCATCAAAACCCTAAAGACAAAGCTACATATGATTGTTGGGTCTTATCTGAGGTCATATTGAAATCATTACAAATAAACTATGATCTCCCACAAACGTTCGTGATAGGTTTTCTCTTTAAATATCATTTAATCCCCATTTGGTATATTCATCATAGTTTTTGGTAATTCAGCATCAAATCCCTTAAGAAATATAAATATCTTAAAATGACCTAATATAGGAAATGAAAATTTTGTTATTAGGATCATTAACTTTTAATTCTTTACTTACTGGCTCTAAGGAGAGTATGATTATAAAGTCCTACAAAGGTGCACAAACAAAGTTTCTATGCAATTAAAAAATGGTATATAAACCTATTTTTGGCTATAATATACTATGTTCAAGTTTTATTTTGTCACCAAGTTCCTCATTGTGGAATGCTATCTGCAATTTGTTATGGGCATGCAATCTTTAAAATTTATCATTAGTTGTGCTGGAACAAACCCAAGAACTGAAAGAAGAAATGTATCATTAGTTTTATTTCATATGACATGAGACACAAAGCTCAGAAAGACGGGCACTTGCTCTCATCACTGTATTATCAAGCTTGATGTTAACTGCTATGACTCACTCATGTTGATAT
The DNA here is from genome assembly GCA_036346955.1 of Dipus sagitta. NCBI lineage: Eukaryota > Metazoa > Chordata > Mammalia > Rodentia > Dipodidae > Dipus > Dipus sagitta. Next base: position 170,645,921 of record CM070774.1, read on the forward strand.
CAATAAATATATAAAATATATACTATATTATTATAATACAAATCTATTCTTAAGTAATCACTTTCAAAGTGTCCTGTAATATTTCACAATTTTTTGTATGCATTCCAGATATATAAACATTCTAATGAAATAAACTGGTTTATTTGGAAGAGACTTTTTTTCATATATTTCAATCAGCAAATACTTACTCTGAAGTTATTAAATGCTTATACCTGGTACTTAAAAGAAATACAATTTTTTAGGTTGCACTCATGCTTTAAAATTATAGCAGTTAAACTATATTTAAATGCAAAAAACATTTATGATAATGCATATAATACACATGATGAGTTATGTATATATGTTACATATATTATATCATATTAAATTATATAGTAATACTCATATAACATATATATATATTTATAACATATAAATATAATTTAATGTAATATAAATTATATTTATAATATATAATATAATATAAATTCCAAATTTTTGAAGTAGAAAATGTGCTCAGTATATAATGAGGACAATGAAAGAAAAGAGCCTGACAGAATGGAGCTGATTCTGGGAGAAAAGGCCTGCGATCTTCTTACACAAACATTGTAGCTTCCTTCTATATTTTTGTTTTATTGAAATAAAGACCTTATTAACATTTCATATAATCCCCTCACACCTCCCTCCTTTAAGCCTACTCCCCTATCCTGTACTCTTTGTTAGTGAACCCCTCTTCTTCTATTCTGTTCCATCTTATATTCTTGTTTTATGTCTTTATTTATTTATTTGCAAACAGAGAGAGAGAGAGAGAGAGAGGAAGGGAACTGGTGTTCTAGGGCTCTAGCTGCTGCAGATGAACTCCAGATACATGTGCCACCTTGTGCATCTGGCTTTATTTTGGGATTGGGGAATCAAACCTAAGCCATTAGGCTTTGCAAGCAATCTCCTTAACTGCTGAACCATCTCTCCAGCCCTCCCTCTTCTATTCTGCATTTTTTGGCGGTGGGGAAGGGCGGTAGGTGTTTGAGATAGGGTCTCACACTAACCCAGTCTGACCTGGAATTCACTATGTAGTGTCAGGGTGGCCTTGAACTCACTGCAATCCTCCTACCTCTACCTTCCATGTTCTGGAATTAAAGGTGTGTGCCACAACACCAGGCCCTTTTCTATTTTTATGTCTTGTTTGTTTTGTGTTTTTGGCCATCCTCTGTCACTCATGATAACCAGTTGATATGCCCAATATTGTGCAAGTCTTGTGGAGGAAAAGAACACCAGAGTGAGGTCATGAATCCAAATGTCAGTTTGTGTCTGAAAGACAGCATTCCAAAGCATTCCTCCCCATCCTTTCACTTTCACATTCTTCCCACTTCTGCTATAGTCCTTCAGTCTTGCCAGAGTGTGATAGAGATGTCTAATTTAGTGCTGAACACACAATCATTACGTCTCAGCCACTGGGTGAGTTTTGAGTTTCCCCAGCAGTCTTCAACATTTTAAATATCACATGACCTTAAGAGTACTTAACCCTTCTGATGATAACCCTATACCTCATATGGAGGTATATTTTTACTTTATCAGGAATTATAACACATTTTATCTCCAGATCATAAGGGTTATATGATTTTTAATATTAGTTATTTGTTTAAGCTATGCCAAATATGAATTATTCCTTTATATTGATATAAACTAGTAATCTCTTAAATGAAAACTTACCCATCTAAATTCATTACTTTTGTTTATTCAAATATTTTATTTATTTGCAAAGAGAGAGAGATAGAATAATTAGGAGAAGGAGGAGAAGGAGAGAGAATGGGTGCTCCAGGGCCTCTGGCCACTGTGAACACCAGAAGCATGTGCCACACTGTGCTTTATGTGAGTACTGGGGATTCGAACCAGAATCATAAATTCATTCTTAATATCATTATATCATTCCACATACTCTCCATTCTTCCTTACATAGAAAAGACATTCTGACCCTATGAGATCTAGGACATAAATTAACAAATCTGCTAATTCAGCCTCCTATCATTGATTCTCTCTCTCTCTCTCTCTCTCTCTCTCTTTTTTTTTTTTGTTTTTACTTTTAAGGTCTATCTTATTCTCCATTCTATGATTTTTTTGATTGCTCCTATCATTTTAAATGTATGTTTACTTTTTAACACTATCATACCTCTCTCTGCCTTTCTTCAGTTATGTAAAAATTTATGTAAATCTGCATAATTAACTTGAAATATTAAGGTATTAGCATAGATCATGTATTCTGCATATGATACCAATCTTTATAAACACCTCCAAGGTCTCTTATCCAGGTTGTGTCCTAAAGTCCTGTTTGTTTAGTTTGGCCTCATCATAAGAGTTAATTACATATGGGGACTGGATAAATGGTTTAGTGGGTAAGGAATTTTCCTGTGAAGCCAAAGGACTCTGGTTTGATTCCCCAGAACCCATGTAAGCCAGATGCACAAGAGTGCATATGCATCTGGAGTATGTTTGCAGTGACTGGAGGCCCTGACGTGCCCATTCTCTCTCTCTCCCTCTCTCTGCCTCTCTCTCTCTCTCTCTCTCTTTCTCTCTCAAAAATAAAACACTAAAATAAAGAATTAATTACATACGTTACACATAATTCCATAACAAGCTATTTGCCAATCTATGCTTTGTCCAAAGTCATGTTTCACCTTAGTAATTAATATACTTCCTTCAACTTTAAGTCAACTCTGGTCCTTTAATACTCTGCTCAAATATATTAATACCTTTTATGAGCATTTCAGGCTGAGAGTACTTTCTCTACATAATTTGTGTATCAGAACATGTGATTCTCCTTATCGGAGCACTTTAAAAAGTAAGGAAGACTAAGGTGAACAATTTTATTATTGATTCACCCATACTCTACACAACTGAGACAAAAGACTTATCTTCCTCTTTGATAGAGACACATGTTGAATGTCATGTAGGGAAGGTTTAATATATGTTTCCTAAAGAATAAAACCCTATTAGCTTCCCTGAAATTTCTGTAGCAACACACACACATGCACACACACACTCACAAGTACACATACACACACATACACACACATGGATTGGTGTCCAACACGAATTCAGGGCAAACCAACAAACAAACACACAACACACAAACACATGATGGAGATCATCTTCCGACAGAGGGCCTGACTCCATTACAAAGGGAATCGTGCTGTGCAGAATAAGAGGAAGATTGAAAACTAGAGACTGAATATACTTACTCAACAAAAGTCTGATTAAAAGGTAGAAATTATTTACCAGCATGCCAGACATGGATGCTAACTGCTTTTGTAAAGGATAATTCATGCTTCAGATAAGATGTAAATTCTATTTTTGAATTTCAACTTTTATGATTTTACTTCTTAATCACATTCAAGAAATATTTTGAGTTCTATCATGTGCCCACACCAAGTTATTCCACAGAACACCTCAGATGCTTATGGAGCATCTGCATCCAGAGTCAATCCTTTAGTTGCAGGTTAAGTTCAGCAGAACTTTAAAGAAAAGAAGTCCAAGGAACAGATCCTGATGGATTGATTGGCAAATGTCAAAATAGAAATAGAAGAAACCAGAAATATTTGGTGTCATTATCTTTGCCTTTCGGTATCAGTAGCACCGTTTTTGTTTTAAACTATGGATACATATGCTAGTAGAACATTTGAGACACTTTAGAGAGTTTTGTGTGCATAGTCTATAAATGAAGGCTTAGAAGAGAGAGAGGGTAGTTACAACAAACAGTCAGCCACCACTTACTTTTTGGAAGAGGCTTTCAGTACAAGCAGTGGATGACACAAAACCTAACCATGTTCACGATGCTCAATTTAAACAATAAATTTGCATTTTTATGAGTAGTCCAGGCTGGGGGTAGTGGCACACACCTTTAATCCCAGCACTCTCGGGAGGCATAGGTAAGTGGATCACTGTGAGTTCAAGGCCAACCTGAGACTACACAGTGAATTCCAGGTCAGCCTGGGCTATGGAGTGAGACACTACCTCGAAAAACAAAACAAAACATAAAGAACAGCTCTACATTACTTCCTGGATTAGAGAAAGATCTGGAAAGATACAGAAAGAAGCCATCTGCACTTTTGAGAAAAATACACATTTCCCTTAAAGCTGCATGTCCTGCCGCATCAGAAGATAATTGAAAATATCCCTTGTGAAACACATATCATTATAAGTTTTAAATGCAAACCTGGGTATTTTTCTGACTCAAAAAAAATAGCTTGCATTCTATAATATAGCAAAAATGAGGTAACTGATAGTTATTGATTGGCATTTATTGTGAGTCGAAAATATGTAAGTAGTGTGAGGCAATCATTAATTGATTTACTTATTTTAGAATCAATTAGATTTCTCTTGAATTATTTATGAGGAAAACACTTTAAACAAAGGAAATTAAAGATGACAAAGCAATAGTGCACTGCATATGCATAAGTAGTTACCCCATTTTAACATTGGCCCAGCAGCACCCAAAATTGATTTCTCCTTATACATGACACAACCAATGACAGTTTTATGTGCCACCTCTATTCAAAGAGACAAGGAGACTTCCTAAGCAACTATGGCCCAAGGTTGCATGAATAAGTAAAGATATGTGTTTCTGAATAGTGGCTATATGTTTACTTATTTACTGACTAGTGCTCAACAGGAAATATGGCTTGATAAGACACAGATTCCCCAGTATAAACTAGCTACCATGTTCTCAAATTCCTAACTTCCTTAACAACTAGGAAAAAAAAAATTCTCTTGTTTTTAAGATAATTCACATACATTCACTGATATTCATTATGCTTTAACCAGAAGGGTTACAATGATCATAAGAGAGTATTAATCATTCCCATTAATATTTCTTACTTTACTAAGATTGACTTGAAAAACTAATGATCACATAGGTCTTAGATTATTTCAATTCGTTCGTTTTCTCCAGACAATAACTAATGTACAATGGACTTTAAAATGATAGAAAATTATATGCCTCCAATGAGTGAAATTATGCCATTCCATGAGATTACCTTAATCTCCTTATTCTTTTAATTGTATTTTCTTCTCTGCATGCTGAAAAATTTGTAAAACTCACTAATCTACAAATTGTCTCCACAGTTACTACTGCAATGGCCAACTTTCCCTGGTTTTTGAACTGACCTTTCTGTCACAGCAACCTTTCAAACGAGTTGAAGGTTTGAGCCTACAATCACTTAACAGGAGTAAAACATGCACAGAAACTGAATTGCGCCATTGGCAACCAAATGCATAATTAGCCTCTGGAACGTCATGCCAAAAGTCCAAATTAGACATTCAACTGCACCTGCAACTGGTCACCTGCAGGCTCAATTAGACGCACATAGTTCTCCCTGGACAGTACATGCGTGCTACAAAACACCCAGCTTAATAATTTCAGAGCAGACAGTGGTACTCAGTCGTTTACAGCTTCCCTAAAGCACCGGGAATAGTTTCTCACACTCCAAACTCATCTGCTCTCTGGTGATATTATCCCAGCATTTTTTAAGAGGTAATGCTCGTATTTGTTTTACTTTCCTCATTCACCTGCTTTTCTTGATGGACCACACAAAGTTGAAACATGCCTATTGTATCACCTTGGAGATTGTTGCGGCTGAGGGTATGCGGTCCACAGAACTGAAGTCGGCACTCTTCAACCCAAACAAACCAAGCAATCATTTCCAGTGCTCAAGTAGCAAGTAACACCGGGGTTTCCTGAACACAATATGTTTCCATGGAAATATTATTTCCTATTTTTTTTTTTAATCTTGCAACCTGGGAAGGTATGTCTTCTGGTCCCCCTTTTCCTCCTGGAGCCCAGCACGGTGGAGCAGAAGGCGAAGATAAGCATGAGCGTCCCTGGGTGGGTCCAGAGCCCAGTAGAGACAGGAACTCCGAGAACTTACCGCGGCTGCTCCCGCGCAGGCGAGTGCCATGCCCGCAGGATGCTGGTCTTGAGGTGGGGCACCGTTCCCCAGACCACAGAGTCTGTGCCTCAGCATTGTTTTCCTGGGTAGAGCTGCCCCATCCCAGGCAGAGAGGATGAAATCGGCTGACTAGGTCTCAGAGGTACCCCCAAGCGGAAGTCTTCCTGGCTCAGGAACACCCTGAGTCTATTTTCTTGAGGGTTGCAAGCACCCAGTTTTGCTGGACTTTGTCCCTATATGCAGCCCTCTCCCCGATCCCCAGGTGATCGGGTGCTTGCGGACTTCGCTGGCTGGGAGGCAGCCTTGGCATCCAGACAGAGCAAGAAGGTACCCACCTGATGGAAAAGACACCTGCTAAGTTTATTTATTTTTTTTTTCATTTCAATGGAAATGTTAAAGACAGATACCGTGAATGAATCATGCTCATGGGTTTTGTGAGATGTTAGTATGTTATCCCTAAGTTCATGGGCAGAACACATTTTTCTTGTTTCTGCAATGACACCATGTTGCTTGAAAGGCTTCAAAAGAAAACTGATGGTAGGATACAGTGAAATAAAATAATAAAATTGTGAAATAATTTACTTATGCTTTTCAAAAAAATATTGAATACATAAAAATACCACAGGCAAGAAATAGATTCTAAAACATCATTTCTGCCTGTAAATTGCACAAAGGAAACTGCTACGTAACAATGTTCAAACTGAAAAAATAGGCAAAGAGAACCATTCACAGCCTTTATTTGACTGTCAAGTATCCCTTGACATGGCTTGCTATTTTCTGCTTATTAATGTATTTAACAAATCTGTAGGGGAATAGGTTAACTTGAAGAAAAATGATAGCAATGAGAATAATTCTAGTCCAATTAAAGATGCAAATTTTTCATACAAACATGTAACCTGAGTTTATTATGTTGCTCCTTTGCAGGGTATCCTCTGTTGTTTATCTAAATTAGCAATCATATCTTGTACTCACTGCTTTCAGTGACTAGAAATACCTCTGTATTTGTCTTTGACTCAGGCTTACCACTTTGCTAGTTCTTTAATGAACAAATTGGGTCTTTTAATTTGTAAGTTACTGAACTTTAATACACACACTTGTATGAGATTTGAGTGACACCCTTCCCAAAATAAATTCCTCTACAATAGTTTTCACTGAGAATAAGTTGGGAAGAAGGAGTCATGAATTGGCATGTGTTCCTCACCTATTTTTGATTCTTAAAATCTTACCATAGTATTGTATATTTTTCACAAGTAAAGAGGCATTACTGTCATATTAAATAAAATTTAGCTAAAATATTCTTTCTCCCCTAGCTAATTTTTTTTTCTCCCATTTTCAATCACTGCTACCAGGCCTCATTCAGACCACGTATGATATTTAGGCTTTCTACATAATAGTGAATATTCAAATTTCCCTGGTTCAATGAACTTATCATATAAAATGCGTCCTTCAGTTTATAGTTCTCGGGCACTTTAGGAGATTCCCATGCTTTCCCAAAGATTATGGATTTCAAGAAGAGAGATATGTGAGGAAAATGATATTCTGATGGCATGTACATGTACATAGCAGGGTATAATCTCATGAATCACCTTGTAACTTTGGTCACTGACTCAGAGAGGCTTTGCACTGTTCTTCCCTGCATGATATTCCTTTTCTCTTACATCATTAAACTCTTTGGAAGGATAAAGAGCCACATTAAAGAAGAGAAGGCATGGCCCACTTTTCCTCAAGGAGTAGACTGTAAATCATTTGGATTTATCTTGTACATATTTGTCTATTTTCCTTATGAAGATGTTTATTTATATGATTATGGATTTGTGAATGTTTGCTTCACAACTTGGGGTTAAACGCAAGGTTGCATTATTATGTGGCTAAAGTTCATCAAGGTTTATTTTGCCATTTCTTTTACAGTACTGCTCTTGATATTGTGAAATGGAATGCACGCGAGTATATGTGGGCATAGGTGTTGTGTGTGTGTGTGTGTGTGTGTGTTCTTATTTTCTGGCACTAAAATATTCCCCTGTCTTTTCTCACACATTGTCTGTAACAGTCCCTATACCAGACACCTCACTTTGTGTAAAATATTATTAAAAACCAAATCTAGGTCCTAGATACAGTGTAAATTTTATTTTAATTTATAATTTGCAAATTAAACATTTACAAAGGTAAGTGGACTTTATTGAGAGAGCAGCTTACTCATAGTAATCAATATTGCAAGCTGTTCTGAGTGGGCAACACAAACTTAAAGAAGTTATTTTAAAAAGCAAATTGATTTTAAGGCAACATAAGAATGGAATGTGAGCAAGATTCAATGAGTCCTTTACATTGTCCATTGTTCTCAATAACCTAAAGCCAAGCAATGTAACAAATCTAGCATATAAGTAAATGTGTCTCTTAAACTACTACTCCTTTTTAAATTATTATGAAATTTTGCAGAATTTATATTAATAAGATATATGTTTTCCTCACAAAGTGTAGTTCCAACACCAGAAACATGCCATTCAGACATTTCCTGTATATTTCTATAAAATGTTGAAAATTTATAAAAATATATTATTCAGGCAAATTCTTGATTTTAAGCCATAAAAGTAGAAGCTTTCAAGATCAAGATCACCCTAAATAACTTTTCATACCCACTCTAGTCCAGGCTGTCCTGGAATTCACTTTGTGGTCTCAGGCTGGCTTCAAACTTACAGTGATCCTCCTACCCCTCCCTCCTGAGTGCTGAGATTAAAGGCATGAGCAACCACACCCGGCGTAAATCATTTCTTAAAACTGTGCTACTATTTGTTAGCCCTTGTAGTAAATCGAAGCAGACCTAATTCCGTTAGAAAACCCATGTGGCCACAAGTGCACTGATGCTTCCCCTAAGATGTTAAGTAGCTTTCAACTACTTGGTCTTGACTCTGAATCCTGTCATGTGCTCTTGGGACACTTGAAGAGGCAAGAGCATTATGGGATCCATTCTCTTTTCTACAGAAAAAAAAAAAAAAAAGAGTTGACAATGTGTATCCATACCCTTATCAGTCAATGCACAGTTATTTCCCGTGGATGCCGTGAGATTCAGAGTACCGTCTTACTGTACAACTGCACATGGTAGCTTCCGTGTTAGTGCCAGATGCTCTTTCAAGGCAGTTGTCAGTCAGCTCAGTGCTGCATGTGGGATTTTCTTTGTTAAAGAAACATGGTTATTTAGGTCAAGAACAGTAAGAGTGCCCTATTTTGTGAGTGGGTCGTTTGACTTTTTATTGAGGTCTTTGTATAGTCTAGACATTAGGCCTCTGTCAGTTGGATATTCAACAAATATTTTCTCCCATTCTATTGGTAATCTATTGGCTCTGCTTATTATATGTTTGTCTGTGAAGAAACTTTTCAGCTTCATGTGATCCCATTGGTTGAGTGATTGTTTAACTGCCTGTGCTGCTGGAGTTTTGTTCAGGAAGTCTCTTCCTATTCCTGTATTACGGAAAGCTCCTCCTATTTTTTCTTCCAGTAGTAGCTGAGTTTCCAGTGTTATATTGAGGTCTTTGATCCATTTGTACTTGATTGTTGTGCATGGATAGATGTTTGGTTCAAGTTTTAATTTCTTCCATATCCAGTTTGTCCAGCATCATTTGTTGAAGATGATTTCTTTTGTCCAGCCTATATTTTTAGGGCCTTTGTCAAATATCATGCAGCTATAGTTACTTGACCCAAAGTCTGGGTCCCCAGTTCTGTTCCATTGGTCTATACTCCTCTTTTTATATGCTAGTACCATGCTGTTTTTATTACTGTGGCTTTGTAATATAGCATTAGATCAGGTATGGTGATGCCTCCCAAGGTGTTTCTTTTGCTGAGGTTACGCTTGGATATTTGAGGCCTTCTACCTTTCCATATGAATTTCGAGATCATTTTTTCTATCACTGTGAAGAACAATGTTGGGATTTTGATTGGAATTGCATTAAATCTGTATATTGCCTTTGGTAGGATTGCCATTTTCACAGTGTTAATTCTGCCCATACAGGAACATGAGAGGTCTTTCCATTTTTATCAAGTCCTCCTCAGTTTCTTTTTTGAGTGTTTCTATGTTTTCAATATATAGATCTTTCACTTCCTTTGTTAATGTTATTCCAAGGAATTTTATTTTCTTTTTGGTTGCTATTGAAAATGGGACAATGTCACTTACTTCTTTCTCTGTATGTTTGTCATTTGCGTATAGAAAGACTACTGATTTTTTAAAATTATATTTTATTTATTTATTTGAGAGAGAAAAGGAGGCAGACAGAGAGGAGGGTGGAGAGAAAGGGCATGCCATGGATCCCTGCCACTACAAATGAAGCCTAGATGCATGTGCCTCCTTGTGCATCAGGCATACGTGGGTCCTGCAGAGTAAAACCAGGATCATTTGCTTTGCGGGTAAAGGCCTTAACCACTAAGCCATCTTTCCGGCCCAAGGCTACTAATTTTTGTGCATTGATTTTGTATCCTTCTACTTTGCTGAAGGAGTTAATCAACTTTAAGGGTTTTGAGATGGAGGCTCTCAGGTCTCTTATGAATAGAATCATGTCATCTGTGAATAGGTCTAACCTAACTTCTTCCGTTCCAATTTGTATCCCTTTTATTTCTTTCTCCTGTCTTATTGCTTGAGCTAGTACTTCCAGTACTATATTGAAGAGCAGTGGTGAAAGTGGACATTCTTGTCTTGTTCCTGATCTCAATCAGAATTCCTTAAATCTCTCTCCATTAATATTATTTGGGCTTTAGGAGCTTTGTATATAGCCTTTATTAGGTTATGATATGAACTGGTCATGTCAATTCGTTCCAGTGTTTTGATCATGAAATGATGTTGTGTTTTATCAAAGGCCTTTTCTGCATCTATCAAAATGATCATGTGGTTTTTGTGTTTAAGCTTATTTATGTGGTGTATTAAACTGACAGATTTTCATATGTTTAACCACCCTGTGTTCCTGGGATGAAGCCTACTTGATCAAGGTGGATGATGCTTTTCTTGGATTCAGTTTGCGAAGATTTTGTTTAGGATATTTGTGTCTAAGTTCATCAGCAAAATAGGCCTGTAGTTTTTATGTGGCATCTCTGCCTGGTTTTGGTATTAGGGTGATACTAGCTTCATAGAAGGACTTGGGGTGCTTTCTCTGTTCTCTGATTATATGGAGCAGTTTAAGAAAGATTGATGTCAATTCTTCCATGAAGGTTTGATAGAATTTCGCTGAATTTCGCCATCTGGTCCTGGACTCTTCTTTTGGGGAAGTTTTATTATTATTATTATTATTATTATTATTACATTTTCAATCTCAATGAGTGTGATAGGTTTGTTTAGGAGATTAATCTGCTCTGAGTTTAGCTTTGGTAGATAGTATGAGTCCAGGAATTCATCCATTTCCTCCATGTTATTCAGTTTTGTGGAGTAGAGGTTTTTGAAATAAGTCCTGATTATTGTCCCAATTCCACTTATGTCTATTGTGATCTCCTTTTTCATTTCTAATTTTGTTAATTTGAAGTGTCTTTTTTTTTTTTTTCTTTTACTTGATCAAATTGGCCAGGGGTTTGTCAATCTTGTTTGTTTTTTAACAAAGAACTAGCACTTATTTTCATCAGTTTTCTTAATTGTTTTCTTAGTTTCCAATTAATTAATTTGTGCTCTGATCTTAATTGTTTCTTTCCATGTGGAGCTTTTTGGGTTGGATTTTTCTTGCTTTTCCAGTGCCTTTAGGTGGATTGGATTTAGGTTATTGATTTGGGATCTTTCTGTCTTTGTTATGAAGGCATTTAGTGCTATGAATTTTTCCCTGAGGACCTCCTTCATTGTGTTCCAAATGTTTTGGTACCATGTGTTCTCACTGGCATTCATTCCTAAAAATTTCAAAATTTCATTTTTTTTTATTTTGCCCACTACCCATTTATTGTTTAAAAGTGTGCTGCTCAGTTTCCAGGCACAAATGAGATTCTTGGTGGATCTTTTGAAGTTAATTTCTATAAATACAGCATTGTGATCTGATATCATGCAGGAAATTATGTCGATCTTCCTAAATATATAAAGGCAGGATTTGTGACCTAGTATATGATCTATTTTAGAGGTTTCATAGGCTGCTGAGGAAAATGTGTAGTCTTTGGATTTTGGGAGGGAATGTTCTGTAGATGTCCATTAGGACAAATTGTTCTAGGTTTTATTGAGCTCTCTCACTTCTCTGTTGATTTTCTGTTTGGATGATCTATCTATTGCTGATAATGGAGTATTGAAGTCCCCAACTATTATGGTGTCGGTGGTTATTTCTCTTTTATTGTTGAGTAGGTTTTGTTTTATGATCATTCTCAGTGAACTCACCCCATCACAGAAAGATAATGGCCACATAGTCTCACTCATCTACAGCTCCTAACCTGAATCTACCAGAGATGCCTACATACCTAACAAGGATCTCAAGGACCGGACAATAGGGTGGGTGGGGAGGGAGGGGTGGGTAAGGGTGGGGGTGGGGTCACAAAACTGGACCCAATCAGCAATGGTATCATAAAATATTTAATCCTAAAAGACAGACGAAATGGTTGAGCCTTCACCAGGCCTTTAAAGGGAATACCTGAATCACAAGGCCCTGGAGAGGGTATGATGAAGACTGATCATAATTTCCTATTTCTGTTTCTTTCTTCTCTCTCTCCCTCTCTCTCTCTCTTTCTCTCTCTCTCCCTTTTCTTTCTCTTCTCTCTATCTCTTTTAATTTTTCATTTTATTTTTGTTTATTTACTTGAGAGCAACAGACAGAGAGAGAAAGAGACAGATAGAGAGAGAGACAGAGAGAAAGAGAGAGAGAGAATGGGTGCAGCCAGGGCCTCCAGCCACTGTGAACGAACTACAGATACATGTGCCCCATTGTGCATCTGGCTATCATGGGTCCTGGGAAATCGAGCCTTGAACCAGGGTCCTTAGGCTTCACAGGCAAGTGCTTAACCACTAAACCATCTCTCCAGTCCCTCTCTATCTCTTTTATTATATTACTTATTTTTTTCTTCCTTATCTTCTTGCTCACTGACCTGTAACTCCCAGTGCCAGAAAGTGGATATCATTCACAATTAGCTCTTGTACAGAAAGACGTACAAGGTTTCCCAAAAGAAGACATATTTCTGTCAGAATACTTGATGACCTACCAAAGGTTAAAGTGGTAAGACTCTACTGCTGAAGACACCATATGTTGTTGGCAGGTAACATGGAGTGACATGGCTGGAAGCCGGAAGAGAGCTAGACAGTCAGCCTTTCTAGTGCCAGAAGGTGCTACATGAGTGACTGGGGGAAAATGACCAATATCTGTCCAAGCAACTCATAGTCTAAGCTACTCAGCAGCAAAGAACCTGATACGATGCTCACACAAGTGAAATAGTGGCACACAGCCATGGTATGAAACCAACTGCTCTTGATTTGGCCAACTGATCTCCTCAGTGGAATGGAACCCATAGCTAGAGCTGGGAAACAAGTCAGAATCATATCAAAAAATGAGCCTGCTCTCCATTATCAATCTTCCTCCAATCATTGGCTATAAGAGGGCGTACACCTCTTAAATTCTCTCTAAATAAGCAATGATTATCCCATTTATCTGGTGCTAACTTTACTCTCCATTGGAGAATTTGCTTCTCTTTTCAGATAGATGCAGATCCTAAGGATAGAACCACCCATCACACCTCAAAAGGGCCCCAGCTGAAACTAAGAGTAATTGGGGAAATATGCAAGAGTGCTGATTTCTTGGTGAACCTGGTACCAGTGCAAGGGTGAAGGAGAAAGACACAGAGAAAAATCAAATCCTACCAAACCAAATATCCTGAGACACAGAGGCTCCCAAACCTCATTACTGAAGCAGATCTAAAATTAATTCAAGGTGTCTCAGGGAAATTTGCGGAAGAGGGGGCAGAAAGAATGCCAATTGGGTCATGATAGAAAGAGATATTGCCTCTTACCCATGACTGATGGCTAACCCCACAATGCATGATCCATATTTCACAATGAGGAGGGTACCTGCAGAGGGGGGAGGACAGGGAAGAGGCTAACAATGGTACCAACTTGACTGTATATACTGAGCACAAAATAATTTTAAAAAATTAAAAGAAAAGAACAGTAACCGTGAAAAGAATATTTGTGTCTTCTTTCCTATTTTCAATATTCCAAATGTCTTTCAAGTTTATTTGATATTTAAAAGTGTTTATTTCCTCATTTTGAAGAAATTCAAGATTTTTGAAGGGTTAAAGTTTAGCATAGGGCAAAAACATCTCATTTATTATTATTATTATTATTATTATTATTATTTGCATGTAAGAATTATTTTATATACAACAATGATCTCTTCTTAAAAGTGCTTTGAACATCTAGGGAAATCCTTCCCATACCTTGAAATATACTTTTGCATATATCAAAAACTGTCCATCCTTTTTAAAGCTTTATTTCTTTTTTTTTTTTTTTTGTCCTACTCCTTTCTCATTCCCATAAGGTTTCTTCAAAGTAAATAAACTAAGGTCATGTTTATCAATATAGAAATATTTTATTTGCTTTTATATATTACCATGTTGATTTCCAACTAAATTTTACTTAGCTCGCAAAATATAACTATTGTAGCCAAACAGATTTTACCTGGCCATATTTAATGTCAATTTTATATTTCTAGCCCTTACACATACACACACAAAAAGAGCATTTAGAGATTTAGAATTACTAAACTAGCATTGCCTAGTTAAAAAATCTTGCTGTTATCTCATACAAACAGCAGACAGCAGTACAAAACTAGCCCTATGAAAATGAGCTGCTCACCTGAGGGCATGTACATAATATATTACAAGCCAGAAACAAACTGAGGAAGTACTTACGATGAGTATCTCTCTTGCTTAACATCTCCATTTCAGTACTCCCCCATTTTTTGGATATAAGAGAACATCTCAGTAAGGAATTAAAAAGTAAGAACAGAATTCGCTTATTTCTTTTAGGAAATTAACGCCAACATAAGAAAGTTTTAAATTCAGGGATCTAGTCAATAGACTATGTCTTTCAAATATACAAAATCATAGACAAGACACATTCTGTTTCTGTTCAGGGAAGCCACTATACTTCCAGTCCAGTAGGATTTCCCTCTACTGACAGAATAGTTTAGTTCTGTTATCATCTAATATCTGGACCTTTTCACTACTGAAGTTTTAGTTTGAAGTTTTACTTTATCAGCAAATTTAAATTTAGTCTTCAATAAAGTATGTCTTCATGATAGTTAAAAGGAAAAAAAAAAGCAAAACAAAACCCTCTGAAAATCTTGAGTGTCTATGTCCCAAAGAACCTAATTTCTTTGGAGTACTAAATGCTGCTTTTAAGAATAGAAGGGATGAGGTACTTCAAAATTCAGTTAGTTTTTTTTTTTTTTCTTCATAAACACTCAAAACACATAAGATGAATTGATTTTTACTTTTATCAAAATGGAATGTGTGATTGGTTTAAAAGTAGTGTCTGGAACTCTAATGGACCATAGGTTGGAGTCTTGAGGATACTGTTCTTTTGGGCTATTATTTTGCTCTTTTTTATTTTATTCCATCCCATATTTTATTTTAGAATTTGCTAGAGTAAATACTTCAAAACTTTCATTATGTGATGATATATGACATCTGGCACTGCCAACTGTAAAGAGATTTGACTACAAATTAAAGGGGCATATGGGGAAAGTGTGTTTTAACTGTCTGCATATTAGAAATTAGTGAGCGAATGCATTATAAATGGTATTGAGCATAAATTACCACACTGATTAACAAACCTGTTTTATGTTCACCCATGATTAAACAGGGTAAGTGAGGTTTAATCTTCATTATCAACTCAACTGGATTTAGACTCGTCATAGCAGCACATCTCAGGATCTGTCTACTGGGGAATTTCCAAAACACATTTAAACATAGGGAACACCCATCCTGAATGTAGATCCCATCATCCCACAGACTGTGGTCTGGGACTGAATAAAAATGAAAAAATGGGCTGAGCCCTAGAAATCATCTTTTTTCCAGCTTTCTCAGTAGAAATGTAACTAGCTGCATCACACTTCTGACACCGCCTGCGCCCTTCCTCGGCCAATGGTATCTCCTTGAACTATAAGACAAAACAAGCCATGCTTTACCCACCATGACCACCATAAACAATATAGGAAATGTTAGGGGTTAAATTTAAATTTTCCCCCAAAGCCTATGTTCTGAAATTTTGATCTCCACCCTGTGGCATTTTATCGGGAGGCAGTACAAACTTAGTGAGTAGGGCCGGGGTGGAATATGCAAGCCACTATAAACACATTGCTGAGGGGAAGATTTTGACTGTAACCCTTCTCTTTCCTATCACTTTCTTCCACCACACCATTTCCATCATGGTGTCCTGCCTGATGGGACCCTAGAACAGAGCCAGTTGGCTATGGCCTGAAGGCTTTATAATCATGAGCCACAATAAACCATTACCCTCTTACACTGACCCTTCTAAGAGGTTTTGTCACAATAGAAAATGTTGCTTGTGCTCAGGAACCTGTTTTCCTGAGGGTTCGTCTGGTCAAACAAGTGAGGGATAATGGACAATGCTAGGGATGATGGCTGGCTGCATATCCTTTCCTGATATTCCCCTTCTGATCATTCGGATTTCCTGGCTTTAAAAGCACAACTATCTACCATTCCCCTACTGCATAATTCCCTCCCATCCTGGCTATCTTCTACCCTTCTAATCCCCTCCCACTCTATGTTATGCCCCGCCCCTAGCCTGCCAGGTAACTGTTCCTCTCCTCTCTCCCTGTCCTTCTTTCTCCTGGTCCCATTCTCCTTGTATGTCCATATTCCTGTTGCTAACTACATTCGTCTCCAATCGATCCAGTTAGAAACTGCACATTTCTCTTTAAAAATATTTTACCTATGCATTTGCAAGTATAAAGAGATGAGAGAGAGATGGAGATAATGGGTTTGCCAGCTACTGCAAATGAACTCCAGATCCATGCACCATTTTCATATCTGGCTTTATGTAGCCTTTGCAGAGCACCTTAAGTGCAGCTGAGCCATCACTCCAGCCCAAACATCTCTTTAAATCATTGTTTTCAGTTGTTGATTTCAAGCAGCTTAAGGTACTGTAAATCTCTTTAATATTTTTCAACTCTCAAAATTACACTGTAGTAGATTATTGTTTAGTTTTTACCAGTGAACCAAACACCCATAGGTATACACTTCACACATGAACTGTGGGCTTAGTATGTTTGCCACTTTGGCCACTAAGAAGTTAGCAAGTGTGGAACTGAGTATCCTTGAGCCCTTGTGTAAAAGCATGTATTTTATACTTTTATGTCACTTTAGAAGCCTACCCAAGACCACGTAGAATAGTATACCCAGCTAAGCAAAAGAACCATGAGAACTTATGATTCTTTAGATGGAAAGCTTTGAAGCCTGAGGGCACAGAACCTCGCACAGTGAATTCCAGAACACATAATGTTCAAAGGTTGTGATGAAGCATGCAGTCCAGAAAAGGGGGAAGAGAACAAACAGGCAGAGCAGTAAAAACTGCGGTAAAGTAGAAAATCAAAATGGCATTTAACAAGCAGGAAAGGCATGTGTCGTTCAAGACAGAGATCATTTTCTTTCTTCTGTAGTGATGGGGAACATTAGACATGATAATTTGTGGGTACGTTTATATTTTAAAAGTCGGAAGTTTGTATTGTTTTGTATTAGGTTTTGTTGTTAACTAGAACAATAGATGTCTGGAAAATTAAACTGTGAATAAACCTGTGTCCATAAGAATATCAGAGCAGAGCCAGGTGTGGTGGCGCATGCCTTTAATCCCAGCACTCAGAAGGCAGAGGTAGGAGGATTGCCATGAGTTCGAGGCCACCCTGAACTCCATAGTGAATTCCAGGCCAGCCTGGGCTAGAGTGACACCCTACCTCGAAAAATCAAAAAAAAAAAAAAATACCAGAGCAGAAAATCCATCCAGAATTCTACTGCCACAGGTCCTCTACATCTATTTAAAATAAAAAGAAGCCGGGCGTGGTGGCGCACACCTTTAATCCCAGCACTCGGGAGGCAGAGGTAGGAGGATCGCCGTGAGTTCGAGGCCACCCTGAGACTACAGAGTGAATTCCAGGTCAGCCTGAGCTAGAGTGAAACCCTACCTCAAAAAAAAAATAAAAAAAAATAAAAAAAATAAAAAGAATCCCTTTCCTTTCAAATCCAGACAACCAACCAAAGCCTTACAAAATTCCCATTTTAAATTACCCTGGTTATAATAATAATGCTCACCTTATACTTGCTGATTTTTCACCCACCTAGAAAGGATCCAAGACAATATCTGAAAAAAAAAAGTAAAGTAATCCTACTCTCACAAGTGTTTATGTTAACTGCACTTTATTTTTAATCAATGTCATTTCTTTCATTTGTGCTACCTCTGTTGTTTCAGCTTATTTGACTATGTTCTGTGAGTCAGGGTGAATCTACTTCATTAAAAAGTACCATTTATAGGCCATAAGACCTATTCACTTTTGTGAGTATATAATCAGTGCTCAGGACAAGATGAAATATGATGGAAGTTCTTGTAATTCTGCAGCTTTTTACATGTTTAAAAATCAATAAGGCTTTATTCAGCCAAATTGTGTAATTTCTCCTGTGCTTGTCAGGGTCACACAAGATTCACAAATCACAGTAGAGTTTAGTTGTCATGGAGAAAACAGACACCAACAAATAAAAAATAAAAATTGATTATTTTGGTACCAAATACAAATAAAAAGTTTCAAAGTTCTTTCTGGAAAAAGTGTTGGGGATGTTCCAGATACTTTGTACTGAGTGGTATCAGGTGACAACATAAAATATTTTGAGTGAAAACTTGTAATGTTTTAATCCTTACTGTTATTTTTGCTCGCTTGTTGGGTTGGCTGTTATTTATAAATCTGTGTGTGTGTCTGTGTAGGAGTGTGCACATGTGCAGGTGTGTGGTCTGAGAACAAGTTGGGGTTGTTTGTCCTCTACATCCGCTTTGCTTAGGATAAGATCTTAAGGTCTCACTTACCTGTTTTTGATGCTTCATGTGCATCAGTCAAGCTGTCCCAAGAGCTTTCATATTCTTTCGTCTTTGTCTCCCATCACAGAAGGTACATGGGGATTATAGATGTGTTCTTTGTATTAGACTTCAAATGGGTATTGGGGATTTGAAATCTGGGCAGCAGGCTCGCAAACAAGTGCCATTAATCACTTAGCCATCTCTGTAGCCCCTGAATGAACAAGTTTTATCACATGTAATAGCACAAAGAATTCCCTTAATAAAAGAAAGTAATAAATCTGAAAACAGTTGAAAAGACTTTATTTAAAGATGTAGATGGCAAAATTTAAACCATGTTATAACATGCATACACATGTGCAAATAGTTCTCAATTTCTTGGCAATCTATGCATATAATTTACTATAAAGATTTATTACTGTTCATTTGAAACAATATCTTGTCTTTATGTGGGCTTTTTTCAAACAAGTGGCAATGAAATTTTTATAGCACCTTAGACTGACATATTTTATTTTTCTCTCTTGGTTTCTCTCCATTTTCCTTTGAAAGAATATAAATCAATGTAGAAACAATGAGGTCAGAGAAAAGAACTCTTAAGGACAGATTTAGCTCAACGAATTTAATTGGAAAAATCAAAGAAAATAAGAAATTAAACAGCTAACATCTCTTTTTAATAGAGGTTTATGAATTACTCAATTACTCAATATCATATACATACAAGGTTTTCTCCCCTGTGGCTTTGCGAGCATATCCCCATGCCCGCATGCATTCCGTTCACATACATGGGCCACTGTCTCCCTGAGAGAAAGTCTCACGGTGGGGACAGCACGTGCATTTTGCATAAAGATCACTAGTGAGTTTGGCCAAAGTAGGGTCAACCTTCTTCATACTTTATCAGTTATTCCACTTTGGCCTTGCAATCATGCTGAGAATGACACTAAATAGTGAAGCCGACTTCTACTCATGGGAGACTTGGACTCACTGCCTTGCTTGATGGGTAACCACCCTTAACCATCCATTGTCCAATGTGGACTTCTCACAGCCAATGTGAACAGCCGTGACAAACTACCATACCCTGGACTGTGTAAGCAAGGCATTTATTTCCCAGAGTTCTGGAATGTAAAGTGACAAGGTTAAGGAGACTAGAAATCAACTGTCTGCTTAGGGTATTTCCAGGCTGTCTCCTCCACTGTCTTTGGCTTGCAGGCACAGGGCAGAGAGTGCTTGTGTTTGGTTGTTTGGTTTCCTACAAAGACGTTGTTCCTATTTTGTAATTCTGTTCTCATGACCTAATTACCTTCAGTGACCACACATCCTAATGTAACCATATTGGTGGTTAGGATTTTGACATATGAATTTAGTGAGGGACATAGACATTCACCACACAGCATGAGACTACTTCTTAGAAAAATTGACATTCAAGTCCCATTATTTGCTTATGTTAACTGTACCACACCAATTCTGATTTTAATATTTATGTACTGGACAATTAATAAAACATTCACAGTTTATATTAAAGTTTTAAAAGGTAAAATATAACTTTTGTGGGATTGCAGACTATAACCTACTGATATTTCCAATTACTCATGGGCAGTCCCCTCATAAGGAATCAATTCTCCAGTAATAGGAAATTGGTCTGACATCAGCAACTATACTCTAATACAGCCACTGAGAGTAATACTGGCAACATCCAGATGGGATTGTAAATTGGCAAATAATTAATATATATATATATATATATAGTCAAGGAACTATGCCATAACCACCTGGACTTGATGTCTGTGACTCCTAGCCTAAATCCTTATGTTCATCATGAACCCCAGATATGATGATACTTACAAGTGTAGCTTTGAGGAGGTAATTAACATGTCATAATGGAGTTCTCAATAACTAATTTCTTTTAGCAAGAGGCTAGAGGGCTAGATAGCTTTGTATTCAGCTCTGACATGTGTTAATTCATACAAGTCCATATTTTTTGAGTCCAGAAAAGAATCATAGCAAGGAACCAAACACATCAACTAACTCATTTAAACCTCTTGTCCCAGAGAGTGAGAAACGTGTTCTGTGATTTATAAGCAACCCAGAACATGGCACTTTATGATAGCTTAATGAATTCCAGGTCAGCTGGGCTAGAACAAGACCCTACCTTGAAAAAGAAAAAAATAATTAAATAAAATAAAATGCAATTAATTTTAGTTGACTCTCAATCTACTCCATATGCCACAGCTCCTCACCTCTCTGCAGTTCACATTTCTACCAGTATCCTCTCCCCTTCTGTGTGCGTGTCACCCTTGTCCTTTTTCTCTTCCCTCACCTCTCCTCCTACTCATCACTTCATACCTGCTGCTGGCTTCCATCCTACTTTTATCGATTTTACTCACAGGACATATATATATATACTTATTGTTATTATAAGCTAGGAACTTTGTGTCAGAGAGAACATGTGGTTTTGCTCTTTCTGAGTTTGGGTCATTTCACTGAGGAATGTTCCATCAGAAACCATGGCCTCTTCAACATTACACAAAGACACCCCTTACTATTCTAGTGCTGTCACTAATTCCTGATTCTGGGTCTTTGTCTAGTTCCTTATTGTAACCTTTTCTTTTTTAATTTCAAAATATCATCATAATTATTTTGTATTATTATTTTAGTTTTCCTTTATTTCCTTTACCATTTTTATCACTTCTATTTCTAAGTATATTTACTACCTTCATTTGAGTAATTTATATATCCCTATAGCTGATTTTGGTTCACTTGGGAGGGTACACTTGACATAGAAAACACTTAACACAGACTAAATTAATCTAAAGCCAGAAATGTGTGATATTCTCCTAGCCACTACAGAGAGTTAATTAGTTCAACAGTCTTTTTTTTTTTAATCAAGGCATGAACTACTTCATAATTTATAATTCCATTCAATCAATGTTTTACCATGGCTTAGATATGAAATTTAGGGATATAAAAAGTTAAAAATTGCATGTTCCCTGAGTTATGCGTCACTTGGTTATAAAATATGTTTTATACATTTTTGCTTTGAATTTTACCCAAAGTTTTGTTTAAAAAAATACCTGGGCAAATTAAATATTTTTATATGTTTTGCATAATTTTTTTCTACTTTTATCCCACATTTCTTAGCAATTTAGTGGTTTAGTAATATTTTAAAGACTAAGAACAATTTCCAGTTCAAATTTCCGGTAGAGTTTCGTACTGGTATTAATAAATTTTCCTTAAATATTTGCTAGAAATCATAGGTGAAGCCATCAAGACTAAGTTTTTCTTATATTAATATTTATGAATCTCCAACTTTAATTTCTTTAATGAAATTGGAACAGCAAAGTAACTTACTTATATTTTAGTTTATCTACATTGCATCTAATGTAAGTTATAAATTTATTGTAAAAGTTGCTTATAATATTCCAATGTAAACCTCTTAATATCTATAGCATGCTGATTCCAGGTCCTTCATTTAGAATATTGGTCATAATGTTTTTCCCCTATTGTTTGTTAAATATGACACCAACTTCATTTAATATTTCAAACAGCAGATAGTATCAATGTTTTTTCCACTTTTCTAAGTTTTCAATGTCTCATTGGCCTCTACTCTTTCCTTTATCATTATTTTATTTGTATCCTTGTATTTAATTTTGGTTTAATTTGTTTGCCTTTTTATATATATTGAAGATTAAAGTTGAGATGTTTATTTGAGAACATTGTAACATACTGCTCTACAACTCCAAATAGGAATTATTAAATTGGTGGCCATCTTGTAAGTATATGGAAAATTTATTTTTCACTAACATTTATTTAAAAACAAAATCTTATTTCATGTTTCTTTCATGTATTATCTGAAAAGATTTTATTTAATGTTTATATATATTTGAATTTTATAGCTGTCTTTTTATATATTCCATCATATATAATGTGGATTATTTGAATTTATGGAGACACATTTTATTACCAGAGTAAAATATATAATGATAAATGCTCTAAGTACATGTGAAAATGAAATAATCTCCTTTGGTTAGATAGACAGTTCAAAAAATACCAGTTAGATCAAGCTTCTTGATTATGTAACTGTCTTTAACTGGTCTTCATTCTCCTTATTCTATAGATTCTATAATTCATTGAGGTGAGGCAGTAACTAGCTATAGTTAATTTGGAAATTTCCTTTAGCAATTCTATATTTGTCCAGCTATCAATATTTGCTTCATTCCTCTAGAGATAATGAAGTATTAAATGTTTAGGTTCAATGTGCTTATTCACTGAGTGTGTACTAGAACTGAACTCAGGGGCTCAGACCTCCTCAGAAAGCAGTCCACAAGATGCCTAGCATTTTTATATAATCTTCCTCTCCTCGTACCCTTTTGTAATAGCAATAGTATTTACTGTGAAATCCTCTTTGGCTCATTTTAATGAAGCCCTCCACTTCTGTCAGACTGGGGTAGGACAGCTTCTGTTTGTACAAGCTTCTTCTTTATGCTTCCAAAAGTCAGCATCCTACTCAAGCTTCTGACCAAAGGTATTACCTGTTGCAAGCCAGGTGATGAACACAGGCAACATGACATTGAGCTGTACTTAGCTAATCAATGTATCTGCCTTTTCTTATATCACTGTGGATCGTTATCACTAAGTCATATGTAAAAATAACTTCTTTTATTTGGTTCAATTTATTCTGCATCATGTTTTTTTTTTTCCTTTCACCTACTTCTTGCTTTTGCAGTATTATAGATTTTTAAAGTATTTTTTAAAATTTATTGATTTTTTTTATAAAAAGGTTGCACACATAGGCCCCCACACCCCTTCTATCATTGTGCTGCAGGTCTTTGGTGGCATTATTGGTATTCAATATGGGGATCAGTTTCTGTAGGGATAGAGAGAATAATGTCAATAAAACACCAAAATAAATTAATTAAATTAAATAATTAGTTGTTCTTTTAAAGCTCTATACAATGAAAAAAAATATTAGGACATTATCATGAAAAAATACTCATTGTGGAATTAAAAATAGGGCACATGAATTGTTATTATTTTAAGTCCAAAATCATAAAGCAAAACAGTTTGAATTCCTCCCTAATAACTAAAACAGAGCATACATTTTATTTTCTAACTTAGCTGTTTATTCAGCCATTTATTGAGAGTAAATTGGGCTACTACAATCATTAAAAAAACACAACCTATATTTCCCTTTAATTTTACATAACCTGAGGTAATCTTAAGATTACATTGGTTGATGTTTCACATACCCAAGGCAATGTTATTAGAAAACGAACCAAAAAACAACCAAGTAAACTCTAGAATATCATGTGATTTATGAAAGGTCAGGTAATTTAACTGCCCCTTAATAATGTACAAACTATGTTCACAAGAGGATTTAACTAATGTGAGCCCATTATTTTTTCATATGATCTGTTTTACAATATATAGTGTGTTAAAGGAAATTATATTATTCTTGTAATAAATTTCTAATATTGGTATAAATATCAATTGGTTGACCATGCACTAGACAAAGAAGGGCTCTTTCTTAACCACATAGCACATGTTTAGGATTTCAATGATTTACTTTTAAGAAATGGCAAAGAAATTTGGTTTTTGAAAGACCAAACATAAATTTACAAAGGTATTGGTTAAACTTTATTAGTAACATAGATAAGTATGGTTGTAGTTTATACCACTGTTCTTTATGTTCTTGAACAGAGTGAAAGAGCTACTTTCAAGATTCTAAGGAGAGCATTTATTTCTGAAAGTGTTTCAATAAACCCCTTGCCATCGCTCTGATTGATATCTGGCCAGAGCTCGGTGTGGAGTCTGTGGGATCTGAAAATGAGCATAGACCATTGCGCAGCTACGTATGTATGCACATGGAAAAGACATTTCCACAGGCCACATAGAATTCAAAAATGCAAGGATGGGTGACATAGTATTTAAACAGGTTTTACCCAATAGTATTTTAAGGTAAATGTTTTCAATTAAAAAAATCAAAATATGATACGAGTTAAAAAAATTATGTCTACGCATGTAATGATGAAAATATGGTTATATATCTCTGAAAAGTTTGTCAAAGATTAATATTGAAGTTTGTATTTGGTATATTCCTCCTGATTAAAACTAATATAGTTCTCTTTATTAAACATCTTGATAAGAGTATGATAGTTTAAGGGTGGTAGTTTTGAATGTATGCCACTCTCAAAAGATTCATATGTTTTAAAAAACCTTGTCTCCATCCACCTGCCTGCAGGCAGTGTCACTGAGGTAGGATCTGGTTTCCAGCCTAGAGACATGCAGAGGGCTTGAGCTTCACCTGGGCCTCTGCTCCTTGTAGCTCCCATACGCTGGCTTTTAGTGGTGCAGCTGATTGTTTTCTCTCTCTGCTTGGATCTGAGAAAGGGGGCCAGTTTCTTCTGCCATCAGCGGAACTTCCCCTGCATCTGTAAGCTCCAAATACATCCCTTCGTCGTATAAAATGTGTCTTGTTTGGAAGTTTGTGCCAGCAGCATGGAACTGACTACAATAAAGTCATATAAATACTCAGATTAACACAACACACACACATACATGCATATAGATGATAAGTAGGACTGAAGCCATAGTCTGGTCCTTCCTCTGAGTACCTGGCACTCCAAAATCTACACCAACTTTCAGGCAATATCAGAGGCAGATTCACCTTAATATATGCATTTATGCCAATCTCCTTATAATTGAATGTTGTAAAATCATAACACTAGAATTTATTTGAGGTGGTCACAATTTATAGAATATTTTATGTTGGGCTTGCCTATCATGTATTCTCTGGTAAAATAGCACATTTACACTATTTCTATAATTATATAAGATATAGTTAGAAAGTAGCAAATCATTCTGAAGTAATCAGCAAATAAAATGTCTAAACAGAGACAAAATGAACTACAAAGTACCAGAAGCTAGAATGATTTATAGTTTTATAAATATAAAAAATGGCAAAAGTAAATATATATATATGTGTGTATATATATATATATGTATATATATATATATATATATATATATATATAATGTATCTATCTATCTATCTGAAATCTTTGAGATTTATTGTTCTCAAACAAAAACCAAAAATGGGGTCAATAGTAGTATTTTTGAAATAGAAAGAAATATAAGATGACCTGAAATGTTGTAGTATTTACTAATTTTAGAGTTTCAACAACTTCGGTGTACTTCAGAAGGAAATGGAGTGTACCAAAATATAGCAATCACCGTATCAAAATTCCATACCCACCAGTATATTTTAAAGAATAAAGATGGACTTCTGGATAAGATGGTGGCATAGTAGCTTGGGGAGGGCAAAAATAAGCAGAAAAACAGCAAAACAGACTCTTCTACCCCAAAGTGAAGGTGCATAAGCTCATAAACACTTTACCAATGCATCAGGATACAAAATGAACACACAGAAAACAGTAGCCTTCCTATATACTAACCACAGCATGCTGAAGATGAAATCAGGGAGTCACTCCCATTCACAATTGCCTCAAATAAATAATAAAGTACCTTGGAATAAACCTAACCAATAAAGTGAAATATCTCTACAATGAAAACTTTAAAATGCTCAAGAGAGAAATTGCAGAAGACACTAGGAAATGGAAAGACACCCCATGTTCTTAGATTGGTAGAATTAATATTGTGAAAATGTCAATATAACCAAAGGTAGTCTATATATTTAATACAATCCCCATCAATATCCCAATGACATTCTTCACAGAAATAGAAAAAGTCTTTGGAAGTACAAAAAACCTTGAATAGCCAAAACAATTTAGAATAACAAAAAATAAGGCTGATGGTATCACCACCTGCTTTTAGCCAATATTACAGAGTCATAATAACAAAAGCATGATGGTACTAGCCCAAAGACAGATACATAGATCAATGGAACAGAACAGAGGATCCAGATGTAAGTCCAGGCAGTTTTAGCCATCTGATTTTCGACAAATTGCCCAAAGTATTCATTGGAGAGAAGACATCCTCTTCATCAAAGGTTGATGAAAACAGTGGATGTCTATATGTAGCAGGAAGAAAATAGATTCTCATCTCTATCCATGTATAAGAATCAAGTCTAAATGGATAAAAGACATTAATATCAGACCTGAAACTCTGAAACTTCTAGAGGAAATAGCTGAGGAAACACTTCAACATACTGGCATAAGCAATGACTTTCTGGATATAACCCCAGTTGTTCAGGAAATAAAACCACTAATCAATTACTGGAAACTCATGAAATTACAAAGCTTTTGCACAGCAAAGAACAGTGTGAATAGAGTAAAGAGGCAACAGAATGGGAGAAAATCTTTACAAGCTACACATCTGACAGAGAATTAATATCCAGGATATGCAAAGAACATAAAATACTAAATAATAAAAAAACACAACAACAAAATTAATTACTGGGTCATGGAACTAAATAGAAAGTTCTCAAAAGAAGAAATACAGATGGCTTATAAACATAAAAATATTCTACATCTTTAGCTATAAGAGTAATGTAAGTTAAAACTACTTTGAGAGTCCATCTCACTCCTGTCAGAATGGCTATTATTAAGCAAACAAATGGCAATAAATGCTGATGAGGATGCAGAAAAGAGGAACCCTTGTACACTGTTGGTTGGAATGCAAACTGGTACAGCCATTGTGGAAATCAGTGTGGGGTTTCCTGAGACAGCTCAAAATAAATTTACCATATGACTCATCTATACCACTCCTAGGCATGTAGCCTAAGGACTTCTCTCACTACCTTAGAGTTACTTGCAATTCCATGTTTATTGCTGCTCTATTTATAATAACTAGGAAATGGAACCAGCCCAGATGCCCTTCAACTAATGAGTGGGTAATGAAGATGTGGCACATTTATACACTGAAGTTCTATTTAGTATTCAAAATAATTATGATATTTTCAGGGAAATGGATGGGCCTGGGAATGATTATAATATGTGAGGTAACTCAGGCCCAGAAATCCAAGTGCCCCATGTTTTCTCTCATATGTGGATCCTAGCTGTAACTGTTTAGACTTGTATGTGAGCTGGAATAAAACTTGGTAGCAGAGGCCAGTAACCTAGACAGGGATATAAGGGAGGGAGGAGATGGAAGAACTTAAGGGGATGGTACCCTAAGTAGATGAATAGATTACTGGGGTTAGAATGCCCTAAGTGAGGTCAGAGGAAGAGTTTGAGTAAAGGAAGGGTGGGGGGAGGTTTAATTAAAATCTAAGATGGCATGAATGAACTGTTCCCAAGAGGAATAGATGGTAAGACCCTCTTGATGAAGACTCCACATGCTTGGGCTGCAAAGTCACTGAGAAAGTTTCCTGGAGCTGAGCTGAAAACCTCCTTCGTGTAGACCAGCTGACAGAAAGCTAGAAAAAGCTACACTGCATGCAGCTCCATGGGAGAGAGAGAAGTCACCAGTGGAGACACTCAAAAGTGGACCCTGAAAGCCTTAAATTTGTTCAGCCAGGCCAAATGAGGCAACAGGTGAAATAGTGGCATATCTGTCACTGGGAAAACCAAATGCTCTCTACTTGGACTGGAGGCCCATTCCACAGAAAGGAATGCATGAGCTTACAATGGGGAGGTCATGTGCCCTAGGGGTGCCATGCCTGCTGGTGTCTGGCTAAACACATATATTATGCTGACCAAACTGCCCAGTAAGGACCTGTTTTAATGTCCATACCCATATACTAATGCTACTCTCACTTTTGGGTAGAGAGGTTTCTCTTTTCAGGTGGAAGTGACCACGTGGATAACTCAAGAGGCACCACAGTGCTGAGATAAAGTGGCATAGAGGTGCTCAGCCCTGAATCCTCTATCACACCTTTCCAAGGCTCAGGGTCCATTGTGAAAGAGGCAGGGGAAAGAATGTAAGAGCCAAAGGAAGGGTAGAACTGTTTACTGTTCCTGACACAAAATGGCTTGGGTATCCATGGCCATGCAGTGCCTAGCACTACCTACACAAGACCAGTATAATAGAAGGAAAAGATAATGACATCAAAATAAAGGAGAACTAATTGAGAGGGGGAGGAGATATGATGGTGAGTGGAGTTGCTAAGGGGGAATTGGGAGGAGGGAATTATCATGGTTTATTGTCTATAATCATGGATGTTTTCAATAAAAAAATTAAAAAGATAAAGGTACACAAAAGATATTTCCATTACCAGAAACATGTAAGATTAAGATACTTTTTCCTATACACACTACCAGAAAGATACAGGTATGATGTAAAATCAATACACATTATAAACAAAATACAAGAAAATGCAGAAAATCCACAAAATAGTAGGTGAAAAACTTTGAAAAAATATATGGTATTATATATATATATATATATATATATATATATATATATATATATATATTCATATATATATATAATGTAACATATATTGTATATATTTATTATGATTGCCTTGAATTGAAATTGACTTAGTATTCAATTCTGTAGCAAAATTATAAAATTTAAATAAACAGTTTAGTTCTAAATATGTGCTTTTGTAAGATAGACCTAGCATAAATACTGTTATCACACAATTAATGTGGAGGTTTCTGACTCCCCCCTCCACCGGGAGCTGATAACTAGTGTAATGACACTGCATTCATATAATACAAACAGACATTTAAATTTTGTGAAATGTAAATCTATTTTAATTTTTATCCTGTAATGTTGATGGCAACTATATAAAAAATTCAAAATTTCCTATAACATTGGCAAATTTGAAATAATAGTGAAATATTTAAAAATACTTGCCCCAATAACTGAGGCAGTCACAATATAATAGATACCAAAAACAAAAAAATAAGAATATTATTTTTGGATATATATATATATATATATATATATATATATATATATATATCACTATATCCAATTTTTTCAAAATGCTAATGTTTTTTACATTAGTTATGCTTCAACAAATTCTAGATATTTGAAATGCTGTGGCAGATATTTGGGTACAGTAAGGAATGTAAGTTAGAAGTGAAGAGAAAAAAAAATCAAAAGACCTGAAAGAGAAAATCCTCATATGTTTTCAAATGTAAAGGAATACTTCTCAACAATCATTGAATGAAAAGCAAAATTACGACTGAAACAATATTTGCAAGTAGATTTTTGCTTCAGTTTTAAGCATTTAGAATATCCACCAGCTCTGAAAGGCTGTTCGGCAGGAGACTCAGCAGGAACTCACTCAACTGTGTCCTGTGCTTTGAACTACACCAATGCCAAGAGCAGAAGTGGGCATATGGGACAGGCAACAGCAGCCTCTGGCACTGGACATGGGTTTTGGGATTTTAACAGCTAGTTTTTTATAGTAGTTGAGGATACAAGGGTTTTTCTTACCATTGCCTGCTGTAATACTAGGGGAAGTCTCAAAATGTGCTCCCCTCCAGCTTCCTAAGTGTTCCTGCATAAGATTCTAAGTTGTCAGAGACAGACATTCAGTGTCCGGGGCATTAGGACCAGAGAGAGTGGAGGCGAGGAGAGGCAAGATAGCGCATTATGTCTGGCTATCGAATCCCAGGTGCCTGAGAACCTTAAAGGGAAAAGGCTCCTTTTTCCTTTGGCCTTATCCC
Organism: Dipus sagitta; assembly: GCA_036346955.1. Lineage (NCBI taxonomy): Eukaryota > Metazoa > Chordata > Mammalia > Rodentia > Dipodidae > Dipus > Dipus sagitta. The sequence continues at coordinate 170,676,427 of CM070774.1, forward strand.
ATGCCTTAAAACATATAAGCAGAATTACATGTAAAGTCTAAAGCTAGAACTTCTAGAATGAGCTCATATGAGAACAACATCTTAAGATTGGACAATTTTTTTTCTTTTTCTTTCTTTCTTTCTTTTTTTTTTTTTTTTTTTTTTTTAGGGAATGGGGAAGCACCAAGATAGAATAAGTATTACATCATGAAGTAACTTCTGTTCTTCACAAGAGAGCTAGTAAGTGAAAAAAATGAAGCAATAAGGGAGGAGGCAGTTTTAAAGTATATATTACAAGGGACTTGAAGTCAGAGTTTTCATGGGATTCATATGATAATGATAAAAAAGTAAAATACAAAACAGTTCAATAGAAGAGAGGCAGATGATTTGAATGGACCCTCACACAAGACTGGTACAAATGAAAAAAATAATCTCGTCAGAAAAGAGGATTAACATTTTTAATTATCCTTAAGAAAACTTAAATGAAAAAAATTGAATATCTGAATGCTTACCAAAAAGGATAAAATGAAGAAGATTGAATATTTGAATGCTTAAGAAGAATTAAGCAGTTAAGTGGAGTTTTCAGACTCGCTTGTGAATGCGTAACGTGCAACGGTTCTCAAAGCCTGTGCAGCACCACTGTAGCTCTGACTCCTAATTTTTGCACAAAAGAAATGAAAACAGATCTTTACACAGAATTTGGTACTTATTTCAGCTTTTAAAAATATGTATCATAATTTTAAGCTGTAATTAAACAAATAAATGAGAAAATAAATTATGATGTGTCAAGTTAATGAACTAGTACACATGGATAAAATGAATATGTAATAATATAGATATATTGTGTGAGTGAAAGAAGACAGAGGAAGGGTTACCAGCTATATTATTCTCGCTACATATCATACCAGGAAAAGCAGACAGCAAAAGAGAGAAATGAGCAAAGCGGCTTCCTGTGGCTACAAATTGGGGACACTTGATGGTCAACAGGTCACAAATGCCCAGTAGGTACAATGGAAATGCTTAATGCAGTGTTTTGTCATCAGTGCATACCTAGATACTTGAGAAATTCTGTTAATTATGTGTTCAAAAAGACCGAAAATTCTTAAATATCAATACCTTGATAAAACTTGGTGATAAAATCTGTTCAGCAAGAAGTTGAAATAAGCTTGTTAAGGTGTGTATACTCATGGGAAAATATCATATTTTTATAACACTTACAACAGTTAGATTATGTCAATAGTCTGCTTCTGAGAAAAGGTGTTGAGATGTTAACAATTATCAAAATAACTTATGCAAGTTGTAAGATGCAGGCTCAGGAGCATGTAGAAGATAGTTATAAAACACACATGGGGTGTTGGAGGGATGGCTTAATAGTTAAGGACCCAGGTTCAATTCCCCAGGACCCAGGTAAGCCAGATGCACACAAGGGGTTACATGCATCTGGGGTGTCCCTGTCACGCCAATTCTCTCTCTCTCTCTCTTCCCCTCTTTCTCTATCAAATAAATAAAAATCAAAAAATGCACATTGAAGGAAAGAAATAAAGAGCTAATCACGTTTCCCAAGAAAGGTCAGAAAACAACAAAGTGGCCGGTATTTAACCCTAGCACTCCAGATTATGAGGTAGGAAGATCATGATGAGTTGAAGGTTGATCTGAGCTACAGAATAAATTCCAGGTCAGCCTCAGCTACTGTGAGAGACTGCCTTAAAAAGTGATTGTAGGGGGCTGGAGAGATGGCTTAGCAGTTAAGCGCTTGCCTGTGAAGCCTAAGGACCCTGGTTCGAGGCTCAATTCCCCAGGACCCACGTTAGCCAGATGCACAAGGGGGCGCACGCGTCTGGAGTTCGTTTGCAGTGGCTGGAGGCCCTGGCGCGCCCATTCTCTCTCCTTCTCTCTATCTGCCTCTTTCTCTCTCTGTCGCTCTCAAATAAATAAATAAAAATAACAAAAAAAATTTTTAAAAAAGTGATTGTAGGAAAATAGAAGCAAGGAAATAATATTCCTAAGAATAATATTCTGAAAAGCAGACATAAGTAAGAAAGAGTATCATCTAATTTAACACTTGGTTCTAAGAACAAATAATAAAATCAAAAACTTCTAGTGAAAATACATAGAAAACAAATGGGGTGAGAGACAGAGAACACTAGTCTACAACACTGGAAACACCATCAATTTGTTTACAGTTTCACATTGAGGTATTCACTGCAATATATTGCAGACAGCAATAGAGTTGGTTTACAATATAACACTATATTGCTAAAGGTTTGGATAATTTTACATCATTGTCTTTGTACCAATGTGATCAGTAGAAATCTTGCCCAGCCTGAAGGACTTCCTCACTTCCCGATATTACTGTTCCCCTCCCCCAGTGTTCCACCTAAGTTACTACTGATTTGTTTTCCCTCTGCTTTGGATTTCTAGATTTTTTCTATATCAAATCACACAAAGTACTTACTTAATACAGTTCAGTTGGCATAATTCTTACAAATTCATCAGCCTTACACATCTTAACACTTAATTTTTATTGCTTGCTAAAGATTTTTAGGAACGGAAGAATTAAAATTGACCTATTGGAGGATGAGGAGATGGTTCAGTGGTTAAAGCTGCTTGCTTTGTCTGCCTGTTGGCCCAGGTTTGAACCTACAGTACCTACGTAAAACCAGAGGCATGCACCTGGAGTTTGTTTGCAGTGAAAAGAGGCCCTTAAGTGCTTATTCTTTTTATTCCTCTCTTTCTCAAATAAATAAATAAAAATTAATAAAATATAACACATTCAAACTATTTACCTATTGGGTTGCTCAGTTTAAGACTGCTAGGAAGAATGTTGCCATACTTTCTACTGCGTATTCTCCATGGTAGATTTTGGCAAAAATAGTGCATCAAGGGCCTTTATGTATATGTTACAGAATGGTGACATTCCTGACGTTGCAGAATGGGGACAACTGTAGAGGTGATGCTTCCCAAATCCTCAGAGAGAGCCTGCCAACTTCACCAATGGCTGCATTTCCTTTGGTGGTTCACCAGACCCTCAGGCACTCTTAGACGTGTGCACATGTGCAGGCGTGTGCTTGTTCATGTGGTGCTGGGTGGGTGCATGAGTGTCATGGTGCGTGTGTGGAGGACAGAGGACACTTCGCATGCCTCTTCTTGCTTTCCACCTTGTTTGAGTCCCTAATTGTTCACCACCGTGTTTGCCAGGCTAGCTGGCACATGAGCTTTTGGCAGATGCTGCAATCTCTGCCCCCATCTCATTATAGATCTACTTTGATTACAGATACTGGCGTAGTGTTGGCATTCGTGTGGGTGCTGTGGATCCGAACTCAATTACTCATGCTTGTGCAGCAAGCACTTCATCCACTGATTCCTTTCTCCAGCCAAAACACCTCAGTTTAACCTTCACTCACGAAATGAGAAAAAATAATGTGTCTGCCTTGGAAGAGTATTTTAAGGATTTATAACATAATTTTCATGTAAAAATTGCTCTGTGCCTTTAGCAAAATGTGTGCAATTTAAATACAACAGATTATTTTCATATTTTATATCAGCTTGCATCTGTTTCTGTTGTTGCCTGATTAAATCAATTTTAAGAAAAGTTAACAGAAATAAAAGAAAGAAAACAAAACAAAAATATCTCTCTAGGTCTGGAGAGATTGCTTAATGGTTAAGGCACTTGTCTGCAAAGTCCAAGGACCCTCAGTATCCACATAAAGCTAGATGCACAAGGTGGTGTGTCTATATGAAGTTCACTTGCAGAGGCTAGATATTCTGGCCCATTCTCTCTCTCTCTCTCTCTCTCTCTCTCTCTCTCTCTCTCTCTCTCTCTTTCCTCTCTGACAAATAAATATTAAAAATATATATTATAAAAACATTTTTAATAGTATCACTCCAGTGTTCTTCTAGTCATTGTAAAGATCTCTCAAAAAGTGGATTTTGAACCTCAGGCAATAGTTATCAATTTTTTTTTACAATTAAAGTTAAACTACAGATATCTAATATATTTTAGCAATCCATAGACTTCAGCTTCTTTTTAAGACCTGCCATTCTTGAAACTGACTTCCGGAGGCAGCAAGCGGACTTACGTATTAATGTGAAAACAAAGTGACTCCAGCGAAGCACATTAGTTAGTTTTATGGCATCAGTGCATTTAATTGAATCCATACACTTATATGCAATAAAGTGGAAATGTCAAAAAGTAAGTCAGACATCAATATATCTTTCGTTTAGCTACTATGATAAATTGGAATTTCATTTTAGCATGCAGTAAAGTTTCTCTTGCAGCCTAAAAGATGGTAAATTGGAAGAGAAATGGAAAGAGAAGAATATCAGAGTTAAAAGTGATTTGGATCACAGTACGGTTGGAGAACATTAGAGCAAGCATATTACAACTGTAATAGCTGAAATTTAACAGAATATAGATACAACTTTGCATAAGTAGGAGTGGAGGAGATAGATATAGCGAATATGTAGAGGTTTAAAAATGTAACTTGTGTATCACAAAAATACTAAAAGCATGAGCATTTCAACAGATTGCACATTTCTGCACAAAGCAAAATGAGCAAGCTAACTATGTTTGCAACTCTGCTTATTGCTGTGACCAAACCCTGACGAGAGCCAATTCCACAAAGGCAAGGGTTTATTTTGGATTACAGTTCGAAGAAGCATGGGGGAAGTCAAGTTAACGGGAGCCTGTGGCAGAGCTGCTCGCATGCATTCAAAGTCAGGAAGCAGAGGATGGACAAGAAGTGGTGCCCGGTGACCTCAAGGCCCGCCCACCCTGAGCCACTTCCTGCAGCAAGGCTGCAACTCCGAACATCTCCATGACCTTCCCAGTCCCCACCACTAGCAAGCAAAAACCTGAGTGTTCAAACACGTGCAACATTTTACTCTCAAACCATAATGCCCAATGTAGTCACAGAGTGAAATCAACAGAATGGTTTTCAGTTTGTTAACTTCACATGTTCCATTGATAGTGGAGCAACTCAGCTCATAAATTTCCTACATCAGCATTTCTAAGCTTGCTTACACATTAGAATCACCTCTGAAATATTAGGAATATCAGCCGGACGTGGCAGCACAGGCCTTCAATAGTACTCGGGAGGCACAGCTAGGGGGATTGCCATGAGTTCAAAGCCACCCTGAGACTACATAGTGAATTCAAAGTCAGACTGAGCTAGCGTGAGACCCTATCTTGAAAATATCCAGAGAATACTGTTGATGGGTACATTTGGTTCAAAGTAGAGCATAGGTATTAGTAATTTTAACACTCCACCAAATAAAATATAAATTGATGATGTAATTATTAAATACTAATGATAGATTTGACTATAGATAAAACCTGACATGGTTGACATTCTCAGGTGATTTATATATCATAATTAAGTCCCATGTAACTTAGAGAGGTGCTTAAAGTTATATGTTGAGATATATTTATTCCAATAAAAGGGAGCTCAGGCTGCTGCAGAGATGGCTCAGTGGTCAAGGTGCTTGCCTGCAAAGCCAAAGGACCTGGGTTTCATTTCCCAGTACACCCATAAAGCAAGATGCAAAAGATGACCCATGTGTCTGGAGTTTGTTAGCCATGAATAGTGGCTCTCTGGTCCAATTCATTCTCTCATAAATAAAGAAAAATAAAGAAATAAATATTAAAGAGTAAGGAAGCTCAGAATCAACAGTTATTTTGCCTGAACAACAACAACAACAAAAAATCATGGTGAAAACCTGTAATAAAACTCTCAAGTTTCTGACTCTTAAATTTTTATTTGTATACCATTGGTGCCATACAGTCTCTTGAATATATTTTTATTTGCATTTGTAATTAGTTAATAAGAAAAGCTATACTAACACTTCACTAGTTGTAAATGAATTATATTAAAAATAAAGTCATTTTCACAACAAATGTAAATGACAGGTAATAGTCTATATGATCATATAATCAATATAATATCTTGACCTAGAATACCCTATCTAATACAAGTAGGACAAAATGAAGAGTGAAATAATAATGATCATGGATAGAAATATCCATCTTGACAAATTTGTGAGTTAGGATGATCACTGTTTTTGATGCTGTCATAAATCATCACATCACCTTTTTATACCTGAAAAAATCACCTTGTAGAGTAACAGGCAAAAGGTGAGTTAAAAATGAAAAGAAAGAATTCGTTTCCTTCCCAAAGGTCACCTGGAAATACGGAAATATCTCTTTTTATATGATCGGATATAGATGGTGACCTGTCATAGTTAGACTTAGATCCTACTTAATGACCCTGGTGATAGTGTCTCCCCTCAGGGAACAGGATTTATACAGGGAAATGTCAGAGCCTTATTCAGAGAGCACCGATTTTCTGGGAGACCTGATAGTATTTTAAGTGTTCAGTATTAATAGGACTTGCTATGTATATTGTTATAAAAAAAAGCAATTCAAAAGGAAAGATTACAAAGAAAAAAAAAGTATTGTAGAAATTAGTGAAATGAAAGGTTAAATACTTAAACAAAATAAATTGAGTTTATGATTATTACTTAATAATAACTATATATATAATAACTATTAAACATGTCAGGAAACAACCTATGCAGCCTCTCTATTAAAGCTTTTTCTGTCAACTGGCAAGTCAGGGTACATTCTTACAGTTGTGGTCTTAGTTACTACTGCAACTTGTCTTGGATTAATGATCCATACATGTGAGGAAATGAGGACTCTTTGGCCTGGATTGTGTTCTACACCTGCCCCCCCCCCCCAAGAGCGGAAGCCTATAGGGAAGGGCTCTCCATGAAAGAGTGCGGATTTCAAGTCAAATTTCTTGTTGCATTGTTTTAATATTTGCTATCCACAACTCTTCGCATTTCTTGTAGAAATCACCCAACCAAGAGCAGCTTGTGGGAAAAAATGGTTTATTTTGGCTTACATGCTCTGTAGGGGCAGGGGGGAGATCCTTGATGACTGGGAAAACAATGGCATGAGCAGAGGGTAGACATCACCCCCTGGCCAACATGTGGACAATAGAGACAGGAGAGTGCCAAACACTAGCAAAGACTTACTGGCTATAACTACCATAAGCCTGCCCCCAACAATACACCACCTACAGGAGGCTTTAATTTCTATTTGCCATCAGCTGGGGAACCTAACATCCAGTACACCTAAGTTTATGGGGGACACTTGAATCAAACCACTACAACAGCCATATTATAAATCATGGCATGCTGTGTCAGGATGAGCTCATAAATTAAAGTTGTTCCATTAATTTCATGATAGTGAGTTATTAAAGTCTGGGAGTGTGAACTATTATATATCTTTAAGAAGGCCTAGCTATGGGGTAAAATTCTGAATGTATACTTTGAAAACACATTAAATAAACATATTGTGTCCCTGCTACCTAGTTATCTATGCCATGTAGGATTTAAAAAAATGAGAAAAAGTCTGAAAATAACACAGAAAATTAATCATTAAAGACAGGAAAAGTAAATCACATTACTAAGGAAAACAGCCCCACACAGGAGTCCTTTTAAATAACAACAAAAGTTTCAAAGGCAATGGCGTGGCATAAGTCACTAGTTCCAGTGCAATAATCCTACGGCCTCCCCAGGAGATTCAACACTCTTCTGAGTTGGATTTATCTTGTTATCATACTGCAGAGGTGATAATGGCATTGAAAAGTGAGAGACCAGATGCTGCTAAGCAATATATAATTCACAGGAGGGTCACCAATGACAGGAAGCCAAAATGTCAACAGTACCAAGGTTGAGACTGCTTAGTATAAGGTACTCAAGGTAACACAAGCCCAGTATGAATATGGGGGAGTACATTTTTCTCCAAAAGGAATCTCTCTTGGATTTATAAATTTACATAAATACATGATGTACATATTTTAATGTTAAAATGTAAATGCACAACACTTAGGAAAAGGTGCAAAAGAGATCTCTTTAGCCTTCATTCTTATGATTTTGAAGTCAGGTTTGAAATCCACTCCAAAAGAGGGAATTCAAAGTACGCTAGAAGCCCACAGCTGGCGGGTCACAGGCCAAAGAAGGGGTCATACTGGGGTTGCTGGGCTAAGCAGCTGTTTTATCAGAGTTTATACCCTTGGTAAAAAATCCATTCTTGGGCACCCCAGAACACACATAAGCCAGATACTCATGGTGGTGCATGCATCTGGAGTTCATTTCAGTGGCTAGAGACCCTGGCATGTCCATTATCTCTGTCTCTAACAAAAACTAAAAAAGAGATTAAAAGAGTTTATCCTTTTTTCCCCTCATCTACTAATATCTGAATAAAGTACTGAAAGTAAGGTGACTGTTGAGTGTTCATCCCTGTTTACAGGAAATCTGAGTTACGTTTTCCAAGTACACTACTGTTGACTACCTTAAAGACACAGAAAGCTGTGTGTTATTTGCATATTTTTTGGTGGGGATGGTGATACTGTCTCATAGAACCTCGACTGGCCTGAAACTTACTATGTACAAGCCAAGGATGACCTTGAACTGATCCTTCTCTCCCCACTAGTGTAGTGCCTGTATTATTTGTATGAACCACTCTGCCTGTTTTATGGGGTGTGGGGAATAAAACCCAGGGCTTTGTAATACTATGCAAGCATCCTTCCAATGGAGTAATAACCCCAGCCCTATTTTGAAAGTTTTAATAACTGTTATGTCATTGATGGGTATTTATTTCTACGTCCTAATTTCTCTTCAAACAAAACGTAAATCTGGCTGAATATCACTAGAAAAGTTTACTTTTAGTAAAATCACAGACACCTCTACATAATTGCCACCATTTAGGGTCACTACACACTACCCAAACCTTTTTTTTAATAACTGCTTGGATCTCTGTACTTTTTATAGGTCTATTTAAATGGTTTATCTCATCTTGATTTAATTTTGGTAGGTCATATGGATCAAGGAAATCATGTATTCTTTTCAGATTCTCAAACTTTGTTGAGTATATGTCTTGTTTTTTTTCTGTTTTTTTGTTTTTTGGTTTGTTTTTTAAGGCAAAGTCTCACCCTAACTCAGGCTGACCTCACTCAATTTGAAGTCTGACAGTGAACTACTCTCTAAACTGTAAACTTGTATTTAGATGTCTTTGTTTTGATTCTTGGGATTTGACCTGGTGTGACCAATGTGTCAAAGTAGATATTTTGAAGAAAAAACAGAAAAAAAGAAAACATTCTTAACAAAAGTGGGTCAAGATCACATTAACATTTCCAAGTAAGTAGAAAGTCAAGTTAATTTTATCTGTCCTTCAAGTGTAGATTCTAATTTCAGTGAAAGATTCAATTTAAAAGCATTCATTTGGCACCTGTTCTATACTTCTATACTGATAACATCTAGCATGCTGTGGTTGAGCAAAAAGGTAATCAAGAAACAATATTTGCAACAGTTTAAGGTGGAATGACTAGTTGGATATTCAGTTTGGTCTTTTTTCTATTAGACATAGACATATTTAGTATGTAAATAACACATGTTGGTACCATCCTTTCCCTCATCTCTGCCCCTTTTCTGAAGAGGCCTTAGGCATTGGGGATGCAGATAAACCCCATGGGGATTGTGGGTCATGCATTATGGGGGGAGGCAGTGTCACTGAAAAATGTCCCAACTTGTGGCTCTAACAGTCTTTCCACCCCTTCTTCCACAAAATTCCCTGAGCCATGCTGGGAGCATTTTAAGTCTGCTTCAATGATGGGCATTTAGGAGCCTCTGGATCTCTGGTTTGGTAGGTGTTGAGTGTCCTCAGTGTCTATCTCCATCACCATTGTGCTGATATCAGATTCGCTAAGAAAGCAGCACTCTTGCTCATTTCCCCAATTCCTCTGTAGTTTTATCTGCGGTGGTTTATCTCCTCAGGTCCAGCACCTGGCTGAAAAAGAAAAGCAGATTTGCAGATTCTCCAAGGGAGAATGAAGTCAGCACTGGTATTTAGAGAGATTTAAAAGCGTGTAGACCTTATAGCACAAGGTTAGGGGGAGTTTGACAATGGAAATTGGAATCATTATCTGGATATGATTCTGACTTATTTCCCAGTTCCGATATGGTTTTCTTTCCACCGAGTGGATCTGTTAGCCAAATCAAGAGCAGCTGGTTTCCCACCATGGCTGTGTGCCACTATTGCATTTGTGTGAGCATCACATCAGGTTGTTTGCTTCTGAGTCACTTAGACTTTGTGTTGCTTGGACAGATGTTGGCCACTTTCCCCTGGTAGGTCATGTAGTGCCTTCCAGCACTAGATGGGTTAACTGTCTGGGGTCTGGCTCTCTTCCAGATGCCAGCCAGGTCTCTCCATGGTCCATGTCAACAGCATATGGTGTCGTCAGCAGTAGGGTCTTACCATTAACCTCTGGGTAATCAAGTGTTCTGATAGAAGTATGTCTGTGTGTTTTGGGAGATCTAGTAGTTGTCTCTGATCAACAGCTCATTATGGATATAGACAACATCCTTGTACCAGGAATTTTAGGCCAGCACCAAGGGGAAAAAAAAGAAAAAGAGAAGAATGAGAAACAGGAGAAAGTTGAGGGTAGTTTTCATCTGACACTCTCCAGGGCCCTTGGATTCACGTGTTCTCCATAAGGTCCTCTTGAGGGTTCCATCTGTAGCCTAAATTCCAGGCTATAGGATTATATGGTACCAGTTCAATTTGGGTTTAGTTTTGTGCCCCCACAACTCTTCACCTTCCCCACAGCCCAACCTCCCTATTTTCCAAGTCTCGAGATGATATCCAGGTATGTCAGCAACATGGGCTGATCCAGGTTAGGAACTGCAGATGAGTGAGACCATGTGACATTTGTCTTTCTGTAATTGTGAAAGTTCACTTAGAATGATCTGTTCCAAGTTTGACCATTTTTCTACAAATTTCAATGTGCATTTTTTTTTTCTTACTGCTAAGTAGAATTGCATTGTGTAAATGTAACACATCGTGGTTATCCATTCATCCAATAAATGGGTACATGGGTTGATTTCAGTTTTTAGCTATTATGAATTGAGCAGCTATAAACATGTATGAGCAAATATCTCTGAACTGAGTTGTGGAGCTTTTAGGATAAAAAGCTAAGTAAGGGAATAACAGGATCTGTTGGTAACTCTATATTCATCCTTTGTAGGAGTCTCCATATTGATTTCCATAATGGTTGTACCAGCTTACATTCCCACCAACAGAGAATGAGCATTCCTATTTTTCCACAGTCTCAACATTTGTTTTCATTTGTTTTTTTAATATTTGCTATCCTTATTTGGGTAAGGTGGAATCTCATAGTTGTTTTAATTTACATTTCCCTAATGGTTAAGGATGTTGAACATTTTCTTAAGTGTGTGTTAGCCATTTGTAATTCTTCCTCTGAGTATTCCCTATTGGGTTCTTGGCCACACATCTGAAGTGGGTTGTTTAGTTTTTTATTGTTTAATTTTTTTGAGTTCTTTGTAGATTGTAGATATTAGCCTTCTGTCAGTGATAAAGCTGGTGAAGATTTTCTTCCATTCTGTTGGTAATCTATTGGCTCTGTTTATGGTATGTTTGTCTGTGCAGAAGATTTTTAGCTTCATGAGATCCCATTGGTTGAGTACTTGTTTAATTTCTTGGGCAACTAGTGTTTTATTCAGGAAGTCTTTTCCCAGTCCTTTATCATGGAGAGTGCCTCCTGTTTTTTCATCCAGTAGTTGAAGTGTTTCAGATCTTATATTGAAGTATTTAATACATCTGGACTTGATTTTTATGTATGAGAAAATGAGTGGGTTTAATTTCATTTTTTTCTACATATGGTCATCCAATTTGTCCAACACCATTTGTTGAAGAGGCTGTCTTTTCTCCAGCTTATATTATTGGCATCTTCGTCAAAGATCAAGCAGCTATAGTTACTTGATCTAAGGTCTGGGTCCTCAATTCTGTCCCATTGATCTGTTTCTGTTTTTATTCCAGTACTATGATTTTTTTTGTCACTATGGCTTTGTAACATAGTTTTTCAAGGGGTATGGTGATATGATTGCCTATTCGAGGCCTTCTGGCATTCCATATGAAGTTTGAGATCATTATTTCAATCTCTGTGAAGAATGATGCTATTATTTTTATTGGTATTGTGTTATATCAGTATATTGCTTTTGGTAGAATTGCTATTTTCACAATATTAATTCTACCTATCCAGGAGCATGAAAGAACTTTCCGTCTTCTCAAGTCCTCCTCTATTTCTTTCTTGAGTGTTTTTATGCTTTCATTATACAGGTCTTTCACATCCTTTGTTAGTGTTATTCTAAGTTATTTAATTTATTATATTGTTGTTGAAAACGGGACAGTGTCACTCATTTCTTTCTCTGTATATTTGCATCTTGTATGTAGAAAAGCTACTTATTTTTGTGCATTGATGTTGAATCCTGCCACTTTGCTGAAGTAATTTATCACCTTTAGAACTTTTGAGATGGAAAATTTCTGGTCAGTTATATGTAGGATCATGTCATTTGTAAATAGGGCTAACTTGACTTTTCCATTCCTTTTATTTCTTTTTCCTGTCTTACTGCTTGGGCTAGTATTTCTGGTACTATGTTTAAGAGCAGTGGTGAGAGGGAGCACCCCTCTCTTGTTCCTGATCTCAGTGGGATCTCCTTATGTTTTCCCCATTAAGAATTATTTGGGATTTAGGACCTTTATATATAGCTTTTATTGTATTGAGATAAAAGCCCTATATGCCTATTCTTTCCAGTGTCTTGATCATGAAGTGGCATTGTATTTTCTCAAACTCTGCATCAACGGAAACGATCAGGTGGTACTTATTGCTAAGTTTATTTATGTGGTGTATTACATTGACTGATTTCTGTATATTAAACCATCCCTTCATCCCTGGGATGAAGCCTACATGATCAATATAGATAATGTTTTTGATGTGTTGTTGAATTCAGTTTGCAAGGATTTTGTTCAGGATCTTTGCCTCTAAGTTAATTAGGGATATAGGCCTGTAGTTTACTTTCCTTGTTGCATCTCTCTTTGGTTTTGGTATTAGGGTGATTCTAGCTTCATAAAAGTAACTGGGGAAGATTCCCTCGTCTCTGATTTTGTGTACCAGTTTGAATAGATAGGTTTCAGTTCTTCAATGAAGGTTTGATAGAATTCAGCTCAGAAGCCATCTGGTTCTGGATTTCTGTTGTGGGGGAGGTTTTTGTTTGCCTTTTCCATCTTCATGGATATGACAGGTTTGTTTAGGAGATTAGTCTGCTCTAAATTTAGTTTTGGTAGGTGGTATGTATTTAGGACTTTATTCATTTCTTCCAGATTATTTAATCTGGGGGAGCAGAGGTTTGGCACACACCTTTAATACCAACACTTGGGAGGCAGAGGTAGGAGGATTGCTGTGAGTTCAAGGCCACCCTGAGACTACATAGTTAATTCCAGGTCAGCCTGGACCAAAGTGAGACCCTACCTCAAAAAAAACAAAAAACAAAAATAAAAATAAAAGAATAAAGTGTGTTGTTTTGTCTCCAGGAGCTGGTGGAGTTCTTCCTGTGTCTCTTCTTGTTAATTTCTAGTTTTAAAGCATTGTGATCTGACATGAGGTAGGAAGTTACTTCAATTTTCCTGACTTTATTAAGGCATACTATATGGCCTAATATTTGGTCAATTTTGGAGAAGGTTTTGTGGGCTGCTAAGAAGAATGTGTATTTTATAGAGTTGGGGAGGAAAGTTTTATAGATATCCTTAGCTCTAATTGATCTATGATGTTGTTGAGCTTTATTATTTTCCTCTTGATTTTATGCTTGGATGTTCTTTTTTTTGTTTTAGTTTTTAAAAATTTATTTTCTTTGTTTGTGTGTGCATGTGAGAGAGAGAGAGAGAGAGAGAGACAGACAGACATAGGGAAAGACAGAGAGAGAATGAATATGGGTGTTCTAGGGCCTCCTGCTACTGAAAACAAACTCCAGATGCATGTTTCACTTTGTATATCTAGTTTTACCTTTTTACTAGAGAATTAAACCCAGCAAGTACTTTTAACCACTAAGCAATCTTCTCAACCCCTTATTTTTCTTTCTTTAACCAATATCTACTCGTTACCCAGAGTATGACATGAATTTTGAATCAATGGTTTCACCTTGATTTGATAATCTGAAGGTTAGAGTTGGTATATTTTCAGATCCTCCTACACTAGATTATTTTAAATACATGTAGCTGGGCAAAAACAGGGAATATTTTAATAGGATATGGCAATATTGGTTCCTGTTTTAAAGTAAATACATGGTATTAACAGAAGGTGCTGTAATAAGGGAAAATGTCTGGTATACAAGACTGTCTATTGTAGTTTTGGGGTTTTCTTTATTATGAATCTATAATTTTTCTAAATATAAATTTTATTAAAACAAATATGTGGTTGTACAACTAGCTTTTGAAGATCTTGTTAACCCTAATAGTCTATGAACTCCAAACAAAAAGCATGTAATGTGGATTTTATTTTCCACTCTACTTCTAATGCCTAAGCAATATCTTATATGGAGTAAACATTTTATATACTTTTAAAAAATATGTTTTAGATACTGGAGGTTCTGTTCAACTTCATTAATACAATTGTTGGTTCTTTGATGATTTGCTTCTAGTTCAGTTATTTTTTTTTTTTAAATCAGGGTCTCATTGGTTGTTGTGTTTTCATTTTAGGAATGGATTTCTGTTGATTTCTCTATGGTTTTATTGGAGGATTCCATTGTAGGACTAGATTCCTTGGTGGAGATCTCTTAGTTTTCTGACTTTCATTCACTTTATTGTATTGTTGTTTTACCCATTTTAGGAAGACTGTTTATTTTACTGAGGAGGAAGCACATTTTTGTCCTTTGGCTCATGTACCCTCTGACTCAGGTGAACAGGATGTTGGTTCCCAGTGGCCAGTCAGGATTCCTGAGCAAAAGGCCTGATTCCACAGCTCACATAGAGACCTGGCCTCCCCAAGCAAGGCACAGTGAGACCTACCAGGACCAGAGAAATGGAAGAGCAATGGGACAGAGAATTGGCCTACTTACTCCAGGCCATGCCCTCCAGCACACAGCACACAGACTGGCTCAGGGAACTGGGAAGAGGCGGGAAGGAGGGGTCAGGCCTAATCACTCCAGACTGCCACACCTGCCCACACATAGACCAGTGCAGGTAACCCAGAAGGAGAGGGGGAGCAGAGGAAGCTGGGAGGAGCCAGGAAACAGGACTTGTGGTAGTTTGATTTGATGGCCCCCAATATATTCAGTGTTTTATTAGTTTGTAGTCTGCATGTGTAGCCACCTGGCTAGAGGAGGTGTCACTGGGCAGAACTTAAGGTGTGGTGGTGGGTTTGAGATTTCAATCTAAAGATATGCAAAGTGTGTCTGGATGGAATTCCTGAAGTGTGCTGTGCTGTGTAGCTTTAGGCTTGTGCTTCTCTCCCTATGTTTGGTCCTGTGAAAGCAGGTCAATTTATTCTGCTATTTGGAACTTCCTCTGGATCTGTAAACTTCAATATATATCCCTTCCTCCATAACTGTGCCTGGTCTGGAAGTTCATCTCAGCAAACCTCAATCTGTCTTCTACAGGGGTCTTGCCTACTCACACCAGAGAAGCATGCATGGCGTGCCCACACACAGACCAGCTTAGGGATCCCAGACCAGGCTCAGTTCTGTCTTTATTCTCAAGTACTAACCCTCTTCTTTATTTAAAAATTTACTGATTTTCCCCCTTCTGGTGTTGACAATGCAATGCTTAAAGTTATCCCTTGTATAAAATGAATTCTAAAAATGGGGCTGGAGAGATAGCTTAGCAGTTAAATTGGTTGCCTGTAAAGCCAAAAGAACCAGGTTTGAGTCCCCAGGACCCACATAAATCAGATGCACAAGGTGACACATGCATCTAGAGTTCATTTGCAGCAGGTGAAGGCCCTAGTTTGCCCATTCTCTCTCTCTTAAATATATATATTTGAAAGTCAGCTATTTTACACATATGATTTTATTAAGTGATATGTAACTTCCAGATAGAGCAGAAACAGAAATCCAAACTGGGAATGTCAGGTTACTACAACATGGGTTGAGTGGTTTATTAACCTGTATGAATGGTATTTGGGGAAGAAATTTGTGTGTATTGAAGCCCAAACCATTTGAAGATGGAATGTCATTCTAAGGAGTTCAGATTTTGTGAAGGTGGAAGCATAATCAAAATTTTGCCACAACTTGCATTTTTTAAGAGTTGATAGAATTTACTCCAATTCTAGTGTGAAGACTAAATTGGAAGATAAAAATTGTAGGATAGAGAAGAATATATGACATATTCTCTGTCTCTGTAGAGTGGGGAAAGGAGTCAACCACATGTATTACTTAGCAAGTTTCATCTATGTTGTTCTCTGACAATTTGTATTTGCATGTACTCTAGATCTACATGATCCTTAATCTATAAGCTATCTCATCAGTAGATCTGCTTGCGTTTTTCCTCACGCATTACAATTTTGAAAAAAATGTATGTATATATATATTCTCTCTATTCTAAATTTAGGCACATCTGTGTCTTGTCCTATTTGTTCGAGAATCACTAAAATATCATAAAATTTAAGTAATTTTTGTTTCATGGTAAGTAGAGTATATACATTGAAATGTTAAAGAGATTATATGTAAAATAGTCAAATATGATTGATATTCTAAAATGTGTGTAAGTAAAAATACTATGCATAAAACCACAATTTATGACCACTTCATTATCAACTATAGTTTTGGAATCTGAAACCAATAACTTATATTAAAATGTTTGTTTCAGCCTGAGTAATTGTCCTGCAAACTATTATTTATTTATACTATAAGTAATGAAGTATACGATCAAAACATGTTAATGGCTAATGAAGCCTAGAATGCATAAAATCAAAAATGTTTAATTAACCAGGCGTGGTGGTACACACCTTTACTCCCAGCAATTGGGAGGCAGAGGAAGGTGGATCGCTGTGAGTTCAAGGCCACCCTGAGATTACATAGTGAAGTCCAGGTCAGCCTGGGCTAGAGTGAAACCCTACCTCGAAAAACCAAAAAAAAGAAAAAAGAAAAAGAAAAAAGAAAAAAAGAAAAGAAAAAAGCCTAATTGTTGGTATAATAGCACAAGTACACAAGGATTTTAATTTTGCTAAGTATCAGGCCTGGACCTTGAGCTACTCATTCTATGGCTGCTAGTGCTACTAAGAAAGCTATCTGAAAAATTTCCAAGATAAAACAACTTTTTTTTTTTTTTTACATTAAAGTATGGTGCTAGTTATCAAATAAACTTTGACGTGAAACATCTATCTGCATTCCAGCAAGGAAATCAGGGACATTTCACAATATAAAAGAAGAGTTTCTGAACTTATGAAAAGACATTCAGCTTGTACTTATTAAGTATCATGATAACTGTAAACATTGCAAATTACAGATGTTACTACTCTCAGTTTAGAAAATTATACGAAAAGTCTCAATGCAATAATTTTGGGAAACTTGTGCTCTATTTTGCTATTAAATAACAGTTGACAATTTGATTTGTGGAGGCAGTTTGACAATATCCAATTTGCTCATAATTCCTCAATCCCCTATTATACTTCAGATATACAGCTGCATATTTTTTGCACCATCAAGTGTTTGGAAATAATTTCTATACCTATTGTGGTGGTTAACTTTTACTGATGACTTGATTGGATTGCTGAGTGGTTAGAAAACTAATAAACTTCACCTCTGGGTAAGAGTGGTAAGGTGTTTCTAGAGATAATTAACAAAAGGAGAAAGACCACTAGCTTTGGTTCTATGTGGAACCAAAGGAGAAAAGTAAGAAAATCTCATACTGAAAACTTTTTTTCCTCTCTGCTTCCTGGCTGCAATGATGTGAGCTGGTCTCCTGTACCACAGCTCCTTGTCATAATGAGCTGAAACCTCTGAAACTAGGAGAGAAAAGAAATGAACTTCTCCTTAAAGCTGTGGGAAAAGACTAATACTCATCACTTAAGATGTGTTTCAAGGTCTTCCCTCAGTAGCATGCTGAGAAGACATTACAAAGATGAGCAACAGTATGACTGATAGCAACTCATTTCCAAGTACATTGTTAAACATATAAGCATATCACAGATTACTTTACAAACAAAAAGTGATATTGGTGAGGAAAATGAAAAAAAAAAGGTTCAAGTATTCTGTATTAAAATGGAAAAAAGTTAAGTGAATTGCAAAAAGCAGTAACAGAAAAGCTGTTTGTGCTAGAGAATTGAGTGTTGGGAGAAACAAAGAGGACCCTCAGTATTTATGGTTTAAACTCACGTCCATTTGTATCCTGTGGCGTATGTCTGATCTCCTCATTCCAAACATGAGTTAAATTTAATACTTATAGAAACATAAAGGAATTGCTACAAGTGGAAATGGTTGGTAATTGTTATCAGCTTCCCAAAGGACTCTCAAATATTTTTGAAAACATTTTCTATTTTCTTTAAACCACATGAATTTATAAGCCTATCATTACTTCTGCATTCTAAGATTCTTCTGAAGACTGATTTTCTCTTTAAAAGTTTTCAACCATAGTGTGGGGCTTTCTCTCTGGTAAGGAGATTAAATGTTTCTGCTTAGAGTGCTGAATAATGGACATAGGGATTCCCTTCCTATGTAAGGGAAATAAGGTCTGAGTATCCCTCGGCTCCTTCTATGGCAAAGAACACGGTCCCAAGCCTTAAGGAGAAATCATGTATTAATGTAGTATAAGATTTATGGAAGAAGAGTTTTAAATTCTCATTAATTGTTTTTTTTTTATTTTTATTTTTTATTTTATTTTATTTTTTACACTCAGTTTGGTACCATTATTAGGCTCATCCATGACCTACCCCCTCCCCTTGGCCCCTCCTTGTTGAGGTATATGGGTCATACATTGTGGAGTTAGCCCACAGCTATGGGTAAGCTAAATGTCTCTGCATATCATGACCCAACATGTGGCTCTGACATTCTTTCCGCCCCCTCTTCCGCAAAATTTCCCTGAGCTATGTTGGGTCTGCTTCAGTGATGAGGTGTTGGGGGGCTCTGAGGCTCTGGCTCTCTGATTTGGTAGGAGTTGATTTTTCTCTATGCTGATCTCCTTCCCCCTTGTGCCAGTATCTGGTTCATCAGGAAAACATGGGCCTTGCTTGTTTCTCCAATTTTTCTTAGTTTCAGCGGGGGCCCTTTTGAGGTATGATGGGGTGGCTCTCTCCTTAGGATCTACATCTATCTGAAAAAGAGAAGCAGATTCTCCAACGGAGAGTAAGTTAGCATCAGGACAAATGAGATAACCCTTTTTTTTTTTTTTAGAGAGAATTTAATAGGTGTAGGCACTCTTGTAGCCCACAATTGATGGTAGCTTGATATTGGAGAGTGGGTTTATGTTTGGATATGGTTCTGACTTGTTTCCCAGGTCCAGCTATGGATCTCATACCAGTGAGGGGATCAGTTAGCCAAATTGAGAGCAGTTGGTTCCCCACCATGGCTGTGTGCCACCACTGCACTTGTGTGGGCATCACAACAAGTTATTTGCTGCTAAGTAGGTTAGACCATGCGTTGCTTCGACAGCTATAGGTCATATTCCCCCAGTCGCCCATGTAGCACCTTCTGGCACTAGACGCACTGACTGTCTGGGGACTGACTCTCTTCCAATTTCCAGCCATGCAATTCTAATTTGCATGTCAATCACATGAGGTGTCTTCAGCAGTAGGGTCTTATCACTAGCCTTTGGTGGGTCTTCAAGTACTCTGACAGAAATATGTCTGTCTTTTAGGAAACCTTGTAGGTGTCTCTGATCAAAAGCTCATTGTGGATGATAGCCCCATGCTGGTTCTGGGAGTTACATGTCAGTGCCCACTAAGAAAATGAGGAAAAAGATAACTAATACACAAGAGTTAGAGATAAAAGAGAGAGGGAGGGAGAGGGGAAGTAAGGGAGGGAAGATGTAGAAGATTAAGGTTAGTCTTGATCATACCCTCTCCAGTGTCTTGTGGTTCAGGTGTTCTCTGTAAGGGCCTGGTGAAGGATCAGCCATTTGGTCTGTCTTTTAGTAAGTAGAAAATTATGGTACCATTGCCATTTGGGTCTAATTTGTGTTTCCCACCCCTTTGATGCCCTCCCCTCCCTCCCCTTCCATACTAGTGTCTAGTCTAGGAGGTGCTTGCTGGGTATGTAAGGTATCTTGGGTAGGTTCAGTTTAGGTGCTGTAGATGAGTGAGACTATGTGGTGATTTTTTTTCTGTGATTGGGTAAGTCCACTGAGAATGATCTGTTCCAGGTTCAACCATTTTCTCAGAATTGTTATAATTCCACAGAAAAATAGAGATCAGTGATTATTAAAGAGCAATTCAGTAAAAGTTGACTGGCAGGGGTGTAGGAGACAGACCCTGAGGATACTCAACACCTCCCAAAGCAGAGATCCAGAGGCTACTAAGAGCTCATCAGTGAAGTAAACTTAAAAATCACCCTCCATGGCTCAGGGAATTTTGTAGAAAGATTGCAAGAGCCACAGATTGAGCCATCTTGCAGAGAAGCATTCCCTCTCCCTGAAAATAAATAACTACTGCTCCCACAATGCGTGAACCACAACCCCATGGGCAACACCTGAAACCCCATTGAGAAGGGTCCCCAACGGATTGAGGATGGGGATGAGGGAAAGGAGGTACCAACACATGATGTATCCATACAAAACATCTTAATAATAATAATAAACATAAAAATTGACTTGCAGGATCATCTCTAGATTATTAGCAATTAATAATATTCTAAATACAATGTCTATGAAGTGAAAATCAAAAAGTACATCTCTACTTGTGAATAAGAAGAGCAATAAGTGACACTTTGATGGGTTTGCATTGACATTTATTCTCTATAAAAATCAGAGGCATGGCTGGAGAGATGGCTTAGTGATTAAGGTGCTAACCTGTAAAGCCTAAGGACTCAGGTTTGATTCCCCATTACCCACATAAGACAGATGTGTAATTTTGCAAATGTTTCTAGAGTTTATTAGCAGTAGCTGGAGGCCTTAGAACGTCCATTCTTTCTCTGTCTCACAAATAAATAAATAAAAATGTTTTTAAAAAACAGAGATGAAGTTAAAATTGGATTTAAAACTTTCACTCTGTTGAACTAAAATTATTTAAGTTTAGTGATGAGTTTTCTCTAGGGTGTCCATTGATATACACCATTCTATGCAGAAACAGGCATTAACTACCCGAGTTTTGTATGATTCTTAATGATTTGTTACCTATAGTTCATAAATCTAGTCCAACTTTGCAATGAGGTGGTTATGCTGTGATTTGGAGATTGAGGTTTTTGATGGCACAAATCTCTGGAAATGTCTCTCAGGGGCTTTTCTAGAGTAGGATAAGTGAGGTAGGGGGTCCACCCTAACTGGAACTGGCACTGTTCCGTGCCCGGGGATCCTGAACGATATAAACCTGAGGGCAAGCGCTGCGCTCCGGCATTCACCCCTCCACTTCCGCAGTGCAGTTGAAAATGACCCGCTCCCTCCGGCTCCGGCTGCTGTCACATTCCAGTCCTGATGGATGCAATCCAAACTACGTGTGAAAATAAACACTTCCTTTTCTGCTCTCTTAAGTTGCTCCCCAAGGATTTGGTCCCAGCAATAAGAAAGTAATTAATATACATAACGATAATTTTTTTTTTTTCAGAATAGCCTCAACCCAAGCTTTCTAAACACAAATAATTTCTAGATGCTTGTTGGGTTGGGGTTTTGTTCATTATTTTTCTCAAACTTTTATAGTCATGGATATATTTTAGCTTTTTCTCCTTATGTATAAACATTGCTGTCACTTAACCTAAAAATAAATGCTCATTTATACTTAAAAATGAATGATCATAGACATTTAGAGTAAACTGCATTTTGGCCAGTTATGGGCATACACAAAATGTTTTATCTGGGTATGCATGTGTATGCACTCTTAGGTGTTGCTCAACAACAAAAAAAATCCATTCTTTATTCCATCTTTACTGTGAATCATGTAACTTATAAAATTTACTAAAATGTTCAGTAATAAATACTTTGTGCATACAAACAACCTATAAAATAATTTATTGTCTATATTTTGTAATTCTATTTATATCTTAACATATGTATTCTTACTAAAGCATTTATAATTTGATTTTTATTTGAATTTTCTTTCTTTTTTTCAGTTTTTTTTTTTTTTTTTTTTTATATGAGGTAGGGACTCTAGCTCAGAATGACCTGGAATTCACTATGGAGTCTCAGGTTGGCCTCAAATTCATGGCTATCCTCCTACCTCTGCCTCCTGAGTGCTGGAACTAAAGGTGTGTACCACCACACCCAGCTTTGAATTTTATTTCTTATTCTTTTAATTATAACTGCTAATTTTTACATTGCAAAATGGTACTTCACATCTGAAGTATGTTTGTTTGCTTGTTTGTTTAAATGATTTTTTTTAAAATAAATTATGAAAGAATAGGACTTTACCTCAAATCTCTGGCATCATTATCAGGTGTTTCACTTTCAAACATGCTGCAAACTCTTGGAGTTAGTCATACACTGGTTTAAGTAGACATCTTCCATAGAAATTTAAATATGAAGAAGTAGACTGCATTCTACATATATCATTCCATGACCATTAACATATTCCATGTATTATGCATTTAAAAATCTCGCCTTTAAATTGTTTCCTTATGCCTACATAGTTTAATACTTTACAGAAGAGTGTTGCTAACAATAATTTATCTCAGATTTATTTGTCTGGAAAATCTTCATTTCTACTTCCTTTTTAAAAATCCTATTTTCCTTCTGAACACTAAATGCATGTCATCATTTTGTTTTGGTTTGCATATTCTGATGAGAATTCAGCTATAATTGTCACTCTGTAGATATTGACTCCCTTTCACCCTTATAAGACTTTCCTAACACTTTATTCAAGGTTTTCTGACTGTCTTCTGTTTTTATCAATTTGTCAGACATATCTAATTTTACTTGTTTATTTGTTTGAAACCCAATAGATTATATGTCTCCACCTTATAGGGAATCTCCTGTTATCTGTACTGTAGCTCCCTGCTGCAGCATGCTTCTTTGCCATGGTTTAATCAGAAAATCTTTATTTTGGGAGATTATTTTGCTTTCTCTTATCTTCCTTTGTTTGGCAATGCCTCCATTTGTACCTGAATTTGGCAGTGAACTTGCATTCCTCTTCCTAGTGATGATGTTCTATGCAATTTTTCATCTTATTTCATGATAAAAAAAGAAAACATAGTATCTTAAATATGTTGTCTCTTACGTACTTTTAACTTGAAATCACCCATATGGAAAAGTGACATATTCTGGGGTCATTGTCAAATTCTTCTACATTTCAATACTAAGACAAAATAATTTCACTGGTTTCATTTTGTTTTGTTATGAGCTTTCAAGTAGGAATCGAGGGTGATGTATTTGGTAGTATCCTACTGTTATGAAAATGTGCCAGATAAAAAACCCAATCCAAAAACAAAAGGAAAGATTTATTTTTGATCCCAGTTTCAGAAGTTTTCCTCCTTGGCTTCTTGGCCTTATTTCCTTTGTGCTTGTCATGGGGCAGTACGCCATGGCAAGTAGGGTGTGGGAGAGGTTCTCTCAAAACAGGGCAGCCAGAATACATGACATGAGGGAGCCTAACGTCCCAGTGTCTTCTTAACAGACATGCTCCAAGCCACCTAACTTTCTTCCTCTCAGAATCACATCGTAGATGTTTCTAAACTCCCAGCGGAGCCAGAGACATGCTAGAAAATAATTGAATATATGTCATTGAGATATATTTGAGGTCCACATCATAAGTGATGGTTAAAATTTTGAGAAATGATCCAGTATTTTTGTGCATAGAATGGCCAGAAGAAGTAACAGAAAGAGAGAGAGAATGCCTAGATAACTAAATCGATGGGCAGAGAGAAAAGTATCAGAGAAAGTGCCCCTCATTCTCAAGAAAAGAGACTGGTTTGTTGAAGGCATGGGAGCATCTATGAATGTATGTTCCAGAGAAACTTTACTTCATTTATACAGAATAATGATTGTAAGTAACCCAAATCACCATTTATTAGAAACTTGACAGTTCTCTTTAAGACCAATCAAATCAATTGTTTGCTAAAACAAACTATAAGCAAAATTATAAAAGAATACAAGAATTCACTATGCATAATATGTCAAAGGCAATGACTAGAATATAACCTAAAATTAGGCAACTTGCAAATAGCCAAAGAATTATGAGCCTATCTAAAAAGAATGAACAATAATGGCAGTGTTACAAAAATTCTAAGATTAGGAATTTATGTTGTATATTTTGATATAGTAATATGAAGATATTAGATTTAAAATGAATCATACAATTAAGGCAGAATTTAAAAATAGTGGAGAGGGCTAGAGAGATGGCTTAGTGGCTAAGCCATTTGCCTGCAAAGCCTAAGGACCCATCTTCTATTCCCAAGTATCCACATAAACCAGATGCAGAAGGTAGCACATGAGTCTGGAGTTCATTTTCAGTGGCTAGCAATCTTTGTTTCCCTCTCTCCATTTCTGCCTTATTTTACTCAATAGATAAAAAATACTAAAAAATAGTGAGAGATAAAAAAGCAAAAGTTATATGGATATTAGTATATACACATAGTGGATATTTCTAATATAGGAAGATATAAAATTAACACACACAATCCAAATACTTCATACAAAGTTATAAATAGCCAGGCATGGTGGTGCACACCTTTAATCCCAGAACTGAGGAGGCAGAGGTAGGAGGATAGTCATGAGTGTGAGGCCAACCTGAGACTACATAGTGAATTCCAGGTCAAACTGGGCTAGAGCAGGACTTCACAAAATAAATAAATTAATAAATAAATAACTATAAAACAGAAAATAGTGTTCCTACCAATTTAAAATAGCAACAAAGATGCTTAAATATTTAATCATGTACTTAGTGTGCAGAATTTTTATGATAAAAACTTTAAAAGAGATACTGTCAATAAATTTGATAAACTGGTGCATACCTTGAAAGATACATAACATCAATGTTCACTATAGAAGAAACAGATAATCTCTTTCTCTTCCTCCTCTCTATGACCCTTTCCATTCTCCTTCCCCCTACTGCTTCCTCTCCCTTCTCTCTAACTTATGATGCTTGTGTAATATAGAAGTAAAAACAGGTTTTTCTTTGCAAATGCTTCTAAATGAGTAAATGTTTTCTTATGAGCATTTCTGCAGTTTTTTCCAGTGATGTCTGGCTGTTCCCAGGTTCTTGACATCTTCTTCAAAGAACTAAAGAAGGGCTTGGGGAGAGCAAGGCAGCAGGAGACTCTATTGCAGGGTAAAGAAGTACAAAGCGGGCGGGTGCTTCAAGACAGCAGCTGGTTGCCTGAACTGTTGTCCATGAGCCGGGGTTCTGTCTGGGGCTTTTGATGGAGTCTGCAAGGTGGAGCCTGTACTGCAAAGGAGGCTTGCTTGGGTGTCTTTCTGTTCTGATCAATGGGCTTGGGTTACATAAGCTTTTCTCTACTGTGCTTGTCTTTTCCAACACAGTCAAGCAAATGTCTGCACCCCAGATAGGGTATAGACGTCAGAACAAAGTACATTTATACCAAAATCAGTTTCGGTGAACCGCCGAGTTTCTGGGGGTTATTTACAGACAGTGTGAGTGATGGCCAAGAGCCTGGATAACTCAAAGCAGCCGCAGCCCCGAGGAGCCCAAAACCGGCTGGGGGTCTGCCCGGACAGCATGGTTTGTAGGCAGTCAGTCAGGGCGGCGCTTGCAACTTTTTCCGCAGACTTGCTGACTTCCCAAGTCTATGGAACCTACTACCTCCCCCCAGAAAGGAACCTTCGGTTTCTAATCAGCATTGCTCAGTGTCCTCAGTTCATCACTGCTGTAACGGTGAGGAGTCGATGTGACCTTTCAGTTTCATCGCTAGTGTCTGGCCCTTGAGATGTCTCCAGCATGGCAGGAACTCCAGGTGTTCCGGATTAGGAGCCACAGGTGACAGAGAACGTGTTGCATTTGTCGTTTTGTGTTTCTGTGCGTTAGCTGAGTACTGTCTGTTCCATTTCCCTACAATTTTCATTATGTCGTTTTTGCTTACCACCGAGTAGCAGTCCATTGCGTAAACGTTCCTCATCTTCATCATCCGTTCTTCCCAAAGACGGGCACCTGGGAAGGCTTTTTATGTCTGGATTCTGATTCTCTCCCTTGGAACTAGTAACTCTGGATAGCTCATGTTTCAGAGTATACCATGATGTAAACATAAAGAAAGTAAATTGAGAAGAAGGAAAAAAATAATTTCTCTCCCTTAAAGTGAAAGCACACAGTCACAACTTTTTGAGATAATTCCTTCCATTTTCTCAAAAACAACACAGTCAATGTGCCTATAACTCCTCATTTTGGCAGATTCTCTCCTTCTCCCTTTTTTGAGGTAGGATCTTGCTCTATGCCAACATGACCTGGATTTCACTCTGTAGTCTCAGAGTGGCCTCAAACTCATCTACCATCTACACTACCATGCCTGGCTTCATTCTTAATTAACTCTGAAATTGTATTTATGTCAATATTTTTCTGTGGCTGATTTGTAAGTGTAAAACCAGAGTTTCATTATTCCATCACAATTTTGTATTTTCACGTTGAGTCCCTTCCTATCAGTATCTCACTGGAGAAACTTGGCCAATGTGCTTAACCAGTGCTATCATTCTGTTTTCAAGTGCTCGGGTGAAGGATGTCGTATGCAAATTGAGACAAGTTCAGCATGTGAAAAGAATAAAATTCACTAATATAGCCACTTGAAAATTAATATTATAGATATTTTCTTCTGCTAAGAAATAGGAGATAAGATTAACATGTATACTTCCATGAACTTTGACATAAATTGAAACAGCACTTAGAAAGCAGCAGCATGTCCCTGAGTCATATGCTAAGTGTTATGCATCACTAAAATTTCAATCAATCAAAAATATTCTAAAGTAACCTTTCCACCTAAGGTAGAACCTTTACTCATAAGAACAGTTGCTGCTTTGATTACACTTATAAAAATCAATAAAAATCTACTGGATTTCGTTTATATATTGCTTTGAAGAGTGTATTAAGCAATGCTTACAGTATGACTAGCTTTTTAAAGAGTATTAGCATGTCTTGTTCATTTTATTATTTTGGCCCTCCAATTTAAATTAGAATGGTTTTAATGGGAGGGAAGGGGGAGGATGAAGGGTAAGTGAGGGATCAAAATGAATTGAATACATGTATGAAATGGTCAAAAAAAGAAAATAGGGCAGGGAACATGGCTTAGCATTTAGGACACTTGCCCGCAAAGCCAAAGGACCTGGGTTTGGTTCCCTAGTGCCCACATTAAACCAGATGCTCAAGGTGGTGCATGCTTCTGGAGTTCATTTGCAGTGGCTGGAGGCCCTTGTGTGCCCATTCTTTTCCTCTTACTCTTCCTCCCTCCCTCCTTCCCTCTCCTTCTCTCTCAACTATACAAATAAATAAATAAAATATTTTTAAAACATGGAAAATAATAATAAACTTTATTAGCATGAAAAGAATCAGGCTTAAATAAAAAAAAACATTAAAGGGCTGAAGCAGAAGGGGGAAGGAGATCAACACAGAGAAAAATCAACTCCTACCAAATCAGAGAGCCAGAGCCTCAGAGGCCCCCAACACCTCATCACTGAAGCAGACCAAAAATGAACCCAACATGGCCTAGGGAAATTTTGCAGAAGAGGGGGAGGAAAGAATGTCAGAGACACATGTTGGGTCATGATATGCAGAGACATTTATCTTACCCATAACTGTGGGCTAACTCCACAATGCATGACCCATATACCTCAACAAGGAGGGGCCAAGCGGAGGAAGTAGCTCACGGATGAGCCTAATAATGGTACCAAACTGACTGTATTTGCTGAATACAAAACTAACTAATAAAGAAAAAAAGAAAAGTAAAAAAAAAAAAAGAAAAAGAAAACTAAATTAAAAAGGGGGGGGGGCTGGAGAGATGGCTTATGGTTAAGTGCTTGCCTACGGAGCCTAAGAACCCTGGTTCAAGGCTCAATTTCCCAGGACCCAAATAAGCCTGATGCACAAGGTGGTGCATGCGTCTGGAGTTCACCCATTCTCTCTCTCTCTCTCTCTCTCTCTCTCTCTCTCCCTCTTTCTCTCTCTGTCTTTCACTCTCAAATAAATAAATACAAATAAACAAAAAAAAATAAAAAAAAGAAAAGAACCAGGCGTATTCTTGGCAATTTTTAAAGATAATATCTTCCTTCTGTGATAGTTTGAGTCAGATGCCCCATAAATTCATGTGTGGTGAATGTTTTGGTCTCCAGATGGTGGCAGCTTGGGAGCTGAAACCCTGCGGTAGGAGCTGTGTACTTGGGCGGGCCTTGGCGTGCGATAGCAAGCCCCTCCTTGCAATGGCGTGGCTGCCGTCTTTGCTGTTTCTCACCTCCCGTCACAAGGAGTGATGCCCAGCCTCTGCTCTGGCCATGCTCTTCCCCTGCCATTAGCAGGGCCCTTACCCTCATGAATTAATTCAGCTGCTGTTTGGATGCACTGGAATTTGTTTTGCAACAGTGATTTATAAAGGACATAATGAAGTTTATTTTTGTCAATTATAAGAAAAGCATGCCCCAAACAGTGATAAATACATATCTCTAGGTTTATCTCTATACTTGTACTTACATATTGCTGATGTAAACTAAATGACTTCAGTTTTACAAGGTGATGTGCTTTGAAGAGAAAAATAAAAATTCTACAACAGCTAACTATAGGTAGAAATCAGGGCTGAGTCGTAGAGCTACAAGCATGTAGGATGGAGAAATACATGAGGGACTGAAGAGACAAGCGTTTTATCAAGATGAGACACTTCCTGTAGCTTGGTGGAAAGTGCTTGCATTTGAAGAGTCAAAGCTCACAGCTGAGAGTTGAGAGATGGCTCAGTGGTTAAGGCACTTGCCACCAGTTTATCAAACCCAGTTTGATTCCCCAGTACCCATGTAAGGCCACACGCACAAAATGGCACACGTGTCTGGATTTTGTTTGCAGTGGCTGGAAGCCCTGGTGAGCCCATATTCTCCTCCACATCTCTCACTTTGCTTGCAAATAAGTAAGTAAGTAAGTGAATAAGTGAATAAATAAAATATTAGAGAAAACTTGCAGCTGTTAGTAATCTCATAAAAGTGTGTGTGTGTGCTGGGCTTGGTGGTGCACACCTTTAATCCCAGCACTCAGGACGCGGAGGTAAGAGGATCACCATGAGTTTGAGGCCACCCTGAGACTACATAGTGAATTCAAGGTCAGCCTGGACCAGAGTGAGTCCCTACCTCAGAAAACCAAAAAAAAGTGTGTGTGTGTGTGTATGTGTGTGGTGTGTGTAAGCACGTGAATGCATGCATCTAGTCTTTATAGAAGGGTGAAGAACTGAAGAAACGTGTGAGGCGTAACAGAAGATATAATCCTGTCAAATACACGCAGAACTGATGCCTGGCAACGCAATGTTGCATGTGAAGAGCAAAACGGCCCTATGGTAAAGGACTTGACAGATGTGGGGGAAATTATCTATTGATAAAATCATTCATATAGGAAAGCTATTAAAATACCTGATAATACACAAGTACTATTTACTGACAGGAAAACCAAAATGAAGAATCATGTAGTAAAAAGGTAAATTCTGACACTATTTCTACACCTATGTTTTTTTCTCTGAAAAATCGATAGGCTTCCATGATTGTCACACCATGGGAACTTTGTCTTCTGACCTCTCCCTCACGCTGCTGGAGACCTGTGGCCTCTTTACAATTTCTCAGACATCTTCACATGTCCTATTTCTTCTGCCTCAATAAATTATATTCTACTGCCAGGTCTGGGGAACAAGAGTAACAGAAACAAGGAGCAAATCAATGTAATTTCAGAAATGTTTCACTTCCTTTCTTCTCTATGGGTGTATCCCTTATAGCAGATCACAGTAATGCCACTGAACATAAGGATTTATGACCTTTCATGTGTCTGCATGAACCAGGTAGAGTTATGAATCCAGTTGTTTCCCCTTGAATGTAGACTTCGAAAAGCAGAGAAACCTATTTTGTTCATTTTCTACACGACATCCATCCTCTATCACATGGATCAAGGAGTAACTATTTCCGTTCAGTCATCTCATTTCACATATAAATTTTATAGGTTATACCCGCTACTTAGAGAAACCTCTAATGGATCTGGTTCACGGAAAATGAAAACCTACTGGAAAGAGTTTCCCATCCTAGAAGCTGTTAGGTGCATTCATGCTTCCAAGGAGGAAGTAAGGTCAGCATTAACGAGTGTGGGGTCGAGGTCCACTTCCAGTGGCGTCAGCAGCGTTCAGAAGCTGAGGAGTCCAGTGAAAGGAGTACCTTCAGACGTGTGGGAAACAGCAAAAGCACTGGAGTCAGCAGCGGGGCTGTGAACGGTACAACGTCGCCAGGTAGGGATTTCCTTCTCATACATGAGTGAAAAAAGCAGCTCTTTGGCAAGGAGTCCACTCCTGATGAGGATGTGCGCACTTCTGCACTGAGAACACACCAGTTAGCCAACTGTATGCGCTTGCTTAAGCTAAGTCCATAGAGCAAGGGCAGGGTTGAAAAAATCAAGTCCACCTCTTTTTGAAGAAGTTCTATGTTGAGTGAAATGCCACCAAACAAAAGTATATTACAGAATAGCCCGTGGTGACAGGCAAGGTGTAAATTTCAGTCTGATATTATTTGATGAGTGACCACAGCTAAACCAACTGTCATCCACCACCTCCCTCATCAGACAACAGCCATCAGCACTGAGTGAAAAATCCTCCACCAGTTAAATGATTATTACCAATTTTTAGCAACAAGGTACGTTTTAATATAAACATTGGAGGCTGGAGAGATGGCTTAGTGGTTAAGGAACTTGTCTGCAGAGCCAAAGGACTCAGTTTTGATTCCCCAGGACCCATGTAAAGCTGGATGCACAAGGTGATTCATGTATCTGGAGTTCATTTGCAGTGGCTGGAGGCCCTGGTGTGCCCATTTTCTCTCTCTCTCTATCTGCCTATCTCTCAAATAAAAGCAGTGTTGTTAAAAAGAATATACTTGGCATATTAGACGAAATCCTAATACATACACAATACAGTATAGTTTAGCATAAATATAACTTTTGTATGCACTTAAGACTTCCAAAATTATCACTCACTCTATTGTGGATTTGCTTTATTTGTTGTTGTTGTGATCTGAATTTAAACCCTCAGTATAATTGAGAACAGGTAGACAGATGTATGGAGAAAAATAAAAGTATATTTCGATTGTCATATTTCTCATCAAAGGTTAATCCAGGCAGTTTGACTCAAAGCCATTTGCTTTTTCAAATTCCATAGCATTCACAATATGCCACACTAGTAAAAATGGCCTGTTTATTTTCATGATTTTTTTTTTTTTAATTTCTTTCATTCTACAGATGAGGAGAAAAGGGCACAGAGAAGTTGGCAAACCTGCCTGGTGTCAGATACCTGTATGATGGGGCCCTAAAATGAAAGCGTAGAAGTTAAATTCCTAGACTGTCTCTTAATTAGGTTTATTAAGTTTTCAAAATCCTATAAATAGCAACAGATTGAAAAAAAATATGATTGTATTTACTTACAGAAGTGACTCATTTTCCATCAAAATTGTATTCCCGGCCGGACGTGGTGGCGCATGCCTTTAATTCCAGCACTCGGGAGGCAGAGGTAGGAGGATCACCGTGAGTTTGAGGCCACCCTGAGACTCCATAGTGAATTCCAGGTCAGCCTGGGCTAGAGTGAGACGCTACCTCGAAAAGCCAAAAAAAAAAAAAAAAAAAAAATGTATTCCTATTTATTGTAAGAAAGAGGAAGCACTACAAAACTGTGAAACATTAGCGATGGAGCAATGGCTTCACAATTAAGGTTCTCTGCATGCAAAGCCTAATGACCCAGGTTCAATTTCCCAGTACCCACATGAGGCAGAGGCACAAGGTGGCATATGTGTCTGAAGTTTGTTTGCAGTAGCTAGAGACCCTGATATGCCCATTCTCTCTTAATCCATCAGCTTCTCTCTCTCTCTCTGTCTCAAATAAATATATAAATAAATGTATTTTTAGAAAATTGTAACTTTAAAATTAATTTGACAATTGCACCCAACCATCCTGAATGGAATGATATGAAAGTATACAAAGTGTTTCCCAGAAGATTACTTGTAACCTTTATAAGTTGAAGAAAGCTCCCTTGACATACCTGATTTTATGTCTGGGTAATGCAAGGGTATAGAACCTCAATAATGAATATGATAAAAGCATAAAAGGACCAAAATTTGAACAAAAATTATGTCAGACAACCTCCATTTCTCTGATCATGTCTTTAGGGTGCAAGGTTTCTAGATGTAAACAGATAAAAAGTATATTTGTATCATCTTTATTTATAACTATCAGGTTTTACTTCATCTGCTAATGGAAAAATGGTGAGAGTCAAAGATTAGCCCAGTTTTAACACATGTAGTACAGTTTAAATTATATTAAACTCTGGAGGAGTCATGTGTTACACATACACGCCAGTCATCATCAGTGCATCTATGTGTCTATGCTTCTCTTATTCCTTTCTCTGTCATCTGTATGTTGTGTTTCTATACTTTACCCATACTTCTGCCCATCTATATAAAAACATTTCTTTTTTTTTCACTAGTGAAGATTTTTCTCTAAATTGTATTACTGACTTTACAAAATTGAAACTATTTTTATTTTACTCTAGTCCAGGCTGACCTGGAGTTCAGTATGTAGTCCCAGGGTGGCCTCTCACAGTGATCCTCCTACCTGTGCCTCCCGAGTGCTGCGGTTGAAGGTATGCACCACCACGCCTGGCTTAAAACTATTTTAAATACACAGAAATTCCATTAGAGGAAAACATATTCCTATTTCAGTGAAAGGGTAATGTGCTGGAGTCAGGCACATGGAGAACATAAACGTTTGTGGGCTGACTGTTACTGTGGGTCATACCCTACGGACTGTGCTATCCACTCTAAATGAGAAATCACATCCCAAGCGATTAGAGAGTCTGTTGCTAAGTAAATATCACATGATTTGCTTTATTTATAAATAATTATATTTTCAGTTATTATGAGAATGATACAGATGTTTAAAATGCTAACAATACCACAAGGCAGTTACCAACATTGGGTTGAATCACGTTATTTTTCTGCTTTATTAGATTATGCAGGAAGCCATCTCCAGCAGCAGGAGGCAAAACAATGTTACCCACACTTCAAAATGAGACAAGACAGACAGGAAGTCCTCGGTGTTGGCCATGCAGGGGCCCTGTAAGTGGATCTGGGGCAGACAGTCTAATGCGCTAGATGACAGGAGGTGATGGCGGCCCGTCTGCTCTGGCCTGATCAGTTGATCACATCAACAGAACTGCTGGTCAGTTTTCAGAGAGTGACTCAGAGCCAAAATTAGATTGCTAGAAATGTCCATCTATTTAATAGGAAGGCAGAAAGAAACCTGATGTTGTATGAAGAGCACATCTATTAATTATATGTCACGTCTGTCTTATTTTACATACAATTTAACCCATTTTGTCAAATAAGTATAGTCTTGGAATACAGTTTTGAAATCTACTTATATGTGTACTCTATGCTGATATTATTCTTGTTCTCTGATTTTCATTTTGTCTTTTCAAAAAAAAAAGAAACAAAACAGCAAAACTCCACTGTAAATGTAACCAGATCACTGGGATTCAAATCATTTATATCAGCTCCTGTGTCCTTATAGCAGGAACTTAGTTTCTCTTTCCGTGTAGTTTACATAACTGTTACACTGAATATTATTTTGTACTGCTCACTCTTTTTGATCACTTTGGGCACATGGGACACATCAGTTCACAGTAACATATACAGTGTAATTGACTGTACATTGGAAAATAAATAAATATTCTTTAACTGATTTTTCCTGTTCACATTGGTGCTGTGTATTTGATCATGGTGAGTAAAGATAGGTGAGTGGGCCCATGGACTTCTTCATGAAAATAACTGTGTCCACTGTCTTATCTCCTGAGCTGCTGGACTTGTTAGAACCTCCGACTGAAGATGCACGAGGGGGCACAAGTGTCTGGAGTTCCTTTGCAATGGCTGGAGGCCCTTGTGCCCCTTCTCTGTCTCTCTCTCTCTCTCTCTCACCCTGATTCTTTCTCTTTCTCTCTAATAAATAAATAAATAAATAAATAAATAAATAAATAAATAGAAATATTTAAAGAATTTTCTGACTGAGAAGTGCCCTTCTGTGCACAGCTCCTATTTATCCCGTGTGTGCCTTGTGCACGTTTATGTTACAAAATGCATTGAAATAATCTTTCTAATTTCCCTGAAAATGTGCTCTCAGATTTTAATTCATCCTGAACTACATAATACCAATGATGATTTAAATGTGTCATAGTTTGACTGGCCCTTTAAAATTATATAAGACATCAAATTGAGAAAATAAATTCAGGGACCAGTTGGGAACTTTGCTGTCCTCGGATACCTCGCCTACCGCTGTGGCTGTATCCACTCATTAGGTACCTTCCTAGGAAGACACAAGAAGTTCTGTTTTTGCTCTGTACTGTATAGTCAGTGATATCTCAACAAGAATAAATGTCAGGTTTATGCAGATATGATTCTTTATCTCTTTACATATGAATGTACCTGCTAGGTCCAAAATCTTTGTAATACATATAAAGTCCTTCACAGAGGCTCCCAACACCTCATCACTGAAGCAGACCAAAAATGGACCCAACATGGCTCAGGGAAATTTTGCGGAAGAGGGGGACAGAAAGAATGTGAGAGCCACATGTTGGGTCATGATATGCAGAGACATTTATCCTACCCATAACTGCAGCTAACTCCACAATTCATGACCCATATACCACAACAAGGAGGGGCCAGGCGGCGGGGGTATGACATGGACGAGCCTAACAACAGTACCAACTTGACTGTATTCACTGAGTACAAAACTAATTAATAAAAAAATGTCCTTTTGCCCTCTTAATTTTTGGCCACTCCTCAGCATGACTTAATAGATACCTTTTATTTACGCTATTATATAAATTTTGGGTTCTCTGGAATACATTAGTCAAAGAAGAACTGTCTTGGGTCACACATTAAAAACTTTAAGTTCTGCCAGTGTGAGATGCCATAATTTGAGGGCTGTCTTGTTGAAAATATCCCCAATCTATTAATTTTCTCAGAAGACTTTGCTGTACAACTAGAAGCCAATAAATTTTGTTGTTGCACACACTAGAAATCCCCTGTTTAAACAGCCATGGTTTTGGTAAAGCACACACAGAGTTTTAAATGAAGAATGTTTTGCCTCAAGTTGTCATTTTAAATAAATGATAATTAGGAAAAGTTGTCACAAATAAATTTACTTATTGCCCATCTCATCCAATGTCTTTACCAAATAAGAAAGTTGAGATTAGAGATTTAGAAATAAAATTAAGGTTTCTTTCTTTTATTTTCAGCAAAATAATACTTTGCATAGGAGTTGCAAATTTAAATAATTAATGAATGAAAATCAGCTACATGCCAGTACTAAATTATGTTAGAATGATTGCATTAGATCTTCTCCATCATTTTGATTGTTATTTTTTTTGCATGTCTGTGTGTGTGATGTGAGCACATGTGTGTACGAATACGGATGCTAGCTCATATGCATGCATCTGTGTGGGTGGGTGAGCATGCACTTGTGTGTATGAAGAAGCCAGAGATGAAACACTCTCTATCTTTAATAACATTATTATTATTGAAGTCAGGGTCTCACAATGAACCTAGAAATCTTCAGGGGCTAACTCCAAAAATTCTCTTGCAGCAGTCTCTCCACTTCCAGTAGTGGGATTACGGTGCTCTTGGTCCACACCACCACATCCAGCCTTTCCATGAATCCCTGGAATCCAAACTGAGTTCTCCGTGTCTGCGTCACCACACGTTACTCACTGACTCGGCTCCCCACCTCACACCTGATGGTTTTACCTCATGAATACTTTCTAACTCTCTTCAACAAGTTTCACTAGGAAGCATATCAGCAGAATTCACATGTGTAGAGTAGCTAAATCTCTGGTTATTTAATTCAGATAATTCCTTCTCAGACATCCGATGTCAAATTAGGTCAGGTGAGTAATAATTGGATCTAATTAGCTTTCCTAAAAGCTGCTAATTCCTGGAGCAAAATGGAAGACTGTGAGGTGTATAGTATCAGCATGGAAAACAGTGCTAGGCAAAAGCATGAAATTTCTTGCTCCATATGCTCACATCTGTTGAAACATTCCACTCAGGTTGGACTACATATTTCTAATAACACAAGTATGTCGTGAAAGTTTCTGTATCATACTTAATGAGTATTAAATAAAAGTAAATATTCAAGTGCACATTTGATCATCAAAGATTAATTTCCTTAGACATAATGATTATTTGTGATGGTGCAAGACAGCATAACTTCTAAATGATATAAAAAATCTGGTTTCTTTAGGGCACTTTTAATGTAGAGAATGAGTCTGTAACAAAATTAACATGACGGGGGTATGTGTTGACAAAAAGTGTGGTATTACTCTTTATGCAGAAGGGAGTTTTTCCAGTCGTATTAAAAACAGAAACTAGGGTATAAAATTTGGAAGTCTTAGATAAACAATGAGTCTCAAATAATTGCAATTTTAAAAAGGCTGCAAATAAAATGTATGTGATTTATCTTTAAGAATGTTCTCCCTTGATTTTTCATTCTCTAAATATAAAATGATCTAATTCACAGAAAATATGCATTATGGAAGAATCGGCTGTGAAAAAATGCAAATTTGTCATGACTAATGTTTCAACTACAGAAAAATAAAGTTTAGACAGGTATGGTGGCACATGCCTTTAATCCCAGCACTTGGGAGGCAGAGGTAGGAAGATTGCTGTGAGTTCGAGGTCACCCTGAGACAACATAGTGACTTCCAGGTCAGCCTGGGCTAGAGTGAAACCCTACCTCAAAAAAAAATAATAATAATTGTCTCTTCCCCAAATATGTGTGTCGTGTGTGTGTGCTTGTGTGCGTGTATGTGCATGTGCGTGCATGTGTTTATTGAGAACATTAGTATAGGAACATGTTGCAGTCTGCTGGTACTCCCAGTCAGTTGTGCTCTTATGTGTCCATTCCCATGAAGGCACTCCTCAGTGGCTTATCTGTGATCTCCACAGGTTGTTGAATGTGCTGGTCAGTCTCTGTGAAGGAGGCAATGCCTCAGAGTACACCTTGCCACCCTATGGCTCTTACAATCTTTCCTCAGACTCTCCCTTATTTTTCCCTGATCCTTGGAGGATGTGTGACAAAATTAAGCTCTTAGTGCCTCCAATTTTCTGTTTTGGTGAGTTTTGAGTCTCTGTGTAGTCTGCCATCAAACCCTTGGTGGAGATACTCTGGCGAGCACGAGAGAAGTACTCGGATTCAATTCCTCATT
Source organism: Dipus sagitta (assembly GCA_036346955.1). NCBI lineage: Eukaryota > Metazoa > Chordata > Mammalia > Rodentia > Dipodidae > Dipus > Dipus sagitta. Next base: position 170,713,804 of record CM070774.1, read on the forward strand.
TCTCTATAATGTACCCTGGGCCCAGTAGGATGTAATAAAGATGTGTTTCTTAGGTCCATCCATTGTTTTCCTTAGAAATTCAGAATTTCTATTTCCTTGCCACTGTGTAATCATAGCACATCTTCATTATCCATTTATCAGCTGATGGATATCTGGGCTGATCCTGTTTCCTAGCTATTGTGAATAGAACAGCAATTAACATGGCTTAGCAAGTGTGTCATTGTAAACAGTAAAATGTTTAATGTACATTCCTAGTGGTTGTATAGCTGGGTCAAATGATAAATCTATTTCTAGATTTTTGAGGCACCAACAAACTGGCCTTACAAATTTACACCCAACCAACTGTCCTGGGGGCCAACATTTGCTACTCCTTTGCTTTCCCTCATTTTCATTTGATCTTCTGATGAAAGCCATTCTAATGGCAGTGAGATGGATTTAAAATTTTAAGTTGCATTTCTCTGATATTGAACTTACTTTTAGATGTTTATAGGCCATTTGTATTGCTTCTTAAAGAACTTTCTGCTCAGGTCCCTACCCCATTTATGACTGCATTGGCTGACTTTTATTTCAGTATTTCAGTTATTTGTACATTTTAGATAATAAAACTCTGTTGTATGTGTAGCTAGAAAATGTTTCCCCATAATGTAGGTTGTCTGTAGACTCTACTGATGGTTTTGTTATCTGTAAACTATCTTTGTAGTTTCATGAAATACCAATGTATGGATGTATTTATGAGAGAAAGAGAGAGAGAAGAAGGGAGGGAGAATGGGAATAATTGGGCCTCTTGTCATGGCATATGTACTCTAGAGGCAGGAACTCTTTTGTGTGTCTCTGGCTGTAAAAGAGTATTGCAGGATTTGCAGGCAAGTGTCTTTAACCACTGAGCAATCTTCAAAGCCCTTCAGGTATTTAATTTTTTATGGTTTTATGGCTATTGTAAATGGGATTGTTTGCCCATTTTTTTCAGTTTGTCATTGGCATATATAAAGGCTCCACTTTTGCAGGTTAATTTTATATCCATTCTCCTTACTTAAAGTGTTCACCAGTCATATATTTTTTTGATGGAGTCATTAGGGTCCCTTAAGTACAAACATGGTGTGATTTTAACAATGACAGCCGAAAGGGTCCTGCTCTAGCTGATCTGGTTATATTTACAATGGTAGGAAAGGCAACATGAAATCAAATGAAGACAACTTAATTATAAATAATTCTAAAACCAGCTGTTGGTCACATCATGATTATACTAGCTCAAATGTGATATCAAGATGCACTTTGATCCAGAAACCAATGTTTTACAATATGATTCAAAACATAATGCATTGTGTGCATGGTTATGTAAATAAGACTTCTGGCTCAGAGATCTGGAGGGTGAGACATCTGGTGAGGCTTGAGCCAGTAGATTTTTGTACGCTACAAAACAGCCAGTGTCAGACAGCCTGTTCCCATTGCATAAAGTGGACAGAGATAGGTCAGAAGGAAACTCTGTCCAAAGAAACAGAATCTACCTATCCTTCGTCTACTTAGTCTGTCTCAACATGTGTCTTTCAAGCGATGACTAGATAATGAAAATGTGGAACATATATACAATGGAACTTTTCTCAGATGCAAAGAAAAAAGGAAGTTATGAAATTCACTGGAAAATACATGGAAGTAGAATAAAATTCTACTAAGTGATGTAGCCCAGTTCCAGAAAGATAAAAATCCATGTTCGTTCGCATACATGGATCCTAGCTTTTAATGTTGGTATATATGTGAATTCAGGGAAGTGAGGTTTTGAACGGTATGTGAACTGAGACAGGAAATTATGAGATGGATATAGGAATGAGAGGGGACGAGGATGGTTGAGAGAACAAAGGAAATATAGTGGCAAATCAGAAGAGAAATATGGTTGAGGCAGGGCCCTGTGGAGAGGCAGCTGAAGTGAAGAGAGGAGAATGGAAACAGCATAATGAAGCCTGACTCTTTGCATGCTAAAACAAATAAATATCTATAAAATGTTTGGAGAAAGTTAACTCATGACTAGTGTGGGGATTTGCAGAAATATTTCAGCAGATGATGCGAACACCCTGGTGACAACCGAGCTAAGGACAGCCCAGGGTCTGCTGGTTTGCCGTCCACACAGCTTGGGCCGCCTTGCTACCCAAAAGTGAGGGAGAATTTAGCTGAAGAGTATAATCAGTTCTGAACGATTGACTCGGACTTATGAAGCTTACTTACAGCAAAGAATAATAAAATATCCATCAAACAGGCGACACTGCCGTAGTGCTGGATGATTAGTTTCCTTTTCAGTTTTCTTGCAAGTAGGTTTAAGTTTTCATGCATTCCTATGATATCATTGGCTTAGAGCCCCAGACATTGTAAGATCATTGCCATCAACTATAACAATATGTTGTGGGAATATAGCTAGGTGGCAAATTGCTGGCCCAACATGAGTGAGTCCTAAGGTTGGCTCTCCAGTACCACAAAAAGTAAAAATAAATAAATAAATAAATAAATAAAGTATATGGTTATGAGTTGCTACTAGTCTCCATTACAAAAGTTCTTGGTGGTATTTATTTGTAATACCAATAACAGTTTGCATTCCTGGAGTATTTTATGTGATTATATCATTAAGAATTTCACAACTATTTTGTTCATCTTAACTTCATGCTCAGATTTATCCTAAATATTCAAAGATGGATTAATGTCTAACCTCTGCAAACATGCATGCCATTTCACTGGATGTATTTTATATATATATATATATTCTACTGCTTTTTTGCATACTTTCTTTTCAGTGTTCCTTTTGTTGTTTGTGACGCTTTAACTATCACATATATATATATACATATATACATACATATATATATATATATATATATATATATATATATATATATAAACATGCATACACAATGTATTGAGCACAGGACATATTAAAAAATAAAGATTTAGCCAGGCATGGTGGCCCACACCTTTAATCCCAGCACTCGGGAGGAAGAGGTAGGAGGTTCGCTTAGAGTTTGAGGCCACCCTGAGATGACATAGTGAATTAGAGGTCAGCCTGAGCAAGAGTAAGACCCTACCTCAAAAAACCAAAAATAAATAAATAACTAAATAAAAAATAAAGATTTATACAACTTTGGGTGACATGATGGATCTTTTGGAGCCAGTGTCTAATTTTCTCTGTGCAGAATAGAAGGTGACACTAATTTCTCTAGCACGTTTGAGGTTCAATCAGGTCTCAGGGATAGAGTTTGAAGATAATGATTGGGGCATGCACAGAGATGTTGAGACTGTGCATACTCCATCAGTGCATACCTTTGTGTGCATACTAAATGTATAATGCATGATTCCTATTCATTTACATTTTTTAACTTTTTATTTATTTTTATTTAGTTATTTGAAAGTGACAGACAGAGAAAGAGGCAGATAGAGAATGGGTGCACCAGGGCCTCCAGCCACTGCAAACAGACTCCAGACGCATGCGCCCCCTTGTGCATCTGGCTAAGGTGGGTCCTCGGGAGCTGGACCTCGAACCGGTGTCCTTAGGCTTCACAGGTAAGCACTTAACTGCTAAGCTATCTCTCCAGCCCCTGGAGTTACATTTTGATTATGGAAAAGAGAATATACACCCAGTGAGAAAATTTTACAAACAAAAGCAAGTTTTGCAATATATTATTAAGTATCATTAAGTAAATGATTAGATGAGGAAAACAGTTCTCATACCATCCATATCTAAAGTCTGTTAAATATTTTTAATTATATTTTATTTATTTATTTTGGAGAGAGAAATATGGAGAGAGAGAGAGTGAGTGAGAGAGAGAGAGGGAGTGAGGGAGGGAAGCAGGGAGGGTGGGAGGGAGGGAGAGGGAGAGAATGGGCGCGCCAGGGCCTCTAGCTACTGCAAATGAACTCCAGATAACTGCTCCTCCTTGTGCATCTGGCTTAAGTGGGTCCTGGAGAATGGAACCAGGATCCTTTGGCTTTGCAGGCAAATGCCTTAACTGCAAAGACATCTCTCTAGCCCCTGTTAAATATTTTTTTTTTTTTTCGAGGTAGGGTCTTGCTGTAGCCCAGGCTGACCTGGAATTTACCATGTAGTCTCAGGCTGGCATAGAACTTCTGATGATCCTCCTACCTCTGCCTCCCAAGTGCTGGGATTAAAGGCATGAACCACCACAGCCGGCTCCTGTTAAATATTTTAAAACATTCAGTGTTCCTTCAATATTTGTGTATTTAGTTAAATATAATGTATTTATTGGTTTATTCCCTTAAAATTGTGACATAGTTTTAGAATTCAGAAAACAAAGAAAAGTCTTCATTAAAATTTTCCATTAAATTTATTGATTAAAACCCTTTTGATAATACCAGAACCCTTAGTAAAAAAAGTGAGAAATTTCTGTTAAAACATTGGAAAGTACATGTGACTCTCATTATACCATTACTGGTTATAGTAAATGTGAATCACAAATTTTTAACACTGTTATAATCTATATTATAATTGATAGATTTTACAAACTATCAGGTAGTTAGTTATACCTTCTATGAATAGTTTCACATAATTTTTTTCTATAAATCCCATTGAATTTCATCTCATTTTTACAATATAGAAATGCTGTTACATTTTTTACCAAATCTGATACTGCACATGAAGTATGAAATTATAGAAAATTCATAATTTCATATTTTCAGAGACTGTATCTTTCTGGATTATTAAAAAAGCATTTTCTCCCTTTATTTCATACCAAAAAATTTGGACTCAGAATGTACCATAAATCTTTAACATAATAGAAGACAGACAAAGTTAACTTCAGGTATCTGGTTTTATCCTTTGTGGTCAAAGTCATGTGCATTTATATTTATTTTGCTAATTGAACATTTGTTCTTTCTTAGTAAATGTCCTGGAAATGAAATTAGAAAAATACCTGCCTCAACGATGGCCTCTTACAATATAATTTCTTTAAACAATCCCTTTAAATAATTTGTTTCTTTGTTTTTAATAATATTCAATTTGACTTTAGTTAACAATCTTACCTCTCTGCCTATTTGGTTACATTGTTAGCTACTGTCATTCCTTTCCACATTGTCATGACATTGTACTATCATTCTTCTAACTTCTATTAGATGTGTAACTGAATGACAAGAATTCAATAGCTCTTCCATTCTCACAATGTTGTTTTCAAGTGGAATTTAATCACAAGAACTGGACTCTTCATTATGTCTTATTTTTCCATTTAGGTATGATACTTAAAGACAAATAACATATTTTTAACTTCCGTTGCTACATTTATGACGTGCCAACTGAGATTTCAAAACTATTGTTAAAATTTTGTTTACTTAATAGTGTTAACAATGAATCACCATGGGGCAAAGTATTGACATGATCATATAAACTCCTTGGGATTAGTTTATTTCATATCATGTTGTTTCAACATATTTTTTTGTTTACGGTAGTGTTAACGTCTATTGTTATATTTTTCTATTCACTGGTGTTAATTTACAAAGGCTTTCAGTTTTATGACACTAAAAATACATTAATCATGTGTCACTATAATACCTCCATAAGTAAGAAAAATGAGAATTAAAAATTTATAAGAACTCTTAAATAGAAATTTTGATGTAAGTTTAAAACGTGTTCTAAATGTTGTAAATTACTATTTTGTTATTTATCAGTGATAATAACAGTAAAGAAGAGATCATTTTTGTTGCATTAAAGTTGTTTTATTCAAGTCACCATCATTTCCGTGGTAATAGTCATGCCCACACAGGTGAATCTATGAGATGTAATGCAACCATCCTTCCTAAAACATTATCGTTTCACAGCAGGTAAGTGAAAAAGACACAGAAGAAAACATCAGCAATCATGTTTATTTCCTAGCATTGCGCTCAATGTTCCAATTCTGCCAATGAAAAAGGTAAAGCATTTTAGTCATTGATTTGTAACTTATGTGGCTGTTTTAACTTTTTTACATTATTTCCATATGTCAACATATGGGTTTTTTGACAGTGCTAAATTATTCACAAGAAAACCTCTTTATTTGAAGTATGTCTGTGAATTTAGGAAAGATCTGTCCCATTGAGTGTTTGAGTCTGATTATAAATATGAGTACTAGATCTTTGGAAGAAACTGCAGGGCAATGTGCTACAAAATGACACCCCTTGATCCTTCTTAATTTAACAAAGAGGCCGTCAATCACCATCTCCTGAGAGTAAACTCGCACATTGGATTTAACTTTCAGAACTGGCAGGCATTAATAGCAATTGCCTTCTCTTACCCTGATGGGTTGCATTTTAAATGGCCATACACTTTCTTTTTTAAAACCTCAGCTTCAGGTAGCATACTTAGCATAAGGAAGATGTCAAGTATGTGGATATGAACACATGAATACCATCTGTGTGAGTGTGTAGGTAGAAATTTCCTTGTGTAGAATTAAAGTTACAGGAGACAGTGAAAAAACTAATGCAGAAAGTGTTCGGTACACAAGTCAGCAAGGCTCCATCAAATGTTGCCATTACTTGTACAGTGATCAATTAGTAACATACGGCCAAGGACTCACGAGTTTGTAGGAGGATTTATTTTATACTCCTAAGATTTAGTCCTGAGAACTCCAGTATCTGTCAAAGGCAAAGCTCAAGAGATAGACACAATGCATTTAAAAATACACTGGGCACAGAACGTTGTTAGTCACTAAGGCTGTCAGTGTGGTGTTCCTTACAAGGGCCATTTCCTTTTTTGTCAAGCTAAAGTATAAGTGACCAAGCAAAAATTAGCATTATGTGTAGGCCAAATTAAATTTTATCGATTAACATAAGAGCTGCCTTTTCACTTTAGCAGTAAAATGCCCTGGATTTGATGTTTGCTAAGTTTGGAGGGAGAGTTTATATAACATGTGCACTTCAGAGAGGAATGTTGCAGGCACATTACTCTATGATTATTCAAGAGAATATTTTTAATTTAATGTATTTATTACAGAGAGAGAGAGAGAGAAACAGAGAATGGCACACCAGGGCCTCCAGCTACTGCAAATGAACTCAAGATGCATGCACCCCTTTGTGAATCTGGCTTACCTGAGTATTGGAGAATTGAACTTGGGTCCTTAGGCTTCAGAGGCAAATGCCTTGACTATCCAGCATTTTTTCCAGTGCTTTATTGATTTCTGGTAGAATTGATATGACCTGTAATCACTTGACAAAAGTAGTGTCTTTTGCTTCTCCACTTAATTTGAGTACATTTATCTTGCACACATTATTTTAATAATGAAATTATTTGTGGTTATATAAGCATGAATTTAAAAATAAGTTGTTATGAATTTTATAGATACAGTTCTATCATTGTTTTATTTTCATGACTGTCAACCTGTAGACCCCGGGCTACACGGAGCCCAGGAAAGTTATGAGTATGGTCCTGCAGAGAATCATAAATTATTTTAACCTAAATTCTCTTTTATTTTTTAAATCTTATTTATTATTATTAAGTTATTTGAGAGAGAGAGAGAGAGAAAGGAAGAAAGAAAGAAAGAAAGAAAGAAAGAAAGAAAGAAAGGAAGGAAGGAAGGAAGGAAGAAAGGAAGAAAAAAGAGGCAGACATAGAGAGAGAATGGACATACCAGAGCCTTTAGTTGCTACAAACTCCAGACGCATGAGGCACCTAGTGCATCCGGCTTGCATGGGTCCTGGAAAATCAAGCCTGGGTCCTTTCAAGTTCCTTGACAGCTAAGTCCTTGTTTTTGTTTTTTTTTTTTTTTTTTTTTTTTTTGAGGTAGGGCCTCACTCTACCCCATGCTGACTTGGAAATTACTCTGTAGTCTCAGGTTGGCCTTCAACTCACAATGCTCATCCTCTGTGCACCACCACTTGACTCTGTGGTTCTAGAGAATAAATTTTGTATGACAACATCATATTGCAATGTTAGGCAAAATAAATGTCCATGTGCATTCATGTATGCTCTCAAACATGCATGTCCTCAGCTTATGGGAGTTTTCAGTTTCCAGTGTTACTTTCCCAGTGCACCTGACAAAATTAGCCCTGTCAGAAGCTATGTGCCATCATCGTGTCTTAGCAAAGGAAATGAAGTAATTGTCAATAGTGCTCCAACCTGCTACTACACATGACAGGCATTCTACATCATTTAGAGGGTAAGTCCATATTCATACTTGGTGGCTGGTGACTGTCAGGCTTCGGCCACATTTCCACATGGCCAGCTACCTCTTATCATCAGCCATCCCCTTCACATTGCATCACATCGGCATGTGAGAACACTCAAGCCTCTCTTTAGATCTTCCTGGCAATTGTTTTTATAGTATAAGCAAACAAAGTCTGTATTATTTATTAATTTTAATACACCCCCTACAACAGTTCAAAGGAAACAGAACCCCAGAAATAAGAAAAAATTACAAATACGGAAGAACATACAATGAAAAGCAGAAAGTGACTAGGAATAAAGAGTAAGGTGGTGTGTTTACTTTATAGGTAATTTGTGAAAAATTTCAAAGACTACTATTTGAAAATGCATGTAAATGAAGCTAAATTTGTTGCATTTCAAGAACTATTATAAGGTAAACTAGGGTAACTAAGAATGTTCTCTATTCTTATTTTTTTTTTAGGTTGCCAATCAGGCAACAACTCAAAAAAAAAAATTTTTTTTTGGTTTGTTAACTATTATAGAGAAGATACAATGTGCTCTGAAGAAAATAAATCTTTTTTTTAATGTACTACATTTATTTTATTTTTTATTGCAACTTCCAGAATTATAGACAATTAACCATGGTAATCCCCTCCCCCACTTTCTCTTTAAAACCTCACTCTCCATACTCCTTCCTCCTCTCAATCATTCTTTTAATATGATGTCATCATCTAAGAAAAGGCAGCTTGGAGGCTAAGGTCACTAATTTTAAACTTTATACTTTGGTGATGGATGGCAGTAGTAATATTACAAGTATGACCCCAATTGCCATTTTTATTATAGATATTGATGATGAATATAATGACACTGAATGCATGGGCACATTCAAAGACAGAAATAAATCAAGGCATCTCTATGAAGCAATAAAAATATAAGTAAGTGTGATTTTATTTACCTATTGTCAAAGCATATGGAGTAGTTACTCATGATGCTCTAGTGATGAGGTAAAAGAGATAGGGTTGTAGAATTAATACAAGATACAACTACTGACCCCAAATTTACGTCTAATAAATTATTATTGCATTGTACCTCAAGAAAATTAACATGTAACAGCATTAACAGCAGATAACATTGTGATATTGTCATTTAAGATTGTGGTTTACATAAGAAACTAGGGAATAAAATATCACCAGCTTCCTTTATTTTCTCTTTTTTCATTTTATTTTACTGACAACTTCCATAACTATAGAAAATAAACCATGATGATTCCCTCCCCTCCTGACTTTCCCCTTTGAAACTCCACTCTCCATCATACCCCTTCCCCATGTCAATCAGTCTCTCTTTTATTTTGATGTCAATATCTTTTCTTCCTATTATGATGGCCTTGTGTAGGTAGTGTCAGACACTGCAAGGTCAAAAATTCCAGGCCATTTTGTGTCTGGAAGCATGCATTGTAAGGATTCATACCCTTCCTTTGGCTTTTACCACAACCTCTTTTGTAATGGGCTCTGAGCCTTAGAAGGCGTGATAGAGATATTTCAGTGCTGAGCACACCTCTGTCACTTCTTCTTAGCACCATGGTGCCTTCTGAGTCATCCCAAGGTCACTGCCATCAGAAAAGAGAAGCTTCTCTAACCAAATGTGAGAGTGGCATTAATATATGGGTATGAACATTAAGAGAAGTGCTTACTGGGCAGTTTGGTGAGCACAGTATGCACATTTAGCCAGACAGCAGCAGAGCTTACACCCCTCACGCCCCCATCATAGATTTTTCAGTATCAGGCATGCATTATTTGGCCCAGCTGACCAAATCTAAGAGGATGGAATTGTACATATGCAAGTAGAACAGATTATTGGGTGCGTGCGAAGGCCTAAGGGAGGTCAGGGGAAGAGACTGAATGAAGTAAGGGTGGGGGAGGGCTCACCAACATCTAAGAGGGTGTGAATAAGTCATATAGAAACCTATTATTTGGACAGTGGAACCCTAAAATGCCATAGATTATTACTAGAAAATTTTCAGTGATAGGGATATGATACCTTCCAGTGAGATTTTTGGCCAGGGAGGTCCCTGATGTCCCCAAAACATTACAGGTCATTACCAAGGTTCTTTTTTTCCCAACAGGAATAAACGTGTAAGACTCTATTGCTGAAGATTCCACATCCTTGCACTTCACAGACAGTGAAATCCTGCTGGAGCTGAGCTGAAAACCTCCTCCCTGTAGACCAGCTGACAGAAAGGTGGATGAAGCTATGCTACATGCAGCTCCATGGGAGAGAGAGGGGTCACTGATGGAGATAAACAATAGTGGATCTGCAAGCCTTTAGTTTCCTTTATATATTTTAGAAGAAGGATTACCCATTCCAGGCCAAATGCTGAAGAGATTTTATGATATTTGAAAAACTACACAGTTGCTTATGAATCCAGGACAAAATTTATGCCGCAACTTGTTGATGAAAACAGGTTTGCACTGCTAACATATTTAGTTGATTTAACCACTCACTTAAATTAATTATGCTTGAATCAACAAGGTGATACCAGCTTATTGTCCCAATGTTTCAAATCATGATAACCTTTTTAATTAAAGTGAAATTAAAATAAGCACTAACTAATAAAACAATATTGTGCATTTTGACATGTTGGCTAAGCACAGTGCTGTTAAAAGTGGAAGACAGGGGCTGGAGAGATGGCTTAGTGGTTAAGAGCTTGCTTATGAAGCCTAAGGACCGCAGTTCAAGGCTTGTTTCCCCAAAACCCATGTAAGCAAGATCCACAAGGGTGCGCATGTGTCTGGAGTTCCTGTGCAGTGGCAGGAGGCCCTGGTGCACCCATTCTCTCTCTCTCTCTCTCTCTCTCTCCCTCTTTCTCTGTCTGTCTGTCACTCTCAAATAAATAAATAAAAATAAACAAAAAAAGTGGAAGACAAGTGGTCTTTTTTCTTCATTTGATTCGTAAATTTGAAAACATTGAATACGTCCTGAACAAAAAATCAATATTTTGGGATATTTGCAGCTACATTTTTAGCCAAAATAAATGGTACTTGCTAATTTTCCAGTGGATTATGTAGAGCTACAACATGACATTCAACTTAAAGTGAACAACTAATCCTATCTCTTTACTAGACTCTTATAGGTAGGGTATTAGAACAGACTTATAAATTGGAATGTATTAAATAAGCATGGGTGAGGGTTGTTTACTGGAGGATGGACAAGTAACCAGTAGCTATAGCACTGAATGGGAGGTCCTCACCTCCCAGCAGCCATTATCTTCCGATAGCTTCTTTGGCAGCAATGTGGTATCATGAGCGTCTCTCCATATCATACTGCAGTGGTGACAGGCTCAATCCTGCTCAGGCTCCTCCTGACCGGTTGTTCTATTCTTGCAATAGTGTCTTGTGGAGAAGGAAAGTTAACAACTCTAGCACAATTGAAGATGTAACTAGCATTCACATCTTATTTTTTTTCATCCTTTTACATTTTAAACTCATGGTAAAATGTAATTGAAAACAATATGCATGGATACTCAGCTGATTCTGTGGTATTTATTGAAAAGTTCTACTTTCCTTGGTAGCACAGTCCTGTCATTCGCAGCACACGAGGCATGACCTACACATGGTTCTGTTTCTGGAAACAATTCTAACCTGTTGATTTAGTTTTACTTTTGTCTGTACTAATTGTATTAGTTTAGCTTTATATGAATTTTAATAACTATTAATCATTGTTAATCTACTTTGCTAATCTCTATTATGACTACATATTTTTTTTACAAATAGAGAACCTGTATAGAAATTTCAAAATCAGCTCATTCAAAAACTTCAATGAATGAATTATTATCATTGTTATCCTGCTTTCAGAGATGAGTTTGTGGGGAACTGGTAGCATTAGAAGACAAATTTTTACTTCTTATGAGGTTAATATATTCTATTGGTTTGATTTGTCTTAAGCAATGCAAATAATATTCAATCATTTGTCAATTAATACAGAGTAGTAATGTGCACATATCTAGGGATTAGAATGTCTTAGTCTTATAATATTACTCCTGTCATTTTTGTTTGTTCTTAGCATATACAAAATAGTTTACTTTAGTTGATCTTTTACAAATAAAACTTACATTTTGAATTAATAATTTCTCTGTTGACCCTTTGGAATGCTTAGCATACATATTTGTGCTATATATGGAATTATTTATTTATTTCTTTTCTACTTTATGAATATTTTCTTATCTCATTGCTGTGACTAGAAACTCTAATACATTTATCTACAGAAAAATAATACTCATATTCTGTTCCCAGTTTCACTGAGGATGTTTTCAATGTAAAAGTACATTGCTTATTTTAATTAAATGCTTCAAGAAGTTCTTTAAAATATTTTAAAGTTCTCTACGTTTCCTGCTTTTATAAAATTTGAAAGTTTCACGGTAAGTATTAAGCTTCTCGTGCTGCGTAACCCGCTGCCGCAATGGCTGTACCCGCACGCAAGAGCCTGCTTTCCTCTCAGCTCGGCAGGTCAGAAGGAAGCTGGGCAAGCAACCTCTGAGCTCCCTTGCCAGGGAGTCACTAAATTCAAGATGTCAGCTGTACAAAACTATTGTCTGGAAGTTCTGTGGAGGCGGAAAACCTGTTTCTGGTCATATTTTGTTGGCAAAATGTGATTGTTTCCAACTGTAGAACTAAGGTTTCCATTCCCTATCCTGCTTGCTGCTGTCAGCCTCAAGCAGATTTGAATTTCTCTTATCACTCAATGCCAGTGGTGTGCTGAGTAGGCTATCCTTTATTTGTGATTCTATATTTTGATTATTTTTGTCTTTAACTTTTCATCAAACTTATGAGAGAAATTATGATTTTTATTTTTATAAAGATAATTTTCTCCTCACGAACCAAAGATCACTTCTGTTTTTAAAATTTTCATTTTTTTAACTTCTAGGAGAATTGGGGAGTAATACAGACATTATTTCATAATAAAGTACTAAATAAGTTAATAGGGAAGCTGTATGTATTGAGAATTTCTTTTCAAGGATCACTTTCTTAAAAATATATCTAAATACTAAATTTGATAAAAAATAATTTTGTCCAAATTTTCAGATCATCTGGGTGTTATAGCACATGCCTTTAATCTCAGCATTTGTGAGGAATAGATAGAAGGATCACTGTGAGTTCGAGGCCATCCTGAGACTACATAGAAAATCCCTACCTCAAAAAAATTATTTTAATTTGGCTAAAACAGTTTACACAGAAAGTTCAATTTTATTTAAAGTTTTTTTAAAAAATTAATATTATTTGATTCATATATTAAATTGGATTTAGTAGAAAAAACAAAATCAAGATGATATCTAAAATGGGATAGGCAGATGCCACCACATCATGCTCTTATGAACTTTTTTTTCTCTCTGATCTCCACCCAGAAAATTTTACAGTAATTTAATTTAATGTTCATTAACAATATTTCCTGATGGTTATCTAGTATTGCTGTAAATTTATATGTATGGTACTTAGTTTTAGTTAATATATGTTAAAATAAATTTTAGAAATACTTAGTCCTGACATTCTTTCTCTTTCCTTTATTGTCTTCTGTTTTCAATATCATAATTATCTTCAATCCTCTTTCTTTGTCCTTGTATTTGAAATACTCTGCTTTCGAAACACTGCAGCTTAGCAATGTTTGTCTAGCGAAGATAATTTTATTACTCTTATTTGAAATGTCACTGCTATCTCTTACAATGTAGTACAGTGTTAATTTTATGATGAAATCACACACACACACACTATATATATATATATATATATATATATATATATATATATATATATGTTCTTCTTTAAATAAGTTGACTGTAGATGTTGAAAAAAAGGAAGAAAATACACATATGGAAATGGAAGATATCAGGAAGTAACTGACTGCTACTTTTTTGTTAATTGACAAGTGCTCTGGGACAAATGAAGTCTTAAGACATATGGACTTAATACATTAACCAGGTCATTCAGTGATGGGAAAATGTTTATTTTTCCCATGAAACTACCCCTTTACACACACAAACACATAGATACATCCTAGTTTTGGATTACCTTCAGTCATCATCTTCATAGCAGAGTTTGGAAGACTATTAAAAAAACAACAACAAAAAAAGCTACTCCGGTGTTCATGATTTGTTTTATGCACATGTATGTGTGTGCTGTGTATGCATGCTCATTTGTGTGTGGACACATGTATGTGTTGAGAGGCCAGGGGTTGATGGCAGGGTGGTCCTCTATACCTCTTCACATTATTCTATGAGAAAAGGCACCTTGCTGAACCTAAAGCTCAGTGATTTGGCTTGACTCGCTATCCATCAAGCTCAAGGGTTCCCTGGCTCAACCATGCCAGGGTTGGGATCTCAGGCACACACCACAAGCCCCGCTGTCTACACAAACACTGGGGTCTGAATCCAGGTCCCTATGCTTGTACTTTTCCATCTGAGCCATCGTCGCATCCTCCCATAGATTTTTTTTATTAAATTTTATCTTTTATTTCTGTGTAGTTTCATGGTTCAACAAATATAGTGCAGCTGTAGAACTGTTAATCAGACAGTTTAATCTACTTTAAAAATTATGTTGCTGTTTTGGAAATCTAACACTGAAACTTCCTGTTACTTTCTTTTCCAAAATCAATAGGCTATTGATATCCCTGTTGACCTCAGATTTTAGTATTAAGTCTTTTTTCTTTCAATAATGCACTGCCAAAGATTTTTTTTTCCACATACCATTGGCCAATGGATAAAAACATTCCTTTTTATCTATGTATTTGTTTATAATTTTATGTGGTAGATTTCTTCTTCATGTTATTGTTAAATGAAACTTATTGTGGTTTCAAAATTTTATCTATGTTAAAACTTTTCTCTTTTTGCTTTGTTTTTTTTTTTTAATTTTCTCTATGCATTATGTTTTGTCTGCATCAATCAAAATCAAACAACTCATTTGTATTGAAAGATAGAAATCTGAAGGGCAAATATTTAGTGAACTATATTTGAAAATAAATGTATTTATAAAACATTCTAATGTGATAGATAGTACTCTAAATATTATTACATTCACTATTGTTATAAAAATGGAAATGAAATGTCAGCCATTTAAAATTAATAATAGGGGTTATAGAGATGGCTTAGTGATTATGGCATTAGCCTGTGAAGCTGAAGAACCCAGGTTCGATTCTCCAGGACCCACATAAGCCAGTGCAGAAGGTGGCGCATGCATCTGAAGTTTGTTTGCAGTGGCTGGAGGCACTGATGTGCCCATTCTCACTTTTTCTTTATCTCTCTCTCTCTTTCTGTCTCAAATAAATAAATAATTAAATAAATGAAACTCTTAAAATTAATAATATTGTCACTTAAAACATGGCTTCCTTTAAGGGATTTGAGTGTGCAGCTTTAATACTGGATCACTTAGGCTGGCAATTTTCAAAATTCCCTTTCTACATCATTGAAAATAATCTGGAAAGGCTACATATGGTATTATTCTAGTGACAAGGAAAATGTATTCAGAAAAGCAAGCGCTGAAGAAATGAGTAATTTAACCAGTCAAGTATTATTGATTAATTCAGTTTCCACTCAGCAACATTTTTCTAGTGAAGATCTATATGATTCTAGTTTGAAAACATCACTGTACTTTCCTGCAAAATAATAAATTACCAATTTTATAATGGAATCATAATTTTATCTAACCTTTCATCTTTATAAAACTAAGAATAAATAATATTTATTTAAAAACTAACAATGGAAAAAATAAGGCCAATGTCATGTCTCTTTTTCCAAAGATTTAGGTTTATACTGAATTAAAAAAAATAAACTGTGGCAAGCACATAAAAATTATTTGGGTCTGAGTCTCTGAGTATAATTTTCTAATTTACCTACATAATTTATTTTTAAATAACTGTTGGTTACACAAAAAGAAAACTCAGGGGTGGAAAGATTGCTTAATGGTTAAGCCTAAGGACCCATGTTCCATTCTCCAGGTCCCACATAAGCCAGACACATAAAATGAAACAAGCCTAAGTTTGCACATGAGCACAAGGTGGTGCACACATCTGGAGTTCAATTGCAATGATTGGAGGCCCTAGCATGGCAGGCAATTCTCTCTCTCTCTTCCTCTCTCTCTCGTTCTTGCTCTTGTTCTCTCACATAAAGAAGAAAAGGCCAGTATGTTAGGCTTGCCTCAAAAAAAAAAAAAAAAAAGAAAATTTCAAATATATCTTTTTAATTCATTGTGTATTATAATAGAGAAAGGTATGTTATTTTATATGTACATCATATGATTAGAATTATGAAGTTCTTTTCACAAAAAAATAAAATAATAAAAACTTTTTTTTTCATTTTTATTTTTTATTTTATTTTATTCTTTTTTACAGTCAGTTTGGTATCATTATGAGGCTCATCCATGACCTACCCCCTCCCCTTGGCCCCTCTTTGTTGAGGTATACGGGTCATGCATTGTGGAGTTAGCCCACAGTTATGGGTAAGCTAAATGTCTCTGAATATCATGACCCAACATGTGGCTCTGACATTCTTTCCGTCCCCTCTTCCGCAAAATTTCCCTGAGCCATGTTGGGTCTGCTTCAGTGATGAGGTGTTGGGGCCTCTGAGGCTCTGGCTCTCTGATTTGGTAGAGGTTGATTTTTCTCTATGCTGATCTCCTTCTCCCTTGTGCTGGTATCCGGTTCATGAGGAAAACAGCCCCCTTGCTTGTTTCTCCAATTTTTCTTAGTTTCAGCCGGGGCCCTTTTGAGGTATGATGGGGTGGCTCTCTCCTTAGGATCTACATCTATCTGAAAAAGAGAAGCAGATTCTCCAACGGAGAGTAAGTTAGCATCAGGACAAATGAGATAACCTTTTTTTTTTATATATAGAGAATTTAATAGGTGTAGGCCCTCTTGTAGCCCACAATTGACGGTAGCTTGATATTGGAGAGTGGGTTTATGTTTGGATATGGTTCTGACTTGTTTCCCAGCTCCAGCTATGGATTCCGTACCACTGAGGGGATCAGTTAGCCAAATTGAGAGCAATTGGTTCCCCACCATGGCTGTGTGCCACTATTGCACAACAGGTTATTTGCTGCTAAGTAGGTTAGACCATGAGTTGCTTGGAAAGATATTGGTCATTTTCCCCCAGTCGCCCATGTAGCACCTTCTGGCACTAGACGCACTGACTGTCTGGGGACTGACTCTCTTCCAACTTCCAGCCATGCCATTCTAATTTACATGTCAATCACATAAGGTGTCTTCAGCAGTAGGGTCTTACCACTAGCCTTTGGTGGGTCATCAAGTACTCTGACAGAAATCTGTCTGTCTTTTAGGAAACCTTGTAGGTGTCTCTGATCAAAAGCTCATTGTGGATGATAGCCCAATGCTGGTTCTGGGAGTTACATGTCAGTGCCCACTAAGAAAATGAGGAAAAAGATAACTAATATACAAGAGTTAGAGATAAAAGAGAGAGAGAGAGAGGGAGAGGGGAAGTGAGGGAGGGAAGATGTAGAAGATTAAGGTTAGTCTTGATCATACCCTCTCCAGTGTCTTGTGGTTCAGGTGTTCTCTGTAAGGGCCGGGTAAAGGATCAGTCATTTGGTCTGTCTTTTCGTAAGTAGAAAATTATGGTACCATTGCCATTTGGGTCTAATTTGTGTTTCCCACCCCTTTGATGCCCTCCCCTCCCTCCCCTTCCATCCTAGTGGCTAGTCTAGGAGGTGCTTGCTGGGTATGTAAGGTATCTTGGGTAGATTCAGTTTAGGTGCTGTAGATGAATGAGACTATGTGGCGATTTTTTTTCTGTGATTGGGAAAGTTCACTGAGAATGATCTGTTCCAGGTTCAACCATTTTTCTCAAATTTCATTGTGTCATTTTTTTCTTACTGCTGTATAGAAGGGCTTGAGAGATAGCATAGCGGTTAAGGTGCTTGACTGTAAAGCCTAAGGATCAAGATTTGATTCCCTGATACCCACATCAGCCAAATGCACAAGGGGGTGCATGTGTCTGGAGTCAATATGTAGTGGCTATAAGCCCGCTCCATGGGAAGCAAAACATCCCTGATACTGAAAACCTACAACATGGGTAGTCATGAGCCCTAGAGGTGTTATGTCTGCTGCTGTCTGGCTAAATGTATATACTATGTTCATTAAACTTCCCAGTAAGCACTTCTCTTTATGTTCATACCCATATATTAATGCTACTCTCACTTTTGGTTAGAGAAGCTTCTCTTTTCAGATGGCAGTGACCTTGGGATGACTGAGAAGGCACTATGGTGCTGAGAAGAAGTGACGGAGGAGTGCTCAGTACTGCAATATCTCTATCACACCTTCCAAGGCTCAGGGTCCATTTTGGAAGAGGTGACGGAAAGAATTTAAGGGGCTAAGGAAGGGTATGACTCCTTACAACATGCTCCTCCAGACACAAAATGTTCTGCATATCCATTACCTCAGAGTGTCTGATACTATCTACACAAGACCATCATAATAGGAGGAAAAGATCATGATATCACAATAAAAGAGAGACTGACTGAGAAGGGGAGGGGATATGATAGAGAGTGGAGTTTCAAAGCTGAGAGTAGGAGGGAAGGTATAGAATTACCGTGGGATATTGTTTAAATCATGGATGTTGACAATAAAATAAAATAAAAACCCAAAAGAAGAAAATAGTTATACATATTGTACTAGACATTTAAAAATATGATGAATATGTGATTAGGTCTTCCTATAATTTTGAGATTATATTAATGGCAACTAGTTTTAAGTTCATGAGCATTAAACATTATGCAGTGATGATGGGCTGATTATCATATGAAAGGAATCATTAGCCACTAACAATACAAAATTTATTTGATAATTAATTAAGTAGAAATAAATTAGGAGAAAGAATGAAAAGCCAAAGATCACTATAAAATTTAGGTTTGTCCTTCTGGAAAAGCAACAAGTACATATAGTCATGATTAAGAGAGTAAGATGGATAAATTCGTTTTGACTAGTTGGTGAAGGCTGGTGGTAAGACAATGATCTCTGGCAAAGACAGCTTTGATGTTCCGGCGAGACATGAAGTGAAACCTAATCATTGGATCTTTGCCCATTGTTCCAGTTACTTTCTCGGCTGACACAATTGCCAAAGGTGGACCAGAAATGGCTTATGGGCTGAAACGACTCATTTCAGGTTCACAGAATCCAGACAAAACGCCATCAATGTTTGAATGTCACAAGCTGGCTCACTTCCATATATGCACAGCAGAGACACCCCCAAACAGGCAGAAAACAGGAACAGCCAGTGACCAAGCTACTTCTCTGCACATACCTAGTCCGGGAGGACTGCAAGGTGCACTTGGAAGGCACCTCTTTGTCAGCAGGGTTACACCCACTGGAGCCTCAAGTCCAAACTCATTCTGACTCAGAAATCCCTGAGGCTAGAAGGGGCCATGCCTTCACATTCCCACCACACCATACTGCCAAGCTTCTGGGAGTCTGAGAAATCACACATGGTTGGGCTCTGTCTGTTAGTGCAAAAGGAAGGGAACAATGGAATAGCTTCTATTCTTACGAAAGAAGACGCGTTAGTCAGGGTCCTCTGGAGGAGCAGAACCATTAAGTGAGCATGTGCGATCAAGGGAACGTATAGGTGGGCTTACAGGACATGCTCCTCCGATGGCTGGGAGGCAGAGAGCCCCGCGGCTGCTTGGTCTGCAAGCTGGAAGGCTTCAGCAGCTGCCGCGGGGCTGTAAAGACCAGGAGGACCCCAACATCCCACTCGCTTTTACTCGCCTTGAGTGGCAGCCACAGGGTGGAAATGTGCACAGAGTCAAACATCACTGTGCTTAATTCTTCCTAGAAATCTCCTCACAAAACTTCGCAATAGGTGTGGCTCTTTTTGTTGTTGTTGTTGTTTTGTTTTTTTGTTTTTTGAGGTAGGGTCTCATTCTGGCCCAGGCTGACCTGGAACTTACTATGTAGTCTCAGGGTGGCCTGGAACTCACGGCGATCCTCCTACCTCTGCCTCCCGAGTGCTGGGATTAAAGGCGTGCGCCACCATGCCCGGTTTAGGTGTGGCTCTAACTTCACTCCCAACCCTATCAGTTCAACAGTCCAATTTATCCTTCAGAGGTTCGGTAGAACAGATAAAATGTGGACGGATATAGAATGTGGATGTCAAATATGGAATGCAGATTCTTTTATAAATCAGTTTAAAAGCAACCTCACACATGTCTGCAGAGCTTTGTAAGAATTTCCCTTTGAAGTAATATTACTAATTCAATGAAATTTGGTTTCAGTGGGCAGGAATATGAGCTTCTTAGAATTTTATGTGGAAACCAATGTTACTCTTATGATTGCAGGAATCACATTTACTCATGGATAGCTTATGGATTCTTGAACTTTACCACAAACATGTCAGCTTTTTTTATTCTTCTAAAATGACTTTCTATTGAATAATAATATTTACGTGTTTGACCGTGGTTGCACCATAACCCTATGAGATAAGACATGCAGAATAATTCCTATGTTCTTACTTTGCTTAAATTACAGTACAGAGACATCCCTCATCATTCTTAAAGGCCACAAAGGTAACATATAGATATTTTTTGAAGCACAAAGGTTAGGGAAAAAAATGTAGCTCCCAGCAAGACATGGGTATAAACAAGATTAGGAACTCATAAGTGAGTTCTAGCAATCATGTGCCTGCTGAAGCCCATAAAGATAAGTGTCTTGCAAGCCATGTAACATACTTTCTAAGTCTTTTGTATCACGCATATCATTACACCATTTGGCAATCCTCAAACCAGATGGGATCAGTGTTTTCAGTTTGGCGCATTATATTTGCTATTATAGGAACTCCAGGTGATGAATGTTTCTGCAAACAATTTAAAGAGAATTCATTATGCAAATATCATATTGCCTGCATAAAATTCTTCATGTTACAGTTTAGTATCAAGTATCAGTCTGGTTCCACTGACTTCTTAAGAATGTGCAAATAAGAGAAAAAATATAATCAAGTGTATTATAAGTCACAAGATTCAGATTCAAATTAATTGTTAAACACTTAGAAATTAATATTGCTCATGAACTTTCCTCTATAAAAGTGCAAAAGGCTTATAGCCATAAGTTAATTAAAGAGATAGAATGTTTTAGCAGAGGAGATGGCAAAATATGTGTTATGTGAATTTATTTATTTTATACAGTGAGGAATCAAGAGGCAAGCTGAAATGCTTGAAATACAAAATAGATAAGTAGGTTACTAAGCCTTGACTAGTCGTTGTTTGGTAAAGGCACAGAATCAGTAGCGTGTTTGTGGGTCTGGGAAGATGGCTCAGTGGGTATTCGCAGCTGCTGCTTAGGTGAGAGACGTCCAGAGTTCAATTCCTCAACACCCATGGAAAGAACTGAGCAGAGACATGTACACTTGTAAGCCCAGTCTGTAGACCACAGTGAGAAGTTCCAGAATATGTCTCGGGGAACACATAGATGAGCAGTACAGGACACTTAATGTTTTCCTCACTCCTCTGTGTTTACACAGGTCTGTAATCTGCATGCACACATGCACATACCACACACACACACACACATACCACACACACACATACCACACACACACACACACACACACACACATACCACACACACACACACACACACACACACATGCTCTGCACACACATGCTAAAGACAGAGCAGGCGAGGATATTTTCCAGACTGGCGTGCACACGATTGGAAGCCCCATGGTCTGCCCGTGGTCTCAGAGACTTCTCAGCGAGCCGAGGGATCGTGCAGGTGCGCATTCCCTGCAAAGGAAAGCGTCAGGTGACGTGAGGCCATGGAGCAGCCTGGCCACCTGGCCGAGGGCTGAGGAGCTGCTGCAGTCAGTGCACGACCATGAGCTCAGAATGTGGAGTCCGTGGCTCTGAGGTCGTAGCAGAAGCAAGAACTTCACCTGCTCAAGACTAATCCAGTTTGTCAGTCGTGGGGAGTCCACTTTCCTCAGCTTTCTGTCACATGCACACCTGAGTACCACCCACCGTCAGGGCAGGTCTCCTCCCCCCCCCCACCGCCCCCGAGTTCGTCAACCCATGTGCCATTATACCCTGGTAATTCCTTACAGACGCACCAAGAATCAGGTTTTATAAATTTTATGAACAAACTCCAACCCAATCTACTTAGGGCTAATATTAACAACCAACACCTTCGTTCAAAAAAAAAAAAAAAAAAACCAGAACTGTAAAAACCTAATTACCCATATCAGAATATCACAGCTTAGTGATCACTCTAATACTCAGAACATTAACCTGGTTTTGATCATTGTATTGAAATTATGAAAGGTATTTTTTCGTTGTTTTGTTTTTACACCAGGAAATGCCAAATAATGGATATACAGGAATACTTTATGATAATTTGTTGATTTTGCATCAAACTTTTTCAATATAAAATTATTTCAAGCATTTATAATGTCATATGTGAGCTGGGCATGGTGGCATGCCTTTAATCCCAGCACTTGAAAGGCCCAGGTAATAGGATAGTGGTGAGTTCACGGTCATCCTAAGGGTACATAGTTAATTCCAAGTCTGCCTGGGCTAGAGTGAGACCTTACCTCAAAAAAAAAAAAAAAAAAAAAAAGGAATAAAGTGTCATATGTAGCAGGAAAGTACATAGGTTATTCCTGCACATTATTTTTAATTCTTTAACATGACATTAATTCTGTAGCTAGAAGAGTATGTTAAGTGAAACTGATTTGTTAGTGTTACATTTAAACTTTGATATAAAACTAATCATGAAAAGTATTATGTAGCATATAATATATAGCATATTTTCAGTCAGATTTACTAGCATGCATAATTAAAAGCATTATTTTCTAAAGAAAATTATCAGTGCAAAGTATACAATAGCAAGGATTAAAGAAATTATTGGAGAATTAGGCATTTAGAATTTTCTTAGTTGCCATTGTCTAAAAATCTTTATTTGTGTCAGAATATGTTTGTGACCTGTGGTCAGTTAAGCCATGGGATTTATCTGGTCTGTGATGATCAGATACATGGTTCCACTTGAATAATGCTTATAGTTTCACAAAAGTACCTTAATGACAACTTTGGAAGATTCAGGAGCTATGCTTGCATATGGAACCTCTTGCCACTATGCAAAGAAGATAGATGGTAAATGGCTAAAATTGTTTACTTGGATTTTTTCATATAATTTCATGTTTAAAAGTTTGAATTTGGCAACAACGCGCTTTGAACTGGCAGACTTTGCTGTTGTGGTAAAGGAAATGACATGGAGCTGTTTCTGCCCAATTGGTTGTGACAATCTTTCACCAGTGTACCTAACATCATGGGTGCATGAAACAGAAAAATAAACAGTCTTCGCCGTCTCTACTTACTGAATGGCTAACCCTTTACTAACAATCACAATGAAGTTTATTGTCTAGGGAGCAGCTCATCCAATGTCACCCTTGATACATCTTCCAACAGGCAGCATAAGGTGGCAAAAGTGATTTCACATCACCAGTTTGCAGCTATACAGGGTAAGTTACTAGTCATTATAAAATGTATACCTATTCCCTAAAACCAAATATCCAGGTTAATGTATATCCATAGGGATTTTTCTTCTTCAAAAATAAATTTAGCTTTACTAATTTAAGCAGAAAAAACTCTTAAAAAGAAATGATGTTTATATAATGGCCCAGCTATTAAGTGTGAATTACTGAAATGGGTGGGGTTGTACAGAAAAATTTCAAAATGTGGTGAATACAGACTAGCTAAATGGACGAACAATGCCATACAGATGGGTTGCAATGAATGGATGGGACAACAAATTTATGTGGTAATTTTACACAGATTTCCAGGAATGCCCCAATCAAAACCAATCTATAGCCAATACATTGCACTCATGGATAAAGGCCTTCAAGATGAAATTAGTACAGGAACAACTAGGAACCCTTCCTGTCATATGACAGTGTTCTCAACACTAAGAACAGACCAAAGTTACTATGAAAACTTCATGTATCATATATCATGTGAATATGGTATGTGAGAATAAGGAAATGGTAAAGTATTTTTGGCACTAGAGGGATATATAAATAAAATATAATTTTTTTCACTCAGCATATATTAAACTAGCAGATGAAGGTAATGAGGTGTTCTAATGGCATTATAATATAATGAAGTATGACTATCTTTGAGAGTTAGAGCAAGATGCTACCAGTATAGAAACTGGAAACACTACATGCAAGTGGTAAGTAGCAATTACACTCATCCACCTGGATTTAATTCATTGTGTCACTGCAGTTCCTACAGCATACAAAGCTTAGCCAGACAGTTCTTTGTGAAATGGCCAAGATCCGCTCAAGCAGCCCCGTGATGCCTGCCTGCTTTCCTGGCACTTTGTATCTGCCTCCTGATAATGGAGGTAATTGCACAGAGCTTGCCATTTATGGAGCATATTGAGTTCCTGTTGCTAAGTGCTATAGATCCATAGAGCGAAGCTATGTCCATGCACACAATATCATCATTGTCACGTTAACAATGTTTATAGTTCAACCAAAAGTATCTCATGACCACTTTGAAAGATTTATAAGGTTTGTTTGCATTTAGAAACTCTTGTCGGAGAATTAGTTGAATGGTATAGGGGAGCCAAGGGGCTGTTAGACATTTTAAGGACAGCACTGTAAATGGTAATTACTAGCTTAAACATGTATTTGTCCCAATGAAATATAACCCTCCATTTACTTCCAATTTCTAGCTGTGAAATATGGCCTTTTAGTGAGTAGAAAGTAGAGTTTGTCAACACCTGTTAGGAATGTGTACAAAACATACCAAATGAAACTCATGAGGTAAACAGCATGACGTCCAAAAGCAAATGAGGCAGTATTCTACACATCACACTTAGTGGGTAAGATCTCTCTTACAACTCGTCCCACCGTCAGCCTGGTGATGGTGAACTGTGGGGAGGGGGCTGATGATTGGGAAAAGTCGAGGAACTGGAACACAAACACGGAAATCAATTTTTACTTTGAAAAAGCATAATAATAATATTTTGACAAAGTTTCCAGGTGAATGGTTTATAGAAATTGTCCACTTTAAAACTAATGTTACTATTAAAAACAAAATAGTCCTTTTATATAGTGAATTTAATTCAGAGTTCTTCTGTAGAGTTGCCTGGAGGAAATTGTGAACATTCTACACATCCTTAGGTAGAAAATTGCCCAATATATCAGTAGATGCTCTTCAAGTATTAAACATCATTAAATCACCCTATCTTTGTCTGGCCTCTCTACAATTTAATATATAATTTTATGGAATGATATTTTACATTACTTCGATTAGTAAAATCACTGTTTAATCTGATTTTTAATGCAGAAGAAAATATGATATTATTATTATAGAGTCATGCATTGATGTGATTGTTTCCCATCTACAGACATCATTTCAAAGCTGTTAAAGTGTTAAATAACTGTATGAACATCTATAAAATGCATGAATATCTTATAATATTGCAAAATTTGATTAGATAGAAATGAACAGATTGATTATTATCACTTTTTTAAGTTTCATATTTGCTTGTATAGAAACCTTTCATTATATTTCTGGGAATATGGAAATAAACACGACATGCCACTTTGAAGACATATGGCATGTTTCTCTACATGTTAACTTGGGATCGGTTCTCCTCTTTGCCTCATCAATTTCAACTTATTCATCCCAAGTTTAGAGGATTTCAGAGAACTGAGGAGAAGTCTGGCACTCATGCACACTGTCCTGGGAATAGATGGGCCTTCCACGGTGGGAAAAGCATCAGGGGTCCCCTGTTACCATTGCAGTAGGAATGTGGTAAAACCCAGTGCTGAAGAGAAGACTCTAGTCACGGTGATCAGCATCACACTGGAAGACAATCTTTTCTTTTAATTCCTGGTACATACCAGTTTCTGCAAAAGCATTTCAGCATCATGTGAAGCAAATTAAAAAAAAATCCTTAAAATTTCTTAAATTGGATGGAAAATATTTTGAGGGGTGCAGGTTAGAGATGAAGACACTTTATTGGAAAGTGTATACCTTCCAGTAAGTACCACTTGTGTTTCCATGAAACAGAATCATTCCAATAGAGTAGTAACAAATGGAAAAGTTTATGGGTAGCTGGGTTTTACTCTGACTGGTTTCTCAATAGTGGTTTCAAATAACTCAGGCACCAGTAAGTTCTAAGCTAAATAAAAATGAAATCATTTTAGACTAGTAGAAGGTGTCCCAAGGTGTTTTCACCTGAGGAGAGATTCAGCCCATTGCACCTCACTAGGACCCCAGTTGAAACCAAGAGTAATTGGGGAAATGAGCAAGAGTGCTGCTTTCTTGGTGAACCTGGTACCAGTACAAGGGTGAAGGAGATCAACACAGAGAACACTCACCTCTTACGAAAGCAGAGATCCAGACACACAGAGCCTCCCAAGACCTCATCACTGAAGAAGACCTAAAACAAACCTAACATGGCTCAGGGAAATTTGTGGAAGAGGGGGTGAAAGGATTGTTAGAGCCACAGGTTGGGACGTTATGCACAGAAATATTGCCTCTTCCCCATAACTGAACTGATGGCTACCCCCACAATGCATGACTCACAGTCCCCAGTAAGAAGGGTCCCTGCAGAGGGGAGAGGACAGGGAGGAGGCTATGGATGGTACCAACATGGCTGTTTACACACTGAATATGTACACAACTAATAAAAGAAAGAAAATATAGACATACCAATCTTGGGAAATATTTTATTCCTATGAACCACAAAGAAATAAGGACACAAAAACATATGGGAGTCCCTAACAATGGCACCTAAGTGCATCAGGGATTGTTTCTAAGTAAATTTCTTTCTATCACAACAGAAGTTTCTTTGTATGAACGACCTTAAATTAAAAATAAAACCTCAGCTTAATAGTAACACTAATTTTCCCAAACAAGATAAGAAAAATAACTGTAGAAATTGTTTATAAATGGGTACCTTGCTTATTTAGAACACAGGGACATTCAAACAGAAAACGGATGCAATGAATTTTTAATTAAATCTAGTGCAAATGAAGTTTTAAATTTTCCTTCATATAATATATGTATGCTATTTAGATATTTCACTAGGAAGATCTGCAAAATACGGATCTAGCTAGTGAAACTGAGGACAGATAAATCTCCTTGGTTCCTTGGCAAAGTCTGTGCTCATCCTAAGATTGGGGCCAGGTACTGCCTCTCCCATGCTACAGTGGATTGATACAGGAGGTGCCTGACTAGATAAGTGTCCTCATGCTCTCTATGCCCCTCCATCCAGCGTCGATTCCGCAGCGCCTCTGCCCTGTGTACAGTCAGTGTATCACACGGGGAGATTGAGAAGTGACGGGCAGGAGACAGCAGGTACTGCAGAGACAGAGCCAGAAGAATCGCCTGAGCAGAAAAGCTGACTTGGTGGATGGTTGTGGATGGGGGAGTGTGAGGTGCAGTTGACACTTTCCAGCCTGCTTCCATATCAGTTCACAAGTTTTGTCTGCTGCAGAGTTCAGAAGCAGGTTAAACCCAAGCAGTTAGCCCATGTGTCAAATGATCACAAGACAGTGAGGAGGCAGAACTCACCTCCACCTTGAACATGCAAAGGAAGCCATAAGGTGATCTACCGTGCGGGGCCAATGACGTCCATGCAGAACTATAAGCCAAGGTGAGCCCACAGCCAAGGCTAAGCGCCATTGTTCTCCCCCTTTTAAACTTCCCCGTGATCTCTGCTGGAACCTCAGATAGAATGCAGGGTTTGCTGATTGATTTTATGTAATCCATGCACATAACACATACAAAAACAATCCACTCCTACCAAATCAGAGATCCAGAGAACCAGAGGCCCCAACACCTCATCACTGAAGCAGACCCAAAATGAACCCAACATGGTTCAGGGAAATTTTGCTGGAGAGGGGCAAAGAAGGTCAGAGCCATAGGTTGGGTCATGATACGCAGAGACATTCCTCCTACCCATAACTGAGGGCTAACTCCACAATGCATGACCCATATACCTCAACAAGGAGGGGCCAGGGGGAGGGGGTAGGTCATGGATGAGCCTAACAATGGTACCAACTTGATTGTATTCACTGAGTACAAAACTAATTATTAAAAAATAAATAAATTTTAAAAAAGTAACTCCAAGACCAAGAGCACTTATGAAAGCAACAAGATGGAAGGGAGTGAATTGGTTCACATCTAGAAGCAGCATAGTGTCCAATCCCATAAAACTGCTGCTTCAGTTCTGAAAAACCTGAGTTACTGCCTTCAACTTCTTTGTGTTTGATTTTAACTCTCAGTTGTATAACACTATCATCAGAAATGTAAGTTCTGATCTTGCCAAGATGATTTTATAGAAAGATAAAAATGCTTCTTTTTCCATCTTAGTGTATAGAATATAAAAGATAAGACCTTCCTGTAGATACATAAGAATGAAGGCAACAAAGGAGAAAGTTCAGTCACAGAGAGAGCTATCTGCTGAAAGGCTCTGTCAGGATATTTTCCAAGTTCAGAGACCCCTGGAATATATAGACTGTGTGGATTAATGGATGCATGAACATATGAGTGGGTAGATTAATGGACACATAGACAGAATACATGTGCTGATATCACAAGAAGGGCTTTAACTAACTACATTCAGAAAATCAATGATGAAATAATGAAAGGGTTTGGTCATGCCATTTCATCAGACAAGGAAACACCTACTCTCATTTTACAATGAGTAATTTATAATAAAATGTGGCATATGGCTTATAAATAAGTTTAATAAATAAATCAAATAATAATTATACCATGCTGCCATAATTCCATTAATCAGGAGGCTTAGACAGGGTAAATAGTGTGAGTTTGAGGCGAGCCTGGGCTACAGAGTAGATGCAGTCTGGGCCAGAGTGAGACACTGTCCCAAAAAACCGAAATAGTGTCAATAACAATAATTCATAATAATAATAGTGATTATCACATAAAATATACAGGTATAAAAATGGTAAAAAAAAAATTATAAATTTGGGACCAAGAAGTACCTCAGTTTGTAGAGCACTGGCCTAGTATGCACACAGTTGTGGGTGCAATTCCCAGTAACTCATGACCCATGTGAGGTAGTAGATACGTATAATCTCAGCTCTCATGAGGTGGAGGCAGGGGGCTCAGATGGTGAAGGTCTGCCTTGGCTACTTAATGGGTTTGAGATAAAAGAAAAGAAAAAAGGATACATTATTTTCTCACAAAAAGAGAAACAGATACATTTTGACACCATTACTAGAGTCTTCAGAAAACAAATGGGATTGAAGAGGAGAAATAAAGCTAAGCAATTGAGATGAGCAGATTTATTGCTGGAAGATGATATCAAACATTTGTATCACTAGAGAAGTTTTGAAAGATAATAGAAATTGAAAAACAATAAAATCACTGCAGACAAAAAATGGAACTTTTTGGGTAAGCTAAAATTACAGTGATGAAACAAAAAGCACTGTTTATTAACAAGCTCTGCTTTGGACATAATCTTGTCTGATAGGGATACTGGTAATAAGGGAAATAAAGAACAGTGAAAAAAGACGAAAAAGAAAGGAAGTATAAAAGAATTCCTCTATTTGGAATATCTTCATTCTTATCAAAAACACAGTTAGCCTCATTAAATACTAAAGTTTAAAAACTAAGATGAGTGATATAAAATATGAAATTAAGAGCATAAGATGGAAAAAATACATGACTTCCATTCAGCAAGTCAACTAGCCAAGAGATTCCTTAAAGAAGACATTTCAGGGCTGGAGAGAAGGCTTAGCAGTTAAGCACTTGCCTGTAAAGCCTGAGGACCCTGGTTCAAGGCTCGATTCCCCAGGATCCACATTGGCCAGATGCACAAGGGGGCACACGCATCCGGAGTTTGTTTGCAGTGGCTGGAGGCCCTGGCGTGCCTATTGTCTCTCTCTCTCTCTCCCTCTTTCTTTCTCTGTCACTCTCTCAAATAAATAAACAAACAAAAAAATTTAAAAAAGAAGACATTTCAATGAACTTACAAAATTAAACTGCACACACACACACACACACACACACACAGAGCAGAAAAATGTAAGAAAATATTCTTAATTATGCAAGTGCTTATGTTAGACCAAAGTTTAAAAATATGTCAACTGTCATTTGTTACCTGATTAAGATATGGTAGGTACTATTGTAAATGCTCAAATAAACTTCAAAGTTCCACTGGAGAAGTTTTTGAACTCAGCTCTGTGAAGGGGAGGTTGTACCATAGACAAATCCTCAGGGAGAGGAGGTGACTTGCTCAGGGTGGTTCAGTTACTAAATGGCTGATTTAAAAGCAGGTTAACTTAACCTCAAAGCAATAAAGAATAGATTCTGAAAAGAAGTATTTTTTTGGCTAATTGTTACAACGGAACAAAATAATACAAGCTAATGGAACATAAGAATAATTCCCCAAATAGCAAATAATTGTTAAACCAAAGGAAAAGCTCTTATTTCAAGTAACAAAGAGGTCGCCATGTTCCAAATGGAATTAATGAAAACCATGAGACACCGAGACACACCCACATCAATTGCTATTGTCAAGAATGTGGAAAATGTAAATGGAGCAATGATTAAAAATCTAGAATAAATAGGTGAGATAATGTAGTAGGAGATTTCCAGGTACTGCTTTGCTCCAGGGAATGCTGGGTCCTCTGCATCCAGACTCAGGGTCAAGAACAGCTCTGAGGGATTAGGTGGCCAGCTATGTACTGGCCACGCATGGAAGGACACATGTCATATGTTCACATAGGTTTCAGTCTTCTCCATGTCTAGTGGCCACTTCATGTCATCTTCATGTGGCCTGCAAAGGGTACATGTTTGTGACATCCTGATAGTGTTCGGTATAGGTCAGAGGTCTATGGTAATAATTCATGTGCTTTGGTAAAATGCAAATTCTTATTAATTTATTGTGTTTTATGCTAATTTTTAGATAAGCAGCCAGCCCTACATCGAGTGAAGAAAATGCCCCATGAAGCAGCAAACCCTAGGCCATTAATATTTTCTTTTTTTGTTTGTTTTTTTGAGGTAGGGTCTCACTCTAGTCCAGGCTGACCTGGAATTTACTGTGTAGTCTCAGAGTAGCCTCGAACTCATGGTGATCCTCCTACCTCTACCTCTCAGGTGCTGGGATTAAAGGCATGCATCACCATATCCGGCTATCATTTTCTTTCTTGATACAATTGAATTATATATGTATAAATAATATTATATATATATATATATAAAAAACATACATTTAAATGACCTTGCAAAATGAAACCTCTCTCTCTCTCTCACATACACACACACGTCCCAGAATAATGAAGGGCAATATTCTTTTTTCAATATTTTATGTTTATTTATTTATTTGAGAGAGGGAAAGAGGCAGAGAGAGAGAGAGAGAGAGAGAGAGAGAGAGAGAGAGAGAATGGGTGTGCCAGAGCTTCCAGCCTCTGCATATGAACTCCAGATGTGTGCACCACCTTGTGCATCTGGCTTACATGGGTACTGAGGAATCAAACCAAGGTCCTTTGGCTTTGTAGGTAAGCACCTTAACAGCTAAGCCAACTCTCCAGCCCATAAATGTTCTTTATTAAAATGTATTCTATTTATGTATTTGAGAGAATAAAAGAGTAAGGGGGGAGAAAATGGGCACAGCAGGGCCTCTAGCCACTGTAGACAAATTCCAGATTCATTTGCCCCCTTGTGCATCTGGCTTACATGAGTTCTAGAGAGTCCAACTATGATCCTTCGGCCTTGCAGGCAAATGAGTTAACCATTAAGCCATCTCTCCAGCCTGAAGGGAAATATTCTTAATTAAGCAAGTACTTATGTTAGACCAAAGCTTAAAACTATATCGACTTGGCTGGAGAGATGGCTTAGCAGTTAAGTCATTTGCCTGTAAAGCCAAGGACCCAGGTTTGATGCCCCAGTACCCATGTAAGTCAGATGAACCTCAATTGGATTATAGTATTCATTGTTCGGTCAGAAAAACCTCAGTCTGTCCCTGTGGAATAGCATGGATACACGGAGTAGCATGTATCAGGGGTTTTTATCCACACTGGCTCTTACAGTCCTGGCTCCTATTGAGCCTTTGTGGACCTGGTCTTCTGCTTTGATGGGTTTTTAATGATCACCATATCTGTCACCATTGGCCTGGGGCTGGATATCAGGCTAGCAGTAAGAGCAATACTCTTATCTTAGCTCCCTCTGCAATTTCTCCTGGGCCCTGGCAGAGGGTGGTGAGCAGCCAGCTATCTTTCTGTCTTATTGATGAATTTTGGTTCTCCGTTTTCTATATCTTCCATAAAATAAAACAGATTCTCCAACCAAGAGTGAGAATAGCTTGGGTTGAAGTAGATATGCAGTTATTTCTGAGACTTTCTGGTGTACAAGTCCACTCTTCTTCAGAGAGCAGTGGGGGCTACTCTGAAGTGTGTTGGGGATTCTGAGTTTGTTTCCAATAAAAAGATATGAGTTCTCATCCACTGAGCAGGCCTCAAGTCTAATCAGAGAAGAGTTGGTTACATGTGTGTACTTCTCATATATCTGGTTGACTTTAAAGTCTATATGGTCCCTGCATATTAATTCTTTTGGTAACTGTTGTCTTCCAGCAGCTATTGTCTGGCTAAATGTATATTTTGTTCTCAAAAAACTACTCTGTAAGCAATTTATTTGTTGTCCAAACCCATATGTTAATGCTACTCTCAATTTGTTTAGAGAAGCTTCTCTTCAGATGGTGGTGACCACTGGGATGACCCAAAAGGCACCATATTGCTGAGAAGAAGGAACAGAGGAGTGTCACACACTTAAATATCTCCATCACACCTTCTAAGGCTCAGTGTCCATTGTGAAAGACATGGAAGAAACAGGGCAAGAACCAAAGGAAGGGTGGGACTGCTTAGAATGCAATGATTCAGACAGAAATTGGCCTCAATATCCATGACCTAACAGTGCCTAGCAGTACTTTCAGAATGTCCTCACAACAGGAATAAAAGTAGATTGCATCAAAGTAAAAGAGAGACAAATTTAGAGGGGGAGGGGACATGATGGGAAGTGGATATATGAAAGGGAAAGTTGGGAAGGGAAGTGTGGTGGTTTGATTCAGGTGTCCCCCATAAACTTAGGTGGTCTGGTTTCTAGGTTCCCCAGCTGATGGAAATTGGAAACTAAAGCCTCCTGGAGGTGGTGTATTGTTGGGGGCAGGCTTATGGGTGTTATAACTAGTTTCCCCTTGCCAGTGCTTGGCACATTCTCCTGTTTCTATGGTCCACATTATTTTGGCCTTGGGGTAATGTCCACCTTCTGCTCATGTCATCATTTTCCCTGCTATCATAGAGCTTCCCCTCAAACCTGTAAGCCAAATAAACCTCTTTTTTTTTTCCCACAAGCTGCTCTTGGTTGGGTGATTTCTACCAGCAATGCAAACTTGACTGCAACAGTAAAGTGGTACCAAGGAATTGGATTGCAGCTAGACAGCTGACTGTGTGTCTTTGGCCTTTTGGAGCTGATTTTCAAGAGGAATGTGGAAGGACTTGAAACCTTGGCCTAAGATACACCTTTCAGTGCTGTAAGTACAGCTTGATGGGCTATTCTGGCCAGAGTTGAAAGAACTATGGGCTCTGAGGTTTAGCTTATAAGGGGGTAAAAAGAGCTTTGCTTGGACTGGGCTAGAGGCAGTTTGTGTGAGAGCTTACTCTTATGGCAGTGTCCTGAGAACTTGCACAGGGTTTTAGTATGTAGAAACAGACTGATGAGAGCAGAGGGATATGGCACAGAAAGAAATCTTTAGGCCAAAACTGTTGCCTGTTCAGCTGCAATTGAGAGATTACAAACTTTGAGACTGGGCCAGCTGACCTGCAAGGGGTCAATGGGAAGATTGTAGACTCTTTTGAAGGAGCCTGAGTGCTCAAGGAGTGTCCTGTTCTTCGAAGTCTGCTTTATTGCCCCCTAGATTAACAAATTGGCACCCCACCTGGAATTGTGGAGTATAAGAAATATAGGAAGGAGAGGGTCATTGAGTTTGCAATGCGGTCTTGTGTTTTGGAAATGGCCATGGGCAGTGCAAAGCAGGTTGGCTGGAACCATGAGGTTGAACTGTGTATTGCAGTGGAGACCCAGTGGAGATGCCAGAACCATGAGATGGCTGCTAAGGAAAGCTGCCGGCCCTGGATGGTTTTCCAGGACTGTGAGTAGCCTAGCTGGAGGGGTTGAATTGAAACTCCAGAGACTTGTTGCTGGTCAGAATTATCAGACTTGGAGACTTGTCACTGACTAGAGTTGTTGGACTTGGAGCTACAGTTTGGTGTTTAATCTGCTTAAATCTTGTATTGCTTGAGTATTTCTTTGCTATGCCCAATGCCACCTTTTGCACTGTGAATGGTATTCTGTGCCATCATGGGTTTTTCATGGTTAGTTTTTAGTATCATGGCACAGTTAAAAGATCTTGGACTACGGGGATGTATGAATATCATTGGAATTGAGAAAAACTATGGGGACTTTTAAAGTTGGATGGATTAATGACATTTTACACCACGTATGGCTATCTGTTTATGGGGGTCAGGGGCAGAATGTGGTGGTTTGGTCCAGGTGTCCGAGTAAACTTAGGTGTTCTGGATGCTAGGTTCTCCAGCTGATGGCAATTGGCAATTAAAGCCTCCTGGAGGTGGTGCATTGTTGGGGGCAGGCTTATGGGTGTTATAGCCAGTTACCCCTTGCCAGTGCTTGGCACATTCTCCTGTTGCTATGGTCCACTTTATGTTGGCCAAGGGGTGATGTCCTACCTCTGCTCATGCCATGGTTGTCCCTGCCATCGTGGAGCTTCCCCCTTAAACCTATAAGCCAAAGTCAACCTCTTTTTTCCCACAA
Source organism: Dipus sagitta (assembly GCA_036346955.1). Classification (NCBI taxonomy): domain Eukaryota; kingdom Metazoa; phylum Chordata; class Mammalia; order Rodentia; family Dipodidae; genus Dipus; species Dipus sagitta. The sequence continues at coordinate 170,748,763 of CM070774.1, forward strand.
GCTGCTCTTGGTTGGGTGATTTCTTCCAGCAATGTGAACCTGGCTGCAACAGGGAGAGAATTGTCATGGTTTATTGTCTGTAATTATGGAAGTTAGCAACAAAAAAATTTTAAAAAGATATTTTTACCTTTTACAACTTCAATTTAAATTTACATTAAAAGGGAAGAGATCTGGAATAACAAACACATTTGTGAAGTATAAAATTATAGGGCTAATACTACCACATTTCCTTATTTACTATGAAATTACAGTAACCAAGATAGTTTGATGTTAGTAAAAATGTATATATAAATGTATTTTTCTCTGTTTGTATATTACATATATTTTTCTATATTTACTATGATATGTATCATATATATATATATATATATATATATATATATATATGTATATATATATGAAATAGGTTACTCATATCCTGTCACTAGAAACTTACAAATCAAAACAATAATGACATAAGATTTAGCTACTATTAGAATGTTTAAAACACAACTCAAAATTAATGACATTGCAGGAAAACAACTTTCATTCCATGAGTATGTGAATAGTCATTTCAAGAGAGAGAGAGTGACAGATTTTACTGAAGTAAACATAATGTTACCAGGCAATCCAACCATCATCCTCTTACTTATTTAACTAACTGCTTTAAAATTTTATCTCTCACTGAAAACCTGCATGAAAATATTTGTAAAAGTTTTTGTTAATAACTGCCAAAAAACTGGAAGCAAGCAGATGTCTTTCGGTAGGAGAATGGATCAATATACCATGGCACATCCTTGTTATAATTATTACTCATTGAGAAAAGAATGTATTCTGTGGCTGGTGAGATGGCTAAGTGGTTAAGGTACTTGCCTGCAAAGCTTAATAACCCAAGTTTGATTCCGTACTACCCACATACAGTCAGATGTACACAAAACGGTGCATGTATCAAATGGAACTAATGAAAATGTCATAGTTGCCATACCCAGGATTTGGGCCAAAGATCAGGATATTGTAAAGCAAAGGAGAATTTTTAGGATAATTAAACTAAGCTGTTTCTGTACTACTACAATAATGACTGCATGACTTAACACATTTAAAAACTGTACATTTGTTGAAGATGCTGCCTTTGCTCCAGTCTATATTGTTGGCTCCTTTGTCAAAGATCAAGAACCTGAAGTTACTTGAACTAAGGTTTGGGTCTTCAATTCTGTTCCATTGGTCTATACATCTGTTTTTATGACAGTACCATGCTGATTTTGTTACTGTGGGTCTGAAGTATAACTTTAGATCAGGTATGGCGATACCTCTGGAGGTGTTTCTTTTGCTGAAGATAAATTTGGATACCCAAAGCCTGCTTCCACTCTGTATGAATTTTGAGATTTTTTTCATTTTTTTCTGAAGAATTAATGCATTGAACCTGTATATTGTTTTTGGTAGAATTGCCATTTTCACAATATTAATTCTACCTATCTAAGCTATCTAAGAACATGGTAGATCTTGCCATCTTCTAACATCCTCCTCAATTTCTTCCTTCAGTGTTTTTATATTTTTTTATTATATAGGTATTTTACATCCTCAGTTATTAGTTAGTGTTATTCTAAGGTATTTGATGTTTTTGTGGCTATTGAAAATGAGCAGCCTTGCTGATTTCTTTCTCTGTATATTTGTCTTCACAGACAGAAAGGATACTATTTGTGTGTGTGTGTGTGTATTGGTTTTGTATCCTTCCACTTTGCTGAAGGAATTTATCACCTTTAGAAGTTTTATGGTCTAGTCTTTTGGGTGGTTTATGTATAGGATCATGTCATCTGAAAATAGGGCTAATTTGACTTCTTTCTTTCCGATTTGAATCCCTTTTCTATATTCCTCCTGTCTTATTGCTTAGGCGAGAACTAGTACTATGTTCAAGAGCATTGGTGAGAATGGCTGTCCCTATCTTCTTCCCAGGCTTAATATGAGCCCCTTGAGTGTTTCCCCATTAAGTATTATTTGGAATTTAGGTGCTTGGAATGTAACCTTTGTTATGTTGAGATATAAACCCTTCATGCCTAGTCTCTCCAGCATTTTGATCATGAAGTGATGTTGTGTTTTGTCAAAGGCCTTCTCTGCATCTATGTAAATGATTACATGGTTGCTGTGTTTAAGTGTATTTATGTGGTGTATTATGTTAATTAATTTCTGTGCAGAGGACCAATATCTAGAATCTACAAAGAACCCATAAAACTCGCAAAAAAAAAAAAAAAATCAAGCAGCCCACTCAAAAAATGGGGCAGAAAACTGAATAGGCAATTCTTAAAGGAAGCAATACAAATGGCTAATACTCACTTAAGGAAATTAATTTAAGGTCAACATTCTTAACCATTAGGGAAATGCAAATTAAAACAACTATGAGATTCTACCTTTCTCCAGCCAGGATGGCAATAATTAAAAAAATCAAACAATAAATGTTGGCAAGGATGCCAGGAAAGAGTAACCCTCATTCCTTGCTGGTGGAAATGCAAACTTGTACAACCACTGTGGAATTCAATATGGAAACTCCTAAAAAAGATGAAAATAGAGCTACTAACTGACCAAGTTATCCCTATACTGGGAATTTACCCTAAAAACCTTCACTGCAGAGACACTTGCTCAACTATGTCCATAGCTTCTGAAATTATAATAGCTAAGAACTGGAATCAACCCAGGTACCCATTATCGGATAAAGAAGATGTGGAATATATACACAGTGGAATTCTACTCAGCAGTAAGAAAAAAATGATACAATGAAATTTGTAGGATAGATTTGAAACAGATTATACTCAGCAAACTCATACAAACACAGAACAACAGATGCCACGTTTTCTCCCTCATCTATGGCCCTAAACTGGAGCGGCTTGAGTTGCTGGCATACCGGACAGGCAGCTTAAGGGTCAGACAATAGGGGTTGAAGTGTTAGGGAAGGGGAATAGGAGGTTGGTGTGAGATACACACAAACGTAAACCCCAAAATGAATTGGTACCTTGGAAACTTTCTCCTGGATAGTAGACTAAAAGATGTAACTCAACAGGAGTATGGTGGAATTGTCTGGTAATAAGTGCCCTGGAGAGGGTGAGATGATGTCTAACCTTAAAATATTTAATTCTGGCCTGTAACTCCCAATACCAGAAATTGGTTTCTATCCACATTGGGCTGCTGACAAGAGACATATGAGGTCCCCAGCACAAGACAGACTTGGGTCAAAGCACTTGATTACCCACTGTGGTAAAAAGCGAGACCCTGCTGCTGAAGACTCCATACGCTGCTGATGCAGAGCACTGAGAGACTGGGCGGGAGTCTGGAACAGAGCCAGGCCCCAGATGGCCAGGCCACTTTGTGCTGGGAAGGCACTACACGAGCAGCTGGGGTCAAGTGTCCAACAAAGCTGTGAGCATGCAGGGGACACTGCTTTTCAAAAGTACCCGCCCTGACAAGACATACACACCTGCGCAATAGAGGCGCCCAGCCTTGGTGGGTCACCAGTGGCTTTCTGAATGGCTAAAAGATCTGCTCATTGGAAAGGAACCGACAGTTAGAACTGGGAACTTGTTGGGCACATGTAAGGGCCCCAAGCCACTGAGGGGTACAGCGGGCCTGAGTTGCCAGGCACGGCTAAGGGCCTCGGGCAACAGGAGGTCGCAGCTGGCATAGACCCCAACAACTTCAGGTTCCAAGGCCGGCAGGAGTGGGCCGCTCCCTCCCCAGCCTGGGACACCTGGATGTGCTGATAAGAGTTTGGTTTCTTCGCTTTCCCCAGAGCCTTGTGACCTTTTGCCATTTGCCTGGTAATCCCTATATGCTAATGAGGTATCAGCCAGCAGCCTTGCACAGCCAATCCCCCTGCGACAAGCTGCCTCCCAGGTGTTTTTTTTTTTGTTTGTTTGTTTGTTTGTTTGTTTTTCCATCACACTCAGAGCCACTCAAGAACCTGCTTCACAGTTGCCTGGACGCCTCCAGGAGCTGGTGCACAATGACGCTTGGGAACCAGGGACCCACAGGATCTACGTCAGCATCCTATAGGGACCAAGATTACAGTCTCCAACAAGCTCCCACTAACTAGTCTTTGGCTAAAAGACATCCATCAAAATCTCTCTAAATTAACAATGCTTATCCAGATCACCTATGTTAACCTATGCTGACTTCATTCTCCACTGGAGAATCTGTTTTTCTTTTTCATACTGTAGCAAGAACTGAGGAGATAAGCCACCCCTCACACATCAGCCAGGGCCCAGGTGAGACCGCAGAGGGTAGGGCGAGATGAGCAAGAGCGCGGCTTCAAGACCACGCCTGACAACCTCTGCCTGGGTGGAGGAGACAGACACTGAGGAATCTCAACACATACCAAACTAGAAACCCAGAAGCTCCTGAGAGCTCAACACTGAGGTAAACGTAAAACTCACCCACCATGGCTCAAGACACTTTGCAGAAGAGGCAGGGTGGAATGAATGTAAAAGGCAAAGGTGGGGAGGGCATACCTAGAGGCATTACCCCACCCATAATGAGTGACTGCTGCTCTCACATCTCATAACCCACCCCTTTGAGGAATACCAGCAACTCCTCTGAGGTAGAGCCTCATTGGAATGGAGGAATGGAAGGAAGGAAATGATGATGATGATGATATGTGTGTGTGTGTGTGTGTGTGTGTGTGTGTGTGTGCGCACGCGCTATCTATCTATCTATCTATCTATCTATCTACCTATCTACCTATATGACTGATGGAATTTGAGTTACTTCTTGGAAAAGATTAAATCATTTTATCATACTTCACTATTTGGTGCTGATACATAAAAATTCATTTTTTGGCTTATTTTAATTACCTTTCTCTTTTCAAGAAGGTTTTGCAGGGAGAGAATATTGTGAGGATGGTCATTTGTTTACAATCACTCCTCCAGCTTTAAGTCCCACAATAGCAGACACATCATATAAACATCTCCTTAAACATGTGATGATCATTAGTGGGGCTAATCCAAAGGAAAGAGAGATGTGACTTGTTTGTTGAGCATGGCTTGAACTAAACAAAGACATTAAAAAAGTGAACCTGGTTCTTTGAGAACACAAAGGTTAGTTGATATACTCGAGTTGTCATTTCTTACTTTTGGCATGGAAGATTTTTCACTGAATTTTGAGAATCTGCTCATAACACTGATTGTACCCCAGGAACTTGTCACGAGCTCCTAGCAGGCTGATGTAATTTTTATGTCTTTTTCTAATAATGCAAAGTGCTGCAGACAATTAAATATAAATGTAAACTATTATCCCCACATTGATATTAAACTATACCATGAAGAACAACATATGTTTTTTGAATAATACAATTCATCTAGACTATGTGATAACTATGATGTGGCAAAATATATTGTTTCATTTTTATAAATAATATTAACAAAAACATGAATTTTAAGTGTGAAAATGGACTCCAGGGATAAGTGGAGTACACTAAAATTTTAAACATGATTGTTTATTAAAATCTCTTGTTTATTCAGGTTGAATAAACCTCAATTTTATTTAAACATAGGGAAGCCAAGAGTAGAAGTAAAATGCATAATGAATAAAATCATATTTGGTGATGTTTTATTGATTCCAACACAATTATAGTGATCATAACTCATTTTATATTGAGTTCATATTATTGGCTTAGCTTCTTAACTAGAGTAAATTATTGAATCTTTTTATATCCAAGTGTGCAGTTATTTTTGCTTTGCTCAATCTGACCAGAAGCATCTTATGGGAGGTAAAGATTTATTTCAGGTTCACAGAATCAAGGGGAAACAGCGTCAGTGATGGAAGAAGCTGGTTCATGTCCACATATCACAGCCGACAGTCACCACCAAACAGCCTAGGCTACAGCTGCTCTGAACACACCTTACAACTGGACGTAAAGATACAAGTCCAGCCCCAAACCCCACCACAGGGACACTCCCTACAGCAGGCTGCTGGGTGCTTAAGTTGCAAGTTTAATTAAAAATACCTCAGGATATAGGGAGCTATAAGGAACACATATTTACATTCATACTCAAACCACCAGAGGCAGTTTTTCTAGAAGTTAAAAATCAATCATGTTCATTCTAATTTTTCCTACCATCCTAGTATTGAAAATTGGGCTTTTTATTGAATATATACATTATGTATACATTATTTATGATTATATATGTATATATTATATGCATAATATATATAATTATATATAATATGTATAATTAGTATATATATTAACCAAATAACAGTAGTAGCTCCTCCCTTATAGTCTGTGATCATCCATGCCACAGCTTTTTGGACTATATTTTCAGTACCCGCAATTAATACTCCTCCTCAAATCCAGAGCAGACCTCAAATCCAGTCAGATAACAGTGGGTTACTCTCATAACAGTCATGCCACTACTGGGTCAGTGAGGACATTTTACCTGTTTAATTGGATATGCAGCTTACAGGGTCCACTGGTGCTTAAGACTGCGCATGACTTTGTTCCCCTGCACGGTGCACAACACTTCCCGCACTGTCACAGCTGGCTGGAGGGTGGAGGCTTCCCGCTCAATTACAGCTTCTTTTCTCAGAGTCCTACTGAAGGAAATAAGAGAATTTAAGACATTTAAAAATAAGTTTATATAATTCTGAGAAAGGTAAATAATATATGAGCTAATAATTATTATGATCTAATAGTTAAAATTTGCAGATTCAGACATAAATATCTATTTTTATGTTAATATTACATTGAAATATGATTCATTTTTAAAGATTGCTAAATTTTTAATAAAAGGCTGAATATACAATTTTCAGGACAGAAATTTGAATAATTTGTTAAATAACATTTTTTTTTAAGTTGTAAGAAACAGAATAAGTGGGAAATAAGAAAATACTTGACATAAAATAACCAATGTGGAAATTCATTACATATGAGGGAATTTATGCTGTAACTAACAACAATTTGATTAAATAAATAAAATATATACTACTAATATGTAGTTATACATATTAGATAAAAAGTACTTCTACGAACACAGAGAAAATTCAATTTAAAAAGCCCACTCCTTCAAATCTGCATACTGGAATACAAACCTAATATCCAGAGTTTCGTGTAATATGTGATGGAAGCCAGCGGGAAATGCACAGTCCTGGCGGCTCCCCAGTCAGGACCTCCATTGTAAAAGAGCAAAGGAACATAACAGTCAGCCCCTCCTCCCCCGGGGGATGCCCAGGGCGGGACTCACACACTCCTCCCCTGACCCAAATCCACTGGCTCCCCAACTCTGAGCTTTGCACTAACCACAGTTTGGGGAAAGAAACGTTATTGTTTATAAATTATCTTACGACATATTGTTTTCCCTTCAGAAGCAGGGCTGCATTAGCCAAAGTAAATGCAAACAGTGAAGTTATAAGCACAGTTGAATGTATGTGAAGTAGAAAAACAGAAGAAATGTTCATTATGACAAAATGTTTAATCAAGAAAATATAAAAAATTTAAATTCATGTTCACATTACTTAACACCATCAGATTTGCGACAAAGAAGAATGTGAATTTGAAATAAAAAATAATGAGAGATTCAAATCATTTTCTTAGATTTTTATAGAACATTTTGACAAAAAGGTATTATAGTACTAGTGATTTTTTTCTCTTCCTTTGTTTTCATTATTAAGTAGAAACTTTGTATGGACCTATCATGTGTTGGTACCATCATCTCCCTCCCCCCTGGCCCCACTCGACTGAGGGTCCTCCTTAGTGGGATTGCTGGAATTCACCATGGAGTTGTGGGTTATCAGTGTGAGAAGTGGTCAGAGGAGCTATGTCTCTAGCTATGCCCTCCCGCGCTGAGGCTCTTACATTCTTTCCGCCCTCTTCTTCAGCAAAATTCCCTGAACTGTGGTGGGTGTGCTTTAAGTCTACTTAATGTTGAGCTCCCAGCAGCGTGTGGATTTCTGCTTTAGTGCCTTCTGAGTATCCCATGTCTGTCTCCATCACCCAGGCCCCAGTTTTGTTTGTGATTGTAACATACAAATTGCCAAAATGACATAACTTTCATTTACAGAAATCGGCTTTTAATCATTGTGGAAACCATATCTATTCCAAGTTGACATAAAATTTCAGTAACATTGTTCACACAATAAAGAGATTTAAACTGTTCCTGGAGAGATGGCTCAAGTGGTTAATGTTCCGGCATACAAAGCTTGGCAGATCAGGTTCTATTCTCTAGTACCCATGTAAAGCCAGATGCACAAAGTGGCACATGCATCTGCAGTTTAAATTCAGTGACAGAAAGCCTGGTTCTCTCTCTCTCTCTCTCTCTCTCTCTCTCTCAATCTCTGTTTGCAAATAAACAAATAAATATTTTTAAACTATTTAAACTATTCACAATACATTGGAAAAATGTTTCAATTATATATTTGAATGAGAAAAACCAAGAGGGAGAATATATGTGTTCCATGGTCTCTTACTGCTGCAAAGGAACTCCTGATGCATGTACTACTTTATGAATTTGACTTTACGTGAGTACTGGGGTATTAAACCTGGCCCTTCAGGCTTTGCCAGCAAGCTACATTAAATGCTGAGGCATCTCTCCAGCTTCTCATATCATTTTTAAATAAAGTTTAAAGTTTTCTGTGTGGAGAACCAATATTGAAAAACAGTTAAAATGTTTAATGAGATTTTTGACAACTTGTCCTTTATGACACAGGTAATCATTTTAGTTGCCTAGAGTCATGAGCTTATTATAAATATTAGATTTTGTATCCCCATATCCTATCTCAATAATCTTTGACTCTGGGATATCTAGCACAAATTGTATTTTCATATATTTCTTCCAGAAATACTACATGTGTTTAAGTCTTCATATTATAATGCTTACTTCGTCATAAAGAAATTTCCTTTGGCTGGAGGTATGGCTTAGCAGTTAAGGTTGTTTGCCTGCAAAGCCAAAGGATCCAGGTTCTATTCCCCAGGACCCACATAAGCCAGATGCACAAGGTGGCGCATGTGTCTGGAGTTCATCTGTTTGAGCTGGCGTGCCCATTATCTCTCTCTTTCTTTCTCTGTCTTATTCTCTCTCTCTGTCAAATAAATAAGTAAAAATTAAATATTTAAAAAAATTAATTTGCTTGGTCATCAATTTATTGTCATTGATTTAATCCCCTGAGATTTCATTAGTTTATCAAAGAATGCATTAAGAAAGATTATCTTATACATTTGTTGAGAATATTTACTTATGTAAGATTTTTGAGCAATCATTACTGGTAAACGTAGAAATAAATTTAGGGTTTTTAATGCTATGGAAAGCTTTGCTCAATGGTGACCTGAAATGATCAGTGGCATTCCTAAATTTTCACATTTCTGCTGCCCAGTAACTATTTCGATTTGGATTAAAGACATATTGCCAATAAAGCTTATTTTTTTTCAACCAATGATACAACCCCAGCCATCACTACCTCTTTTCTGGACTATACAGTGTTTCCATGTGGACAATTGTAACTAATTTTTTCATGGCAATACTCAGATTAATTATCAACAATTCAAGTATAGTAAGACTATTCCCTCATACACAACAAAATCTCCTTCCAATTGATTTTAGAATAATAAATATGACTCTAGCTTTAAAACAAAGAAAACAATTAAAATTTTACAAGAAATCAAAACTCCATCCATATTTTATTTTCAGTATACCCAAGCTTATTCCTTTTTCCAGGGCTTTACATTAGTAATGGTGTCAAATATTCTTTCTGGTTAGCTGAGAATGAAGACAATGCTATCTTTATTATTATGCCTCTAAGAAGGATTATTGTATTTACATTAAATTAGTAAGGACTATTACATTAGAACAAAAATGGTGTATGCTAATTGTAGCAGACAGCTTCAGGTTCACTGAGATGAACTTCCAGACCAGACACAGTTATGGAGGACGGGATATTTATTGAAGCTTCCAGATCCAGGGGAAGTTCCATAAGAGGCAGAGGTAGCTGGCCTGCCTTCACAGGTCCAAGCAGAAAGAGAGAAGCACAAGCCTAAAAACCAAAAAGCCACATAGAACACTTCAGGAACTCCTGCTAGGCACACATTGCATATCTTTAGATTGAAATCTGAAACCCACAACCACACCTTAAGATCCACCCTGTGACACTCCCTCCAGCCAGGTGGCTGCAGATGCAAACTACAAACAATAAAGAACTGAATATATTGGGGGCCATCTATTCAAACTACCACACTAATTATGTCTCATGATGTTTCAGTGTTTGTTACCTTATGCAATGTTTATATCAGTGTATTAAAATCTGTCTGTTTGAACTCTTCCTTGTTTATGGAAAAATTTTCCAAGTCCTTTATTTTAACTTTTTAAAATACTAAGGACAATAGTCATGGGATAGACACTCTACTGCGTAAAAGCATGCCACTGTCATTCCTATTGAACTGTCAGCGACTGTCTGTCCTTCCCTTCCCACTACTGTCCTCTAATATGTTCAACACCACTGTTTGCATTCTGAAGTGAAGTACGTTTTTCGTGTTCCATGTTTGAATGAAATTAGACAGTCCTTGGTTTTCTGTGTTTGCATTACTTCATTTAATATTACCTGAGCTCCAGTTTCAGCCTTGTTGTTTCAGTTCATTCATTAATTGTCACTGAATAGAATTCGGTGGCCCAAATGAACCCCATTTCTATGCCATTGAAAAGTTGACAGACTCTGAGGTTTATCCATTCCATGGCTATGTTGAAGAGTGCTGAAATTAGCATGAGAGTACAAGTAGCTATTTGATGTACTAATTCAACTTCCTTTGGGTATACTCCCAGAAATGGACTTGCTGAACCAGAGAGTAGCTCTACTTTTAATGTTTTAAGGAACCTAACTATTTTGCCCTACTAATCTACATTCCCCATAGGACCATAAAAAGGGTACTCTGTAATCTGCATTTTTGTCCAAACTTGTTACCCACAGCCTTCCTTATCAAGACATCCTTAAAGGGGTTTGATCTTCATTACCTGACAATTAATGGTGAACATTTTTTTTAATTCACTCTTAATCATTTTTATATCATCCATAGATTAAATGCTATTTAAATCTAACACATTCCTTACTGGATTGCTGATTTTTTTTTTCCTATTGAATGTTTGAAAAGATACATTCTGGCAATCAACCTTGTTTAAGATGCAGTTACTAAATATTTTTTGCCACACCATAGGTTGGCTCCTCACTCTGATAATTGTTGCTTTTGATGTGAAAATCTTGCTAGTTTCATACAATCTCATTTGTTTGTGTTTTATTCTGTTTCTTATACTTTTAATTCCTTGTCCAAACACTAATTGCTAATCCAATATTCTAAAAGATTTGCTTTCTGTTCCCTTGTAAGTTCATAGGTTCAGGTTTTACATTTAAGTCATTAGCACTTTTTCACTCAGATTTTTGGACTGCTGAGAGTTAGCAGTCTAATTTTATTTCTCTACATGTAAAAACTCAATTCATCTAGCTGCATTTATTGATAAGACTGTTTTTATTTTTTTATTATTGATTGTTTTGGTAAAGTAATGTTATGCTGTTAGACTCCCCACCCCCACCACAAATCTGCTGAGGGTCTTCTTCAGTTGGGTCATTGGTATTCACTGTGGGCACCAAGAGGCCTCAGTCAGTGTTTGGAAGGTGGAGGAAAATACCACGCCTCAGGCTATTCTAACCCACACGGAAGCGCTTACAATACTTGCTCTCAAAACTGTCAAAAGTCAGGTGTTGGCTGCATAAATATAGTTGATTTTTATGCTCACTATTTCATTCAATTGGTCTTTGTCTGTTTATATGCCAATATAATACTGTATTAATTACTACATTTTTTAGTATGCTTGAACTAAGATAATATAAGGTTGAGAGTATTTTCTTGATTCATGTAAAATAATTCTTCCTCCAATCACAATTTATCTATGATCAACTTTCTTTGTTATGTTCATGAAAACTTTATTAAAATTAAAGTTTTAAGAAATATTTTAGGATATTATGTTAAATTATAGTTTTGGTAGTTTTAATGCATGTCCCCCATAGACTCAGTACTTTATTAAGATTGAATTTGCACTTCAGCCCCTAGCAGGCAGACTGATGCTAAAGGTGGGGTGTGTCACTGGGGTTGGATCTGAATTCCAGCTTAAAGGTATGCACAGAGGTTTTGAGCTCTGGCTGTGCTGGCTTGTGGTGATGGTTGTTTGGTGGTGTCTCTCTGCTTGAATTTATGAATGGGATCCAGATTCTTCTGCCATTTGATGAACCTTCTCCTGGATCTGAAAACTTGAAATTAACCCCTTCCTTCCATAAACTGTGCCATATTTGGAGGTTTATCCTAGTAACGTGGGTGTGAGTACAGTAGGAATATGTACCAGGAGTTGGGTGTAAATGTGTAATGAACCTGATCTTGTAGATTTTGGTTTTTTGGGACTTTTGTTCTGGAGTAATGGGCACATACTTGATACTTGCAACTGAAGATGCCTTCCAGAGCATTAAGCCAAATTTTATGAACCATTCTGGTGAGAGTTTGAGAATGGTAACTGAAGAGAGAATTGTATTTGGAAGCTTGGCTTATGAACTTTCAAAGAGGAGGGAAAGACCACAGAGAACTTTCCTGGAACTTGACTACTGGCATAAATTCTGGATGCATTCTGCTGCCCATGCCCAGAGAGTTTAATCATGCTGAGTTTATAAGTAATTTGAAGCCAGTCATGGTGGCACACACCTTTAATCCCAGCACTAGGGAGGCAGAGGTAGGAGGATCATTGTGAGTTCAAGGTCACCCTGAGACTACATAGTGAAATCCAGGTCAGCCTGGGCTAGAATGAGACTCTACCTTGAAAAATAAAATTAAAAAAAAGTAATTTGATATGCTTAGTTGAAGATATGGAACTGAGAGCTATAAGACTTAAAGTTGAAAAAACATAAGCAAATATAAAATTGTGGGCACAGAGACAGATTTTAGGTTTCTGAAGCTGTTAGTGTCGAGGATGTCCAACTGATTTACAGTGAGACAATCAAAAGGATGCCTGAGGGGATTCCACTAAGAAAGAAAGAATTGTAAATATTCCAACTTTTTTGAAGGGAGAAAATTATAAAGAGATAACCTGCTCTTCAAGATCATGACTTTTTCCTCAAAATGGCTTTGCTGCTGCACACCTGGTATGGGTTTTGGGAACATGAAAAATACACAAAAAGTTGTCGTGGAGTGCACACGGTTTCAGGAACAGTCACTGCTGAGACACGTCATACAAAGCAGGGCGTGTTGTCCCTGACAGTGAGACAGTGAAGCCATTGTCTGAAATTAAATAGTATCCCCTGCTGAGATGAGGCATTTAAAACAGGATATTCCTCTTTATAACTGGAAAGGCAAATGTACACAATTAAAAACAGACCATGGTTTGCAGTGTAAACCTGTAAATGCGTAGGATAAACCAGGACTGTACCAGGCTACCATGGACACTGTTGGCTCAGGCATGTTTTCCACAGCAACACAGCCCAGCTTGAGAGGTGGAATTGGAAATCCAGACACTGTTGTCACTGGTTATTAATGTCATATTTGAACTGAAGATGTTTGGTGTTTACATGATGGCTGTTAATTTTGCATCGGTCCAGTCTGTTCTTGTTATGCCTTATAGCAATAGAAATGCTTACTCTGTGCATTATGAGTTGGAAGTATGTAACTTGCTTAACTTTCACAGGACTCACAGTAAAGGAACAGAATTAAAGTTGTTAAAGCTTATAGGGCCTTTGAAACTGGGATAATACAATTTATAATGTAAGAAGGTTTTAAACTATTGGGGACTAGGGCAGAATGTGATGATTTCAATGTATGCCCCCCATAGACTGAGGTGTTTTATTACTATGAGTTACAGCTTCAGCCTCTGTACAGGGGTCATATCACTGGGGGAAGACCTGAATTTCAGGTATGCAGAGCGGTTTTGAGCTCAGGCTGTGCTTGCTTGTTGTGCTGGCTACTTGGTGGTGTCTCTCTGTTTGGATTTATTAATTGGAGCCAGATTCATCTGTAATTTAATGGAACTAACCCTGGATCTATAAGCTTCAAATAAATCCTTTCCTTCAATAACTGTGTCTGGTTTGGATATTCATCCCAGCAACATAGAACTGACTACAAAAATCGTATGTTTATTTAGTTAGTTGGTTAGTTAATTGGTTCTAATATATTGGTTTTCTGAGACAAGATCCTGCTATGTATCCTTGAATGGTTCAAAATTCATTATGCACCCCAGGCAGACCTTAAACTCAAATACTGTGTGCCAGGATTACAGGTTATAAAGAGTGTTCTAATTACAGAGGAAATACTTTCATAATTCTTCGTCAAGCTAGAAAATGTGAACATAAAACCTAGACAAATATATAAATTAGTGCATTTTATTAGTATAAGAAATCATATATGCAAATATTAATATCTTTATTTTTATAAGGAATTTGTATACATGATAAGAATATAAAGTACATCTATTCAACAGTAGAATTGAATAACTAATTTTGAAGACAGAAATGGTTTGAAATAGTGAAACATATTACAAAACACATGAAATAATTGCGATGTTCAGTAATTTGTTATTGTGAGAAATTCAGTTTAGAGTTATCAGTTAAAATTTATCAAGAAATTAGTGATAATAAATAGTTGACTGGAGAGAAAGAGAGAATGGGTACACCAGGGCCCCTAACCACTAAAAATGAACTTCAGACGAATGTGCATCTGTCTTTACATGGGTATTGGGGAATTGAACCTGGGTACTTTGCTTTGCAGACAAATGCCTGACCTGATAAGCCATAGATTCAGCCCTAAAATTAAGATTAAAATTTAAAAGTTAAATTTAATGAACAAAATTTACATAACTAAGTTTATTAGAACTAATGCTATTTTATTTTCGAGGAATTTGTGGTATAAAAAAACTTTACTCTTACATTACTTTTTGGACCTTTATGCAATTTTATCTTTTTTTTGAGAAAGCTTTTTATGAAAAAAGTGCAATAAATCCACACTATACACACAGTTTATTTGAGAAAATGATCAATTATTAGACTAGGCCAGTGGCAGGATTGTCAGTCTGAGATAAAGAGGACACAAAACTTGCCATCTGCACACAGCTTCAAATGGTCAGGCTAAACTAATTTTTTTAACAAACACAAAATGTAGTGCCAAAATGATTTTCAGAGGTTGAAGAATATCAAACTAGCCTTGGCATATACAATGTTTGGCACAGTAGTGTATTACCGTGTGAGTAGCACATCTCCCAAGCCTTTCATTGACAGCATATTCAGGTTTCTTGTTAACACATCTAAAATTTAACCTTGGAGACGGTTGGATGACCCATGGATAAATCATTTCAAAATGTCTGACTCAGGGAAGTGATTTTAATTGTTTACACATCCTATTCACACACAAAATACTTTTCTCCAATTAAAAGACTGTTGAAGCTGGCATAGAGCATAACACTTCTTGCTCCACTTTTTTATATATTTCTTTTGTTGTGTATAACACCTAAAAATAAGGTACTTTGCAAAATGTCTGGCTCAAAATAGACTATAAACATAACTCCTTCATTATTAATAGAAGGAATACTATCATCCTGCATGCATATATTTACAATATTCTTTATGTCTTCCTTGACAGCATTAGTATTTATAGCAGGGAGTAACCAGAAGAACAGAAATCAAGCTAGATATTACATACTGAAGTTATTTACGACTGGTGAAAAGGTGTTAGGAAGCAAGAGTGAGGAAAGGGGAGAGGGTTACCTAAGACACCAGTGATTTAAAGAAGCTTCTCCCATTCAAGATTCTGAGACAAACTATGTAGATGAGATGTTGCATTCAGAGCAAATCTTTGCAGCAATGAAATGTTTGTGTTTTGATTACAGCTGTGCTGACATAAGATTGTGGAAATGGTTAAAGGAACGAGAACGATATTCATCCTTCAAATGATCATGGTCTGGTTTTGATATTGTAGTAAAATTATGTAAGTTGTAACAATTCAGGGAAATGTAAAAATTACAGCACACCACTTGTTATTTTTCCAGAAAATATGACTTAACTTTAAAAAGAAATAAATGTATAAATAATGAGCTGAATAAATGGCACAATTTTCTCACACTGATCAGCACTAACTAGAATGTAGTGAAAAAAATTTAATTTTCTGAGGTTCTGGAGTGCACATTTCTCAAATACAAGGCAGAGCATTAGATGACAGCACATGTGCACATAAGAAGCAGAGAAGTATTTCTAGTATGCGTCCACATGTTGCTATTGAGTTGTGTGATTTTACAGTTACAGAACTAAAGTATATTCAGCTCATTTCTATTACAAACTGTGTCAAGGACAATAGTGTGTAAGTTTCCAAAGTTTTAATTGAAGAGGAAAATAACACATGGCTTACCTGCTATTTTAAAGACAATTGTGCTAGTCCTTAATAGTCCTGCTGCATAGTACACAATTAGGAATATTTGTTCTTAAAGGCTGAAACAAACATTTAAATCCTACTGGCATTCTATCATGATTGTCTTCATTATACTGTGATAAGCTTTATTTAGCACTTTAAATTTGACTATTCTGTGACTGAGTGCTGAGTTAGAGGGGTTCTAGGAGTAAAAGTCCACGGTCTTATAACATTCACAATGGGATGTTGTTTTATCTCCGAGTTTATAATAAGAACAGCACACCTTTATTCACTAAAAGGTACATTATAAATATATTCACCTATGTAATTCAAAACACCAAATACCATTTCCTTTTGTCTTTCTTAAAAATGTCTCCTAACCCAACAGATTTTTGGAAGAACTGATGGAGGCCAAGTATGTTTCTGTATTGGTACTTTATTTGTAATTTTATTACAACAGATTTAAACCTAAACTACTCAGTCCACTTCAGGTTTCATGAAACAGAAGTAAAAGTATGAGAGGAAATAAATGTCCACTGAGCTTGCTGTCTGGATGCATAAATCATGGCTACATTTAGTAGAACCTGATTTAATCAGAGACTTCCAGTTTGTTGAGAATTTACATCATAAATGGACGTTGAATTTTGTCAAATGTTTACTGTATATAACATAGCAGAAAAATACATTTTCTTCTTTAAGTTATTGAAGTGGACATTTATAATGAATTCACTGGTTGTAGTAACTGATTTACAGATCAATTGACACAGATATCCTACTTTTAGTTATTTACCAAAGAAAAGAAATGAAAACTTACATGCACATATCTACCTTCAAAAGAATAATTATACTGCTTTAGTTATTACTGTCCCAAACTGTAAGTTGAGATATCCTTCTGTAGGAAAATGAATGTGCAGACTGGGGAAAACCTATTGACAAAAACTTTTCCCATTGTTTGGAACATTAATCCAGCTCTTCTGACCTCTTCTGGCAGGCCATAATGCTGAACTCTGTCCAGTGTCCAGTGCCATTTTAGCTAAGTTACTGACTTACTTTGCTTACTTTTAGCAAGAATCTTGCTGAGTCAGTGTATTTAAAAATAAAATAACTTCCACCACCACTGGTAAATGAATATATTTAGTGTCTGATTAAATACTGTGAGTCCACTCTTGCTATTTATCTCCCTGGCCTGTTTTACTCAGGAGTATTGTAAAGCAGGTTTTGCTGAGTCACCTTTATTCTGTGTGTGTGTGTGTGTGTGTGTGTGTGTGTGTGTTTATAGAGATACATTTCCAGTTATCCAATCCATCCCACGGCTGTGATCCTGTAACTATAATTGTCATATTTGGCATCCAGGTCCTTGTTTCTAGCTTCTTACACAGTCTCACACCGCGCAGTCCCCATGCTTATTAATGGTAGTCCTCCCTTTGATGAAGATTCCTAACCAGTGTTAGCAAATGTCATGTTTTGCTTCAGCAAAATGCCATGACTAGGTCAAAATCAGAAGAATTCTGATCTAATTTGTAAGTGTCACACAGTGAGACTGCAGGAAGAAACTCTGTGTACATGCTGCACATGCATGAATCTTCACCGCAAAGGGAGAACAGGGAAATCTTTTATAGAGCAGGACTCCACTTACACAGTCTCTAAAAGAGGACAAAACACAGAGGGAAGAAAGTGGAGGATAGAAATTCAAGGGAGTTATTTAAATGTTGGACTTATTCAATATTTGCTGTGGTAGGGTTTATAAAGTGAGCACATCCATATTATTGTATTATTCATATTATTTCTCTATAATGAAATGAAATCTATCTAAATAATAATAAAAATACCAAATTTCGATCTACCAATAACCAAATATAACCAAATTTTTTGAGATGATATCTCACTGAAACCCAATTAATACTATGTTCCCCATCACATATTAGAATCCTTCCCCCCAAGAGACTTCAATGGATCCTGAACAGAAAAGGGAAAAAAAAAATCACTTAATTTCTTACATTCCAATATACATATTCAAATCTGGAATAAACTCTTCTGTATCTATGTCCCATCTCACTGTAGGCATGCTGGGACTGTAGACAATTGCCACAGCATCTGCCTCTACATGGGTTCTGAAGTTCAGAGATAGAATACTCATGCTTGTTTGGCACGTGCTGTCTGCACTGAGACAGCCCCCAGCCCTCTGCAACAGGCTCTTTACATCTCCTTGTTATAATGATACCAAGTGAGCAATTCCTTTTATTATGTTGTTAAATGGACCATTGGTGATCTCATTTAATTCTTAGTATTTCATTGAAATGGTTGGTAAACAACATTACAAGTACCCCTTGTTTACACTTGTCATCTGTGAAGCTCCTTTTTATCACTAGGCATTTAATAATAATACACTGGTTTCTGGTTTCACTATAAAACTTACTTCACGTTTCCTCCATATCTTCTGTGGTATTAGGGTCAACCCTCTGCAAAACCTTCAAGTTAGTATAAAAAATTATCTTCTGAGATTTTTCCTGTTACACTATGTGCCTTATTCGGAATTTTGCTTTGTATCTCTTTACCCTCAGAAAATCAATCATGTTCTGTTCTAATAAATCATACGACAGGGTAAATTAAGAAATATTGACTGTATACCCACTGTTTACAGGAATGTATAAATGAGTTAGTAACACAGCAAGCCAACCCTAAGGATGTTTGCACTTCAATGAAAGTGAAAGTCAAATATCACTACTAGGTCAAACCCACTCAAAAGAATGCTGATCTAATTGGTAACTTTTGATACCAGTGTACTCGTTTTTGCATGTTTTTTGATAAAAGGGGATTTGCTGAAAATCTCTTTAAAAAGATAACCATATATATATATATATATATATATATATATATATATATATGTTCAACTTTTCCTTTCTACAGATGCAAAAACAAATATTCAAAATTCTTTGCTGACCATTTTTCTCCTTTGGAAAATACCTGCAATTCTAGTTGTCAAATGTTTGCTAATTTTACTGGACCATTCTGGTAGAAGAAGTAAAGTCATTTTTTTTTTTTTAGTGGAACATTAAAAAAAATATTTTCTTTATTTGAAATAGAGAAAGGAGAGAGAGAGAAGCAGAGAGAGAATGAGCACAACAGGGCCTCTATCCACTGCCAGTGAACTTCAGGCGCATGCACCACCTTGTGCATCAGCTCATGTGGTGGTTCTGGAGAGTTGAACCTGGGTGCTTAGGCTTTGCAGAAAAGCACCATAACCACTAACCTGTGTCTCCAGGCCATACTGTAACTATTTTAATACTGATATGTATTTCATGTTTGGTATACGTGTGTGTGAAGGCAAGAGGACAACCTTGGTGTTGCTCTTCAGGAGGACCACTCACACAATATGTATATTTTTTATATTTGTGACTGTGTCTCTCTTTGGCATAGAGCTCACTGATTAGGTAGACAAAATGGACACCAAGCCCAGGGCAGGTTCCTGAATTCCCCTTTTCAGTGCTGGGATTGCAGGCATACATTACCACACTTGGCCTTTTACCTGGATTTTGGGGATGGAACACGGGGACCCATGCTTACAAAGCAAATAGTTTACTGGCCAAACTGTCTCACTAGCCCCATTCTTATACTAGCTTTTTTGTAAGATATATTAACATAAAAGAAATTTAGCTTACCCATAACTGTGGGCTAACTCCACAATGCATGACCCGTATACCTCAACAAGGTGGGGCCAAGGGGAGGGGGTAGGTCACGGATGAGCCCAATAATGGTACCAAACTGACTGTATTTGCTGAATACAAAACTAACTAATAAAGAAAAAAAAAAAAAGACCAAAAAAAAAAAACTTGGAAAATGGACATTTGGTTCTCACAATAATAGCTTTTGAAAAATTAAACTGAGACTCAGCTGGTAAAGTATGTAACTGCTACCAAACAGCTGCCTGTGGGTCATTCTCCCTTCTTAGAAAAGTAATGGGCAGGAGAGGAGAAGCTCTTTGAATGTTGGCAGTCAGAGGTCCTTGAGTGCCAAGGACTAGGGCTGGAGTGGCGGACCGAGCGCTTGCAGCTCCAAGCCCTGAGTGCTAAGAACTCACTGGCTTTGGAAGGCAGAGACGCATGACTGCACGTAGTCAGGTTGGCGGCTGAATTCTCCGGGCTTTAACCACCTCCGGCTCTGGGACATGGACGCCAGTGGCTCCTTGGCTTCCTGCCTCATAAGTGTCGGCACCAGGTGGCACGTGCCGCTGCGCTCGTGGGTCAGCCTAGCATGTGCGGACCTAGGTTACCTACAGCGACTGTGGACACAGTCGTGAGGACTAGCCAGTTGGAACTGTTAGCGCTCCGGATTTGGCCTCTCCCTGGAACAATTCCATCCATCACCTCTGGCCCTTCGAAGACTTCTGTTCCCTGCAGCCTCTGCCTCCCTGCCTTCTCTGCGCAACTTCCGCTGCTCCCTGTTGGCTCTGCCAGCTTTTCCTCTGCTACTCTGGACGTCCTCCGTCGTGGCGCCAGCGTAGGGTCCCCATCCCGCACCCCTCTACAGCCACGGCCGTCACCGCCGCTGCTGCTGTGCTTGCTCTTGCACAGCTGCTAATGCTGCTGCCTTCTCCTCTTCCTCACGAGCACATTCCAGAGAAACCTTTTAATAAGCCCAACCGTGCACCACCAGGAGAGTTTCCTCCCAGCCGATGGAAGACTGTGATGTCTGTGACCTGTGTGCCATGGGTGCAGCTTGGAGATGTATTGAAAGCCCCCTTCACCTCGATCACACGCCCCACATGAAGGCAGAGCAATCGAGACACAGCTGTTCGCGCAAACGCGAGGTTCGTCCTCCCGGGTCACCATCCTGCTAGGCCACCACAGGAAGCACGTTTCTCTGATGTGTGCAGAGTAAACGCGGGGTCGCCCGAGAGCTTGTCTTGCTTAGAACCATGCTTCCCACGCCAGTACGAGTGTCTGGACATGTGGTGTCAGGGACATGACATCAGTATCGGTTGAAATGTTTTAATGGTCCCCTGCAAAAGTAGCTTGCAAGTGACTGTAAAGTGAACAAAGAATCCAGCTGCTTGGCTAATGTTGAAGAAAAAGTGCTTAATAACCAGGTAACAAAGTGAGTGGTGACCTACTGCCCAGTTCTCCAGGGAAAGGCGAGTCCTTCCTAGATGTCACATGACCAGGTCAGTTATAGCATTCAGTTAACCAGTTCTTTACACATGGATATATAAAAAATTAATTATTTGAAACTCTAATAATCTGAAATGACCCTTTTTCTTGGTGGCGAACTATAAATAATCTTTTCCAGTTATATTCCTTTTAGTGGAGACAAGTTTTAGGGAAAATCACTGAGAAAAAGAATGCTTGAGTTGTGGGAATTTAGCATAGTCTCAGGGTCTCATGCAGGATATGTTTGTGAGATCAAGGATTTTATTAGATGTATTTCAGTGTCAGATTTTGAATTCAGTATCATAATTGTAAATAGGCATTAGTGTATTCTTTTCTGTGGAACTAAAGAATAATACTGAAGTTTGGAATAGACAGTAACTTGCCAGATTAGGAGTTTCCACAAACACTAATTACTTCCTTCATATCTCAGCAAAATGCCTTTCTAAACACATCATATGGAAATTTTAGGCTAGTTGATAGTTGAGCCAAAATGCTGAATTAATCTTTTACGTCTAACCATTTTACGTCTCTAATACTACAGAGGTATTTGAATAAAGTCACTTGTCTCTGCATGCCCAGAAGAGATGAATACTGCCAAGTGAATTCAGGGAATATCCTTAAAACACCTTTTCCCAACAGTGATGCTTCATAAAGGGAAGTGAGCCCTCAGATCAAGCCAAAAGTACATTGGTTTATAACAAGCTTAATTTTCAGTGCCATAATACTTTTGTCCCTAGAGTGGAAGAGAAATTTCCAATTTTCTTGTGTTCTCATCAAAATTCCAAGGCACATGGATTCAATCTCTTGTGAGTACTACAAATTGAGTATGCAAATGTACAGATCATGAGTGGAAACTCACAAAGTAATTCATGTTTATATAAAACTGATCTCATTTCTCCACTAGACTCCACGTAGGGTTAGTACTGAATGTGTAGTGTTACAAAGGGCAAAATTGATTTTTTGGGTATGTAATTATAATGTCATTATTTATCTTTTTGAACCTCATTTCTTAATGTTTAAATTAATATATCTTATGTTTATGCTCAAAAATATCAATTGAAGTCATTTACAAAAATAAGATGATTTTCATCAATAATACATGGTCTATACTTTTAAGGATGCATTAATATGAAATAAAATCATAGAACGTAGAAATTTAAGTTGAGTTTATGGAAATAAAGTAAAATAAAAAAAGACAAAAATTATTTGGTTCATATTGGCTTGGTAAAGAAAATGAAACTTAGCCATAAGACAATGTACAAACCAGGGGAAATGAGGTTAGAGAGAATGTTTGAGCTGAGACTGGAAGATTATACTATATAATCAAAACCGGGCCACAAGCATGGTTCCCTTTCTCTTAAGTGTATTCAGATGAGCTGTGGTTTGCCAGATCAAGACAGTAACTGATTGCAGATTTTCCACTTTCAGACTACATTGCCCATGCAGTAGTACATAACTCTTTGGAAGACTTATTATTTTAAAGACAGGGATCTCCTAAAAATAAATAAAAAACTGATACTGAAGCCCAAGATATAATATCACTATGATTTGTGCAGCATTTAACTATGTTCATAACCTTTACATATTACAACCAGATTATACTTTATAAGTATACTATATATGCTATATAAAATGCATACCATTCAATTGAGGTATGGTGCCATCAGATACAACCATGTATTACTAAGTGGTCTTTCTTACAAGACAATCACTTATCCTGGGAAACAGTGGAAATAATTCTTGAATTGTAAATAAAATATTGACTTCAATTTCTTTTTTTTTTTTTCCAGGTAGGGTCTCACTCTGGCCCAGGCTGACCTGGAATTCACTATGAAGTCTCAGTGTGGCCTTGAACTCACGGCGATCCTCCTACCTCTGCCTCCTGAGTGCTGGGATTAAAGGCGTGCGCCACCACGCCCGGCTGACTTCAATTTCTTAATGCTAATTGCAAATAAAAATAGTTAAAGTACATTCATCAGAAACAAGTGACATTTTGAGAAAATATCTACAGTTAGATGACATGTTTATAGATAATATATCATTAGTTTAAGTTTTTTGTTTCTTTTTATTGTAACTAAAATAATTATGAGAACATTACTCAGTTGCACCATAGTTTTAGCTGATTTATTAATATTTCCATTGCAGAATAAATCTTTTGATTCAAAATTCGTATGTGATAAATCCATTATGTTTCCCCAGGACCTGTAACTATCCGTTCAGTTCACAGTGGTTCCTTCTCCATAAGTCTCATTTTGAAAATATTAATTTGAATTTCTTTTATTTATTTGTGATAATTTTTCAAAATTTATAAATACTCACGTGTATGAAAATAATTTCAGCACTGCAACTTAACTGTTTCTATTAGGTTTATTGAGGCTATCTCCTTAAAAATCTCCATTTAGAGTGTAGAAATGAAGAGGTATGGAATGACAATGACAGAGAAATCGTTATTATCCTTACCCTTCTGTCACAGTAACAACCAAAACATCCATATTAGATAGGTGATACAGAATGAGGCGTTCTGAAAATACCAACAAATGTTCTTGACAAAAAATCACAAATTGGGACTAGGAGAGTGAGTCGGCAGTTAAAGGAACTTCCTTGCAAACCTGCTGGGCAGAAGATGAGTCTCCAGCATCCACATAAAATCAAATCCAAAGCCGTGCACAAGTTTGTTTTCTTAACACTCCTATGACAGTGGGATGCAGACTGAGAATCAAGAAGCTGGAGGGCCAGTTGTATTGGCATGCATGAAACAACCAAAAAGAAAAAGAGAAAGAGAAAGAGAGAATGAAACAAGAAGGAGGAGGAGGAGGAAAAAGAAGAAAGGAAAGAAAGAAAGAAAGAAAGAAAGAAAGAAAGAAAGAAAGAAGGAAAGAGAGGAGAGAGAGAGAGGGAAGGAAGGAAGGAAGCAAGGAAGGAAGGAAGGAAGAAAGGAGGGAAGGAATGAAGGGAAAAAGAAAGAAAAAAGAGGAGAAAAGAAAGCTAAAAAGAAAGGAAGGGGAGTGGTGCCAGGTGAAAAGAAAAACATTGTTCTCCAAAATCCACACATGTGCACCCGCATGCACACACACCCATCACACACATCCCTCCACATGTACATTCAAAATATGGAAATTTCAAGTCATTAGTGCCAATGTAAACTGAGCCTAAATCACTTCAAGTTAATTTCTATAATCCCCATGATGGTACTTCCAATCTAAAATCAAGGGATGTCTTTCCACTTCCTAATGTCTTCTGCAATTCCTGTCTTGAGGGTTTTAACGTTTTTATTGTAGAGATCCTTCACTTCCTTGGTTAGGTTTATTCCAAGGTATTTATCTTTTTTTTTTTTTAATGCAGTTGCAAATGGGGGCATTTCTCTGATTTCTTCCTCTATGTCTTTTTGTTAGCGTATAGGAAGGCTACTGATTTCTGTGTGTTTATTTTGTATCCTGCTACATGGCAATAGGTGTTTATCAGCTCTAACAGTTTGCTGGTAGAGTCTTTAGGGTCCTTTATGTATACAATCCTGTCATCTGCAAATAATGATAACTTGATCTCTTCCTTTTCAATTTGTATACCTTTTATGTGTGTCTCTTGCCTTATTGCTGTGGCTAAGACTTCCAGTACTATGTTAAATAAAAGTGGGGACAGTGGACACCCTTGTCGTTTTACTGATTTTAGTGGAAAAGCTTCAAGTTTTTCTCCATTTAGTATTATGTTGGCTGTAGGTTTGTCATAAATAGCCTTTATTATGTTGAGATATGTTCCTTATATTTCCAGTCTCTGTAGGACTTTTATCAAGAAGGGATGTTGGATTTTCTCAAATGTTTGTTTTTTGGTTTTTGCATCTAATGAGATGATCATGTGATTTTTGTCCTTCAGTCTATAATTATAATGAATTGCATTTACTGATTTCTGTATGTTGAACCATCCCTGCATCCCTGGGATAAAGCCTACTTGGTCAGGATGAATGATCTTTCTGATATATTCTTGTATTCTGTTTGCCAGTATTCTTTTTTTTTTTTTGAGAATTTTTCATCTATGCTCATGAGGAAGATTGGTTTGTAATTTTCTTTTTTTGTTCTTTGTCTAGTTTTGTTATAAGTATGATAGTGGCTTCATAGAAGGAGTTTGGTAGGATTAATTCCTTTTCTATTTTATGGAAGTTTGAGAAGCATTGGTGTTAGTTCTTCCATGAAGGCCTGGTAAAATTCACCAGTGAATCAATTTGGGCCTGGACTTTATTCAGTTGGCAGATATATATATAACTGCTTGGATCTCTATACTTGTTACAGTTCTATTTAAGTGGTTAATCTCATCTTGATTTAATTTTGGTATGTTACATAAATCAAGGAAATCATCCATTTCTTTCAGGTTTTCAAACTCAGC
Source organism: Dipus sagitta (assembly GCA_036346955.1). Taxonomy (NCBI): domain Eukaryota; kingdom Metazoa; phylum Chordata; class Mammalia; order Rodentia; family Dipodidae; genus Dipus; species Dipus sagitta. Next base: position 170,774,650 of record CM070774.1, read on the forward strand.
GGAGTATATGTTCTTATAGTATGTCTCTATGTTTTTTCCTTTCTTTTTCTTTTTTTAAAATTTCTCTGGTATCTCTTGTGTGGTGTGTTTTTCATCTCTAGTTTTATAAATTTGTGTCTCTTGTTTCTTTTGGTCAGATTTGCTAAGGGTTTATCAATCTTGATTATCCTTTCAAAGAACCAATTCTTTGTTTTATTGATTCTTCTTCTTCTTTTTTTTTTTTTTTGGTTTCCATTTCACTAATTTCTGCCATAATTTTTGTTATTTATTCCTGACTACTGATTTTTAGTTTGCCTTGTTCTTCTTTTTCCAAGACCTTAAGATGAAGCATTAAGTTGTTTACTTGTGACCTTTCTAATTTCTTAATATAGGCACTTAAAGCTTTAAATTTCCCTCCTAGGACTGCATTCATTGTGTCACAAAGGTTTTGGAATGCTGTGTTCTCGTTATCATTAGATTATATGATTTTATTTATTTCCTTCTTGATTTCTTCATTGACCCATTCATCATTTCATAATATATTGTTAAGTTTCCATGATTTTCTGTATGCTCTATAGCTTTTCTTGCTATTGGTTTGTAATTTGATTGCATTGTGATCAGATAGAGTCTAAGAATTTATTTCAATTTTCCTATGTTTGTTAAGATTTGCTTTGTGTTTTAATATATGTTCTATTTTTGAAAATGTTCTATGTTCTGCTGAAAATAATGTGCATCCTGCAGCATTTGGATGAAATGTCCTGTAGATGACTGTTAGGTAGATTTGTTCTATGACCTCATTTAATCTAGATGCATCTCTATTTACTTTTTGCCTGGATGACCTGTTAATTGGTGAGTGTGATGTGTTGATGTCATCTACTACAACTGTGTTAGGTGTTATCTGTGACCTTAATTCTCATAACATTTGTTTGATGAAATTGGGAACCTTGTTCTTGGAATGGAAGAATCAATATTGTGAAAATGGCAATCTTACAAAAGCAATCTACAGATGTAATGCAAGTCCCATCAAAATTACAATGGCATTCTTCACTGGCATAAAATGAAACAACCCAAAAATTAATTTTGAAGCATAAAAAACTCAAATATCTAAAACAATGTTGAGAAAATAAAAAAAAAATAAGGCTGGTGGTATCACCATATTACAGAGGCATAGTATCAAAAACAGCATGGTACTGGCACAAAAACAGACATGTATATCAATGGAATAGAATAGAGGACCAAGATGTATGTCTGGCTAGCTATAGCCACCTGATCTTCAACAAAAATGCCAAAAATATTCATTGGAGAAAAGACAGCCTCTTCCACAAATGGTGCTAGGAAAACTGGATATGTATCTGTAAAAGGATGAAAATAGATCCTTATCTCTCTCTCTCTCTCCATGCACAATAAATAAGACTAAATGGATTAAAGACCTTAATTTCTGACCCAAAACTCTGAAACTGAGGGCAAAGTAAGGAAAAACCTTAAACATATTGCTCTTGGTAAAAAATTTTGGAATATAACCCCCATTGCCCATGGATCAACAGCTGGTACCTCATAAAATTACAAACGTTTGTACGGCAAAAGACACTGTGAATACACCAAAGAGGCAAATTGCAGAATGGGAGAAATTTTTTGCCAGCTATTCATCTGACAGAAGATTAATATTTAGAATATGCAAAGAACTGAAAGAACCAAATAATAAGAAATCAAACAACTCAATTAAAAAATGGGATATGGAACTAAATGGAGTGTTCTCAAAAGAAGACATACAGATGTCATATAAACATCTAAAAATTGTTCTACATCCCTAGACGTCAGGGAAATGCAGATTAAAACTACATTGGGATACAATCTCACTCCTGTAGCAATGGCTACCATCATGAAAACAACTGACCATAAATCCTGGCAAGGATGTGGAAAAGGAGGAACCCTTCTACACTGTTGGAGGGAATGAAATCTGGTCCATCCATTGTGGAAATCAGTGTGGATGTTGCTGAGACAGCTAAAAATAGATTTACCATATGACCCATATATACCATTCCTAGGTATATATCCAAAAGACTCATCTCACTACCTTAGAGATACTTGTTCAACCATGTTTATTTCCACTCTATTCACAATAGCTAGGAAATGGAACCAGCCTATATGTCCCTCAGTTAATCTGTGAATAATTAAGATGTGGCACAATTACGCAATGGCATTCTATTCAGCAGTAAAGAAAAATGAAATTATGAAATTTGGAGGAAAATGGATGGATCGGGAAAGGATTATACTTAGTGAGGTAACCCAGGCCAGACAAGCAAAAGTCACATGTTCTCTCTCATATGTGGATCCTAGCTACAAATTATTATACTTCTATAGGAGTAGGAATAAAACTCAGTAACAGCGGCCAGTAAGCTAGAAAGGGGATATAAAGGGAATACAAAGTGAAGATGGGGGCACTTAATAGTATAATATTCTATATACCTAAGTAGAAGAACAGATTAATGGGGGTGAAAAGGCCCTAAGAGAGGTCAGGGGAAGAGATTGAGTAAAGGAAAGGTGGAGGAAGGGCTAATCAAAATCTAAGAGGATATAAATAAACCATATGGAAACCTATTCATTTGGACAATGGAACACCCAGGAGCCATAGATTGTCAGTAGAAAATTTTCAGTGCCAGGGATGTGAGTTGTTGACCAGGGAGGTCCCTGATGCCCCCCAAAACATTACAGGCCATTGCCAAGGCCCTTGGTTTCACACCAGGAATAGATGCTAAGACCCTATTGCTGAGACTCCACATACTTGGGCTGCAAAGGCCACTGAGAAATCCTGCTGGAGCTGAGCTGAAAACCTCCTCCATGTAGACCAGCTGACAGAAAGCTGGAACAAGCCATCTGCATGCAGTTCAATGGGAGAGAGAGAAATAACCACTGAAATACTGAACAGTGGACACTGCAAGCCTTATATTTGGCTAGCCAGGCCAAATGAGCCACAGGTGCAATAGTGGCATGTCTGCTATGGGGGAAACCAACCACTCTCTAACTGGGCTGGAGGTCCGCTCCATGGAGGGAAATATATCCCTGATACCGAAAACCTACGAAAGGGAGAGTCATGAGCCCTCAGGGTGTAACATCTGCTGGTGTCTGGCTAAATGTATATACTATGTTCACCATACTGCCCAGTAAACACTTCTTATAATGTCTGTACCCATATATAAATGCTATTCTCACTTTTAGTTAGTGAAGCTTCTCTTTTCTGATGTTGGTGACCTTGGGATGGCTCAGAAGGCACTATGGTGCTGAGAAGTGACAGAGGAGTGCTCATCACTTAAATATCTCTATCACAACTTCCAAGACTCAGGGTCCATTGTGGAAGAGGTGGCAGAAAGAACGTAAGAACCAAAGGAGGGGTGGGACTCCTTACAATGTGCTCCTCCAGACACAAAAGGGCATGGGTATCCATGACCTCCCAGTGCCTGACACTACCTGCACAAGACCATCATAACAGGAGGAAAATATGATGACAGCAAAATAAAAGAGAGACTGATTGGGAGAGGGAGGGGATATGATGGAGAGTAGAGTTTCAAAGGAGAAAGTGGGGAGGGAGGGAGGGAATTACCATGGGTTATCGTCTACAATTGTGGAAATTGTCAATAAAAATAAATTTATAAAAAGCTGATGTTGGCTGCAAAAAAGATACAAATAAAACATTCGTGAAGGGGTCATTCTGCATATAGTTTATATGCTATAGACACAGACCTGGAGATTCCACATTTATTTTGACGGTTATGGCTGGTATTAATATGTTTAAGGATTTTTAGAACATGATGGATAATAACTGAGCAGAAACCTTTCAACAGCAAATTTAAAATCATGAAATCAGACAAAATTAATTTGTAGAGCTAAGAAAAACAATAATATACATGAAAACTTCACAGAATTAAATTATATAAGAAGACTGGTGAATTTGTTTGGCTTTAATTTTTTTTATATATATGAGATTATACATTTTTATTCCTTCTCTGCTGGTCCCACTTCCCTGGGGCTCTGCTCAGTGGGATTCTGGGATTCACAGTGGGGTCATGAAGGCCTCAGTTAGTCTCCATGTGGTAGGGGGGAGAATGTTCCTCACAGTATTCCTTTTTATATGTGAAATACAATTAAACTTCGGGAAATAAATGCACTGACAAAAGCAGCAGAAACATAGGGCCTGGCCTAGCCATATCAGTATTCATGATACAGGTAACTTAAGAATCTTACAAGGAAGCAAGAAAGAAATGAAACAGCTATGAAAAAAAATGGATCATTTTCAAATTTAATTTAGATTATTAATTTCTGCACGAAATTTTCCACAAATCCTAAGCAGGATATATAATATCTAGATGATGTATTTAGTTTTGGATAATGAACTGTTCAAGTGTCATAACAGAATTTTACTCATTATACACAGAACTAGTTATCAGTAGGTCCAACAATATGGATGGATTCCATAATAATTTTGTTCGATGAAAGATAAACAGACCAAAAAGAGAGTAAAATTTAAAGATTTAGTGTATATTTAGAAACAGAAATCAAATCAATCTGGCCTGTTTGAGAAGGGATTTGAGAAAAGGAAGCGCTGGCAAACAATAATGGCCTTCCAGACGGGCAACAGAATTATCTACATGTCACTTAACTATTTTGCTGGAATGATAGCTTCACAGAACTATCCATAGCTTTCAGCTTACAAATTATATACTTTGTAAATATACAAATGTATGCATATTTATGAGATATAAATACATAAATATATAAACATACAATATATATGTATACTTGTATATATATTTTTTTTCCTAAATGATGACTGTTTAATAAATCTGCTAAAACTGATTAAATTTACTACATTGGAAGATCATAGAATTTATGTTATCACAATAGATACAGAAAAAGAACAAGATAATATGAGATTAAAATATGTTTCACCTTTTGTAGAAAAAAAGAAATTTCATAAATGTTTAGGAAGATAATAATATAAAGCTTACAGCATATTTAGTGTTTGAATACTGAATGCTTTCCCACTGAGCTTATGAGGCAATCACCACATTGACATTGTCATTACAGCTCCTCTGTGGTCAAATAAAACAAGGTGAAGAAGAGAAAGAAGAGGCTTGAAGTGTACGTACTTAAAATGGCATAATGGTGGACATAGATTGCTCTCTCACTTTTTCTACATGTATGTGGAGGGAAGGGAGATGCCAGGGTCTCTTGGCACATCAAACGAAAACCAGATAATTGCATCACTTATCACATCCAGCTTGTGTGGGTGCTGGGAAATGGAATGGGTGCCAGAAAGCTTTGCAAGTAAATGCCTTTAACTTCTGCGCCATCTTCCTAGCCCCCACAGATTCTTAATAAGTACACAAACCAAAGAGGGTACCTGAAGGGAATTTAATAAGGTTGAAGTTTGTATGTTTCATATAACTATCTAATTTAAACTGAAATTGCCGAATGGTTTTGTAAGACATGAACAATTAAGACACTCGTTGGGAGCACATTCTTATTTGAGCCATTAATTAACGTTGTAGATACACAATTATAAGAAATGTGGTCCTTTTATAGTTCACTTGTAAGGCCAAGAAGACGCAGATCACTGGGTGAAGCAGTATCTTTATTTTTCTGGTTCAAGAAGAAAATCGCTCAGTAGCCTCTTGCCTAGAAGAAGACAGGCATGCATGTCATCTGATTGCCACTGTTGTTAGCCCCTCAACGTGTGTTTTACTCTGTGGATTCTTGATTCCAGGAACACAACACAATCATCATAGCAGCGGGAGCAGGGCAGCGTGTGAGAGGTGTCTTGTCACTTCAATTTCCTGATTTGTTATCTATCTTACATCTCTCTAACTTATCATCTCTCTACAGTTTTGGTTTCTCTGAAGATAATTTTAGAGAGAAAACAAATAAATTGAATTTTAGGTAAATATTCAGAGGGCTAAATGTATATTTCAAAATATTGTCATTTAGTAAAATCTGCTAAAAATTAACTTAAGTCCTTTATACAAAGAAGATTATAATTTGTTAGGCAAGACTCATTAAAATTTGCTACAAAAATAAGTGAGTTTGGGGCTGGAGGGATGGCTTGGCGGTTAAGGCATTTGCCTGCAAAGCCAAAAGACCTAGGTTGGATTCCCCAGGACCCATGTTAGCCAGTTGCACAAGGTGGCACATGTGTCTGGAGTTCATTTGCAGTGGCTGGAGGCCCTGATACGCCCATTCTCTCTCTCCCTTTCCCCCTCTTTCTCTTTGTCAAATAGATAACTAAATAAAAATATTTTTTTTAGGAAATGAGATTTTGTAACTTTTTCCTTCTTAGGAGAGGGAAAATTATAGCCTGGTATGTACATTATGATGGAAAAGTTCAATGCAGATTTATAAGCTCTTCTATATACACTAGTGATTAGTATGTGATATCTGCCTATTTTATCTTATTGTAATATTTTGAAGGAATATACATACATATATATACTCAAATGTAAATTCACTGAATGCCCAAATTATTTGTCTACTTGGGCACTTTTTTGTCTGTACACAGCCTAGAACCCAGTGTCCAGTGTGAGCATGTTTTGGAAAGTGAGGACATCAGCAGGAACAGCAAGACAGCAGTCAGTGGCCACCTCCATGTCAATGTCCAGGCTAGGGAAGAGACATCACAGGAAACAAGCTGTGGATGAGAAGTGAAACAAGCCAGGCGTGAAGGGACAAATGTGACATGATGTCACTCACATGAGGAATCCAGTGTTGCCAGCAGATCACAGTTGCCTGAGGCTTGTGTGGAGGGATAAGTAAAAATTCATGTCTTAGTCAAAATTCAGGGTTTTAGTTATGCCCAGTGATTAAATCCCAGAGATCTACCATACAGCATATTTCCCATGGTTAATAATACTGTAGTTTATACATGTCATTTTACTAAAGTGTAGGTCCGAAGTGTGTCTATTATAAATAATAATAATACTGAAAAGTGACTTTAGGAGCTGATATTTATGTTTATAGCAGAGATTGTGGTAAAGACTCTATGGACTTTTATATTTTGATTATATCTAAGCCCTATGTTTACCAAGTATAGTAAATGCATGCATCCCCTCTCCCTCTTCTCCCTCCCTCTCTCTCTCTCTCTCTCTTTCCCCTCAATAAAGTGTTTTAAATAAAAGAATGTAGCTCAGACTGACTTTGAAGTCACTGCATATACACCTCATCAACTCATTCAAATGCTGGGAATACAAGCCTCTGTCAATATACTCAACTGGAAATAAGTCTTTTACTATCATTAAAATTGTTGAAACAAGTGCTGGAGAGATGTGTTAGCAGTTAAGGTACTTGCCTGTGAAGCCTAAGGATCCATGTTCAACTCCCCAAATTCCACGAAAGCCAGACACACAAAGTGACACATACACAAGGTCACACATGCCCACAAGGTGGAGTCCACTTACAGTGGCTGGAGGCCCTGGCACTCCAATTCTCTCTCTCTCCCTCTCTCTCTCTCTCATAAAAAAAGGCCAGTCTGTTTGGCTTGCCTAAAAAATAAAATAAAAACGAAGTTGAAATAAGGGAATAATGATTTTCTAATATCCAATTATAAATTACTATATAATATACTAAAATGTGACACTGATAAGTTTTACTAAACATATGTGAAATGTTTTAATTGAAACATATTTTTTGAGACAAAGTCTCACTCTGAAGTAGATCTTGAACTCACTCACTAGCTTAGGCTGGATTGCAACTTACTATCGATCATTCTCCAACTTCAGCCTCCTGTGCATCAGATTAAAAGCATGTTTGAAATACCACTGAAAGGTAAAATCTGTTATGTTTTATTGGCTATTAAATTGTTCAGTAGATAATTTAAATTTACTAAAGTACTATAGAGACAACAATAACCAAATTATTATGAAACCCTTTATAGATTAAAAAGAATTATTTTAATAGTAATCACGTACTCAAAAATGAGTAGCAATTTGAGAAAGTAAGGTACCTATGAAGATGGAGAAAGGGATATTAATGTTCCCTGGAGTCCTTCTTACAGAGCTCCAGTCTTTTACTAAACCTGTTCATGACTCTCTAAGAACATCACAGTGAGCAGATGTGACGGGATATGTGCACAAAGGACCAGCCATTTATTTTCCAAGTGAAAAATAATGTTTAACTTGAAGCTCCATGTCCCTTATACACTGATTAAGTTATCTCACAATGAAGCCCTGAGCCACTGGGTCAGAAAGTGCCCTTATAGGGCTGGAGAGATGGCTTAGTGGTTTAGGTGTTTGCCTGCAAAGCCAAAGGACCCAGGTTAAGTTCTCCAGGACCCACATAAGCCAGAAGCACAATGTGGCACATGCATCTGGAGTACGTTTACAGTGGCTAGAGGCCCTGTGCTGTCCATTCTGTCTATATATGCCTCTCAAAAAATAAATAAAAATTAAAATTCAATAAAGAAAATGCCCTTATATACAGCCTGATATTTTCTATGCATTTACAGAAAATGGTATAACAAAATTGGTGTATGTTTCCTTGCATAATGTGAGATTAGAACCATGTCTATAGATGTTTGTCATGTTTCAGTCTGAATTGATTGCTACCCAGATTTCCCTTAGTCAAGGAGATGCCATCAGTATGGTCTTCCCAATGAGAAAGAATGAATCCATTTGGAATTGAACTGAACAGGTATTCTCAAACCCTAGTTAAATGATAAATTAATATAACTTGATAACTGATCACTTACCATGCCTCTCTAGCAGATGTTTCCATTAAGTTTTCTTTATGTGTCCAGAGACAAAGCATAGAATAGATATTAAGCTTTTATCTTATTGCAAAAATGTGAAGAGTGCTCTATTAAGTTGTTTCATAAGCTGGATAACTAAATTGCTTAAAACTAGGCATTATAGCATACAAGTAAATTGATATACCCTAGAAAACATGAGGGATTCAAGATATAAAATTAACATAAAATGTATAATAATAAAGATACAACATACAATATTAAACAGTATCCATCAAACAAATGTATTTAACCAGAAATTTTAATTTCCTAATCTATAATGCTAATAACAAATAAAGGTAATGTTATTTTTATACTATGTATAGCTGTGTGTTATGTATATATTGTATGTCTTTATTTTCAGGTTTAAATATTGATCTATAGACAAAGCATCAAGCATATTTACTTAGTAAAATTTAATAGAAAATGGACTGTCACACAAAACATCTTTTGTAACGCTGTTCATGTTGGATTTGTTCACTGGAAAAGCAAATGACAGAATAGGACAATTGAGAAATTTAAATCAGAAAGGACCTCAAGGGTGAACGAATGGGAAAGCTATTACTATGTCCACTTGAAACTTCAATCCTACTGGAAACTATAGTGAAAAATTATAGAATAGATTGCACACTTGTTTCCTTGTGAGTAGGCTCATTCCCTGGGTCATCCACAACCATCTCCTAACTTTAATTAATTAATTATTATTATTAACATATTCATTCATTCCTTTGTCTATGTAGTGCTTGTAGATGTGCATTTGTATTTGTGTGTGGTGTGTGTGTGGATTTGTTCACTGGAAAAGCAAATGACAGAATAGGACAATTGAGAAATTTAAATCAGAAAGGACCTCAAGGGTGAACGAATGGGAAAGCTATTACTATGTCCACTTGAAACTTCAATCCTACTGGAAACTATAGTGAAAAATTATAGAATAGATTGCACACTTGTTTCCTTGTGAGTAGGCTCATTCCCTGGGTCATCCACAACCATCTCCTAACTTTAATTAATTAATTATTATTATTAACATATTCATTCATTCCTTTGTCTATGTAGTGCTTGTAGATGTGCATTTGTATTTGTGTGGTGTGTGTGTGTGTGTGTGTGTGTGTGTGTGTGTGTGTATGCAGGGGTGTGTGAGTGTATTTCCACAGGTAGAAGCCTGAGGACAAGTTCAGGTGTCATGCTCAAACGCTGTCTTTCTAAGACAAGGTCTCTGATTGGCCAGAGCTCACCAACTGGCCAAGACTAGCTTGCCATCTGGCTCTAGGAATCCACTTGTCTCCACCTCCCCTGCGCTGTTACCGCAGGCACGCAGCCCACGCACCCAGCGTTTTCCCATGGATGCTAGGGATTGAACCGAGATCTTCATTCTTTTAAGGCCAGCCCTTCAAAGACTGACCTGCCGCTTAGGGTCTTCCTATCTTTCATTGACTTAGGATGTCACTGGCTGTGGGCTAAATACAAGAACTTCCCTCCTGACTTGTATGGGCTGCTCAGTGTCTACCATGCTAGCGAGGGCTCACAGCAAGAAAAGTAGATATGTAAGCTATTCTGTCCTCAGACACACAAGAAACTCCCATTACAGATTACATTTGAACTTCCCAATGGCAGAAAGAAATTTCAGAAGGCTAGGAAATCACAGCATATGGTACATAATTAAATGAAGTGCTGTATTCATACTCTAATAATAAAAGTTAATGAAGGTAAGTAAACCACGGCAATGTAAATTATAAGTAATACCAACTGGAAGATGTAAGAAGAAAAAAGGAAGATTGTAGTAAAGTCAACTTTAAAAGAGTAAAATAAAAATTCGTAAGTAAGTGGATATCAGAAAAGCAGAAGATAATATAAGTGAAGGTTCCAAAGCTTTTAAAAGACTGGACCATCAAGGCCGGACTTTAATCCCAGCACTCAGGAGACAGAGGTAGGAGGTAGGAAGATAGTGTGAGTTCAAGGCCACCCTGAGAGTACATAGTGAATTCCAGGTCAGCTTGGACTAGAGTGAGTTCCTATCTTGAAAAACCAAAAAAGAAAAATGTCTGGAGGTACTTGTAACAATAGATCATACATTCCTAAACAGAGACAATCGTTCATCACTTAGCCTTGTAATAATTTCAGCTAGAAAAATTATCACTGGAAGATTGAACCATAACATTTGGGAAGTTAGAGTGGGGTTGGCAAAAAAGTAAACATACAACATGCTTCCTGTTCTACAAAATTATTTTTCTACACTCATGCTTTTCTATAAGATATACTTTTTTCGTCTTCTAAGAAATAAGTTGATGGATGTAGTGAAAAAAGTAACAGTGTGGTGTCACATTGCACCATGAACTTGATTCTGATGCCACACTTCTCAATCCAGTGCTTTAATATATCAGAAAGCCCAAAGACCATGTTTCAAGCTGTGTTTGTATAAAGAAGAACCAGAAATTATTCCTAAACTGGGTTTTATTTTACAGAATGCATTTGATATCAAATGGTCATCATCATTTCATCCTTGAACTTTGATTGCTCTGTCTGTTCTAAAATTCATCATTTTAGCTTGAAAGTATTATTACTTTTTCAAATGTTAAAATAATAGTTTTAGTTTCAAAGATCAGAAGGATCTATGATACTGAAAATGGGGCAGCAAACCAATTCTCTGTAGAAGTGAGAACTATTTACTTTGGTAAAATACTGAAATACTAATAAAATGGAAGGCAATTTCCTGGAAATGACTTCTGTTTTAACTTTATGTATGGTTTCCCAGAAGGGCACATTTTTTTTTTTTGATCATAGAATTCATACAGGAAAAAATAAAAAATGAAGAGGCTTACAATAGGCTGGCAACACTCCTGAAATTTTACTGACCGCCTGCTAGGAAGTCACAGCAACTAGGAACGGAGCTGTTAGAGAAGTTTTCTTGCTTCCCCGTCTTCCGGAGTTATTGCTTCTCTCTTGCACAGTGGGCTGAGAAACACTGGGCTCTGAAAGTTAGTGGTAGCAACTTATCCTAGCAAGGAAAGGTGAACTTGACACCATTTGTAGACAGAAAGGAGTATTTTCATGTTGAATGAAAGATTTGGGAACTGAACAATTAATAAATTAGTAAAGAAACATAGAACACTATATTTTTAATGCTGAAACAGTATGTCTTAATGTTCCTTAAAAATGGGAGCTTTACCCCCCCCCCTGCCTTCTTGTGCAATGGAGTCCTTGTTTTTCTTTTTCTTAATATAATAAAATCTCTAAACCTTAAAAAAGAAACAATTCAAGCAAGTTAAAATGGAAAACTGTCCTTACTTTTTCTTTCATTCCTTTTGACAGGGTTTTTTCCTTTTTGGTCCAAGATCATAATTTTCTATTTTAAAATGATTAGAGATTAACACCAGTATGCCGCTTTAACATCGAAACATACGGCTTAAGAAAGTTTAAAAAGATATATAATTCTATCACCAAATACTGCACCTATGACCCTCTCCACAAATGCTCAATTACTAGTTCTTTGCTAGGTATTATTAAATAAATTATTAATTTATTGATTTTACGTACTGTTCATCAACTCTACTCTTTGAAATTTGATAATGTACTTGATTTTATCTTCACATTTCCTTTTTTAGAACTTTTTTGTTGTTATTTTTATTTATTTATTTGACAGTGACAGACAGAGAGAGAAAGAGGCAGATAGAGAGACGGAGAGAGAATGGGCGCGCCAGGGCCTCAAGCCTCTGCAAATGAACTCCAGGCGTGTGCCCCCCCCCCCCCCCCCGTGCATCTGGCTAATGTGGGTCCTGAGCAATCGAGCCTCGAACCGGGGTCCTTAGGCTTCACAGGCAAGCGCTTAACCGCTAAGCCATCTCTCCAGCCCTTATCTTCACATTTCTTTATAAGTCTCCTAGCCTAGTATTTTATTTTAGTGTAGGCTTTTTTTTTTTTTTTTTAGTTTTTGTGAGGTAGGATCTTGCTCTATTCCAGGCTTACCTGGAAGTGACTGTATAGTCATCTCAGGCTGGCCTTCAACTCACAATGATCCTCCAATCTCTGCCTCCTGAGTGCTGAGAATAAAGGCATGTGCCACCCCACCTGACCTAAATATTTTCATTTATACATTTCTTCTTTGCTTTTATAATTTGAGAATCTGTTTTAATTCTATCTTTACTTACTTCACAATTTTAAGGCAGTTATGAACCCCTGATTACCTACAGGAGGGCACAATTTTCACCTACAATTTCCTCATGTAATTCTTTGGGCCTCTAGATTTCATTTGGTGGCTATTATATTAGAACATTCTCAATGTTCAGATGTCATTCATGCATGTGGTAACTTTGTGTAAACAAATCATTGGTGTTTACCTACATTGTAATTGATTTTAAATCAACTGAGCTTGATAATGTGGCATAACAAAGACTACAAATTTGGTCTTTACTTCCAGTTCTTGGCACAGAGGTTCTAAAACCCATATAACTTCATAAGTGATAAGAATAGGGGAAATTTTTTGTTACTAATTAACAAATACATTTAAGTGATAGTTGGGTTGGAAGTTGAAAGTTTATAGATAGCCTTAGGGTGGGAGCTGGTAGTGAGAAGGTAGGTTATCAGTTTCAATTGTAAATTTCAGCCAAATTCTCTAGACTGTCTAGGAAGAAAGAGAAGTTGGATATTGAGCTAATCACCAATAGCAGGTCCTTTCTTCATGGGGGCCTAAGAAAGGGATTCAGCGCTTCCAGCTCTTGAGCACGGCCCAGCTCACTGGAAAAGCCTCCTGCGCAGACCCTTGCAATCCTTACCCACTGCACTGTCCTTGCATGTTGGGTTGCACCCTTTATAAAATCTTTAATTATAAAACAATAGAACATGAATTGTAAATGTGCATCTGTACCCTTTATAGATGGCTTAGTGGTTAAAGCACTTGCCTGTGAAGCCTAAGGACCCATGTTCTACTGTGGAGATCCCACGTCAGCCAGACACAAAAAGGTGAGGCAAACGCAAGGTCGCACATGCCCACTAGGTGGCGCAAGCGTCTGGAGATAGACCCTGGCCAATTCTCTCTCTCTCTCTCAAAAAAGAAAAAATATCTTTCTGACATTCTCAGTGACTCTAAGACATTATTAGACCAGAGGTGAATAATGCCATGAAAACTCTTAATTTATATCCATTTGATAGAAGTAATTATTGTCTGGACTAGCAGTTGGTGTCTAAAGTGGGAACTATTTTCTAGGATTCAGTCTTTAACCTTTAATGTATGGAGTCTGACATTAACTCTTACTAGCTAATATCAGAAATGAGTCATTGTACAATGAATTAGTTTCAAATAGCTTAAGAATTTGATGGCACAATGAAAAAAAAAAAAAAACCTGAATAGTTTGCATTACAGGCACTGTGTGTACAAAGAAAAATATGGTAATTGTAGTTTTGTTAGAAGAATGATTTTGTAGACAATGGAAACTTATGACCTTTTCAGAGAAAGGAGGGAAAAAAAAAAAACATAGGATTGTTGGGGTTAGGAAGAGAGGTTATGGGACACTATTTCATCTGGACGGGAAAATTCACTGGGTTTAAGCTCAGAGCTGAGCTGCTTAGCTCCTGTAGGGAGGGTGGGGGAAAGAGGGAGAGGGAGGGCGGAACAGAACAGGAAGGGAAAGGTAACAGGTGAGTGGCAGAGAGGAAGGGAATGTGCTTGAGGAGGGGAGAAATGAGATGGAGGGAGAGATGGGGGGAGAACGTGTAGAGAGGGAAAGGCTGAGACAGAGAGAGCAAGGGAGCAACAAAGAACTGAGTTACAAAAACAAGCAACAACGTTCAGGGAAGAGCTGGAAAGAGACTGCAAGGGAACTCTGGGAAAGGCTGTATATGTGTCTCCTTTGGGAAAGGGGAAGTGCCCGGTCATAGGAGGGCCTTGGGCGATGCGTGGAGGTGGGTGCTCTTGGTCAGGGAAGGAGTCAGGCCGGCCAGAACCTCTGTTGAGCGCTTAAGGGAAGTGAGACCTTTGAAAGCCTCAGGAGTGGCTGGTGGAGAGGAGAGACGTTTCCTGCCTTTGTGCATATCAAAATAACGATCTAATATTGTGGAAAAGAAAAAAAAAAAACCTCACCATGTGTCCAGCCTTGACATGCTAAATGGGAGCCACAAGACCTGCCCTGCCCTGGCCTCTGAGGTCACCAACACCTAATGATATGAAACACGAGGTGAACAAAAGATATGACTTTAATTTATAATATCCTGTTAGTCCTACTTTTCATAAAGTTGGAGGTATCAACCAGTGCCCAACAGAAGAAGCTCGCAGAGGGTTTGGCAGAGAAGTAGAACTACCTTGAGGACCTTCTGCTGCACTGCTGTGATGGTAGCCACCTGGATCCATGGAGTGAAGGGGCACAGAGCAGGCTCCTGTCGCAATGCAGAGTGCGATCACTTGGCAGGGACTTACAGTCAACCAGTGCCAGTAGAATAGGTTCCAACATGAACGGACACTTGTTCCAACGAAGGCTTGCAAACCAAGGGCTAGGTATAATTGTTCAAAATAGCATTAAAAATTAGGGTATGTACCAATTTGGTATGCCAGTTTGCATTTCTTTACAATAAAGGACCTCGTTAACAACCCATCATATTCCCAACGGTGAGGAAAATATCACGTCAAATTGGTATGCCATGCTGGACCTCACTGTTAAAGTGAAGCTTTAACAGAGAAGTACTTAATGTCCAATACAAAGATGAAACGATCTGGGAGAAATAAGTGACATGGAGTGAAGACATGACTGCTGAGAGTGATGGAATGAATACGCATTCCTTCTGCACTAAGGGGAAATCAGATCATATTAATACCTGGTTCAGGGTGGGAAATATTATTTCTCAGCATAATTATACTGAATACTTGGAAGGGGAAACTTATATTTTAACATGATCAGCCTTACTTTTTCCAAGCTGACCAAGTGGAGTCCCAGCCTGCAATCCCAAGTGCACTCACACTAGGAGACATTCCAGTTGTGAAACTCGTTGACCAGGCAGTCAGGCTGCCAATGGCTGAATAGAACTGCAGGCTGTGCAGAGGCTTTGGATTCTTGTTTTTCAATACCCACCTGCATCACAGGATACCGTTCTATAAAATGTCCCCGTGACTGCTTCCTTCTGGCCTGCCTATTACTTTAAAATCTTTATCTTTTCAATGTCCTTTCTTGTCAATATTGACATTTACCAGCATGCATTTCAAAAGCCTTCAAATTTCTACCCATTATACACGTGAAATGCTCATATTTTGGCAGTTTTGTTACAGCAGCACCCTACTTATTGGTAACAAGTTTGGTTCTAGTTGTTTTTCACTGTTCTAATGAATACCATATGCTAGAAGCCTCACCAACAGAAATTATTTTCACAGTTCTACAGATAGAAGTCCAGGGTCAAGATGCTCACTAATCTAGTTACTGATTAGGCTCCATTGTATTTTATTTAGTGAATTAATGTCTTTTTTTGGTGTTAAATACATTGTAATGTTAAATTCATTGTAAGTTTTTTTTTTTTTTTTTTTTTTTTTTGGTTTTTCAAGGTAGGGTCTCACTCTAGCCCAGGCTGACCTGGAATTCACTAGGTAGTCTCAGGGTGGCCTCGAACTCACGGCGATCCTCCTACCTCTGTCTCCCGAGTGCTGGGATTAAAGGCATGCGCCACCACGCCCGGCCATTGTAAGTTTTAAGATATGGAACGCTTCATGAATTTGCGTGTCATCCTTGCACAGGGGCCACGCTAGTATCTGTGTCGTTCCAATTTGAGTACGTGTGCTGCGGAAGCGAGCCCTAGTTAAGGCTTTACAGTACTGGGGGCTGAACCCAGGCTTCATGCATACTGAGCAAGGGCCATACAACTGATGTAAAGTCACAGTGCTGAAGGGCCTCTTCATGGTCAGACCATTGATAATGATCTGTTGATCATATTCTCCAATGATGAAGTATGTGGGGGGTTGGTGGGAATTGTGATCATTTAAAACTCTTCCTTTTCATGCGTGGTGGTGCACGCCTTTAAACCCAGCACTCAGGAGGCAGAGGTTGGAAGATCACCATGAGTTCAAGGCCACCCTGAGAATACATAGTGAATTCCAGGTCAGCCTGGGTTAGAGAGAGAACCTGCCTCGAAAAACCACACACAAAAATAGACTCTTCCTTAAGCGCACCAATTCCAATGTGGGTTGTATTCACATGTCAAAATTAGCTCTCAGAGGTCTGAAAATGAAATCACAGTGGAGATTGGCTTCTACGTAAAAATCTGTGGTCGAGAGTAGAATGTATTGTGTCCATACTTGTAGTTGTTGAACAATATTTGCACATGGAAGTGGAAAACTAGGTCCATAGATAATAGCTGAGGTTCTTCTCTCATTCTGTATGTCTCCTTTGCAATCCATCTCTTTTCTTTGGGAGTAGAGTCACATCAATGACCAACAATAGGGAATTCACAGAGGATCAGAGATATTATGAGAATGTCAAACTACATTGTTTAATTCACTGCTCTTCAATGTCATACAAAGGCCATGTAAGGTTCATAATTCCAGGGATCAGGTCAGTATGCTCAGTTAGAGTTTACAAAACATAGTAGACTAATTTTAATCCCTTATCAAAACCTTTCATTTTACATATAATTACTAATATAATTACTGGATATTTGTGTGCTTATCTATTTCTTCTAGAAATCACACAGTAAAATTAACAGTGCTATATGACCCATATTCAGAAAAGCCCTCGCTATTCTGATTCACTAATTTTGTGTGACATATGCTCCAGTGAACAATGATAATGGTTCCAGGGACAGTGGCCCAGGGCTTCAGCACTGAGGAAGCTGAGGCAGGAGAATGACAAATTCGCTGCCAAACTGGAAAACATAGAAAAACTCTGTCTCAAGAAAGGAATGAAGGAAGGAGAGAAAGGAAGAAAAGAACGAATGAAGGGAGAGAGAAAATACTAATTTATCAATGTCTATTTTTCCATTTTTTCCTACATTCTGCACCTAGGTTTGGTTTTGTTCCTTTTTCAAAAGAAAAAGCTGATCAGATAGCAGGAATTGGGGAGAAATGCACTTAGCAAACCTCTAGTGCCAGAAGAAATAAAATTTCAAGCAAAAGTTGTTTTAATATTTTACATTTTTGAGCTGCATTTTTTTCATATTCAGGACAAAGGCAAGGTACTCAGAGTTTGTGAGAGACCAGACATAATTCCACAGAGGGATATTATGCTGAAATTAAATGCCTCAAATATTTTATCTCGGGTCTTGGAAAATGGTTCAGTGGGTAAAAACACTGGTGCAAACATGAGGACCTGATTTGGATCTCTAGTACCTGCTCGTAAAGTTGAGCATGGCTACAACACCTGTAACCCCAGCACAGAAGGGGGAAGAGATAGGAGGATCACTGAGTTTCTCTGATCAGCCAGTCTTTCAGAAAAACAGGGAGTTCTAGGTTTAGTGAGTATCTGCGGGAAATAAGGTGGAAGAGTGACAGAGTAGGATTCCATATATCTTCCTGTACCCACTGCATATCTGCCCATGGGGCACACACATCTGTTTAAACATGTGTTTTAGCATACACACACACACACACACACACACACACACAGAGAGAGAGAGAGAGAGACAAATAATTGAGCTCATGCAAATTTTAAACAAATCATTAAAAATTCTCATGTATTTGTTCTTTTTCTATCTGTGTTTATTGTTGTTTTATATAGCTGACTTTAGTTTTCATAAATCCTGAGCTAATTCTCCCATTTCCTCTCTCCTGAGGAATTCATCATTGTATATTTTTTTCATCACCTGAACAGCACATTTACTTCTTCACTGGAATCTAAGGACCTACTAAAATTCACCACTTTTACAACAGAATTTGCAGATGCTTGCTTGCTCTGTAGAACTCTCAGATCATATTTGTGTGTCTACAAACCACTGTGTTTTAAAATACCATTTCTCATATGTATGTGGTATTCTTTCTCTCTTTTTTTTTTTGTCTCAAAACAAACAACACCACAGTAGAACTTTAACATGACTTAAGAGCAAATGGACCTTGACCACATTAAATGCAGGTGGAACCTTGCCATTACATTTTATTTACAAATCCCTGAAACAGACCCATGAAACTGGTATATGGCTATAAGACTTCAGACAGAAAAACAAAGCTGAAATGAAAGGGCACAGAAGTAGATATACAAGGGTACTGACGTTTTTGTAGATTGAAGAGACATGTAGGAACTGGCCTGCCTATGTGAGAGTTAGGGAACCAGTCTGGAAGTGACATTTTCCTTGTGAAACAACTTCATTGTGTTCCTCAGTTGACAGAGTAGCTCTGAGGGACATGTAAGCTGTTGTATACCTTCCAGAAGGCCACTCTTTCTGTGTTCCCTCTCTTCTGAATGAACACAGGAGGACCCCTCAGTGCTGGGATGATATGTGACTTAGAATGATTGAAAAGACAAACTGGAAATGGCAGTGATGTGGTGTGGAGTCTTCAGTAACCAGGGCATTGAACTTCAACTGCCCGATCAATTTCCAGTTTATGGAATGGCAAGGGTTGTTTGGAGAGCTATCCAGACTTTATGGAGTAAAGTAGACTTTAATAAAGATGATCTCATTAGCCTTATGTATTGCATGAATTATTGTAGAATTAGGGTAATCTCAACATACCAACCAATTGTCAGTTTAAAAATAATCAGGCAAATGTTGAGACTTCTTGGAAAGATTTTAGCCACTCTTCAAATGGGAATGATGATGTCCGATTCTGGATCTACAATACACATGGTAAAGGAAGCAAGTGTGCTTGGAGACTATATGTCCATGTGTACCTATAGTTTATATGTACAAATCTTAACACCAAAAGTAATAGTGTGAGAAAGAGGGCTTTCCTGACATGATCATAAATCAAACCAATTTCTTTTCTCTCTCCTACCATGTGAGGACACAGCAAGGAGACACCCAATATGAACTGGAGAGTGAGCTTTCATTGGACATTGGATCTTTCAGTGGACATTGGATCCTCCACTGCCATATCACCTTCCAAGAGTGTAAGAAAAAAAAAATCATTGTTTCAACCACCCAATCTTCTGCTCCAACAGTCTGCGTATAACCGGGACAGTGCAGTACTGATTCTGCGGGCAGCCTTCTGACTTCTAATCTACAAAAGACAAGGAAAGCATATATGGATCACCTGCCTCTTGATACAGTGGAGTCACTGTTAAACAACTGATCCTTGAAGGTATATCATGCCTCGTTTTTAGCTAAGGGCTGCTTTTTTGTCACTTTGTGTGAGGTTTCCATTGATTGCAATAAAAAATGGGCTACAATAAAGGCTGTAACTCTAGATGCTTCCTCCCTTTATAGGAAAAGCATTTCTATGGAGAGACATGTTTGTTGAGCCATTCCACTGATCTTGGAATTGGGATCATTATTAATTCCAAATCTTTTATTGACCAATATAACAAAAATTAATTTATCAAGTACCAATGTATATGTGTATGATATTTAAATAGTTACCTGAGATCTGCGGGTCTTAGTATAGTTTCAAGAAACTAAGTCCTCTTTCAAAGATTCTTATTTTAAACCTACTAGAAATTGTAATGTAAAACCTACTAGAACTAACATTTTTCCCCTTTAGGCTAGTACTCCTCCTGAATCTTCAGTCTTCTCTCTTTTCAGTTCTGTTGTATCAGGTTATTCTAGAATTAAGAAATTTTCTTAGTGAATGGGTTTGTTAATGTGTTTTGAAATAATTTATTTAGCCCTGATCATTTTACAGCTAAAACACAGTAACGTGGAATAGGACATTATCCACTTTCTGAGAAAGAAATGATTGAGTAGGAAGCCACAGATCTTTGCAAAAGTAACAAGGGGGGGAGTATGACCTGAAGCTCCACTTACAGAAACAGGTTTCAGTTCTTTATTTTATTTGTTTAATTGTTGTATGATCTTAATATTACTGTGTTGACTCTGATGATTAAACAGCTTTGTGGATGACTTCTCAACTCAGTAACATTACACATCCAACGTTCTATCCTCTTTGGTCCTCATCAGAAATGATGATTAGGAGAAACATTTTGAAAATATTTACCTAAATTGCTTCATTTTCTATTCCTAATTCTATGGCGTGTTTCAGGATTTTCATGCAAAGTCTTTTTTTTTTTTTTTTTTTTTGGAAGCTACGTTTGGTAATGCACATCTTATTTATTTATTTATTTATATTTAGAGACAGAGAGAGAGAGTATGGGCACACCAGGGCCAAAGAGTATGGCCACTCCAGGGGCTCTCGCCACTGCAAATGCCACCATGTGCATCTGGCTTACGTGGGACCTGGAGAATTGAACCTGGGTCCTTAGGCTTCATAGGCATGCACCTTAACTACCAAGCCATCCCTCCAGCAAAGTCTATTTTATTATCTTAAATTTATGGTCATTGTAACAAGCAACTTAAAATGTAACACGCTACGTCCTGAGCAGAATTCAGTTGCACACATTTGTGCCTGTGACCCCCTCTGAAGGGCAGGGCTGTGCATGGAAAGGAGGGCAGCTATGCACGACTTGAGATTTCAGCTTCCCCAAGCCCATCACTACTGTCATTGTTGATTTGTGAGTCACTTCTGGACACTTTTTTGCATTGAAATCAGTATGCCTTTACTTATTAGGAAGCAACTGGAACATTTTGTTTTGGAGAAAGAGCACTGGAAACAAAAATGCCAGCCCAGAAAGAAATGAATTAACTGCAGGAGTGCAAAGACTCACTGGATTTGCCGCAACCCATTAAGCCTTCGTAGCCGTCTATTATTGGGACTTAGAACATTAAGCTACTCAGCACTTACAAATATGACAAACAGCATTATGTTATTATACGCAAATGCAATTTGTTTATAAATGCCACATCATTAGGCTGACTGGACACAATATTGCAATAAATGCATTTTATATTTTGCCATCATGTGGATGACATATTTTGATGAACATTCACATACATGCAGAAATATCTTAGTTTGAAAATGTCAGTGATTTTAAATATCATAAAATGTTAGTTAATATTGCTCTTTCCTGCCCTTATTAAAATTTACCCCTCCTGCAGGTCACTTTTCCTTGAAAAGGGGAAAATGCATACTTTTTAGAGAATGTTTAGCTTGGTAGTAAGTAACATATTTATATACTTTTACTAAGGAAACATACTCTATCTCAAAGTTGATTTATGCAGACTATAAAAGGAAGCTATTGTAAAATTTGTTTTGTTTTCCACAATTATATAAATTCAATGAGTTCATCTTCTAAAGAGTGAAGTTAAAAACAATATGGAAAGTTCTAAATATTTTCCTCAATCTTTAATATTAACTGTAAAATAATAAATATTGATTGTTCCTGATAATATGAACATAAGTGAACTAAACTGATAATCACAAAGTATAGTCTTGAGGTAAGATTTGAAATTGACCACAAATTGAGTCAACTTCTGGGCTCCGTCCACATGTTTGTGTGTATAGTTTAACTGTTTCCTAAGAGATTTCAGAGGAATAAAGTAATACTCTTAGTACATTACAGTTGTCAACAAGTTATTACTGTAACTACAGTAATAGATATTCCAGCTGGTCATGAGGTGAGAAAGACAGTGAAAACAAGTAGTTTGTCATTCAGGGTTTAGACTTAATTTATGATTTCTCATCTCACACTCAGCTAACTATCCTCTCTTTTGTGGCTTATTTTTCTGCAATCCTGTAGTTATTTTATTGAGAAGTCTTTTCAAGGGGGATTTAGACATAGTTATTACTCTAAGTATGTTTTCTCAAGTACAGGAATATTAAATTATTTCTGTCATACTCATGGTATGCTGCTAGACACTTAAAATCAAACATGTCTCTCTCCTCTTGTTGAATGCAGGATTGATCTAAAAAATAAAATATACTTTAAAAAATGAATGTAAAGCACTTTGAACATGTAAAGAGCTTGGTCTGAATCACTGTCCTAACATGCAAACAGATGAATAAAATTCCCCAAGTCAAATTTTTCTTAAGTCTGTCACAGAAGTGAAATTGCAAGGCAAATTATGGGATCTTGAGAAAGAGATGGAACATTGGTCCTTAGGTTTCACAGGCAAGTGCCTTAAAGGCTAAGCCGTCTCTCTAGCTAGCATTTTGTTTTTCTTAATGAACCCTGCCTTTAAGGCAAACATTTTTCCTTCTAGCCCAGCCCATGGTGATTTTATCAATCTCCCTGACCCAGAGCATGAAGGATGTTCAATCCAGCAATTCTAGTCTTCCACACAGAACATGGAAATAAACATTGTCATCAGACTTGTCCCCAGCTCCTCCTTGTACAGGTTGGTGGGTGTGCCTGCAGATCCTATGGAAGTCTATAGATTAATGCACAGGACCTGCAAAATTCTCAGACCTGACGGCAACACTATAAATTACTTCCCATGTGCAAAACTTATCACTTTACTAAGAGTTTATCTATATCAGCTCCATTTACAAACTCTCATCCAAGCCAGGCAAGTATGACTGGAATGTTAGACCAGGGATTTTAGAATGAACAAAAGATAAAAAAAATAAAAAATAAAAAAAAAACTATGGTCAATATGTTAGTTATCTACTGTAAAAATTGGACAATGTGCAAGAGATGAATATATGGGAAATATAAGCAGGAATGTAAAAACTTGAAGAAGCAAAAAAAAAAAAATGAGAAAGAACACTAGCACAGTGACAAAGGTGTTGAGTTGGATGTGGCAGCACACACCCATAATCCCAGGCCGAGGCAGGAGGTTTGCCTTGAGTTCCAGGGCAACCAGAGACAACATAGAGAATTCCAGGTCCACCTGGTCTAGAGTGAGCCCCTGCCTGGGGGAAAAAAAAAATGTTGAAGGCTCTGTAGATCTGACATGGTTGAGAAAGACTTGAACCAAAAGAGAAGTGGTTAGAATAGAATACCAATAAATCAGAATTTCTCAAAATTAATATTATATACTGAGTAGCAATTTCAGAATGCTTAAGGAACCTAAAAGTGATAAAACTAATAAAAAGATATCTAGGCATATTGCTCAAACTTCAAAAAATTAAAATTAAAGAAAACTATCAAGTCAAGTAATACCAAAAATAAAAAAAAAAAACATAAAAGATCAAAGCTGAGAATTACAAATGACTTTTCATAAGTCACATAAATAAGAATAGGATAAAACTTATGCCCACTCTCTTTCTAGAAGCATTCTGTATGTGGTAAATTGTTCTTAAAAAGTGAAAGAGTAAATCAGGCATGGTGGTATACTCTTATAACTCTAGCACTGGGGAGGCTTAGGCAAAATGATGTTAAATTTGAGGCCATGCTGGGATACATAGTGAGATTATGACAACAAATAAATAAATTAATGCATAAATATGTAAGTATAAAAAGAAAATGTGAGAGAGAAATAAATATTCTCTTAGAAAAGTAATTGACAGAATTTGTTACAAGCAAGTAAGAAGTGTTAAAAGACATGTTTTTTTTAGATAGTAAGATAATTATATAGATAAAGTCAGATGCAAATAATAAAGTTAAAAGCATTGAGACAAAATTGAAGATAAATAAAACACTTGAATAATCTAACAGATTTTCTTCAGAATATTAAGGTAATGACATATTCCATTGTTTTCTGTATATGCAGACACATTATTACGAATAAGATGAATGATAGAAATAATAGAAGAGTTGATATGGAATGATTAGGAATATTTTCTTCATAAAAGTTAGTTGTATAACATGTGAAGAAATACAATGCTGTTTGAAAGTAAGCTTGGAACAGTTGTAATCATACTTTGCAAACCTGAGGGTAATTAGTAAAAAAGTAAAATTAAAGATATCTACAATTGTATTATGTTACGAAAGTATATATATGGCATAATATTAAAACATAAGGCCCAAAAGAGGGGAAAACAGAAACAAAATACAGGGCAATAAAATAAAAAGTAATAAATACAGTAGCTGTTAGGTATATCTATGCCTTTACAAAACACTCATTTATATATTATCTATGAATAATTTATTTTATGGATACAGATTCATATGTATGAAAAGAAAATGAGTTCAGAAAGATATGGCAACATTATAAAATGGACATAAAAAATCCATATTAATTTCAAACATATAAGGTACCAGAAAAAGATAATTATGTGATAAAAAGTAATACTGAACCATAATAAAATGATGAATTCTCCAAGGAAATATAATATTCCCTATTGTCTACATGCCTTATCTTTATTATGTATGTAAATCTTGTCAAAAAAAAAACAGTTATGGCATTTCTTCTAGTTTGACCCTATCCAATCTTTCATAAATGCTTCCTAAGTGTAGGCTTCACACAGAGTACTTTTGTGAGATGATTGGCACGAAGTAATGTACCATTCTCATAACATCTTGGCTCTTGTTGTACTCGCTTTCTAATGAGGAACAATAAGAAGTAATCACACAATGATTTAGCTGGGTAGGGGTTGATTAATGTCACGCTGGAAGGAAAGTTTCATAAGGAAGATTGACAAATGGAAGAGGCAACTGTGACAGACTCTTGGAGTTGCACTTCCTCAGTGGATTCTTTTTGTTGTTGGTTTTGTTTTTCTTGAAAGATGGTTTCACTCTAGAACAGACGGACCTGAAACTCACTTGTAGCTCAGGCTGGCTTGGAACCTGTAGCAGTAATCTTACCTCCTCCTGAGGGCTAGGGTTACAGGTGTGAGCCAGGATTCATGACTCATGATGGAATTAAGGAGCAAAATTAGAAGTGGCAGCTCACTTACGAAGCTGATGCCACAGTCTTGGTGATGCAAGAATTTGAAGTGCAGGAAGCAATTAGATTCCATACAAATTCAGGACATGTTGAGGCCTGTGGAAAACAAGTTTTGGATCACTGTCCAAGCAAACAAGGAATTGAAAATGTGGACTCAGAGAAGGGCAAATTATGAATCATGAGATTTATTTCACATAAGAGTTAGGACTCAAAGGGAAGGCAAGCAGGAACCCGAGCCAAAATAAATCCTCCCTAAAGAGGGGGGAGACAGAGAAAATCACCCCCACATAGACAAAGGTCTGGGTACACACATGGAAAGCAAAGCATGAAGGCACCCTAAGTCAGGGAGGAAAGCACCCAGATAAAAAGAAATCCTCCCTCTTCCCAGACAGGCAGGGGAGGGGGAGATGACTAAATCATCCAATTCCCATTGGAAAATAACCAAGTGCTTACCAAGTGTGATCAAGAAGAAAGGTCTAAGAGAGTTTGGTGGGTGGGTGGGGGGATAGAAAAATAGAGAAAGAGGGCTGGAGAGATGGCTTAGCGGTGAAGCGCTTGCCTGTGAAGCCTGAGGACCCCGGTTCGAGGCTCGACTCCCCAGGACCCACGTTAGCCAGATGCACAAGGGGGCGCATGAGTCTGGAGTTCATTTGCAGTGGCTGGAAGCCTTGGCGCGCCCATTCTCTCCCTCTCTCTATCTGCCTCTTTCTCTCTCTGTCTGTCGCTCTCAAATAAATAAATAAATAAATGAATAAAAATAACAACAAAAAGATAATGGGGTATATATAAAAAAAAAGAAAAATAGAGAAAGAGAGAGAGAGAGAGAATGAGAAAGAGAGGAGAGATTTATGTGGATCAACCATGCAACTAGTATGAGCCTCCCATCAGATTTAGGTGTATAAGGACGATACCTTGCCTCAAGAGGTTGACTCAGAAAATAACAGCTCACATGTGAGCTAAGCATCAAGAAGTCATCACTTTCAGCCATCTTGGATGAGACTGGATCAGATGCGAGTTCTAGCCTTGCCAGTGCAGGCAAGCTAGTATCTTGTTTGGCATCTGTGCCTGGAAGAACACCTACACAAAGGCTCCGTAGTTTCTAGTCTGTATGTTGAGAGAAAGTGGTGAATGCAATCATTATGTCAGGCATGCAGGTTGTGCAAAGCAGTTTGAATCTAGTTACATTGCTGGGTAATGGTGATGATATTGAGTATTGCAGGAAGAGCAAATTGAAGGATAACCCTAAGAATTGTTGATTGAACAACCATAAAATGTTTGTTATTGGCAGAAATACAAAAAATGTGAGTTTTATTTTTATCAAATACAATTTAGACTTAAATGTTATTTTAAGAATTCTAGTAGACAGATAGATGATAGATACTAGATGACTGATAGATAGATACATAGATAACAGATATCCTTCAGTGGGTATATGCTACATTGTAATAATTTCAGCAAATGTTCTCTGATGATTCGTAAATGAATGAAACTGATTTAGTGTATGTTAACAACAAAGGAATACATAAGTACACAAGACTGAAGCATGAACCACACATTTAAAACTATTGAGACTGAACTACATACAGTTGAGAAGGAATTGAGGAATATCTTAGTGAGGTCTAAGACTTTTCCCATTGCAGTAGGTTGGAAAGAAGAGCATGGGGGAAACCAGGGTCTGGTGAAACCTCTTGCAGTCCATTTCTGCAGCCCCTCCTCCTGAAGATCCTACTTCTTCTCAAACTAGCACCAGTAACTGGGTTGAAGAAGTCAAAGCTTGATTTTAAAGGGACCTTAGAAATTTAAATCATAATAGCAAACCAGTACTTTGGAAAGCTACACTTCAACATATAGCCGAACTATACTTTTGAAAGTAAATATGGTTATTAGTTTGAAGGGACTTCTTAAAAAATGTGAGATTTTGTGAAATGTTTGCATTTAGGAAATTGAGTATAGAGAAACATTTTCAGGATACTGGAGATGATAAGCTAGATGATCCAGCATTCAATTAGAAGACTAAGTCAGAGAATAAAATAATCAAAAAGTAGCATGAATGTAGAAGGCTGAATATGGGAGTGTAAGGGACGAAGGTATGCTAGAAGGAATAAGCAGGGTCACTTTAGGTTTAACATGTTTCTTTCTGAATAAAAGATAGTTCAAAGTCATTACAAAGGAGCGAAGAGGGGAGGAAACATCTGGAGTGGTTTATGTCATTTGAGCTACGTCACTGTCCTGGGTCCTTTTATATGTAGCTTGTTTCTGAATACACAGTTGATACTGTCTGTAACATGAAAAAAGCCTACATAGTTATATTTATTTTTTCAGCAAAGTACAATATGAAATTTATTTAACTAATTTTCTCAATTGTCCAAATTATTTATAGCTTGTCATTTTAATTTTTTTATTAGATCAACATGATTCAAGACCTCATTTGTTCTAATTGCATTGAGACATCTTGAGAGATTTGATAGTCTCTGATGCAGGTGGTGTGCACCTTCAATTTTATTTGATATGCTCATAAATACCAACATAACTTTCCTCATTGCTAACTGGAAAATCGGAGCACAATGGAATTCAGAAGATATTGTGTATTTTTTGCCAAATATAAGAATATTAAATCTCTGCATTTTTCTCTGCTCATCAACACAATGCAATATAGCTATGTAGAAATAAATCCTTTAATCTACTGTGAGTGACTTTTGAATAAATGAATTTAAGCAAGTGGATGTGTATTAGAAACCTTTGCCAATTTAGTATTGAAAATTCTTTCTTAGTTTTCATTGTTGTTTAATTGTTTTGCTTATATTTTTTTAGGTCATTGTTGCTCTTTACCTGGGTTACAGCCAAAGGCACAAAACAGTCCACCAGGAAGCAGGGCTGAGGTCAGACTGTCTGGTTTCTGTCCTCAGCTTATCTGACATATTCCTTTAATAATATTTAATCCCTTTTCCAGGCCTAGGAAGCACTTGGAAAATGAGATGAGTGCACTGCATTATTTCAACCTGATTCCAGTTGGCAGCCCTCCTGTGTCATCTTAACTAGGGAAGTGCTTAGCTTCATAATTCTCAACAGTGTCACTAGGAAGCGCACCCTTTTCTTTACTCCCTGCTTGACAGACAGGGGTCAATAGGCAGCGAGGCATGTACGGAGAGTTAATAAACTAGGAAGACCTTAACACAACTCCCATTCTGTCCGGTGCTGCATGGGCTTTCATGCATTCTGTGAAGAGGTAAACGTAACCAAGGAGCACTGGAGAAGTTAATGGTGGCCCTGTCATGTAGAAGTCTCAAGGGAATCTCTTCTCCATCAGTCACGAACTAGGCTTCCTAACCCATACAGAGATAGACAGTCTGGCTTAATAAGACAACACAAGAAGAGGACATTGTCAGTGCATAGTACTACCAAGTGCCTGGGGTTGCGGGGAGGACCCGGTAGGAATGAGCCCTTGCTATGCAAGCGTGATGCCCTGAAGGGGACTGGTTCACCCTGGGTTCAATCACCGGTGCCCAGTAAAGAAATGGGTGTGGCCACACATGCCTGTGACCCCAGCGCTGCCCAGAGTTCAGACTGGAGAATCTCTGGGACTTGCTGGTCAGAAAATGGCAGCTCCATGTGAAGTCAGGGTCTGTCTCAAGGAAGCAGAAAATGAGGATTGCACGTCAGCACACACATGCAAAAATAGACGTGTGATTGAAACTATCTAGAGTAAAGAGGAGAAAAATCAGCAGTTTCTCTTGGTCCCATTCCATACCTTGTTTTCTTCTTTCTTACCATTGTGAGATGGCAGTAGTCTTCATTTTATGTTGACCTAAGAGCTGTGACGAAATAGAGTCTTCAACTTTCCTGAGAGGCAGATCATTTGCTTAGAATCATGACCACATTAAACATTAAGAATCATTGGAATTACTTTGTTTTTATTCATTTTTATTCAGGGATATAAATGCATGATAGAAAGATCATCTGTAGATCATATTTGTTCTCTTAAATAGGTGGAAATTTTTTCTCATCTCTCCTCTTTAATTCATGCCATTTATCTCATCTCTCATCTCATCTTACAATCTTTAATTCAGAGACACTGATCTGCCTTTCAGAGCAATCTTCAAAAACATAGACCAAACTTAAAATGTATTTAAAAAATCTGATGATAGTAAAAAAGACATATGAGACTAGTAAACAGAAACAGTTATGAACATACAACAATTTCAAGCAAGATCATATCTAAAAATCATGATTACTTTTAAAAATAAAGTTATTAATTACATTATTTAACATAAAACATTTTAAATTAAATATCTATGTGTTTGTGGGAGAACTCTGCCATTATCCTAAAGAGTAAAGAGCAAAATATGTTCTATGAAAATTGAATAAAAAGAGAAAGTCATGATACTAAACAAAAAAATTTCTGAAAACATAAATAATTATAAGGACTAATTAAGTCACTAATAAGTCACCAAAGGTCTGAGTTCTCAAATTAAAAGAAAATAATGGTATTCAATTTTGAATAACTTGTCTTTATTTTTTCTGCCTTCAATTTAAGACACATAAAAATATTTCGTATGTAATTTCCAAATTTAGATTTCTAAAACAGTTTCCTAAAGAACCTTAAAAATCACTTTTTTTTTGGTACTATTTATTTCAGGAAGAAATTACTTGATCAAACTTTCACAATAAACCTTACTCCAACACCACTCTTTTAACATTCTCCATGATCAGAAGGTAGCAACAACACTGACTTAAGAATACAATTTGGGGGCTGGGGAGATGGCTTAGTGGTTAAGCGCTTGCCTGTGAAGCCTAAGGACCCCGGTTCGAGGCTCAATTCCCCAGGACCCACGTTGGCCAGATGCACAAGGGGGCGCACACATCTGGAGTTCGTTTACAGAGGCTGGAAGCTCTGGCGTGCCCATTTTCTCTCTCTCTCTCTCTCTCTGCCTCCTTCTCTCTGTCTCTCTCAAATAAATAAATAAACCTAAAAAAAATTAAAAAAAAAGAATACAATTTAAGCACTATACATTTCAGCAATTTTCCTTGCTCAGAAAAACATAAGACTGGTTATACAGAAATCAGTGTGCCCTGGACTTGTTTGGGTAACTAAAGCATCCAACCACGTGAACATTTTGATTAACTGTCAGATTGTTTTACAGAGGGTAACCCTTATTCTTGTACTTATTGATATTTGTGGGGATTTCAACTCTCTGGTAAATAATTTATTTTGCTTGACATGAAAAAATTTATAGTTTTCAATAATTCTTCTTAGGACTTCCAATTTCACAGTCGCTCGCAGTAAGCAGCTGGTAGTAGCCGTGTCCTCCACATTTTTGCATTCACAGTTTATGAACGATAAAGAATGATATTCCAGAGCAAAATGTTCCCAAGTACAGATGTCTGAGTCAGCACATATTGAATTGGTCACATGAATTGTACCGTAACAATTTTAAATAAATTCTTTGTAAAAATATCTCATTTAGAAAAGAAATGTGATATATGACCTCTACACATCTAAGGCTTCTATTAAGTGGCTGTAAGAGCCCACAGTGGAAGAAGTGATATGAGGAAGAAGAGTGCAAAAAGTAGCAGTGATAAGGTTTATTACATATCAGCAAAGCAAACAAGACCCCAAATGTGAATAATTAAGTGTGATGTTCAAAACTTATCAATTGTTTATAGGAAAGTGTGCAAAGCCTTAACTTAGAGAGGGTCTATTCTTATAAACAATCGTCTCTGGCAACTGGCCTGAGATTCAAGTCCAGAACGTACTCCTCTGGGTATAGTCCTCTGTTAGTGCCTCGGCGTGGGCGTGGTATAATGATTCACTTAACTCACCCCCAAACCTCCGACTCTCTCATTCTCTATTTCTCTCTCACACACACATGCACACACGCACTTGAAATGGGTGATTTTTCATCTACAGATTCCTTAGTTTAAATCGCTATTAAAACGTGTTTTCCATAGAGCAAACATAGAGAAGAAATATTTTGCTATGAATAGAAACAAAACAAACTTACATATGTGCTCATGTGAAATAAAACCACAAAGGAGTTCAAGCTCTGATCAGAGAGACAAAAAACAAGAGAGAAAAATAAAGTCTAATTTGTTCTCACTTTGGTAGCACAAATACTAAAATTGGAACCATACAGAGAAAATTAGTATAGCCCCTGTGCAAGGATGACATGCAAATTCGTGAATCATTCCATATTTTTAAATAAAATAAAGTAATTAATTAAAAAAATAAAGTCCAATTCATGTGAAAACCTCTAAACAATATAAGAAGAGAATTAAAGGGCTGGAGCAATGGCTCAGTGTTTAAGGTGCTTGCCTGCAAAGCCAAAAGACCCAGGTTTGATTCCCCAGAACCCATGTAAGTCAGATGCATAAGGTGATGCATGCTTCTGGAACGTGTTTCCAGTGCCTGGAGCCCCTGGTGTACCTGTTTTCGCTGTCTCACTCTCTCTGCCTCTTTATCTCTCTCAAATAAGTAAATAAAAATAAAACATTCCAAAAAGAGAATTTAAAAGACTTAACAAACAAAAAAGTCAAACCAAAAAATACAAGATTTAGAAAAATGAATACATGAAACTACGTGAAAATTAATAAATTAAATAAAATGATTAAAGGAAATCAAGTAAAAATTAAATATATTGGTTTAAAATTATCAACAAAAAAGGGAAATGTATCTCATAAATTGGGATTGCAAAACAAAGACCATAAGCAATAAAAACTAATATTTAATAAATAATTCAAGTTAATATTATTTCTATAAATAAATTTTGAATTTATTTCCTATAAATACATACTAAAGGCCAGGGGGAAATTGTGCCTCTTTTAATAAATAAACATTAGCTGTCCAAAATTTTCCCCCCAAAAGCAAGGTAAGGTAAATGGCAATGATCCTCACTGGAAGAATGGAGTCCTAAGCATCAGGTAGTTGGCATTCCATCACAGAATATGCACAGGAAATGGTCCAACTGATTGATGTACATGGGAAGGGCAAGTGAGGAGACATGGGGGGCAGAGGTCACATCCGACCAGAGGACTATCAGAACAGCCACCACATCCGTCACTGCAGACTTAACTGTCCAAATTCAAAACACTACTGGATGTTGAGGAAAGACAAGAGGTGAAAGAGCAGTGACATTCTCATTTTTTGCAGTAATGTTTATACAGAATTAATAAATATAGGAGTGATAAACCTTACTTGCATATGAATATTCAATACTACAAAATGGATACTATTTCAACTATCAGAACCATACATATAAGAAACAGGAAAGAAGGTGGACTTTTATAACACTATTATTTATAAAACACATGTTATTCAAAACCAAAAGAAAATATATGAATTTAAAATGTGTGTGAGGCTGGATAATGGCATAGTTGTTAAGATGCTTGCCTGTGAATCTTAGGGACACAATTCGATTTATCAGTACACACATAAGCCAGATGGACAAAGTGACATATGCATCTGGAGTTCATTTGCAATGGCTAGGAGCCCTGGTGTGCTCATTCTCTCTATCTGCCTCTTTCCCTCTTTCTCTCCTCTCCCTCCCTCCCACTCTGGCTCTCAAGTAAATAAATAAATATATATATATATATATATATATATATATATATTTTTTTAAATACCTGTAGACTTAAACTCTATTTACAATAATATGCCAAAAAACAAACAAAATACAACTCTGCTTTTTGTACAAAAATATCTATAATTAAAACAAATGTGAAAAGGAAAGTCTTAAAGATAAAACCAAAATATATTCCATAAAAATAAAAGCCACTGATCTCTTTTTCAGATAGATGTAGATCCTAAGGAGAGAGCCACCCCATTACACCTCAAAAGGGCCCAGGATGAAACTAAGAAAAATTGGTGAAACAAGCAAGGGGGCTATTTTCCTGATGAACGGATACCAGCACAAGGGGGAAGGAGATCAGCACAGAGAAAAATCAACTCCGACCAAATCAGAGAGCCAGAGCCTCAGAGGCCCCCAACACCTCATCACTGAAGCAGACCAAAACTGAACCCAACATGGCTCAGGGAAATTTTGTGGAAGAGGAGGCGGAAAGAATGTCAGAGCCACACGTTGGGTCATGATATGCAGAGACATTTATCTTACTCATAACCGTGGGCTAACTCCGCAATGCATGACCCGTATACCTCAACAAGGAGGGGACAAGGGGAGTGGGTAGGTCATGGATGAGCCTAATAATGGTACCAAACTGACTGTATTTGCTGAATACAAAACTTACTAATAAAGAAAAAAAATAATAAATAAATAAATAAATAAATGCCACTGAAAATTCATTGAATAAACAAATAGACACTGCATAAAGCCAGTTTAAATTATAAGATTTAATAAAAGGAGCTGTGAATATCATTTGTGAGTTATCCTAGCAACAATAATCATTAAAATACAAATTTCGGGCTGGAGAGATGGCTTAGTGGTTAAGTGCTTGCCTGCGAAGCCTAAGGACCCAGGTTCGAGGCTCGATTCCCCAGGACCCACGTTAGCCAGATGCACAAGGGGGTACATGCATCTGGAATTCGTTTGCAGTGGCCAGAGGCACTTGATGCGCCCATTCTCTCTCTCTCTCTCTCTGTCTCTTTCTCTCTCTGTCACTGTCAAATATATAAAAATAAACAAAAAAAAACTAAAATTAAATAAAAAATAAAAAATAAAAAAAAATATAAATTTCATGAGATATAATTAGAAATATAAAATAAAGCTGGGCGTGGTGGTGCACGCCTTTAATCCCAGCACTCGGGAGGCAGAAGTAGGAGGATCGCCATGAGTTCGAGGCCACCCTGAGACTCCATAGTGAATTCCAGGTTAGCCTGAGCTAGAGTGAGACCCTACCTCGAAAAACCAAAAAAAAAAAAAAAAAAAAGAAATATAAAATAACAATAGATGAATTTGTCCATTTTAGGTTACCACTCATTTAGTGGTAAAATAATCAAACAAACCCTAAGATAATGTGAGTTTTAAATGACATTAATAAGTTCAAAATAATTTTTCTTCTTATAAAATATGTATTGTGTTTATCTATCTACCATATGCCAAGGTTAGACATAGATAGATCCTAAAATGTACATTACTAATTCTGCTTATCAGTTTCCTTAATAACTATATCCTTTCTATCTTTATTTCATCACATAGTTTTCACTTTCAATGTTTCTACTTGAATCCAAGTCCTTTAAATCCTTCTTCCCTATTCATACCTAATTGAGTTCTATTCGTGCTTTGGCTGTAAATTTCCAGAGATCCCTGCAACTTAATGATGTAGAGGAGTAGGCATGCCAGAATGATCTTGCCAATCTGTAATTCATTTATGGTGTTTTCCTGCAATAATATTTGAGGCTCCTTATTTCTAACTAAATTATGCATAGAGTCTCCATATGCCTTAGAAGTCTCCTTAGAGTTCATGCCAATACCCTCTTTTCAGCTTGATCCTATAATACTTGTATCTAGTTTATCCTCATTCTAATCCACTGTTTCTGAATTTCCACCCATTCTCTGGACTTCTTCTTTCCCCTCAATTTGCATTTACCTTGAATTCTCTCTCTCTTTTTTTTTTTTCTGTCTCCTGAGTACAAAAATGAAAACGTGACATTTCTTGAGAACATTTAAAGAGCATTGTTGTTCGTACTTCAATTCCAACCCTCAATCCTCTGCACTGTCTCTCAGATCCTGTGCTAAGGATTTCATTGACTCTCTGCTTCTACTTCTCTATTTGTATTTGTAGTGTATAATAATTTATTAGACTAAGGAAATATTGCTTACACCATAGGAGACCAAATGCTGTACCTTGGCATAGGCTGGGGATGAGGTAAGCATAATGGAGGAATATACCTAATTTGGGGAGATTTAGGATTTCACATTAACATTCATGGGTAGTAGATTATATCTGATAACTCTTCTAGTATCAATCACTCTCCTTCTTCCCTTCAATTCTCCGCTTCTAACATGCATTCTTTATGATGACAGCTATTGTGAGCCTACTTTTTCTTACCTCTTTCTGACTTGACAATTCATTTTAACTAACATTAAAATCACCAATGATTGTATAATAAAGCCTGTTTCCAGCACAGAAGACACTAGCCATGCAGTCCTTGAAAAACTTACAGAAAATACAAATACTAATTTTAAAATGTTGATACAAAGTAGTTACACATTTCTGACTAACAGCAGTCTTACTTAATGTGACTTTTATACCTTATTTCGCAAAACCAGAACAGCATGGGCACTGACTCCCCACCTACACAAACACATCAATCCCCTAGTTGGGGGACAGAGGGCAGAAGTGCACAGATTGGGCCAGCTCCTAATGCTCTACCCCACCCCGAGCAGCAGAGCTGTCTGAGGAATGAGAGCACTCAGAGTTGCTAGTAGAAAACCCCCAGCTATGGGATCTAGGCCCACCTGGGCTCCACCCCTGAGCAGAACTCATGATCAATATTCTATAGCTGACCTTCTCCCAACTTCAGCTAAGAACAAACATAGAATATAGATCATAGAAAAAATACCTTCTTTTATTATTTGTCTTGTTTATTTTTAAAAATGTTTCTTTTCTTTTCTTGGGTTGTTATAGGTTCATTCACTGGTAGGTTGGCTAATGGGATTTTGCGTAGGTGTTACATATATTTTCATTATCTTTGTTAAATTTTTTGCATGGATTATGTTTCAGATATTTGCTATTAATTTTGCTTCTTATAAATTTTCTGTAACCTCTCAGTGTCAGATTATTTTCTTCCCATTTGGTTATTCCTTATAATTAATTGCATTTTTCTACATGCACATTGTTAACACATTAGGTTTTAAACAACACTTCACCGGATTCCACCTCAATGACCATCTTTACTTATCCAAGCCTTACAACCATCTCTCTACATTTATTCTATAGCACTGTTGGTACTACCTCTCACTCCTGCAGCCCGTGGGTGTATGCTAACCCTTTTTTCCTTCTCCCTTCCCACACTCAAAGACTGGCACCCTGTTCTAAAATCTTTGAACCAACCTCCAAGTAATCCAGTGTTATTGCTGCTGAAGTAGAATGGAATCACTGGTGTGATACAGCATATTGTTCTGCAGCTGAGAAAAACCAGGAGCACTGATGGGTAAATGGGGAGTAGACTTGAGACTCCATCTGGATATCTGTAAGTAATGCAAGCACCACTGAAGCAGCCTTCATAAAACTGCACAGATAAGGAGAAAAACAACCAACTAGAGGTGGGATAACGGAAGCTAGTCCTGAAAGACACATCCACCCTAAGAAATAAGAAAACTTAACCAAGGATGGAACACCAATCCAACACATTAGTTTCCCAGCCTCCTAACTACCCTGTAAAGGAACCACAACCATTGAGATGGGTAAACAAAGGCAATGGCAGAAAAGCAATTCTGAATTCTCCTTTCTAAAAGAATCAGTGATCATATAGAAGGTTCAAATAAACAAATGAATTAACAAGGTAATCTCAAGACCTAGGGCAAGACAGACTCCAATATGAATGAAAGTGTTCAAAAACCTTGAAGATAAGTCCTAAACATGAAGGAGAAATTCAGCAAAACCAAATAGCAATTCTGGAAATGGAAGAAATAATCAATCAAATAAAAATCAGAATAGAAGGCTGGAGATATGGCTTAGCAATTAAGGTGCTTACCTGCAAAACCAAAGGACACAGGTTCAATTACCCAGGACCCACATAAACCAGATGCACACAGTGGTGCATGTTTATGGAGTTTGTTTGCAGTAGTGAGAAGCCTTGGTGCACCCATCACCCCCCTCACTGTCTCCCTGCCTCTTTCTCTCTCTCCCTCTCTCTATAAAATAAATAAAAATAATTAAAATATATTTTTTTAAAAAATCACACCTATGATCATCAAGAATAGATAAAACCTTGCAGAAGAAAAAGCTCAAGGTATGGAAGAGAAAGTCAAGAGACTAACACACACACACACACACACACACACACACTTACACACACAAAGACACACACACACACTTACTCACACACAAAAAAATAAAAAGAGCAACAACAAAAATCTCAAAGACCTTGACCAATACTTCCAAGATGATGTTAGGATGTATTCAGAAAACAAAACATGGAGAAGTCATGGATTAGAAGAACAAGCTAAGATTTATTAATGGACTTTCAGAAACATAAGCAAACAAATCATAGTCAATATATCAAAAGTCCAAAGCAAATAAACAACAATGAAATTGTAGGTGAAAACATCAACTCCCAGACAAATTCAAGAATAGCAGAAGAACATCAGATCTTCAAGAAACCTAAGAAAAGCTTAGATTTCAAGCCCAGAAAATAAATGTCACCCAAGTGCACTATACCTAGCAAAACTGTCTTTCAAAATTGTTGGAGATGTTCAGCATAAACACAAAATTGTTGGAGATGTTCAGCATAAGTACAAATTGAGACAATTTATAGAAACTAAAACATCCCTAAAGATTTTTTTTTTCTTTTTCTGGTTTTGGTTTTTCAAGGTAGGGTCTTGCTTAAGTACAGACTGAGCTGGAATTCACTATGTCCTCTCAGGGTGGCCTTGAACTCATGGTGTTCCTCCTACCTCTGCCTTCTGAGTGATAGGATTAAAGGTGTGCACCACCATTACTCACAAAGAAAATTCTTAAGAAATATTATAATGAAAGGGAAAAAAAAGCAAATACATAGCAACAATCAGAAACACATGTATGCATATGCATGAATAAAGGAACAAATCAGCAAAGTGAAAAGAATCTATCAAGCCCAACACACAACAGGCCTCAACAAATAAAATAACATTGAGAAAATATTGTGTATCTTATCTGAACACAGGGGAATAACACTAGAAAACAATAGCAAGAAAGACTTCAAAGTATATATAAATATGGAGGAATGAGCCATACACTTCTGAATGAACAGTTAGTCATTGCTGAAATCAGGTAGGAAATTGCAAAACAATATCTAAGAACAAATGAATGTGATAACATGACCTACGAAATCCTCTGGGACACATTCAAGGAAGTTCTGACAGGAAAGTTTATAGCAATATATTATTACATGAAGAACAAAGAAAGATCAAAAAAGACAATACAATGGTACAACATGAGGGGTTAGAAAAACAAGAAGCCAATCCTAAAGCCAATGGTCAGATAAAAATAATAAATAGGGCAGAAATCACTGAATTATATAATAAAACACAATTAACCAAATCAATCAAACCAAAAGAGTTAGTTACTTGTAAAAGTTACTAAGGTTAACAAACCTCTAGTCAAGCTAACAAGACAGTAGAGAGAGAGAAAGAGAGAGAGAGATTGATTCATTTAGACATAGACACAGACAAACCAAAATAAACTTATAGATGAAAACATAATATATATGAAATATGGACACAAAAAGGAAAATGTATTTCTAGCTAAACACATATAAAAATATATTTAATAAAATCAAAGCAAAAAATATCCCAAATATAGAGAAAAATCTGACCAACCTGATATAGGAATTATTTAAAATGCTACACAGACAAGATCTGAAGAAACTCCTATCTCATGTTATAGCTAAAACACCCCAGATGCAGATCAAAACAAATAAAATATAATAAGAAACATATAAAAGGGTTCAGGAGAGTAGTACCAAGTCACATGTAATGGTAAACCAAACAAAATAGAAGTAGATATCTCAACAGAATCGTATTAAAAGCCAAGGTATGATGTATTTCAAGCTCTGAAAGGCAATAATTGCTAACCAATATCACTACATCCAGAAAATTATCATTCCAAATTTAAGGGGAAAGAAAAACTTTACACACTAACAAAGCAAAAACAAAACTAAGGGATTCATTACCACTGTATGAACTGCAAATGATGCTTATAAGTAGCTGTGACAGCTTTAGCCAATTGATTTTTGAAAAAGATACAAGAAATGTAGAAAAGATAGCCTCTTCAACAAATGGTGCTTCAAAACTAAATAATTACATGTGAAAGAATGTAACTGGATCCATATATATTAACTTATACAAAATTAGGTCATATCTGGAAAACAAATAGCTCTTTAAAATCATATTGTCCAGCAAAAACTCTTAGCAGATATTTTAGGTCTAATGATGTGTGCAGTTTTCTCAGCAGAGGCTGGAAAGGAATAGCATTCTTTTAAAAATATATTTCAGGGCTGGAGAGATGGCTTAGCAGTTAAGCACTTGCCTGTGAAGCCTAAGGACCCCAGTTTGAGGCTTGATTTCCCCAGGACCCACGTTAGCCAGATGCACAAGGGGGTGCATGCATCTGGAGTTCATTTGCAGTGGCTGGAGGCCCTGGAGAACCCATTCTCTCTCTCTATCTGCCTCTTTCTTTCACTGTCTGTCACTCTCAAATAAATAAATAAATTATATATATATATATATATATATATATATATATATATATATATATATAATTTTTATGTATTTACTTGTTTAACAGAGAAAGAAGGAGAGAGAGACAGAAAGAGCATAAGTGTGCCAGGGCCTCCAGCCACTGCAAACGAACTCCAGATGTGTGCTCCCCCTTGTGCATCTGGCTAACGTGAGTCCTGGGAATTGAACTGGATCCTTTGGCTTTGCAGGCAAATGCCTTAACCACTGATCCATCCCTCCAGCCCAGGAATAACATTCTTACACACTATGATAGTGCTCCTGTTGCTTGGAGCTTCAACCATTTTAAAGTTAGGTACTAAGAAACATTAATGGGTTATCTTTACCCTCATGCATCACTAAACAACTAGTTTTTCTCCCTTTTGTAGTATTATTGTGTGATTTTTAAAGAAGTTCTATATTCAAATGCAAGCCGACAACTTGTTACACAATGGAAAATTATGCGCACAACATTCATTGTAAGGTTTAATAAAGATCAATTTACTCCAAAAAACAAATGGTAAAAGGTCTTAATGTAATACCTAAAACAGTTGGAGGAAAACAGCTAAAACCCTTTCAAGATATGGAAAATAGACATGAGAAAAGACTTTCTGAAAAGTATTCTAATACACCAAAATAATAATCAAAGTATTTACAAGTCAGCTTCTATGAAATTCAGAAGTTTCTAATTGCAAAAAGGAAATTGTTAATAAAATTAAGAGATCATACTGAACAGGAGAATGTATTCACTAGCTATACATCAGACAGAAGGTTAATATCCAGAGTTTAGAAAGAACACAGCAAACTAAATACTAAGAAAAATAAAGTATCCCATTAATATCTATGTTAATGAAATTAACCGTTATCAAAAGATGACATACAGGGGCTGGAGAGATGGCTTAGGGGTTAAGCACTTGCCTGTGAAGCCTATTGAACCTGATTCCAGGCTCGATTCCCCACGTTAGCCAGATCACAAGGGGGCGCATGCATCTGGAGTTCCTTTGCAGTGGTTGGAGGCCCTGATGCACCCACTTTGTCTCTCTCTCTCTCCCTCTCTCTCTCTCTTTTCTCTCTCTGCCTCTTTCTCTCTCTGTCTGTCGCTCTCAAATAGATAAATAAAAATAAACAAAAAAATTAAAAGATGACATACAGAGGACAATAACCCAACAAAAATATCCAATATATTTGCTCCTCAGAGAAATAGAAAATCAACTTACACTGAGATTCCATCTTACTCTGGTCAAAATGCATATCATGAAGAGAATAATAGCACATGTAAGGGCATGAATCCTTACACATTGTTGGTTTTAATGTTCATCTATCAACTGTGAAGTTTAGTATGGATGTTCCCCTGAACCCCAAATATAATGCTTTATGACTCAATTATACATTTCCAAATATTTTGAATAAATGTAGCACAGAGATACAGGCACGCCAGCCAAGGTGGTCTTCAATGTATAACTCTATACCTAATAAGTTCCATCTAGCCATAAAAAATCTTTAATGAAGTTTTTATTTTACTAAAAAGTAGTATTACTGAAGAAAACAAGTGAAAAAATGGCCAAACTCTAAAGATAAATATCATATTCTTCTGTTATTTGTGATTATGAAATCATACATACACACGTAAGTCCATTAATGGGAGAAACTGAAGGAACGAGGAAGATGGATAGGAGGAAGAAGGGGACTATTGGGAAGTATGTGACATTGGTGGTGAATGAAGTCAAAATGCATGACATACGTGACAGAAATTGTGTATTTTGATATGCACCACGATGACCAAGAGTGCATTTAATTCCTTTTTAAAAGAAAGAAAAATACATGGAATGAGATGTGTTTCTGGTTTTCTTTGGCTTCATGCGTGGCCGGGTCTGTGTGCATATATAACTGAATGTACCTTTGACTTGAAAAGGATAGCTGGGACAGTGGAAGTGAAAATTGAGAAGGAAAACTTATCCCACTTTTTTCTCTTAGATATTATATAATTAAGAAAATAACTTTTTTTGCTTTTAAAGTTTATTTTGTTTCCTTATGATGCATAGAATTGTTTTCATCAAACTTTTTAGCACAAGTCAGCATACCACATTTCTCATTATATTTCACTTTATTTTATTCCTCCCTCACTTGCTATAAATGCACAAGTATTTACATACTAAATATATGACTTCCAAATTTACTTTGAGAACACCCACATTGTTTATGCATGCATCCAAAGAAAACACATCATTCAAATTGCTGTAACGTTTTACTTCCAAATAAAACACTGCGGAATTAATACTTTAACACATTGTTTCTCAGATTTGCCCCTTAAGGTTTGCTAATCCTTTAGTGCCAAATGTAGTATGCATAGAATTATATAGATGTCTCCATTCTCAAGCTTCCTGCATGACTCATCATGCACTAATCTGGTTCTACCTTGAAGTGATTTAGAATATGCAATTAAAATGTGAAACAGTTCACCTTAAATTAAGACTGGTGGGATGAGGACACTGTAACCATATGAACCTTTAGGATCAGAAAGTAAAACACATGTTTTACCCTTAAACTTGTCCCTCTAGAATCTCACACGAATTTCCATGGTAGCTCCTCCTAAACCACAAACATATGGGAAAAAAATTTAATAAATTAACTCAGGCTAGTTTTTCACATTTAATAAAACACCACAGGTCTTTCCTTCACCAGGTCTGTGGTGGGAATCAAGTCCTCATACAGTGGTTTCCAGGGTGCAATACAGAAATTATAAATTGAGAATAACATATGAAATCAGTGTGCATTATACTCTTGTAACAGGCCTCAGATAGCTGATAATATTTTAATTAATACAGGTAGGCAATATTTTCTTGCAATGTGTTATTTTTCTTAGGAAAAACTGAGTTACATGAGTTATTCTGTATTTCAGAATATTTATTTACATTTTCATTGAATTTTATAGTGCATTGAAACAAATCACGTATCTCTTTACACAAGTCTTCCTTTAATTATTTTCATAGTGTACATTTACTGTTTTTAATGTTATTTTTAACAATGGTTTTATTTATTGTTTTATACAATTCATATATATATATGCATATATATATACATATATATATATATATATATATATATATATAATCAATGCTAAAAATACCAGATTTTTATGATTACCAGTAATAAATGCTAGTGTTTTCATATTGAGCCTTCTTTCCTTCAAAGTTGTTTTATAATTCTAGTGGCTTTGTGGCTTTTATTTTAACACCTGCTAATTGTGAAAAAAGAAAACACCTCAGATTCGTTGTCAAACAACACATCATGCTACCTTGCATCATTGCCCAAATCTCCATGCTCTCTCAATGTACAGGTGTGGCCTTGTGTGGATTTTCCTAAGGACTCTAGAACGATAGAGAAGAAAAACTAAAGAAACGCTGAAAGCCCTCAGGAGCTAGTACAAAAGAATGCGCTCCTTTGGAAGTCAGTGAAAGAATGGAAAATAGCCCAGGGACCACAATGTTAGAAAATATACTTTGTTGATGACAACAATGGACTGTTTAAGATGGATATCAGCACAGTTAAATTCACACAGTCAATAGGAAGAAGTTGGAATATTTAACTAGGGGGACAAGGGTCTAAAACCAAAATACCAAGGAAATGGTGTTTTGGAGACAGGGAAGCATTATGTATAGATCACTTATACTGGACTCAAACA
Organism: Dipus sagitta; assembly: GCA_036346955.1. Taxonomy (NCBI): domain Eukaryota; kingdom Metazoa; phylum Chordata; class Mammalia; order Rodentia; family Dipodidae; genus Dipus; species Dipus sagitta. Next base: position 170,818,172 of record CM070774.1, read on the forward strand.
ATTTCAATACATTATGTATGTGCAAATATACTCCAAAAATGGCAACTGCAGGGATTTTTAAAATTTAATATTAATACATAGTAATTGTGCACAATTATGGCATCAAATATGCTATTTCATGAAAGTCTATACCAGGAATTATTTATTCCCAATAACTGTATATTTCTGTCCCACAAATAATCTCTCTTCACCTCCACACCTCTGAGTATGTTTGAGGCTGTGGTGGTCACTTTGAAGAGACCGTGTGTGGAGTCTACAAACTGAATGAAATTACTCAGCACAGGCCCAGTTGTGTCCAGCTGACTTCCCTCAACCTGATGTCTTTCAAGTTTGCCAACGTTGTCATGAATAACAGGATTTCATTTTAGTCCGTGGTTTGATAGTATCCCATTCTATACATTCTTTTTCCAAACATTTAGGTTGATTCCATACCTTGGTAATATGAATGATAAGGAAATAAATACACAAGAGCACATATATCTTCAACTTACTGATGTTCTTTGAATTAATGTCCCATGAAAGGCTGCAGAATCATGTGACCTTTCTGGTTTGACACTTTTTTTTTGTATTCTATATATTCTTTTTTTTTTCTTTTTTTTAATTTAATTTTTTTTTACAGTCAGTTTGGTACCATTATTAGGCTCATCCATGGCCTACCCCCTCCTCTTGGCCCCTCCTTGTTGAAGTATACGGGTCATGCATTGTGGAGTTAGCCCACAGTTATGGGTAAGCTAAATGTCTCTGCATATCATGACCAAACATGTGGCTCTGACATTGTGTAGACATACCACATCTTAGTTATCCATTCTTCTAGTGATGGACATCTGGGTTGATTCCAGCACTTAGCTATTACAAATTGAGCCGCTATAAACATGGTTGAGCAAATCTCTCTAGCCTGTGGTTTGAAGGTTTTAGGGTAGATGCCCAGTAAGGGAATAACTGGGTCTGTCGGTATCTCTATACTCAGATTTTTCAGAAGTCTCCATATTGCTTTCCAAAGTGGTTGTACCATCCTACAGTCGCACTACCAGTGGATGAATGTTCCTACTTCTCCACATCCTCGCCAGCATTTATTTTTATTTGATTTTTTGATGTTTGCTATCCTTATTGGGGTAAGGTGGAATCTCATAGTTGTTTTAATTTGCATTTCTCTGATGATTAGGGATGATGAACATTTTCTTAAGTGAATGTTTGCCATTTATATTTCTTCCTCTCTAAACTGTCTGTTCAGCTCTTTGGTTTGACACTTTTTAAAGAAATCTTCTCATTATTCTTCTCATTATTTTTTCTTAATACTTGTTTTAACTTTTATTTCATTTTATCCTGTGTTAAAAAGTCCCCAGTTACCTACATGCATACAATTATTCCTCCTTATTTCTGTCATTTTGATAAAAGCCATTCTAAGTTTGATGATATGTTTTTTAAATTACATTTCCCTGATGCATAATAAAGCACATCATTGTTTCATATGTAATATGTTTATTAAAATGTTCTTAGAAATGTTTTTGCAGGATTTTTCTCACCTTATTCAAAACTATATTTTATTTGTTTATTTATTTATGAGACAGAGAGAAGGAGAAAGGGAGAGAGTATGGGCTCACTAGGAACTCCTGACAAAGTAAACAAAGTTCAGATGCATGTGCCACTTTGGGCATCTGACTGTAGATGAGTATGGGGGAATAGAACTCAGGCCCTCAGCCTTTGCCAGTAAACACCTGTAACTGCTGAGCCATCTCTCTCTAGACCTCAGTTTTAATCTTATTATTTAGTTTATGTTATGAAGATGTTTGAGATCCTTATATATTATGCATGTGTACCTTTGTTGTTATTTTATTATTCTGTAGACTATCTCTTCACTTTATTTTTCATTTCCTTTGCTATGCAGAAGCTTGGTAGAATCTAATTTGCCTATTTCTTAGGTTTTGTTTATGTTTTGTTGTCTAATTCAAAAAGGTCATTCTTGAAATAAATCAATGTCATGTAGTATTTCCCTATTGTTCTATTCTAGTGGATTTATATTTTCAGGTTTCACATGTTGCATGATCACTGATGCTTTTCAACTGGGTGTTTTCTATGGAAAGAGATGATGATATTGCTTTATTTTACTACAAGTGAATGCCCACTTTTAGCAATACTTTATTAAATTCTGTAGAAGAGGTTGACTCACTAATTTGCATTCTTTGTACCATTTGTGAAAGCCAATTGTCTTTAGGTTCATGAATTGATTTCTGTATTCTCTGTTCTATTGACCTTTGTCTATTTTTAAGCAAGTACCATGAGAGCGCATTTAATGTCTTTCTCATAATTTTGAGATCAAGGAGAGGGACATCTCCAGCTTTGCTCTTAACACTCATGATTGATTTGATAAATGACATTTTGATTTTATTGCTGTTTTATGTATTGTGGTTTTCTACAAGGCTTAGCAATATATTTTTGTTTTCAAAGAATATTTTTAGTACTTAGATATAAAATGCATTTTACTAATGCAAGACTTTTGGTAGATATTTCAACAATACTCTCTAATTATTGGAATTATCTTTCCATCCTTTTCATCTGTCTTTCAGTTTTATATCAATGCATTATAGTCTCAGTATAAATATAGTCAGTATAGTCTTACATCTATTTGTCTAATTCATTAACAATGTGTAATTTTTGAAGCTATTCCAAACAATATTTTTTTCTTGATCTCTTGCAGATAGTATGCTTTCAGCATTCAAAGTGGTTAATGTCTTTTTATGTCAATCTCATATCTAGTAGTTTCACTAAATATGTTAGTTCTGGAATGTTTAATATACTCTGTATGTTTCTATATATAATTACTTTATCTGCCAGCATGGACAAGTTCTCCCATTCCAATTCAGATGTCATTTGCTATTTTTTTAATTAGGATTTTCAGAAGTATATTGGACACAAATTCCAAAAGTGGCCATCCTGTCTCTTGATTCTGTCTTACAGTAGACATAGCCACATTTGCTCTAATTCAATATATTATCTATAATAAAACTAGCAAAGTAAATACAAAAAATAAGATCACACTACCAGAAATCATTTAAATGTGAAGGAAGATATTAAGAGCAAAAGACAGATAAGTCAAAAGGCTGTACAAAATTACGTGGAAAAAAAAAAACAGCATGAGAGTTTAAGTTGTAACTCATCAATAATCATGTTGAATATAAATGGGCATACACATACAGTACTTAATTCAGTAACATTATAGTGTTTACATATTTTTTTAATTTATTTGACAGAAAAGAGGGAGGGAGGAAGAGAGAGAGAGAGAGGAGAGAGAGAGAGAGAGAGAGTAGGAATGCCAGTGCCTCCAGCCTCTGCAAACAAACTCAGCCACATGTACCACCTTGTGCATTTGTCTTATGTGGGTCTTGCGGAATCAATCCTGGGTGCTTTGGCTTTGCTGGCAAGCACCTTAGCTGCTGACATCCCCCCAGTCCCCAAATTATATTTTAAATTTTACACACACTCTATATTGTAACACTTAAATCCATAAAAATTATTAAAGGAGTAATGGAAGGAAATTGAATGTAGCATAATTAGTAGGAGACAACATTCCATTTCCAACAATGAACAGATAATATAGAGAGAATAATAGCATATAAGTACACCTGCTCTGCACTGTGAACCAAGTAGGGAAATTTAATTAGACTCAATATGTATATCAAGAAATAAACATTTCAAGTAAAAGAATTACTCAAATGTGATTGTAGAAAATTTAAAGAGGTGAATGTTTCCAAAGTGAAACAAAAATTACTATCTATGATGATTTATATGTAAAATTCTAAAATGTACCCTCAAACCAAATTCAAATTCAAAAGCACACTACGAGAGCACATTACAAAGATCTGTAATCTTGATCAGTTAGGTTCATCCTAGGGATTCAGAGATGACTGGACATGTGTAAATCAATAAACATACTACAGGATATTAATTCAATAAAAGACTAAACTTAGATTACAATGGAAAAAACTACTTGACAAAATTTAACATTTATTATAGTTATATATGATATAAATTATCAGTAAAGTTTGACATAATAAAGATATACCTCAACACAATCAAGTTTATATATAACTAAAATATTTTTTCACATAAATGAATCTAAGTTGTCCTATATAAAAATTTTGCCTTTGAACAATTTCAGTTTACTCCTTCCAAGTTTAGTATTTTTCCACTACTTTTCAAAATGTATTTCATTAAAATTTTTTTCACTCATTTTGTAATTTTGTGGCTCTATGAACACATTTTTTGGTTATGACTTTCAGCATATATACAGAAAGATATGTGTAATGTTTAGAGCATTCTTGATAAAGGAAACTGAGAGTTAGGTGAAAAATTGTATCCTCAGTAATTCAGTGTGCAGTTGAAGAACGCACTGTGTTGTGTGTCGTCTTCCTCTCATGCTCAGATATTAGATTCAGTTGTAATTGTAAGCTATCCCAAAAAGCTGTTATAAAATTTTCAATGGGAACATTTGTGCTCATTTATTTCAGTGTTTTCATGGCTATATTCCAGAGGCAGAATTTCTGACACATCAAGAAAGTTAATCGTTATCTTTATAAGAAAACACATTTTTTTCAAATTGATAGTACCATTTTACTTTCCCAACAACACTAGATAAAAGGACCAGTTGCTCTATATCCTAGCAATCATTTATTGTCGCCAATATTTTAATCTTAACCATTCAAATTGGTAGGAAATTATGTCGCATTGTGTTTAAAATTTGAATTTCCTTGTTGACATAAATTTGAGTCTAATAAGGGCTTATTTGAGTGGAGAGAAATTATTAAAAACATTGCTAACTAGAGATAGGCCTCTTGACCAGGTACATGAATATGCTCTAATGCGCATACAGAATCTGTATACAAATGTCTCAGTAGTTAACACAGTGGGAGGACCTGCAGGAAACAGCTGTCCTCCCTGGGGCTAGAGGAGCAGAAGGAAGAGGCAAATTGCTACAGTTTGAAATTGGAGTAAGGCCTCTGTGCAGTGAAAGTGAGACCTGCTGCTTGACCCCTGTGGTGTCCCTCAGATTGAGGCAGAGTTTCTATGTCCTTGGCTGTCCCCTTTCAAAGGAGGGTCATATTTAGCTAGGACTGATGGTGTCAACAAAGAGTGATCAAATATGTTCTTGAAGAATTGAGTACTTTGGCAAACGGGTTGAAGATGCTGCTATGGGAATGGCCCTCTACTCCTGTAGTGATGGAGCGCCACCAGGTCAATACACGGGAGACATCCACCACTCAGAGGACACTCACACTAATGCTCAGAGGACACTCACACATATGCTTAGAGTCCACTCACGCAAATGCTCAGAGGATACTCACTCAAATGCTCAGAGGACACACATGCAGAGAACCCACCCCTTCCCCACACCTAGTCTTGGGATCTCACATATGTTATGGGAAGGAGTGATCATAAAGCCAGAAAAAAAGCACAGAAATTTATAATATGCCAACTCAGCTTTGGTGACACAGTCCAAAGAAACTAGAAAAAGCTGTATACCTAATGAGGTCAAGAATAATTCCATATTTTTACTACCCATTTTAACTTTCTTTCTTTTGTTTAAGATTGTTCTCAGTTCTAAATGTTTTTTTTCCAGCATTTTGAAATTTATTATATACTTCATTACCTATTCTTTGGCATAATTCTATATTGCCTTTTCATTTTCCAAGTATATGTTTTGTCTTCTCATTTTGATACATGTTTTTTTTTATAAAGACCATTTTATCCACAGTTTTATTTTACACACCAAGAAATATTTGCTTTCCATGCTTATGAAGGTGTTCTTCTGTGTATAATGAAAAAAATACTATAATTTAGGCTTATGATCCACTAGAAGCAAACACAAATGGGCACACACTGTATGTGTGGTAATAAGTAGGATCTGAAGGAACATCTCTCCATGTTTATCGACTTGTTGCACTGCCTGACTAGCTCAGTTGATAGAGCATGATACTTGTGGAAAAATATTTTCTTTATTATTGCCTTTATACTTTCATTGAACACGTATTGTCTGATTGGGCCTTTTTCTAGATCCCCTGTTGTGTCCTATCATCTATATATCTAGATCTATCACAACTTTGGCTTTGTGTAAACCTATCAAGTAAATCTCAAAAACAGAAGTACAAATCTATCAATTTATTTTTTTTAATTATTTTTTTTCTTAATTTCCAGAAAAAAATGCTGAGACATCAGAATTAATTTCAATCAGTTGGAAAAAATGACACTTTGATCATGTTCAACTGTCCTGAACCCTTGTATATTCAAAGTTTAGAGTCATTTTAAAATCTGTCTTTATAATTTGTGTGATGTTCTTTGCACAGAAATTCTACCTTATGGGCTGGAAAGATTGCTTAGTGGTTAAGGCGCAAGCCTGAAAAGTCTAAGGACCCAGGTTCGATTCTCCAGGTCCCATCTAAGCCAGATGCACATGGTGGTGCATGCGCCTGGAGTTCATTTACAGTGGCAAGAAGTCCTGGATCAACTCTTTTCACTCACACTCTATCTCTCTCTCCCTCTCTCTGACAGTAATTAATAAATAAATGTGTAATAAATCTTGGGGAAAAAAAAACAAATTCTGCCTTATAATCAATTTACTAGAACCTCTTTATGATGTCAATGATAGTAAATGGCACCTCATGCCAGATGTGTGTTTTGATTAAATAGACACGATTTACTTCTACAGAGTGGCTCTGGATAGTTTGACCCTTCTGTATTTACCAATCAGATCACTTTGTTCTTTTTATTTTGTAGTTTGGTTTTATACGCAGATAGTCTTGGTGTACACAAGTAATAGTAGTGTTTACTCACTTCTAATTTATTCTATTAAACATATAAACTTATCTATTTAATCACTAGGAATATCCCCAGCCTAATCGTTTTCTTTCTTTCTTTCTTTTTTTCATGTTAAGTGATTTATTTGAGAAAGAGAGAGAGAGAATGGGCACACCAGGGCCTGCAGCCAGTACAAATGAACTCTAGATACATTTGTCACCTCGTGTATCTGGCTTACCTGCTCCTGGGGAATTGAACCTGGGTCCTTTGTCTTTGCAGGCAAGTGCCTTAACCACCAAGCCATCTCTCCACCCCTGTTTTCATTTTCTTGATAGCATATTTTTATTTTCTTCTTTAAAAATTAATCTTGGGACTAGAGATATGGCTCAGAAATAAAGGTGCTTGCCAGCAAAGCCACAGGTCCTAGGATTGATTCCCCAGTACCCATATAAAGCCAGATGCACAAGGTGGCACATGCATCTGGAGTTTGTTTGCAGGTGCTATAGGCCCTGGGCATGTTCATTCTCTCTCTCTCTCTCTCTCTCTCTCTCTCTCTCTCTCTCTCTCTCTCAAATAAATAAATAAATGACTATTTAAAAATAATCTTTTTACACATTTGCTCTCACAATTTAATGTCAATTTGATGGCAGCAGAAAAGTCTTTCAATGCTACTCTAATTCTAGGGTAAAAATGAATGATGATAAATTACATTAATCAGATCAGTACTCACTCTGGTTTTTAAGAAAACTGTTCCAGCATCTATTGAGATGGTTCTTGGTTCTGTATATTTCCTTGATTTTCAAATATTAAAACAATGTGATGCTCTATTTTAAAAATCCTAAAATAAAATATTAAAACTTACCTCCTAAGTTTTCCATGATCTGACAAAATAAGGTTATTAAAATAATGATTGCTAGGAGATCTGTTCACTGTAGCACTTTTTCTCTTTACATATATCTAAATCCGATTCCAGTGATTAGCAGTTTGGAATAACAGTCATATCCTTCCATTTTAAGTTTGTTGCATCCACATTTGCTTGGCTAACAAATTGATCAAGATGTCAGGGAACTTATTTCTTGTCTTAGGTCAAGTGTTCTTTTTATTGCCTTTTCAATAGCGCTTCTTGACAGTAACACTGACTAAGAACGAGTTGCTTTTAGAGTTACTACACCCTCACACACTGGCAACACCGTGGTGGCTCACACTGAACTCATGTTCTTCTGCCTGACAGGCAATCTCAGCACTGAGAAACATATCTCCTATGTCCTGATTGGGCTAATTTTATATGTTAAATTTGCAGTATACTGTATGAATATTCTTATTGGATTTCATTTCATATCAATTAATATTTAATTCCTTTATCAAGAAAATCAATGATGTTATAACTTAAAGTTGACATTGGAATCAGAAAGTAAATGCATTTATCTTTTCAACTAATATTTGGGGAAAATAATTGATTAATTTAAATTTCATTACATGTGTGACTACTTAAAGCTTGATTAATGTAAATATTGCTACAGGTACTTGTACACTAAGACAGATTTACAAAACTCTTTTAGGCCATTCCTTTTCAATCTCCAATTTAAATATATTTTCCTACTGATATTTATAGTAAGGTTATTTTTATAAATGCAAATAAAATATTATTTTTGATGTATAAACTTTACATTAAATATTACTACAAATAATAATGTCATGTATAATTATATGTATGTTTATATTTCTACAAATTAAGCTGAACAACAATCAAAACACAACTACAGGGTTGGAGAGATGAGAAATTGGTTAAAAGTGCTTGCTTGCATAGCCTGATGGCCTAGATTCAATTCCACAGTTCCATGTAATTCTAGATGCACAAACTGGAACATGCATCTGGAGTTTATTTGCATTGGCAACAGAGTATTGTGTGCTCAATTTCTCTCTCTGTCTTGCAAATAAAATATTCAAAATAAATAAATCCACCTAAAAGTTTACACCTTACAAAGTATCATATGCAAAATCATATTATTAAATTTCAAATAAGAGAAAATTAATAGATTTTCCATGAATAAAATTAACATATTTCTAAAACACTAAAATCGAGTAAATAATCATTAAATAGATATAGGAGCATTTTTTATTTAAAATGGAAGATGAAAATAATTTTCTCAATAAAATAAATGATTGAATTTTCATAGTAGTAGGTGGTTTTCAATTACATTGGGACAGTCATGCTGACATATGTCTCATAAATCTCCTGCTAACAAGCATGCATTTATAGAAACAGTAAACTAGTTATTTCCTTAAAAATTCCCATGACTTTTCACAGAGTATGAGGTAAAATGAGATGAAAATTGAGAAAATATGCTATCATCATATTGTAATCATCGGTTTAGCTTTAAAGAAACAACCATTAACTGATAATTTGAGAAACAACAGGTAATGAAAGAAAAATGACAGTGACACTGCCAATGAACATAGCATTTATTTTCAATTTATTGTTTATTAACCCTGGTTATACATTACTATATATATATATATATATATACATACATACATATTTCTCTGTGTCTTTATCATTTTCTATTTCTGTCTTCTTTAGTCTATTTATTTCTTCCTTTTTTCTTTGTTTGTCAATGCCTTTTTTTCCTATGATTTGCATGTGTATTTGTAAATTTGACAAGAAGTATACTCAGTTTTAATAGAATTGATGAAATCCACTGTTTCATATGTTTCTCCACCTGTGTGCATTAGCTTCTGCTTCATTCAGTTACCCTGAAGCAACAATGCTATTTTCTCACACTCTGAATCTTCTCCCAGAGTCACACGTGCTGCTCTCACTCGTGGTGAGCACCTTTTTTGTTAAATCAGGCATCCAGTTAGCCCCATGCACTGTTCTTCCATGAGCCGCCACGTCTTTCCCCACTCAAAGTCATTTCTTTCCTTTGGAACGCTGACAAAAGACATTTTCGAAAGAAGGGACTTCATTAACAATGTTTTGCAAGTCCTTAAAATTCACTGGGTTTTGCCTGGCGTCATGGCGCACGCCTTTACTCCCAGCACTCAGGGGCAGAGGAAGGAGGATTGCCATGAGTTCGAGGCCACCCTGAGACTGCATAGTGAATTTGAAGTCAGCCTGGACTAAAATGTGAAACCCTACCTCAAAACAGACAAACAAACAAAAATCACTGGGTTTTGAATACTGGTATAATTGGATTTTTTGGCTACAATCATAGGCAGAACTATCAATATTTCATAAAAAATGTTTCTGCCGCTCACTGAAGTCATAGCAGTGGAGTGAGGAGCCAGGGCCAGACCACAGTTTATCAGTGCAGCCCAGCTTCTTCCACATCACACATACTAACGAACGCAGGTGAGGAAGAAGATGAGCAACGGTTGTACTTCTTCTCTCAGGGCCTTGGGGATAAAAACTGGCATGACAATACACTCTCTGTGACTATGACAGTAATTCTTCAGACAGCGAACATGAGCAACAGCCTCTCATGCCCAGATCACTTCTCTGAGGCACAGAGGAGCAGCTTGCCTCGTCACAAGTGGTATGTGTGGGAAACGGTCACCTCTCTATGGCCAGCATCAAAATTGCTACAGAAATTTATTGGAATCACTTACATCATAACAACCTCAAGGAAGTTATTAATTCACACTAACTATTCTTCAATGAATATATATTTGAAATTTAAAGGAAATCTCAGTGCAAGTTTGTTTACAATGAACTCGTGGGCTGTAGAGATCGCTTACCGGTTAAGGTGTTTGCCTGGAAAACCAAAGAATCCCAGCTTGATTCCCCAGGACCTACATAAGCCAGATGTGCACAAGGGGGTTCCTTTGCAGTGGCTGGAGGTCCTGACATGCCCATTCTGTTTTTCTCTCTCTCTCTCTCTTCTCAAAAGCTAAATAAATAAAATACATTTTAAAAATAAATAAAATGAACTATTTTCATTCCTTCATTTTGTGTGCATGGATGTGTATAATGTGGGGCGGGGCAAGCATATGCCACCACAGATGTGTAGCTCTGAGGACAAGCACAGGCTGTTTGTCCTCCCCTTCCATTTTCTTTGAGACAGGGAATCCCTGGTTTCTTTTCTTCCCTTTGTCCTGCTGCTTCCTGTACACTGCTTTGTGTCACCCACAGGTTTCCGGATTCACTTCCCATTGGTGTAGGCACATGGAGAACACCAACACATAAGGCACTTTGCACCTGGCCTGACCTGGACTCTGAAGTTGAACTTGGGGGAACAGCCTTGAACACAATTACATTTGAAGCACTGAGGTATGTACCATATTTTCACTTAAATCTGCAAATATGATTATGTGAAATGCATAAAAGCAAAGTAATTCTCCAAAATATATTCAACATGTTTCATTCAAAAATATATTAAGGGCTGGAGAGATGGCTTAGTGGTTAAGCGCTCGCCTGTGAAGCCTAAGGACCCCACTTCAAGGCTCGATTCCCCAGGACCCACGTTAGCCAGATGCACAAGGGGGTGCACGCATTTGGAGTTCATTGGCAGTGGCTAGAAGCCCTGGCACGCCCATTCTCTCTCTCTCTCTCTCTCTCTCTCTCTCTCACACACACACACACACACACACACACACTCTTTCTCTCTCTGTCGCTCTCAAATAAATAAAAATAAACAAAAAAAATTGGGTACTGACTATATGTATGCCACCTGAAGGTCTGTTAAGGTAATTATTTTTAAAAGAAATATATTAAACACATGTTTTGTTAGAGTACCTCTGAGGTGTACTGGGGAAGTGAGGACCCTGAGTTATGGTATTTTTTAATTAGGTTTTTGATGAAAGCAGTCTATATCCCGTACACACTAGCAGTATATTTTGGTACATATCTCTACATTTTATGAGTTTTAAATAGCAATTAAACTCAACTTTTCAATATCTTTGAGATTGTTCCTATTGGAAATTTGGAAGATTTTTTTTTTCTTCAAATAGTATAAACTGAGAAAACCATAGAATACACTTTCAAAAGTATTCTCTTCACTCTTCCTTGGGAAAATGAGACTTCCTTCTTCCCGGTTTCACCTGGCCTTGCTTGCACAACCCTCCTCAAGCATCGTGAGAAATTGCACTTGACATGATAGGCATCCATACCGTCGGGGAAACTCACATGTATCAGTGGATCTAAGGATCACTCTGATGTCGCTATGGCTTATCCCATGCAAAATGGCAATGAGCTCTGATTTCTTACATGATGCTGGTGAGAATACTGAGAGGAAGTCATGCTGTGTTTGATCCTCCTATTTGACTAGTGTCTTTCTAAGGAGACGGAAACTAGGTTCAAGGCAGTAAGCTGGGTCACTGGAAACTGGATTAATCACCCAAAAGTGAGTGGTTATAAAGCAAGCTTACTCCTCGTGTTTTGTCTCTCAAGTGTTCTACTCTAATCACTCTCACATGCTCTTTTGCTTCATGTTGTCATCTCCCACGAGGCCCCCCATGTCCCTCTCAAGATACTTAGCAATGCCAGCATATAGCTGTAGACCTCCAGGTAGAATTCAGCAAACCTTGTTTCCTTATTAATCACCTAGCCTTGAATACTTTGCTAACAGCACAAACATGGCATTGGGGATCTTGAGATCTGAAAGTTATTTGAAATATTCTGGCTGGCCTAATTGCAGGTCCCTAAAATTGGAAAATTGTTCATAGCTTTGGTAGGAAAAGGAATGAAGACGTGACAAAGTCACAGAGAATGTGAATAGAAAATATTGAAGGGTCTCAAGTATTTTATCCTCCTTTTTATTCATTCTCTTTGTGATGTTTGGAGAGTTTGGGTGTATTCTTTATAGAACAACTTTGTAATATGTTTCTTTTAATTTTCTTCCAGTATGTGGCTTATAATTTCTTTAGTATCTTTACAATCACAAATGATAATAAAGACTGCTTTGAATTTATTAGATTTTTGAAAATTACGTTTTACATTATCTAATAAACTTTGAATCTGGAATCATTAAAATACCATCTTGTATTTGCTTCTATTACATTTTATAGGTTTTAATAGAGGATGAAATTTAAAACAGTATCTGTGTATAATCCAGAATATAGGTGGAAGTTGATTTTTCCATAGTAAAGGAATCCAGATATTCTTGTATTATTAACTAGAAAGACTCCCATGCGTCATTGAATTACCCCTCCACTATGTCCAAAACCTAATAGAGTAAATAGGTGACTACCAATTTCTTTGTGCTTAATTTTCAAGACTACTTTCTTGAAGATTTTAACCTTAATTAAATCATTGAGATTATGTATTATAAGTCTTTTGAATATATTCTTACAACCACTCTTGTCTGATTTTACCATTTTAGAAATAGCATTAAATCTCTAAAAACTTACAGAATTCTTATAGTAGCTGTCCCTCTCTCTCATTTTTTACACTTATTAGATTTTTTGAGAGAGGCAGATAGAGAGAAAGAGAGCAAATGGCCATGTCAAGTTCTTTAGCCACTGCAAAGGAACTCCAGACACACGTGCTATCTATTGCAGCTGGCTTATGTGCTTAGTAGGGAATTGGACCTGGGTCCTTAGGCTTCCTAAGCAGGCAAGTACCTTAACTACTAAGTCATCTCTCCAGCCCTGAATTTGTAGAATTCTAGTGGCAATGACACTGTATCACTCATTTGGGTTCAAGTGGTTTTTATTAAAAACATTTTTATTAATTTATTTATAATGAGAGAGAAAGAATGGGCATCCCAGGGCCTCTTGGTTCCAAAACAATTCCAGATACATGTGTCACTTTTAAAATCTGGCTTTATGTGAGTATTGGGGAATTCTGGGCTATTAGGCTTTGCAAGCAAGAGCCATTAGCCACTGGGCCATCTCCCCAGCCCCACAAGTGATACTGTTATGTTGGTGAATATTTAAGTATCTGAACAACATCTATTTCTCAATTTATCTAGACTATGCTTTACATATGTAAATATTCTTTTTCTTATTTCCATAAGAAATAGATTAATTTTTAAAATAATACCTAAATATTTTGTTTTGAATTGCTATAATAAAAATAATTTTAAATAAGTTCAAATAGCAAGTATTGATTACTAATCTGTAGAAATATAAAGGTGTTTGTTCACTTTGTGTCTCATGATTAAAGTACAACTGGTACAACTGTCTTAGTAGTTTTATTGTGGAGCCTTTTGGTATACTCTAGGCAGAAACTAGCTTCAAATAATAGTATCATTTCATTTCTTTCAATTTCTAGAAAAAAATAGCCACTTATTTTTCTTGGTGTTTTTCACTTGTTAAGATATCTAGTAAAATGTTGAATAGTTATAACAGATGTCTACAATTTTCCTTCATGTTTAGGTGAAAGCAAACAATCTTACATCAGTTGGTTAGCGATCAGTTTTCTATACCGGCACTTTACTGTGCTGAGAATATTTCATTTTATTCCTGGTTTGTTAGAGTTGAATTTTTCTAAAAGTCTTTTAGCATGTGTTGAAAAGATCATAATGTTTTTAGTTTTTGTTCTATTGATATATCTCATTGGTTAATTTTGAGACATGAATTATACTTTTAGTGTCATAAAAGTATCAACTAATTTATGATACATGATACATGTTCTTAATAGTCCTACTATCAATTTTCTCTATCTAATTGAGAATTTTGTGCATACTACTATATCCACTATTTTATTCAAAATTTATTTATTTAATTTTAGTTTCATGGCAATGCTGGTCTATATAATGAATGGAAAATATATTCCATATTGAGGGAGGGTTTTATATCACTTCTAATTAAATTGATAGTTATTTCACATCTCAATTTACCAGCAAAGCCTGGCCAGTACCAAGACAATCTCAATAGATCTTGTTTGAAAATTAGTTGTAACAGTATGTCCACCTCCATCTGATGACCAACATCAGCCACTCTGACTAACAATCCCTTCCTTTTTCTGCTGCTTTGCTAACAGAAGTCTGAAGTAGACTTAACAAACAAAATCATCTTTTAAGTGCAAATGTATTCAGGTCATGAGAGACTAGAATATTGGAAACTAGAATCCCAAAGGAACAAAATTTCAGCAACGTTGAGTGATATTTTTGTTTATAACTCTACTTTCTCAGCTCAGTTGTTTTCTGTCAGGGTATGAGAGCATAAGGTCATTGACTCAGAGATAAGACTGTTTTAGGTGACGGTATCCTGTCCTCTCAGAGCACCGTCATTTCACAGTTTATTCTGTAGTATTTTCCTATACAAGCTGTCTGAGTGTTGTCTCTCGCTAACTCCCTTGTAGTATGGTACTTTCTTTTTAGGAACTGAGTGTCATATCCTACTCATATGCCCACTACTACAAAGCTGCTGATGCAAATGGAAGACCCTGAATTGTGAGATGCATTGTGGATCCTGTATTGCTAGAGCAAGCTATTACAGGGACCACCGATAGAGATCTGTTTTAGGCTTTCAGGGATAGACCAGGTCCACTCACACCCAGTGCGTGAGTACATTCCAGTGAAGACAAATCATTTTTCTGTCAAAACCCCAGCTGTACTTCACTGATATCCCCGCGTTGTGGTAGAAGAAATTTGATGGCAAAACCATACCCAGATGACACTAAAACACCTTCTGCTGTACAAGCCTTTACGAGGGAGGCAACACATTCCCGAGTCTCCTCCCTGTCTATACACTGGCACTGGCCCCGTGCCTGTGTGTCACCTGGTTAGTGCAGCCAGAGGCAAACTCCCCTGAACTTCTGAAATTCTCCACTTGTAGTGCCCAGTCCCATAGCCTAGAAGTTTAATCACCTGCCAAACAGTTTATAAAAACTCTGGAATATCAGAAATAACTACTCAGATTTTGGTAGTTATTCCTGAGTTCATGTGGACATGAATAAATCTTCTGATTCTCCAGTCTGTCTCTAGTGACTGCTCTATGTGACTCAGCTTCCCATAAAAAGACAAGGCTGGCCCTTTGAGCCACCGTCCCTGAGGATGTGACTGTGGTGGGGAGCAGCTCTGTGGCCTGTGCACTCAGGTCCTTCTGCCCAATGGACCTGATGAGGAGAGCGGACAAGCATCCGGGGCATCAAGAACATGTTCAGACATCCTGGGACGATCAGTGAGTCAGTCAGAGGAAACCGATGGTGGGTGGAGTGTAAGTTAACTCCCGCAGGCACCGCGGCTGCTCAGTTAGGTCACGTCAGTGGGAGGTGGCCATCTGGAACCTGTATGAAATCATGAAAAGCAGTGCACTTGGTATGAGTGTGTGTGTGTGTGTGTGTGTGTGTGTGTGTGTGTGTGTGTGTGCCTGTCCATCTGTCTGTCTCATGTCCAGAAAGTCTTTTTCCTTGGGTCTGTTCTGCAACATCAGCAAAGTGGGAAATTGAAAAACTGGGAGTCTTCCCCTAAGCCCACTGTCTTAGATGGCATAATCAAATAAATAAAAAATACTTCAGCAAGGGATATTCAGGAGATTATGACACGAAGATGACACCAGGGAAGTGTAAAGACCTTCTGTGAATTAGGATACCCAGCCTTTAATGTTAAGGGTCCCAGAGGGAATTGCAACTGTAACTATTATAGGCAAAACAATAACAAAAAAGCATTTCCTAAAGGAATGGAGACAGTCCAGAGATTCTTTTGTCTAATTTCTGTTTGTTTCACTATTTAAAAGACCTATTAATTAAATGAGAGTAACAATTTGCCACTTCTTTTGGTTCTCCAAGAAGACAAATGTCTTTCTATTCAAGGTTACAATTATGAGGTTCACATGGGAAGATATTTAATAGTCTGGTAAGTTATATTATTTGACAGTCATGCACCATTTAAGATGTTACAAGCTGGCTGGTAAATTTGGGGTCAAACACTCCCCTGCCTCACATCTGTGCTGACTTAATCCATATGTTCCCTGGGACCTTCTTTTCAATCAGGATAAAGGGGGAAGACAAACAACACAAGGTTAACATAAGCCTGAATATCCCCTCTTGCTTATGGTTACCTAAAGACACTGCTGTCAGATAAGGTTTTGCTAGACAGAAAGACTCAGTGAGTAAATTAAGTTTTAAAGTACTTAATCTCAGTACAAACACTTCAAAGTACATAAGACCACCATTAAACTTGTATGTAGCATAATGAATAAAAAGGGTAATCTTAACTGATTAAAAGATGTTGCAGTATTCACACTATAAATTTGTGTCACTATGCCTCAAGATGTCAAAATAAAACGTCAGCTCACTGATGCTAGTGTGTTCATGTTGTCAGTCACCAAAGAGCTGACTTTGGAATGCTCATCCAGTGGAGCTGTGTCCTTCTGTCTGTGTCCCTCTGTCTGTCAATCTTTTCACTACTGGGGAAGCTGAGTCTTGCCGTTGAGATGTGCTCATTGGTATTTAATTTTATAGCAGCCATTGCTTCATACTAAGTTATAAAAATGACTCAATGGTTAAAGATATTTATTTACAAAATTGTTTTATAACTATCACAATGTCTCTAATGTATATTAAAATCTGATTGTTTTAATTCACCAGTGGCCAGAATTTGCTCTATTCTTTAGCTATGTGTTATCAACCAGTTTTATTCAAGGTTCTATTTAAAGAATTTTTCTTATTTCTAGTATTTTGAGTTTATTGCCCATAATTAAATTAACTCTCAATATTCATTGCTCCAGGCTATAATTTCATGTTTAAATTATCTTCATCTAAACAACAACAAAAAGTAGTTGTGCAGCTCTGCTATTCTACTTCCAGCATTCTGTGGATAATTGACCCCCACACAGGTACACAGACTGACCAAAGGTATTCTCAAACACATCTGCCAAGATTTTATGCTGTCATGTTTTTGTTTTTTTCCTGACATGCAATTTCTAG
Organism: Dipus sagitta; assembly: GCA_036346955.1. Taxonomy (NCBI): domain Eukaryota; kingdom Metazoa; phylum Chordata; class Mammalia; order Rodentia; family Dipodidae; genus Dipus; species Dipus sagitta. The sequence goes on from CM070774.1 coordinate 170,835,774, forward strand.
ATCAGATAAATTGAAAAAAAATATTGTTTCCATGGCTGTTAACATGCTTGGCCTATACTTAAAGTTGACAGATACTCAAAAGATAAGATAATGGGCTGAAGAGATTGCATAGTGGTTAAGGTACTTGCCTGCAAAACTAAAGGATCAAGGTTTGGTTCCCCAGGACCCATACAAGCCAGAAACACAAGGTGGTTCATGCATCTGGAGTTGGCTCACACTGACTGGAGGCCCTGGTGTGAAATTCTATCTATCAGTCCCTTCCTCTCTCCCTCTCTCTCCCTCTCTTTCAAATAAATAAAATATGAAAAACATATGTCTTCTTTCTATGTCCCAGATATAGCTTCCACTATTGCTCGACAACTAAACTTAAATTAGAATTATTTTTGACTTTTGTGCTATTCTCTAAACAGATGTTTTGTCAGCCAGATAGGCTCTACACTTGTTTAACTAGATATGTTTTGCACATTATGTATGCTGTGCATTCACACCATTCCTCAAAATTAATATACCTGTTTTTCTAAGTGGTTAGTAACCACAGGTAGAAGCCAAAGCCAATTGGAGACATTGGTGTTAAAATGACAACCAGTATTTTGGTTACTGCTCCTAGGCTGAAAAAGGGCACAGGAGATGATGGGACACTTCTAGCATGTCTTACAACTCTGGTAAGTGACCTGTTTTCTTGATCATGGAGGGGATGGAGACCCAGAAATTGGATGTTAAGTCAATCTATCTCCCAGAGAGGAGAGACACAACAAATAAATGATTCCAAAAGAAGCCACATGATTAGCATGGTCTTGACTTTACCTGGCAGATGACAAAATGCGGAGAATCATAGAGCTCCTCACAGGTCCCTAAAAGTCTTTCATACAGAGCTACAACTTATTTCTGACAATACAATACATAATTTTGGCTGCCTACATGGCCTTAAACCCCCAGCAAGAGGAGATAATTAGGATAAGCACCGAATATTGCAATATGAGCAAGGATTCAGACTAACAGTCCCCCCTGTCTGATTCTGGCTTCCAGTCATAAGCTGGTACAGTTGACTTATGCCTTCTTCTGCTTCTGCCTGGCCCTGATTAGTCAGCCACTATTTGTCTTTAAATGAAAAGATCCAGGGCTGGAGTGATGGCTTAGTGGTTAAGGCATTTGCCTACAAATCCAAAGGATCCTGGTTTGATTCTCCAGGACCCACATAAGCCAGAAGCATAAGGGGACACATGCATCTTGTGTTCATTTGCAGTGGCTGGAAGCCCTGGTATGGCCATTCTCTAATTCTCTCTCTCTCTCTGTCTTTCTCTCTCTCTCTTTCTCTCTCTCTCTCTCTCTCTCTCTCTCTCACACACACACACACACACACACTTTTTCTCTCTCTCCCTCTTTCTCTCTCTCAATGTATATGTATATATATATAGATAGATGATAGATAGATAGATAGATAGATAGATAGATAGATAGATAGATAGATCCAATGCCTAGATGACCTAAGCAAGGCTCTCATCAAGGTTTGAGAACTCCCAGCAACTTTCAGGAAGGCATTACCTACCAAACTGACAGGCTTTCCTGGAGATGTGTTCAGCTGCACCCTGCTTCAGTATGTGGATATTTTGCTTCTGTCCAGGCCTACCCAAGGGGACCCCAGTATCCCTAGAGAATTGACCTCATCCCCACCAGCCAAGAGGTATGGCATAGATTCATCAGAGTAAAGAGAAGAGCATTCTCAGTTGATCCTGACGGCTGGAAAGTGAGCAGGAAGCCAGAGGGTCCCTTCAGAGTCAAGCTCCAGTGGACCCTTGGCAAAAATGAGAATACAGCTTTGCTGTAGTCGCTCCAGAGGCTGACTAGTCTAGGAAAGACAGAAGCTTGAGGAGTCTACAGCCCTGTTCCAGTCGCAATCCAAGAAGTCAACTGGTCCACACACACAGAAGCATGGGGACTTTGACATGGAATACCAAAGACTGATCCTAATAGGGGTCCCGATTAAAAAAAAAAACCCACAACACTGGGAACATTCAGAAAAGAATGGCCTTAACCATGTTTCTTGTGTGTTCTTTGTGCCTATTTAGAGAAATAGGTTGTATCTTGTAATAGCTTGAGCCCTGTTACATTCTCGTGTACCTACCATACAGATACAGGACATTTATTACTCCTTCCTTTTACCTTGAACGCCCTGCATGAGTCTCTATTAGTATCAAAACGAGCCATCCATTTCATACCTCTACTAATTAGGATGAAAATAGCAGCCAGGATACAGAGCTGGATAGAGAAAATTAGGTCTTTTCCTAAGCAAGCGTTTTATTTCTATGTAAACAAGACAAGTCAGAGATGGTCAAGAACAAGGGACCGTGATTCAAAGGGAGGACAACAACAACAGGGCTATGCTATGGCAATGCTCAAGAATGCTTAAAGTGACACTTAGAGCTAAGAACTCTGGCTTCTTCAGTTTATGACACGCTCCTGATGATTCCTCTGACTGCATGTCAACAAGAATAATCTTCCGATTCTCCACTCTATTTCTGGTGCCAGGTCTGTGTTACTCAGTCCCTATAACAGAGTGCTGGTTTAAAATCAAGTATTTAATATCTACGTTTGCCAGAAATTTGAATTGACAGAAGCAGCATATCCTAGATCAATTAGCAGTACTAGGAGGTCACACAGCCTTGTCAAGATTTTCCAGCTATTTGCAATGCCCCCTTGACATCTGTGACTTACAGAACTGATAATTCCACCCACACTGGGGATCCACTAACATATCATGGGGTCTTAATTTTAGAAATCTACCTTTATTTCTTTTTAAAAACAATTTTATTTTATTTATTTATTCATTTGACAGTGGAGAGAGGGAGAGAGAGAAAGAAAGAGAGAGAGAGAGAGAAAGAGAGAGAGAATGAATGGGTGTACGTACCAGGGACTCCAGCCACTGCAAACGAACTCCAGATGCATGCACCCCCTTGTGCATCTGGCTGACATGGGTCCTGGGGAATCAAACCTGGGTCCTTTGGATTGCAGTCAAATGCCTTAACTGCTAAGCCATCTCTCCAGCCCTAGAAATCTACTTTTTTTCTCTGGTTGAAGAAATAAGATTAGCTCTCTTTCTCTCCCATTTTTCTTTGTTTTGTTTTGTTTTTCAAGGTAGGGTCTTACCCTCTAGACCACGCTGACCTAGAATTCACTATGTAGTCTCAGGGTGGCCTTGAACTCACATTGATACTCCTACCTTAGCTCTCTGAGTGCTGGGAATAAAGGCATGCACCAACAGGCCCAGCTAAGATTCTCTTTTCGCATGGTTCTAAGGAGTTTCCACTGTCTTTCACACTCTGCCTTTAATTGCTGGGTAATTGTTCTCAGACATTTATTTGCTTTTATTAAAGCACCATTGCTCCTAGCAAAATTTAACTCATTGTAGAAACTTTATAACAACTTTCCCCACCTATTTCTGGAACATGGTCAACTTTTCCCCCAAGGTACCTTTACTGCACTAGTATACCACCTCAATGTATTGCCTTCAACACTTCGAGTAATTGCATTGCGATTGTGGCAGGTGACCAGGAGGAATATCTGCTCCAAAAAGAACATTTTACAATGTGCCTCCTCACACGACTTCTGGCACCACCTGCCATGTGTGCTATAAAAAGTAACTGTGTTCGCGGAGCTCAAAGGACAGCACACTGAAAGACGTATGAGGTACAGGAAACAATAGAGCAAGGAAGGGTGTCACAGAAAGAGTGCAGACTGCCTCGGTGAACGGGCATTCTTGCCAGCATGGGTCCTTGAATGTGGCTGCCTCCTGGGACACAGTCTTTTCTAAAAGGAGATGCTTTATATAGGGCCCTCCTAAGAAAGCCAACTGTGAGCTTCATGTAAGAAATATTGCTAGATGTCAAGGAAGTTGCCTGTTACATCCATCACCTCCCATTGGGTGTTCCCAGGACCAGATAATCCTTCCCTACTGCTAAGGAAGCTGAGGAAATCTTAGCATGTCAGTCAGAGCTCACATAGGTGAGGACTGAGCCCTCTTCCCAGGCACGATCTGTAGCCTGGGTGGGGAGGGGACAATCCAAACCCTGCTTCCCAGAGGGAGTTTGGGCAGGCTCTCCAGAGAACCCTAGTAAGTGACCATGAGTTATACTGAGTCACAGGTGCTTAACACCCTTCCCTTGCAGTGAAGTTGACCCCTTTCCTGAGTGCCATAAAGTCTCCTTTCTCCACTTTTATTCAGAGTTTGGGAGCTTCTATCTCTTTCCCTTTGATCGCACCATACTTTACCAGCATTAAATAAACATATGGGACCAAGAAACTGCCTCCATCCTCTACTGCAAACCCAAACCTGACCCTTTGAAGCCTAGAGAATGAATGTCTTCCTCCTGAAGAGGGAATCTAGTTACTATACCAAACACAAGTACAAAGGTTTAGCATCCTTTTATACCAAACCTTCAATGACTGTCAGTGCTTTGTATTAAGTAAAAATAAAGCTAGTTTTATTAGCATACAAATTATTCACTTAAAATTATTGCTGAATATTGCATAGTATACTTGTGAAAAGTATATTCTTTCTTCCTGGTTGCTAATGGTGTTCTATTTTTTGTTTTTTTAAGTTGAGAATATTCAGTGAGGGTTACTGATCTTTAAATCAGGGTCAGACTGATTCAAGACTGTAAGTTATTACAAAAGGTGAAGTTGTGTTTACTTCTCCTCTCTTCACCTGTGTATTGGTAGAACTCTCCAGACAGACTCTCAACATTTGTCCTTCTTTTACCAATATACTATAGTGAAATTTTTGTTTGCTTTGTATTATGTGATACGAGGTAGCTACCGTGAGATAAAGTATGTCTGAGTCACTCTTTGTTTTCATGTATTTTAAAGAATGTTACCTGAAGTCACTGACTAAGACATTTCTATGTATCAATAAACAAACGAAGTACTCAATGTGCCCTCTGATAATGATTCTTAAGAATTTAGCAGTTCCCTTTTCCATACTACCCAAATTATGAAATTTTACTTATTTTTCACTTCTGCAATTTCCTGGTTGGCTTAGCATTTCTGGGAATCCACACTTACATATTTGTAAGAGGACAATAGTGAATTATGTGCACTGTGGAAATGACCTAATTGCTGTAGGAAGCTGGGCTGGAGAGATGGCTGAGCTTAAAGGCACTTGCTTACAAAGCCTGGCATCCTAGGTGAAGCCAGATGAACAAAGTGGCACATGCATGTGGAGTTAATTTGCAGCACTGAGCAGCCCTCATGGGTCCATTATCATTCTTTCTCTCTCTTACCACTATGCTGGCAATACATAAATAAAAGTCTTTTTAAAAAAGAAAGTTGGCCCACCATAGCTCAGGGAATTTTGTGGGGCAAGGTGTGGAAATATTGTAAGAACCACAGATTGGGACATAATAACCAGAGGTATTGCCCCCTGCCCCCCACCAATATCTGACTACTGCTCTCACAATGCAAAACCCCCAAACCCATGGAAAATACCAGCAATCCCACTGAGGAGGGTCTCCAATGAAATGAGGGCAGGGATGAGGGTACCAACACATGATGTAACCATACTAAATATCTCCATAATAAGAAAAGAAAGAAAGAAGGGAAGAAAAATGGAAAGAAAGAAAGAAAGAAAGAAGGAAAGAAAGAAAGAAAGGGAGAGAGAGAGAAAAGGAAGGCTGGAGAGATGCCTTAGCAGTTAAGGAACTTGCCTTCAAAGCCTAATGACCCAGGTTCAATTCCCCAGTACACATGTAAGCCAGATGCACATGGTGGCACATGTGTCTGGAGTTTCTAGTGGCTAGAGGTCCTAGTGTACCCATTCACTCTACCTGGCGATCTCTCTCTCCCTCTCTCTCTCTCTTCAATGGTCTTGCTACAGTTCATTATTTTATGTCAGTACCCACAACTTCAGATTCACTGAATAATATTCACTAATTGTTATTGACATATAATTGATTAGTATTCATATATTTCTTGGCAGATTAATCTTTGATTACATGTTTGCATCTTCCCAAATATTTTAATGAAATATTCTGGAAGATTACAAATCAGGTATTACAACATATGTTGTTCATTGCAGTGGCGAAGCCCTGGATGGCCATTCTCTAATTCTCTCTCTCTCTCTGTCTTTCTCTCTCTCTCTTTCTCTCTCTCTCTCTCTCTCTCTCTCTCACACACACACACACACACACACTTTTTCTCTCTCTCCTCTTTCTCTCTCTCAATGTATATGTATATATATATAGATAGATGATAGATAGATAGATAGATAGATAGATAGATAGATAGATAGATAGATCCAATGCCTAGATGACCTAAGCAAGGCTCTCATCAAGGTTTGAGAACTCCCAGCAACTTTCAGGAAGGCATTACCTACCAAACTGACAGGCTTTCCTGGAGATGTGTTCAGCTGCACCCTGCTTCAGTATGTGGATATTTTGCTTCTGTCCAGGCCTACCCAAGGGGACCCCAGTATCCCTAGAGAATTGACCTCATCCCCACCAGCCAAGAGGTATGGCATAGATTCATCAGAGTAAAGAGAAGAGCATTCTCAGTTGATCCTGACGGCTGGAAAGTGAGCAGGAAGCCAGAGGGTCCCTTCAGAGTCAAGCTCCAGTGGACCCTTGGAAAAAATGAGAATACAGCTTTGCTGTAGTCGCTCCAGAGGCTGACTAGTCTAGGAAAGACAGAAGCTTGAGGAGTCTACAGCCCTGTTCCAGTCGCAATCCAAGAAGTCAACTGGTCCACACACACAGAAGCATGGGGACTTTGACATGGAATACCAAAGACTGATCCTAATAGGGGTCCCGATTAAAAAAAAAACCCACAACACTGGGAACATTCAGAAAAGAATGGCCTTAACCATGTTTCTTGTGTGTTCTTTGTGCCTATTTAGAGAAATAGGTTGTATCTTGTAATAGCTTGAGCCCTGTTACATTCTCGTGTACCTACCATACAGATACAGGACATTTATTACTCCTTCCTTTTACCTTGAACGCCCTGCATGAGTCTCTATTAGTATCAAAACGAGCCATCCATTTCATACCTCTACTAATTAGGATGAAAATAGCAGCCAGGATACAGAGCTGGATAGAGAAAATTAGGTCTTTTCCTAAGCAAGCGTTTTATTTCTATGTAAACAAGACAAGTCAGAGATGGTCAAGAACAAGGGACCGTGATTCAAAGGGAGGACAACAACAACAGGGCTATGCTATGGCAATGCTCAAGAATGCTTAAAGTGACACTTAGAGCTAAGAACTCTGGCTTCTTCAGTTTATGACACGCTCCTGATGATTCCTCTGACTGCATGTCAACAAGAATAATCTTCCGATTCTCCACTCTATTTCTGGTGCCAGGTCTGTGTTACTCAGTCCCTATAACAGAGTGCTGGTTTAAAATCAAGTATTTAATATCTACGTTTGCCAGAAATTTGAATTGACAGAAGCAGCATATCCTAGATCAATTAGCAGTACTAGGAGGTCACACAGCCTTGTCAAGATTTTCCAGCTATTTGCAATGCCCCCTTGACATCTGTGACTTACAGAACTGATAATTCCACCCACACTGGGGATCCACTAACATATCATGGGGTCTTAATTTTAGAAATCTACCTTTATTTCTTTTTAAAAACAATTTTATTTTATTTATTTATTCATTTGACAGTGGAGAGAGGGAGAGAGAGAAAGAAAGAGAGAGAGAGAGAGAAAGAGAGAGAGAATGAATGGGTGTACGTACCAGGGACTCCAGCCACTGCAAACGAACTCCAGATGCATGCACCCCCTTGTGCATCTGGCTGACATGGGTCCTGGGGAATCAAACCTGGGTCCTTTGGATTGCAGTCAAATGCCTTAACTGCTAAGCCATCTCTCCAGCCCTAGAAATCTACTTTTTTTCTCTGGTTGAAGAAATAAGATTAGCTCTCTTTCTCTCCCATTTTTCTTTGTTTTGTTTTGTTTTTCAAGGTAGGGTCTTACCCTCTAGACCACGCTGACCTAGAATTCACTATGTAGTCTCAGGGTGGCCTTGAACTCACATTGATACTCCTACCTTAGCTCTCTGAGTGCTGGGAATAAAGGCATGCACCAACAGGCCCAGCTAAGATTCTCTTTTCGCATGGTTCTAAGGAGTTTCCACTGTCTTTCACACTCTGCCTTTAATTGCTGGGTAATTGTTCTCAGACATTTATTTGCTTTTATTAAAGCACCATTGCTCCTAGCAAAATTTAACTCATTGTAGAAACTTTATAACAACTTTCCCCACCTATTTCTGGAACATGGTCAACTTTTCCCCCAAGGTACCTTTACTGCACTAGTATACCACCTCAATGTATTGCCTTCAACACTTCGAGTAATTGCATTGCGATTGTGGCAGGTGACCAGGAGGAATATCTGCTCCAAAAAGAACATTTTACAATGTGCCTCCTCACACGACTTCTGGCACCACCTGCCATGTGTGCTATAAAAAGTAACTGTGTTCGCGGAGCTCAAAGGACAGCACACTGAAAGACGTATGAGGTACAGGAAACAATAGAGCAAGGAAGGGTGTCACAGAAAGAGTGCAGACTGCCTCGGTGAACGGGCATTCTTGCCAGCATGGGTCCTTGAATGTGGCTGCCTCCTGGGACACAGTCTTTTCTAAAAGGAGATGCTTTATATAGGGCCCTCCTAAGAAAGCCAACTGTGAGCTTCATGTAAGAAATATTGCTAGATGTCAAGGAAGTTGCCTGTTACATCCATCACCTCCCATTGGGTGTTCCCAGGACCAGATAATCCTTCCCTACTGCTAAGGAAGCTGAGGAAATCTTAGCATGTCAGTCAGAGCTCACATAGGTGAGGACTGAGCCCTCTTCCCAGGCACGATCTGTAGCCTGGGTGGGGAGGGGACAATCCAAACCCTGCTTCCCAGAGGGAGTTTGGGCAGGCTCTCCAGAGAACCCTAGTAAGTGACCATGAGTTATACTGAGTCACAGGTGCTTAACACCCTTCCCTTGCAGTGAAGTTGACCCCTTTCCTGAGTGCCATAAAGTCTCCTTTCTCCACTTTTATTCAGAGTTTGGGAGCTTCTATCTCTTTCCCTTTGATCGCACCATACTTTACCAGCATTAAATAAACATATGGGACCAAGAAACTGCCTCCATCCTCTACTGCAAACCCAAACCTGACCCTTTGAAGCCTAGAGAATGAATGTCTTCCTCCTGAAGAGGGAATCTAGTTACTATACCAAACACAAGTACAAAGGTTTAGCATCCTTTTATACCAAACCTTCAATGACTGTCAGTGCTTTGTATTAAGTAAAAATAAAGCTAGTTTTATTAGCATACAAATTATTCACTTAAAATTATTGCTGAATATTGCATAGTATACTTGTGAAAAGTATATTCTTTCTTCCTGGTTGCTAATGGTGTTCTATTTTTTGTTTTTTTAAGTTGAGAATATTCAGTGAGGGTTACTGATCTTTAAATCAGGGTCAGACTGATTCAAGACTGTAAGTTATTACAAAAGGTGAAGTTGTGTTTACTTCTCCTCTCTTCACCTGTGTATTGGTAGAACTCTCCAGACAGACTCTCAACATTTGTCCTTCTTTTACCAATATACTATAGTGAAATTTTTGTTTGCTTTGTATTATGTGATACGAGGTAGCTACCGTGAGATAAAGTATGTCTGAGTCACTCTTTGTTTTCATGTATTTTAAAGAATGTTACCTGAAGTCACTGACTAAGACATTTCTATGTATCAATAAACAAACGAAGTACTCAATGTGCCCTCTGATAATGATTCTTAAGAATTTAGCAGTTCCCTTTTCCATACTACCCAAATTATGAAATTTTACTTATTTTTCACTTCTGCAATTTCCTGGTTGGCTTAGCATTTCTGGGAATCCACACTTACATATTTGTAAGAGGACAATAGTGAATTATGTGCACTGTGGAAATGACCTAATTGCTGTAGGAAGCTGGGCTGGAGAGATGGCTGAGCTTAAAGGCACTTGCTTACAAAGCCTGGCATCCTAGGTGAAGCCAGATGAACAAAGTGGCACATGCATGTGGAGTTAATTTGCAGCACTGAGCAGCCCTCATGGGTCCATTATCATTCTTTCTCTCTCTTACCACTATGCTGGCAATACATAAATAAAAGTCTTTTTAAAAAAGAAAGTTGGCCCACCATAGCTCAGGGAATTTTGTGGGGCAAGGTGTGGAAATATTGTAAGAACCACAGATTGGGACATAATAACCAGAGGTATTGCCCCCTGCCCCCCACCAATATCTGACTACTGCTCTCACAATGCAAAACCCCCAAACCCATGGAAAATACCAGCAATCCCACTGAGGAGGGTCTCCAATGAAATGAGGGCAGGGATGAGGGTACCAACACATGATGTAACCATACTAAATATCTCCATAATAAGAAAAGAAAGAAAGAAGGGAAGAAAAATGGAAAGAAAGAAAGAAAGAAAGAAGGAAAGAAAGAAAGAAAGGGAGAGAGAGAGAAAAGGAAGGCTGGAGAGATGCCTTAGCAGTTAAGGAACTTGCCTTCAAAGCCTAATGACCCAGGTTCAATTCCCCAGTACACATGTAAGCCAGATGCACATGGTGGCACATGTGTCTGGAGTTTCTAGTGGCTAGAGGTCCTAGTGTACCCATTCACTCTACCTGGCGATCTCTCTCTCCCTCTCTCTCTCTCTTCAATGGTCTTGCTACAGTTCATTATTTTATGTCAGTACCCACAACTTCAGATTCACTGAATAATATTCACTAATTGTTATTGACATATAATTGATTAGTATTCATATATTTCTTGGCAGATTAATCTTTGATTACATGTTTGCATCTTCCCAAATATTTTAATGAAATATTCTGGAAGATTACAAATCAGGTATTACAACATATGTTGGAAAGTCTGGGACCTTCATCTGTGCTAAAAAAACAGAATATTTTAACATAAAATATGCTAATTTTTTTAGTAAATGTCTACTTAATTTAGCCCAGAGAATTTATCTCTTTCTATTTCCCTCTTCCTTCTTTTTCTTCTCTCTCTCTTCCTTCTCCCTCCCTCTCTTTTTTCTCAAAGGGAATTATCTCATTATGAATTAGTTTTCATTATGGTATATTATGCTTCATTTTCTTGTGATATTCTCAATCCAGTGAGATTGCAGGACTCTAAAAACGGTTATTTAGGGCATTTCTCCATTGTTTTCTTTGCTGAATTATTGCTAGGTACAATTCAGATTGTTTTAGAAAAAAATATAGAGTAAGTAACATGTAAACTTAAGATACAAAAGTAATAAGGAAGAATGCATCAAAGTAATTCTATTAAATTGAATATTTAAATTTACTCAAGGAACTAATAAAGCTGTAGAGAATACAAGAAAAAAAATTGTCAATATACAAAGATTTTTGAGGAGTTTCCATTATAAGAAGATTGGTTCAGTCTTACCAAAATTAATTCAGGGTAAGATTTCACATGAATCAATAGCAGGTACCCAACTTGAAACAAAGTGATTGCTTTAAATGATTTCCAATATATCACATCTTATTATATTAAGATGTGACAGCTTCTGCCGTGCTTCATTGGGTTACATAATATCATTTTGAATATAACTCCAAGTCTATCTAATATAGGATGATGAATCAGGAAATAAAATGACAAGGACTCATTTACTTCTTGCTCCTAAATTAGATCTCTCTGTCCTCACAGAAGAAAGTGAGGAAGCCAAGGCGGCTTCCGGGAGGGCCTCACTCCCATCACGGAGCCATCGCACGCCATTCTCCTGAGCTTGTAATGGGCAAAAATTCCCGTCCCTGTGAGAACGGGCATAGAGCAGAGCTTCCAGAAGAACAGCTTTATCAAGATGTCTGCTGGTTGAGTGTCACTGTAATATTGTCAGAAGATCTGGAATCAGAAACTGATGACAGTTAACATTATATAATTATAGATATTATATATACTTTATATATGTATATTATATATAATATATATATAATCTGATAACATCGGGGAGACTTTCTGTAATTCCATTACAGTATATTATTTTTTCTTTTTTGGTTTTACGAGGTAGGGTCTCACTGTAGGTCAGGCTGACCTGGAATTCACTATGCAGTCTCAGGGTGGCCTTGAACTCATGGCAATCCTTCTGCCTCTGCCTCCTGAGTGCTGGGATTAATGGTGTGTGCCACCACGCCCAGCTAGCAACATTACAATATATCTTTAATTGGGGAAGAAAAAATGATCAGCGTGTATAGAGGCTTTCTAATTATGATAATAATTATATGAATATATAAATAATAAATAAGCAAATTAAATGTGGTTTGGTATATTTCATGTAATGTAAACATAGGATATAGAAATGGAAAGAAAAATTACTTTTTTAAACTAAGGGGAGAAGAGCATGTTTCATCAAGTTTACAACTGACTCTAGTTTCATGCCTGATAAATATCAAAACCTGTTCCTACGTGGTAACACTAGATTTCTCTTCATCGGAAAAGACTTCTCTTAGCTTTTATTGTGGAAGAGCTCAAGAAATTTAAACACAAAACATGGGAGCCTTGTTATTTTAAAGTGACACAAATTAGAGGGCAGTGGGTGCTGGAAAGACTCATCTTTAAGGGATCCTTACGCTCTTGAAGTCTGGACACCCTAGTGAAACACAAGGGACTTTGGTCCCTCCTCTGAGTTGCTGTGCCCTAAACTCATTGCAGAAAGAATGAAAGAATGAAGAGCATGTGGACAAAAGCCTGGTCAGACTTGTCACTTATCACTTTATGTTATTCAAGTTCCAAGGAAGATTTTACAAACACTTGGTCATTTTGCGGGGAATGAAGATTTTGTTTTGGGCTACTACTTAATGTCCCACAAACCCATTAAATTCCTCTCTCTGTCCATACATACATACATACATACATACATGCATACCCTCACAGATATCCAGATTCCTCATTCCCCTCCCCCCACACAAAGGCTTCTGAGTAACTTTCTGCAGTTTGAACCATGTGATCATTTGCATTCTCTTAATACTGACTCATGCCCCTTCTGCTTCTTCTATTTGTGAAACTTTATTCCAGAAAACTTTCAAAGGACATGGTGAAATTGTCTCTTCCCCTCTACAATTGTCTAAGTAAGGGGGGGACCATTTTATTGATATATTTTTATGTTAGTTTAATTTAACTCAATTTAATTATTTTGAGGTACAGTCTCACTCTAGCCCACGCTGACATGAAATTCACTATGTACTGTCAGGTTGGCCTTGAACTCACAATGATCCTCCTATCGTGGCCACTCCAGTATGGGACTAAAGGCATGTACCACCACATCTGGTGGGGAAAATATTTGTCCCACAGGGTTAGAAGTAACTTCATCTGAACACGTCCCAACTGTCTGCGCTGAAATATAAACATACTCAATACAAGCAGAGCCATCACCCAACAATGAAGAGATTAGTTGCTTTATTTTAATTTCATTTATAGTTTATTATTTAAAATAATATTTAATTATTTGAAAGAGAAAGAGGGTCAATGGACACACCAGGGCTGCCTGCCCCTACAAATGAACTCAAGACACATGTACAACTTTGTGCATCTAGTTTTATGTTAGTACTCAGGGATCAAATCCAGGCCATCAAGCTTTGCAAGAAAATGTCTTTACCTGTAGAGCCATCTCTCTAGCCAATAATTATTGACTTTCCAAATTCCTTTCTATCTATTAAAGTGAGAAAAATAGAGATATCTCGTGAATACAAAAACAAAAACAAAACAAACAAACAAACAAAAAAACAGGAGAAGAGATAAGAGTTAATCCCGACAAGAAATGCCATCTGCATCACCCAATACTTACTACTAAGCAGCAGCCCTGACAGCATGTGATAACCAGGCTTTCAGTTGTTAGCATAACTTGGAAAACATTAAAAGAAATCTAGGTATTTTCTGTATTTGTGTGTTAGAAAACTTGAATGTACACACATAACAACATTCCTGGAAAGCATATTTGTGTTAATATTTATGAAATCAATGCATAAAACTGTACCTTAAGAACATCTAGATTCAGTGAAAGACCAAAAGTTCCAGGCGTACTCTTTGTAAAAAAGTAACTTACCTGTTTGTCTACTCCAGTTGGAGTATGCCACTATGGCTGACAGTAATAAACTGACAAAATTGCATCCATACATTTACTTCTAGTGTGGTGGCTGCATTTGGAGGCAGACGGTGGTCTGTGAAGTGAAGGTCCTCTGTTGTTTGCAGGTCTGAACCCCCATGGACATGAAACAGCAGCAGGTCCCCATTGGTCAGTCCAGTGCTAATCACATGTGTGGACTGGAGCAGCAACTGCACTGACTTTGGCCAAATGTCAGGAGAGTCCTCTAGATGGAAGAAATTAGAAAATATTTCAGAGTTTGCATATGTTTCAACAAAATTATTGTCTTCTGGAATGCAAAATTATAATACAGAATCAATCAACAAAAGCTTCACAAGTGCATTAACATATGTGATCTATTTTTTCCCCTCAATGATTTTTGTCTTTTTTCAAAGGCATTCTAAGCTTCAGGATTACCTAAAATTACCTCCGCTTGCATTATTTTTTGTTGTGGTAATGTTTAAAATAGATGGATATATCTGTTTACTGACTTAAGTTACAGCATTCATCATCTATGTGAAGCCACTCACAAACAGGATGCTGGAAACCAGAGACATCAAGTCTGGAAGTTCTGCTAATATTTCACTGTTGTGCCTTCTGACAAGAAACAGAAAACTAGTTCTGCACAATACCAGTTTAGTAAGGGCACACCCTCATGAGCATCATGAGATTTCCCTGATTTTATTTATTTATTTATTTATTTGGCTTTATTTACAAGCCTATAGGGGAATTGTATTTTATTTTCACTACTTCCCATAAAATCTGATACTTCCCTTCTCTATTTTACTGTCTCAATCCTTAGGTCTATTAATTGTAAACTCTGAATCAAAAAAGCTCTGAATTAGTGCTTTACAATTTCTACATGCTTGTATTTTTAATAAGGAGATAAGCACTTCAGCAGTCTTAAGAAGGCACAATTCTTACATAGAAAGCTCCAAAATAAATCTTTGCAATTAATTCTAGAAACTTTTCTTCATTTAAGTTGTTATAAATAGATATACATAAACTAAACTTATTGAGTTGTGACTGGAAAATTAAACTAAAATAAACTTTGTGAGTCCAACAGAACAAAGTAAGTTTCATTTTCAATTCACCCAAATCCCTCATTTTAAAGTGGGAACAAGAAAATATTTACAGAGTACCATAGTGAGTCCAAAGTAAATTACATTCAACTAGGTAAACAGGGTATAAGTTTTAGCTAAAAAAAAAGTTTCATTTTGAACATTGCTAAAAATATTCCTTGAGATTAGATATAGTGATTGGACATTAAATCCAGTGATTTTACTAATCAATAAGATGGTTAATTCTGTGAAATCAATCACAATAGAAATAAGTTTATAATACATTTATATGTGTCAATACATATAATTGTTGTCAATCTAAACTTAGTTTAATGACAGCACTAAATAGACATACAGATAAATATTACTTGAAGTAATAATTGTTGAAGATATGGTATAACTTTGACCTGGAGAGAAGGATCAGTAGTTAAGGCAGTTGCCTGCAGAGTGTAAAGACGTGGGTTTAACCCCCCAGTACTCATATAAAGTCAGATGCACAGGGTGGCACATGCATCTGCAGGTCCAAAAAAGACATTGTGAAACAACAAATCACACAGGAAACATTTTCTGCAAACATCACATATTCTGGGTGAATGCAATGCTCAACACGTGGTCATAAATACATAGCAGCAAGTAGCCTGGTATGTTTTAAGGATTGAACATAAAAAATATTTTATACAGAAAAAAGTTAGCAAATGCATAATTTCCTTTTCTTAGCAATACTGTCCTAAACCATGAGGGTTCTGATAACATTCTCAAAATATTTGAATTAAAAAATAATCAGTTTTTTTTTACCACTGAAAAATAACATAGAATAATATAGAATGTTTACTCCTGCTCAAGTCCAAAAGTAATTCAAGACAGAAGGATCTGACAGAGATGTAGACCGTGGGGCAGTATGACAGTAGATATAACACTTGATATTTAAGAGTAGGCATTTTGTCCCCATAATCATGCCATTTTAGAGGTGATTTTTTTTCTATTTAATTCAGATGCCTCTCCCTTTAAAGATTAAAATATAAATGGCAACCAAACAGTCCAGGTAATTACATATTTGCATTACAACATTACTACCTTTTTAATAAATCCTAAATTAAGACCAGTTTCCTACACAAAACTAAAAACAAAAAAAAATGCCATCATGTGTATTCATCCTCTTTTACTCAGGCTACTTAAATTTTGTGTTCCTAATAATCATTTTAGCATGTAATTATAAAAATCTACATAAATACTTTTAATATATCAGGTATATTAATGTGTGCATGCTGCTGAAGAGAGTGAAAAATCACAATCAGGTACAGTTGTTTGCATTGGTCTGAATCAGATGTCCTCCACAGCCTCGTGTGTTTTGAATACTTGGTCCCCAGATGATGGGAGTTTGGGCGGTGAATCTTTGCTTCAGAAGCGTCTTGCGTGTGGGAGGCAAAACAAACAAACAAACAAACAAAAAAAAAAAAGTCGTCTAGCCAGTTCCCCTTAGAGGAAGCCTGGCTTACTCTGGCTGCCTCCTGCCAGCGGCTGTGGCACTTGGTGGTCCCCAACCTCTGCTGTGCCACCCTATTATGATGCAGTTTCCCCTCAAGACTGTAATTCGTTTCTGTAAAGAATGAAATCCCAGCGTCATTCCTCACAGAGATAGAAAAAATGATTTGGAAATTCACATGGAATGGCATCAGGCCTTGGATATACAGACATATCCTTAGAGAAACAAACACTGGGGTTACCATCCCTGATCTAAAACTACACTACAAGTCCATAAAGCAGCACGGTACTGGCCTAGAAACAGACATATACACTGACGAAACAGAATTGAAGACCTGGTGCTTAGGTCAAGCTACTAAAGCTACTTGATCTTTGAAAAAGGTGCCAACAATGAACACTTGAGAAAAGACAGCATCTTCAACAAATGGTGCTGGACAAATTCGATACCCACATATAAAAAACTGAAACCAGATGTGCTCATCTCAGCACTGGTTGAGGGATAAAAATCAACACCAAATGGATTAAAGACCTCAACATAAGACCCTAAAACTCTTCATCTAGTGGAAGAAAGTAACAGGAGGAACTCTCTGTGATATGGGAGTGGAGAAAGACTGTCTGAACAAAACCGCAGTAGCCCAGGAATCAGTGGGACCACATGGAGCTAAAAAGCTTTTGCACAAACATACCTTAAACAGAGACAATAGATAACCCCCTGAAAGGGAGAAAATTTTCACCAGCTATACAACTGAGAGAGACCTAATATCTAGAATCTTCAAAAAGAAATCAAAAAACTAAACAATAACACATAAACAACCCACACAAAAAAATGGGGCAGAGAGCTGACTCAGGAATTCTTGGAGGAAGAAAAACAAACGGCTCTTACTCACTTAAGGAAACATTCACTATCCTTAAACCTGAAGGCAATACAAGTTAAAGGAACCATGAGATTCCACCTTACTGCTGTGCGGATGACAATCATTAAAAGCAAATGACAGCAGACGTGGTTGAGGCTGTGGGCATGCAAATGTGGTGGGGGTGCAAACTTGTACAACCACTATGGAAATCCATGTGCAGACTCCTGATAAAGATGACAATAAAACTCCTCATAGACCCAGTTATTCCCCTACTGGGCATTTATCCTAAATGCTCCATGCTTCCCTACAAAGATATTTGTTCAATCATGTTTATACCTGCTCAATTCATAATAAATAAGGAATTAATAAATAAGAACTGGAGTCAACCTAGTTGTCCATCACTGGACAAATGGATAAAAACTTGTGGTATATTTACATAATGGAATTCTACAACGTAGCAAGAATGAAATGATGTGATGAAATTTTCAGGAAGGTGGATGGACTTGGAAGAGATCACGCTTAGTGAACACACACGAGCACAGAAAGGCCAAGGCCCGTGTTCCCACTCATCTGCGGCTCCTGCCTGGAACAGACGGAGTTTTTGGCCTAGCTGATAGGCAACTAGAGGCCCAGCCAATAGAGAGATGGAAGGGCTTGGGGTGTGGGGAAGGGAATGTTGGGGGGGGGGGGGAACACAAAACTAAACCCAAACTGAACTGGTGCCATAGAAACCTTTCTCCTTGAAGGTAAACTTAAAGATTTAACCCTCAAAAGTAGTGTGGGAGGATCAGCTGGAAAAAAGGAAGGGCCCGGAGAAGGTGAGATGAAGCCCAACCTTAAAATATTTGGCTCTGGGCTGTCACTCCCAGTACCAGAAATTGGTTGCTATCCACTTTGAGCTATTGATCAAAGAGACCAATGAGGTACCCAGAACAAGAAAGGCTTCTGTAAAGGCGCTTGATTCCCCACCTGAAGTAAAAGGTAAGACCGTGTGGCTGAAAACACCGTGTGCCATCTACACGGAATATGTGGAAAACCAGCTGGAATCTGAAGGACAGCCAGTCCCCGGGCACACTGTCTAGTGCTGGAAAGCGCTACCCGAGCCACTGGGAAAGAGTGGCCAGCAACCGTGGGAGTAAGCAGGCGTCTGAGCTACTCAGGAGCAACAAGCCTGGCCAGAAGAACCCACCAGTGCAATGGTGGCACACGGCCTTGGCACAGTCATAATGGGTAACTGAGCTAGAGGCAGAGAGACAGAGAGACAGAGAGACAGAGGATGGACCAGCCAGGGCCGCCAGCCACTGCGAACGAAGCCCAGATGCACGCGCCCCTTGTGCATCTGTATTATATGGGTCCCTGGGAGTCAACCCTGGGTCCCTTGGCTTCCCTTCACAGGCAAACACAACGGCTAAGCCATCTCTCCAGCCCACACCGTGGCTCTCTAACTGGCTAAGAGATCCTCTCAGCGGAAAGGGACCCGTGTATGGAACTGGGAACCAGGTCAGAATCACATGGAGACAAAGACTATGGTCTCTAATGACAAGCTTCCACTACCATTTGGCTAAAAGAGGTGCTACATCCATCAAAATCTCCCTAAATTAACAATGCTTCTCCTATGCTTAACCTATGCTGACTTCATTCGCTATTGGAGAATCTGTTTTTCTTCTTCAGACAGTAGGGGGAACGGAGGAGATAAACCGCCCCTCACAAGTCAGCCAAGGCCAGGCGACACCACAGAGGATGAGGAGAGATGACCAGCAGTGCTGCTTCTGCGGTGAGCCTGACAGTCAGCGCCAGGGGGACAGACCCTGAGGACATTCAGCACCGACCAAAGCAGAGATCCAGAGGCTCCTAAGAGCTCAGCACTGAAGCAGACTTCAACTCAGCCACCAAGGATCAGGGGATTTTGTGAAAGAGGGAAACATACCCAGAGGCATTTGTGTCCCCCAAAAAAGCCTGACTGCTGCTCTCACAAAGTATGACCCATAACGCCATGGGGAATACCTGCCACCCACTGAGGAGAACCCGCAGGGGAATGGGGGCAGGGAGGAGGGAAAAGATGGGACCAACGCATGGCATGATTAGTCCATACAAAGTATGCTCTTACTATAAAAAATAAATAAAAGGTACATGTGCAGTGGAAAATTAAAGGAGGCAGGATTTTTACATGAAGAGAAATTGTACATGTTAAACTTACTGTAATCAATAAATAGATTTGCAAATTGACAAAAGGAAGACTGCAATCCAAAATAAACTCTTCACATCAACGGCTTTAGCCACATGATTTGTGCTAGCAATGAGAAGCTAATTACAGCAATGAGACAGAATATTAAAACTTTCCTGTGGGACAGTCACTGGTGGAAGTAAGATCTCATGGCTTCCTTTTCATGTGCAGATGCTCCAGAAAATGAAAAAAGATGGCCCGTGCAACCCATTGGCAAACTTGGCCACAAAAACTTCATCAAAAAAATTAAATAAAAAAAGATAAAGGAAGAAACATCCTTGGTCATAATAGGGAGCAAAGTGAATGCTATCAAATTTGTTCAATTCCTGTATACTCTGAGGGAGAAAAGCCTTAGAAGATAAAGATAAATCTTCAAGTACAGAATATATTTAAAGCAAAATTTAAATCTGTTCAATCTGTCAAACCAAACAATAAATAAAGCAAAAATATCACCAATGAATATCTAAATCATAAATTTAATTCTTTACACATTATCTATGAACATGGGTATAAGACCAGTTATGAATTTGTATTTTCAGAGTGATTAAAGATTCTGACACAAACTATGTGGTTAACACAGAATAGCAATGATGGTATTTAATTTTTTTCTATCATATTTTTGGCAAGTGCATCAAAACTGAATAACATTCAATAAAGACTGTATATAATATACATGAAGGAAAGTGAAAAAATATATATGTTAAGGTAAACATTGGCATATACTAGAGTGATTAATATTTTTAAATATTAATTGGTTCTCAGTCTCTGGGTTTTTCCCCCGAGACTTCCATTCCATTGGCCTGTAGACTGGTTGCTTCGGGTTGTGCAGTGGAAGAAGACTGATAGAAAGGTCAGATATTCCATCAGACTCCCCAAAGCCTCGTGCCTCAGGCGTAGAAGTCTTTCTGTGGCATGCATGATGACCTGTAAACGTTCTTGCTGAGTCTGCACTTCTCTAACTGGGGTAACCCATGCAAAGAATAGAGACTCAGTATGCAAGAGCCTTAGGTTAAGAGAATTTTCCAGCCATGTCCAACATTGCCAATGATGGAGAAATGCTGGTGATTTCAGCATATTCCAGAGAGGCATAAAAGAACCAGGATGTCGTCTAGATCTGTGAAAATTGTTCAAGGTAAGCGTGGCATCTTGTGAAGTTGAATGGCTCGATGACATGATCTCAGAAGTTTCCCTACCTTCATGCTCCCCTCCCTCCTCCTTTTGGCTGTGCAGGAAATTATAGCCAAAGCCTCCTGCTTGTCAGTGTAAGTCAAGTACTCCACCAACTGGTCTAACACTTCTACCCCCAAAAGTTTCTTTGTGAAAGACATGGACGGAAGGCCAGAGATGCCCATCCTGACATGCAGGTCCGTCCTACAGACCCCAAGCCACATGTAGCCGAGGAAAACTATGAATTGCTTTGTGGTTAGAAATTCTTCTGAGCAAAGATAAAATCTTTATTTCACAAGGATAGAAAAGTAGCAAAGTATAAATTATAATTGAAAAACCATTGTTTTTGTACTGAAAACAAGAATGACAATTTTCCTTTCAGAGGAGATCACTATGCTCACGATGGTGGTGCAGATTCAAGAGCAATGGCACTTCCTGTCCTAGTGAAAATCCAAGCAAACGTCATGTGAGAATAGCCAGAAAATATTCAAAATCTAACAAACCATAAGAAGCTCCTAGGAAAAGGTACAAAACAAAGCTAGTTTTCAGTTTTCTGAACATATATTCTTCCATTAAAGAAAAGAAAGAAAATGAAGACATCATTCTCATCAGCATAAGGAGGATAAAATATGCAAGTACACATGATAAACACAAATACAGAGATTGGAAATATTTTTATAATTTCTAATCTATAGTGTAATCAAGGAGTGGATAAATTCAATTCTTTATTGTCATAAAACCTATTAGTAATGAGTCCAATGTTTAAGACATTAATCAAGCTAATCACTAAAAATAAGTTATATGTCATGTTATGAAAACAATCTAAAGTATTCAATTAATCCAAATCAACTCAAGAAAAGGGAAGAACTAGGAACTAAACAGATTAATACAGAAAGTTACAGATGCCAGATAATTAGGCTCCCACATTAACACTGAAAGTTACTTTTTGGATCTGTTGACTCTCAAGCCTTCATCCTTGCTCTGGCATTGATGGTTTACTTTCTCCTTCAGACTAGAACTCCATTAACAGTTCTCCTGATTCTCTCTTGAAGATGGCATAATATGGTCATAACCTTTGTTGTTCATTAGTCTATTCTTAATAATGCATGTAATGGCCAGTAGGAATTGTGTGATCAAAGTACGTGCAAATAAGTGTGACTCTTAGGAAAGCTCATGTCAAATAACTGAGCATATTAAGTCGAAGGTGTCTAATGACCCTGGTGAAAGATGCTTATTTTTTAGGAACTTGTATTCCTTCACTTGGAAATAGAGGTATGAACTTCAGCCACACCTCTGTATTTTGCCTTCCGTTTTCAACTATAGTCTTTGTACTATGGAAATTATTACCAGTTTTCATTTCAAAGAGTGCCTATTTTCGAGAACATCTAGTTTTGATTATCCTGGTTGTAGCCTTTCTAGCAATTGCGTAAATTTGCTTTCTCTTCTTACGCAGTTCATGTTGCCTAGCTAGGCGAAACAGCTGCTTAAGTCTCTTGGTCAACTTCCTTAACTCAGTGCCGAGCTTGGCTCCAGTACAATCATGGATGTGTCCATCTTTTTTGGCTCTAATAGGATCGTAGATGTGTCCATCTTTTTAGGTGTACTTTATTTCCCCGGTCTTCTCACTTCTGGTGATGTTTCAATTGCATCTTTAAGAGCCTTATTTTACCAATTAAACAATCAGTAGTCCATTTCAAGTGGCATGTCTACCTATGGAGCAAAACTATCTCATAGAAAATAACCAAGACCTCAGCCCCCCTAGTGTGTAGTACAGTTCCATCATGCTGACTAAGCTTTAATACTCAGATGAAAAAACAACTCAAGGAAGACTGTTTTGTTTAACTTTATGCTACCAGTTTAAGCCCAGTTTCCTTTTACCACAGCCATTCAAATCCTATACTTTGAAATAATATAGCATGGAAGAGCAGTGTTTAGAATAATGTTGCCATACTTGGGCAAATATAATTTTTTTAAATTTTTGTTTATTTTTATTTATTTATTTGAGAGCAACAGAGGGAGAGAGAGGCAGAGAGACAGAGAGAGAGAGAGAGAGGGAGGGAGGGAGGGAGAGAATGGGCGCGCCAGGGCCTCCAGCCACTGAAAAGGAACTCCAGATGAGTGCGCCCCCTGGTGCATCTGGCTTACGTGGGTCCTGGGGAATCGAGCCTCGAACCGGGGTCCTTAGGCTTCAGAGGCAAGCGCTTAACCACTAAGCCACATCTCCAAACCCAAATATAATTTTTAATTATATTTTTAATTAGTTTTGTACTCAGTGAATATATTCAAGTTGGTACCATTGTTAGGCTCATCCATGTCCTCCCCCCCGAACCCTGGCCCCTCCTTGTTGAGGTATATGGGTCATGCATTGTGGAGTTAGCCCACAGTTATGGGCAGGAGAAATGTCTCTGCGTTTCATGACCCAACGTGTGGTTCTGACATTCTTTCCACCCCCTCTTCTGCAAAATTTCCCTGAGCCATGTTGGGTTCATTTCTGGTCTGCTTCAGTGATGAGGTGTTGGGGTCCTCTGTGTCTCTGGATATCTGATTTTAAAGCCAATTAGCAGTGGTCTGATATGCCTGTGTTGGTCTTGCCACTATTACCTTAGAAGATATTTCTTGCCTGATGCGTCAGTATTGTAAAATGCCAGATCCACTGGTGGGTCATAGTTGATGATTTTTCTCTGCTGGAATTTTCCATAACACATTCTGGCACTGTGGAAACTACCAACGATAAGGAAGGTCCTGCATCATTTCCAACTTGACTTCTCTGTGATCTGTAGCCAATGGGTGTGATGTCTTCAGCAACAGGGTCTTACTATTCAGCTCAAGAGTCATGACAATAGGCTGCATTGTGTCGTGTTATCTCATATTTGTAATCCACCATAGTGAACTGAGGCAGAAAGGGGGGCTGTGAGTTCAAAGCCGTGGGGAACTAGGGATTAGTTACTTTTCATATTGTGACTAAGTGAATGGCAAGAAGGAGCCAATGGGAAGGGTTTGTTTTCGCCTTCAGATAGAGGGTCAGGAAGGAATGTTGGCAGCAGTGAGTGAGGGACAGCTGGTCTCATTGCATTCATACTCAGGAAATAGAGAACAATGAATGCTGACTTTTAACTTGTGTTCTCAGTTTTTACTTAGGCTGGTACCTAAGCCTATGGGATGTTACCAACCACATTTTACGTGGGTCTTCCCATCTCAATTATGCTAATCTAGAAACCCCCTCTAAAGCCAAGAATCATGATTGAGATTGTCCATCACAAGCAACATATTGAGCTGAAGGCCAGTCTGGACCACAGTGTGAGAAAAAAACAACTAACCAAAATAAACCAACAAAAGCACATAAAAGAAGGCAGAAGACATAATATGATCATTTTATCAATATTTTTCTTTCTCAGGTGGGTACATTATTTAGGATTTTATGTTATTAATATCTTCTAATTTAGTGCTAAGTCTGACTTTTGGCAATTTATGTTATATCTTTTTATGGGTTAATCTTTTCTATACTTATATTTAACAGACATTGTTTAAAGGATGAGGCAAAACTTTAAGAACATTTGTCATGTATGTA
This sequence comes from Dipus sagitta, assembly GCA_036346955.1. Taxonomy (NCBI): domain Eukaryota; kingdom Metazoa; phylum Chordata; class Mammalia; order Rodentia; family Dipodidae; genus Dipus; species Dipus sagitta. The sequence continues at coordinate 170,860,245 of CM070774.1, forward strand.
AATTTAGAATCCTCAAAATGTAGAAAAACTGATGCACAGAAAAGTTAAATGGCCCAAGGCTCTATGCTTACCAAGTAGTAAAACAGGCTGAAAAGTGAGAAAATAGTTATGATGCTTCATCACTAAACTATGGACACAAAATATTTAAATATAAAACAAAATTTATTTCCAGTGTTTCAGATTGTTTCACCTACTCTTGTCAGGAAGCAATGCAAACAAAGAATGGAATCTTATTGTCATATCACCATTACTATCATCTCATAGAGAAAATCAACTTAAAATTAAAATACAACTAACATTGAGCTGGGGTGGTGCTAATTCAGTGGCAGAAGATGTGCAAGGACTTTGAATCATCAATATCAAAATAATTATCAAGTCTAAAATAGAAAAAAACATAGAAAAAGTGAATTAATGAAAATTATTTTCTCTTATAGTACATGTCAAAGCTCTAGCAATACAAATTTAAGAAGAAGGATTTTTTTTGAGGTGAAACCTTGACATCATATCTCCTAGGTAATGATCACATTACACTTAATATACTCATTGAGGACTGTAGAGATGACTGATTTAACACTGCTCTCACATATTATTAACATTTTAGTGCTGTTAGGCTACAGAGGAGACTGTTATTAGTCCCTACTGACCTAAGGTAGGAGCTAAACAGATTTAAAGTAAGCTCAAATGTGTACTGATTACAAGGGCATGGTTTTAAAAAGCAATACATTGGTACTCAAATGTGTCTCCTGTTTGCTTGATTGAGACATGATTGGGGTCCATAAACTCCTGACCATTTATTTGGAGAAGGAAGACTAACAATTTAACAGGGTGGATGTTAATGTGGAATGATACTATGCATGAAGTGGGAGAAAAGAGCAAGTTCTGTACAGGGGAAGAGTGGAGAGGGTTTTCAACATGTGGGGGCCACAAGAAAAAACAAAAAACAAACAAACAAACAAAAAAAAAAAAAACCAGTTTTTTAGAAAGGAAATATCCGTGTTAGGTTAAAAGCAAGAGAGTAAGCATCTTAAGCTTTTCAGGTCACATATTGCCTCTGATGTACATTTTCATGGTCTTCCTCTAACATTTAAGTATGTAAATCCATGCAGACCTGTAATTTTACATTCTTCTCTCGCGACATGCTCAGGAGCAGTCAGTCACTGTGGGGGATTCAGCAGTGGGCACTATCCTGTCAATCTTCCCTGCAATGCCTGTGGAGTTCAGCCTAGCTGGATTGGGTTTCTAATCTGGGAAATACTTGCAGAAAATACTGGAAAGAAAGTTAAGTCAGGTTATTCAAAATACTGCAAACCACCATGTGGCACTGAACCTGCATCGGCGTTGTCCTCGAACACAACGTGAAGGAATATAAACTCTTACAGTCTCAGGTGTCGCTAGCTTGGGGCAGCTCTGCTCTTCTGGGCTAACACTAGGACGCCAACTGGAGGACATTTCATTAAACGGCAGCATTAATTCAGCTTTTCTTTTTCTCTTACCAAATCAAGCCAAAACTTGATTTGACTGCTTGAATTTTTGCCTCTCTTGATAGTAAGGCTTTTAGTGAAGACAGAAGAGTTTCCAGGTTGAATGTTCTGGTGCACGAACTAAATGAGAACCATATGTCACAGTTTTCTTTGGAGATAATGTGTATTTCTTCCTTTTATAAACTTGTAAAGTCAAGGCACTGTTATTGAAACTCAAATCCTCAGCTTTCTATTTTCTCACAGCTGGGGTGACTCTGGGTCCTGAGAAGCACCGAGCACATGCTGGTTGTCAGCCTTCCCTGGTGGAATTTGAGAGGCTTTGAAAGGCTCCCGTATCCTCACAGCACCTTTACTGGCCAAAACTGTAAGATGCATAGACAGAGTTTTTATGGTGAGATACTTAAGCATGAACACAAGTGATGAAAATCCACATGACACACCTGTGGAGTCTGATATCAGCACTTCACATTCATTTTTAATGTAAATTGTTCTCACAAAACTTTTAAAAGTTATGCAAATATATGAAAACATAGAGGAAAATATCAGAGCAAAATATTAATAAAACATAATTTCACAGGGATGAATAAATGGCTTTTATAATAATAACCCAAGAAGTATACAGAGCCATGATTACAATATTGCAAAAAATTGAATGAAATGGAATGACGGGAACATAATCAACTAAAGGGAGATCAGTATATTATTAATAACAAATCACAGCTTTTAATAAAATGTTGCAGGGAGCTAACAAAAATAACTTTCAAAAGATATCCATTTGGGAGGTTCTGGTCCCATAGTATATGTGAAATTTTATAAAATTTAACAGCAGAGAAATTAGACATTAATAAACCATAAAACAGAGGGGCAGTTAGAAATGTATGTTTTAAATATATACATTGAAAACAGTTTTAACAAGTTTGGTTATTTTATTAATTTAAAACCTAGAATAGGGGTCTGGAGAGATGGCTTAGTGGTTAAGCGCTTGCCTGTGACGCCTAAGGACCCTGGTTCAAGGCTCGATTCCCCAGGACCCACATTAGCCAGATGCACAAGGTGGCGCACGTGTCTGGATTTTGTTTGCAGTGGCTGGAAGCCCTAGTGTACCAATTCTCTCTTTCTTTCTCTCTGCCTCTTTCTCTGTCTGTGACTCTCAAATAAATAAATAAATAATAAAGAGTAGACTCTTCCATTAAAAAAAAAAAAAACAAAAACAAAAAAACTAGGCTAAGGGACATGGGGAAATGCCTTAGCGGTTATGGCATTTGCCTGCAAAGCCTAAGGACCCAGGTTCAATTCCCCAGGACGCACATAAGCCAGATACACAAGGGGGGTACATGTGTCAGGAGTTCATATGTAGTGGCTAGAGGCCCTGGCATGCCCATTCTCTCTTTCTCTCTGTCTCTTCCTCTCTCATAAATAAATAATATTTTTTAAAAACTAGGGTAAAGACAAAAATCTTCTATAATGTTCTATATTGTTATTCCATGAAGATGTAAAATAAATAATGACAGACAAAATTTTAAGAAGTTTAGCACCATTGTAATATTGGAATTTTGAAAGGTACTTGTGGGCTTTATATAATTGATTTTTTCCTCAAAATGTGTTTAATAATTTTTACAAATAAACATTTATATATTTAAAATTTGATATATAAATAAATTCAAAAATGTTCATTACATTAATAATGATGCCAAAATACTGAAAAATGAAGAAAATTAAAATATGAGACATTAGTACCTGATAAATTGTGCAAAAAGTTAAGCAAAGTTAGAAAATTATATTCTACTATTACAGATATTAAAAAATAATCTTATTTTACAATTTTCCCATGGTTAAATATTGACCTATGATTTTTTTTAATTTTAAAAGAAGTATACTTTCCTCTATTTCAATATGTTTTAATTTCTGAATCACTCAAGTGATATAGATATCAGAAGATTCCTCACTGAACTTGGAAAGGGGGAGATTGTTATTAAGCTGAACATTTTCAACATCAACATCACCTATAATGCCTGCATTTTTATTTTATCATGCATGCTTCTTTTTTCCCTACATAAAAGTCACACTTATTTCTATGTACTAGAATATATATCCTATCTTCAGAGCAAAGTAATCCACAGTGCTTATTAGAGAAGAGAAAAAATTTACAAAGTAGATCTCTACTCAATATGAAAAATTTCAGATTATATGTTGGAAAGACAAATTAATTATAGGATTATTAATCAATAGGTAAAAATGATCTCATGGACTTGAAACACATCATAGTCAGAAAAAACACACAGTCACAGAAAGACAAACGCCTCATGGTCTCACTCATCTGTGGTTCCTAGCCGTCAGCTGGAGTTGCAGGCGAACCAGATAAGCAACTCAAGGCCCTGACAATAGGAATAGGAGGGTTTGGGGGCAGGCGAAGGGGAGCTTGGGGGTAAACACACACTAAACTAAACCCAAAGTAAACTGGAACCATAGAAATCTTTATCCTTGAAGGCAGGCTAAAAGATTTTCCCTTCAATAGGAGTATAGAGGGATAATCTGGAACGAACCCTGGAGAAGGTGGGATGAAGTCAAACATTAGAAAAGAAATTGATTCTGGGCTGGAGAGATGGCTTAGCGGTTAAGTGTTTGCCTGTGAAGGCGAAGGACTCCGGTTCGAGGCTCGATTCCCCAGAAGCCACGTTAGCCAGATGCACAAGGGGACACACGCATCTGGAGTTCATTTGCAGTGGCTGGAAGCCCTGGCACACCCATTCTCTCTGTATCTATCTGCCTCTTCCTCTCTCTCTCTCTCTGTCACTCTCAAATAAACAAATAAAAAAAAGAACCAAAAAATATTAAAAAAAAAAAAAAAGAAAGAAAAGAAATTGGTTTTGACCTGTAACTCAAAGGACCAGAAATAGGTTGCTACCCTCATTGAGCTGTTGATCAGCGAGACCTATGAGGTCCCCAAAACAAGGCAGGCTTCTGTCAAAGCACTTGCTTACCCACCTGAGGTAAAAGGTACGGCCCTGTTGCTGATGACACCACATGCTGCAGACACAGACCATGGAGAGTCCTGACTGGAATCTCGATGAAAGCCAGACCCCAGACGGTTAGCTGTAATTACTACATGAGATACTGGGGAAAGTGGTCAACAGCTGTCCAACCAACCTGGAATCTAAGCTACTCAAAAACTACCAGCCTGACAAGAAGTACACACCAATGGCTTTCTCATTGGCTAAGACATCTGCACAGAGGAAAGGAACCCATATCTAGAGCTAGGAACCTGGCCTGAATCCTATAGAGACAAAGATTATGCTCTCCAATGTCAAGCTCCTGCTAATCTTTGGCTAAAAGAGGGGCTATATCCATCAAATTCTACCTAAATTAATAACACCTATCCAATTTAATCTATGCCAACTTCACTCTCCACTGGAGAATCTGTTTGCATTTTGAGAAGGTACAGAGAGCTGAGGAGATAAAGTAACCCTCTTACTTCACCCAAGGCCCAGCGGAAACCATGGAGGAACTGGGGAGATGAGCAAGGGAGCTGCTTCCATGGTGAGCTATGGAAGAGGGCACAGAGAGACTGTAAGAGGCACAGGTTGGGATGTCATACCCAGAGGCATTGCACCCTCCCTCGATATCTGACTGCTGCTCTCACAGTGCATAAATCACAACCCCATGGGAAGGGGGCAGCCCACTGAGGAGGGCCCTCAGCGGAATGGGGAGGAGAACAAGGGACAGGACGGTACCATCACATGATGTATCCATACTAACCATGCCCGTAAGAAAAAAATGAATTTTAAAAAAAGAAAAGTCAGGATATTGTCAAACCATGAATTGTCCATGGAAGTGAACTTTTCTATATTTAATGATAGGAAAATATTATGTTATTTTACCACTTTTTGACATATTTTAGTTACTGTAGAAAATAATATGTTTCATATTTATAGATGAAGTATTCCAGTACACAAATGTAATATAGCTATTTTAAAATCAAAATATATATATATATATGTGTATATGCATAAGGATGTGTCCAATTTGTAACTTGAATTTATGTAACTTCCAATGTCAAAATTTCAGGCAACTGATTACTTGATATGAAAAGTTATTATGTTCATACCATCTCATGAAAAATGGATACAGTTTAGCCCAGTGTGCATTTAGTCCCAATAATTATCTAGTTCTTGTTGTGTGTTATGCTACTTATTTGTATGATATACAGGTACGTAATGTATTAATAAATGAAAAAGTTCTAGATTGTTTACAAAAATTGCATTTTAGATATTGTCTCTTTTGGAATGACAATAAGAGTGGAAAATTGACTCAGAAAATGATTTTTTCCTTCAAATGAGGAAAATAAACAAATCCATCAAACATTAAAAAACAAACAAACATGAGCAAATCTATAACATGATTTCAGAAAGGTATACTTATGAATATTTCACTCAGTCATCTTCATTTCTAATATACTATGATATACTTATTTAATATAAGTTTTAATAAAATTTTCCATATCTATATTCACTTTTAGTCTAGGTACCCTTAATATTTTTGTTCTTTAGAAATTTTTGTATTTTGAACTATAATTTCTGTTTGGTATAAATGTTGATGAAAAATATTTTACCAAACTTTGAAGATAAAGCAATGAGCTTTCTAGACCAATACTAGGAAAAGCATTAATTTATTTCTTCATTTAAAGAGATATTTTCTAATCCTCACTGATTGAACTAACTTTTTATTGACACATGTCTGTACATATTTACATGGTACAATATGATATTTTCACACCGTTGTACAATGTATAGTAATCACACCAGGGTAATTTACAATTATCTCCACAAATATTTACCATTTTCATATGTTGAATGTCTAAAGAATCTCCATTTATAGTTATTTTGAAGTATCTCATAAACTATTGCAGAATACATTTACCCTACTGTAGAAGACCAGTACTAGAAACTCCTAACTAACTTAATTTTGCAGAGGTATTGTTGCAGTCAAGTTTGCATTACTGCATGGAAATACCTGAACAAGAGCAGCTTGTTGGGGGGCAGGGGATATTTTGGCTTACAGACTCAAAGGGAAGCTCCATGTTGACAGGGGAAAACAGTGGCAGCAGCAGAGAATGGACATCAATTCCTGGCCAACATCAGATGGACAACAGCAGCAGGAGAATGTGCCCAACACTGGCAAGGGAAAACTGGCTATAATGCCGACCCAACATTATACTGCTGACAGGAGGCATTAATTCACAAATCTCTATCAGCTTATAACCTAGCATTCAGAACACCTAAGATTATGGGGGACACCTGAATTAACCCACCACATCCAAGATACACACACACACACACACACACACACACACACATGTATGTATAGTGTTAGTCTCACTCTAGCCCAGTAGCCCAGGCTGTATTGGAATTTACCCTATAGTCCCAGGCCGGCCTCGAACATATGGAAATCCTCTTGAGTCTGAGATTTTTTAACAGAGCCATAATACTAAAAAATTCCCCGCAAACCCATAGTGGCACAAAATAAATATTCACACTGCAAAAGATGGCACTGGGCATAGCAAAGAAATATTCAACCAATACAAGACTTAAAACAACCAGGGAAAACATCAAACTGTGTAGCTCCAATTCCAAAACTGTAGTCTGTGACAAATCTCCAAGTTTGATTATTCTAGCCAGCAACAAGTCTCTGGAGTTACAATTCCACCCCTCCAGCTAGGCTACTCATAGTTCTGTCAAACTTCACCTGGGGCTGTCAGCTCTCCTTAGCAGCCATGTCATGGTCCTGGCATCTCCACTGGGTCTACATTGCAACCCAATGGTTCATCCTCATGGCTCCATATGTTCTCCATTCAGGCATCCAGCAAACTTGCTTCACTCTGCCCATGGCCATTTCCAAAACACAAAACAGTACTGCAAGCTCAATGACCCTCTCTTTCCTGCATTTCTTATACTCCATAATACCAGGTTGTGGGCCAATTTGTTTAATCCAGAGGGGATTAAAGCAGACTTTGAAGAATAGGAAACTCCTTTGGCACTTGGAATTTATATTTTGAAGATAACTCAATAATTTACTAAGAGAATAATATGCTTCATGACCTCAAAATGGAATGTTATGGATTTAATTTGATAATATGATTGAATGACACTAGTTTTTCATGTTGGAAATAAATAAGAAATGTTAGTTTATTTTAAAAATGTGTATTTTCAGAACTGCAGTGTCCATGGGAGACAGAAATAAATTGATTTATCTGAAACACACACACGCATGCACATGCACACACACACACACACACACACACACACACATATAAAAATAAGCAATATTTGAATACTGGCACAACTTGCAAAAGAAATTCTAGAATGAGGAATTGGGTCTTCAGTTTTTCTCATTTTCTTGCTTACTATTTTTTCAGTTAAATTTTATTCCTTTTGAAATTTAATTGGGACAAATAACTTTATATATATATATATTTGTATAAATGTATTCATCATCATTTTTATGACATGAAAGTTAACCCTATGCCATCTTACCTAAAACCATTATAAAGGTATATACTAAAAGCTGATACATGTTGTGATGTGTAATTCTTTGCAAAAAAACAATGGATCCATCAGTCACTTTTTTATTTTACTGTATTTCTATGGATACAGTCAGTAAAACATTCCGTATTCAAAGAGATAATGGAAATTTATATTTAAAATTCTTTCCTTATGCATTTGAAATATTGACAACTGATACAATCTCTTATCTGCAAATCATTTCTTGTTTAGTCACTTGTATATTTCCCAACAGTCTTTTTAAATATTCAAAGCATTGTAGCAGAGAAATATTTGTCTTGACTGTAATGTATTTTACAACATGGGTGGTGCAAATAGCTTTTCAATAACACTTAGCCATTAGTGTTGTCTCTCATCTCGATAGAAAGCATTATAAAATCATAAATATTTAATAGTGCGACTCTAGACACTTAATTATTCAATATTTTGGACTGCATTCAGATGACATTTTAGCATACTTCTGTGTGGGTGACTTGGATACTCCCTACTTCATTTAATTTTTGCCTGTTGTTAAGCAATTTTACAAGTTATAAATCACAGCACAAATAATTTTCTTTTTTTAAAATATTTTATTAATTTATTTATTGGAGAGGGAGAGAGAGAGAGAATTGGTGCACCAGTGTCTCCAGCCACTGCAAATGAACTCCAGATGCATGAGCCAACTTACACTTCTGGCTTACGTGGTTCCTGGAGAATTGAACCTGGGTTCTTAGGCTTCACAGGCATATATATGCCTTAACGACTAAGCTATGTCTCCACCCCACAAATGAATTTCTTTATTGTTATGTGTATATTAAATGACTAGTCAGAAATAATCTCCCAAACTAAAAACAAGAGTTTTTATTATCCAAGACATAATTTACTTTACCCTATTAAATCAAAGGAATGAATCCAGATAAATGTGGAGTTTTGCTTGATTTTTTATTAACAAAAAATTTTGAGATATCTTATATAAATCACTTAATAGTTGTCATTTCTCAGTTCTCACACAGTGAATACAGTGAGCTCACCTAACTCAGAGGTTGCATTTGCAATTAATTGACATTTATTAAACAATTTTCAAAACTCTCATCATTTACTGAAAATTGAAATTCATTAATTACCAAAATTTATATTAATGAACTGAGTATGTTGCTTAAAATATACAAGAATGATAGGGGCTTCATGATATTTAATGTATTATTCCTCACACAGTAGGCTTATAGCCTGTCCAGGGTTCCCACTAACATATTCAGGATCTATTGATATATTGATATATATATATATATATATATATATATATATATATATATATATATATATTCTACTTTATTTCAATAGAAATTTATTCTCATTTCACCTCTGGAGTGCATATAATTGCTGATCTTTTTCTTGATAGATGGCATTCTTTAATTCATGCATGTGTTCATGACTCTGATTGATGGCAGAAACTACCCGTCTCAGGAGAGAATAAAGGCATGAGTGAGTGAGCAATTGAGCGGGGAAGAGCAGGCCTCACCGTCGTCCATCCTCTCTCCGTGCATACACACACATATTTTTAGAATAATGCACACAATAATGCCAATGATCTTAAAACCACTGCTGGCATCTCCATCTTCACATGTTTTCACTTTAAAGTTCTACTGTCTACTGTTAATAATGGCTTTTTATTTTTGTAACGAAGAAAAGATTCATAAGAATGATTACAATGTTTTCTTATGTTCTATTGTATCTTAATCCATGTGAGAACCATGATGTATTACATTCAGTAACAACAACAATAAATGTTTTCTGAGGGGGGAGAGAAGCACAGATATCAACAATACAGATACAGAACATAAGCAAGCAACATACTTGTGGAGAGAGAAACCTAAAACCCACAATGTCATGGGTCAAACCAGAGCTGTTAAAGGAAAGGAAAGGAACAGTGACTGCAGTATCTGAGACAGAATCGCTTCTGCTAAGTGGGGGAAGGGTACATGTGGGTGGTAGCAGACTATAATTTTAATATATTTATTATTATCATTATTTATTTTTGAGAGAGAGATCAGAGAGATTGAGAGAACTGGCCTCTCAGCTACTGTAATTGAACTCCAGGTGCTTGTGCCTCCTACTGGGCATGTGCGACCTTGCTCTTGCTTCACCTTTGTGTGTGTGGCTTATGTGGGATCTGGAGAGTTGCACATGGGTCCTTAGGTTTCACACACAGGTGTCTTAGCCAATAAGCAATCTCTCCAGCCCAATTACTTTTTTTAAAATTGTCTTTAACCTTTGTTAGAATGTGCTTTTTTTTCATTTTGATTTTTCCTTTTACAAAACAAACCCCAAAACAGTCATCATATCATTGTTGTGAATAGCTTCATAGGGCTTATGAAAATAATTAGGGCTAGAGAGATGGATTAGTGGTTGAAGCACTTTCCTGCAAAGCCAAAGGACCTAGGTTTGATTCCCTAGTACCCAAATAAGCCAGATGCACAAGATGGCACATGTGTCTGGAGTTCATTTGCTGTGGCTGTAGGCTTTGGTACTCCCATATTCTCTCTCTTCTCTCTCTCTCTCTCTCTCTCTCTCTCTCTCTCTCTCTCTCTCTCTCTCTCTGATAAATAAGTAAATAAAACTTAACTAAACTACCCTATTGCCATACCATTCACTCAAGATTCTGAGGAAGAAACAGTACTAGGCAAAGCCAAACCATGTGACATGTGACTTTCACATTTCTTCCCTGTGCTCTACATCTCTTATGATTCCTAAAATATCCATATTTGGAGAAAAATGACACATAGGAAAGATTAGAAGAGAAAATTTTGACACAAGAAAGGGAAATGTTTATTACCCTCTGGAAATACAGCATAGGGTGGAAACTTCTGTGTGTTTGGGAAGTGTGGAGTCATAAAAGAGGAAGCTAGACATGTGGCTGCCAAGGATGCTTAGTTATTTCAGAAAGCAGGACTCAACACTAGACTCATGTCCCCACTGTGCACTTCCCCAACCTAGGACCACAGTACACCAGTAATTATTACCATCCAATATGGTACATTTTAATCCAGTCATCCAGCACTAGTTTCTAGTGCAGTGAATCTGTGGAAATTGATTCCCAGTATGTAAACAAATCATGATGAAATGCCTCTCAAAGAAGTAGGTGATACAAATATATTTTTTTTTCCAAACTAGATCAGATACTAAACTGTCAATGAAGCATGGAAGGGACCTTTTTCAAGCAATACTTCATGAAAATCATTTGGTTCATATCTATGTAAGGCCAGCCAGACCATCTCCATGCAGAAGATAATCCAAACACGATTCCTGACTAAGGAATAGAAAAGAATATAAGAAAATGACTTTTGAGAAACAAGTTAATCTTATTAAGTTCGATTTATTTGAAGAGTGTGTAGAGGGCTGGAGAGATGGCTTAGTGGTTAAAGTGCTTGCTTATGAAGCCTGAGGACTCAGGTTCAATTCCCCAGTACCCACATAAGCCAGATGTATAAGGAGGCACATGCATCTGGAGTTCATTTAGCTGGAGGCCCTGGCGCACCCATTCCTCTCTCTCTCTCTCTCTCAAATAAAGATAACAATAAAAAAGAGTGGGTACAAAGACAAAAGAGTCAGCCATTAGAATAGCAGTCTTATCAATGACGTTTCCAATTATTTTTTCCTCTTTTCTTAGTTAATTATGTTACTTTCACATGAGCAGTACAGTACTGATGAGGGGGTTCATTTTGCTGTCTGCTGCATTCTAACCATGACTGGGGACATAATGTCACAATGGCCACTTCACAGAATCCTAAAATGATAAGACTACATTGCTAGGTGATTCAAGTCATATTCCTGTTTGGACATGGGGATAACATTTCACACCACCACGATTAGAAACCATGCAGTCTTCAAGCTTGTGCAGGGTTTGAAATGAGTCAGGAGTAATATTAACCTTTTTATTCTGCCCATGTGTACTCGGCTTGAGAGGTGGCCCTGACTCATCAAGGTTCAGGGAAGGTGGAAGGAAAAATAATGAGCCTGCTTCAAATTTGAGGTGTTTTCCCCTTCAATCAATGTCATTTTTATAATCTGTATGTGTTTTACCATTTTAGAATGATTTAACTCAGAAGCTAATTACACACCAACCTAGTCATTTCATGAGCACATTTTAAATTGGCTTTGGCACAAGTAATTTAAGTATAACAAGAGATTTTTTTTTTCATTTGGCAAAATGAAAAGACAGTATGATTTGAAAGGTCCGTACATTAATATGTTTCAATAATATTTTATTGTCTCTAAATGTTTTTCATTATATAATAAGATTTCAAAAATTAATGAAGAATGAACACTCTTAAAAGTTCCCTTGAAAACTAATATCAGAAATGCGATGACAGGTATTTCTCAACAAAGCATGCTATTGAGTAGTTTCCTCATTGTCTTTTGTTGTTTTGGAAATTATGTTTCTGTGGAATAAAGGATGGGTCATAATTTTGGTGTGATACTTTTGGTACAAGGATAGTTTGTACTATATCAAAGTATACTTTTTTCATATTTCATTTTGCCATTTTCAAATAATAAACATCAGTAGCATATGATAAGAATACCCCGTAATTATAGTGACCATTCATTTATTTATTTGACAAAGAGAGAAGAGAGAGAGGTATACAGACAGAATAGGCAAAATAGGAACTCCAGCCACTGCAAACAAACTCCACATGCATGTGTCACCTTGTACGTCTGGCTTACATGGGTCCTGTGGAATTGAACCTGGATTCTTAGCCTTCACAAACAAGCGCCTTAACTGCTGAGCCATCTCTCCAGTTTTCTACAGTGACCATTCATGATGACGACTATGGAACCAGCATTCCTATAGAAACTTGGACAGTAGATAAAATGTCTCATGCAACAGTTTTCAGATATTGAACAACTGTCAACTATGCAAGACTATTTCTTGGGAGAAAATAAGAATGAAGTATATAAAATATTCTATTTATTTATGAGAGAGAGAGAGAGAGAGAGAGAGAGAGAGAAAATGGGCACACAAGGGCCTTAAGCCACTTAAAATGAAGTCCAGACACATGCATTTGTGTATTTGGCTTATGTGGGAACCGGGTGAATCGGACCTGGATCCTTAGCCATCACAGGGAAGCACCTAAACTGCTAAGTCATCTCTCCAGCCTAGAATATATTTTGTATATTTTATTTATTTATTTGAAAGAGAGAGAAAGAAAGAGGAAGACAGAGAGAGAATGGAACGCCAGGGCCTCCAGCCACTGCAAACAAATTCCAGATGCATGTGCCACCTATTGTACCTGGCTTACGTGTGTTCTGGCAAATTAAAACTGGGTTCTTTGGCTTTGCAAGGCAAGTGCCTTCACCACTGACTCATTCCTCCAGCCCCTAGAACAAAGTTTAGAGAGACAAAATCCATTTGGAATTTAGAGAGTGGGCTTGAGACATAATTTCCAAGAAAAGGAATAAGAGAACTATCCAGGATGTGTGTGCACTTGTCTGGACCAATGCCACATATCCTACACTAGCCCAGGCTGTGTACTGTGACTCAGTACACATTGCGCATGACCTCCGATTTGAGCAGACATTGCAGAGGTCACGAGGAATGTGAGATGTGGGAGCTCCATAGAGGTGAAGCATACCAAGTGTACATGGTGAAAAATTACTTGACATACAACATAGTCATGTGTCATGAGAGACAGTCCTATGGACTACATTAGATCTGCATTTAGTTTTTTTTAATAAAACTTTCTTTTAAATATTTATTTTATTTATTTAATTATTTTAGGGGGGTTCTTATAATGGACATGCCAGGTCCTCTCAGCCCTGCAGATGAACTCCAGATGCATCTTCCACCTTGTTCATCTGGCTTTACTTGGATACTATGGAAGCAAGCCCATGTCCTTAGGCTTTGTGAGAAAATTCCTTAACTGCTGAGCAATCTTGCCATCCCCAAAATAAAACTTTCTATAGATGAACCTGAGCTACACTTCAGATAATTAAGTTCTGATAACTCAGTTAATTGTTTTTGAGGAAATATACAAAACTTTGAAAGAAGGACAAGTATGAGTTAGAAATAGAAAAATGAAACATTTAACAACAGGGGAAATAAGGTAAAACAATAAGGAGTCGAAACAGTTGTAATTAACAGAAACACCTATTGGAAATATACTCAAATTATTGAAGAGAGACTTTCTTATATAATAAAATAAAACAAAAGTACAGTGAGGTCAAAATTTAGAGACCATGATATTGTCAAGCAGTAAATTCTGGGCTGGAGAGATGGCTTATTGGTTAAGGCATTTGCCTGCAAATCCAGAGGACCTAGGTTTGATTCCCCAGGATCTACATAAGCCAGCTGCACAAGGTGGTGCATGTGTCTGGAGTTTGTTTGCAGTGGCTGGAGGCCCTGGTGTGCCCATCGCCCCCCCCCCTCTGTCTGCCTTTTTCTTATTCTCTCAAATAAATAAACAAGTAAAATTTTAAAAAAGTAAATTCTGATCACATTGATTTATATATTGAGAACAATGCTAACATTATTCCAAAATAATTTCCATAACACATGAATTGCAAAATAGTCTTCGAATGTTGATGACTGGGCTGGATAGATTGCTTAGTGGTTAAGGTGTTTGCCTACAAAGCCAAAGAACCCAGGTTTAATTCCTCAGGGCCCAAGTAATCCTGGCACATGAGGTGGTGCATGCATCTGGAATTCGTTTCCAATGGCTGGAGGCTCTGGCACACCCATTCTCTCTCTCTCTCCATCTTTCTCTCTCTCTCCCTGTCTCCCTGTTTCATAATAGGAGGAAAAGATGATGACAACAAAACAAAAGAGAGGCTAATTGGAAGGGGATGTGATGAACGATGGATGTGAGAGGGAGAGGATGGGAGTGGGGGAGGTAATTATCATGGCTTACAATCTATACCTATGGAAGTTCTTAGTAAAAAGCATAAAAAATCATTAGGACACATTATAACCACGTTAGTCCTCTCTATATATAGACATTTGGCTTTAAATGAGTTGCCAAAAAATGGCAAAAGGCGCATGATTTCATTGAACACCAATAACTCATTGTTAAATTTCATAATTAAGTGGTAAACTTAAGAATTTTCAAAAGATTTTAGAAATTTTTGTGGTTTGGTGATAAAATAAGAAGAATCTGTTTTGTTCTTATTTCCACTTACTAACACAGAGTTCTAAAACCCCTTCTAATTTCCTGAGTTACACTGTTGAAAAATCACCTTTAGTGACTTATCATAAATGATCCCCTTTGCACCACCTATTGAGCCACACCACTGAGCCAACTCCTAGAAAAGCCCCAGATACTATCAGGATGGGGGCTGGCTGACAGGAGCCACAGTCACGGGACTGGAAATAGGAGCCGTTAACTGCACTTCCAACATTGCAGAGTAGGGATTGGGTGGATCCTGAGTAATCACTCCCAGCCAGTGGAAGGGTATCACTGCTTACAGTAATGCTGTCTTCCAGATACAACATGGCCACGATAGTCATAAATTCATAGTGTCTGACACTACCTACACAAGGCCTTCAAAATAGGAGGAAAAGTTGATGACATCCAAACAAAAGAGAGACTAATGGGAAGGGGACTCGATGGGGGTGGATTGGAGAGGGGGAGAATGGGAGTAGGGGATACTCTCTGTAAAGACGGTTACTGGGATAGTCTTACAAGGGGATCTGATCACCTGAAAGACCAAATTTTTATTTAAAGTTATAACTTCCATTTCCAAATCGCTTCTGCAGGAAGGGTCCATCATTATTACATGATGAATCTTCAGTAAAACCTATTGGATTCAGGAAGCTTTCACCTAGTAAATTTCTCCCCTTCCTGGGAAAGCGGCAAATGCAGGTCTATGGGACGATGGCCCTCTGCTCATTATGCTTCAGGGTTTATCTGTGACTTGCTGCACTGAGTGGTTTGTTGGTCTCTCTTATGAAATTCTTCAAAATGAATCACTGTGCATGAATAAATGCAGCTGTGATAGCAAATCACAAATATACAGAATAACAGGAACAAAAGATGTCACTTTGGAAAAGATGGATTATACTATATGAAAAGGAGATGTCATTCAGCTTTGTTATGTTGCTGATTTGTGATGTAATATAGTAAACTCATGCTACATATACAAGACTCTTAACAAAAGGAACCCATAGCTTTCCATCTAAATACAATTATTTAATTAAAGAAATACAGTATCCAGAGAAGCTATATTGCAAGGCTAGTTTATAGAACATGAGACCAATATAATAAATCCTTGTTGCTAAAATATAAAGAAATGTTCAACAGCCTATTATGGATATGCCAAAACAACTTCCATGTCAGTTAGGAGGCCTTCATTCAGCAAATATAGCATAAATCCTACAATAAAAAACTAATGAAATTTATCTATTATTTTCTAATATAATAACAACATTTAAAATAATATTAACATAAATGCATGAATAATAATTGAAATTTGAGAAATAGCTGAATAATATATGACTAAGTAAGTAATAACGTTAGGAATGGATAGCAAAAAAAAATTTTACCTAGCATAGTATTTTATGCCTACAAAGGCGAAATTATCTATCATATAGTGCAGAAACATGGATATGAGGATACCATGACACAACTAACACAAATCACCATAGTATGTACATGTTTTTAAATACCCTAGAGGGGCAGAATATCATTTCAGAAAATATCAGGTACCAGTGAGGAGAGTTTCCAGAGTCACCACCTGACAGACTCACAAAAATTCAATGTTGCAATCAACCCAGAAAAGGTGGAAGAAATTTTTCACTGAAAGAAAGTAAAAAACAAGAAAAAATCGTAAGAATGAAATGGATGTATAATCTTGGGTTTGAACCTATACTTGACAGAAGGAAAAGAAATGTATTATACATCATATTGCCAATTGATAATATTTGGATGTGGAATGCAGATTGAACAATTGTATTATGTAAAGTAAATATTTCATTAATAACTATATTATAACTACCTGACTATGCTATTTCTTAACAAACAAATAGCTCAAACATGGCAGCACAAGCCTTAGAATTAGGAAGTTGAAGAAGTAGGACAGCTGCTTTGACCTCAGCCTGGACTATGCAACCAACCTGCGTTCTAACAAGCAACTAAAATAGTATTGTCCTTTAAAATACTCATCCAAGAGACCTAGGGCTAGTAGGGTTATAGCTAGCTGTTTTGGCTACATCTTCTGAATTTCTAACAGAGGGAATTTATTCTGAAAAGGCTAAATAAACTATGCTCTGTACAAAACTTCCAAGGTACAGAACCAGGCTTATGAAGTAGTTTTGTTTTGTTTGTTTGTTTTTTAACACATAGTTGAGAATTCTTTTCTCATTACACAGCATTCTGACTTAAAAATTAAAACATGCATACTCACATGATTTTTGACATGACAATGAACATGGGTCCTGTGAATACGGGGCAATAAAGGATCATCTGTAGTGAACTAAAGAGATGGTTCAGTGGTTACAGGCATTTGTTTACAAAGCCTAATGATCTGGGTTTCATTTCCCAGTACTCACATAAAGCCAGAGGCATATATTTGGGGTTCATGGTGGCAGCAGACCTTGACACATTTATACTCTACCATCTATCTATAATCTATCTACCTATCTATCCATAGTCTCTTTATCTATATCTCTCAGTCTTTCTATCTCTTAAATAAACAACTTAGTTACCTGTATTGCTCTATTTTTTTCACCTTTCTAATATTGTCTATTAAAAATATAAACCTCAAAGACATGACCAGATGAAGGACTTTTTTGAGATTCGTTTTTTTTTCACTAATTTTATATTTTATTATACAGAGATCTGTATTTTTATTTCCAAAATAAAACAATTTTGTTAAAACTGAATTACTCACTGACATGATACTACTTTCCTTTTTAAGATATTATTGAATATTTCCTTAATAAAGCCATATAAATAAAAGCTCGAAATATCCATTAAGATAAGAGAGTTCTGGAGTAAAGGAAAGGTGGAAGGAGGGCTAATCAAAATCTAAGAGGATATAAATAAATCATATTGAATCCTCTGGTTTGGGACAATGGAAACACTCAGGAGCCATAGATCATTGATAGAAAATTTTCAGTGCCAGGGATGGGATACCTTCCAGTGAGTTGTTGGCCAGGGAGGTCCCTGATGCCCCCAAAACATTATAGGCCATTGCCAAGGCCCTTGTTTTCCCACCAGGAATAGATGGTAAGACCCTATTGCTGAAGACTCCACATACTTGGGCTGCAAGGCGACTGAGAAATCCTGCTGGAACTGAGCTGATAACCTCCTCCATGTAGACCAGCTGACAGAAAGCTGGAAGAAGCCATTCTACATGCAGTTCAATGGGAGAGAGATATACCACCAGTGAAGATACTCAATAAGTGGACACTGCAAGACTTTTAATTGGCCAGTGAGGCCAAACGAGCCAATGGGTGCAATAGTGGCACGTCTATCATGGTGGAAACCAACTGCCCTCCAATTTGACTGGAGGCCCGCTCCATGGGAGGGAATACATCCCTGATACTGAAAACTTAAGACAGGGGTAGTCATGAGCCCTAGAGGTGTAACATCTGCTGATGTCTGGATAAGTGTATATACTATGCTTATCAAACTTCCCAGTAAGCACTTCTCTTAATATTCATACCCTTATATTAATGCTACTCTCATTTTGGGTAGAGAATATTGTCTTTTCAGATGGCACTGACCTTGAGACAACTCAGAAGGTATCATAGAGCTGGAAAGAAGTGACTGGAGCACTGAGTAACATCTCAATCACACCTTCCTCAGGGTCACACACAAGCCTCAGGGTCAAATGTGGAAGAGGTAGCGGAAGGAATGTAAGAGCCAAAGGAAGGGTACGACTCCTTAGAACATGCTCCCTCCAGACATAAAATGGCCTGGATATCCATGACCTCACAGTGCCTGACACTACCTACACAAGACCATAAGAGGAGTGTGGTGGTTTGAGTAGAATAGTTGGCCCCAATATATTCAGTTTTTTGTTTGTTTATAGTTTGTCACCTGGCTGGAGGCAGTGTCACTGGGTGGATCTTTAGGTGTGGTGGTGGGTTTCAGGTTTCAATCTAAAGATATTCAAAGTGTGCCTGGCTGGAGTTCCTAAAGTGTGCTGTGGCTTTTGACCTTTAGGGTTGTACTTTTCTCTCTCTGCTTGCGCCTGTGAAGGCAGGCCAGCTTCTTCTGCCACTTATGGAACTTCCCCTGGATCTGTAAGCTTCAATAAATATCCCTCGTCCATAACGGTGTCTGGTCTGAAAGTTCATCTCAGCGAACCTGAAGCTGTCTGCTACAAGGAGGAAAAGATCATGACATCAAAATAACAGATTGACTGATTGATATGGGGAAGGGATAAGATGGGGAATGGAATTTCAAAGGGGAAAGTGGGGGGAGGGAGGGTATTACTATGGGATATTTTTTTATAATCATGGAAAATGGTAATAAAAATTGAGAAAAAAAAAAGACAAAGAGTTCTGAGCAGAGCAAATACCCTCAGTTCTTAGATAAGCAGAACTGGCAGTGTGTGGAAGGGAGCACACTGCAAACACTCAAGCACTCACCCCTTTGGATCCTCTACTCTATTTTATTCAGATATCGTTTAGAAGTTGCATTTAAAGTTCAGATCCATATTACATCTACAATATTCTCCCTACCACTGAATTTCAACAAAATGGAAATTTGAAATCTGTCTGCAAGTCATCCACATACGAAGTTTATAAAAATAAAAAGAAAACACAACCTACTCTACACATTTCATTTCACATCTCACAGTACATATCTGTTTATTGTAAGAATACTATAAAATATCTCAAAATGCAGCAAATAGGCAATAAAACATTTCAAAATTATCATTTTATTATTTAAGTTAAAGTTATCTAACATGCTATATGGAATACCAATAATAAATATCAACTGGAAATACACAATAAAAACATGGAATTTAAACTGGAAAGATTCAAAACAGTTACAACTTTTTACTTTTCATCTAGTTTACATAATTTTTACAATTTTGTGTTTTCTTAATAATCCACTTAAGGCACTATAGGATACTTTTCTTCTGAAGAATATTTTTTCTCTTCTTCAATCTGAAGTTTTCTTAGTGATATGTATTTTTATTTCCTGATTTTCTAATTCAGCCTTGGGAACTAATGTATTTGACTTAAAATTCTTAAATATTTTTTTCCATGATGAGGACTTTTTCCTTCTTCAGTTTTGTTAATGACTCATTTTATAGGTTTATGTACTCTCTTTTCTTTTAGAATTATCTTCTATTATTCTTCAAGATAAGAAAATGTTATTAGTTTAATTACAAACCAGTTTTATTTTTATTCTTATGTTTATAAAAATATGGACCATATGACACTGATAAAGATTGTGTTATAATTTTCTCTGTTTATTTCCATAGAAGAGAAAGCCAATTCCCCAGCCTGGAAAAGTTACCTAGTTTCTCACCTAGCAGGAGCTCACTGCTGTCCAGAGAACTTTCCCTTGGGGTGGTGGTAGACTCAAAAGTCATAAAAGTAGAAAACAGAGAGGTTCTTAAGAGCTCAGTATCTCAGGAGACTTCTAACAAACCCTGCATGGCTCAGGGAACACTGTGGAAGAAGGGACATAAGGATCACGGGATCCACAGGATGAGAAGGTAAAGTGTGAGGCATTGTCCTGTGGTGTACATTCTGGTACATTCATGACCCCACAGAGGTTGCTAATAGCCTCATGGAGGAAGTCCCTCAGTGGAATGGGGAGGGGAAAACAGGACAAGAAAAGATAATTTGATGAAATGATGACCAATTTGCAGTATGCCCATGTAAAGGTGATTAAAGAACTGGGGGTGAGGACAGAAACTATCATAACCATTGAGAACAAAAATATTACATCATTTGCAGGAACTGGACATCATCATGTTTGACACGATAACCTAGCCTCTGAAAGATGAAACATTGTGATTTATGTCATATTTAGAATCCAGACTTTAAAAAGAAAGGGGATTTGAAAGCAGTATAGGTCTGTTTAGGAAACTAAAGGGACTATTGGGAAAGGAAAGAGAGACATAGTAGGGTAATAGTGTGTAGGATGGTAAATAAGATTAAACTATATGATATACATCCAGGAGAATGTTATAAGGGGGAACCCATTATTTTGTACAAAAAATATAAGTGAATAAGAAATCCCAAACATATCAGAAATGCAGGTGATTTAAATAAATATTTCTGGCAGTATGCTAAACATTCTAATTTTCAGATGGTTACCTCAAATTACATCCATATTTAAATTTTTATTTATAAATAGATATGAAAACTTATCCATCATCTTAAGATATTATTATAGTATTAACATTTTCCTTCGTTGCCTACAAAATTTAATGAGAGTGACATAATCCTAATTTAGTGAATTAATACTGGTGTATTTGATACTCTACTTTCACTGGAAACATTACTTATTTGTTTTAAACCTTACCATTATTAAGTGCACCACCATGGCCAGCGTATAAGCATAAGTTTCTTACCCCAAAAATATTTTCTGTAACCATTTGGTTCCTCAGAATTACATTCTTGTTGTTTTGTTTGGCTCAACTTATGTTTGCTTATTTTTCTAGTCTACTTTATCTTTTAATAAATTGATTACTAATTTATGATTATCTTTGTAAGTCAAGCAACATAATTGATAGTTAAATTCACAATAATATAAGTTAAAAATAATTGTTCCATTTTAGTCATGTCTTTATTGGCTTTCACTCCATTGTTGTCAGTCACCAACAGATGTGCAATCAATTATATAATTATGTATGTTGTGCTCATTTTCTTGGTCAATTTCACCATTGTTTTTTATGCAATAATGCAATTTATTTTATATTTATTTAGAGTCATATGAGTAGAGTTATTATTCTTTTCTTCTTAAAGGTCCAAACTTTTCTTTAAAGACAGAAACATAACTTTTAACATAAAACTATTGTTAGTTCTCATAATTCCTTCCGTGTTGACCACAAACTGGATGAACACTGACCACTGTGGGCTCTCCTTTCCATCTTTGAACCTAACTCTCAGATTTCTTCTCTTCTATATTGTGATCAACCAATAAAAATTTTCAGTCTTTAAATGGACCAAGTTTTGTCATTTCATTTTGTTTTCCTTCCCTGCATTTATTGTGAAAATTTCTTTATAATAGTTTTACTGATGTGAATTTTGATTTCTAGAAATATTTTAAAACATATTCAATTTTTAGGAACTTCTTAGTTTTCAATTATACCCATGTTTAAAGTGCCTTCTCTCTGTCCTCTTTAGCATCTTTTAGCATATTTCTTGCCTCAGATGTATAATCTTTTCCTAATAATAATGCTTCTCTTTAAAGCTTTTGCCATTTCCTCAAAATTTATTGACTGTTTCATGCCTGGATATATTTGAAATAAATATTTTGTTAAATTTGTTATGTTTTCAAAAGAGATGATATGCTTTATTTTTATTATCATGAAGCTCAGTTTCACCCATGAAAATTATATCACTTTAAGAATCAGTCCACTGAAAGAATCTGGGTGAATTTATTTTTATCTTTCACAAGTAGATTGAGTACACTGATGACCACTGTGGTAGGTTGATTGATGACCTCTGGAACAACAATAAAACCGCCCTCTTTTTACGGTGTCAACATCTGAACTACCCATGAATAGATTAGATGCCAAAAAAAAATTGAAGTGGCAAAATATTTCAAATTACTAATTAATTGGCATCAAGACAGGAAGGTATCAGAGTTAGCTTTATAAAGGGGAACTAGGTAACAGAAATGCAAGGAGAAGGATTGTGGAAAATCTCTAGGATTAATGCAGTTTAATCAACAGTGAGAGCCAGTCAGTGAAACCCATTTAGCCTTTAGATCTTCACAACTGTACAGTAATCATGGCTCTACTAGTTAAGCAACTAGCCTTGTGATATAGTTTGTAGCATTAGGAAATGCAACTTTCCATGCATTTTTTTTCTTAACCTACAACTATTATCTACACTTCACAATGTTACTCAGGGAAAATTATATTAAATAAAAATTAATGTGAGCATCTGGGACGTTAGACAAATTGGTTAAAATATTATTACGAATGTAGAATATTGAATTAAATACTTCCTACATAGTAATTTTCAAAAAGAGAGTAATTTTACTTTCCACTAACTTTGCATAGTCATTTCCCAAATGGCACTTATTAGCCAAAAGTAAATATCCTAGATATAATTGAGAATATTAGTGATTCAGAACACATAAAGACATAAAATATTTTCATGATCATGTAAGTTTATATTTTTTCAAAAGTACATTTTAATAAATATATTGCCAAAGAATAATGATTTATAGTAGAAGGAAACAAAAAAGGCATTCATCTTTTTCTCTCTTTTAGCTACACATACACATTTGGAAATTAAATACACAATATGCTTAATAAACAAATAAATTGTATATTAGAAATATGTATGATACATTCCCAGCTTTATTTATATACAAATAATTTGGATTAAAACAGTACTGCTTATTATCTACCAGTTACTTTCTATTTTGTAGCCTTTATACCAAAATTCCTGGTTATGTTTTGTAATGGCTATTTTTGGTATAAAGTTCTTCATTCAGTCCTCATGATCTTACAACAGGGTTCTGCAAGCAGTCTTCTTCCCCCAAGACTGAGTAGTCAAACTCAAAGAACCTACGCTTTCAGAATCGGATAATTAAGGACCAAACCTCAGGAAATATGCTTCACAGATAAAATTACTATGGTGGTATCAAGACAACCCTGCAGGGATGGGAACCCTGGGAGACTGTGCTCACATCTAAACTCTATTACGACTTGGGAATTCTTTTCCCACACGTAATAGCAGTATTCTTGCCATGTGGTTCTCTCTAAATAGCTTACCAATTGTGACTCTTGAGCAACAGACAGTAAAAAGACAGGAAATCCAGGGCAAAGTTCTTGTAACCAAAGAACTTCTGATCTTGCATTTCTTGCAACCGCACTATTCTACATCGATGCACATATACTTTTACTGATGCACTCTTCTATGCAGCATTGTTTGAAGTGTCAGTAATAAATTGCATGGCATTACTATTAGTGTGAAATGGCCTGACCATAATGTAATAAATGAACATCTCGGAAACATTAGCCAATTCTGTATTGATGGGTATGAAGGAAAGGAGGTAATATTAAAACATGTCTCCTCATATTTAAGCAATCAATGGCATGTAACAGAGAGCTGTCTGCTTTGAGCCAAATAATACATAATAACTTTAGCCACAGTAGAAAGTCCTAAAGGATGAGTGGAGTAAAAACGAATTATCTTTTGAATCACTGTGGCAGAGTTTAAAATAATGTGCCATTTCACAAACAACTATTTCTTTCAGAGTTTTAATGAAATACTGAACTTTATTTCCATGTTGCATTGAAAACAAAATATTACTCATTTTCACACAAAAAATATTTATGTAATATTTCATAGAATTATCACAGTGAGTTGATCAGAGTTCCTGGTTCCTTCCCCACTTCCCAGTTCCCCAGTCTAGGTTTCTTTGCTGCTGGCTTGGGGCTACCTGGACCCTACAAGCTTGCTGTATAATGAGGACCCTTGCTCTGCCTTCCTGATTGAATAGTCCCTGGGTCCTCAACTCCAGAACTCCTGCTCTGGTTGGTGCACATACTGAGTGAGTAGATCAGAGCTCCTGGTTTGTTCCCTAACTCTAAGATCCCTGGTTCTGATATATCTGCTGCTGGCTTGGAGTAGCCTGGGCCTTGAATTGGCACTGAGGAAGCAGGCCTTTTGCTCAGGTTTGCTGTCTGACTGGCCACTTGGTCCCCAAATCCCTATACCTCTGAGCCACAGGGTGCATGGGCCACTGTAGGAGCTTTACTCTTGCCCCTGGCTCTACAGCTTCCAGGCTCCTGGTTCCAAAATCCCTGATCCTGTGTGCTGGACAGTGCATGCAAGTGGAGTGAGTAGGCCAGAACTCCCAGCTCCCTATATCCCAGTTCCCCAGCTAACATTGATGTACTTGCACTCTCCACAATCTGCGCATATGTGGTTATAACCCTATCATACACAAATCCAGTTCACACTTAAAACAGAATACCCACTGAAGATCCTACAAGGAAAAGTACTTGCTTCCCCCTCAATAAAATAAAATGTTTCCTCAATAATGGGTAGAGCACAATGCAAAATGACCAATGAAAGTCAGAAAACTGAGAACTCTTCACCAACAATACCTAGTCCCACAATGGAAGCTTTCAATGAAATCACAGAGAAATCAAGAGAAATTGAAATGAAATGAAAACACAGCAAGCTATGTGACCCTGATCAAAAGAATTGCTGGACTGAAAGTAAGCCATCAAAAACCAAAAATCACATAAATGAAATTGAGCAGAATCATCTCTTAGAACACTCAGATTTTGCCAATAGGTTTAACTTAATTGGAAAAAAAAATAGAAGCCTCAAAATATATATTAATAAATTGAAGGTGAGTCAACAAATGGAAATCTCAATCACAAGGTGATTAAGCTTAATAAAGACTTGACCAAAAGCAGGAAAGAAGTCCAGGAAGCATCAAGAAAACCAGATCTCGAACTGACATTTTACCTCAAAAAAGAGATGGACACAATGCAAAATAACAGAACAGAAAACAAAAATCAAATAGAGTTTTCAAAAGCCTCTCTAGAACCCCTCACTAACAGAGTTACTCATGTGGAAGACAAAACCTCTGAGCAGGAAGACAAGAGAGAATAAGTTGATTGGGAGGCCAAAAACTTTGCTATGGCCAAAAAAATCATGTAAACAAAATATGAAGAAACTGAGGGATACCCTAAAATGACTAAGCATTCAGAACATGGATAGATCACAGATATAAGGAGATAAAATCCAGGTCAGAGGCATAGAGAACATATTCAACAAAATTATTGAAGAGAATTTTTCCAATCTTTTCAAAGAGAAGCCCATCCAGATACCAGAAGCACACAGAACAGCAGACAGAACCAAGGAAGAAACTCTGCAAGGCACAGTGTAATTAGAACTCCTAGATATGAAAATAAAGAGAGAGGGCTAAAAGCATATAACCCTCAAAAGAAGTAAAGGGGAGCATATAAAAAGAAGGACCCTGAACTGGACCCAAATGGCAATGGTACCTTAAAATTCTACATCCTAAAAGACAGACTAAATGGCTGAACCGTCATAAGGTCCTTAGAGGGAACACCTGAACCACAGGGCCCTGGAAAGGGTATGATGAAGATTGACGTTAATCTTCTCTTGTTTCTCTCTCCCCCCTCCCTCGCTCTCTTCTCTCTTTTATTGACTATCTTTTTCTTCCTTCTTTTCCCTTGGCACTGGCCTATAATTTCCAGTATCAGCATGCAACTAACATCCACAATGAGCTTTTGATCAGAGAGACCTAAAAGGTTTCCCAAAAGAAGACAGATTTCTGTCAGAGTACTTGACGACCCACCACAGGTTAATGGTAAGACCCTACTGCCAAAGACACTGTATGCTGTTGGCATTTAATGTGGAGTGACCTGGCTGGAATATGGAAGAGAGTCAGTCCCCAGACAGTTAGCTCATCTAGTGCCAGAAGTTGGTACATGGGTGATTGGGGGAAAATGACCAACATCTGTCCAAGCAACTTGTGGTCTAAGCTACTCAGTAGCAAACAATCTGATGCGATGCTCACAGAAATGGAATAGTGGCGCATAGCAATGGTGGGTAAAGACTGCTCTTGATTTGGCTAATGGATCTACTCAGTGGAACAGAACCCATAGCTGGATCTGGGAAACAAGTCACAACCAGATACAAAAAATGAGCCCATTCCTCATTATCAAGGTCCCATCAATTGTGGGCTACAAGAGGGCCTACACCTATTAAGTCCTCTCTAAAATAATAATGGTTATTCCATTTATATGGTGCTGACTTCACTCTCCATTGGAGAATCTGCTTGTCTTTAACAGATAAATGCAGAACCTGAGAAGAGAATCAGCCCATCACACCTCAACAGGTCCCTGAATGAAACCATAGAGTAATTGGAGAAATGAGCAAGAGTGTTTCTTGCTTGGTGAACCTGGTATCAGCACAAGGGTGAAGGAGACAGACACAGAGAATACTCAACTCCTACTAAACCAGAGATACAGAGACTCAGAGGTTCCCAAGACCTCATCACTGAAGTAGACATAAAACAAACCCAACATGGCTCAGAGGAATTCACACAAAAAGGAATGGAAAGATTGTTAGAGCCACATGTTAGAACACTATGCACAGAGACATTGCCTCCTCCCCATAACTGACGACTAATCCCACAATGCATGACCCACATTCCCCAATGAGGAGGGTCCCTTCAGAGGGGGAGGACAGGGAGGAGGCTAATGATGGTACCAACATAGCTGTATACACACTGTATACATAAATAATAAAAAAAGTCCCTGAAGAGTATAGGATGAAGCCTAACCTTATTTATTTATTTATTTATTTATTTATGTCTTTGGCCTATAATTCCTATATGAGAAATCAGTTTCCATACACAGTGAGGTATTGATCAGAGAGACATATGGGGTCCCCAAAACAAGACAGGTTTCTATTAGAAAACTTGATTACACATCTAAGGTATAGCCTTGGTGGGTAACCAATAGCTTTCTGATTGTAGAGGTGACCTGCTTAGTGCACAAGAACCCATATCTGGAATTGGGAAGCAAATCAGAATCTTATGGAGACAAAGAATCGGCCTTTCCATGTCAAGCTCTCACTAGTCTTTGGTTAAAGGTGGGATTATATACGTCAAATTTTCCCTAAAATAACAATGCTTATCCCATTTAAACTATGCTGACTTTACTGTACATTGGAGAATCTGTTCTTCTTTTTGAGAAGGTAGTAAGACCCAAAGACATAAACTATCCTTCATACTTCAGCCATACCATAGCTGAAACCAAAGAGGAATTTGGGAGATAAGTAAGAAGAGTGCTAATACCATGGGGAGCCTGGCAATCAGCACCAGGGTTAAGGAGACAGACCCTGAGGATACTCAACACCTACCACAGCAGATATCCAGAAAATCCTAAGAGCTCACAACTGAAGTATACTTAAAACTCACCCGCCATGACTCAGGAAATTTTGAGGAAGAGAGGGCAGAAAGACTTTAAGAGCCACAGGTTGAGACAACATGACCAGAGGCATTCCATCCCCTCAAAAAAAAAAATAAAAATAAAAAAAAGAAAGAAAGAAAGAAAGAAAGAAAGAAAGAAAGAAAAAGAAAAAAGAAAGAAACTCTGACTGCTGCCCCCACATCACCACATCACATAACCCAAACCCCCATGGGGAATTCTGGGAACCCCACTGAGGAGGGTCCTCAATGGAATGGATGAGGAAAAAGAAGGTACCAACACATGATGTGTCCATACAGAATATGTTAATAACAATAATAATAAGTAATAATAAAGTAAGTGGCATAAACTAAAAAAATCTTGCCTTTTGATGCTATGGTGGTTTGATTCAGGTGCCCCCATAGACTTAGGTGTTCTGCATGCTAGGTTTCTAGCTGGTAGAGATTTGGGAATTAATGCCTCCTGGAGGGAGTGTATTGTTGGGGGCATGCTTATGGGTATTATAGCCAGTTTCCGCATGCCAGTATTTGGCACACTCTCCCATTCCTGTTGTCCACTTTATGTGGGCCACGGGGTGATGTCCACCCTCTGCTCATGCCATTGTTTTCCCCTGCCATCATGAAGCTTCCCCTCAAGCTTGTAAGCCAAAATAAAACTCATTTTCCCAGAAGCTGCTCTTGGTTGGGTGATTTCTACCAGCAATGTGAACCTGACTGCAACAGTAAAGTGGCACTGAGGAGTGGGATTGCTGCTAGACACCTGACTATGTGGCTTTGGCCTTCTGGAGCCGATTTCAAGAGGAATGTGAAGGGTTTGAAGCCTTGGGCTAAGAGATGCCTTGCAGTGCTGTAAGTAAAGCTTCATGGACTATTCTGGTCAGAGTTGAAAGACCTGAGTGCAACAACTATGGACTGCGAGGTTTGGCTTATGAGGATGAGAAAGAGCTTTGCTTGAGAAGTTGTGCAGGGTTGCTTTGCGTAGAAATGAACTGGTGTGAGTAGAGGTATATGGCGAAAAAAAAAAAAATCTGTGGGTGAACTGTTGCCCATTCAGCTACAATTGAGAGATTGAAACCTTTGAGATTGGGCCAGCTGACCTGCACTGGGGCAACAGGAAGAATGTAGACTCTTTTGACGACCACTGAGTGCTCAAGAAGTGTCCTATTCTTCAAAATCTGCTTTATTCTCACTGGATTAACAAATTGGCACCCTACCGTTATTGTGCAGTATAAGAAATGCAAGAAGGAGGATGGTTTGCTGGATGGCTGCATGGAGACCCCATGGGGCCGTGAGGATGAACTGTGGAATGCAGGGGAGATGCTGGGACCACAAGATGGCTGCTGAGGAGAGCTGTCGGCAGGATGAAGTTTTCCAGGACTGTGAGCTTCCTAGCTGGAGGGCAGAATGGGAGCTCCAGAGATTTGTTGCTGGTTAGAATTATCAGACATGGAGATTTGTCACTGACTAGAGTTGTTGGAGGTACAGAGGTTCGTGTTTGACCTGTTTAAATCTTGTATTATTTGAATTTTCTATGCCTGATGCTATCTTTCACAGTGTGAGTGTTTATTCTGTGCCACTCTAGGATTGGGGGGCGGCTTTTTGTTATTATGGCTCAGTTAAAAGATCATGGGCTATGGGGGTGTATAAATATCATTGGAATTAATAAAAACCATGGGGACATTTAAAATTGGATGAATGCATTGCACTTTATATCATGTATGGTTATCAGTTTATGGGGGCCTGGGGCAGAATGTGGTGGTTTGATTCTGGTGTCCTCCATAAACTTAGGCATTCTGAAAGCTAGGTTCCCAGCTGATGGAGATTTGGGAATTAACGCCTCCTGGAGGCAGTGTATTGTTGGCAGCGGCCTTATGGGTGTTATAGCCATTTTCCCCTGCCAGTGTTTGGCACACTCTCCTGTTCCTGTTGTCCACCTTATGTTGACCAGGGGGTGATGTCCACCCTCTGGTCATGCCATCATTTTCTCCTGCCATATTGGGACTTCCCTTTGATCCTGTAAGCCAAAATAAACCTCTTTTTCCCACAAGCTGATCTTAGTTGGGTGATTTCTACCAGCAATGAAAAACTGACTGCAACAGATGTCTGTTTCATTATTTGAATACGACTTCTTTATGAATCATACATTAGTCCCAAGTGATATATATATATATATATATATATATATATATATATATATGTTTCTCTTTAATTATTGTTGTAATGAGTGGAAGTTGAAACATTATTATAATAAACATGCTCATGAAATAAATAACATCTATATGATTATGTAGTTATACATAAATATACACAACATTTTACATTTGGACACTGTTTTGAAATGATATTCTGCAAAATACTGTAAATTTTTGATAAAAGATACATGGGTATGAATGGAATAACTAAGTAAATTCGATTAGGTAGCCTTTATGAGGCATAGCAGGTTGATATGCAATTCAGTGTGGACATACTATGAATTAGTAGAACAGTGACAGATGATTAAAGGCCACAGTTTGAAACATGAAGTACTAAGGAGATGATGATGCTTGTGGGCTTGTGAGTGGCACTCAGAGCCTTTGAACAAAAGAACTCTTAACGAAATCAGTTGAATACTTCTTGAATGTCTTGTCCAAATGGAGACAATGTTATATGATATATTATCACTGAAAATAATTGATAAGAACTTACAAATTTTATACTCAAAATTGAAAATGTAAGTATGCAAGTACTACTGCAAACACAATTACAATATACATGTTGTGTATGCCTATCCGCTTAGAGACCTACGCCTGATGTTAATTAACTTAGTGCATTTTAGCTGGTCAGGCCAGGATGCAGATTTCATTACAGGCTCCACAGGAAAAAAAATTGTTAAGAATAAATAATCTATCTACTAGACCAGGAATAAAGGAGGTATCAGCCATGTAATTTAATTAGTATAATTTAAAACATAATGGAAATGTTAAAAATAAGAAAAGTGTACCCAAGCATGGTGGACCTGCCTTCAATCCCAGCTCTCGGGAAGCAGAGGTAAAGAGATCACCATGAGTTCTAGGCCACTCTGAGACTGCATAATGAATTCTAGGTCAGCCTAGTCTAGAATGAAGATCTACTTCAAAAAAGAAATAAAGTATAAAACAAGTTATAAAAGCATATCTTTCAAACTTTGTTTTTATCTATCAAGATTTTTTTTCTACTTCATTCACTTTATTTTTTAAGTTTTGATTTCTATATTTTGGGAAGAAATCTTAAAAGAACACTACCAATGCCCATTGCTGTCATTGGCTATCATTATCACTCAAAGATAGATATCTGTGTTTTCATTTTCCATTTTCTATAATATTATCACACATTCTGTCTTGTACACATCTTTCAACAACAATTGATGCTACATGTTTTTGTAGTGTAATTATAGGATGGGTTATATATCAATGAGAGTATGTTTAGCTTTTGAGTGCCTTTGTACAGACGTCAAAACAGAATGTTTCAAGTTATAAGGTAGGGCAGGACATTGCCTGTCACAGGTGCATTTCAGGCAATATCTCAGTTATACCTCAAGGTTGTAAAGAGTAAAAGGCACATCAAGGCCTGCCAAGGGAGCCAGCCACAAGATAAACCCTACCTGCCTTACAAAGGCTCCGATTCCAGATGTAAATTTTATTGTGACTTACAAAAACTAATTAATAGACCAAATTCATTTATTCGTGGACACTCACATGTATTCAGTTTTCTGAAATGGATAATACTAAAAAATTAAGTAATTCACTCAATCATGCTATGTGCAATTACCGCAGCAGGAGGCAGTCAGTGTGATCTTATCAACAACAGCCTAAACAACTTGCTTATAAGCCCAAAATATTTGGAAAGGTAAGGCTTTAAAAGGTTTTCTACATTTGTATAGGTGTAAAAATGTGGTTATAGCTCAAACCTACAAAGTCACCTAAACGAAGCACTATAGTTTATTCTGTCTTAAAATTTATTTAAAAGCTTCAGTAAATATTTGCTTGGATAAATTCTATCTGGAAACATTTTCCTTCATGTTGTTTACAGCTCAAGACATTTATAACTCATCAGCACTGCACTTACTTTTATCTACTCACGTTTTATCATTTTGAAGAGGAGAATACGACAAAGCTATCTTCTATAAGGTGTGCAGTCGAAGTTTCACTGACATCCTAAAGATTCCCCTGATCTTGCCTATGCCATGGTAAACATCTGAGAAACTGGTACTATTGTCCTTTGGTTACTGTGTGCCCAAAGTCTAAATAACTCACTAAAACAGGATCTATGCATTTTACCACAGTAGCCACATATAGGCACACTCTAGTATTTGATAAAGAAACTAAATAATTCAGTAAAATAAAGGAAGGGTAACAAATATGTATTGAATACATTTTAGAATGTTTAGTAAGTTAGGAAGACAAAATATAAACTTATATTCAAACCAGCATAAGTATGGTTGTTTGAAGCTATAAAACAATTATTTTATCATGCTTCATAAAACTCCAGAGTGCAGCTCCACTGTGATTTGTCATTGCTACATATTGGAATAATTTGACTTAGACAATTAAGTGAAATAATCAACTTTTGTAGCATTTATCATTTGTAGGGAATCTATAAAAATTATCTTCAATAGCATCCTTTCAAGACCTTCCCTTAAAACTTTATTTTCCTAATAAACATAAAGAGTATAAGGAAAGCAGTGTAGGGTATAGTAAAATTGTACATATGCCTAATACATGTGAACATATTCAAACACATATGTGTATAAGAAATATGTGCATATACATATAGTGTAGAAATACTGAAACTGTTACATATGATAGGGATTTCATTGTGAATTCCATCATTTTCTACTTAGTCATAAAGAATATTAGAGCATTCAATTATTTTTCTCTTTTGTTCTGACAGACTAGAAGCCAAATTTATTACTGAATTAGAATGTCCTATTCTGATGTATTGACTCACCAGATCCAAATGCCTTCCCCAGGACTGACAGTATGTTCGTTAGCCTAGATGAGTTATTATTCTTATAACAGAGACAACTTAGCATGAAACCCATTACATACAAATGTCAACTTTCCTTTTACTTGCAAACTCAATAACCAAAAAGGGTCTTATAAAATAAATACAAGGAAAAATCTCAATTTACTAATGAATTATTGATAAAAGAAACACTGATTCAGTTAATGTAGAACCAAAATAAGGATCATCTAGAGGATTCTAAAAGTAATTAATCTAAAATAATTTTAATATTTTATTTTGATTTATTTGGGGGGGGGCAGAGTATGGGCACTCTAGGGCTTCTAGCCACTGCAAACGAACTCAAGACACATGCACCACCTTGTGCATCTGGATTTCATGGGTCCTGGAGAATCAAACCTGGGTCCTTTGGATTTGCAGGCAAGCACCTTAGCCACTAAGCTATGTCTCCATCCATATAAAATACTTTTAAATAACTAAAACAGCAAAGATTAGTTTTCTCCAATTTTGATGGAATTTTAAGAATTATTTCTTCCATAAGAAATGAGAATTGAAGACAGCTTGAAGATTAAGAATATGTGTACAAGGAAAAATGTGCCTTGATTCTTGGCTTCCTATACTGAGCATTATCAAGATAATATCTCTTTTTTTTCCATGGTTTTAAAAATAAGTTTGTGATATAAAATATTTCATTTATAATCTATTTTCAAAGTAACTTGTTTACAAAAATAATGTAGCTATGTTCTAAGTATAGTAAAACTATTGAGGACTCTAATTCTTTTTGTTTTTGTTTTTTGTTTTTCGAGGTAGGGTCTCACTCTGGCTCAGGCTGACCTGGAATTCACTA
This sequence comes from Dipus sagitta, assembly GCA_036346955.1. Lineage (NCBI taxonomy): Eukaryota > Metazoa > Chordata > Mammalia > Rodentia > Dipodidae > Dipus > Dipus sagitta. Next base: position 170,894,212 of record CM070774.1, read on the forward strand.
TGTAGTTTTAGGGTGTCCTCGAACTCTCAACAATCCTCCTATCTGTGCCTCCCAAGTGCTGGGATTAAAGGCGTGCACTACCACGCCTGGCAAGGACTCTAATTTTTGAAACAAAAATAGAATCCGGTTAAGAATCCCATCTAGGTGAAACTCTGGATAAAAGCAATGGCCATAACTAATGAAGGGCTGATAATGGGTTCACCTTTCCTACTTTTCCTTTGTTTTCATATGCATACGTTGATGTAAGTATTGCTTTTCAATCTCTTTCCTCTTGCTGTTTTAGAATTCATATTATTGAAGGCTATTTACCTTAAAGGGATTGTTTTTTCCTGAAGAGAGAATGGATTGGTGAAGTAACTAATATACATAGTGGTGAATTTCATGACAAATGGGACTCCCCATTTCTGCATGGTGGGAAGGGTGAGCACATCACCCCTTGTTCAAAGATTAATTATATCTAGTTATGTGGCAAAATGGAGTTGCTCTGTTCTAGCGGAATGAGATATTTTTAGAACTGTAGTTATGGAATCTGCCACCCATGTGAAATTATCAATTTATTGACTAATTCCAGACCAATCATTTTGCCAAGAAAGAAAATAAAGAAATAAAAATGTTTCAGTGTTTCTGTTAACTTCCTCTTCATCAGATGAAAAGCAGCTCCTGGAAGGAAACAGTTTATTTCAATTTACAGCCTTGAGGACGAATTTAATCACAGCAGGCAAAGCATGTCTCACACAAGCTGGATGCCTTGGTCACATCTCCACATCACTGGAAATAAATAGTCCAAGTGACTTTGCTCTGAATGCCCAGGGGCATAGGCTAATAAACCTCAAGGCCCACCCTAGCAAACACCTACTCCAGCAAAACTCCACCTCCCAAAGGCCCAACAACTTTGAAAAATTGCTACCAGCTTGGGACGTTGCAGATTTTGAGTATAGTGCCCCCATAGCCTACGGTGTTTATGATTAAGTTACCTACTTCGTCCCTCTTAGTAGAGCCTTTGGGAGGTGGAGCCCTGCTGGCGGAAGTGTGTTCCAGGGGCACCTTGGGGTGGAGCCCAGCCCTGAGTGTTCAGAGTCACGGGGCTTGCTGGCCCTTGCTGTGCTGTCTTTCTGCTATGGATGTAGGATGAAGCTGACCATGTCATCTGTAAGCCTTCCCTCCTATAAGCTGCTTCTGGCTGTGTGTTTGTCCCAGCAGCAAGATGGTAACTACCACAGGGATCAAAACACATGAGTCTGTAGGGGACATTTCATTCAATCTCAAACTAGTAGCAATTTTGGGAAGCATTGGTTCAGGGCATTCAAAAGGTAGACATAGGGACACATGGAATCAGGTTTCAGAACTCCCTTACCTGAGTAATGAAGTCACCACCTCTCTTTAAAATTTGAGTTTTAAAAAAAGCTGCTCTTTCCTAAATCCTCAATGGACATTTTCAAGGATTTTTAAGCTTTTAAGAGTTCCCATGCTGCAATCATGAAAATATGTTTAGTGTTCAATATTCTCAATCACGTTGGTGTCACTTTTGGTCAATACTTTCTTCCTTTTAACTTTGAAACTGGGCAGCATTAATTGACCATGTGATGTTGATTTTAAGTTTTGTCAAGAGTAACTCCTGGGCTGATATTCCAAAACTAGTGCAGAAAGAGAGAGTTGTGCTATTTTTTTAAACTTTATTATTTTTTTGTTTTATTATTTTATTTTATTTTATTTTATTTTATTTATTTTGGTTTTTCGAGGTAGGGTCTCACTCTAGCCTAGGCTGACCTGGAATTCACTGTGTAGTCTCAGGGTGGCCTCGAGCTCATGGTGATCCTCCTACCTCTGCCTCCTGAGTGCTGGGATTAAAGGCGTGTGCCACCACGCCCAGCTTTTAAAATTTATTTTTATTTATTTATTTGAGAGAGAGAGAGAGAAGCAGAGAGAAGGAGAGAAAGAATGGGTTCACCAGGGCCTCCAGCCACTCCAAATGAACTCCAGACGCCTGCACCCTCTTGTGCATCTGGCTTACATGGGCCCTGGGGAATCAAACCAAGGTCCTTTGGCTTTGCAGGCAAATGCCTTAACCGCTAAGCCATCTCTCCAGCCCAGTTGTGCTAAATGTTGCTTGTGGTGTGTTGGAAAGGGAGGTCTGATAGTGTGGAGTTTAATGGTCTCATGAACCATCCCTTGACTTCTGGAAAAAGTGAACATTCAGGTTGGTTTACTTGTTGCAGTGGTGGGCAATCCTGAACCAGTTCCCCAAATCTCTGGTAGAATGCACTTGATTCATTCACTACTTCTGAATCCCTTAATCATCCTTGTGTAGTTTCATGGTTAATCCTATTATAGTAGTTATAATTGTTAATATTAAATTTATCTTTTTCAGTGTATTGAGAGTTTCTGTCATCTAACTAAACTCTAATTGAAATAACTGAAAATGATATCTTGTGTTATATCTCTACTAATGCCTGGCATGTTTTTTCATTAGTTTTTCCTTCTTAATATTATCCCACTCCATTTACTATCCTCAAAGTTAAATTTTAAAATTTGTGAAATAAATGTGTTTGATAAACACTGATTTTATATTTAAAGCAGGATAAATTGTTATTTGTAATAATTTCATTTTTAATGAAAATGGTGTTTAATCCATGTTAGCTACATTTCTTGCTTATGCAAAGCAAGATTAGGCTCTAAAGATTCTGGAGGCAGTACCCAAGGTCAAATTCAAAGAATTGCTATATTCTATGTCCAATCCTATCTCTCCAAGTCTACACAGATTTCACTGGGCATCTTCCACAAATATAGTACATGTAAATGATCAGACATTAGAATGTGATACAATTTATTCATATTTTTGAAAATATAATACTTACATCAGGGTGATAAATTACTTTTAAGTAAGCTAGAAAAGAGGACATATTATAAAATAGACATAATTTAGAATATCATATGAAGTGAGAACATCACTGGGTCATGTTACTGTCTGATCACTTGTCTCCTGGTTTAGCCTATGTGTTAGCTATGAATATCAAAGCTAACATTTCAGTTTACTTAATCAAGAAGGAAGGGCTTACTAGTGGGAAATCAGACTCATTGGTAGACATGATTTACATATAGTATTTTTATTTTGCATCATAATTCTTTTTCTTACTTTCTCTTTATTATCAAAATTAGTAGAAAAGTAGTCTTTTCTGTTATCAGACAAAGCTTACTTCAGCATCCACTTAAAGGAGAATTTTACTTTCAAAGTCATGTTTTCTAAAATATTAGGGAATATATAAGACAAGTGATGCTACATTATTAATATAATTATTGGTGATGTTCCTAATACTGGTTTTAACCAGTGAGGATATTTTTGTTGGGGATGTTAATCAATCTTATCATTACAGAACTAGCCAAAATCACTTTGAATCAATTTGACAATATTAGTCTTTGTTAATATTTTAATTATAGTCAATATGATTAATTATCCTTTCCTAGTGTCAAACTAATCCATTTTAGATTAATGCTTTGATCTCAAGGTGAAGGGAGTTTACTTCTTTGAGTTGCAAACAAATGAAGACCTATGGAACAGATGGAGGGCCCAATGGGGATGGAGCCTCACAGGGACACATCTGTTATTAAATCCACACAATCATGTTTACCACTTCCTGTGGTATGCACCTGTAGCTGCTTGATAATAAACTTCTCTGTCAAAAGGGAATATATCCCCATGGATATGTAATTTGTTGTCTTTTTAAACATGTCTTCAAACAATAATAAAATAAGTAAATTAGAAGATCACAGAGAGATAATGTCCCTCAAAAGTGCATAAGATCTTATAACAAGAATTCTTCACCAAAATTCATATATTTTATATTTTAAACCTATGTTGTTTTGGGGTAGTAATAGAAGTTTGCTGGTAAAGATTGGATTTCTTAGTTTCTTGTAATTACAAACAGACCTGTTCTAACTAACTGAAAAGGTTATAGATTGTAGAAATTCAGAGCCTCACAGTTCTTGCTACATGTCCCCTGCTTTTTTTTTTTTTTTTTAAGAATTCAAGTGAATCTTTTAGTAACTGATTTTCAAACCAGGGAGTGATTCAAGAAATAGAATTTGTAGCACTTGATAAAGGCTCAGATTACCAATGCCATAATTGAATTCCTGCATCCATGCCTGATTGCTATTTTGTCCCAAGGTCAAACTGAGATGTGAATAGTAATTATTCTAACATAGCTGTGCATGATTTCATGTTGATCTTTTCATCCTATAAATTGTGTTATTCTTACTTCCAGTTTTCCTGTATTTGAATATAGTCCAACTATAGTCTTCAGTTTACCATGTATAGTTGTAATTATATATAAAACTGATTCCATAGTCTATTTGAAATTTTAAGAATATTGAAATAACACTGAGTATTAATGTCATACTTAAAAAGTGAAAATATGTGATAAAATAAGAAAAATGAAGATTTTTCTAAGGTCTAATCTAAAATATTTAAAATGCACATCAAATAGATAACACACACATAAGACACAAGTATTTTTTAAGAAAAAACTGTTATCACAAGAGTTTAGTATTTAGAGTAATGAGAATAAGTTCTATTCCATTTGCATAAGTGACATATCAGCTAGAAGATAAGAGAAAAAGGATTATTAGTTGTGAGTATAGACATTCCTTCTTCCTCTCTTCATGGGTGTAGAGTTTCCTAATAATAGTTGAGATTTCTGTCCTGCTGTCTCTGTGTATCTGACTCATTTTTTTCTCTTTTTCTGCAAAACACTCTTCATGGTCCACTTCCACATGGATTTATTTGGTTGTTCATCCTTCCCCAAGTGGTCGTGATAGCACTTGATCCTTCCTTGAATGTAAGTTTTCTCCCTTTCTACACTACGCAATCCAAGTCTCCTTTATCTAAATTTAAAGCTTCCATGAATCCACAGCTCATTTGTCTATTTGACTGAAGAACTGGGATGTCAATTTCCTCACATTACTATTAGTTTGTGGCATATGTGGAGGGCAGAGACCAATAGTAGCAGCTGCTTAAGCTTCAGAAGATTTAGGCCGATTGATGAGGTAAAGTTATGACAGCTACATTTTTCTTTATAGGCTATAAAAACAACTTTTTCATTTGTGCTCATAAACAAGTCGTTATAGATTTGTGTGAGACATTTTCTTTTTGAACAATCCATCCAATATTCCATTCTTAATGCTGTCCTCCAAGAATCTAGCATGGTTCATTTTTCTCTTCCATACCTGTAAGCTATTTATAATGTTTTAATATGCCATCATATTTCTACTTGTGCCACATATCAACTGTTTGTTATATATTCATATAGCTTAGCTAGTTATTTGCAGAGAACTTGAAAATGTACTGCTGTTTGTATTCATTCTCATTAATCTCAGCCATATAATCTGTGAAGTTTATACTTAGAGCCTGGTGTAAACCTCTTAAAACTAAAGGCCTTGGAAAATTTCTACCTGAAATTCTTGAGGAGCCTGAAGGCTAAAACTATAATGGGTTCAATAAAACACATGTGGTTAGTCTACAGGATGATGTTCCAAAAAGATTGTTCTAGAATGGTTTGAGAGTAGGTATTAATTTCCACAAAAAATGTTTAAAAAATAAGTGGATTACTTTGTGTTATAACTTCTTTAATTTGGAAAATACATAGACATAAAAAAAATCCTAAGCAGTAGTTAGTTGTTACCTGTAAAGCAGCTCAAAGAATAGAATTATCATGAAGGTAATACTCAAATTTCATATCCTCTTTATGCATTATTTCTTTTATTATTTAAAATGTTATTAGAGGGGGAATGCTTTGACAGTAAAGATTTCTTTCCTTAGAAAAAATAGATTTAATAAAGATATTAATATATGAAACAGAACAATGCCATAAAGCTATCAGTTGTTACCACTCCAGGGATAAAAATGTGTATGTGGAAATCACTGACTCCTTACTGGTGAAAATTTTGTGCAATTCTGAATTTTATAAAATAAATAATATCACTAATGTGATTAATAATACTTAAAATTTATGTTTAGGCATAAACTCTTTATCAAGTTATGGAATAGAACTGTATTTATCAATATTGTTCATCAATACAAATTTCCACAAATCAATACAAAATCCAAGGACATTGATAATAGATCTTTAGGAAGGCAGGTGTGAACAAATACGGCTTTGTTGGAGTCAACAGACTCTGTTCTGTAGTTATGTAGACTCTCTTCCTGTAGCTATTCTTTCATGCAGCTCTGCAGTGGGAAGTATAAGCAACCAGGACTCTCCACTTTGGCCTTTTGGTGACTGTATGTCACTTGCACAGCTGCCTGTCCTCCCCGTTTCCTGGTTAAGAGAAAATGCGTGCTCTCTGTAATGCTGTGAGTGATGTCATCTCTCGCAATGTTTCAATAATTTCCTCTTTGACTTTATTTTAGCAATTTGCTGATAGTCTAGCTTGTGATTGAATATGATCAATTTTGGTTAAATTTTATTAATTAATTCTTCATTCTTCATTTTTACTTTATAATCTCTACCACTATTGCTATATTGGAGGCTATTGTACACATCACAGAAGTTTTATTCATATTTACTTCATTTTTTTCAAGGTGTTATTTATATGGGGTAATTTCTTTTCAAATAAGATCAGGTTAACTGGCTCTGTGTTCTGCCTCTTCAGATCTGTTACTGAACCTGATCAGTGATTACCTGTTAGTTTTTTAAATGTATTTTATTTAGGGCTGGAGAAATGGTTTAGCGGTTAGGCACTTGCCTGTGAAGCCTAAGGACCCCGGTTCGAGGCTCGATTCCCCGGGAACCACGTTAGCCAGATGCACAAGGGAACACATGCATCTGGAGTTCGTTTGCAGTGGCTGGAGGCCCTGGTGTGCCCATACTCTCTCTCTCTCTCTATCTGCCTCTTTCTCTCTCTCTCTGTCGCTCTCAAATAAATAAATAAAAATTTTAAAAAGTATTTTATTTTTATTTATTCATTTGAGAGAGGGAAAGAGGGAGGGAGAGAAAGAAACAGAGAGAGAATGGGCATTCCAGGACTTCCAGTCACTGCAAACAAATTCCAGATGAATACGCCACCTTGTGCATCTGGTTTACATGGGTTCTGGGAATTGAACAGAGGTCCAAGGTCCTTTGGCTTTGCAGGCAAGTCTCTTAACCACTAGGCCATCTCTCCAGCCCCTGCCTGTTAGTTTTTAAAACCATCTTCTATATTTAAGTCCCTGATGGACATATCATTGATAACATATTCTCTTATAATTTTTAAACATAGCAAGCATGTTTTTCATCTTTTAAAATGCGTTTGTAAGAACCTCTTTGAATTCTTTTGTCTGCTAACCTCAACAGATAAACCAACTTATAACAATTTCTTTTGACCATGTTTTTCTCCCTAAGATATGGATATGGTTCAAACTTGTCAGTGTCTTTGTATGACCCCTACTTTTCTGTTATATATTGGACAGGATAGAAACAATAGGTCTGTGGTGTTTATGTTTGCTTTATAATATGCCCTTATATAATCCTGTTCATGGTGTATAGTAACTAATGTTCATGATCAGTTTTCCTTTTATTTTTTTTAATTTAAACTGTATTCTTTCTTTAGTTTGTATGTGTATGTGTGTGCATGTGTGTGTGTGTGTTTTCAAGCACATGTGCTCCACAAGGCACATGCGGAAGTCGGATCGCAACTTCCATGCGTGTCCTTCTCTCCACCTCATTTGAGACAGGCTCTGTTGTTTTTCACTCTTCCGCTCACACACTCACAAGCTTCCAGGGAATTCTTCTCTTTCTGCCTAGCCTCTTGGCTGAGGAGTGTGAGATAACAGAAGCCCAGCAGAGGTTCCTGCTGTTATGTGGAGTCTTGGAGCTGAAGTCACGTGCTCAAGGTTGTGTCACGAACACTACGTCCACTTAGTCATCTGCCCAGTTCCTACCATTCAGTGTATGTGTGCGCTAGGTTTGTATTCGGGTGTCACAGTAAATTAATGGTTAGACAATATCTCGACAAAAATTGCAACGATTTCTTAAAAAAAAAAACATTTTATTTATTTGAAAGAGAGACAGAAAGAGGCAGATAGAAAGAGAGAATTGGCATGTCAGGGCCTCTAGCCACTGCAAAGGAAATCCAGATGCCTGTGCACCTTGTGTGTCTGGCTTGATGTGGGTCCTGGTGAACTGAACTTTTTTATAACTCTCTTGATACTGTCAAGCTTCTGTTTTTTGTCAGAAGATGTGTGATTGAACTGATAGCATGTCCTCTTGACTTCCTTTTGAAACTGAGAGCATGTTGTCCTGATTTTCCTTTGGGTTCTTTTGACTCTTTTCCCTTTATCTGCAGAATCCCCACACTGTTCAGCCTCTTACAGAGAGTAGGTCCATGTTGCCATGGGACTCTTCAGTTTGCAGTACTGCTATTACCTTTCATTTGGTCTTATTTTTATTGTCTTGCCAATCAGGCCATAAATGTGTCCATCATTTTCTATTTAGATAGACTGAAATATGGGACATCACTGTGGATATAATTGATAAAACATTTATGATGATATCAATAGGACATATTTGCAGGTCAAAGTCCTTTTCTCCAGTAATAATGCCATTTTACTACCATTCTCCAGGGGCCTTTAGGAAAGCAGCATGATTAGGTTGAAACAGACTGAGACAATTGAAATAGAAGGATAGATTTGAATCTTCGCATATTTCTATGAGAAAATTTGTCTCTATTTCTTTTTACATGTGGCAATGACATACAAAGCTTGATTTCTAGGGTGTAAGTGATGTTTATAACTTAAGCATTCATTTGATTTTTTTTAAAGGAAAACCAAACTGGAAGCCCTCTGTCCTGCATTCACTACATTATCAGGTACAAGCACATCCAGTTCAATGCTCCCGTTCAAAATGTGTGCGACAGTTCCACAGGTCCTAGTTCCTCTCCTTGGTTTCTCAGCAGAGTGCATGCGCACCCAGCTCTTCTGCCCACCTCTCATCGCTCCTCCTTTCTAGATGTCTCTGTGTATCAACCAATGAACATTTCTGAATATCGTGTGCTCTCTAACTCAAGGTCTTCCAATATTACTGATACTAAACAAAATTTTTTCTAAGGTTTTCTTATTCATTTATATGCTTTTTAGGGAATTGTTAATATCTTGCTACCTTATTTAATTATCTCTAATTCATATGATAACCAGTTACTTTTAACCTCTCTTTTAAAGCTCCTGAATAAGACAGATACTAAAAGATCTGACGTTTTGGGCTAGGAAGATGGCTCAATGGATAAAGTGCTTATCAGATGAAGCAGTTGTGCGTTTCTGTAATCCCAGTGAGCTGATAGTGAGATGGTGGGGGATAATGGGTAAGTGTCGGAAGCTTGCAGGTAGAGCAGTGATCAATGAGATAACCTGCCTCAAAAGTAAAGTGGAAGCTAAGGACCAACTGAAAATTGAATTTGACCTTGGTCCACAGCATGCACACACCCTCACAAACATAAGCACATGCATACACACTGAATACATAAAATGCAGTAAAATTTAAAGATAAAGGAGAGCCTTTGGCTTCTTATTGGAACTCTATGAGACTATCTATCTGCAGTGTTTTCTTCTTGGAGATGAAATGTTGAAGCTCACTTTTAGAGTATCTGCATTTTCTTTATTGGTTAAAGACAGCTTTTCTCTGGATGATTTGAGATATAAATCTCTCCATGGCCTTGCCATTATTGTTGTTGTGCTTTTTTTCCTGATAATTAGGTGAAGAAAATTTTTTATTGAAGCTACTATTAAAACGTCATTGTTGTTCTATCTTAATAGCTGAGTTGACTTGCTTTGAGAACTAACCCTATGCCTCAGCTTCTCAGATGAAGGCACAATTGTTTTTGGGCAGTTCCTTAGAAATTCTTGACTTTTCAGCTTCAGAATACTTTTCTGTTCTAAAGTCTAATTCTGATTGCAAATGTTCACTGGAAGAACCTAGCAAGCATATGAGCAAAGAATTAATAAAGCCCTCATCAGTATTTGTCGTGTTTCAACAACTCTACTTAGACCACAGGCAACTTTTTAATATATTTTCTAGATTGTGAATCTGTGTTTAGTTTTTTCCTTAAACATGTATTCTACTATTGGAAAAATAAAGGCAAAAACATGAGACCTCGTGACAGATTAAATTGAGATCCAATCTGAATAATTTGGCTGAGAAGTTTTTTAACTGTCTTTAAGCAATATTTTATTAATCTTAACAAGTATGGTAAGAGTTAATAGTAAAAGTGTACTTTTTCTGATATTATAGTTACTACATGTAGCCAAATCTTTTGGTAAGAAAACTCATTACGGAATTAGTGATACTACTATTTTATTGGAAGCAGCAGTCCAGAGATTATCTAAATCACCAGTTATCTTATTACCATATTGGCCATGAAAAAAAGTCCTATTTTTCAAGCAAGTGGAAAGAAGTCATGGAAAGCTGAAGATTTAAAGTCTAGTGCTTGCCTCCTATTAACTTTTCTAAGACCTTGGTTGTAAATCTTTCTACTATGCTGAATTTGAAAATCATATTAAATTGTACAATAAAGAGTATATTCCTCAATATCATAGCTAACTCATTAGAAAGTGGTTGCATTATAACAATGTTTATGCTAAAATTTTTAAAGATACTGTCAAATTCATGTATCTTCCAAAAATATTATTAAAGTAGAGATATTGCTCCTTTGAGAAAGTAGTGTTTTATGCATATTTAATACTAAGACTGAAATCCTACCCTTTGAATTTATTTAACCAGCATAATTTCCTCAGTATCTTTATTTATCAATAAATTAGATACTACTATCTCAGTTTAATGATATTATGATGTGTGACAATATATGACTCTCTCTCTCTCCATATATATATATAATGTGAAAAATAATTTATGTAAATTTCCCTACTAGGGAATAAGAATTTTTCAAATTGCATTCACAAACCCAACAAATTACAACTAACATTTGAGTTATAATCTATTTAAATTCATAACACAAATGATAACCAACACTACTTCTTAAAAAAGAAGTTTGAGCCAAATAAACTTGTGAAGAAGTCCATGAGCAAGGACAGAGGTTAATAGTTACAGAGTCACGACCCGCAGTTCGGGTTTTGTTCTGCATCACGCTGCTCTCCTACTGTCTGCATGCCTCAGAGCTTGGCAGGACTTATTGTACCTTCCCTCATTTCACACTCACGGCCTGCGGGTTAGCTTCGTCTCAGGTACGCTTTTCCTCACGGCATGTTGTTCTTTGTTAATTCCCAGTTGGAAAAGAAGTACACATGACACTTTTCTTGAAAAATCTCCAGACATTTCACACTGGGAAAAACAAGGCAGCTTCACACCTAAACACAATGAGCAGCTCTGACATTTGCTGTGCTTGGGCGCTTTGCTCTACAAGGGCAACCTGGCTCTATTCTGGTTTCAGCTGCTTTTCTCAACTATTTCCAATGAGTATTCTGCTCTTCACATGACTTTTTTATTGCCTTTGATCTTTTTCACTCTTTTCTACCTATACAGAGCTTATACAGACAGCTTAATGTATATAATAGAATGAAAGTTAATGATTAGTTTTCAGACAATAAATGGCTAATATTCAACTACCAGTTCAGCTCATGTCTAGTTATGTGCTCTTGAAAGACTTAATAGGTTTCTCTGTTTTTTACAAGTTACCCTGATTCATATATATTTTTTAGAGTAACACAATACACACTAAAACCCTTACTTTAATTGCCAACCTTAGTGCCTTGTCTAGGAGTTGTATCTTGTGTACCTTCCAATTTCAAAGGACAAAACTCAGGAATGATGCTTTCCAATGGAAGATGAGTTTATTATGCTTTATCACATTAATATACAAACACAGAAGTAGGATTACTCTTGCCATGTCTCTTAACCAAATACACATTTGTCCAGGTTACTCTCTTAAAGATAATTGGCTAAGAATTTGTTCTGTAAAAGAGAAAATCCCCCAAACAAACTCATGTTTTCAACAAAAGCAGTAAGAGCATGCAAAATGAAAGGTTTTTTTAATAGACATGGTGGTAAAACTGGATATTCACATGTGGAGGAAAGGATTCCACGCCTCCCAAAACCAAAGACACTCAGGTGACTTTGGGTATTAACCCTTATTCAATGAGGGATCAGATGTGGCAGCATAGCCTGTCATTTGATGTGATAGTTCATCACACCTTCACATCACAGAGCCCCTGAATGTTTCAGTGCAGCAAAAGGTCTCTTAATTTCTGTAAGAATTATGGTTGCTCAAACTGGCTAAAACATATTTGGTACCAGGAAGCACTGTGAAGACATAACATGTGGAAGTAGTTTGGAACTACTTTATGGCTGGAAGAGTTTTCAAGCAGACAACAGAAATATCAATGCTAAGAGAGGTTCTGGTAAGGATGTTGGTTTAAATGAGAAAATGTTTCAGGCATGCTGCCACACGCCTTTAATCCCGGAACTCAGGAGGCAGAGGTAGGAGGATCCCCAACAGTTTGAGGACACCCTGAAGCTACCTAATGAACTTGAGGTCAGCCTGGGCTAGAGTGTCCTGAGGTATTTGTCCTATTTCCAAATAATTTTTAACACAGTTTTGGTTCTTATGTTCAAAAGTATGTTTGCCACTTGTATTTCTTCTTCTGTGAACTGCCTGTTCAGCTCTTTGCCCCATTTTGTGAGTGGGGTGTTTGACTTCTTACTGTTTAGATTTTTGAGTTGTTTGTAGATTCTAGAGATTAGGCCTCTATCAGTTGGATTACCCGCAAATATTTTCTCCCATTCTGTGGGTAATCTATTGGCTTTGCTTATTGTATGCTTGTCTGTAAAGCAACTCTTCAGCTTCATGTGATCCCATTGGTTGAGTAACGGTTTAAGTTCGTGTGCTACTGGAGTTTTGTTCAGGAAGTATTTTTCCATTCCTATATCATGGAAAGTACTTCCTAAGCTTTCTTCCAGTAGTATTCGAGTTTCTGGTCTTATATTGAGGTCTGATCCATTTTTGATTCATTTTTGTATACAGTGAAGAAACAGGATCTAGTTTCTTTCCTCCAAATAAATTTTGGAATGAAATTTAGAAATCTGCCTTTGTGAATAATAGGAACATAAAGATAGGTATGCCCCACATGACTGCTTACCAAATACAATGCTAGCAATGGAAAATATTAATACTAAAGGGAATAGGGTAAGCTATTCTTTAGAATGTGATATTCTTATTCCACAGTTCCCATACGATGGCACAAAAGCCTCAGAATTGTCTCATCTTGCCATCTTATAGTGCACAGCAGCTGGCTTGTTAGAAAAATGAATTTGACAGATATTCTCCCTATTCTGGGGAAGAAGCTTGTTTTCACTGTACACAGGATATCTGTATCATGGAAAGTGAAATTATTACTTTACAACCACCTCAATTTGGAGATTAATTGTGGTTTGAAGAGACATGTATACATGTCAATGTAGTGATTGATAGGGTTGTTACAATTGATTCTGTATGGCAAAGTTACTGTGTTGCAGCTTGATAGATATTCTGATAAAAATTCTGGACTTGTCCAAGTTGCATGAGAGTGTTTTCGAACGTGATTCACATTGCTCAGTGGACTGAAAACGTGCGCTGGGCTTCTCTAGTATGAGTGTCCCCATATAATGCATCTGTAACCATGTATAAGAAAAGGCTACAGGATCAATAATTCCTTCTTTCCTCCTGGTGCACATTTCTCTTTGTATTTTCAGTCAGATGAAGACGAGTTTTTGTTATTTTCTCCCCTGGGTTCCAGGCCTTGGGAACAGAAGTGAAATTTGGTTTCATTGCGGTTGGTGGAACTCTAGACATGTGTGTCCCTTTTGCGCATGTGTGACTTTGTGCGCTTGTGTCACTGTGTGTCTGACTTACTTAGGACCTAGAGAGTTGAACATGAGTCCATAGGCTTCACAGGCAAGCGCCTTAATTGCTAAGCCATCTCTGCAGCCCTGATTTATATTTTTCGTAAGCATACATTTATTAATTCTTGCTGATTCTGTTCCATATTGTGTCTCTGCTTTTTAATTCATAACTAACTCATGGATTAACCTTTCTTTAAATCTTTATCACCTAACTGTGAACATTTGAAAAAAAAAATTTCAAATTCCATTCACACTTTAGGCCTAAGAAACAGAATTTGGAAAACCGAGGAAAAATGGGGAAAAAAGAGATTGGATATAAAGTGTTTATCTGTAAGAAACACCATAAAGATATGAACACTATAAATTGAGTCAATGAATAATCTGAAGAAATAAAGGAAGAAGTGAAAAGTCACTTTCCAAATGTTATGGATGATGAACAAAGGCATAATTGTGATCAAAGTTTAGTGGAGTACAAGGAAATTAAACAAGGAATATATTTTATTCACTGATTTTAATTCTCTAACACTTTGAATTTTATGTATTTTGTTTATTTGCATAGATGTTGGTGAGTTATTGAGGCCAGACAGAACCTCTTGCCACTGCAAAGAAACACCAGGTGCTTGTCCAACTTCTTGTTTGTGGCTTACATGTGTGCCTTGTATTGAACCCAAGCCAGCAGGCTCTACAAATAAGTGCTTTTAACTGCTGAGCCGTATTCCCAGCCCCAGGGATAGTTTTATGTTCTCAAGTCAGTTCTAGGCATGCAGCTCTAAAGAAAACATGATAATAATAAACTGAGACTTACCTAGTGTATAGTACAATAGTGGGGCCAGACTAGATGTATAGCATTTAAGAGTTATTTTAAAAACCTCATAACTAATATGGAAGGCCAACTACATGAAGACACAAGTTGTTCAGAAGCACAGAGATCTGTATTCATAAGAACTGTTTACTTGGTTTAATGATTTGTTCTCTCTGTCATGGAATTCTTAGTAGCTTTTGAACAAAGAGGTCTCACATTTTCGCTCTGCGGTGCCCTGCAAATTATGTAAGCATTGAAGCAAGTGATGAATAATAGGAGATCAAACAAGATCTCTAGCAGGGTCTAGCTCATTTATAATTTGTTGGTGTAAAAGGGAATTAGTTTTCATTATATGTATGATAGACATTCATTAAGATAATAAGGGAAGAAAGGGAATAATAATTTGGGCTTCAAATGTGATATTCTTATTACTAAAAAACTATCTTAATTTTTACTGTAAGTTCTATTTCTATGCAAATATATTAAATATGTTTATAGAATGGTAGAGAGTACTCTAAGAAAGGCCAGGATTTCAGTTAAGTGGGAGTAATAGACTGCCTACTCTCGTCTTATTTCCTCCTATTTCTTATTTACTATCTGTCATCAATTTCAGGATGATGTGTGAACTACCCACATCGCTGAATAGTTCATTTCCACCACAGAGTCTGGATAACCAAGGATTACAAGGCACATAATCAGTGGACAGGAAGAAAATGTATGCCTTTTAATTCTCCAGGATACTTGTGTTTTCTTTTGACACTAATAGTCAACACAAATTACAGTTAGGGATCAATGCAACCAAACAGTTATGTTCATGAGGTACAAGAAGTTCTTCATGTAATTTGATTCTCTGATTCACTTCTAAAATATCAGTAACTTTATAAACTCTAGCCACTAAATTCTTTCATTTGTCATATTATTCAGTTTATCCTTCATATATGACATTTTCTCCTCTATTTTAGAAAACATTACCTATAGTCTGAGTATAATGAAAAACCTTTCAGAAAATGGTATGCATAAGCTACAATTCACTCTTAAAGCATGATTTTCAGACACTGGTAATAAGTTAAGTCAATATGACTTCAGTAGAATGGAAAAGAATTTCCTACTTCTTTCTTTGTACCAGAATCATTCATCTCTCATCATTTCTCCAGCAAAGCAAATTCACAGCATTATATTTCATGAGAAGTAATGTGCCTTACCTATTCCTATTCCTTAATACAAGAAGGCCAAGTTTAGAAATAAGTAGGATTTTTTTAAAGTTATTAATTAGCATGGAAACTTACAATTCCTCTTATGGACCATGTTTTACTCTTGATAATTCTTATAGCTCCTAAGAATTATATTATATTATGTGACATTATAATTGTATTTTATGCTCTTGACATAAACAGAAGAATTTTAGATTCCTTAATTTGGCAGAATGAGACCAACTCTCATATTATATATTTAGTTTTAATGTTGACCTGATCTTGGAAACTACCCCAAGAAGTGATAAAACAATTAATTTCTGTTTAATCAATTTAATGCATTTCTCAGTCAAATGTAATTTTTCATCTTTTGGCATAAAAACACAACATGTTCAAACAATTGGGAGAGAAACTTTATTCAAACTATCCTTGCAGGTGTACATTTTTCTCTTACCCCTGATAAATATATCCCATAAGGAAAGCCAGATGTTATATTGCTTCCAACATCCTATCAGGTATTCCATGAACTCTAGATAAAGAGAATTGGACTAGAACACATCAGTGTCATACAATAGAGAGGGCATTATGGATGTAATTATGAAGACAAGAATAAAAGATTGAGTGATAGGTCATTTCAGAACTCTGAAGTTCAGTTTCCAATGTAGAACAAGGTCCTGTCTGTAGAAGGTAAAATGTTGTTGCCCAATATATGCCCATCCCCAAGCCCTGAATGCAGGGATGCATTATGTTATGCAGTGAAAGAGACTTAGTATATGTGATTGCTAAGGATTTTAAATAGAGGAAATTATTCTATATTTATTTGGGGGGCATAATGTCATCATAAAAGAATTAGAAAAGGAGAAATGTAATAAAGTTGCTAACTTTAGAGATGGAGTTAAACCAGTATCTATAAGGTGGATGAGGTGATTTGAATGTAGATGTTTCCATAGCCTCATTTTTTGTTTGCTTGTTTATTTTTGTTCTTTTTAGGTTTTTTTTTTTTTTTTTTTTTTTTTTTAGTTTTTTAAAGTAGGGTCTCACTCTATCCCAGACTGACATGGAATTCACTATGTAGTCTTAGGGTGGTCTTGAACTCACTGTGATCATCATCCTACCTCTGCCTCCTGAGTGCTAGATTAAAGGCATGCACCACCATACCCAGCTCAGGTATTTTTTGTTTGTTTGTTTGTTTATTTATTTAAGTGAGAGCGACAGAGAGAAGGAGGCAGAGAGAGAGAATGGGCACGCCAGAGCTTCCAGCCTCTGTAAACGAACTCCAGATGCGTGCCCCCCCTTGTGCATCTGGATAATGTGGGTCCTGGAGAATTGAGCCTCGAACCGGGGTCCTTAGGCTTCACAGGCAAGTGCTTAACCCCTAAGCCATCTCTCCAGCCCCAGCTCAGGTATTTTTGATTAAGCTTCTTACTTAGTTCTAAATCTGGTGAAGTCTTTGAGAGATGAAGTCTTGTGGGAGGTATGTTTTGGGCGATGGATCTTGAGGTTGATGAGTCTAGCCTTTTGTGTGTTCAGAGCTGGTTTACACTTGCCTCTCTCTCTCTCTCTCTCTCTCTCTCACTCTCTCTCTCTCTCCCCCATGGATATGTTCTGAAGTGAGCAAGCTTACTCTGCCATCATTAAGCTTCCCCTAGAAACTGTAAACCTGAATAAACCCTTTCCTCTTATAAGTTGCTTCTGGTCCAGTGTTTTGTCCCAGCAACAGGAAGATAAGTAGTACAGTGGGTGACCTCTGAAAGAAGCAAGAAATACATTGATTCTCAGAGTTTCCAGAAAAAAATTCCAATCCTGGAAACAACTTGATGCTAGTTAAATATATCCATTTACAACTTTAATAATGATAAGGCAATACATTTGTGAGCCACGAGCCCAGTAGAGATTTTTTTTTTTAAGCAGCAATTGGAAAGTAATGTAATTTCCAATGTAAGATTTTTTAAGGATTGAATTTTCCCAGCTCATGTTAAGGTCTCAAAACATATCCATTTCTTTTTCTATGGCCTTAGATGTACAGGGGACTGAGGCATCAAGCGCCAGGATACAGGAGACTGAACTGTGGAGACATGCTTTCAACTTGCCTTCTCCAAGGAGAATGGCTACAGTTACTGGGAGGATGTGGAATGACTCTGGCAAAGTAAAAACAACAACAATAACAGCAAAACATGTTAGTTTGTTGTTGTTTTATTTGTTTTTTAGCATAATAGCTTCAGTGAGATGAGCAGTAAGGTTACCTGAACCTTAAAACACAGGGAAAGTTTTCCTGTGTGCTGAAATCTGAGTCACCTTAGTTCACTTACCCTGCACTTTGCTTCTGCCAGGGGCATATTATCAACTGTGTTTCCTCTCCACCCCGTGGAGTTCAATCACAGGTTAGAAGTTTCAATTGTTTTATAGCTTCAAGATGCATTGAGTTGACCAAGAAATCTAACCTGACAGAATGAAAAATAAACAGCCCTGCCTCTTGGAATGTGTATGATTATGTGTTGCTGGTTAGAAATTTACCCCTGGTTTCAGAGCAAGAAATTGCCATAAGGGTCAGAGCTTCTTGTACAGCTGCAAACCATGCCAGATGGCTGAGCAGTTCTCAGGTGTCATAAGAAAACACGTGCGCACGCACCCGCTTGCCCAGAGTCTGTTTTCTGAAATCCTCATCTTACTCAGAATGGATGGCTTCAACCAGAGAATCAAACGGATTTAATTCAACGGCTTGGAAAGACCATATAGAACTTTTCATAGTGTTCTATCTGATATACTGTCACAGCAGCTTTTAATTATTTTAGATATAGTTAAATGAAATAGATTTCTCAAAGACATAAAATGAAAGTTATAATTGTGATTTGTATTAATTTCTGGATCATCTGACAGCCTAGAGGTAGAAGTGACTCTTGAGATCTTGAAATAAAAAAAAAAAAAAGAACTGGATGTTTAATTAGAAAATAAATTAACACCATGCTTTATATTTCTAATGTATTACATGAATCATCGAAGGCAATTTCTCCTGAAGATGTACATATTTTAATTGCTCTTTTTATAGTTACTAACTTTCCTTTTCTCTATGATACTAAAATGTAATTTGAATAGCATTCTTATCCAGGAATCAAGTAGGTCTAGTATATTTTTTGACTTTTTAAATTTAATTTTATTTATTTGAGAGAGAGACAGAAAGAGGCAGAGAGAGAGAGGGAGAGAGAGAGAGAAAGAGAGAGAGAAGAAACTATGGGCATGCCAGGGCTGTCAACCACTGTAAATGAACTCTGTGCATCTGGCTTACATGGATCCTGAGGAATCAAACCTGGGTCTTTTGGCTTCACAGGCAATTGCCTTACCTGCTAAGCCATGTCTCCAGCCCTCTAGTATATTTTTTTAGATTCTCCTAAACCTATTAAACATATTAAATTAATTAGAGTCTGAGCTGCCCAATTTTCAGTATATTTAATTTAAGAGGACATGTAAGTAGAAAGTTTGAGTAGTGGAGGTACTCTTAAGTTGTGAGGATATGAGCTCCCAAAGGAGAGATGCAGCCACTAGGAACTGGAGGAAAAGCTATCAGAAGATTGTTGCTACACTATCCGCATGTGTAGAAGGAGTTAAGCCAATGAAATACTTTCTCTGGTTGTTTCTATCGCCATCCTATATATTTAAAAATGAACTAGGATGAATTAATTAGGTAAACAGAGAACTGGAAGCAAATGGATTTCTTTGCTTTAAACAAAACTTGTCAAAAGATCATGCAAACAAATTGCATTTCCAGGTATCATTTTTAGCATGTCCATGGTACTTGTCACTGCAGCGCTGTTTGTCTTGTACATCCACTGCCTCAACTCCTGAAGTGGGGCCACAATCTTGTTGTAACTACTGTTTGAGGGGAAATCCGCCATTCGTAATGGCTTATGAAAGCTCCAGAATTTCTTGCTTCCTGGGGCTCAAGGATATAAAGAGGAAAATCAATCTGCTCATAGAAGTGTACATTAGCATAAAGACAAATGCATACACTAAATGAAAAACATAATTAATACAGGAAGCAAAATTATACTACAAAAGTTTATTTATATTGAAAAGATAAAAACATTGCATATATTGCATATTGATTATTTGCTACCAAGTCAAGAGCAAAGGTTAAGAAAGTAAATGGAATACGTGCTCCTGAATGTAGCATACAGGAAAGGGGATATTTGCCCATAATTGCAAAGGGTAAGAACTGTACCTGAACTATCTAAAACCTTCATGGAAATAAAACCCACTTTTCTGGAATTAAAGTTTAAAGTTTAAATACTGAAACAATATTTTTGAGATTCTTTACTCTTGGGTAATTCTCTAATAAAATAGTACAAACACTCATAATGAAAAAAGAAAACCCAAAGGAGAATATAATGAAGTAATGTCATTTTCATCATTGGTATATACTCATCGCAAAATTTGTTGCAAGAGACTTAAAGGATGGGCAGTATTGACAACCTTAATATTCACATACAAATAAAAGCCCATACACCTTGAAAACAAAAGTGTTCAGATAGAAACAATAACAAAAGTGAGAAAGAAGCTAAATAAGAAAAAAAAGTTGACCAATGATACCTATGTAATAGCAATTAATGTCATCTGGGCAAAGAAGTGAGCATGGAAACCACACTAATATGCCATGTTAGTATATCAAGTTACAGTTGATCTAAGGGGAACACTCATTGTCAATACAATTGCATGACAGCAGCTGTAAGATGTTACTAAATACCTACAGCATCCCCAACCCCAAAGCAAGTACATAGAACAGAATGAGAGAGAAGTAGCCCAGCTTCACACGAAGCACTAACTGTACTTAGAATCGACTCTTCCTTGACAATTATATGCCCACTAGATTCTAGAATCCCCATTGTTCTACGAGATTAGATATCCTTAATAACCATAGAGGTGTGAAATACAGAGAGATTGTAGTGTGTGTGAAAATTGGGAGCATTGCAAGGCCCATGTGGAGATATATTACAGAGCAGATCTATGCCAAATCCGTAGACAATAAAAGTCTTCAAGAATTTTCAAGAAACACTTGCAGCAAATGCCATGCTCATCTGCCTTTTTTATTTCATTCAACCAGGCAAGAATCCTCCACAAGTCAAGATCCAAGAACCAGAAGCGAGAATATGAAATGTATTAAATATCCAATCCCTGTCTGTTTCCATTTCTACATACAGTGAGTCAGCATAAAACTGAACCTTTCAGCACTTGGTAGCTGAACATATGTACTTATGTGGAGATAATTCAGTCAAATAGCTAAAGAGATATTTTTCTTCAGTCTTAATTGCAAGGTTATGACTAAGGTTCAAAGTAGAAGATAATTTGTAACCATAGAGAGTAAGAGGAAAATACAGAGAGGACAATTCTATTCTCGTCACTTACATTCGTGGCTGGCGCTGTCTTCCAGCTGGACACAACCTTCTTCAGAAGTAACGGGTATTCGAGGAGCAGAAGGCCATGCATGCCTCGGTATGAAAAGCTGAAACATGGGAAAGCAAAGCGATAAGGTAAGCACTGGCTTTCAGGACATAAACTATTGCCGCCTGATCACTGAGCATATGGAATATGAGTCCAAGTGTCTTTTTTTCAGTTCCCCTAAGTCGCTGTCTTGATCATCTGGGATCTCTGGGAGACATAAGCTTACAACTAAATCAATATACAACTTTTGCTCTTCATAAATCATGAGAAATTTGTTTTAACCTTCCCAAATGCATGTTTACCTTCCCAAGTGCATATATCTTAACAGAAATTTACTTTTTAAAATATTTACTTATGTATTTGAGAGACACAGTGAAGGAGAGAGAGAGAGAGAAGAATTGGCACTCCAGGTTCCTCTTCCAATGCAAAGGGACTTCAGATGCATGTGCCACCTTGTGCATCTGGTTTACATGGGTACTTGAGAAATTGAACCCAGGCCTCCAGGCTTTGCAATCAAACACGTTTAACAGCCAAGCCATCTCTCCAGGCTCAAGAAATTTGCTTTTTACCATCAAAGAAAATTAGTTAACCAACCTTGATACAATCAATTATCATTGAAATGTTGCTAATTTCAACTTTGAAATTATACTATTTTCCTTAATAAGCTTTTGCTCCCCTTACTGTTTGGATACCAAAAGTAATCATTTTAGTGCATTTATCTCCCAATTCATCCTCTGTCCTTTAATTTTAAATTTTTAATCTTTTAAAATTAATTATCTAAATGGAAGCTAATTAATATAAGCCTGGATTTTTATTAATCTTTTTTTGCATTGAATCAAAATGGTTTCATTTTTATAGAACTATTAATTCATCTTTTATTTTTTCCAAAATTGTACAACTGTTTTGCATCATTCCATTTCATACCTTCTCTTCCCTTCTATTTCATTCTTTTTCATACATATATATATATATATATATATATATATATATATATATATATATGTAGTGTCACTGTTGTATTATTACTTAACTTATTTGGCCACAAAATATTCCTGCTACCCATATACACATTTGTTTATGCATAATTAGATATATATGCATATACATATATATATATAATTTATATAGCAATTAATTATAAATATCTAATATGCAAATTATAATATATATATCTTTAGTTATTTATATATAAATATATTGGTATCATATTCATATACATATAGTATGTATATGGAATTTATAATTACCTCTTATATATGTAATTAATGATATAATTTACATGTAATTTATATAAATTTATAATTTATATGTAATTGTAAATTATATATAGGTATTATTAATTCTTTTTAAGTAGGAACATATTGATATTTGTTAAAATCATAGCACCTGCATTTATTATCAGTTTCAGTTCATGTTTTATTAATGAACTAATTAATATCAAGAGGGTTAAGCATTAGTTAATTTGTCCAGTGTCATAAATAAATGATCATTTCTGGATTAAATATGATTCTTCCTTCCTCAGCCTATAACGTCCTACCACATTTATCATTTTTATTGCATCAGGATTATTTCCCAAACTACCTCAATGCATTTTATTTCCTGTGAAATTTGCAATGTGACTTTTGCTCCCACTTTTATTAATATCTTTTCTTCGAAGCGATGAAATATATGTTTGTCACTAAATGCTAAGATTTCTTCCAACCTCTTATGTTCTTTAAGCATGCTGGGAATTATTACTTATGACCTCTTACTCTCTTCTATAATTCTCTGGACTTTTGGGTTTGTGATCCACATCCCCTTGTTCATCTTCTGTCCTCATGGCTGACCTTTCAGTCTTCCTGTGCTCTACACTTTTCTTCTTGTTCTCAAAGTTCCATCATTTCCTTTGCTGTTCTGTAATCTCCTAGACTTGTATTATTGTATCCCAACTGAGTTATGATGAGGACTGGCTGAGCAAGTGATAATTTACTTTCTTTTCATTATCTGGAAGGTCATGACTGAAACTCCCTGTTGAAGAAGTTGTGTTTAGTCAGCTAGCAGTGGAAAACTAAATATGGAAAATAAATACATATTTAATTTTTTTCTTTTTTTAGTTCCAATTGATTTAAGCACAGAATGATTATTGACTTTTCTGTTACTATGCTTTTTCATAGAATACATTTTCCAATTTAAAAGAAAGGTTTAAACCATTAATGCATATCAAAAATGATTGAGGGAAGAAATCTAAATACACATATGCACATTCCAATTCCACCTGGTGGATGACAGAAGAAGAAAAGAAATAATACCCAAACCTAGAAAGGAAATAGTTGGAAATCAACATGCTGCGGGAAGCCCAGAAGCAGGCGTGAGGCAAGCTCCCTCCTGCGACCCAGGAGAAACCTAGCCATGGCCTATGTATCATCACAACGCATGTGCCGACTCTTACAGATTAAAAAGTGGCATGGATTGGAGGTACATCAATTTTTTTTTTCAAGGTATGGTCTTGCTCTAGTCCAGGCTGACCTGGAATTCACTATGCAGTCACAGGGTGGCCTCGAACTCACGACACTCCTCCTACCTCTGCCTCCCAAGCGCTGGGATTAAATGTGTGCACCACCATGCCCTGCTCTCATTTAAAAATATTTTGACGATATCAAACAATTCATTTTTACTTCAAATTTAAAATCTTATGTTCACATAAAGCCATAGCTTACCATGTGTGTTCCAAATCAGAGCCACCTTTGTAATGTGAGCAAAGATGAAAACATGTACCAAAAGAACATAGGACAGTGTTGTAGTCAGGTTCACATTGCTGATAGAAATCACCCAACCTAGAGCAGCTTGTGGGAATAAAAAGGTTTATTTAGGCTTACAGCCTTGAGGGGAAGCTCCATGATGGCAGGGAAGATGACAACATGAGCAGAGGGTGGAGATCACCCCCTCCGTGGCCAACATAAGGTGGACCAGAGCAACAGGAGAGTGTTCCAAACACTGGCATGGGAAAACTGGCTATAAAACCCATAAGCCCACCCCCAACAATACACTCCCTCCAGGAGGCTTTAATTTCCAATTGCTATCTGCTGGGGAAACTAGCATTCAGAACACCTAAGTTTATGGGGGACACCTGAATCAAACCTCCACAGGCAGTTTATGCAATTAGTGAATAGGTATGTAGAACACAGGTACACCCAGAGGCCAGGTTTCCAGAACCATCACCCAGTCAGCATGGATGTATAACAGTGAAGGGTCTTTGTTAGAGCTGATGTTCATAAGACCGCAGACTCCCTGGACACCACACTGTGCCTTGGACCCCATTGGTTTATATGGTGATCCAACACTGATCAGAACAGCAGGGGGATAAGATCGTTTTAAAACAGACCACTAGAGAGAGGTATAAAGTGAAGTCACATGAGTTGACTACACTTAAAAAATGGTGTAACATATCTAGACTGCATAAACCGTAAAAGAAAATGTTTATCATCCCTAATCATCATGGAAATGCAAATTAAAACACCTATGAAATTCCACCTTACCCCAGTAAGTACAGCAAACATTAAAAAATAAAATGAAAATAAATGCTGGCAAGGATGTGGAGAAATAGGAACCTTCATCCACTGTTGGTGGGAATGTAAGATGGTACAATCACATTGGAAAGTAATATGGAGACTCCTAGAAAAGCTGAGTACAGAGATACCAATAGACCCAGTTATTCCCTTACTGGACATTTATCCTAAAACCTACATGCCTCAGTTCAGAGAGATTTGCTCAACCATGTTTATAGCTGCTCAATTCATAATAGCTAAGAGCTGGAATCAACCCAGATGTCCATCATTAGATGAATGGATATCCAAGATGTGGTATATCTACACAATGGAATTCTACACAGCAGTAAGGAAAAATGGCACAATGAAATTTGAAGAAAAATGGTTGAACCTGGAACAGATCATTCTCAGTGAACTCACCCAATCACAGAAAGATAATTGCCACATAGTCTCACTCATCTACAGCTCCTAACCTGAATTTACCTGAGTTGCTGACATACCTAATAAGCATCTCAAGGACCAGGCAATAGGGTGGGTGGGGCGGGAAGGGATGGTAAGGGTAGGATAGGGGATACCAAACTGGACCCAAATGGCAATGGTACCATAAAGTTCTAAATCCCTAAAAGACAGTCCAAATTGTTCAAGCTTCATCAGGTCCTTAGAGGGAACACCTGAATCACAAGGCCTTGGAGAGGGTTTGATGAAGACAGACTTTAATCCTCTCTTGTTTTTCTCTCTCTCTCTCTCTCACTCACTTGCTCCCTCTTCTCTCTATCTCTTTTATATTATCAATCCTTTTCTTCCTTCTTTTCTTTGGTGCTGACCTGTAACTCCCAGTACTAGCATGCAGTTAACATCCACAATGAGCTTTTGATCAGAGAGACCTGCCAGGTTTCCCAAAAGAAGACAGATTTCTGTCAGAGTACTTGATGACCCACCAAAGGTTAGTGGTAAGACCCTACTGCTGGAGACACCATATGCTGTTGGACTGGACATGGAGTGACCTGGCTGGAAACTGGAGGACAGCCAGTCCCCACACAGTTAGCTTCTCTAGTGCCAGAAGGTGCTGCATGAGCAACTTGGGGAAAATGACCAACATCTGTCCAAGCAACTTGTGGTCTAAGATACTCAGCAGCAAACAACCTGATGTGATGCTCACACAAGTGCAATAGTGGCACACAGCCAAGTTGGGAAAGCAATTGCTCTTGATTTGGCTAACTGTTCTGTTCAGTTGAATGGATCCCAAAGCTGGAGCTGAGAACCAAGTCAGAACCATATCCAAAACAAACCCGCTCTCCATTACCAAGCTCCCACCAATCATCGGCTACAATAAGGCCTATACCTATTAAATTATCTCTAAAAAAATAAAAGGTTATCCCATTTATCTGGTACTAGCTCCACTCTCCATTGGAGAATTTGCTTGTCTTTTTCAAATGGACACAGATTCTAAGTAGAGAACCAGCCCATCACACCTCAAAAGGGTCCCAGCTGAAACTAAGAATAATTGGGGAAATGAGTAAGAGTGCAGCTTTCTTGGTGAACTTGGTACCAGCACAAGGGTGAAGCAGATAGACACAGAGAACACTCAACTCCTGTCAGACCAGATATCTAGATACACAGAGGCTCCCAAACCACATCACTGAAGCAGACCTAAGATGAACCTAACATGGCTCAAGAAAATTCATGGAAGAGAGCAGAAAGAATGTTAGAGCCACGTGTTGGGTCATTATATGCAGAGACATTGCTTCCTACCCATAACTGATGGCTAACCCCATAATGCATGACCCATATTTCCCAATGAGGAGGGTCCCTGTGGAGGGGAGAGGCCAGAGAGGAGGCTAACGATGGTACCAACTTGACTATACACATTGAGCACAAAATTAATAAAAAAAAGAAATACTCCTTTTTATTCAATCACATCTTAGTAAACATATTTGTAAACAATATAAGCAAACTATAAATATAACCCTGTAACCTAAGAAGTCTCACTAGGTATAAATTTTTCCCTTTCCTACTGAATAGTCTGATTTTCACACCATTTTTTTCATTGAGTACAAAGAGATCCATTGACAGAACCAGATTCTATTGATATTAAAGTAGCTTCTTTGCAAATTTCTCATTGTTTTCTAACTTAAATATTTCACAAATATGCTATTGTGACTTTGGTTTTCTTGTATTTGATCTATTACTATATATTTTTTTGGGGGGGGGCGTTGAGGTAAGGTCTTACTCTAGCACAGGCTGACCTGGAATTTGCTCTGTATTCTCAGGGTGGCCTTGAACTTATCACAACATTCCTACCTCTGCCTCCTGAGTGCTGGGATTAAAGGTATACGCCACCATGCCCAGCTCAATCACTATATTCTTTCCGTTATGGAATCCCAGCCTCATAAAAATTTAAAAATATCACTTGCTTTTTCTTCCGAAAGGGACACCATCCAAGAGGATAACAATTTTCTCCATGGAAATAAAGTAACAATATGCCTGGTAGATGTAGCTGAGACTGGAATCTATATTCTGATTAAAAAAAATAATAAAGTCATAGCAGGGAAAAGTGGTAATTATTTATGTGATTAATGAACTGAAATATATCCATGTATGTGTCACTATAATATATTATCATTTGAGAAGGCATTAGATTCTGTCATTGACTCCAAATGCATCTACTTAGTGATAAAAATTGTTTCCCAGATGAACAGAGTTGAACTTAAGGTCAAAGTAGAAAGATGTTACCAAAGTACTTTACCCACATCCCATATAGAGGAACTTAATCAGATAATGAAGAATAAAAATCAAATATAACGTTAAATTGGATTAACTACTTGAATAATTTCTTTAGTAGTATACAACAGCCAACACATTGAAAAAGTGGCCCACCTAGAAGCAGTTTAGTTGAATCCATATGATATAGATTAGTTTACCTATGTGGAGGTAACATTCAAGACACAAATAGCAGTGACTGCAGATGCCCCTTCATCATGAGCCTTGTCTGTAGTTCTCTCCCTCCTTTGCTTTGTACCAGAGACTTTCCCTATTTTTTCCTTTTTTTTTTTTTTTCTAGGTAGGGTCTCACTCTGGCCCAAGCTGACCTGGAATTAACTATGCAATCTCAGGGTGGCCTTGAACTCATGGCAATCCTCTTACCTCTGCCTCCTGAATGCTGGGATTAAAGGCGTGTGCCACCATGCTCGGCTTCCCTACTTATTTTTTGAAAGGTGTTTGAATGACATTTAATCTTTGAAGACAACCACTGTTCAAAATTGGCTTTATCTTCTCCAGATCCTTCAGTATTAATTCACACCTCCTTCATCTTCATATTTTCCTATTAGATGGGTAAATGATAGATATATAGATGAAAATATATGAACTATTGTGTAAATAGACAGTGAGACAGATTTAGGTTTATATTTACACCTACGTTTATACCTCAATAATTGTGCTACACTGCTGGAAATGTATAAATGACACCTTATTCATTTATACATTTGTCCTTTGGATGCAAAATGTGGCATTTAACTAATTTAATCATAAACTAAGTTGATTGTAATATTGTGCACTTAATACGATATCTTGACTTTGATCAAATACTGATTGGTTTTACCAATCATGAGCTACAAGAGGGCCTACACCTATTAAATTCTTTCTAGAATAATAATGGTTATCTCATTTATCTTGTGCTGACTTCACTCTCCACTGGACAATTTGCTTCTCTTTTTCAGATGGATGCAGAACCTGAGGAGAGAAATGAGCATGAGTGCTGCTTTCTTGGTGAACCTGGTACCAACACAAGGGTGAAAGAGATAGACACAGAGAACACTCAACTCCTACCAAACCAGATATACAGAGACACAGAGGTTCCAAAGACCTCCTCACTGAAGTAGACCTAAAATGAACCCAACATGGCTCAAGGAAATTTGCAGAAGAGAGGGTGGAAAGATTGTTAGAGCCACATGTTGGGACATTATACACAGAGACATTGCCTCTTTCACATAACTGATGGCTACCCCCACAATGCATGACCCACATTCCCCAATGAGGAGGATTTCTGCAGAGTAGAGAGGACAGGGAGGAGGCTAACGATGGTACCAGCATGGCTGTATACAATCTGTGTACATAACTAATAATAAAAAAACTAAAACTATATGTTAATAAAGCTGGTATTTTTTTTAAAGCTTCCCGAGGGATTTTAACACATAACCAGAGCTAGAGGTCAAACTAGTACTTTATTTAGCAGTAGTTTGCAAATTTGGCTACACTTTGGAATTCATTTGGGAGCTTTAAAAAAATCCAATGAACAGACTTTATCGTACAGCAATCAGATCAGGTTCACTAGGGTTAATCCTAAGTGTCTGTCATTCTAATTATTTTCCTAGTGACTTCAATGCATCTCTCAGTCTGGAAATAGTAGAAATCACTGTGACTACATTAACTGACTCACCACTATGTGAATATTTTATAACAATTTATGCCATTTGTCACATAACAAGCTTAAATATTTAGTAAAATGTTTGCAAGTATGTCATGGAGTGGGCCCTTTATAGTTTATTTCAGTTTTAAGTAAGCTCAAATTATCCTTTGACCATCATCTGGATTCTGTACATTTCCTATCATCTAGGTGTAACTTCTATTCAAGATCTAATTTTCTGTCTCCCCAGACCCACAGCTAGTACAGATTTGTATAGTAATTAATTAGCACCATGGGACATTTGACACTACGGGCTGCTACTCCATTTACCTTGAGCACTGCCGATCCAGACGGAGCAGGTGTTCTGAGTATACTGTCATAAGCTAATGATGACCACATCTAGCACTCACTATGCTAAATTATGCTGTCATTCCACACTATCATACTTCTGCATCATGAGGACATTTATTTCTTAGTGCCCATCCCTGTGTGGCACACTGCAATTATTTTTACAAAGGACAAAGTGGAATCAGGTTTGTAACTGCATGTTAGTCAGCCAGTCATGTCTATAAACAAAGTCACTCACTTCCTCATTACCTTCACCTATAATTCACTGCCTGTTGACTAGTGTCTACCCAAGCTTGGATTCTCTTTTCATAATTTAATCAATAGTAATACATGTACATCCAAAATGTCCTAAATCTTAGAAACTTCCCAGGATGTTTCCATATGTCATATTTGATTCCTTATATTGGGAGTTAATGTACAAAAAACATTACTTGGACAGTGAACACCAGGCTTAAGTCATGTTGCTAGTTAGCAGACTCAGATGCTGGTAAGAGAATGAGGTGTTTATTTTTGTTGTTTGTTTGTTTGTTTGTTTTCTTTACTACTGACATGACAGTGAGGTTGGGTATTAGAGCAGTTCTTCCCTGCAGGAGTGCATCTTTTTTTTTTATTGTCTCACTATCATTCTATTCCAGCTGGTACTCTATAATATTATTCTACATAAAATAGACTATCATATGTATTGAGTGTATAAGTTAAAATCATATATATATATATACATATATGTATGTATATATATATATATATATATCCCTGACTAGGACTTTGAAATACATGTTTTCTGTACTTCATTTCTGTTTGTTTTATTTATTTATTTGAGAGAGAAAAAGAGGCAGAGAAAGGGGAGAGAGAGAGGAAGAGACGGGGAGAGATAGAGAGAGAGAGAATGGTATACCAGAGCACCCATCCTCTGAAAACAAACTCCAGACACACACACCTTCTTGAGCACCTGGCTTTCGTGGCTACTGGGGAATCAATCCTGGTTCCTTTGGCTTTGCAGGCAAGCACCTTAGCCACTAAGCCATCTCTCCAACCCTGTCTTCTATACTTCTTGAAATATTCATTTTTCCTGCCTCATACCTTCCTCTCCTCAGGACTCCAGATCTACTTGTTATATTCCCCGATGCTTTAAAGAAGGTTCCTGTCTCACTTGGGAACAATGCAGAAATGGCCTTCCTGCTCAGAGTGGGAGGTCTCCCATGCACAACTGCAAAAACAGGATAATCATTGAATCAGAAATATCAAACTCCCATAAACAAAAAGAACAAACAAAAAGTCACCAAACCATCTAAGGTCTTTCCTCCTTCCTCTTCTTGGACACAGACCTTGTGACAATGTAATCAACAACCACGCTGAGGGTAGTTCTGAACAGGGAACACATGTGAATCATTTCCCTTTGCCAGATTCTTAGAATGGTGTGTCTTTTCAGGGCTCCCAAAGTGGCAATTGAAGATGTGGAACAGCCTGTTGTTAAGACTCATGACTGGGGATTGTACAATTTTTGGAACAACACAGCATGGTATACTACATGAATTTTGAAGGTCAATTATGGGAATACTAGGTCATGTTCACAAAGTACTATATTTTGAAGTTAAACTTTATAACTACTATTCCTTGCTTATTTATATTGTTCAAGTATCCTAAAATTCACACATTTGTTTATAATATTTCATTTATAGTGTGCGCATTTACAGTATTCTGATATTTAGAATATATTAATATTATATATTAAGATCTATGTTCATTTGATTTTGTCATAAGATAGTTAATGTACACAGTGATGGCCAGGTTTCTCCTGATTATTGCCTTCAAGGATTAAGAGTACTGTGGTGGTTTGATTCAGGTGTCCCCCATAAACTTAGGTATTCTGAATGCTAGGTTCCCAGCTGATGGAGATTTGGGAATTAACACCTCTTGGAGGGAGTGTATTGTTGGGGACAGGCTTATGAGTGTTTTGGCCAGTTTCTCCATGCCAGTGTTTGACACACTCTCCTGTTCCTGTTATTCACCTTATGTGGGCCGGGGGTGATGTCCACTCTCTGCTCATGCTATCATTCCCCCCTGCCATCTTTCAGCTTCCCCTCAAGCCTATAAGCCAAAATTAACCTCATTTTATCCCACAAGCTGCTCTTGGTTGGGTAATTTCTACTAGCAATGCAAACCTGACTGCAAAAAGTACACTTTACTTCTTCAAGAACCAGATAACGAATGCACACTGATTCACTATGGCCCTAAAATCAATCGATCCACAGATTTAAAGCAATATGCCCATGTCCTAACTCCTAAGAACATGAATGTTACCTTGTTTAGCAAAAACAAATTCTTATATCAACTTGCGATCACCCTAGCCTACGTCATCAGCACTAAATCTAAATAATGATTCCTTATAAGGGACTTAGAGAGAAAATGCCTTTGAGGAAGCAGAAAGATGTGGAATCATACAGCTGTGGGCCAGACCTTACCTGGAGCCATCATACCTGGAGCGAGCAGACACTGGAAGAACCAAAGGTGGGCATTGTGGTCTTGCTGGCACCACCATTTCAGGCATCTGGACTTCAAAACTGAAAGAATATATTTCTGTTCCCTGAAGCCATTAAACTTTTGGTAATTAGTTATAGCTCTCACAGAAAGCCTTCGTGCCTCTTTATTTTGGCAATTATAGATAGCCAATTGTACGTTTAGATGTGGCATATTTTAAAATACTACAATTTTATGGAGAATGACAACAGGTAAATATCAACGAAGGTACTCGGGAAGGGAGACAGACTTTTCCCCTTCCCCTCAATAGGCAATATCAGATTTAGACTGTGACATGTGTTATAAACACAACTTACAAGTGAAAAAATGACTGCTATAATAGACAGAAGGAGCAATGAAAGTACAGCTGTTAGAGTGGGAAACATAATAGAACTTAGGATGTGTAAATAATTTGTGAGGAAATGAACAACTGCATCCTGGCCATTCCTGGTTCCCAAAGAAGTGGTATGTCCTTGGAAATGGAGCTGAGTGACCAGAAAAGGCTTAGCTTACCGTCCTGGGATTTTTTTATTTACTCTACATTTGGAGGAACCAAAATACTATGCTTAAGTCAATGCAAAGACATTTATCAGTTTAAAATATGTACATAACCATAATGTAAAAGATGCCACTATTTTGATGATGAGAAGTTTGGTGTTGATCCTCAGATCCACATACAGATAATCTCTCTTTATAGTTGCAAACTTGTGGTCCAGAGAAATCATTAAGAGGACAGAGACCATGCTGATCACAGCATCCACCATTCGCATCAAAGATGCCACTGACTACTGGATAGGAACAGGTCCTCTTCTAAACACAGTATTTCCAATTTCATTTACCTGGAGTAAGTAAGACATTAAGGAGGTAAAGGCTGTGTTATGTAATAAGGGACGGGGAATCCCTACTAAGTATGCTAAGTATGACCAACATTGAGCTTTTTCTTTCTTTTTCTTTATTCTTTTCTTAATTTTTTTTGTTTATTTTTATTTATTTATTTGAAAGCAACAGACAGAGAGAGACAGAGGCAGATAGACAGAGAGAGACAGAGAGAATGGGCACAACAGGGCCTCCAGCCACTGCAAACAAACTCCAGATGCGTGCACCCCCTTGTGCATCTGGCTAATATGGGTCCTGGGGAATAGAGCCTCGCACCAGGGTACTTAGGCATCACAGGCAAGTGCTTAACCGCTAAGCAATCTCTCCAGCCCTCTTTTTCTTTTACTTTTACTTTTTCTTTTTTTTCTTTTTTCAAGGTAGTGTCTTGTTGTAGCCCAGGCTGACCTGGAATTCACTATGGAGTCTCAGGGTGGCTTCGAACTCATGGTGATCCTCCTACCTCTGCCTTTAATCCCAAGTGCTGGGATTAAAGGCGTGCACCACCACGACTGGCTAAGCTCCTTCTTTTAATCAATTTTATATTGCTAAGCTGTATAGGGGCTACATTTTATAACTTAATGCTGTAAGTGATTTAGAAAATTATGTGCTTGATGTCAGCAGGTATGCCAGATAATTGAAATTTATTGCCAGTAAAATCTTGTTTTAAATAATTCCTAATTTGGCCTCTATGACAGAGTATAGTCATTTATCATATTTTTCATTTTATAGATTTAATAAAGTTGGTTCTTGAGAAAATGTACAAGCAGTGAATGTTTTCTGATTTTAATATCTGTGCAAGAAAATCACATGAGAGCCTTAGTATGAAGGAGATAGAGTTTACATAGTTTTATACAGATCAGAATGATAGGTGTTTCTATTTTTATTTTTATATATTGCCACTTAGGACAGATTTCTACAAATTGAGGGAAAAAGTTTTATCCTCTTTGTATCTGTGGTGACTTTGTACCAAAAACACTTCAAGATATGGTATAACCTATAATGTTTGATAGAAAGTCTATATGTTAGAGTAATCTGTCTGTGTTTGGGTTTCTGGAAGCCAGAATCTTAAAGACTGAGCTCTTTGGCCAGGTATAGACCAGGATGAGAAATTATAACTGAAAATTATCTTGAACCTCCATTTTTTTCTGCCAGTATATTTTATATTACCAGTGTATTTCTTGTTTTTTATTTTTTTCTTTTTCGATGTAGCATCTCACTGTAACACAGGCTGACTTGGAATCCTCTATGTAGTCTCCGGGTGGCCTCGAACTCACAGCAATCCTCCTACCTCTGCCTCCCAAGTGCTGTTATTAAAGGTGTGTGCCATCACGCCCAGTTTTCCAGTGAAGCTTTTATAACTGCTCATAGCTGCTCTGCATTTGTGCATGCATGTGTGTGTGCGTGTGCATGTGTGTGTGCATGTGCATGTATGTGTGTGTCATGGCAGTTAGGGATGGACTCATGTTCAACTTTGGAGACAAATTATTCAGTGGGAGCAATTTCAAAAGGCAGTTTCTTTCTCATTTATTGTTAAAATGTCACCTTTACTCTGAAGGAAAATATTGTGTTTATTTTCTTAAAGTACTGCTATGTAGCAAATTACTGACAGTTATGGTCATCAGTGAAAAGGTCAGAAAATCAAGAAATGCACAATTCATTATCGATTCAACAGTCCTCTAAATGTTTGTGCGTGACCAGCTACCCTGTACAGTGTATGCACAGCAGATGCTCACTGCCCTCCGATCAGCCTGAACGCATCACAAGTTCGATGCCCTGTTTGCAAAACACACTGTGCTCTGAGCTCATGCACCACTTTATCCACCTTTGAGACCTGAAAATTCATTCCACGTGTGGCATATTATTTTTCCTCTCTTCGTGAAAATCTTTCTTAAAATCTGTATATATTCACTGGTTAGAATTCAATTCTTTTTGTTTTTAAATAAGTCTGTATGCCAACTTCAATTAAGTATTAGACCACACCAATGCACTGAGGGTACTTTTCCCAGGGCTTCCAGTGACTTTGCCATGGTCACCACTTCTGATCACTGTTTGTATATATTCACTCGAGGTGTCTGCTCTCCTGTACATACATTAATCTTTCTTCTATGGCATATTTTCTCCATTTTGCTGGGAGACAATACTGTGTGTGTATTCACAGTCACCACTGAGCTACACGGCTCAGCTGCTCACTCGTGTTCAGTGTAGTTTCTGTCTTCATTTACTTCATGTAGACCATAGTCCCTCACCCATGACGAGGCCCGCTGCACTGGACAGGCCTTCTAATGGCTGTCATTCTGTGTCTACCCCCTCGCAAGGGTGTCCTCCTCGCCGAGGCCAAACTGAAGCTGTGAAACACCACGGGACCATGGCTTTCCTCCAGCGCTCTCTCTTCTCACTGAGGGCAGAGGCTCCTGCTTGGGTTAACTGATAAGGACTTATCATTTCTCTTCTCTATCTTCTAGGTTACCTGCCACACTTTAATTTTTTAGTTAATTTTTACTAGCAAGATAGGAATACAAAAGATAATATTTCATTATGTTGTATTTCATACAATTCTTATTTTGTTGTTTCTCTTCCTCCTCTTTTCCTCCTTCCTTCTTGGCCTCTATATCCCCACACAGAGTTTCTTCTGCATTTTCATCCTACCTCTTTCCTCTGTGCATGCCTTTCCTCTGATGTAACTCTCTCTCTCTCTCTCTCTCTCTCTCTCTCTCTATATATATATATATATATATATATATATATATACATATATATATATATGCAGACACACACACACATATATATTTATATGTATATATATATATATATAGTTACATAACTATAACTGTGTCATTCTCTTAAATTCATCATCTCAATGTATTTTTAAAGAAATTTTCTCCTTATGGATCCCAGGCTTGCTTGGCCTCAGCCTTTTCTATGCCAGATTGCAGGTTTGCATCACTTAAACCTTGTAAGTGCCTCATGCTTCATTTTAGCTCCTCTACTTTAAATGTTGTCCTCAATACATGTGTAATCTGAACGAACTAACTGTTGTTAGGCAAACAAAACCAAAACTTTAAACAGCACCATGGTTTAACTTAATAAGCCATGCAGATCAGGAATCAGAGTGAGTCAGTGGAGTCAGGTCCTCTCAACTCTGTTTCCAGTGTTTCCTAGTAACACGGGACAGAGAGGTGCTAAGTCTTTCCAAACACACACTCCATCATTTAATTCTCCCATATCACATGCTCTTCTCCTTGACTTTGGGCATGATTTTGAGAATAAAAGAAGTGAGCAAATGTGAAAGATAGGGGATAGCGTGATGGCTTAGCTATTAAGGCACTTGCCTGCGAAGCCTAAGGACTAAGGCTCAATTCCCCAATATGTACATAGGCCAGATGCACAAAGTGGTGCATGTGTCTGGAGTTTGTTTGCAGTGGTTAGAGGCCCTGGAATACCCATCCTCTCCCTCTCTCTCTCTCCCTCTCTCTCTCTCTCTCTCTCTCTCTCTCTCTCTCCAATAAATAAACTATTTTTAATGTTTGATACAGAGGTTATATCTGTTTCTCTTAGCATGCTTGTGTATCTGTGCTATAAGGAGCCCAGGTCACACGAAGAGAAAGTGTCTTGCATTTTTGTTTTAGAACATCATTTTCCAGACAAGAACAGTTCCATGCAGTACCCTCTCATGCCAGTGTCGTGTCAAGCCTTTAAGTAGTGCTGAGTAAAGACTTATATTTAAAACCAGAGGCAAACCATGCCACATTCTCTATACTCTTTTCATTTTATCTTTATTTATATATTTTTTTTCTTTTGTTTTTCAAGGTAGGGTCTCATTCTAATCCAGGCTGACATGGAATTCACTCTGTAGTCTCAGGATGGCCTCAAACTGACGGTGATCCTCTTACCTCTGCTTCCCGAGTGCTGGGATTAAAGGCGTGCACCACCAAGCCCGGCTGTTCTTTTCATTTATAAACTTCATGTTATATGCTACAGAAGACATTTTCTCAACCATTTCAGAGAAAGTCATATCATTGTTGCTTTGATTTTCTTATATGAAAAAGTCACTTGGCCCAACCTGAGATTACTCTGGTCACGTGGGCACTAGGACATCACCTCTAGCCTCCCTAGGAGTACACAAGTACAGCTGTGTACCATCCGGCTCAGACCTAGTTATTCACTATCTGATCTTTATTGTTTATTTTATGATGGCCAAACTACAATGTATGCTGCAGAGACTTTTTAATATAGTGAGTGAATGTCAAATGATTTCCAAATGAAGTCTGTTCTTAATGCAAAAGTATGTTCTTCAGTTGTAGATTGAGATGATGTCTAGTTATAATTCTGTTTGTAAATTGATCTCTTAATTCACTTCATATCATACCCCATGTAATCACATACTTGAATTTAGATAGCTTCTACATATGATATCATTTTTATTGAAATTATTATTTAATTTAAGAATACTTCAACTCTGGCGGGTCTTTAGGGGAGAGAAAACAATATAAACTTCTGTGTATTTCAGCGCTTAAAAGTAATCCAGCAGATACCATACACAGATATATATTTTAGGATGGATATAGTCAACCTCTCATAAAGCATAATTTATATGACTTAATTTTTCAAAATTTAGCAATGTTTTATGGTTCTTTTAACAATAGTTGCTGATGAAAGCATTTTTGCCATGTATTTTTCTGGTTATTTAGTTTTTTTTTTAATTTTTATGTATTTACTTGAGAGAGAGAAAGAGGCAGAAAGAGAGAGAGAGATCAAGTGAGAGAATGGACACAACAGAGTCTCCAGTAACTGCAAACAAAGTCCAGATGCATGTACCAACTTGTGCATCTGGTTTATGTGGGTACTAGGGAATCAAGCCTTGAACCAGGATCCTTAGATTTCACAGGCAAGTGTTTAACCACTAAGCAATCTCTCCAACCCTAGTTCTTTTTTTTTTATATCATCATAGTGTGATTCGGTAATGCCTCAAGTCAGTATAGCATGTGACTTTGGAGAACTGTATGATTAACAAAGGCAGGAGTTCTCTAGTAAAGTGGGTTTAAAGCGGTACCAATAGTCCACTTGACATGCACACTTCATTTATCCTTTCACTCAGATACAATTGGACCAGAAGTATTATTCATTGGTATGTGGCAATAAAATCTGAGCCCCGAGCTCTTTAATCGACATCTTCAGTGCTCCCAGTTGCATTAACAACTATGTCTTCCACCAAGTTGTCTTTGCTAGAGTAGATTGTAACTTAACCACTCATGTTATAAAGTATACTTTTGGTGAGCACTATTGATCAATCTATTGTGCCTCTTAAACAACCATAGTTAGAGTGTAAAATCTGGCTAATTATTTGTTCCATTTGGGTTGAGAGTGCTATCAGCAGAGTTTACGAACAACTCTGGGGAACACATGACAGCTTGGCTTTTGGTGCCTCTACATGATCTTCATATTGTGATTTTCTTTTTTTAAGGAAGGGCCTAAGCCCTGTTGCAGTCAGGTTCACATTCCTGCTAAAAATCACCCAACCAAGAGCAGCTTGTGGGAAAAAGAAGTTCATTTTGGCTTATAGACTCGAGGGGGAAGCTCCGTGATGGCAGGGTAAACAATGGCATGAGCACAGGGTGATCATCACTCCCTGGCCAACATAAAGTGGACAATAGCAACAGGAGAGTGTGTCTAACACTGGCATAGGGAAACTTGCTAGAACACCCATAAGCCCGCTCCCAATAATACACGCCCTCCAGGAGGTGTTAATTCCCAAACCTCCATCAGCTGGGAACCTAGCATTCAGAACACCTGTTTATGGAAGACACCTGAGTCAAACCACCACAGCCCTCCTGAGTATAGACCTGATTAGACCATAGTTACCTGGGTAACTTATCTACTTTTGATTAACTCATCCTCAATCTGATCTCAGGAATAATGCCCCATCTTGTACAGAGGCCTTATCCTTTATCCACATTGGAAATGGAGAATTATGTGCGAGGAGGGGGGTTCATCATTAGACAGAAATCACAGGACTGTCTTTCAACTCAAAATCTCTGTTCTTTTTCTCTTGCTGTATAGTTGCACTCATGTTTGTGAGGCACCTGCATATAGGTGACAGGTAGATATCTAGTATCAGGATACTTAAAGGGAAATAAATAACGTGTAAAACAGAAGCTTCTTTGAAATACTGAAACCATGATGCTCAGCCCTTAAGAAACCTCAGGTATTTTTTTCTTATTATTTGAAAAACAATACAAAGAGAAACTCTAATACATTGCACCTGTATGCAGTGGACTATTATGTCTATACGCCATCATATACACAATTCATTTATAGCTCAACAACTGGCATTGTGCTGGTGAATGGGGATTCCAGGGTCTTGTTAAGTCTAAAGGAGTCATAGTCTGCTTCTCCAGGGCTTCCTTCCTCTTCAGGCCAATTTTCATCACAGAGAAGTCTGAGGCATTGTCGATGGTTTCAGTGTATTCTCTCAGAACTCTTCACAGATGCATCATGGGAGTATGTCCCGGTCATAAGACACAAATGGTGAGTGGAGCTGTTGCCCCCAGACCAGGATGGCCAACACCTAGAGACCATTCTCAACAATCCCAGAGTTTGGAGCTTCTTCCCACTTTCCCTCACCTGTGTTCAGTCCAGGTCAGTTCTGGAGTGCTTCTTTTACAGATGAAGTGGGTGCCATTCCTGTAAGGAAAACCGTTCTTTTAAGGTTCGTGCAATTTGCGTATGTGTTGATGCGCCTGTGTATCCTGTAATTCACAGGCCACATTAGGAAACTGTCAGGCCAGGCTGCGTTGTATTGTTAACCAACCTGCAGTGTGGGGTGCTTGAGAGAGCTTTATGACTAATTTTTAAAATGTAGTCTGTGTGTATTCCATATAGTATTCTATAGTCTTATTGTCTTTTCTTTTGATTTACGTATGAAACTTTGTGTGCTATCTCATGGCCATTTCCTCAACAAAGAGTGGAGAGAACAAGTTCATTTTTATAAGCTCAGGAGCACTACTAATAGGAAATTGATGTGAGAGGACTACGTGTCTCCGAGCGTGGCCCTCACAATTTCTTTAGACTTGCCCCTTCATACTCTTCGTCTAACGTGCTTCTTACTGGAAAACAGGGTAAAACTTAAAAGAACAATAAAAATCAGTATCAAGAGAATCTTTCCAGCTCTGAGACAGAAGACTATTTTTTATTAAATTGAGACATCAAGTGTTTGTACCATAATCCCCCTCCTCCCTACCCCCTCGGCTCTGAGAACCCCCAACTTAAAGGGTTTGCTCTTATTCACCCTGGAGTTGTCAGTTATGAGTTGTGAGACTGTTTTGTGTTAAGGAAAATTTCTGAGTCATCCTGTAAAAGTTGCAAGGACTTTTGTAGGAGAAAGTTTACAGTAGACATACCTGAGTCACAAAATGTCATACAGACAGAAAAGGAGGCCAAGAGGGCAAAGAGGGATTGAGGAGGTAACTTGTGAGGGGACTAGTTTTCTGAGGCCGGATGGCCTAGATTAGTGACTTTCAAAGAAATGTTGGGAAAGGGCTGGAAAGACAGCTTAGTGGTTAAGCACTTGCCTGTGAAGCCTAAGGACCCTGGTTTGAGGCTCGATTCCCCAGGACCCACATAAAACAGATGCACAAGGTGGTGCATGCATCTGGAGTTTGTTTGGAGGCCCTGGCACACCCATGCTCTCTCTCTGCTTCTTTCTCTCTCTGTCTGTCACTCTCAAATAAATAAATAAAAATAAGCAACAACAACAACAACAACAAAAAAAAAAAAAAAAACTTTAAAAGACACTTTAAAATAATGTTGGGAAAAAAAAATTTTTTTTTCAGACAGCCTAATGGTTCTGAATTTATCCAGACATATATGAACACACCATCAGGAGGCTATGAATCTGGTATGCAACCTTCCTCACAGCCTGTCAGGTGGAGCCAATGGGTATGTGGGGGGGGGCTCAAAAAATATACAGCCAGCACAACACATGTGACCTTCTCAAGTCTACTGCCAAGTGAAGTCTTCTGGACCTTTCAGGCAGAAACCCCCTTATTTCATTAGAATGGAACCTGGGAGGGAGAGAACTTTTCACTGGGATTCATGTCCATCAAAGGCCTGGGACTTTTTCTTTGATATAACGTCAGCATCTGTTCAAACATCACCCAACCTTTTCCTTTACTGTGACTTCTTGCATGTTTTTATTTGCCATTTCACCTTTATGAATATGCACAGAATCCTTTTTATTTAAACAACAGTCATCCTTCTTTTTCATCTTCCTTTGTTTATTGTTGGAATCAGTCTATTTTCAGCACACTACTTCCTTCTGCCTACATATAACTACATAGATAAGACATACTCTCACTTTGCTATGTGATGTGACACTACAATGATTTTGGCTTTGGTATTTTTCCATTCTATTATTAATATAGTGTTATTGTATAATGACCCAACTCTTCACTCCTTCCCATGAAAGGTTTCTGTGAATATCTCCAAAATGTTACATTTGGAAACATGAGACATTTTGTTAGAATCCATAGCAATGCTTAAGGAAAAATGTGATGTCCTAAATTGAATTATACAGGCCAGCCTTTGGACAGGAGAGGTACAGGAAGATAATCAGTTCACAGAGGTGCGCTCACATTTCTAAGTGTGTGTGGACACTTTGAACTAAGTGAGTGGTGACAAGGAGTGATGTCTGGCTTAGCAAAAGTGCATGCGTCCAAGTAACGCTCCACACCTCACGACTCTCACTATCCCTGTACCTTCTTGCGCTGATTTCCACAAGTGTCCAGCCTAGGTAATAAAAAACAGCCATGAATAAAATTATTTGAATCCTACTCAACAATACATACTCAATAAACTGAGTAATGCCTGATACATAGTAATGTTTGAAAAAAAATACTACTGTTTTTAGAATAAATGTGGACTTGTTGAGAACTGCTCATATCTTTGACTTCAATAAAGTTGGATTATTATAAATTAAAGTTTCAATTTTCATTAAATTAGTACATACAAATCTCCTGCACTGGCTTCTGATACATCATCACAAGATAGCCTCCACTTTTTCTTCTCCAGTTTTAAGGTTGCTGAGCCCATTTCACTGACATGTACACACATTCTTTCAGTGAAAGCTGCCTGTCACAATGATGTTTGGCTTTTCCTGGGGAGATTTAAATAAACATACATTCATTCAGATAGAATATCATAGACAAATGAAATAAAGAGTGGCACCCAAGTCTAGCTTGTTGAAACTATGACTTCATTTGGGTTGTTTACAGGAGAATGAGTGCGTGCTTACTTAGAGAAGCACTAGTGGAAAGATCACCCTATTTTGTGAGTGACAACTCACCAGAGATACAGGCTGGAGCTCCCTCCCTAAACAGCAAGCAGCTCTGTGGAGGAAGGCAGCCTCTTCCCGGGGATGGCTTACTACTTCTGTAACCTCCCGAATAGGACTCATGAATCTTGCACTTTCGTGAGATTCCCAGTCCTGAGTGCTTCATAAACGTCCTGAGTATTGCTAGCCTCCTTCCCCTCTGGAAGGGAAGGCTTCCAATCAGATAATAACACTATACGACATACCATGTGTGCTATATGGAGATTTATATTCTTGATGAATTGAAACCATATCAATATCAAATGATATAAAATAATGTGAATAAAGTGTCCAAATCTTAAACCAGAGTGGTTTGGGATTAAAACTCAACTGTAAAGGACCAAATTCTGTGAGCCATGACTTGCTTATCTATTATTTTGTACCTGTTCTCATACCTATAAAATGAAATTTTGTTTGAATTAAATGTGAACAATCTCTTGGGCAATAACTGATGGGAGTTATATATTCAATCATTTTCTGATTTCCTGATCACTGCCATATTTCAACATTGGAATATTTTCTTTTCTTCTCTGGAATTCTGAATATCTTCCCTTTAGTAATATGGGATTTTTTTTTTCAAAACCATTTTAACTAATTCTTCCTTGCGTATCTTTGCACAATTTACTCTTGATGGTATGTTTCTGCTTAGATTCCTTCTCAAGCCTGTGAACACTTCTCTAATATGATCTATGTAAATTTCATCTTCTTATATAATAAAGTCCATAACAGTGCAGATGATTCTCTAATGAAGAAAATTAATGCTGGGCTTCCATGGAGACTTTTATTCCCTTGAGGGTATGACCACTATCACTAATATTAAAGTTCAAGAAAGATTAATGCCAATACCAGTGCAATACCATAAGTATTTTGTGTTTTTCTGCGTATGTGATTTTTATTTGCTTGTTTTAAACAGATTTTCTTTGGCTGGAGAGATGGTTAGCCATTAAGGCACTTGCCTGCAAAGCTTAAGGACCCAGGTTTGGTACCCTGGTGGTGCATGTGTATGGAGTTCGTTTATTGCAGGAGGCCCTGACAT
Source organism: Dipus sagitta (assembly GCA_036346955.1). NCBI lineage: Eukaryota > Metazoa > Chordata > Mammalia > Rodentia > Dipodidae > Dipus > Dipus sagitta. Next base: position 170,937,566 of record CM070774.1, read on the forward strand.
GACCATATTCATTCTCTCTCTCTCTCTTTTCTCTCAAGTAAATAAGTAAATAAAATGACTTTCCTGTATTTGATTTTCCTTTTTATTCTATATGCTTCTTTAGACAATACATATTTTTGGTTGCTAGTTTTTTGTTGTTGTTGTTGTTTGTGTATTTGTTTGTTTTCAATGTAGGGTCCCATTCTAGCTCAGGAATTCTCAGTATGGACTCAGACTCATTGCGTTCCTCCTACCTCTGCCTCCTGAGTGCTGGGATTAAAGGTGTGTGCCTTTTTCTGATTGATTCAAAATTGTAGTATGTCAAAAGGCAATAAGTTAAAATAGTAATTAACATTACTTGGTTCTTCCAGCCATGCCAAGGATATTTTCCTTATTAATCTAACACTGTGCCTATTTTCTGGCATTGTCCTCACAGTAACATTTCAATTATTCTTCCCCTTATTTCTCAAAGCATCCCCCAATGGCATATACAAAAAGGTGTAATTATTTCTGCTTTTAAAACATCGTTCCTCTCTCCCCTCTCCTCTAGCTGTTGAGCGCAGTTATCATTCACTTTTCCTCTGCTCTGATGACTTCATAAGAATATGTATTCCATGGGATAAGGTCTTGTTTCTGAGTCAACCTAGAATACTAGAGCGCAGGCCTGGGATTAACCTGAACAATCAGTGTGGAGATGTATTAGGACTTCATAAGAATATGTATTCTAGGGCTGGAGAGATGGCTTAGTGGTAAAGCGCTTGCCTGTGAAGCCTAAGGACCCCGGTTCAAGGCTCGATTCCCCAGGACCCACGTTAGCCAGATGCACAAGGGGGTGCATGTGTCTGGAGTTCATTTGCAGTGGCTGGAAGCCCTGGCGCATCCATTCTCTCTCTCTCTCTCTCTCTCTCTCTCTCTCTCTCTCTCTCTCTCTGCCTCTTTCTCTCTCTGTCTGTCACTATCAAATAAATAAATAAAAATAAATATTAAAAAAATAATATATATTCTATAGGATAAGCTTTTGTTTCTGAGTCATCCTAGAGTACTAGAGCGCAGCCCTGGGAATAACCCTGAACAATCAGTGTGGAGATGTAAAAGGTAAAGCCACTTTCCTTTCTGAACTGGCTTCTCTGCCTGTCAGAGAAGATTGGCACAACCTACCACAGGTCAAAAGTCCTCACAGAAGGTGCTGAGTACTTGATATATGCACCTGCAGTTTATTTCTTATCAAATCTCCTTATTTTTACTGAATACCTTGTCTTGAATTTCATGGACACTGAAAATTTCTAAAGCATGAGTACATTAAGAATATTGCATAAATAATATTATCTTAAATAAATGTAAGATGAATTTGGCATTTAATACTTAACAAAGAATTCATTCAGCTAACCCAAAAATCTCAAGAAAATTTCATGGACATCATTTTCAGCAAATGACAATAATTTCTGCTGATATTTAAGTCATTTATTTTGTTTTATTTTTATTTATTTATTTATTTATTTATTTATTTATTTATTTATTTGACAGAGAAAGAGGAGGAGGAGGAGGAGGAGGAGGAGAGAGAGAGAGAGAGGGAGAGAATGGGCACACCTGTGCCTCCAACCACTGCAGAGGAACTCCAGACACATGCGCCCCCTTGTGCATCTGGCTAACATGGGTCCTGGGGAATCAAACCTGGGTCCTTTGGCTTTGCAGGCAAACACCTTAACTGCAAAGCCATTCCTCCAGCCCTAAGCCATTTTTTTAAATCCAAAATTACTTCATCTATGTTATCATATTTCAATATTTAGAATATGTTTCTAAACTACCCTAAATTTTACTAACTAGAACAACAAAGCGTAATTATATCAAATTTGCAAAGACTTGAGTTTATTTCTCATCCAGTTAATGACATTTTCTCAGTTTTGAAGGCAATATTCTGTAAGTAAGTAAGTATATCATGAAATATGCTAAAATACAAGACAAAATTTGCTCTTAGGGAAATCACTCTCCCAGTAATCCTTTAGTCTCTCTCTTTCTTTATGTTTACTTTCTTAAACACAATTACACAAAAGTCAGACACATATTCATACACACACACACACACACACACACACACATACACACGCACACACACATTTCTCAAAATATTCCATATCTAGGTGATAGATCAACTATTTTATACAAAGTATTTATGGAAAAATTGCTTCAGATCAGACATAACATTCAAGATATGAGGTATAACAGGAAATTCTAGCTGAGGACAAATGTAATGTGGTGACAAGAATACCTGCATTTAAAGATTAAGGAATATTTTTCACTTCCAGAATATCAAGATACAGGAATGGTATCCTTGACTACATATTTGTCGAGAAAATGAAGTAACTGTGGGATGTTTCCATACTGTCTTTAGCCAGTTCCTAAAATGCTTGCTCTCCATTATCTAACAGGACTGATGACTGGCATGAACTAACATCTTACAAAAAAAGTAGAAGAGAAATTCTTGGAAAAAAATGGAAAATAAAATAGCAAGAATAAGAAAGTTCTCCACACAATGGTGCTCTTCACAGTGTGAACTCAGTAGATCTCAAGGCCTAAGGCAATGCCATAACAACAACAAAAAAAAAAAATCCATCTGCCATTTTATAGTAATTACCTTTAATATTTGAGTTTCCTAGAAAAGATAGAATGTGAAGTAATTTTTAATTATTTATGTTGGATCATAATTTTACTTTTGTTCTTTACTCTTGATTTTAATGCATAAGGTATATACTTGTTGTTAGTTCTTTAGTGAGTTTCAGATAAAGAAATAGCTTAATTCAGGCCATTTTCCTAGTTACATTCCTTAACTTAGTAGATTGATATTGTGATTGTGGGATAAAAATGGAATTAGCTGGGCATGGTGGTGCACACCTTTAATCCTTGCACTCAGGAGGCAAAGGTTGGAGGATCACAGTGAGTTCGAGGCCACCCTGAGACTACATAGGGAGTTCCAGGTCAGCCTGAGGTAGAGTGAGACCCTAACTCAAAAACTAAACATATATCTATATCTATATCTATATCTATATCTATATCTATCTATCTATCCATCTATATATATATATGTATATGTATATGTGTGTATATATATATATATATATATATATATATATATATATATAATTAAGCTTAAAACAAAATGTGTTTATAAAAGAGAATCCAAAGAAAATGTAAGTCATTTAAGATTGTACTTTGTCCAAAATGAAGGGCTGGTGAAAACAAAGATAGTCCTAAAATAACAATTTAAAACTTGAACTAGAGATTATGATTGCATAGCAACAATAATTATTCAAACAACAAATAGAATCTTAAAAATATTGAGAAACAATGAAAGTAGATTTAATATCCAAAATTCATTAGAATTCAAATAATGCAAGAGCACAACATAGAACAAAAGCACAGAAGAATAAAACATAAAATTATTATAGATTCACAATATGGGTATAGACCAAATAGAAATACATACAAGCTGGGCATGGTGGTGCATGCCTTTAATCCCAGCACTCGGGAGGCACAGGTAGGAGGATCACTGTGAGTTTGAGACCAGCCTGAGACTACAGAGTAAATTCCAGGACAGCCAGGACTAGGGTGAGACCCTACCTTGAACACACACACACACACACACACACAAAGAAATACATACAGATTAGGTATATAAAAAGGACCTACTAAAAGGACCTACTATTGATAATCATCAAGGAAATGTCAGTCAAATTTCTTTCAATAAACTATTATGCATTGCTCCCATTAGAAGGTATAATAATATTAAAACAGATAAAAATGTTTCAGTAAATATATACATAAAAATGAAATATACTATATGAAGGTAGAAACATTAATTTGTATGTTCATTATATAAAACCATAGGGAGCGTTGAGAAACTGCACACAAAAGTATCTCTGAAAAGCTCTGTATCCATATATTTTGTATTAAAATATTGACCTTGTGCCGGGCGTGGTGGCGCACGCCTTTAATCCTAGCACTCGGGAGGCAGAGGTAGGAGGATCGCCGTGAGTTCGAGGCCACCCTGAGACTCCATAGTGAATTCCAGGTCAGCCTGGGCTAGAGTGAGACCCTACCTCGAAAAAACCAAAAAAAAAAAAAAAAATATTGACTTTCTTACCACAAAGTTGATACTCTGTTTTGTCCTAGATATCCAAAGTGACCTTGTCAATTGAATGTGGAGGGTATGCTGTACCATTTTTCAGACATTAAGACATTAAGAAGCCTTGCTCTCCTTGAACTATGAGAGCGTCATGTAAATAAACACAAGCCTATTGGCCTAGTCACATTTAGCTGGTAGGTGGGAAGGAGAGTCAGGGGTCAGGTATACAAAGGTTGCTATTGCAATTGCTTTCTCATTGCTGGAACAAAGCACCAATCCAAAAGCAACTGATTACAAGAAAAATTTATTTATTTTTTCTTTTCTATTTTGGCGTACAGTCTTGAGCCTAAGCTTCATGGTGCCAGGAGAAAGCACGATATGAGCAGAGGAAGAACATTAGCTCTTGCCGACCTCAGATGGACAACAGCAGGGGAGGGAGCTGAATTCTAGCATGGGAGAGCTGGCTACAATGCCCCTAAACTTGCCCCAGGAACACACTTCCTCTAGCTAGCAAGGCTTCACCTCCCAAATTGCCATTAACTGGTGAATAAGCATCCAAAACACATGAGTTTATGGGGTTCATCTGATTCAGAAGATCACATTCCACCCCTAGCCTCCATAAACTGGTGACCATCCAGGATGTAATATGAGATCCATCCAGTCCAACTTTAAAAGTCCCCACTGTTTTTATCACTTCCAGCATTGTTCAAACATCCCCAAAATCCAAGTGCTCTTAACTGTTAGCCTGTTAAACCAGAATAACAATGGCACAGAGTAACTATTCACATTGCAAAAGATGGCATTGCAAGGAAAGACTGAACCACTGCAAGATCTGAAACAAGCAGGCCAAACATCAAATCCTGTACTCCAAGATCCACATCATACCAATGGCAAAGTCTCCAGAGTTCTACCTCCTCCCCTCCCGCTGGGCTGCTCACAACCTGAGGACCATCCATCTCCTCGCCAGCTGCCCTATAGTCCTAGCAGGTCCAAAAATCTACAAGGTTATTTATGGCAACCCACAGTCTGTCAATGCCATGGCTCCAGAAGCCACTATCCAGGAACTATGACTCTGTTCTCCACAGCCTGGGATCTTTTAAAATAACCACGTGGCAAAACCAATGATCATCTCCTGCCTTTGTTATGCTCCTATGGCACCAGATGGGCTACCAAATTCGTTACTCCAGGGAGGAATCAAGCCGACTTTCAAGAGCAGGAAAGCTGCTCAAGCATTAAGCCCCCCGTTTTTAAGAGCCAGCATCCCTTCTGCGGTCCCAGTGCAGAAGATCTGACCCAGCATTCATAGCAGTAATCTGTCAGACAATTGCAGTTGAACTGTACTCTCTCCAGACTGAAACTTACATTTTTTTCTATATAATCTGCATTTGCTTATACCAGTTTATTTCTTGTAAACTCAACCCTGCTTAAGTTCTCAGAACATAGGCAATAAGCCTGTTATACAACCTGCTTCTAACCAGTTCTGGATAAACCCCGTTCTTCCCCTCATCAGACAAGCCTACATAGTCTGCAGCTCTTTCTGTGTTTAGGTCTTTCATCTCCAACCATAATGGTCCATCAGCTTCTGCTTATAGCACTGCAAGTCATCTCTTACCCCAAAGTTTCAAGCTCTTCTACATTCGTATCACAAATCAGTTCCAACATGCTAAAAACCACACAGTCAGGATTGTAGCAGCAATGAATGACCTCACTGCTGGTTCCAATTTTCTGTTACAGTTATTTAAGAAGCAGAGAAAGAGAGAGAGGGAGAGAGAGAGGAAGAAGGAGGGAGGGAGGGAGGGAGGGAGGGAGGGAGGGAGGAGAGAGAGAGAGAGAGGGAGGGAGGGAGGGAGAGAGAAAGAGAGAATGGATGCACCAGGGCCTCTAGCCACTGCAAACAAATACCAGATGAATGTACCACCTTGTGCATCTGGCTTACATGGATCCTGGGGAATTGAACCAGGATCCTTGGGCTTTGCAGTCAAACACCTTAACCACTAAACCATCTCTCCACAAAAATCAATATTGCACATGACTTCATTTTTCAGTCATTACCCCTTCAAAATTTTCCTAATTGGCTATTCCTACCAGGCTTCAAGCAGGTGGAGTAAGAAAGGAAAACAAATAAATCCAAGAAAACACATTGTAATTACAAATTTTTTCTCATGATGTGATTCTCATGGACACATTGTTTTTCCATCTGAAACAATGTCATCTGAGGCTGGGAATAACAAAGGCAATACTTTTAAAGACAACACAAAACTCATAGTTTTGTAACAAAATTGCTACACTGTGTAAGCTGTCTGAAAACAATGTCTCTTTAGCCACAGACAAAGACAAAGTCACGCATGGAGAGCCCTAAACATCCTCTTTCCTATAGTTTAGAGTCATCACCCTGAGAAGCCTCTCGTCTCTCACCTGGTGTACGATGATTGGACATCAATTTTTCCCATTATTTTCCCCTTTACAACTATTTTTTTAAGTACCAGACAATGAATGAATGCTCCAGTGTTAGAGTTCATACTGTAGTGATTCTCTTTCCTGTGTGAATTCTCTTCTTTTTTCTTCTTGCTACTTTTTGTTCCTTTCAATCAATGAAGACTGAATCAGTTCTTCCTGCATAAATACTAGAGTACTGATAGTAACACCAAGAAAATTGTGATTTGGCAAATGAATAATGTATTGACCTCAGTTGGCAGTGCCCCTCACAACCTTTCTTAAACATTAATCATCCTCAGACTTCTCTATCAGGCAGATCAGCCCTCTCTGTTCCACAGCAGGAAAATTCAACAGAAGCAAAATGATATGCCAAGAATTGTCAAACTTATTAAAAGCCTAAGTGAAAACAGAAGCAGAAGTCGCTCAGAAGTAACTCACAGTGTCACGTTAGTGTACACCTGTCTTGTTCTCAAATTAGAGAGAACTGTGCCTCAGGGCATTGCTTTCTGCTCTTGGCTCTTGATCTCTTTCTGCCCCCTCTTCTGAAGTGTTCCCTGAGCCATGGAAGCCCTATCGACAATCTTATCTATTTGTGTGTAGCCTGTGGATTTCTGATTTGATGGGTTTCGGTTGATCACTGTGTCTGTCACCATTGCCCTGGTACTGGTTGTCAGGACAGCAGTAGGAGCAGCATTCATGCCATCACTTCCTCTGCAATTTCTCCGGGGTCCTGGAATTTGTGGTAGAGGTGGCACATCTCATGGTGGGCAGTCAGTTATCTTGTTGTCTTATCAATGGATTTTGGTTCTCCTCCATTTTCTCTGTCTTCTGTCAAGCAAAACAGATTCTCCAGCCAAGATTGAGAGCAGCCTGTGTTAAATGGGAGGTACAAAGTTATTGGAGAGACTTTTTGGTGTGCAAGCCCACTCTTGTCTCTTGTTCTTCAGTGAACAATGGGGGGCTTTTCTCTGAAGTCTACGAATTCCCTGAGCATAGGATTCTGACTTGGTTTCAGGTATTAAAGATGAGTTCTCTTCTGCTGAGCAGGCTCATTTCCAATCAGACAACTGTTGGTTACCCACAGAGGCTTCGTGCTACTATTGCACAATTGTGTTTGTCTCGTCATGCTAATTGATTTCATAGTTTACAGGATCTCCTGCTTGTTCATGGTCTTGGTTACCATTACCTTCCAGCAGCTCCCGTAGGCTTCTCCAGCACTGAGGGTTAGCCAGGAGGGAGCTAGCTTCACTTTTGCTTCTAGCATTTTACACTAATGTCTTGTAACTTCAGCCTATAAAATATTAAACATATTTTAATAAGTAGGGCAAATTTAGAAAAATCTCAAATAATTTTAGATTTTTTTTCCAGGCAAATTTTTGTATTTATTTGCTCTTTGAAAAGTTAACCAGGTACTTTAAATTTCTTTAAAAAGTGATGTAAAATTAAGTTTAGAATAGTTGAATCATCACTTTATAATCTTTTTAGCTCACATAACTTACTGGAAAATATTCACATAAATATTATGCTGGAGGTATTTTTATTTGTATATATTCCAAGAAAAAAACCAATTCCCTTTGGTTGAAATATATCTATTTTGATGAGATTAATATTTTCATTAGCTTCATGCGGTCAAAGACAGATAATTATAATGCCAACAGCTAGATGACTACTCAGTACTGATTACTCAGCAGTGGAAATTTTCTTATTTGCTTAAAATTTTCTCTTTTAAAATTCTGTCCAATTTTAAGTATTTTCATCAATATGTCAATAGACTGCCTTACTCTCTTTACTTGATAACACTGAGCTCTCATGGGACAGAAATAAAATTCCAGTGACAGATTACAATGAGAGTGGCTTAAATATTATTGGATGTTAGAGCATATTAAAGAACTTGAAAAACAGGAGTATTCCTGTCTTATAAACAAGGGTATGCTCTATGTAACTTTGCAGGAATTCTTTTATCAAACAGATTTATCTGAATCTTAATATCAGAGTCCATAAAGCATACATTACCCATGACATGTATGAACCACAGAAGAGAGAGATAGAAGGAGAGATGGAGGGAAAAGGGGATGGAAAATGTGAGTAGAGGGACAGAGAAAGGAGAGAATGAAAGATCAGATCAATAAATGCCTATTTTCAATGACATTTCATACATGTTAATCATTGATATTTTCAAAATGTATGCATAAATCAGGAAGTCTCCTTGAAAGCACACATGTGTTCTGGTCATCATACAGAGCTCACAAATTTACATGAAGCATGTTGTACAGTTTAGGATTTACTATGTTTCCACTATGGGCTGAATAGAAGGCCAACGTGACAACCGTGCCTTCTCATTCTCTTAGCCATTTTTTAAATAAGGCTATTCCTTTGTTTTATCATAATGGAGAATTGAGAAAAAAAATTAAAGCTGGAACTATCTATCTATAGATGTCCAGCCACACTGGTCCATGTAGAACAGACAAAAGAGAACCAGAGCCGCTGTAAAATGCTGGCATTTAAAAGGTCCTGACATTATTCAGATCTTCATACCCAGCAACAGGACCCATGGAATTCACTCGCACAACAGGGCTATTGTGTCCCCGGGCAGCTGAGCTCTTTTTCAGATGAGTTCTTTCTCTTAGAGCAAACAGCATTCCTAACCCAAAAGTTCAAGTCTTTGCCCTTTGATTATACCCTCATGCTGTTCAGTTTCTTATTGTGAATATCATTAGTGATCCTTGTTACATTAATGAAAATAATTTGGGGAGCTAGTAATAAAATAATGTTCCCACTATATTTCACATTATTTTATTTTACTCTTACAATGTTTATCACATCAAATTTACATGATTTTTTATTTTGAATTAAAGTCCTACACATGTGACTAATTTCTCATCTGAAGTCTAACCATGATTAACATGGAAACATTTTTTTAATCTGTATCTTTTCTTAGAAAGAATTCTGTCAATGGGTAAACTAGGAGCTAGCCACTACATTCAAATAACTTACCTATTTCTGAAATTCCACTATGAAAACTAGCTATGAGAAAGAGATACACCAGAAGTAGCAGCACTGAAGGAAGGGGCAGAAGGACACAAAGCTGTCCCCAAGTTGGTCACAGAGGGATCCACACCTCACCAGCTGACTGCACGAGAACCTCAAGTAATTGCTGCTGTTGTCTTTGTTGCTTAATCCTACAGTATGAACCCCAACATTGCATTTGTGAGTCACTACCCAGTTTGTCCAGCGTAACACAGGGATTAAATCTCATGGTGTTTGTACACACCTAAAATCTATCTCCTGAACAAGTCACTCATTTTTATTTCCTTCTGAAAGAAACATAGTGGCAGAGGTAGGAGGATCGCTGTGAGTTTGAGGCCACCCTGAGACTACATGGTGAATTCCAGGTCAGCCTGGGCTAGAGTGAGACTGTACCTCAAAAAACCAGATATATATATATATATATATATATATATATATATATATATATATATATACATATATATATATATATACAAACATTAGGGAAACCATAACAAAAATATAATGGACTTAATGTTTTAAAGAGAAATTTTAGTGAACATTTATACACCATTTCTTAAGGCACTTGTAATAAAGGAGTAGGGAATATACAATTTGAAATATATTTCTCAGGGTATGAGGGGTTTGTTCATTTGCAAAACAATTGCTTGGCATCCACAAACCTCTTGGTTCAATTACCAACAGTGGAAAATAAAGTTACTCTGTTATATAAACTGTTTATAGTTAAAGGCTCCAGAAAAACAAAACAAAACAAAACAAAACAACAACAAGTGCAAGGTGGTCTTTCTAGGATTGTTACTCACTTGTTACTAAAATTGCGAGGTAGGATTCCCACATAATAAATTCTTTTTCCTCCAGACCAGAAGTGCCATTTTTACGGTGGCGAATAGAAAGCTGAGACTGAAGGGCACGTGAAAAAACCTTGATGCACTAAGCCTCAGCTCCTGACCACGGCTCCAGTCAACGTACTAGACTGAGTCCCTTTGTCCTGTCCAACTTTCATAATTAATTATTCTTTGGCCAATTAACTATATGTAATGAATTGTAACTGCTACATTTGGTATTCGTTCCTCTAAAAAAGGGCTTCCATATTGCTTCAGGCAATTGTTAAATAAATGTGAACATAAGTGTGATTTTTGCCTTCCTTGTAACGGCAACTGGCATAAGTTCATTGTAAAATACTGAAATACTTAATTATTTATCTATCTAATTTTTATATTATTATTTATTTGTAAACAGAGAGAGAAGATGAGAAGAAAGAGATAGAGACAAACTTGGCATACCAAGGCTTCTGGTTCCTGGAAATGACCTCCACATGCATAAGCCACTGTGGATCTGGCTTTATGTTGCTTCAGGAGAGTCAAACCCAGGCTACCAAGCTTTGCAAACAAATACCTTTAAACACTGATCAATTTTTGCAGCCCCATCTTTAAGATTTTTTTTAACTTTATCATTTATTTTATGTAGTTAGTGTACATAAATATGCCCTTGGTAATTCAAATAGAATGTGTACAGTTTAGTCAGAAAATATTCAATAGTTTCTGTCAGAAAATATTCAAAAGCTGATCATAAAAATCATACTTATGAAAATTTCCTGAAGCTTGTATGTAACATAGAGCCCAATATTTATCTTTAAATTAATGGACTATTTTTAAAAGAAAAAAAATGAACACAATTGCTTTGCTGAATTGTGCCTTTGGGGTTACATATGTATGAAATGTGCACAGTGCTTGGTGTGTGCAATGTGTATGGTATTCGCACACCCATGTGCCCATGTGATGCCCCAGGCATTCGTCTGTGGCAAGGTGTGCTTGCTTGCAGTGGTCACAGCAGAACTTCAGAATGCTGGGCATCTCACTCCGTCACTCTTCCATGCGTCTCACTTCATGCGGGCTCTTATTGGTTGTGGAGCTCGTTATACCTCCCGTGGATCGCACATCTCCACTGTCCTACAGAACTGGAGTTACAGATATGTGGGGCCACATCCAGCTGTTGGTTTGGTCTGAGGGGTCAAATGCCAGTGGCATTTCTAGGACCTCCTCAGGCTCTCATACTTGCATGTGCTCCTCACTGCTTCTCTCCAACCCTAAAAGTACCTTTTTTTTAGTAGTCATTGGCATACTAAGTATGTAAACAGCACATGTTGGCACCATACTTACCCTAATCCCTGTACCCCCACATCCAAAGGGACCCTCCTTGTTGGGGATGCTGGTTATCCCCATGGGGATTGTGGGTCGTGCATTATGGGGTTAGCCTGTCAGTTATGGGGAAGAGGCAATGTCTCTGTGTGTAGTGTCCCAACTTGTGGCTCTAACAGTCTTTCCATCCTCTCTTCCACGAATTTCCCTGAGCCATGTTGAGTTCATTTTAGGTTTACTTCAGTGATGGGCTCTTAGGAGCCTCTATATCTTTGGATGTCTGCTTTGGTAGGTGTTGTGTGTCCTCAGGGTCTATCTCCTTCACCCTTGTGCTGATATCAAGTTCACCATAAGATTTTTTAACAAGAACAATGCTTGGATGCTAGTGAGATACTCAGTGGGCAAAGTCCTTACTAGATAAACATGAGGACCTGATTTCAGATCCACAGCACCCATGTTGTGTGTGGTAGTTTGAATAGAATAGATGGCCCCCAATATATTCAGTTGTTTATTTGTTTGTAGTTTGCATCTGCTAGCCATCTGGCTGGAGGCAATGCCATTGTGTGGATCTTAAGGTGTGGTGGTGGGTTTGAGACTTCAATCTAAAGATATGCAAAGTGTGCCTAGCTGGAGTTCCTGAAGTGTGCTGTAGCTTTTGACCTTTAGTATTGTACTTCTCTCTCTCTGCTTGGGCCTGTGAAGGCAGGCCAGCTTCTTCTGCCATTATGGAACTTCCCCTGGATCTGTAAGCTTCAATAAATCCCTTCCTTCCATTTTGGCTGCCGGAGCTGCTTGCTACCTTCCAGCGTGGATTGAAGACCAGTGCGGACGAAAGACCAGCATGAACTGAAGACCCCCTGTGGATTGAAACCCAGCGGCTCCTCAGGAAGCCTCCAGGCTTTCAAGCACCATCTGCAGTGCCGGGTCAGGACTGCTGAGGCATCTGGCCACGAGGACTGAGCAAGTACCAGGTTCGGTGATTCTCAGGCCTGCAACTGCTATTGGACTACTGTAAGCTGATCCAGTAAATCCCCTTTTGAAAGAATTCATTCTAGCAGTTCTGTTCCTCTAGAGAACCCTGACTAATACACACATGAAAGCCATGTTGGGTACACCTATAACCCTAGCCCTTGTGAGAAGGGGCAGGCAGATCCCTAAGACTTACTTATTAGCTAGTCAAATTGAGGACTTCTAGGTTCACTGTGAGATCCTGTCTCAAAAAATAATTTACAGAGGACTATAGAGGTCACCTAACATGAAACTCTGGCCTGCACACACATGCAAGTGCCCATACACATATAAATCACACACACATGGGCATACCACACACATGTACACACTTATAAAAAGGAAAGAATGATGATTAATTTTCTTACATTGCAGGTATGTTGCTGCATTCCTGCTTCATCTGTGATGCTCATAAGCAAAGTGCATGTTTAGGAATTGCATGGCTCTGCACCTACAGATCCGGGAGAATGTGCTGTCACATCCCGAGGGAAGAAACAGCACAACAGAGCTGCGGCGTCCAGGCCCAGCCACGGAGCTTAGATTACAAAAGCATGCCCCACCATGTGCCTGTAGTAAACTATATGGCGCAGCAAACTCTGTGCAGGCTTGGAGGGAGGATATGCAAACGCACTCACAGCAGTTTGCTGTGTGGGGGAACAAAGAATTTTCCTTGAAAAGAAAACAGACAAACAAGAATGTCCTATTTGTGCATATTGGAAAAGAAGTATGCTCATGAGTAAACCTATATGTAATGAAATCTCCAGGTCAATAACTATTTCATATATAACCCTTTAGTTACTTTGACAGAGGCATCAAATTATATCTGAATTATTAACGGCAACTCTGTAGACTTGGACTAGAAATAAGAATTTATAATATTGATTAATAAGAAGAATAAAAAGTGACTGAGCCCAAGAATTCCTAAATGGATTATGAGAAGAAAGTGCATGTGTGCTTACTTACTTCTCAGAAAACTATAGTAATAGTCTCGTTAGCTCAGTCTACCACTATGTTTTACAATCCGTCTAATGTGGGCTTTTTTTCTCCCCGTAAAGTCAATTTTCTTCTTGTTTTGAAAGAAACTTGGCTAAAGGAACAGAGAATTGCAGATACACAGGATGTATTGAAAACGAGGTTATTAACTTCACATTTTCTCACTAGAAGCCTTTCTACTGTGGTGAATAGAATAAAATTCAATACATAACTTTGGAAGCATTTTACATAAGTCTCCACCATGAGCTCTCCATTCGTCTCAGGGGAAAATGGAGTTTTGTACTGGAAAAAACGTTTTTGAAACACATTTAGTATTCTTTCTTCTTCTTTTTTTATTTTTTTTTACATTTCCTCCCGTTCGATTTAGAAATGTGAAATAGTATTCACTAACTCTAGCAGTGATTCCAATATGTATGTTTTAAAATTGAAGCTTCTTTATTTCATATTCACACACATGTGAATAATGAAATCAAACTATGGATGAAAGAAACCACAGACTTGGCTCAACCAAAAAGAGATCCACATAACGATGGACAATTTTAATCTTTTTAGATGCCTTCAGATATGTCCATCTATTTTCCCAGTAGGATTTTTGATCTTATTGGCTTATGCATTTCTTCACTTTAAAGACATGACTTCTGCAGCATACAGACACATGAGGAAGGCTGACTGACATTCAAGACCTCAATTCTCCCATGTGCAACCCCTATTACCCAAAGAGCAGTTTTTCTTAAAATGCAACACATGGAATTCTTTTAGCCATTTAAGTTTGAAAACACAATTGTAGTATGAAAGATATTCATACATATGCTACTCTGTAGGTGCCAAAATTTTACTTAAAAAATGCATGTCAATTTAGAGGTACTTCTCTTTTTGTATTACTTGCCTTTTCCCCCTATATTTTTTGATGTATACATACCTCCTATATAGTACTATGCATACATCATAAATCCTTCTATATTCTTATTCTGATTTATTAAATAGAACAGGAAAAAATAAGCAATTTTAAGTATTCCTCTAAAGCCATATGATATTTTTTATTTGCTCTTCATTTATACAGATCCAGGTTTCCACCTAAGATGCTATTACAAAATAGACATTTCAGGCTAGGGAGAAGGCTCAGCAGTTCAAGGTGATTGCTTACAATGACTTATGGCCTGTGTTCAATTCCCCTGTACTCATGTAAAGCCAGATACAAAAAGTAGTGAATGCATTTGGATTTGATATGCAATGTCAGAAGGTCCTGGCACATTCACTCATTCTCTCTCTCTCTCTCTCCTTCTATTTGTCTCTCTCTCTCTCTCTCTTTTTTTTTTTTTTTTGGTTTTTCGAGGTAGGGTTTCACTCTAGCCCAGGCTGACCTGGAATTCACTATGGAGTCTCAGGGTGGCCTCGAACTCACGGCGATCCTCCTACCTCTGCCTCCCGAGTGCTGGGATTAAAGGCGTGCACCACCACGCCTGGCTCACTATTTGTCTCTCAAATAGATACTTTAAGAAAGGCATTTCTTTCAAATTCTTACAATACCTCCTTTCTGAAATTATATTTGTTTTAAATGTTTTCATTCCATACTTAATTACAAACTCAATACTATCTATAAATTGCTTATTCAAAAGAAATACTAGCTGAAGAGTCCTGGTTTTATTTCGTTTCTTTTAGCCCTTTAATTTTTTTGCCACATAAATTTCTAGAATAAAGTAGGCAAAAAAATAAGATTATCCTTACATGGGTATCAAAATCTCTAGAAATGCTTGTTTTCCATCCTTTGAAATCATCTTACATTTCTAGCATATGTGAATGCAATGGGCTTTGCTCATACTGTGTGGAGGGGGAATCACCTAACCTTCTTATGCTTGTGTTTCTGAGAAATGTGTATACCAGCCTCGATTTCTTAGAATTAAGAAGTGCAAATAAACATCCTGCTTTTTCAGAAAATCTTCCAGTTGTCCTTTTGAGATTGTTCTTAACAAGTAGCCACATTTCTGTTATTTATATGGATTCAATGTTTCCGTATAAGTCTTTTCACCCTTATCTAAAACCTTTTAACAAAATTCTCTAAAAGATAACATTAGTTTTCACCAAAAAAAGCATCCACACATAACTGAATTATTGGTTTATAGGGAAGCACATGAATGTATATTGATACAATTCAAGAATTTCAAATATAAAATTAAATCTACTAGAATGAAATGGAAAGAATATGAGTAGCGTGAAAATGCCAGAAAACAAAATAGACACTGTTTCCAGGTAAGATCCTCCTCTGTTGTGTCAATGACCCAGGAAGATGGCAAGCTAGTGGGGCTGGAGCATTCACAAACTAACCTCTCTATTCCACTCAAACATTCCACAAATCCTGTGAGCCCAACCTCGCCGGACAGCCTATTCTAGTAACGCTAGGTGGACACCTCACACCCCTGTCATATACAGGACCTTGCCAGGCTGGTATCAGATAATAGTGAGTGGATTTGCATTGTTTTACCCACAGCGGACAGTAACAGTTCTCCAAGTGCCATTGGGCATAGGATATAGAGTCAGGATCTCCCTTCCCACCTGGTGTCATGAGGTGCCCTACCTTCCTTCGTAGGTTTGCATCAGATAAGGCCTAGTGAATGTTAGGGCTGTTATCACGATTCACCTCCTCTTTTTTACTGTATCAGTTGAGAACATAACACTGAGAAAAATGCAAAGGACATATCTGAGGATTCGCAGCAGTGGATTCTGAACTTCCCTGACACTTACATCCATAAAAGTCCTTCCTGCCCTCAAGATTAAAGGCTCTGTGTAGAAATTAGAGTAGGACCTCACCTACCACTGAAATCATTTAACCTTCCCTTCACTAACCAGAGGAAAGGAGATGCCTGATAAAACATAAGGTATAAACCAAATCTAGACTTTTATCATGCCCAAAACATATAAGCTGCTGTTAAAGAAATACCCTTCATGCAAAGAAGAGATTTTTCAGATTGAATGAAAAACCACATCAAACATGCCAAAACACAGATTATACAGTGTTTGGAATGTTGGAAAAGTGTTGTGAAGCCACCATGAGAATGATGCTACAATGAGTAGTTAAAGGCTGGGCATGTTTCTCTGGTAGATCACTTACCTAGCATGCGTGAAGCACTGGATCACAAGAACCAAAGAATACATACATATGGGGAGAAAAACAAATGTCTCTGAATTTTCTGATGTATAGAGGTCTCCATTACATGAAATCTCATCTTAAGAGATCTGTATATGCATTAGGTATGAGGGAATTATGTGTGAAGTCCTCTACTTGCCAACTTAAATATAAAATGTCTGCCTAACTGCATATATTATGCCCACCAAACTGCTCTGTAAACAGTTTACCTATGTTCATGCCCGTATATTAATGCTACTCTCACTTTTGCTTAGAGAAGCTTCTCTTTTCTGCTGGAGATGACTACTGGAATGACGTAAAAGGTACCATAGTGCTGAGAAAAAGTGACTTAAGAACATTCAGCACTGAAACATCTCTATCACACCTTCCAAGGCTCAGGGTTTCATTGAGGAAGAGGTTTTAGAAAGAATGCAAGAGCCAAAGGAAGGGTAGGACTGTTTACGATACAATCATCCAGGCAGAAATTGGCCTTGATACCCATGACCTCACAGTTCCTAGAACTACCTTCACAAGAACCTCATCACAGGAGGAAAAGATAATGACATCGAGGGACTGGAGAGATGGCTTAGCAGTTAAGTGCTTGCCTGTGAAGCCTAAGGACCCTGGTTCGAGGCTCAACTCCCCAGGACCCACGTTAGCCAGATGCACAAGGGGGCGCATGCGTCTGGGGTTCGTTTGCAGTGGCTGGAGGCCCTGGCACACCCATTCTTTCTGTGTCTCTCTCTGCCTCTTTCTTGCTCTGTCTGTCTCTCTCAAATAAATAAATAAACAAAAAAAATTTAAAAAAAAGATAATGACATCGAAATAAAAGAGAGATGAATGGAGAGGGGGGATATGATGGAGTATGGATTTTTCAAGGGAAAAGTAGGGGAGGGGAGGGAATGATCAAGGCTTATTGTCTGGAAATATGGAAGCTGTCAATAAAAAAAGTTTAAAAGGGCTGGAGAGATGGCTTAGTGGTTAAGGCACATGCCTGTGAATCCTAAGGACCTCAGTTCAATTCTCCAGGTCCCAAGTAAGATAGATGCACATGGTGGCTCATGCGTCTGGAGTTCGTGTGCAATGGCTAGAGGCCCTGGCATGCCATTCTCTCTCTCTCTCTCCTTCTCTCTGTTTCTAATAAATAAATAAAAATGAAATCTTTTTTTAAAAGTTTAAAGAAAGCTAAATCAAGTATGTTTTCTGCAACATACTGATGAAGAGAGAAAAATCAGTGAGTTAAAGTACATGATGAAAGAAATTATCAAATGTAATCACAAAGAAAATAATTTGAAAACTTAGAACCTGAGTAACATGTGTTACTATGGCTGAAGATTTAATGTTAATATTGCCATGTTCCTAAAATGGGATGAAAAGGATCATCAGATAGGAAAAGCATTCAAATAAATAACACCTAAGAAGTCAACAAACTAAGAGAAAAAAATGGTGCCTTAAAACAATATATCCATGAAACTACCACCAGCCAATGGTTACCTGAAGATCCACCAAATGCAACCTTTCAAAATCTAAAGACAAACATTTTGAAAATGACTAGAAAATTTAAAAAAAATGTGTAATACACAGTAGAAAAAGAATGAGAGCTTGTTCTCACTAGGTATTTTGGAAGGTGAAGAGAAATGCCCCACTATTTTTCAAGCGCTGACAGAAAAGATGGCCAAAAATTTTATACTGTCTTCATCCGTGAAGGGTAAGACAATCCCATGTGCAATAAGAAATCAAATAAACTGTAAGAAAATGATAAAACTAGAATGAAGAATAAATATACATCTAAATTATCTTTTAAAAACCCTCTTCATTTAATAAAATATATTTTGGATATGAAAAGAAAAACTATAGCACTGTGTTACTTGGGTTGTAGTTTATAGAAAATGCTAAAGAAAGAAACAAAATAATAAATAGAAAAATACAACATATCTACTGACTCTCCAACCTGGTAAGTTTTTCCCATCACAGTGTAACCCCTAGAATGAAGGACAACAATAGTTCATGATTTTTACATAGTACAGACACAGGCTTCAAGTCTATATTCCAATGACGTGAGAGTTGTGTTTTATCTGTTTAAAAAGAAGGACACACAATTTTGCTCTTTGAAGACTGGGTGGAAGGGCTATGGAGACCTCTGTTAGCACTTGGGGTATAAACATGTGTCTAATCTACTGAGCAGACAAAAAATGTCTCTTGAGTTTTCTGATGTAGAGAGGTCTCCATGACATGAAACCTCATCTTGAGCCATCTGCACACCCTAGGTGTGATGGAAATATGTGTGGAGTTCCCTCTCTACCAACAGCACATGCCTAAATTGTGAGGGAAGTCTATGTGGAGTCACCTAATTACCAACATAATAATGCCTAGGTCTTAGAACCTAGATTTTCAGCGTAATTTATTTAAAACAAAAGACAAAGAGACCTCAAAAATACTTTCTCTACATTCCAATTGCCTAGCTGCATTTATTGACGATGTGGGTTTTATTTATTATACTTGTTTTTTTGGGGGGAGACTGTCTATAATTTCTGAAACAGGCATAAACATACAACTATCACTGTTCTTTAGAAAATCCAAGGCTTTTTGTTTCTATTGCTGTTGTTGTCAGAAATCCTAATTCGAAGTTACCTAAATTCAAATGATATGTAGAAATATCTATTTAAAGGACACCTCAAATAAGGAACTCTCCCAACTTGCCAAGTGTTGTTTTGTAATGGTTTGGGTCCTAAATTTTCCTTAAAAGCTCAAAAGCCAAAGTCTTGGGCTTTATCTATTTCACAATATCACTATCACTGGCCAACTGGTTAGTTGAAGTTTTTACTTCCATTACTGTATGATAAGAGGTGATTTCTTGACTCACACCAACATGAAAATGTAATGAATACATCCTTTATTCAATTCACTAAGTCATTCCAGTTGTTCACTGGTGACTATTGTCAGCTTGGATATAAACAAGTGTACGATTTAGGTAAACCAAACTTTAACATCGTAAGTTTTTAAGCAAACAAAATGTTATTATTCTGTTTTGTTCATGGAAAGTGTGTGATAAGTAACAGGATCAGCATGTCATTTACATTTAAGAAGCAGGGCCCCTGTGTCAAAATTACTGGATATCACATTGTGAAGACTTGCATTATTCCTCCACCAAATAAGTACTCTTCAACAAAACACAGTCTTCTCTTTCTGTGGAGAAAATAGGTTACCAATTTACCTCCAGGTTGAAAACATACAAGGGATACCTTCAGATTCTACCATGCATTTAAAACTGGGCATCAGTACACTTTTGTGTACGGCACTTTGTCAGAGCACTGCTAGGAATACATATGAGGCGTACTAGCTACTACTTAACACATATGTTCTTAACAAGCCTATGATGTCCATTAGGGGAGAGAGTGGGCATTACTCGAACCACATTGTATTGACTCATACTGAGAGAACTATTCACATGTGTAGGCATCTTCAGCATATTCACATACTTAGTGAGTAATGAGCAGAAGAAATGTTTTTGACCTTCCCAGTCATTGAGAAAAAGAAAGGAAGGAAGGAAGGAAGGAAGGAAGAAGGAAGGAAGGAAGGAAGGAAAAAAGAAAGAAAGAAAGAAAGAAAGGAAGGAAGGAAGGAAGGAATTGATTTGTTTTAGTCCATAGGATCTCAAAATTTCTGGTAGGAGGGGCATGGAAAATGACAATGGAAGGAAACCCTGTGGTTTACTGAGGCCTGGCGGCCTACTGAGTAAGGATCATAAACGTGCTCTGGTCACTGTGTAGCCAGTATAGCAGGATTCTGCATCGCACATGAGTAACTAGGGAGAGGCTCTCTAGGCTCCCTAGTCAACACCATTTTGAAGACGGAAAATAACATCTGGGATCCCTCCCACCAGAGGAACACCAAGCTAATGGGACATATTATTGTAATTTATGAATTTTCTTACTTGAAAGGAAAATTGTTTATTTGAAAAAATATATTTCCCCTTGAAATTATTATAAAGAATTATGGTTCATGGTAGAAATACCATAATAAAATAAAACAAAATAAGCAAAATAAAGATATTTTAATGGCTTCATATGTGAATTTTCACGAACAAGTATTGCCAGCTTTGTAAAATATGAAAGTGTTGTTATATGGTGTTTTACTGGGTTAACGTTCCGCCATTTTACTATTTGATGTAGAACTTCCCATTTGACCAAGACGATTTACTCATAGTTGTTATTTCAAGATACCCTTTATAGGATACCAGTAACAAAAAAAGGTGTGAACGACATCTAACTAAACAAGAATAATATAATGCATTTATTTCTACTCCATGAAGATTCAAGTTCTTTTAGGGAACCGAATCAATTAGAAAATAAAAAAAAAGGAAGATCTCCAGATACATACATAAGCTTTAATTATTCTATAGATTCAATAAAACTTTAGAAAATTTGCAAAGGAAGAGGCTATTGAGAGTAAATAGCAGAAGATCTCCCACAAGGGAAGTGTCTTGACTGCCTGCAGAAGTGCACTTAGGGCAGGCAGAGAATGAAGTCCGGGGTCCTTGCCTGTGAAGGGACTCGCACAAGCACACACTTGCAGTGCGGAAGTGGAGAGGAGGAAGCATATGGATGTTGCTGAGCTGCTTAAAACGGATCATCTCCATGCGAGGTGGGAAAATGACCTCCAGATATGTTGTGCCTAATTTTGCTGGAGCATGTGAGTACTCTGGATTACATGGCAAAGAGAAGTAAGTCTGCACATGGAGTCAGCTGAGACAAATGAGAATTATCAAATTGGGCTCAACATGGACTTAGTCATGCATTGTTTAGTGACTTCATACTTCATGAGAAATGGATTGTTAAGCAATTTCTTCATTGAGTATGTTTATAGAAGTATAAATAGTAAATTTAGTCTACTGAATCAAGGACTGATGACATGCACTTAAATGCTTCCAACACAATACGAAACATTATTTTACAGTCAACTTCTTTATATATATAGTGTTTAACAATGCCAACTAAAATGTAGCAAATGCATTACCTAGTGTGACATTTACCTGGTTTATCAAGTATTATGTGCTATGCAGAAATGAGTATGCTACATATTGTTTCATGCAATTGCCAGCATTTATGCCAGCGTCACCAAGAGCATTTGAGTACGGCATTGTGTTTGATGCCATGATGAATATGATATCACTGGACAACAGGAATTTTCAGCTCAGTCATACCCAGGTTGATTGTCACATCACATGTCGTCTATCATTGCCTGAGATGTTGCTGTGGAAGTCTGCACTCAGATCCGCAGAACAATCCACAGAGAAGTGGGAGAAGTGGGAGAATCGGGATCAGAGTAAGATATAACCGATAAGCAAGATCGGATAATTTGTTGGTTTTGAAAGTGCAAAAGGAAAGCTATGAACAAAGACATCCTGCCTGTCTCTTGGAGCTGGAAAATGTAGGAAAACAGCTTATTCTGTATGTCCTCCAGAAAACCACCAATCCTCGGTGACAGTTTTTACCCTGAAAAGATACACAATGACCTATTGACATAAGGTACGCTGAGTCTGGAGCATGGGCATTTTCCTCTACATTCTAGAGCTCCAGCTGGGCATGAGAGTAAATTGAAAAACACAAGATCGACAAGAAGAAAGGCTGAAAATCCAAGATTTACATGCCATGAGGACCTTGATAAGGAAATGAAGAACGAAGACAGCAAATCCGGCTTGTTTTGTGTTAGATTGTATATCAGAAGCCAGTACTGTGAAGAAACCTAATTGTATGGAAAGGTTAAAGGAAGAGAATCCTTTTAGTGAGCTCTCTTTTTAGAGATGTTCATTTTTGTCATGTGTCTTCCCATGGAAGACTGTATAACTTTCCCCTGGTATAAACAGGTGTCATTCTCATGTGTGTCTATGTTTGTGCTTGTTTGTGTGTGTGTGTGTGTGTTCATTTGTGTGATTTTTCAGAAGACAAATTTCTCATCAGTCCACACCTTCCACCTTATTCGAGACAGGTCTCTCATTGTTCCCCATTGTGAAGACAACCTTACAGGAAACTCTCCTTCCTCCACTTCTGTTTTCACAGTAGGCACACTGGGATGACAGAAACGGAACGCAGCTTCTGCCTTGATGCTGGATCTAGGGACCTGAACTTGCGCACTCAGAGTTGTGCAGTAAGTGATTTATTTTAGTCCTCACAGAATTATTTTTTATTCCTTGAGAAGGAAAGTATCTGAAGACCCTTTTTTTATCTGTTGTTTTTCAAGTGAGTTTAGTGGGAAGTAATTTTAATATCAAAATGCCATATTTTGTACTAGAACTGCTGATGTATATTTATATGATGCTTCCAAAATATACACTTACCTGTGAAACCTCTTGTGAAATCAAATATTATAAAGAATTTAAGCAATTGAAGTCATTGTATAGTAGTCAGTCAATAATTATTTATTTTTACTTATTTAAATATTTATTTATGTTATTTGTTTGAGACATAAATAGACAGAGAGAGAATGGGCACTCCAGCTTGCCTCCAGCCACTGTAAATGTACTCCAGATGCATGCACTACCTCTGCCTCTAGCTAATCTGGGTCCTAGGGAACCAAATCACAGGCAAATGCCTTAACCATTAAGCCATCTCTTTAGTCCAATAATTATTTATTATTTATTTGATTTTTATCTTTACATTTTCATATTTCAACATAGAGTCTTTATAATAACTCAGGAATATTTGAAATCATTTTTATAGAAGTCCATGACTGACATTTTTTATTTGTATCTATTCTATTTGTACTGCTCTGTAAATTCTAGATTGTCAATTACTCTGATTTCTGTGCTTTGAAATATTTCTCTATATTTCCCTGGACTTTTCTGTACACTGAGTGGTTTCCTAGTTCTGAAGGATATTTTGTTATGTAGTTTTAAGATTTTTCATAAAGTTCAAAAGTAATGTGTCTAGGAGCATATCATTTGCTCATTTTATCATACATAGATACCTTGTATTAATTGATCTGTACTCTAATGCCTTTGGGTTACAGAAAATATTCAGCCCTTGCCTACGCAATTGGCGTGGTAATCCATTAACTTACTACGTCTTTTGGATGTTATAACACTAATCTTACTGTAACTTCTATGATTCTCTTTCCTGTACATTACCATCCATGTTGCTTTTATTCCTGATCTATTTTCCATTTCATTAACCTTTTCTAAAGTGCTGTGTGATTTGATTTTACATTATTCAGTGAAGTTTTGAAAATTAGCTACAAGATTTTTACTTCACTAATAATATCTTTTATTGTCCAGGCTAGAGTCCAGGCTTAGCAGTTGAGGCCCTTGTCTGAAAAGCCAAAGGACCCATGTTTGTTTCCTCAGGACCCATGTAAGCCAGATGCACAAAGTAGCATATGTACCTGGAGTTCATTTGCAACAGCTGGAGGCCCTGGTACACCCATTCTCTCTCTCTTTCTCCCTCTAACATATAAATAAAATAAAATAAAATAAATGTTTTTAAATGTCTGAATTACGTAGTAAGGTTCATAATAGCACTTTGCATAGTTAAGAATATGATATAACAAAGATTATCTATTAGCCATTTTCAACTGTGGACTTTGGGGAGAGTGTGTGTGTGTGTATATGTGTGTGTGTAAAATTGTTCTTATATATTATTTTATCCACTCCTTGTTATTGTTTATTAGATCTACTATTTTCAAAATTAGGATAGGTAACCTCTGTGTTAAGAAGTAATGTAATTTCAGAATAAATTCCTCCATGTATTAAAGCTCTAGTGAGTTGCTATTATTTCCATCAAAATTCAGAAAATAAAGCATAATTAAAGTATACAGCAACCCGTCATGTACACGCCAGTCCAAGAATTATCCTTCTTAGTTGT
Organism: Dipus sagitta; assembly: GCA_036346955.1. NCBI lineage: Eukaryota > Metazoa > Chordata > Mammalia > Rodentia > Dipodidae > Dipus > Dipus sagitta. The sequence goes on from CM070774.1 coordinate 170,962,247, forward strand.
TGCTTATTTGGTAGTAGAGAATGAACCCAGTACCTTGCATGTGCTAAGCAAGGACTCAGCCACTAAGCAACACAAAGCCAGAAAGTGGATTACATTTTTTAGGGGGCCGGAGGCTCATTTTTCTGGGTTGTATTTGGAGTTGTCAACCAAGAGATGTATTTCAATGCCTACTACTGGGACAAAGAATGACCTATCATTTAGAACAAAAAGTGGATTTCTCAATACCAATTTTTATAGCTATGATGGAAAAATGATGACTCTACAGCACCCATCTATCCTCTATGCCAGTTGTGCCATGAGGGTCTTAGAAAAAGGGAGAAAACATGACCCTTGCCATGCTTGTTCTATCATAACTTTTTTTTTTTTGTCTATGACATTAAAATCTGATGTCATCTTTAAAGAATGCATTAAAAAGTGACATGAGGCCTGGAGAGATGGCTTAGCTGTTAAGCACTTGCCTGTGAAGCCTAAGGACTCCGGTTTGAGGCTCGATTCCCCAGGATCCACGTTAGCCAGATGCACTAGGGAGAGCTCGCATCTGGAGTTCTTTTGCAGTGGGTGGAGGCCCTGGCACACCCATCCTCTCTTCCTCTCTCTCTCTCTCTCTCTCTCTCTCTCTTTCTGTCTCTCTTTGTCTCTTTCTCTGTCACTCTAAAATAAATAAAAATAAAACAACAACAAAAAAATCTTAAAAAGTGACATGATCTTTTTTTAAGGTGTTAGAGGAGAATAATTAAATCCCAAATCTGAATGACTACTTTGAGTACCCTATAAAAGGCAATGCCATTCTTCCTCCTAAGATACACCTTTAATAGGACTTCATTCAAAGAAGATGCCTGAAAGAAAACTTATACATAATTGATTAGCTCCTAGATTCCAATTCCTAGTGTCTTTTAACTTCATGAAGCTTCCAAACACATGAAAAGACATCAGATTCTATCAGTCATTCCACTGATACCTTTTGCATGGGTTAATGCCGCAGGCACACTATGGCTACGAGGAAGTCAATTATCTACTAGGTAGAGAGCATCTACAGATTCCAGTCCAGTCATTTGTTATCATTATACTAAGCCACCATTACTAGAAGTACCTATTATAAACATCCCACAAGATTCTTGACTATTTTAGTAGAAAACCTCTGTCCAAATAATGAGTCTGTTAATGCATTGGAATACACAATTATATTTTTTCTTTTAAATTTTCTTAGCACTGAGGATTTGCTTTGTATGAGTGCAAACATCAATTATCCATCATCTTCTTTTAAATGAAAACTTCTCCTCTGCATTATACTTTAACCTGCATTCCCCTGTGTAAAATAAATCATTCATTCCTTCCTTGGAGGTTTGTGCTTTGCCAGTAACACTTTCTTAACAGGTTCTTACCTCTCTTCAGACATCATTTATCCAGTGTTCTCATATTTCTTCATGATCAATTCAAAAGATGTATTTTATTATCTTATGGGAATTCTTGAAAATTCTTCCAATATATTTTTGAACAAGTGATTCTCAGAAGTGAAATAAAGTTTTCTTCATTCAGTAAAGAATCAATATGGAGCTGTCTGCAAAGAGACATGTGGGAGTTTTTACAGGGATAGAACTATTCAGTTTCTTGGCGATATTGATATTCATATAATTGTATTCATTTATCGAAATTCATGGTTATTAAAACAAAAAATATAAATTTTATTGAATATCCTAAATGAAGCAAAATGACTTGAAAGGATAAGGGGACTTTTGCAATTATTTCTTTGTGGAAACATAAATACAGAATGGTATCCACACTAGCATATGCATGTCGTGGTATAAGGTTAAGAAATATGTTTTACAACTTATGTGTAATCCTGGATTCCCATTACTCAATAATGACAATGAATGATGTCACCTTGACCTCCTGGAGCCTTGCTTCACTGTCCAATATAGTAGTCACTCTCCCCATGGGGATGTATAAATTTAAGAAAGTCAAATAAAGTAAAATTGAATATCTCTTCCATATTAACTTCATTTAAGGCATTCAGGAGGCAAAGGCTAGGCCCTTCCATATTGATAGCATAGGTATAGCATATTTTTGTCACTGAACATTTTACTAGAGTGGTCCAAGTACAGTTACCTAAATAGTATGAAGAGATGCAATTTTGAGTCTTTCATGAAATTCACATTTATAAATTGGTTCAAATACATATGTTATCCCAAATGTTATATAATGATTTGTATTCACTGAATGGCTAATATAATTTTACATTATTAGATTTATTGTATGATATTATATTATAAGCTTCAAATTAGTTTTAAAAAATCCAAGATAGTATTGTGTTCTTTAATGTGTTTCAGATGTTTTAATATCAATTAATTATGCACCAGTATACACAGAGCTCAAGGGTGTTCTTGAGGCTGGTACAATTTTAGCATCATAAAAGTACAAAGAGATGGATTTTTCATGATGAGAATACAGATGAGTATCATGAATGATAAAGGACAGCCACAAATTTAAAAAAAGGAAAAGTAATGAAAAAACATCAAGGGGTGGAGAGGTTGCTCAAAGGTTAAGGTACTTGCCCTCAAATCCTAAGGAACTGAGTTAGATTACCTAGTACCTTCCTAAAACCAGATGCAAAAGGTGGCATGGAGTGTATGCAGCTTGTTTGCATTGGCTACAGGCCTTGGTGCACTAATTATCATATATATATATATATATATATATATATATATATATATATATACTGATTCTCATATATATATATATGACACACACACACACACACACACACATATATATAGTAGACATCACTTCTCTCTTGTCCAGATGAGAAGTGAGAGCACACCTCAAAGCTATATATAAGTTAATATATAGAGCATTGTGGGAAAATTGACTAATACTTTCCAAGTGCCACACAAGTGGTGATTCCTGATCTCATTGACAGATACTAAGTCTTCTTTCTAATACTCAATTTTAGTATTATTATAAGTTAATGTATGCTTTCATTGTAGAACTAAAGCAATTTCTCATGGACTGTGGGAGATATTCTTCTGATTGTCATCAAATTATAAGTATGGTTGTAATATAACTTTGAAATTCTAATTGATTAATGATTTTAGAAAAAAATCTCAATATATTAAACAATAAAAACGTATTACATCATAATTGTTTTGAGAGATTTGTTTACTTCATCCAGTTTTAATCATCTATTCTGTGCCTTTCAATTCAAACCATCCTAACTGGGCTGAGGAAATGGCTTAGCAGTTAAGGTGTTTGCCTGCAAAGCCTAAGGACCCCAGTTCGATTCCCCAGAACCCCGAAAGCCAGATGTACAAGGGGGTACATGCATCTAGAGTTCATATGCAGTGGCTGGAGGCCCTGGCATGCCCATTCTCTCTTTCTCTCTGTCTCTTCCTCTCTCCCTCCCTCTCTCTCTCTCTCTCTCAAATAAATAAAGAAACAAAACAATTTAAAAAATCCTAACCAATGTGCATTATTTCAGCAAAGATATTATTGTCTAAGTACTAATCATTTAGACTTGAGTCATAAAGTCAATTGAAATATTCCTTAGTCACATTAAGTTTTTATTTTAATGTCAAAAATGTGTCATAAATGAACAACTAACAAATAAATGCATGCATAACCGAACAGATAGATAGTTGTCACCTCATATCTTTTTTAACCCTTTGATAATTCCTGTACTATTTTTCATTTAAGACTAACCTCAAAGGTTATTTATGTTAGTAGATTCTCTTATCTTCCAATTTGTAGCTTGTAATTTGGTCAATAAGCATCTGAATGAGAGGTTCAATATTGATACTGGCCTGTTTTTCCCCCTTTGCTCTTAGATCATTTAGTTGGTTGGATTTATATCTCAAATTACTTCACATGTTAGAATCATTTCCATGAAGCAATGTCCTTAGGTTTCCGTCACTGCTTTCTAACTTTATAATTTAGCCCCTATGTAACTAAATCATAGCTCAGTACTCTCTGCTGAAATGAAAAGAGTAAAGAACTCGCTCATAGAGCTATGTGAGAGACAAGTGAGTTAGTGCAGAGTTAATTGTTTTCCTGGGAAAATTTAAAGATCAGACATTAATTCATTATTTATACTGGAAACTTTGTGGCCCTCGTGATAGAACTTCTAAGATCTGGTGCTTAGATGGGGTTGGTACTTTCCTAGGAACATGCTGTTCATGGCACTGTGCAGTCTGTCTTCCGCCTCCTCTTCTGTTCTTTCTCTGTAAGTGCAGAGCTCGGCCATAAGCTCCCTGGATGATGTTCTGTCCGTCCAGAGGCTGAACAGCAATGTGACAAATTCACCTTTGGCTGTAACCTGAAATACCCTGAACAAAATAAACCACTTTCAATGTGGATTATGAATGGTATTTCTTAACATGACAAAAAAATAACTGAAACACTATGTATAGATTCATGTCAGATTAATATGCTTTTATCAATATTAAATAAAGTGGGAGAGCTATTACAGTATTTATGAGAGAAAATATAGCTAACTTGCATTTTATAATGAAGAGTTGTGCTCCATAGAGTAGAAATAGGAGTGAGGAAAAGGCAGAAACAGAGTTAAATCATTCCTTTAATGAGCAGTACTCTATTTTACTGTGCATCATTTTTCTCATGCCAATAAAATATAAAAATATTTAGATAATTAAAAACTATTTGTATCCCACTGTGTCTGACATCAAATAATGAGTTCATTTGAATTACATCATTAATTTTACATCAAATATTTTGTTAATTACATATATGGCTAGTTTTAGATACAGAAATGTCTTTTCTATAAATCTTAGATCATTGCCAAGTGACGAATAACTTTGAGTATCCATAAGCAGAGAAAAGGGGCATGGGCTATCATTTTGTGACCAGAATGCCATGCAAAAACTCAAGAACCTTTGAAAAGAAGAGTGTGACAAATGCCTGGAGACCTAAGTGACAGAGGATGGGACAGGACACCCCTCCCCACACACAGACACTGTGAGACTTGCTTATCTTTGTAAACCTTACCACAACGGAAAGCAAAGGTACAACTTTGCTGATGCAGTGTTGGTATTTCCAGTTAAGCAACTATGAAACTAAGCAATCTATCGTTGATAAATAGCTAAGCATTAAGAAGCGTTGCACTTCTTTCCTATGAGAAACTTAATGCTTGAATGGTGAGACTCTAGGACACAGGAGGACCTGATATTTCTCTGACGAAAAAAAAACAAAAAGTATAACATTACTACTCGTATGGCCTTTAGGAAACTGTTACATAATGCCTGCCCAGATCCAATAAAATCGTTGCTTTATAGATTGAATCAACTTGGACAAAAAAGAGGCATGGCCAAATGTCAGAGACTTACCAGGGCAGGTACCCATGGAAAATCATGGAACCCATCCAGAGGCTGCTGCAGGGACTGGGCATGCAGCAAGCCATTCAGGCCCAGGTGTTTCAAAGGCCCAACAGAGCTGCTATTTTTAAAGCCCAAAATAAAAAAAAAAAAAATTAGTTTTTACAAACAGCCCTTGTTTTTCCTTCTTCAGTACAATTTTAGTACATAGTGTTTATGAGATAAGAAAAGTTACTGTTTACCTGGATATACTGAATATCATTGGGTCAGGCTATGCCTTATCACAAGTCTGATAAAAATAAATGAATGTGAGTCGGAAGAAAAAAATAAAGTAAAACAATTTCAAAATATGTGAAGCGATGTGCTCTATGCCTTCAGCCTCAGGATAAAAGACAGATAAATTCCCTATATCATAACCTATGAACTAAAGCTGAATCAATACTTCTAACCTTTCCTTTCTAGCCCTAATAAAGAAGAGGACAAAAAATTCCCATGTTCTGGCATTATTTGTTTCACATTTTAGATTATTTTGATCCCCATAATCAAGGGCAGGCCCAAGATTGTCACACAAAGAGGATATAGAAACAGAGAGGCCTCATTGGAATTCAATATTTGCTGGTCCTTTGAGGACAAAGAGACTATCATTTTGGTAGACACAGGTCCAGAGAGTACAATAATGGATGGTGATGCAGAATCTATCCCCGGAGTTACTGATGGATATTTCAAGAAGCTTAGTAGAGTAAGACAAATGTTATTGCATCTAGAATTGGAAAAGTGACCCCATTCCATATTCGTTAATAATGTCACACATTCCCCAAACTATTTTAGACATAGATATTATATTTAAAAAGACCTCTGTGGAGGAACTTTTACTCAAAATTTGGGCAACAGAAGCAGTACTTAGCCATGCAATCTAGGACTCAGCCTGTTCTCCTCTAGTGCAGAAGGAAATGCAAGGCGGTGTTAACTTCTGTCTGGACATACTGGAGTTGGAGAAATCACGAGGCATCAGAGCACGCTGGAATTTTACAGCTTCTCATCACGCAAACAGGAACCTAATGTGTCTCATGTGAAAACTTAATGGAAGTTAGACAATAAATGTTAAAAATAGGGAGCTAGTTAAGGCAATGCCTCCTACCCATACTGTGATGTATAATACTAAGGCACTAAAAAATAATCATAGTCTCTCTTGACCCTGTCCATGTTTCTGTGGGCATAGTTGCTGCCCATTTTCAGCATTCCTTTAAGAGAGTCCCAGAAGTGTGTCACTTACTCGGGGAAACCATGAACATTCCAAATATGGCCTCTGGAGTATCAATACGGTCTTGGAATCTATCATTGGCACAGTGGCTCCGGAACCCATCCTGTCCTTCCACCCTATTGATACTGCCTGGTCTCAATGTAGACATGATGTTACACCCACTGAAGAAAATCATACTCTACTCCAAGACACTGGAGACCACCTGTGCACGCACCTCAAGGAGATGTCAACTCCAGTACTAACAACAGTTCTAGACTGTCCATTCCTGGAGCCACTCTCTCAGACATGCCAGTGCAGTTTGATGTGACCAGTGTGACTCACATCCTCCGAGGGAGAAAGAAAGCAAAAGCAAGGACAAATGTATCTGTAGCTATATCTTGGATATGGCATTAAAAGGAAGCTGAAACCGGATACACATCTTCAGAATAGCAGTCTTTGATGATGTCCAGTGCCCCACTACAGGTGTGCACATTATCCCAGGTTTCACAGGTAAACTGGTCTATCCATTAAAAAAAAGTGAGTGGGTGGTGGAATCCATCAGTGCCCATAATCTATAACACTGATCTCCAAGTCAGTGGCACAGACAATTGCAGCAGTACAGTTTTCCTGAAATCTCTTCTTGACTCCCTGGCTATGACAGGATTATCACCATGCCATGTGGACAGCCCAGTCGCTGCGATCTCACAATGCAAGAGTGTAGGGTCTGCAAGTCTGAAAATTAGAACACCTGGTGTGAAACTTGGAAATCAGAATATGACATAGACAAAGCTGATGGTATTGTGGCCGTAACACATGGCCCTGGCCACAGGCTGCTTGTGCTCACAGCTGAGCAATGTACCGAAGCTCCTGATGGCAGAAGATACAGGAGCAGGTAGAATGGGTCTATGCTGCAAAGCCTCTCTGAGGAATGGGGTTGTAAGAAACATGTGGCAAAGGCTGCCTGAAGCAGGGCCACGTTGGCCATATGCTGCATACCTGTGCATGGTAAGAATGTGCCTTTCGCAAGATGACATGGACGCTGTGACTAAGGTCAAGGCCCTGGCCAAGACACAGGCAACAGATGTGATCCTACTGGTGCATAGAAACAACGCAAAGAGAAGTGCTAACAGACTGGAGCACTGCTAGGAGAGCAGCATTGACCCTAAAACACAGCTTTGCAGCACCTACATCCCAATGCCCGAGGTGCTTACGCTCCAGGCTCCATCATTTGACTTATTTAGAGGTGGATATGCCAAACTGCCCAACTGCAGTAAAACTGGCATATTATTATAATGGTCTTTTGTCCAACAAAAAAGGACATCCATGGGTTTTACTGTGTTTATAAGCAACTCAGTCCTCATTCAAGCTATACTGCTTGCAATATAGCCAATCAAACTGCTGCTCTCAAAGAGCTTGAGAAATGTGCTGAATGGATACCCACATGGTATTGACAATAACCAGGAAACCTGTTTTACAAAGCACCCTATCCCATATCAGGCATAAGCATATCATCAAAGCAATTTCATCTGCCATATAATCCTCAGAGAACAGGATTGATGGAGAGAAAGATTGGTTTGCTATAATAAGATGCAGAACAATTTTGGAGACCTACTTGAATGCAAAATTTGAAAAAGCATTATTAACTTTAAATACTTGCATGGCTAGAATGACTACCCTTTGTGAGTATGCATGGAGCTAAGTTCTATCCCCCAGCCCCATCTGTGTGTATACTGTAGATCCAGATGTTACACTACTAGCATTCACACACAGGCCGAAGTCACTGCATTTTTTGTGTGCAAATTTAAATTGTTAAACCCAGAGAAGCAGACAAATCAGTCCTAGATGGGTCAGCTACTCCTTGTCATAGCGCAGTCTCCCATCTGCCTAACATGGTATACTTAGATTCCTTTGTACTGCGATCCTCTAGTGATATAGCATACAGCTTGTGCTCCCAATGGTGGAGAGGAGGTACTCAGAGCACTGGCGATGGCATCCTGACCCTGCATTCTACGTTGCAGGGAGAGCCTAAAACTCACATCTACATGGCTAACATGTAACACACAGCACCACACTTGGCCCAGCTGTCAGAGATGATATCACCCACACTGTCTTTCCAGAAGACAGAGAACCTTATATTTCGGAGTGTCTAGTAAGCATAGGCAATTTATCTTTTAATATTATTTATATATTTATTAGAGAGAAGGAAAGAGGCAGAAAGAGAGAAAATGGGCATGCCAGAACCTCTAGCCACTGCACACAAACACCAGATGCATGCACTGCCTTGTGCATCTGGCTTACATGGGACCTGGAGACTCAAACCTGGGTCCTTTGGCTTTGCCAGCAAGCACCTTAACCACGAAGCCATCTTTGAAGCCCAGCACATACAATTTAGACCCATATCCTTTGTCTTTGCTGTGTTCTTTGGAACCTGTGTTGATATTAGAGGGTGCTAGGCAGGAGGAAATGGGATGTAAACCCTGTGGACAGCCATCTACATCCCAGACATCATTTCAAACTCATGACCTTCAATGTGCCAGCTTCCTCAAAAACAGATGCCATGATCAGTGCTCACTAATAACCCTGGACGATTAAAAAAAATGAAAACTCTTTAAATGAAAGAAGATTTGAATGACAATGTTAGGGCACCTCCAGGCTGCTTGACACCATTCTTGAGTAGAAACCTTCCACGGATGGGAAAACATACTCCAGCCCTGGTCTCCCAGTGAGCGGTCAAGACCTCAGGCCGCCTGCCGCAAACTGCGAAGATAAAGCTAAGCAAACCTCCGGAGCTTTTAAATGGGCCATATTTTATGTTAGGTATTCCTTCTTCACTTGGATTGGTCCTGGGTTCTAGGCTTCAGCCCAAGGACAGAAAAGTTTTTTTTTAAAGGCACTTGGAAACACAGGAGTACAAATATACTGTTATTTATTTACCTTTCTTAAGTCACTGAAGAGTACAGTGTTAGACGGGTCCAGTGCCCAATGGCCTTGGCAGGAAGGTTGCTTTGGAAATTTGGCTGGAACTAGGCCACCGTTTCCCTGAGCCCAGTTGCCTTTCCCCAGATTACTCTTGTCTTACTGGGTTCGCCTGCAGGAGTCACAAGATTGCTTTTTGCTTTGCACACCTAAGCACATCTCTTGCACAAGTAGAATTCAGTTTCATCTGGGGCATAAACACGTTCAGTTTTAAGAACAGCCGTGGGATCCTTTGGCTTCAGGGACCCGCTGATAGCCAGCAAAAATGGCCTTGCAGCAGAGCCTTCCAGACATTTCTGCCTTTCAGAAGTCCCGTTTCCAGCAGGCCTGCACAGGCGCCCCAAAGGCGGAAGCAGCTCAAGCTTCATTTTGACTGTTGATTCTAGTTGTTTATCATTCAGACCAAAAAGCAAGGCACCCTTTTTCTCCTGGCGACACTACTTTCCAGCGTCCCTCATGTCACTCACGAAGGCCTCGATTGATGTGTTCCTTTCACTTGGAAGGTTCTAGGGAAAGACGCCAAGTTGGAGGATGGCTTGTGGGGCTCCTGGTGAGAATAACTGTGACCATTTGACGGTCTCTATGTCCTGCCGTGCGTATGTCCTCAGTGATAGTCTGCCTTCTGCGTAAGAACTGTAAATCGATCTCACACCACGTCCTCTACATTGTCCAGAAACCTTTCAGGCCACATGATGGAAAATGAATGGCACATGTAATCACCAATGATGTCAGCAGTGTCGAATGCAGGGATTCAACTTGACCGTCCCGCAGCAATCTTGAGTTACCCTGCCTTGCCTGGATCTTCTCGACGTTGTTTCTGCACATACTAGAAATAAACAAGGTCAATACACTGCTTTGTGGCTCTCCGCAATGGACCCTGGTCTCATCCGTGTGAGGATGTGCCTGAGGCATTTGATGTTAGCTTAAGACAAACCTGGTTGGATGAAGCGATTCCTAAGGAATATTTGTTTAAACTTGCTTTTTCCCACTCAGCTCATTCGATTCCACTGGTCTTGCTGCCGCCCTTGATCGTGTTTCTGCAGGCATGTCCCTCAAGAAAGTGCTTTCTGTGCAACCCTCGATCTGTCTGGCTCCTCAGTCACACAGCACCTTCAAAGCAATTCTCAGGGCACGCACTGGGTTTCTCTGGGAGATATGACTGACAACCAAAATTGACTCAAGTGCACTTGTTTTAAGGTAACCACAAGTCCTTTTCATCTTGGTATTATCTTGGGTTTACATCCACTTTCAACCTAACTGCAAAAAGCTCATTAAGTTTCTAAGTTTTTGTACTGAAAAAACAGATGTTTTGTGAGCCATATTATGTAAATAGCTTTAGCTTTTTCCTATGATGGATTTAAAGAAACCCAATAGATTAATTATTTCTAAAATGAATTAGTTTTGTGATTGTTTTCTCAACTTTTAATTGTCATAAGAAGCTTAAGCCAACAAGTACAAAAGGGTTGATTTCTGTTATTCTTTTATTATTTGTTTATTTATTGAAGGATATATTTTATTAATCACTGAAATTTAAGGGCTTACATTATCATTTGATTTAATAGCCAAGACACCAACTTAGATTTTCAGATATCACATAGGACTATAGACAAAGAAAAATTACAGATTTGATTTTTCAACGTTTCATGTCCATATTCTGTATAGAAACCTAATTAAACATACTCAAATTATATATACATTTATAATTTTAGTTAAATAACAGGATTTCATTATGCTTTATAATTCAAATATACATGTAGCCCAACCTATTGAAATTTTAGATTTTAGAGGATATTAATTCACAGCTATTCGCTGAATGTTGTCTCTGGTTGGCTATACCCTAGCCATTAAGAGTATGAAAGAAAAGAAAGGAATAGACCATCCTGAAACTGAAAAACTTGACCTGAAGTAGTAGCTTAATGATAAAACACTGCTCTACCATATAGGAGGCTGAGTTTAAGTCACAGTAAATCACACACACACACACACACACACACACACACACACACACACAAAAAAAAAAGTTAATAATCCTTAACAGATATTCTGCATTCTGTGAAACATAAAACTAGAATTTTTTAAAAGATTTCTAGGGTCTGTTCTTAGAAAAATTCTTCAATTAACATCTTAAGTCTAAAAGTGTGTGCTGAGGAGATTTAGCAGAGAACTATTGCCTGGAGCAAAAGGCTTTACAGATACTGCCAATTAGAAGATAAGATGCTCTAAGAAAACACCCAGCATTATTTGTAACTTGTGTATGTATTACAGAGGAGAAAACCATGACATTAAGTTCCAGAAAATATCAGGAGCCTGATAATCGTGACCATCTTAAGGCTTTGGATTTCACCCCAGACAATCAAGACAATTTAAAGGTCTCACATTGAAGATTTGCATGAATGTGGAAATAATGTTGTGCATTGGGATCCATGAAAATTGGATGTTTGGTGTTTCTGGTAAAATGGGACACAGTGGCTGTGATTTATGTCATACTGTGAAGTACAAAGACATGTGGTAGATACTCAGGTAAAGACACAAACACAGAAGAGCAGAAGGCATGCCATTGGCTAGGGGGTGAGAGAACTTGTGGAAACATTGTTATGAAGGAAGGTTTCTTTTTACCACTTTAATTTATGTTGTTTTCATGCAATATTTAGTCTGCAGAAGAATGATGTGAGATTCATTTCATCACGCACAACTTCCTATTAACAGAAGCTACTGATGTGCACTCTCTCCGTCACCCTGAGCAACTTGTTAGTCACCACAAAATAAATATCACTATCATTTTTATTGTGTAAATGAAGAAAATATCCAAACATTTTAAAAATTTTATAAGCATTTCTAATTCTGTGCACACTTAGGATTTATTTTAATGAGACAATCTTGTTAGAAAAGAATTTGTCTCATAAACCTCTTGGAAATCATTTCCTCAAGCCTATGCGTACCACATAATCACAAGCCTCTTTGTCTGATGGCTTTAGCTGGTATAAATAGACAAGCAGAGACTGAATTCCAGTCAGTGATAATAAGCTAACCGTACATGTTACAGTACATTTCTTTTACTAAGCAAAATGAATGAGGCATTGTTTTATTCTTGTTTCAGACTGAAAGCTTTCTAGAATACATGTGTACATTAGCCAACCATTTTACTCTCCAAAATTATTACCTCCTTTTTTTGTCAAAGAGGCTGTCACTTTGATTATCTTTTATTAAACATCTTTTTAAAAATGAATTGTGTGAAATGACTTCTATGTTAATAAATTTTCCTACTTCCTCTATTTGTAAAATAAAATATAAGTCTAAATTTAATTGTAGTACCCTATAACTTCCCTTTGCAGAATGCAATGGATAATTCCTGCAGGAACTTTTAACATTCCTACCAATAACAAGATTCAGTACACTTTACATACCAACTTTATTGCAAGTGAAGATAACCATATTAAATGGAAATGTATTTATATTCTGAAAGCTCTTCCCTATGCCTAATTCTGCATCCACTGTACAGTATTTGCTCTTAAAATTCATCTCCAAAGCTGGGTGTGGTGATGCACGCCTTTAATCCCAACACTTAGGAGGCAGAGGTAGGAGGATCACAGTAAGTTTGAGGCCACCCTGAGGCTTAATTCCAGGTCAGTCTGGACTAGAGTGAAACCCTACCTCGAAAAACCAAAAAAAAAAAAACAATTCATCTCCAATAATATTTTAATTACTTATAAGAATTATCTACATACTTAGAAACTTTGTATTATAAAATTATAGTGTCAGAATACCCAAACATAAGCCTACGTAATTCAGTATATTTTTCATAAACTAAGTAAATATTTTTCTATACTTTTAACTATGTCCTGTGATGTACATATCTCTAAAGGAAATATACAATGTCACTTTCAAAATCACTGGGTAACAGGAGTTCTATAGATTTTAATTGATGTTATTAAGTGAAATGTGTCAAATTGTTTAAAAATAAAGATATTTCTATATAAAATTATACATTTATGATAAGTTGTTAAATTATTGATTACCATATATGACCTGCTTAGTCTCTGACTTTTCATGCATCCCTCTGGAAAAACTGAACTAAGCTCATATATGTGTGAATTTCTATAATCATCTATTAGCAAAACTTCTATTAATGACCTAGTTCCTATACTCATAAATTTCCTCTAATGAGAATGAAAATCTGGCAAGTAAACATAGTTTCTGAAAACTCATTAACTCATCACCACTTCTTGTGTCCTGTCAGCTCTGCTGTCCACATTTCTAGACACAGTACATAAATTAGAGTAAGAACATTTGTTAGGTATGGGCTCCTGCTTACAAGGATTCTTCCAATAGTGCCTTCTGACCATCACTGTTTCCTTTAGTGGCTCAACATTGATATTTGTGGATAGTTTACTCTTCTGATGTTATCAGGTTTCACCCTAATAAAGAAAGGAAACATGCTCATTTGAATGCCCATCTACAATTTCCAGGAATGGGTTTCCACCATCCTTTAATGAGGTTGAATTGAGTTAAATGTGCTGTGGAGTTCTTTGATGCTCTAAGCTTAAAAAGTTGAGGTATACTTACAGCATGGAGTCAACCTTGCAATCATCCCATTTCTTTTAATATGTTCAGTATGTATCCATACTGACTAGCCTCTGCATACATGAGTAAACAGGTACGTATCCATACTGACTAGCCTCTGCATACATGAGTACATGGGTAAGTATCCATACTGACTAGCCTCTGCATACATGAGCACACAGGTACACCCACACGCATGTGCAATGATGAACATGCACACACAACAAATGTACACACACACATGCAAGCACACAAAGACAGGTAAAGATGACCCAGGGCATCATTGCATATGAGAAATGATTACTCTTCTATCTAAAGCTAATAGGAGGACACTCCCAATAAAAATAGCACATTATGTCTCCACATGTGCACACATATATATCCACATGTTTACACATGTGTCCAAATTTTTGTATAAAACCAAATGAGCTTCAAAATGAGGGGAGGCAGTAGTCTGATAGAGCTCCCATCAGCAAGCACTACTCACTCAATGGTTGTGGCAATAGAAATACAGTTTTCACTGCAGTTCTGAGAGCTGAAATTCCAAGATGAAGGTTCATCTGGATGTGTGTTCGTGAACCTGCTCTGGGTGGCTTTCAGGTGGCCAACATCTCGTAAGTTCCTTATATGGCCTTCTTTTTACATGTCCACATTCCCTATGTTTTATACACACACACACACAAACACACACAAATTATATATATATATATATATATATATATATATATAATCTTATATTGCAGTCAGGCTCTCAGGTTCTCATTGCTGGCAGAAATCACCTGACCAAGAGCAGTTTGTGGGGAGAAAGGGGGTTTATTTTGGCTTACAGACTCGAGGGAAAGCTCCTTGATGGCAAGGGAAGATGGTGTCATGAGCAGTGAGTGGAAACCACTTCCTGGATAACACCAGGTAGACAACAGGAACAGGTGATTGTGCACTGCATTTAGGAGGCTTTAATTCTCAAATCTCCATCAGCTGGGAACCTAGCAGTCAGACCACCTAAGTTTATGGGTGACACATAGATCAAACCACCACACCTTAGTAGCAATGATTTTCTGGACCTCACTTATAATAAAGCCACTGACTTGATTTTCTGCACTAATTCATAGAAATGGGTTGTGCATTAGACTAGGATAATTTATAATTGATTCAGTGAGGCTACTTTCTATTTTTTCAGACTTCCTATAAACGATTAATTAGTAGATTATTATCACAGGCCAAACGAAATCTCACATACTCATAATGAACATGTATTAAATGACTACCAGAAAACCATCCTGCTTTATTAAGTAAAATGTCTCCATTTTTACTGACCCAGCTCACCAATATGCATTTTTAAGTTAAAACTAGCACAAAATGAGGCTTCCGGTTAAGATGACAGCATAGGAACCATGCCAAAGCAGCCTAGGGGAGAAAAGGACAAAAGAAAAACCCAGCAAAATGCATTCTTCTACTAAAAAGTGAGCGGTAGAAGAAATTACCAATGGCAGCAGAGAAGTAGGAGAGATCCGCAGCATATAGAGCCCACATAGGCAGGCAGAAGTGGCTCCAGCACTGCGGCAGTAGGTCAGCGGTGGCAGCAGGTCTGCAGGGCCACAGCTGCAAGGCTCAGCTTGAGCTGCAGAAAAAGCCAGGTGAGGGGACTTTCCACTCACACCAGAGCTCTTCGCAAACTCAAGAAACATGAAGGTAGGATCACAGCAACCAATGGAGGAGCAGATCACGAGGTAGAGGATCATGTGGACCAGCAGGAAAACTAGAACCACCATCCACAGCCTCCCCTCCCCCACCACCAGCACAAGGGCCAGCAAGCACCAGAGACCTGGGGAAAGGAGATCACACCACCCAGCACCAGCACCAGACACCCTACTTAAACCCACAGCACACCAAAGAGGGACCCAAGCAGGAATGCAACATAACTGATGCCAAAATCATCCCAAAAGGTAACTGGGATTACACCAGGTCAGGACCCGCCAAATAAACCTGGTATATAGGCTTGAATTAGAAGTGGTAATTGCACCTTCCACATCAGGATAAATTGTATGTTAAATCTGAAGGATGGTCAGATTTGCCATTCTTAAATAAGCTATATTTTGGGCTTGTCATTTGCTGATTCCTGATTCATAAAGGCATGTTTTCCTCTTCTGCTGTTCATTGGGGGAGTGTCTCAATTGGTCACAAGCTGACTGAATAGAGAGTTCTCACAAGAAGAAATACAGATGGCATATAAGCATCTAAAAAATGTTCTATATCCCTAGTCATCAAGGAAATGCAGATTAAAACTACGTTGAGATTCCATCTCACTCCTGTCAGATTGGCTACCATCATGAAAACAAATGACCATAATTGCTGGCGAGGATGTGGAAAAAGAGGAACCCTTCTACACTGTTTGTGAGAATGCAATCTGGTCCAGCCACTGTGGAAATCAGTGTGGAGGTTCTAAGACAGCTAAAAATAGATCTAACATATGACCCAGCTATAGCACTCCTAGGCATATATCCTAAGGACTCATCTCATTACCTTAGAGATACTTGTTCAACCATGTTTATTGCCACTCAATTCACAATAGCTGGGAAAGGGAACCTGACCTAGATGTCCCTCAACTGATGAGTGAATAATGAAGATATGGCACATTTTTACAATGGAGTTCTACTCAGCAGTAAAGAAAAATGAAGTTATGAAATTTGCTTGAAAATGGATGGATCTGGAAAGACTTATACTAAGTGAGGTAACCCAGGCCCAGAAAGCCAAATCTTGGATGCTCCCTCTCATATGTAGATCCTAGCTACAGATGATTGGACCTCTGTGTGAATAGAAAGAAAACTCAGTAGCAAGGGTCAGTAAGATAGAAAAGACATATAAAGGAAAGAGAAAGGAAGGGGGGATACTTAATAGGATGGTATTGTATATATGTAAGTAGAAGAGTAGATTAATGGAGGTGAAAAGGCCCAAGATAGGTCAGGGGAGGAGACTGCAAGCCTTATATTTTGCCAGCCAGGCCAAGTGAGCCACCAGGTACAATACTGGCAAGTCTGTCCTGGTGGAAACCAACTGCACTCTAATTGGACTGGAGGCCCACTCCATGGGAGGGAAAACATCCCTGATACTGAAAACCTACAACAGGGGTCGTCATGAGCCCTAGGGGTGTAACGTCTGTTGTCTGGCTAAATGTATATACTATGCTCATCAAAGTGCCCAGTAAGCATGTCTCTGAAAGTTCATTCCCATATATTAATGCTACTCTCAGTTTTGGTAGAGAACCTTCTCTTTTCAGATGGTAGTGACCTTGGGATGACTCAGAAGACATCCTGGTGCTGGTAAGAAGTGACAGAGGAGTGCTCAGAACCACAATATCTCTATCACACCTTCCAAGGCTCAGGGTCCATTGCAGAAGAGGTGGCAGAAAGGATGTAATAGCCAAAAGAAGTGTAGGACTCCTTACAACATGTTCGTCCAGACACAAAATGGCCAGTATATCCATGACCTCACAGTGCCTGACACTGCCTATATAAGACCATCATAATAGAAGGAAAAGATCATTGCATCAAAATAAAAGAGAGACTGATAGAGAGGGGGAGGCAATATGATGGAGAATGGAGTTTCAAAGGGGAAAGTGGGGGGAGGGAGGAAACTTCCATGGAATATTGTTTACAATCATGGAAGTTGTTAATAAAAAAATTTAAAAGCTAGCTTTTAAAATTTAAAGTTATTAGTGATTCTAATGCTAGCAATAACTGAATTAGATGTTAACAGTAGCAAACTTCATCAAAGTAGACTTTTGAGGGCAGAATAACCTGATTCCTGATTGTAAATAGAATTATTGGGCATTTAACGAGAGGATACAATTCACTTGAAGCATCACTGATGGCAACTGTGAACTTCACTATTCTGGTTAAGTCAAATAAGAACTATTTTGTTTTCTTAATATCAAACACATATTTTACTCCCTGTGAACCTTTAGTGAACTGAATGCACCTTTTGTGAAGATGAGGCGTTTGTGATATGTTGAACTTGAAGGAGAGCAAAAGGGAAACCTAGGCTAGTGCATATCCTAATCCAGATGAGAATGTGATGGATTGATTGAGGTGATTAATCTGCTCTGTGTTTAGCTTTGGAAGATGGTATGCGTCCAAGAATTTATCCATCTCCTCCACATTATCCAGTTTTGTGGAGTAGAGGTTTTTGAACTAAGTCTTGATGATTCTCCCAATTTCACTTATGTCTGTTGTGATCTCTCCTTTACATTTTGAATTTTGTTAATTTGAAGCTTCTGCTTTTTTTCTTGATCAGATTGGCTAGGGGTTTGTCAATCGTGCCTTTAGGTGGATGGTTAGTCTATTGATTTGGGACTTTTCTGTCTTTTTTATGAAGGCATTGAGTGCTATGAATTTCCCCCTGAGGACCGCCTTCATTGTGTCCCATAAGTTTTGGTACGATGTGTTCTCATTGTCACTCAATTCT
Organism: Dipus sagitta; assembly: GCA_036346955.1. Taxonomy (NCBI): domain Eukaryota; kingdom Metazoa; phylum Chordata; class Mammalia; order Rodentia; family Dipodidae; genus Dipus; species Dipus sagitta. The sequence goes on from CM070774.1 coordinate 170,980,808, forward strand.
AGAAATTTTGCAATTTCATTTTTTATTTCATCCACTATCCATTTATTGTTTAAAAGTGTGCTGTTCAGTTTCCAGGTGTCGTTGGGATTCTTGGTCGGTCTTTTGTTGTTGATTTCTAGCAATATAGCATTGTGATCTGATATCATGCAGGGAATTATGTCAATCTTCCTAAATATGTGGAGGCAGTCTTTGTGACTCAGTATATGGTCTATTTTAGAGAATGTTCCAGGGGCTGCTGAGAAGAATGTGTAGTCTGTGGATTTGGGATGGAAAATTCTGTAGATTTCCATTAGGTCTAAGTGATCTATGGTTTTGTTGAGCTCTCTTACTTCCTTGTTGAGTTTCTGTTTGGATGATCTGTCTATTACTGATAATGGTGTATTGAAGTCCCCAGCTCTGATGGTGTTGGTGGTTATTTCTATTTTATTGTCAAGTAGGTTTTGTTTTATGAACTGTGGTGCCCCTGTGTTTGGTGCATACAGATTTATGATTGTAATATCCTCTTGATGGATCATTCCCTTGATAAGTAGGAAGTGGCCTTCTTTGTCTTTGTTGATTATTTTTGGTTTGAAGTCTATTTTACCCAATATTAATATAGCTACGCCTGCTTGTTTCTTATACCCATTTGCTTGGAATATTGTTTTCTACCCTTTCACCCTGAGAAGGTGTCTGTCTTTAGTGGTAAGGTGGGTTTCTTTAAGACAACAGTTTGAGGGGTCTAATGGTTCTCAGATTTTTAAAGAAGACAATTCTCTTCTTATCATGATACTATAATCAGACTGAAGATAACAATGTCTTTCATATAAATACTGACACAAAGAAAGAGAGTGCTTCTTTTGAGCCAAAGTGAATTTAGGAAACTATATAATTCATTCAAAAGGAAAAAATGAAATAATTCATAATGATCAAGTAGGTATAATTGTGTGAAAATATAAATTAATACTTACTGTGTCTAATAACAATGTCTAACTAAAGGATTAACAATAGTAATTTATGATGAAGCTACAATAAATGACAACAGTATTTTATAAAGTGTGAATATTTTGATGAGAAATAGATGTGTCAGGAAACACTGTAATTTGTCAGATAAATAGTGAAGTTGTTTACCTTGGATTATATTATAATTATATATGTGAACATTTTCAAGGAATTTACTAAAGCAGTTGTACTAAATTAAAGCCAGTTAAGGAAAGTAACTAGAATTGAAAGAAATACAGTTCAAGTTTTAAACAGTATAAAAAATGGAAAAAAATATTGTAAAGTGGACAATATTATCTCAAATATAAAAAAGTGGTAATATTTCACATTAATTCTGCTTATTTAATCATGTAAGTGTTTGTGTCTGTGAGTGTATTTTAGCATCTCTAACAATGAAAACGAATGCCCAACTAGCTTTATATGGGGTGCTGGGGAAGTGAACCCAGGGTTGCAACTAAGTACCTTTAGCCAGTGACATATCTTCCCAGCCCCTTAAAAATAGGAAAGTGTGTTTGACTGGAGAGATGGCTCAGCAGTTAAGGCACTTGCCTGACCCAGGTTTGATTGCCCAGGACCCACATAAGCCAGCTGCACAGTTTGGGACATGCATCTGGAGTTTATTTGCAGTGGCTGGGGGCTCTGGTGTGCCCATTCTCTCTCTCTCTCTCATATATCTATCTCTCTATCTATCTATAATAAAGGAAAATGTGTAGACAGGCTGACCTTGAACTCCTTTTCCTCTTGCCCATGCTTCTAAGGCAGTTGACTACTGGCATGAGCTACCACGATTGGCAAGTGGCAATATTTAATCATTAGTGGACGTTTTCTCATATAGGCCAAATTTAAGGCTTGCAGTGCCCACTGTTGTTTACCTCCAATGATGATTTATCTCCCATGGACATGCATGCAACATAGCTTTTTCCAGCTTTCTGTCAGCTGGGCTACACAGAGGAGGTTTTCAGTTCACCTCCAGCAGGATTTCTCAGTGACCTAGCAGCCCAAGCAGGTGGAGTCTTCAGCAATAGGGTCTTACCATCTATTCCTGATGAGAAACCAAGGGCCTCAGCAATGGCTTGTAATGTTTTGGGGACATCAGGACCTCCCTGGCCAACAACTCACTGGGAGGTATCCCATCTCTGGCAATGAAAAATTGCCAGTAACAATCTATGTCTCCTGAGTGTTCCATTGTCCAAAACAGTAGGTTTCATATGACTTATTTATATCCTCTTAGATTTTGATTAGCCCTCCCTAAACCTTTCCTTTACTCAATCCCTTCCCCTTATCTCACTTAGGCCTTTCCACCCCCATTAATCTGTTCTACTTACATATATACTATACTACCCTATTAAGTCCCCTTTCTATTCACTTTATATCTTCTTTCTAGCTCACTGGCCTCTGCTACTGACTTTTCTTCCTACTCACATAGAAGTCTAATCATTTGTAGCTAAGATCCACATATGAGAGAGAACATGTGATGTTTGGCTTTCTGGGTCTGGGTTACCTCACTTAGTATAATCCTTTCCCTATCCATCCATTTTCCTGCAAATTTCATAACTTCAATTTTCTCTACTGCTGAGAACTCCATTGTGTAGATGTGCCACATCTTCATTATCCACTCATCAGTTGAGGGACATCTTGGCTGGTTCCATTTCCTAGCTATTGTGAATAGAGCATCAATAAACATGGTTGAGCAAGTATCTCTAAGGTAATGAGACAAGTCCTTAGGATATATGCCTAGGAGTGCTATAGCTGGGTCATATGGTAGACCTAGTTTTAGCTATCTCAGGAACCTCCACACTGATGGCTGGACCAGATTGCATTCCCACAGTGTAGAACGGTTCCTCTTTTTACACATCCTCGCCAGCATTTATGGTCATTTGTTTTCATGATGGTAGCTGATCTGACAGGAGTGAGATGTAATCTCAACATAGTTTTAATCTGCATTTCCCTGATGACTAGGTATGTAGACATTTGACTCAAAAGTGAGCAAGGAAGGAAGTTATGAAAAGAGAGAGGCAGAAAGAGGGAAGGGAGGATGGAAGGAATTCTAATTTTGATTGAAATTATAATCCTAGGATCTGAGCAGGCATTTTTCAAAACAAAGTACATATAAATGTTGAGCCTACATATAAAAAAAAACAATTAGAATGCTCTATAACACCAGTAGAAAAATGCACACTAAAATCCTCATGCATGTTAAAATGTTTCTTATCACAAGGATGAAGTTGAGTGTGTTGGTGAAGATATGGATAGAGGGGCATTGTTGCAAACTAGTACTAGAAATGTAAATCATTTTTTCCATTTTGAAAGCAATATAAAAGCTGTGTGTAAAATTAAAAGTGGCACTAGCACAAGATGCAGCAAGATTCCTGCCGGGGAAATTTCTAGAGGAAATGAGAGCAGCACTATACATTCTGCCCTTCATATTTATTATAACATTGTTCACAGCAGCCAATATACAGAACCTTCCCAAGTCTCCATCCATGGGTACATGGAGAAATTGATACAGATAACATGACAGAACACATTCAGCCTTAAAAAGGAAGTACATTCTGTTCGTTATGCCAACAGGGATGGACCTGGAAGAGAATGGGATCAGAAATGTTTATAAACATGTAAACATAAAGTACAATATAAGACTGAGTATGTAGTTCAGAGACCCAGCTCTAGCTACTTTGATTAAATAATGCATTTCAAATAGGCCCTACCAATATATTTAAGAGATCCATTATACAATGTGACTATTGAAATATTCTCTTCACAAACAAAAATGCATTAATAATTGGTTTGATTCATTAATTCCATAATGGATAGCTAAAGCAAGATATCCTGCACTCAATAAATGTAAAATGTTGTCAACTGAAAATAAAACAAGCCAGGTGTAAAATGTTGTCAACAGAAAATAAAATAAGCCAGGTGTGGTGGTGTACATAATGCCAGGATTCTGAAGGAAACACAGGTGAATTGCTGCAAGCTCTAGGCCAGCCTAATCCATGCAGTGAATTCTAGACCAGTCTGGGCCACATTGAAAGTCCCTGTCTCAAATAAGTGCAATTGAGAATGGCTCCCAAAACATGTAACAGGATTTAATGGGACATAATGTGTCTATGTAAAGGGGATAAAAAGTAGAGTTAACTCAAAAAGAAGATACAATCATAAAAATGCAGAAAACAACCAAAAATAAATAAATAATACTACTGCTCTAGAGATGGCTGTCCAGATATGGTGAGAGACTTGTAGGTGAAGATCAGGGTGGAACATTTGACTGCAGATGCGGTGAGAGGGCCAGTGGCTGTTAGGCTGGTAAGCTGACCTCAGAGCTGTCTGAATGCTGGCACTTTTACAATATGATAGCACAGGTGCTTTTCTCACTTTGCAGTACTTGTAGGTAATTTGTCATCTGATCCTAGCAAAAAGATGGGCTAAGTGATTACAGGGAATTCTTAAATGCTATCTATAAGATAATTCAAATCCATTCTGGCTGCTTGTAAATCATTGATGGGTAATGCTAAATAGTGGCAATGTTGAAGCCAAAAAAGCAACTTTCTCCATGCTGAGAGACACACACATTTGCATAAGCATTCAAAGAAACAGTATTATTCAGAAGTTATTGAAAATAGCAAGATGAATATTTTAAAAATATATTTCTACTTATTTATTTGAGAGAAAGAGGCACAGAGGGAGAGAGAGAGAGAGAGAGAGAGAGAGAGAGAGAATGGGTGCGCCAGGGCCTCCAGCCACTGCAAACGAATTCCAGATGCATGCTACCCCTTGTGCATCTGGCTTATGTGGATCCTGGAGAGTCAAACTGGGATCCTCTGGCTTTGCAGGCAAACATCTTAAACACTAAGCCATCTCTCCAGCCCTCAAGTTGAATATTTATATGCAATAACTTAGTTATATTTCCATAAATTGACATTGTCATTCTGTTCTTGATTATTATATGGAAAAATCTTTTACATGTGCTTTTTTCTATATACATATTCCACATCATTTTAAAGCAATAGAAGAACTAACACAGTCAGTGACATTGGGAGTGAAATCTTGCGCATACAACCCCATCCTCTCCTCTTCCCTCTTACAGTTCTCTTCCACCTCTTGCTCCATTAGCTTTACAGGAACACATGAGGGATGACACATGTGTTATAATTTTGGCTAGAAAATTAAGTTTAACCAAGTGTTTAAGTATTTTGCTTGATTAAGAAATATTTTTACAAAGACAAATTATAAAATGTTTGATATGGTCCAAGGGAATAGAATCAAACAATGGTGGTGTTTGCATAACGAGTAACAGGCATGCTCTTGAATTTTGTGGCCCCAAGTTGTCTGGCACAGGCAGGGGCCTGCGTTAAAGCAAGCCTAAGCTGTCTGACACGAAGGCCCCAGGCTATGGAGAGGTTGCAGCAGCCTGAACCGCTGTTCATATCTCCCCGACCAGACTGGTACGGGAGCTCCTACCCCCATTTTCAGGGATCACAGTGAGCCTGGGCCCCTGGACAAATCTCGGAACCGAGATCGACAGGAAGTAGGGCCACTCCATCTCCAAGCCTAGGATATCTGGATGTTCAGATAATACTTAGGCTTTGCCCATAGCCCTCTGACCCTTGGCCTGTTGCCTAGGAAACTCCTTATAAGGTGTCAGCCAGCAGCCTTCGCAAAATCCATCCCCTTGCAACTTTCTTCCCAACACTATGTAGATCACCTGACTCTCCCTATGTGCTAGAATGAGCATCCCCAGTCCTCTAACCCACCAGTCCCCTTAGGACCCTCTTCCCACGCTCAACTGCTTATAAACTCATTTCCCTATTGAATAAACAGAACTGCTCTCTAAAGTCGTCCCATTGCGCTCACGGCTGCTCAAGGCCCAGCTCTCCATGGTTGCCTGGACACCTTAGGAGAACCGCGGCCCCGAGGATACAGGGACCCACACCTAGTTTTCTTTCTTACACCATAGGAGTCGGTCACAATTGTGTGGTGTCTTTTTTGTTTGTTTGTTTGTTTTTATTTATTTGAGAGAGACAGAGAGAAGGAGGCAGATAGAGAGAAAGACTGAGAGAGAGAATGGGCACGCCAGGGCCTTCAACCACTACAAATGAACTCCAGATGCATGCGGCTCCTTGTGCATCTGGCTAACGTGGGTCCTGGTGAATCAAGCCTCGAACCCGGGTCCTTAGGCTTCATAGGCAAGCGCTTAACTCCTAAGCCATCTCCCCAGCCCTTGTGGTGTTTTTTTGATGTCCACAATCTGGGCAATGTTGACAGACCTTTCTCCACTGGGTTTTCACATGTAACACAACTTATAACGATGTTTGTGCCAGATAATCTGTTCATAGATGTTTGTGAAGAAAACTGTCTCGTGGGCTGGAGAGATGGCTTAGTGGTTAAGACACTTGGCTATGAAACCTAAGAACCCAGGTTCAATTCCCCAGCACCGATGTAAGCCAGCTGCACAAGGAAGCATATCCATCTGAAGTTCACTTACAGTGACTGGAGGCCCTGGCACACCCTTATTCTCTCTCTCTCTCTCTCTCTCTCTCTCTCCCTCCCTCTCTTCCTCTTTCTCTCACAAATAAATATGTAAATAAAATATTTTAAAATAATATTTAAAATGAAATGACTTAATAATAGAAATCCGTCCTGGAATGTAAGAGTCTCTCCTAGGAAGGAGAGCAGGTTTACAGACTGTCAACGACGCTGAGGACAATGGCTTCCTCAGGACAAAAGCAAAGACGGGTTTCCTTCCCATACTGTCATTGTGTTGAGAGATTCTAAACTTGAGATTGTTCACCTGCGCTACAAATTTATGTATTTATGAAATGTCTGGGCAATTCTGAGCAAAGCAGCTATAAATATAAAATATATTTAAAGAATTTCCTTTTGGTAAGACCCTCTTGATGAAGACACCATACGCTGCCTACACAGAACATGGGGAGACCAGTCTGGAATCTGGAAGAAACAGCCCATGTGGTGCACTACATGGCTTCTGGGGGTAAGTAACCAAGAACAGTGTGAGGAAGCAGGGGTCTCAGGTACTAGAAAAAAACCAGCCTGACAAGAAGTACACAGAAGTGCAATGGTGACACACAGCCTTGGTGGATAACCAATGGCTTTCTGATTGGCGAAGACATACCCTCTGTTAAGGAACCAACATCTGGGAGTGGGAACCAGGTCAGAATCCTATGGAGACGAAGATTATGCTCTCCAGTGTCAAGCTCCCACTAGTCTTTAGCTAAATGAGGGGTTACATCCATCAAAATCTCCCTAAATTAATAATGCTTATCTAATTTAAGCTACGCTGACTTCACTCTCCATTAGAGAATCTGCTTTTCTTTTACCACCACCCCTCACATTTCATCCAAGGCCCGGGTAAAACCGCAGGGGAATTGGTGAGATGAGCCAGAGTGCTGCTTCCATGTTGAGCCTGACAGTCAGTGCCAGGGTGAAGGAGACAGAAGCTGAGGATAAACAATGCCTACCACGGCAGAGATCCAGAGGTTCCTAGGACCTCCACACTGAAGTAGACTGAAAACACACCCACAAAGAGGATGGAAAGATTCTAAGAGCCACAGGTTGGAACTTAATGCCTACAGGCATTTCTACCCCAATTAACTGACTACAACTCCCACAATGCATAGCCCACATCCTTATGGGGAATACCAGAAACCCCACTGAGGCGGGCTCTCAGTGGAATAAGGACAGGAGGAAGGAAAAGATGGTACCAACACATAATGTATCCATATGAAGTGTGTTCTTAATAAAATTAATAATAGCCTTTAGAAATCTGTGGTGACACAGCTCTTGTCCTGGTGAATCAACTCATTCCTGAAAGTCTTCAAGGTGAACAACCAATAAATATTTAGAATTAATTTACAAATTACAAAGTATGAAGTTGTCATGGACAAATTATAAATCTTTAATGAAAAAAAGAAGAATAACATTTGGTAATATAGGCCTAGTTTGTTAAGGGAGATCATGTTATAATGCCTTCTGTATCAAATTATTCAATTATGTATTCAATGTTCATATTCATGACCTTGTGAATAGCAGATAATTTAGGAAATTACAGAGAGATTGACTACAATATGTTATCTGAGTTCTAAACCTAAAGCATTTATTTAGGAGAAAATTATGAAAGTCAAGAAGCAAATGGAAACAGATATATAGAAGATATTTGATTTTTAACAGAAATTGTATTGGATGCTATAAAAAGTGGAACTACAAATGGTTTAATCTGTTATTTTCATTTCAAAAGGGAAACAAAAACAGTAGAAATTATATAGTTGTAGAAAAAAATTATGTTCTGAAATATATGTAGCCTAAGGAAATGCTACTAAATTTCCACATTATTCAAAAGGAAAATCAGTGATAAGAAGCACATGGCAGATGTTTCCATAGTGGGTTTAGTTCAGAACCCCCTTGAGGATAGATTTCAGGCTAAACCAAATGTGAGTTGGAAGACACTTCCTCGGGCAGACGCCTAAGCTGCCATTGTGGCACAGGATCCGAAACCTGCTCGCAGGCGATAGTGACGGCCAGGCCTCCAGCAGACGTAACCCCCACTGCTCTGTGGGTTTGTCTTTCCTGAAATGTGAGGCTGTGTGGGGAATTTTAAAGGAAGAGTTTGAATATGCCGGGTGTGAGGAGACAAGCTTGTCAAATGAGACATAGAGGTTGAGGCTGTCTCCATCACAAGTTTCTAAATTTTCCCAGGAGTCAACATTATTTCAGATGGTTTTTCCAAGTGGGGGAACCTTTGCACAATGGAACACCTCCCTCAGTTATCCTAAACATAGTGCCACAATTAACTTCCATATGGAAAATTCTTCTCAACTCAGCCTACAATCATAGTACATGGGCCCTGGACACATGCATAAATGATTAAAATGTTGACAAAGCTAAAACTCAGATGCTAACTCCATGACCCTACCTTCAAATACCATCGTGTTTGTGTTATGATCTCTGGCAATGGTTTGCTTGGGCTTCAGACAGGCGAAATTTGCCTTATGTGATTGTATTAGTGATTACCATTTGATTTTATAAAGTTGTGGGTAAACATGTATGTACTGGAATGGTCTTCCCCATCTTATTAACTCTTGAGTTTCTAGAAACTTCTGAAGGGACATACCCATTTAAATAAGGCATTAAGAGCTTTGCTGCTCAAAAAAAAAAACTATAGCTCCATCAGCTTGCAGAATTTCCTATATTACATGGGTAACGTGGAAAAATAAAGTGAGAAAAAAGAATTAGACAACATGTTAAGTAAAAATTAAGAGTGATTTTGGAATTAAATTTATAAAAGTAGAAAAGAACTTTATTTAGAAACATAAATTAGTACTAAAATATGAAGTTATTTGTATTGACAATTTCCATACTTACAGACAATAAACCATGGTAACTCCCTCTCCCCCACTATCCACTTCACAACTCAACTCTCCACCACATTCATCCCCCTGAATCAGTCTTTTATTTTGATGTTTTCATCTTCTCCTCCTATTATGTAGGTCTTGTGACAGGCACTGTGAGGTCATGCATACAAGGCCGTTTTGTGTCTGGAAGACTGTATTGTAAGGGGTCCTACCCTTCTTTTGGCTCATACATTGTTCCTGCCACCTGTTCTGCAATGGACCCTGAGACTTGGAAGGTATGATAGAGATATTTCAGTGCTGAGCACTCCTCTGTCACTTCTCTACACTATGGTAACTTCTGCGTCATCTCAGTGGTCACCACCATCTGAAAAGAGGAGCTTCTCTAACCAAAAGTGAGAACAGCATTAATATATAGGTGTGAACATTAAGAGAAGTGCTTACTGGGCAGTTTGGTGAGCATAGTATATACATTTATCCACACACCAGCAGATGTTGTAACCCTAAGGCTCATGACTTTCCCCGTCATAAATTTTCAGTATCAGAGATGTAGTCCCTCCCATGGAGCAGGCCTCCAGTGCAATTAGAGAACAGTTGGTTTCCCCTATAACAGACATGCCACTATTGTACCTTTTAGCTCATTTGGTCTGGTTAGCCAAATTTAAGGCTTTCAGTGTCCACTGTTGTTTACCTCCAATGATGAATTCTCTCCCATGGAGATGCATTCAACATAGTTTTTTTTCCAGCTTTCTGTCAGCTGGTCTACACAGAGGAGGTTTTTAGCTCACACAGAGGAGGTTTTCAGCTCACCCCCAATAGGATTTCTCAGTGACCTTGCAGTTCAAGCAGGTGAAGTCTTCAGCAATAGGGTCTTACCATCTATTCCTGGTGGAAAACCAAGAGCCTCAGCAATAGCCTATAATTTTTGTGGGGGCTACCAAGGACCACCCTGGCCAATGACTCACTAGAAGGTATCCTATCCCTCACAATGGAGGTTCTAGTAACAGTCTATGTCTTCTGGATATTCCATTGTCCAAAAAAGTAGGTTTCCATATGACTTATTAATACCATCTTAGATTTTGAGTAACTCTCCCCTAAACTTTCATTTACTCAGTCTCTTCTTCTGACCTTAGTTAGGCCTTTCCACCCCCATTAATCTGTTATTCTACTTACATATATACCATGTCATTCCATTAAGTACCCCATCTCTTATATCCCCTTCGTAGCTTACTGGCCTTTGCCACTGAGTATTATTCCAGCTCACACACAAATCCAAACATTTGTAACTTATATCCACATATGGCTTTCTGGGCCTGGGTTACCTCACTAAGTATAATCCTTCCCAGATCCATCCATTTGCCTGAAAATTTCATAATTTCAGTTTTCTTCACCACTGAGTAGAACTCCATTGTGCAAATGTACAACATCTTTATTATCCATTCATTTGTTGAGGGACTTCTAGGCTGGTTCAATTTCCCAGATATTATGAATAGAGCAGCAATAAACATGGATATGCATGTATCTCTATGGTAGTGTGATGAGTCCTTAGGATATATGCCTAGGAGTGGTATAGCTGGTTCAGATAATAAATCTATTTTTAGCTGCTTCAGGAGCTCCACACTGATTTCCACAATGGCTGTACCAGATTACATTCCTACCAATAGTGTAGAAGGGTTCCTCTTTTTGTGTATCCTTGTCAGTATTTATTGTCATTTATTTTCTTGATAATAGCCATTCTGACAGAAGTGAGATAGAACTCAAAGTACTTTTATTTATTTTTTTAATTTATTTATTTGAGAGAGAGAATGGCCATGGCAGGACCTCTAGCCACTGCAAACAACCTCCAGACGCATGCGCCCCCTTGTGCACCAGGCTTACTGGGTCCTGAGGAGTTGAATCTTGTTCTTTGCCTTTGCAGGAAAGTGCCTTAATAGCTAAGGTATCTCTCCATCCCTCAAAGTAATTTTAATTTCATTTCCATGATGGCTAAAGATGTAAAAAAAAATTTAGATGTTAATATGCCATCTGTATTTCTTCTTTTGATAACTTTCTATTTCTTTCCATAGCCCATATTTTAATTGGGTTGCTTGGTTTCTTATTATGTAATTTTTTGAGTTCTTTGTATATCTTGGGTATTAATCCTCTGTCAGATGTATAGCTGGCAAAGATTTTCTCCCACTCTGTAGTTTGCTTCTTTACTCTATTCACAGTGTCCTATTCTGTACCAAAGCTTTGTAATTTCTTTTTCTTTCTTTTTTTTTTTTTTTTTTTTTTAGTTTTTCGAGGTAGGGTCTCACTTTGGTTCAGGCTGACCTGGAATTCACTGTGTAGTCTCAGGGTCGCCTCGAACTCACAGCGATCCTCCTACCTCTGCCTCCCAAGTACTGGGATTAAAGGCGTGCGCCACCACGCCCGGCAAAGCTTTGTAATTTCTTGAGATCCCATTGTTCTTCCTATATCTCCTTCATTTCCAAAGTCAACATTATGTTGAAAATGATTCATATTTAATTAATGTGGTACACATCTAATATGTATTTAATTAATATTTTGATAGAAAATATTAACTTACTTTTTTTCTAAAATTCTCCTAACATTGTAATTTAAAGTAATGACCTGCATGCTCTGATTTTCTTCTAATTATAATAATTTTCCTCTAAATAGTCAAAAAGAAGTGATGATCAGTAAGTTTTATAAGTATAGGAATGTTCTTCTTCCAAAAAAAGTAAACAAATTATCATTATAAAGTACACAGATGACTTTCTCTGTTCTTTTAACTTAATGAATGCCTTCACAAAAGCAGTTAAATGACAGGTGAAAGGGATACTCTAAAATTATCTGGATCACAATACAGGAACAAGATATACAACAGAGGGAGGGGAAGCTGGAAGGCAAGGTTAGCAGACAAAGCATAATGAATTTAATGTGAATTGGCAGTGGCTCTCTGACCAATATAGGAAATTATTTTCTTTATTTATTTGTATAAATCAAGAGTGAGAAATAAAGTTGTGAATTCTCAGGAGGAAAGTGCATTTTCTTCGCTTGGCAAGATCAGAAAGATTATTTGATGCAAAGCCACCAGTTGAGAGCTGGCTAAGTACACTGTGATGCCCTTGTGACCCATAAATTCTCATATGGCAGGGACCCCAGCAGACCACAGTATCAGCACCAGGCCAGTAGGCGGGTGGCAGTCGGGTGACAGGCACTCTTTCAGGATAAAGTAGAGGTCTTTTCAGCCCGTTTTTAAGATCCATTGCCTGCTGTTTGGGTAGAAAAGGAAGAGCTGCACACAGGTAGAAAATAAAAATAATAAATAAATGAAACATGCAGTGTCAGCTTTAGAGAAGTTCACATATGGTTCACACCTTAGAATACTGACTAGAGGGTGATTGTTACATCTGAACCCAAAGAAAAAAACGCGCCAGCCTTCCAACAGAGTGTGAAAGCGTTCAGCAGTGCAGTGCTTGTGATGGCCCAGGAAATTTTTGTCTCTTGCTGTGCAGTTAGTGCCTATTTTGGTGAACACCAATGTTTTCCACTTACTAACATTCTTAGTAAACCTTGTGGTGACTTCTCCTGTATTTGAGATGTTTGGAATTGCAGTGAAAAAAGTGTAGCAAATATGGACAAGTTTATTTTCCTCATGGAAGCTATCCAAGAGTTTTACTACATTTTTCTTATGAAAGATGCCTTTCCATAATGTATAGTTTATACTGTCATTCAGTAATTGAGGCTTACAAGAATGATTTCAGGATACTCCACTTTGCTATGTAATGTCGTGAAAAAGCTAGGTTCTATTTTTCACTGAAAGTAAAGAAAGATCAAGTAGCATTTGAAGAAATGGAAAGGAAAGGAAACATCTTGGACACTAATAAGGATATAACTTTACAAAGTATAGGTACAAGTAAACTTGACAGAGACTTGTGCACAGAAGGTGGGGAGATGGGATTTAAAATCACACCCCCTCCTGGCTTGCTTTCCTCTCTGCCACCCATGAGTACTACAGGTGATACTTCTTGAAAGCTTCCACCCACAGCTGGAGCAGCTCATCTGCTATTCCAGCTGCACAGAAAGAGCCACGGCAGTGTTGGAAACTGAGCTGCTCAGCTTGGTACCATTGACAGGTTAACCTAGGTAGCTCTTTGGGTACTGTTCTTACATGATAGTAGTGTTTTCTCTCCTACTTTTTAAAAATGCTCTCTGGAGAAGTAAATATCCCTTAATAAGAATATAAAAACTGCTGTACATATGGGACATTTAGCCAATGTCTGGTGAGGGTTTTGGGTTCTTACATTAGAGATTGCAGAATGGGCTACTTGTATCTGGTGAAGATAGGACAGGGAAGGTGCTAACCATCCTGAACAGCACGCATTTCTATTCCTACAAGAAAGAATTGTCTCCCACAAAGCATCAGTGGGGCTCCACCTGAGACAACTGCCTTCTGAAAAGTAAAATAACCTAAAAATGTGTTGCAGTTACCTTCATTGTTGGGACAAGTACCTGACCAGAATCAGCTGATAAGAAGAAAGGGTTTATTTTGGTCTTACAGATTCAGGGGCAGTCCTATCAGGGCAGAAGAAGCTGGCTCACTTCCACAGCTTCATAGCAGAGAGACTCCATCAAGCATGCAGCCAACACTAACAAGCGGGGCTAAAACTTCTCCACACACTACCAGATCCACTCCCAGTGACACCTTCTCTAGAAAGCTACTGGACACTCAAGCTGTACTCTTCATCAATAACACCTCAAGCCATAGGGGACAGGCATTCACATTCAAGCTACCACAAAGTCCTTGCTCTGCTAGCATGAAGATCTGAATTTGATCCCAAAGTTCCCATCTAAAATGCTGGGTGCAGTGCTATGAGTTTGTAAGCCCAGAACTGGGGAGGAACTGGACAGGCAGAGATGGGAGGATCCCTTGAGCTCACTGGCCTTCCAGTCTAACCTAATCTGGGAGCTCCTGGACAGTAAGGGTCACTGTCTGAAAAAGAGGTGAATGGTACTCCTGAGACTAATAACAAAGGTTGTAGAGAATGCTCAAACCTCTACACACATGTGTACCAATGCATAGATGAGCATGAATACACACATGCATCTGCACTATGCACACACTCAAAATAAAAAAGATTAAGAGTGTTATTATGAAGAGTAGATCTTTATGAGCCATATATATATATAAATAATTTGAGGTATAGCTGATTGAAATACTAAAGAATCTAAATTGGATCATAATGTTATTACCACATCAAAACAAGCTGTGAGAACCTCAATCACAAAATGGAAATAGAAAATCAAAAAGTAATTGAAATAGCACAGAATTTTCTAAGGTCCTATCTTAATTAAGCATGGTTCAAATAAAACTTTTCAATATGATATTCAGAGAGAAGATAGGATTAGATTTCCCACCAAGTGTAAGACCACGAAGATTCAATCAATACAAACTTCTATCCTCTGATTGAACAGCTATGGGATTTGCAGAGGCAGAAAATTTGAGAATCCAAATTCCTTAAAAAGCTTGAAGTAACAGAACCCTGCTGTCTAAGCAACCTCAGTGGCTCTACACGGTGTTTCTGGTACAGTACCCAGCATTGTACAGGAACACGGAAGAGCTGTTTTCCTCAGGCCTGGAAAGCCTAGTAAAACATTAATGTTCATTTCCTCTTCTATGTAAGGTGCTCTGAACATTTATGCTTTGTACAAGATACCTCAAAATTCCAGCCCATCTAGAGAATGTCACAGGTGTCACAGTCTGCCACTACATTGGAACACTTGATAGAGTCCTTGTCCCTTCACTTCCAGTGTTCACACAGCCAAAGATTTATAAATAAAATTACAATTTTGGGATATTAAATCTTTCTGTCCTAAAATTACTACTTTATGGGTAAATCTTCTATGCATTTAGCTGTAGAGAGCCCTCTAAACAGTTTTACTAAAGTTTCACAAATAAACACTTGGCATGCCACTTATAAACCAGGATTATCAGATCTTATTTTTTTATTTTAGAAAATAATTATGGAAATTTGAGTAACTGATCTCTGATTCAGGAGCTTTGCTCAATAGCATATAAAATGACCAGAATTTATAAACATGATGGCTTAAGATCACATCTGAAGGTATCAAATGGCTGTAGGTTTTGTCATCTGCCTCGGGTATCCTCCAGATACAACTCTCTAACAGATTTACTACCTTGTCTTCTTTTCAATTTTTTTTATTAGATATGGACATTTTTAGTATGTAAACAATACATGTTGGTACCATCCTTTCCCTCCTCCCTGTCCCTTTTCTGAAAAGGCCTTCCTCGTTGGGGATACAGATCAACCCCCATAGGAACTCTGGGTCAACCATAGGTAGAGAGGCTATGTCTCTGTGCAAAATGTTCCAACTTGTGGTTCTAACAATCTTTCCACCCCCTCTTCTGCAAAATTCCCTGAGCCATTCTGGGAACATTTTAAGTCTACTTCAGCGAAGGGCACTTAGGAGCCTCTGGATCTTTGGTTTGGTAGGTGTTGAGTGTCTACAGTGTCTATCTCCATCACACTTGTGCTGATATCAGATTCAGTAAGAAAGCACTCTTGCTCATTTCCCCAATTCCTCGGTGGTTTCAGCTGGGACCAGGGTGGAGTGCACTGGGTCATTTATCTCCTCAGATCCAGATCCCTTGTGAAAAAGAAAAGTAAATTCTCCAATGTAGAATGAAGTCATCCCCAGTTACATAGGATAACCATTATTAAGTTAGAGAGAATTTAAAGAGTATAGACCCTCTTATAGCCCATGGTTAGTGGGAGTTTGACAATGGAAAGCAGAATCATTATCTGGATATGGTTCTGAATTGTTTCCCAGTTCCAGATATGATAACCTTTCCACTGAGCATTGTTTACCCACCATGGCTGTGTGCCACTATTGCACCTGTGTGACCATCACATCAGGATTCTTGATTGTGAGTCACTTAGACTTTGAGTTGCTTGGATAGATATTGGCCACTTTCCCCCAGTAGCTCATGCAGCTCCTTCCAGCACTAGATGGGCTAATTGTCTGGGGACTGGCTCTCTTCCGGATTCCAGCCAGGTTTCTCCATGGTCCATGCCAACTGTGTATGTTGTCGTCAGGAGTAGGGTCTTACCACTAGCCTCTGGTGACTAACCAAGTGTTCTGACTGAAGTCTGTCCTATTTGTTTGGGGAGATCTAGCAGGTCTCTCTGATCAACTACTCATTGTGGATGTAAGCCACATCCTGGTACAGGGAATTATGGGCCAGTGCCAAGGGAAAGGAAGAAAGAAAAATACAGAGAAGAAAGAGAAACAGGAGAAATTTAAGGTTAGGTTTCATCTCACCCTCTCCAGGGCCCTTGGATTCACATGCTCTCACTAAGGTCCTCTTGAGGGTGCCACCTTTTAGTCTGATTTCCAGGATATATGATTCTATGGGACCAGTTCAATCTGGGTTCAGTTTTGTGCCCCCCCAACTCTTCCCTTCACCCAAGCCCTACCCTCCCCATTATCCAATTCTTGACATGCTATTCACATATGTCAGCAACTCAGGCTGATCCAGTTAGGAACTGCACATGAGTGAGATCATGTGATGATTGTTTTTCTGTGATTGGGTGAGTTCTCTTAAAATGATCTGTTCCAATTTCAGCCATTTTTTCTACAAATTACAATGTGTCTTTTTTTTTTTTTTCTTACTGCTGAGTAGAAATCCATCATGTAGATATACCACATCTTGGTTAACCATTCATCCAATGATGGGCACCTGGGTTGATTCTAGTTTTTAGCTATTATGAATTGAGCATCTATAAACATGGTTGAGCAAATATCTCTGAACTGAGATGTGGAGCTTTTAGGGTAAATGCCCAGTAAGGGAATAACAGGATCTGTTGGTAATTCTATAGTCATCCTGCTCAGGAGTTTCCATATTGATTTCCATACTGGTTGTACCAGCTGACATTCCACCAACAGTGAATGAGTGTTCCTATTTCTCACCAACATTTGTTTTCATTTGATATTTTAATGTTTGCTATCCTTACTGGGATAAAGTGGAATCTCATGGCTGTTTTAATTTGCATTTCTGTAATGGTTAGGGATGTTGAACATTTTCTTGAGTGTGTGTTAGCCATTTGTAATTTTTCTTCTGAGAACTCCCTACTTAGTTCTCTTCCCCACTTTTGGAATGGGTTGTTTGATTTTTTTATTGAATATTTTAGTTCTTTGTAGATTCTGGATATTAGGATGCTTCAAGTGGTATAGCTTGCAAAGATTTTATCCCATTCAGTGGTTAATCCATTGGCTCTGATTTTGTCTGTTTGTCTGTGCAAAAGCTTTTTAACATCATGAGAACCCATTGGTTGAGTACTTGTTTAATTTCCTGAGTTACTGAGGTTTTATTTAGGAAGTCTTTTCCCAGTCCTATATCGTGGAGAGTGCCTCCTATTTTTTCTTCCAGTAATTGAAGTGTTTCAGGTATTATATTGCAGTCTTTAATCCATTTGGATTTGATTTTTGTGTATGAAAAATTAGTGGGTCTAATTTCATTTTTCTACATACAGTCATACAATTTGTCCAACACCATTTGTTGAAAATGCTGTTTTTTCTCCAGTCTACATTATTGGAACCTTTGTCAAAAATAAAGCAGCTGTAGTTGCTTGCCCTAAGGTCTGAGTCTGCAATTCTGTGCCATTGGTCTATGTTTCTGTTTTTATTCCAGTACCATGCTGTTTTGTCACTATGGCTTTGTAATATAGCTTTTGATCAGATATGGTGACACTGCCCTAGGTGATTTTGTTGTTGTTCTTGTTTGCTGAGAATATGTTTGGATATCCAAGGCCTTCTGCTATTCCTTATGAATTCTGAGATCATTTTTTCCAATATCTGTGAAGGATGATGCTGGTATTTTTATTGGTATTGTGCTGATCTGTATATTCCTTTTGGCAGAATTTCCACTTTCACAATATTAATTCTACCTACATAGGAGCATGGGCAGTCTTTCCATGTTCATGAGTCCTCCTTTATTTCTTTCTTGAGTACTTTAAGTTTTCATTATATAGGTTTTTCACATCCTTGGTTAGTGTTATTACAAGGTATTTAATTTTTTGTTGCTATTGAAAACAGCCTCACTGATTTCTTTCTCTGTACATTTGCCCTTTGCATATAGACAAGCCACTGATTTTTGTGCATTGACATTGTATCCTGCCACTTTGCTAAAGGAATTTATCACCTTTAGAAATTTTGAGATGGAGGCTTTACTGTCACTTATATATAGGATCCTGTCATCTGCAAATAGGGCTAACTTAACTTCTTTCTTTCCAATTTGAATCTGTTTTATTTCTTCCTCCTGTCTTATTCCTTGGGCTATGTAGCAGACAGATTCAGGTTCACTGAGATGAACTTCCAGACCAAGCACAGTTATGGAGGAAGGGATTTATTGAAGCTTACGGATCCAGGGGAAGTTCCATAAATGGCAGAGGAAGCTGACCTGCCTTCACAGGCCCAAGCAGAGAGAGAGAAGCACAAGCATAAAAGCCAAAAGCCATACAGCACACTTCAGGAACTCCAGCTAGGCACACTTTGCATATCTTTAGATTGAAATCTGAAACCCACCACCACACCTTAAGATCCACCCAGTGACATTGCCTCCAGCCAGGTGGTTACACATGGAAACTACAAACAATTAAACAACTGAATATATTGGGTGCCATGTGTTCAAACTACCACAGGCTAGAACCCAGACCAGGGAAGTAGCAATAGCCCGGAAGCCAGGGTCTGGGCTACTCACTCCAGACTGCAGCACCTGCCTGCACAGTGTCCATGCAAGAAACCCACATGGGGACAGTGTGCGTCTAGGGGGGAACAAGGAAATAGGTCTGGCCTACTCACTTCAGATAACCGTGCCTGCCTGCACACTGTCCACACAGGGAACTCCTGATTAGCTTGTCTTAATAACAGTCCTTAGATCTATAAAACAATGATATTGAAATTGTCTATTCCTAGTTATATTAATAAAAAAAGAAAACACCTTTAAAAATATAAAACAGAATTATATACTGAAAACATATTAATGTATCTTGAGGCAGCATCCTTTCTCCACAATTATTAGGTACTATATTGATTTTCAAAAATATATGTAAAAATAGTGAGGAGCTAAGTGGCCAAACAATTGCTGGGATTTTCTGAGTTCTCATCTTAATTTAACAAGGTTGAAATATTATAGCTTAACATATAACTATGAAGAAAATTGAATTTGAGTATTAAACTACAAATATAAAGCAACAATATAACCACTATCCATATATACTCTCTTAATGGAAAAAAAAAAGGCAAAATATCACAACTTTTAGACCACAATTTATAGACATAACCATACTTGGGGAAAATAAACTTAATAAACACAACTAAATTTCTCTTAAACACAAGCATCAACCATTCTAGAAGAAATAACCGGCTAAAATAATTTAAAACAGATTCTATTGTTTTTAAGGAAAATAACTATAAAAAGAGCTTTTAACTTCTAAAGGGAAACTTCTTCAAGAATTAATTTAAATCTATAAATGGAGTGACATAAGATGACCCTAAATGAATCATAGCTAATATATCAACTTGTGCATATTCTTATTCTTTGAAACATAGCCAGTTACTTTTGTCACTAAACCATACCTTGTCATTTTATCTGCTTGTCCCATATTTATAATACTAAAAATGTTTAGTTTAGGTTGTCATATACTTTTTTTAATTTTAATTTTTTGATGGGGATTTTTAAAATTTTATTTATTAGTTTTTATTAACAACTTCCATAATTGTAAACAATACCCCATGGTAATGCCCTCTCTTTCCCCACTTTCCCCTTTGAAACTTCGTTCTCCATCATATCCCCTATCCCCTCTCAAACAGTCTCTCTTTTATTTTGTTGTCATGATCTTTTCTTTCTACTATGATGGTCTTGTGCATGTAGTGTCAGGCACTGTGAGGTCATGGATATCCATGCCATTTTGTGTCACGAAGAGCACGTTGTAAGGAGTCCTACCCTTGCTTTGGCTCTACTTTTATCTAATATTTTAAGCATGTGTTGGATATTCTTTCATTTTTCTCATGCATGGAATGCTATGCAATTTGTGTAAGTCCTATCTCATTTGCATCTCTGCTCATAAATCTAATTCATCTAATTATCTTCTTCCACCAAGCTTCTCTATGTTTATTGTCTAATGTACAAATATAGCCAGTAACTACTGATTTGTAATATTATAAAAGCAGTCTACTAACATCTTCCATTTGTGATACATTATTAAAATACTTCTGAAGTTAAATTTTAAAAAAAATCCTTCACAGTGAATACTGCAAAGAAAAATAAATCATGTATCTTAGTTCCAAGATCTAGAAGTGAATTGAGTAGGGCAAACCCTACTGAATATTCCATGATTATTTCACTCCAATCAGGAGTAAACGAAGGGTCTCCTAGAACTTCAGCCTCAAGAATTATATGTTCCATATTCTTGAAACTTATAAACTAAATGTTGGAAATATGTATGACTTTAGCAATAAAGCAAAAAATTCAGTTTCATAATTTTAATAGACTTTTTTTGAGGAAAGCACACAGACTAGTCTCTCTCTCTCTCCCTCTCTCTCTCTCTCTCTTTCTCTCGCTCTCTCTTATGTGAGAGTGGGAGTGAGAAAGAGAGAAAGAGAATTGGTGCACCAGTACCTCCAGCCACTATAATCAAACTCCAGATGAGTGCACCACCTAGTATGTGTGTGCAATCTTGAGCACTTGTTTCACCTATGTCTGACTTATGTGGGACCTGGAGAGTCAAGCATGGGTCCTTAGGCTTGGCAGGCAAGTATCTTCACCGCTTAGCCACCTCTCCAGCCCAGTACTTTCTTTTTTAATCTTTGAGTACAGTTTTCTTTCTTAAAGGATTTTAAACATTTTTAGTCTAATAACCCTAAAATGCAATAGAGATTAAAAATATCTTAGAGATCAAATAATATAACCATTTATTGAATAAATGACACAAACGAGACTAAAACAGTTCTAAGACAAAATTTAAATATACTATCTTTTAGGTTTTTTTTTTTTTGGTGCTTTTTAAAAATATTTTATTATTTATTTATTTATTTGAGAGAGAGAAAGAGGTAGGGAGAGAGAGAGAGGCAGAGAGAATGGCATTCCAGGGCTTCCAGCCACTGCAAATCAACTCGAGATGTATGTGCCCCCTTGTCCGTCTGGCTTGCTGGGTCCTGGGGGTCGAACTGAGGTCCTTTGGCTTTGCAGGCAAGCTCCTTAACCTCTAAGCCATCTGTGCAGCCCAGGTAGTATTTTCGCTCTAGTACTAGTGTTCCTATCTCTTATGACAATATGTTAATCAATTATTTTTGGATGTGTATGATTGAAAACTAACTTGAAAAGAAAACTTTAGCTGAGTACTACACATGAATACAAGAGAAGTGTTCAGTGAAACAGTAGCCATAACAGTATATTGGCCTTAATCTCTATCAAACCTCTTGCTTCTTGTCACAAACTAAAGCAGATTTTACAGAAAGTCATGCTGGTGCTTGTGAATTTGTGTTCTTTTTCTTGACTCTGATAGGCCTATTTTTTAGACAACAAGCTGATACTACTTCAAACTAAACTAAAACATAGGGATGGACCTCTGTGAAGAACAAAGTAGGTACTTTGTAAATAAAATACAAACTTCGTGTGTGTGAGAGAGACGGGGAAGCCAGTATTGAAGAGAATACAAGTTCATGACAAAGGCAAGATTCACGTCCAGGCAAGGTGGAGGAGTTAACTTCTCCTTACTGGGGCTAAACACCAGGCCATAAGTTCTTATGGAAGGAAAGCTTTTATTTCTGGGTCATAACTTCGAGAGGACATTTCGTCATGCCAAGAGCAGGCGGCAGGATACCACAGCTCCATAGCACAGGCAGTAGTAATTAGAATGATGGAATCCTCTGAGCTCCAAAGCTCTTCTGCAGCTCGCTACATCCCTCCAACAGTTCTGCTCACTTCCAGGGGCAGAATCCACCCAGAACCACAGTCCCGGCGTTTCCCCAGTGTCCTGAGCTCTCCACTAGAACCACAAATTCATTTTCACAGCTCCACACAATGACATCACACACCTTCCCTGCAGGAACTCACCTTGCCTATGGCACCTAGCCTCAGTGGCTCTTTAAATGAGGTGGCATCCATGACCCTTTATTTCCAGAATCTAAATGCTTCCACAACCAGTACCATGTGGTAAATGCTGAAAAATTTGTTTATCCAAAGGGAAAAAACAACAACTTTCAGAAGACGGAAACCCTTATGAATTATCTTATACAATTACAGCTGATCCGCTTCAGTCTCTAGAACTGGGGCCCAAAACAGAACCATACTTCCTTCTGTTTCAAACATGTTTGCCTGTTCTACACTTTCATCATAACACCATTACTTTAACATACCACATCACACCATAACATAACACATACCATAACATACCACACCATTACTTTAAATTCAACTATGCTCAAGTTCTCTGAATATAAGAAGAAAGCAGCCAGAATATCACACATACTGCCTCTAGCCCTACTCCTGACATAGTGTTCCTTCACCAGTTCACATTTCACATTTTAAAAACAATTTTCTGTTTTTAATGTAATGTTGTATTTTATTTACTTATTTATTAGAGAGAGAGAGGCAAATAGAGAGAGAGAACAAGTGTGTCAGGGCCTGTAGCCACTGCAAATGAACTCCAGACACAACTGCCACTATGTGCATCTGGCTTACTTGGGTACTGGGGAATTGAACCTGGGTTCTTAGACTTTGCAGGTAAACACCTTAGCTGCTAAGACATCTCTCTGGCCCAGCATTTCACCTTTTATATTCACATTAAATACTGATTATAGAAAAACAACGCTCCTTTGACACAAAAATCCCGTCCATATTCCTTCTGTAAACAAGCTCCATCAGACATAAAAAAGCATATGGGCTGGGCGTGGTGGCGCATGCCTTTAATCCCAGCAGAGGTAGGAGGATGGGCATGAGTTTGAGGCCACCCTGAGAACACACAGTGAATTCCAGGTCAGCCTGAGCTAGAGTGAGACCCTACTTAGTGAGGGGCGGGGGGCGGGGGAGGGGAGAGTATGTCAGGTTTACCTCAGCAATGGCTCTTCTTCTTAGTACCAATTTCTAGAAGAAGTTCCCTTCTCATTGTTGGGACAAAACACCCAAGCAGCTTATGAGAGGAAAGGGCTGATTCTGTCTGACTCACAGATTGCAAGACAAGTTTGTTCTTGTGAAGAAAGTATGGCAAGAGCAGGGGGCAGGAGAGCGCATCTCCACGGCAGCGGGAAACACTGGACAGAATCCACCCGGAGCCAGCAGCTCTCCTTGTCACGAAGCAGGACAGAGCTATGAAATCCCCAGCCACACACTTCCTCCTCCTCGGGAGAGTGCCACCGACCTAAGGCTGCACAAGCGGGGCACTAAGCATGAGGCTTAATCACAAACACATGGGCTGTCTGGAACACTTTACACTCAAGCCACTGGTGGACAAGAGGAATGTGCCACTCAACAAATTAATGAACCCCGAAAGAGATTGCGATTTTCTGTATGATACACAGAAGTGATTTAAGTGAATCACACATCCCGATGATACACTTATATTATAAACAAAGGATAAACTTTGAAGGGACAGCTGCCAACCTAGAAACATGGAACAACTTGGAGGATTGCATTATGAAAAACCTCACTGGATTGAAATTTTTGATTTAATATAAAGTTCAAAAAAGCTTAATAACATTGGGGTATTGCATTCTTTTATAATGTATGATAATGGAGAGTGAACTTAGTAATCACTTTTACTAAAACCACTTACCCTTAGATGATGAAGTTCAGTGACAGTATGAAAAGCAGCAAATCTTCTAATAGGATGTTATGTCTGGTTAAAGAATGTGTTTGAAAAGCATCAAAATAAATGGTGATTTTATCCTTTTTAGATACATCAATTATTAAAAGATTGGTGAAAATTACTACTTTGATTTTCTTTTTCCAAGGGAAAAACAAACATGAAATATGCATGACAATATATAAGACAAATAACTTTCAGTTTACTTTGGAGTTTGGGGATGGTTATTATCATGAATTTTATGGACAGATTGGGGGGTTCATAATTATCTCCTCTTAGTAGTCATGCCCTTCCATAAATCCTGCTATTCTTTAGTGATAAGAGCTGAAAGTGACTTCCAATTAGCACAGTACAGCGGAGGTGATGGAGATGATAGCCAAGTTTTCATTTATAGATCATGTTGTGAGAGGGCTTATGGAGCGATTCACATCATGAGGAAATGTGGAATGTTCCTAGAACTGGAAATTGATTTTGCTGGATACAAGCAAGGAGCCACTTCCTTCAGTCACATAGCTAGAAGGAAACAAATCCAGCCAACAATCCCAGAGAGTTGGAAAGGGAGCCATTGCCAGTTAAGCCTCCTGAGGAGAAATGAGTTCTGCCCAGTATCTTTATCCCAGCCAATAGAAAGACCAACTAATCCACAAAACACTCCTAATTCAGCCAAAAGCAGGGATAGCTGATGATGTGTGTTTTAAGATCCAGAGTCTATGTAAAGTTGATGCTTAATATGAAAACTAATACATCTTAACGAATCATATTAATTTTAGTGAAAAAATTTTTGTGTCTGCAAAAATGAGAATTATTTCAAATTTCTCTGCACTTAGTAAATGTTTCTTTATATTTAGTATGGAAAACAGTTTGAGTGTGATCTATCCTTACTAAAACATGATACACTAATAGAATGAAGACTAAACATTATTGAGCAAAACCTTTGACAACATTTTATGATTAGAAAGTCCCAACAAAGTACACTGTCAGTATAAAACATATATCTTACCCTTACATGAGAGAGATAGAGAGAGAGAACTTATTCTGAACCACACCATGTGAACACAGACTCAGGCTGCTTGAAATATCACCTTCCAACACGGAAGCATTTAATGAATTTTTAACTTATGCAAGAAAATGTCAGGGGTTGTAGAAGGTTCATCAATTAAAGGTACTTGCCAGCAAAGCCTGACAGCCTGGGTTCAACTCCCCAGTGCCCATGTGAAACCAGATAGACAAAACTGCATGTGCATCTGGAGTTTGTTTGCAGTGCCTGGAGGCCCTGGTGCACCCAAGGGCCCCACCCCACCCCGTGAAAGTGTCAGCACAGTGCTGCAGGTCTTTAACCTGGGCTTTATGAGGCAGACAGAGGAGGGTAAATACAAGGCCAGCCTGACATGAACTTGATAAAAAAAAAAGTAGAAGAAAAAGGGAAAAGTCATGCACAAAGGGATTTTCTAACAACATTGGCATGAGCATCAGGTAGGTTGATTACACCAAATTGACAAAAACTCTGCTGAGGGTTTCAGATGCTGTTCGATAATTCTTATAGTTTGCGGTTGGTGGAAGGTAGTGATGTTAATCACAAATGTGTGTGTGAGAGTCCAAGGCAGGTTATGTCAGTTAGAGAACAAGTTGCTCTTAAGGAGACTAAAGATGTGCCAATGCGGTGACACACGCCTTTAATACCAGCACTCAGTGGCTGAGGTGAGTTCGAAGCCAGCCCGGGCTACAGAGTGAGTTTCAAGTCATCTTGGACTAGCGTCAGACTGTACCTCAAAATAGCAAAACCAAATAAAACAAAAAGTTAGGGGGAAAAGATCCGACTCAGATGGCCTAAGATAATTTTGTGTCAATCTGCAGCTTCCCAATTATCCGCTATCACAAAGTTCTGATCAGTCAGTCAGCTTTGTGGACATTTTAGCACAGGCATGGCTTTCTGTGGAAGCTTCAGTTCCCAAGGTATATCATATGGACCTTCCAAACAATATCGGTCGTGTAGGAGCAGCCTGGGAATGACATGGCACTCAAAAACAGGACGGGGACAAGGGTGGCCGGTCGTGCTGCGTCTGCTCCACAGAGTAGGGTTGCTCCTAGGAAGATCTCCTAGGGTGGAACAGGAAATGAACGTCCAAATCTAACTAAAGGAGGGCAGCTGCCTCCACTTGAGGATGACTTTTTTTTTTTTTTTGTAAAAAGAAAAAGAAATCCTAAAATCTCTTCCCAAAAAGCTGTTAAATTTAATAAATGGGTTAAATGTACCTGCATGATACAAAATTGATACACATGTTGCCATTGTTATACCTCATTCTCTTCTAGTTTGGTCCCTTGTGCCAATACAATGTGGAAAGTTTCATGTCAATAGATTGTAAGCATCATTTAAGATGAGGCCTTGGGGTCCAGAGGACAAACATGACCAAAATAATTCTGTAATGATTATAGTCAGATCAATTACTTTCAGTTGTATGGGAAAATATACAGTTTTAATCAATTTTTTCCTAAAGACTGTTTGGATTATGGAAGTATGAAATGGCATTTTTTTTCCTGCAAAGGCCTATCTGATAATTTTTTGACTTTGTATGATAGTATCTGTCACAAACATTTGATTTTGTGAAAATTCAGTTATTTCAGGAAAGCAGTCACAGACAGTACATAAGCATATGGTACTGATTTTGTTTAGAAAACTTTTTATTTGTCAGGAAAACAAACAAACAAAAAAACCGCTCTGCTGGGTTTAGATCATGAGCCATTTTGTGTCTGTTCCTGACGAAGGGATCAGCGGGTATGTGTTGAAAGTATGAAAGTAACATATCCAATGGCCAAATACAGAAAGCAGTTAATGGAAACAGGCTAAATCATTAGGTTTGAATAACCCGGTCCCTCTTGGCTGGTGTGACGTTGTTGAGTCGATCCTCCAAACACTGGAACACACACGACTCACTTGATCCACAGGGTGCTTGGGTACCTCTTGCTCTTCTTTTTATTATTATTATTAGCTGAGGCCACCAGTATAAGGTATTGCTGCGATGTTCCCTGACTCATGCTGCGGCAGTGGAGAGGAAAGAACAGCAAGCAGGTCCCCATGGCGCTGGCACAAGGCTGACAAGGCATGTATGCATGAAGCAGCCAATGTATGTCGCTTTTGTGTCGTGCATCTTTCTTGAGTTCGCTTATCAAATGTAATGGTGTTTTGGTTAAAACTTTAGAATTTTCTATATAAGATATCAAATATATGCAAACAGGCCATTATTATTCTTTGCTTCTGATGTGTTGTATCTGTGTGTGTGTGTGTGTGTGTGTGTGTGTTTTAACTTCCCAATGATGACAGTCATATTTCTATAACTTTTACAGATAATTGAATTATAAAGAACTTTTTTATTTTTATAGTTTGGTTTTTCGAGGTAGGGCTTCACTCTAGCCCAGGCTGACCTGGAATTTACTATGTAGTCTCAGGGTGGCCTTGAACTCACGGTGCTCCTCCTACCTCTGCCTCCCAAGTGCTGGAATAAAAGGTGTGTGCCACCATGCCTAGCTTAAAGAACAG
This sequence comes from Dipus sagitta, assembly GCA_036346955.1. NCBI lineage: Eukaryota > Metazoa > Chordata > Mammalia > Rodentia > Dipodidae > Dipus > Dipus sagitta. Next base: position 171,008,554 of record CM070774.1, read on the forward strand.
TTTTGACTCATAGTTTCAGAGGTTCTGGTCCCTGGTCACTTGGACCTGTGGATTTTCCACTGTGGTTGAACAGTACAGTGTGGTAGGAGCATATGACACTTCAAAGCTGCTCAACCTAAGAAGAGAAAATTGAAAGCAGTGTTGGGCCCACTGCTATCTCACACTTCTTAAGGGCCATGCCCCCAATAATGAAAATTTCTCCCATTTGGCCCCATGTCTTATATTTTCCAATGGTTTCCTTCTGAATGTCTTGTCATTAACATATAGGCCTTTCAGAGAAACATTTAATATCCATGCAATAACACTGCTGTGAGTGGGAGATGAAAAAATTGTTACATCATGGTCACACAGCACACATCTGAGGCTTTGATAATCTGCCTCAGCCAAGATACAACAGCTGTTTTTGAAGCTACAATTAGGGGTGATCTTGACAACATAATGGAAAGGAACATTTTCAGAGAATTTTTTTTCCTTTGATGATAAAATGCTGACATGCCAAGGTAATAGTGTGCCAAACACCCATATTTCCATTTCAACTATTCATTTAGGAACTGGAGAGAGGCCATAATAGAGTATCTTTACCAAGAAAATTCAATCTTAGCTAGCCATTCGACTGGACTCAGTTCATTACCTATATATCCCCACTGTTGTTACCAGTAAAATGTTAATCCTTTACTCCATAGGTTTAACCTTTTGAAATTGTAACATGGCATTATGATTTAAAAATGTGTTGGGCCACAAACATAGCTATAGTGGGGTTCAGTCAGCCTGCAGGTTGCAGGATGGACCTGCCTACTTTTGGCCTTAGGAGTTTGTATGTACTTAGTCATTGTTCCTCATTATGCAAATACCTGGATATTAAAGTAGCTATACTTGTTAAAAAAAATACTGGGAGAGGAGATAGAGAGAGAACTTAGTGCTTAAGGCACTTGGCCGGGGAGCCCGATTCCCCAGTACGCAAGTAAACCATATGCACAAGATGGCGCATGGGTCTGGAGTTCATTTGCAGTGGCTTGAGGGCCTGGCATACCTGCTTATCACCACTATAAACTGAATGTGCCCCTGACCTTCAGAGGCAGCATGGTCATCCAGTGGTTACTAAGCCTAATGCACTTTGCGTGGGCTTCCATTTTCGCCAAACTTCTAAGAGCAAACCTAGTAGCATATTCATGGTTGTTTTGTTTTGTTTTGTTTTGTTTTGGTTTTTCCTCTTGGGGCTTTTCCAAGGATGCTAAAATCTGTAGTAAGGAAAGTCTTTCCATGTTGATTGACCCTATGACTTACCTTCTTCTTTCTCTTGCCTCTTTCCCCAATATTCCTGCCTCCTATTGGCTAATCTAGCATATATAGGCACTTTTTTATTGGCTGGTGCGACCATTATGTGAACTGGTTTTATAGAGGTTTAAACTGTGGTTATTATTTAAGTGGTTAAAAAAGAAGAAAAATATGAATGATTCTGACATAGTGAATTGTTCTCATACAAGATCAATCTCAAGAGAAGAGATGAATGTGTTAGTCCTAAGAGGAAGGGGATTGGTATACTGCTTCTACAATAATCTTGAGATACAGGAATGCTGGAATTTAATAGAGCTTATGGAGAAAGCCACATGTTCCCTGTCAGAGACTGGCCACATGCCTTCACAGTGAGCATTCTGACCTTGACAAAAAGAACTGCCCTCATTGAAAATGGAACGTTCAGCCAGGCGTGGTGGCGCACGCCTTTAATCCCAGCACTCGGGAGGCAGAGGTAGGAGGATCGCCGAGAGTTCGAGGCCACCCTGAGACTACAGAGTGAATTCCAGGTCAGCCTGAGCTCGAGTGAGACCCTACCTCGAAAAACCAAGAAAAACCAAAAAAAAAAAAAAAAAGAAAGAAAAGAAAATGGAACGTTCTTTGAAGTTCTCCTATACAAAAGCTTACTTCTGAATTCGGTCCTCATCTTTCTCTGCCCTCTAGCTGCAGGAGACTAGAAGATCCTTATTGTTTCAAAGTAAGCTTTCTTGCCTTCACATCTACCTTTAATTACTTATTAATTACACTCTGCTTTTCATGATCTTTTTGCACAAAGTTCATGAAAGTGCTCTAAGCAAAAGGCATTCAATTCAGAAGCCACCTATTTACTTTATTTTGGTTTCCAAATGAGTGATTATGCCATGCCTGCCTTTCATAGTTGTTTTTATTTTCCATTTAACTTCTCCATGGGTGGAAAAAAAATTAACAATTGCAATATCTTACTGGGCTGGCTGTATTCAACAATCACCAGGTGAAATCTTCTTACCATATGGGCAGCTCATGATCCAACTCTAATGTCTCAGCATGATGCCCACTTTCTCTGCCATTATCATTATCAAAGACTACCCACGGGTTATATGGAAAGCACACATTTTAATAGAAACGGACATGTTGCTGGGGAGGCCTGCCCGTGAAGAGAGGCTTGGACTGCAGGAGAATTTCCCTTGGATGCAGGCACAGCAAGGCTTCATCTGATTTATCTGAGAAGTATAGAAAAATAAATGTTCAAATATCCCAACTACTGATTTTCAGCTGACCTAAGGAAAAAGGAATGATCTGTCAGCTAGAATAGACTAGCAACTGAGATGTCGCAGCCAATGACTCTCAGAAGATGGAATGAGGTTTGGATGGTTACGTACCACGATACTTATTTCCTTTGGGTTACCATTATTTTGTCTGACTTTACTTGAATTTTCAGCAACATTTGGTGCAGCTAACCATAATTTCTATAACATGATAACATTTGGTTTCCATCTTCCCTCTGGTCACTGTATCTCTTTCACATAGAATATTCATTTTCTTCTCTTTTCTTCTAAAGGTATCTTAATTTACACATCAGCTTTCTGGTCAATGTGCCACAGATAGTTTATCCAGGGCCTTTGTATTCTCTGGGCTATATGGTCGCATATTTATACCATTATCATCAATTCATTCTTATTTGAAATGCAATTCAAAATTAAATCTTAATGGTGAGAAAACAAAATGAGATACATTTTATTTTATTTTATTATTATTTTTTTATTTATTTTCAGGGAGAGATTGAGACAGAGAGAGAAATAGAGGGGAAAGAATGGGTGAACCAGGGCATGTAGCCACAGCAAATGAACTCTAGATGTATGTGCCACCTTGTGCACCTGGCTTGACTGGGTACTAGGGAATTGAACCTGAGTCTGTTAGGGCTTTTGGCAAGCACCTTAATCTCTAAGTCATCTTTTGAGTCCCCAGTTTGAGATTTTTATTAGTTGTCTGAATTCATAATCAGTTTGTCTATCAGTTTTCTGATTGTCATTAAATACAATAACTAACTTGGTGACCTTATCAAAAATCACGGATTCCTTATTTACATCTCGCTCTGTCCTTTTGGTGACTTCCAACCGCCATCCAAATCATCAGTGCCTGCCTTGTGTTTGCTGTGTTTTAAGTTACCGTATTATAGCCATGTCAATATATTTCAGAGTTGATTTTTATTCTATCTTTACTCGTCAATGTTCAGTGAAGACAAACTTGTGAGAGCGTCTGTGATGCTCATCATTGCAGGTTTGTTGAGAACGCAGGCTGGCGTAGCTGCCTGTCCTGCCTACCAGGCCCATCTGCATGTGATTTCTCCCTCACTTGATCTTTGCTTTTAGGTCCATTGCATACCGCACTTACTGTTCTCCCAAAACAACTGATGTCACTTTAGGTGGGAAGCTGAACCCTAAGCGTAGGTTGCAGCATTCCGTGGGCCGGGGGACTTGACAGAATAACAAGAGAGAGGGAAACAGAGCTCAACTCCAGGACCCCCCACACTCCGGGCCCTGATTAGGGATGCAGTGGGACCAAGGAGCTTCGTGACTGTGGCAGTTTGAGTACGAAAGCCTCCTCCACATGAGTCGCATGTGTTTGTAATTAACCGTGAAAGCCAGGCCCCAGCCAGTGGAGACTTGGGGAGGTGGAGCCTTGATCCAGGAGGTTTCCAACTTGGGTCAGGCCTAGAGGTATGTTAGTCCGCTCAGCTCATCTGTAGGAGACAATATGAGGGCTTCGTGCTCCTGCTGTTTTCCTCAGCATGACGACCTCTCTGCTCTAAGTGCGAGGTGAAGAAACCTGTCCTTCCATCAGCTTCTGCTGGCGAATGTTTAGTCCCGGCAATGAGCAGGAGGTGGCTGCAATGCTCCTGCTGCTACCACGGTCCTGCCGTGCCGGTTGCCCCCGAGACTGTGAGCCAGAATCAACCACCTCTTCCTCAGGGGGCTTTGTCAGGGGTGTCTGCCATTTTTCTGCAGCAGTGAGATAGTTAGCTTATATAATGCCTTAAATTTTATAAGCGATTTGGGCATCTACAGACGCAGGCATCATATATTTTTTTCTATATGGAAATTAAAGAACTATATAGTACCCAGAACTGTTTGTACAATTGTAAGGATCCATGTATTAAATTCTCAAAGTGAGGTATTCAAGGTCATGATTTATCTGCAAATTGTTATAATAACAGCTCAATTGTCTTCATTCATGATTTAAAAATAAACAGTGTTTGTTTTGTTATGAATAATTTGACTTCTAGTCACCTCAAACATTCCAATTGTATTTTCCTCTCAGCAAAGTAGTGCAGTGCCTTCTCAAGTTGAAAAAAAAATCTAATCACTAAGGCTCCTTACAAACACTTCTTAAACCAGGCCTGGTGGTGCCCACTTATAATAGCACTCTGAAGGCTAAGGCGGTTCAATTGAAACTTGAAGACTAGACAGACAGTTTCAAGATACCTTAAGATAGACAGTGAGATACCATCTTATGCACATAAACATGTACATGCTTATATACATATATGTGTTTCAATACATTTATAGTTTAGACACATTTATAAATAAAAGTACCTCTGAAGATTATTTGAAAGTGTCTCCAATACAGGTAAATAACTCATTTTGTTCAGTGAATTACCTTCAGTCATTGTTCACTAACCAATATTGATATACATAATGCCCATTCAACGCAACATTGCAATATTTTATTTGTAGACACAGAAATGGTATATCTTTTGCACTCATATCTCACTGTCTCTCAATGTCTTTCTACTGTTCCTTCTTTTCTTCTCTCCCCTGTTTGAGATTTTTTTGTGTTACCAATTCACCTATAAATTTGAAATGAAACCAAAAAGTTTAAATCTTTAAAACTAAAAAATGGGACATGTTTATGGGCTCATTTTTATTATGGAGACTGAGATTTTGCTGTTCTTTGATTGTCATGATACCCTCACTGACACAATGAAGCTCACTGTCATCACTCTACGCACTGCTCAGACATAGTCTTTTCATGACATCAAAAGGCACAGAAAGGCCAACTGGAAGCTCTAAGTACTTCTAGAAAAAAATATATATATAGTAATTCATCAAATAAGAAAGGTGCATTTATAATTTTTCTTGCTATCTGAAAATCTTAGAGCATCCTCACTCACGTGTACATGATATAGTCAGTTACCTGAAGAGGCATCTGAATGCAAACAAAAATGTGGTAAACATGGCTGGAGGGATGGCTTAGCGGTTAAAGGTTTTGCATGCAAAGCCTAAGGACCCCGGTTTGATTCTCCAGTCCCCATGTAAGCTAGATGCACAAGACGGCGCATACATTTGGAGTTAGTTTGCAGTGGCTAGAGGCCCCATCATGCCCTCTCTCTCTCTCTCTCTCTCTCTCTCTCTGTCTCTAATAAATAAATAAAAATAAAAAGTTTTAAAAAATGTGGTAAACATGAGATACATGAAGCTGTTGTCAGAATGGCAATGACACCACAATTTCCTAAAGTAAATTTCTGTTTTATAAGTATTATATAACTGTTGCAGTCAGGTTTGCATTGTTGGCAGAAATCACCAGACCAAAAGCAACGTGTGGAGAATGAAAAATGTTTATTTTGTCTTTCAGACTCAGTCCAGCTTTAAAAGACCCCTTAGTTTTTATTAATCGTACTGATGTTCAAACATCCCCATAATCTAAGGTCTTTTAACTGAGCCATAATACCAAAAATCCCCCCCTCAATCCCATAATGGCAAAGAATACACATTCACACTGCAAAAGATCTCACTGGGCATAGCAAAGAAATATTCAACCAATGCAAGATTTAAAACAAGGCAAACATCAAATTCTGTAATTTCAAGTCCAACAATTCTAGTCAGTGACAAATCTCAAGTCCAATAATTTTAATCAGCAGCAAGTCTCTGGAGTTCCAATTCTGCCTCTCCAGCTTGGATACTCACAGTCTTGGAAAATTTCATCAGGGCGTCCGCTCTCCTCGGCAGCCATCTTGTGGTACTGACATCTCCACTGGGGCTCTACTGCAACCCATGGTCCATCCGCACAGCTCCATCCAGTCTCCATGCAGTCATCCAGCAAACCTGCTTCACACTGCCCATGGACATTTCCTGCTGCAAACTAAATGACCTCTTTCCTGCATTTCTTATACTCCACAATACCAGGTAGGATGCCAGTTTGTTAATCCAGGCGGGGGGAATAAAGCAGACTTTGAAGAATAGGACACTCCTTGAGCACTCAGTCACCTTCAAAAGAGTCTACATTCCTCCTGGTTCCCCAGTTCAGGTCAGGCCCAATTTCAAAGGGTGTAATCTCATATAATTGCAGCTGAATGGCAGAAGGTTTCAGCCCAAAGATTTCTTTCTGTGCTGTATACCTCTGCTCATATAAGTCCGTTTCTATGCAAAGCAACTCTGCACAAGAACTCAGGACATGGTCATTACACCAAGCCTCTCACATAAACTAATTCTAGCTCAGTCCAGGCAAAGCTCTTTCTCACTCTCATAAGCCAAACCTCACAGTCCACAATTGTGACTGCATTCGGATCTTTCAACTCTGACCAGAATAGTCCATTAAGCTGTACTTGCATCACTGCAAGGCATCTCTTAGACCAAGGTTTCAAATCCTTCCATATTCCTCTTGAAAATCAGTTCCAAAAAGGCAAAGCCACACAGTCAGGAGTCTAACAGCAATCCCATTCCTCTGGTACCAACTTTACTGTTACAGTCAGGTTCACATTGCTAGCAGAAATCACCCTGCCAAGAGCAGATTATAGGAAAAGGGGGATTTATTTTGGCTTACAGACTCAAGGGAAAGCTCCATGATGGCAGGGGAAAACTATGGTATGAGCAGAGGGTGGACATCACCTCCTGGCCAGCATCAGATGGACAACAGTTACAAGAGAGTGTGCCAAACACTGACAAGGGGATGGTGGCTATAATACCCACAAGCCCACCCCCCAAAATACACTATCTCCAGTAGGCATTAATTCCAAAATCTCCGTCAGCTGGGAACCTAGCATTCAGAACACTTAAGTTTATGGGGGACACCTGAATCAAACACCACAACCAAAGGAAGTTTATTACTGCTCTTTTTGCAGTAGTATATAAATACAATCAGCTTAGATGTTCTGTCAAATCATGAATGAATAATGAAATATATATATATATATATATGTATTTATATATATATATATATAATAGATAGTATATATTATATATGGAGAGATTTTATATATAGAGAGAATACATGTCTAATATATATATATATATGTATATATATATATATATATATGTGTATATATATATATATATATATATGTGTGTGTGTGTGTGTGTGTGTGTGTGTGTGTGTGTGTATATATTCATACAATGAGATTTTACAGCCACAAAGAAAAACTATGGAATTTTATAAGAAAGTGTACTGGAAAATAACATATTTAGCGAGGTTGCCTACTCCCTGAAGGACAAACGTGGCGTTTCTCACTCACACATGCATCCTGGCTTCTACCTGTTCAATATGTGTATATTTGTGGGAAAAAAAAATGAAGAAAAACAAGAAAGTAAAAAGTGGTCCATGAGGCTGGCAAAAAAGAGTCTTTAAAATAAATGAGTGGAGAATATAGTAGAATGTATTAGATATTATGGTGAAACAGGAATACCAGGATAAAAGTGTAGAGTATACGGTCAGAAAAGAGAAGGAGCTGAGAAATGGAGAGCATACCAAAATGAAGCATGCATTAAAATGTCTTAAAGAAACCTTTTGCTTTTAAAGCTAATCTATAAAAATAAAATACTTTAAAATTTAGAATTTTATTCCAGAGTAATTATTAGCTACATAGCATAATGTTATTTAGTATAATTATAAAGTAAATTGTATATGATATTATTTTTTGACTGACAAGCAGACTTTTTTCACATCAGAACCCCCATGAATACATGCGTAGTGCATTGCACCAGCGCTCATGACGGCCCACTACCTCAGTGAGTGACAGAAAACTTCAACTGCATCACAGGTTTATGGGATATTGTCAGGGATGTGCTCTGTTGTTTTCCAGAATGTCAGTATGTCGTATTATTGACTGTAATCAGATGGAAAAGTATAAAGTTAACATTTAGTGTATATTGTTTATCACTTTTGTTTTTCTATATTTTAGATATTGTTGAACTCTTACTCTAAACAGCATAAGTGTACTTATTAATGTCACACCTCAGTGTCGATGGCAATGTGGCCTTTACTCCTTCCTTTCCAAAATTTATGCTCTGTTTACGCCACATGGAAGTTTCTCTCCTGGGGGCAAATCTCTTCCCTGCACTCTGGTTATCACTCAAATGCATGATTTCCTTTGGCAGGTGGGATGTTAACGGGTGTGACATACGCAGAGCCTTATAGTATGTACCTGTGGCTTCCTTTTAGGCTTACATCTGAACAAATAGATGTTCCTTCAGTTGTCAGTGACATCTTCAATTTGAACCTAGCAATGGCCTGGGGGTCACTGGCAGTTTAGTAAACTGCAGACCTGCTGCAGAAAGCAGGAATACTTCAACATGGCCTAAAGGCACAAAGCAGAATTCTTGCGTTACCATGTCTCTGAGTATAAAATTGATTTTTTTTTCCCTTAGAAAGACGCTAGAAGTCTTAGCAAGCAATATCTAAACAGCCCCACACTGCCAGAGGCTAGGAACAAGCATGGACCAGACTGTCTGTCCCAGCCCAGGAACAAAATGCAGCTGACCAGAGCCTTACAGCCCTCACTTTTTAATTCTGACTACATTGCCCTATTCTAACCTTAAGAATTTTACATGCTGCTGAATGAGAGATTTATTTTTCATGATAATACCACGGCAATAGTTGACACTTAGCTTACTTTCTAGTTACACTGGTACTAAGTCTTCCTCTTGAAAAACTAGAAGAGTACAAGGAATAATGCACAATTTTAATTTTTTCTCCACATTTTTTGTTTTCCTTCAGTATTATCAGTATAAATAATGTGCATATTATATACATCTCATAAATAATACATATTAATATTAGTTGTCTTCTATTTTATCATATAATATATCTTGCATCTAATTTCATTTTTAAGTACTGGATTTTATATATTGTAGTCTTCATCAAAACACTTAAAATGCTTCCTAGTATTTTCATTGTTAAAAAAGCTCATATTTTTTATATTAGCCTAGTCTTACTCAAATAAAAATTACTGAAAACGCAAACAATTTGGTGGTATTCAGAGTTGAAAAAACGAAGAAACAAAGGCCCCAAATCTAAGCTCTCTGAAATTTAACTCAAAAGCATCATTGACAGCTAGAGTAACCCCTCCTTCATAATTGAATGTAATTGCAGATAGTCAAGATTTGATGAAAATTAGTTAAGAGAAATCTAGATTGAACCCATCATTTAAATTTGGAAATTCAAAGCAGACTCCCTTTGCATGGAACAACAGGACTTTTTCAAAGTGTCGTTGGGATTCCTGGCAAAGTGCCAGCCAGAGCTATGGGCAAAGTGTTTTACATTTTCAAAGTATCATATCATTGAGATTACTGGCGAAGCACCAGCCAGAGCTATGGGCAAAGTATTTTACTTAAACTCTGAAAAGAAAGTAGCTGAGTTCTGGATTGGTGTCACATACAGGTAACAGAAAAGTGAGCAAAATAGATGAAACAAATGAATGTTTTCTCAATAAACAGACATTGAGAGATAATTAATTTCAGGCACCCCTTCAGAATTGCCGTCTTTGCACGCATGCTATTTTTCTACTGGCTTTGATTTTTTTAGTTATAAGATAGTCTGTCCCTTCACATATACAGTAAAGATAATGAAGGGGTAAAATATGTATTGAATGTCTCATATCTCATTTATTCCAAAATAAAAGGAACATAAAAGAAAGCTTTTCCCTAAATTTTTTAAATATCTTATTTTACTTATTTATTAGAGAATAATAGCCACTGGAAATGAACTCCAGAGGCATGTGCTGCCTTTTACATCTGGCTACTAGGGAGTTGAGCCTGGGTCCTTAGGCTTCACAAGCAAGCACCCTCACTGCTTAGCCATCTCTCCAGCTCTGCCCCAAATTCTTAGAAGATATAAATATGAATATTATCACGTATCTAATTCAAATACAGAAACATTAAGTCAGAATGCAGCTTCAGGGTTTGGGTCATAGCTCAGTAGTACAGTGATTTTATTGCGTAGCATGTTCAAAGTCTGAGACTTGATCCTTGGCATCACGAGAGGAGGAGGAGGAAGAGGAGGAGAACAAGGAGGATAGAGGAGCATGGGAAGAGTAGATGTGCAAGTAAGGAGGATTTGCAGCAATGAATGGCTGAAAAGTTTTTAATAACTTCTGCCACGTTATTTGAGAATATAATGAGAATGATGCAATGACCTCAATATAAGCGATGAATGCAATAGGATAGTCATATAAAATGGGCTTATGACAGTCCTATACTCTACGTTCAAACCAGGTGAAATGGCGTGAAGCAATAAGATATGTCACAGAAAGACAAGACAATACCAATGTAGCATAAATGTACCATGAAAGTGCTGATTGAGGCCAAAATTAGTGATCATTGACATTTTACTTTCCTCTTAAATTTTCATGGCATTTCCCTGGTTCAGTTCAGTGTTCTATCTCATCTGAAAGGCATTCTACAGCATTTATTTATTAAATGCAAGACAAACCTTTTACCACTATTTTCTGTGCTATGTAAACTACTAACTATTTAACCTTCCTCAAGTATGTTTCTCTTTAATTTGTATCAATAATGGTTTTTTAATACAAATATTATTTGCCACACAGGAGTCATCTTCTTGCAATCTTCTTAAACATGATGCTGACTAAAGGAAAGGACAACCAAACACATAGAGGGATACTGCTAGAAACCAGGGGTACTTTTATAATCAATAAAAGATAACAAATTTGATCAAACATGTGAAGAAAGGATATACTCATACATGAATGCAATGTAAATTGCTATATCTACTGGGGAAACAATATGACTGTTCCTTAAAAATAAAAAAAAAGAATAGTATCCAGAAATCCTATTTCTGGGTATATGTGGAAAGGAATAAAAATGCTATCTCAAGGAGATATTTGTACTATGAAATTAATTTCTATATTACTCAAAATAGATAGTACATGGAAGTAAGCTATAAAATTATTAGTGAAAGAAGAGATAAAGAAAGCATTGTTTCAATACACACTGGAATTGTTAAGACTTAAAAAGAAGAAAAATGTTCCTTTTTGACAGCATTGATTAATCTGAGGAATATGAAATTAAGTTAAATTATCCAGGCACACACACATATGAATATATGCACATGTTTATGCACAGCCAAACATTGCATTATGTTATTTGTATAGTAACTCTAAATACACTTATGGTAACCGACTATAGAATTGTAGTTAGCAGGTTTCTTGGTAGAATGAAGTGGAGAAAATGGAATTTGAAATACAAAAGATGCAAAAGTGCTCTGGTATATAGAAATCTAATTGTATTTATTAATGCATTCAGTATTGAGAGTGCTGAGAGAATAAATCTCAAATATTGCCACCACTAAAGATAATAGGATGGAGATGGGGTGATAAATATTTTAATTACATAAAGGTAGCATTATTTCAGTAACTTATACAATTATCAAAATATAACATGGCACAAATTAAATATGTAGATTTTATTTTTAATTAGATTAAAAATGAGAAGAGGTTTAATATTTTTATTAAGAGCACACCTCATATAATTTCTGAAAATAGTATGATGCAAAACAAACATTGAGTAAGTAGGATCTATTTATTATAAAATAAAACAACTGCTATTGGAAGACATCTTGCATTTTGTTACAAAACTGAACATAATGTCTCTACATGTACCTCTAGTTATGTTCTCAGGTACTTACTCAATGGATTGTAGTACTGTCTCCACCATAACTGTGCTTGTCTACATTTATAGCAACTTTTGCCAAAAATGTAAAAAATGGAAGTAAATAATATTCAGGACAATAGGTGATTACAAAAACAACTATGACACATCTATATGAATGAACATTCATCAATTAAACAGATTTATCATTATTACATTATATATTATATAATAATGTATAATTGAACTAGTACACTATGTTATCCCTTCCGACCAACTTACATACAGCTCAGAAAGTCATAGAACATATTTTATTGAAATCATTTTTGCTGTAACTTGATAAACCCCTTTTAAATATACACCTGCACATATGATATTATATTCATCATATTCATTATATTGTATTATGGAAAAGTAAAAACCATAGAGAAACTCAATTCACTGGTATTTGGCAAGATGCATGTGTTGTGTGAATAAATGAAATATTGACATATCTTATGTTATTGAAATTATTCTGCATAATATTTAATGATGTCTACAAAAATCTGTTGGCTAAAGTTCACAGATACTTTTAAAACATTTTTATTATTTATTTAATTTACAGAGAAAGAAGGAGAGAGAGAGAGAGAGAAGAGAAAGAGAGAGAGAATGGGCATGCCAGGGCCTCCAGCCACTGCAAAAGAACTCCAGATGTGTGCGCCCCTTGTGCATCTGACTAACGTGGGTGCTAGGGCATCAAGCCTGGGTCCATTGGCTAAGCCATCCCTCCAGACCTCATAGATATTTTTAACAAAAATATTAAGCCAAACTATATATACAATTTTAGAAATTATTTAAGAGTTTGAGGATTCAAAAAATAAAATCTGTACATGAGAAATAATGTAACTCTATCACCAATATATAAGATAACCTCACTGAAAGATATAGACAATAAGCCACTCTGGAAATGAGGGGATCCTGTAAGAATAGAGACAAGGGCTGGAGAGATGGCTTAGCAGTTAAGGTGCTTGCCTGCGAAGCCTAAGGACCCGCGTTCAATTCTCCAGGTCCCGTGTAAGCTGTGCACATGGTAGCACGTGCATGTGCAGTTCATTTGCAGAGGCTAGAGGCCCTGGTGTGCTCTCTCTCTCTCTCTCTCTCTCTCTCTCTCTCTCTCTTTCTCTCTCTAGTAAAATAAATAAATATAAATAAATAAATAAAAAGAATAGAAACAAAACCACACATAAGCTGCATAGAGCATGGTGTACTCTAGTTGCTTTCTTGGTGAACCTGGTACCAGCACAGGTTGAAGGAGAAAGACACAGAGAATACTCAACTTCTACCAAACCAGAGATGCAGAGACGCAGAGGCTCCCAAGACTTCATCCCCAAAGTAGACCTAAAATGAACCAACATGGCTCAGGGAAATTTGGCAAAAGAGGGGGCAGAAAGATTGTTAGAGCCGCAAGTTGGGTCATTATGCAAAGAGATATTGCCTCAACCCCATAACTGATTACTACCCCCACAATGCACAACCCACATTCCCCAAGGAGGAGGGTCCCTGCAGAGGGGGGGGAGGACAGGGAGGAGGCTAACGATGGTACCAACATGGCTGTTTATACACTGAGTATGTATCTAACTAATAAAGAAAAAAAAAGATTCAAAACAGTTAAAAAGAATTACATGAAAAAAATTATCTTGTGAAATCTAGAGATGATGTGATAGGAATGTCACTGTGTGTTGAGGGTTTCCTTTCTATTATTTATTTATTTATTTATTTATTTATTTATTTATTTATTTATTTGAGAGCAGCAGGCAGAGAGAGAAAGGCAGATAGATAGAATGGACGCGTCAGGGCCTCCAGCCACTGCAAACTTACACCAGATGCATGTGCCAACTTGTACATCTGGCTTACATGAGTCCTGGGGAATCAAGCCTTGAACCTAGGTCCTTAGGCTTCACAGGCAAGCACTTAAACTCTAAGGCATCTCTCCAACCTGAGGTCTTCCTTTCTAAACCACCCTAGCCAGACTATTGCATATGATATCCACACACATCTGAACTGATGCGTTTTACGTGACACAGAGCAGTAATCCTCAAAATTACCATGCTTATTTTTTAAAAAAATTAAGAAATGATAGACAGGAGGAGCCAGAAGAGTTACGTTCAGCAAATGTGATATAATATTCTGAGTGGATAGTAGAAAAAGTCATGTCCAAAAGTTTGAATGGGTGCAAGATGACAGAGGAAGAAAATTTTGCGTGGTCTGAGGGTCAATGAGATGAACATAAATTTTTATAAGTTTCCTTTTAATGCTGATTTGTGTTAAAATGGCAATTTCTGTGCAATTATTTTTAGAAACAATATAGTGACATGAGCCACATATCCTATATTTAACTAGCTTAGCACTATTTTTACTAAGAATAAATGTTTTATAAGACAAAAGAAGTGGTATACCCCTGTAATCCTAGTACTTGTAAGATGAAGAACAGAAGGACCGTGAGGTCACGAGCAGCCTGAAGCACATGGGGACAGTGGAATTGAACAAGCAACATAATTAATTTTAGTTTGTGTCATGTAATGCATACATTGATTTTTATATAGAGATCTTCAAAATGTAACTTAAACAATGAGCAACAAAAGTTCTGTATTACATGTATTTGGATGCAAAGAAGATTTCTGATTTTCTCTTTTCACAAGTGTATATTTGTGTGTGTATGTGCATAATTTTTTGTACATATCCTGTAAGCAAGAGGAGAGACTTTATTCATGTTTTATGGTGGAAAAACATGACAGAAATGATTTAAGTCTGAAACATTTAGTAAACCATGGCTAGCACAAGGCTTGAGCTATCTCTGAATTTCTTCACACAAACGATTAGTATAATCTGAATAATTCTACTGGTTCAGCATTGATTTTTGAGACATTCATCAAGGAGGAATTATGTTTGATAGTTCAAGATCTGAATAACTTAAGGTGGTTAAGAATCACATACGTGTGTGTAATTCCAAGATTCTACATTCTAACTTATTATAACCCTATATCTTCATACATGCATATCTCCATAGGTATGAATGAATACTCATGTAAAACTTAAATTTTATGCAATATAGTAGGGGCATGTCTTCAAAATAATTTAATACTGAACAACTCATATTCCTTTTTTTTTCTTTTGTTTTCATTTTTATTTTTTATTTAATTATTATTTTTTTTACAGTCAGTTTGGTACCATTATTAGGCTCATCCATGACCTATCCCCTCCCCTTGGCCCCTCCTTGTTGAGGTATACAGGTCATGCATTGTGGAGTTAGCCCACAGTTATGGGTAAGCTAAATGTCTCTGCATATCATGACCCAACATGTGGCTCTGACATTCTTTCCGCCCCCTCTTCCACAAATTTTCCCTGAGCCATGTTGGGTCTGCTTCAGTGATGAGGTGTTGGGGCCTCTGAGGCTCTGGCTCTCTGATTTGGTAGGAGTTGTTTTTCTCTGTGCTGATCTCCTTCCCCCTTGTGCTGGTATCCGGTTCATCAGGAAAACAGCCCCTTGCTTGTTTCTCCAATTTTTTTTTTTGAGGTATGATGGGGTGGCTCTCTCCTTGGGATCTACATCTATCTGAAAAAGAGAAGCAGATTCGCCAATGGAGAGTAAGTTAGCATTAGGACAAATGAGATAACCCTTTTTTTTTATAGAGAATTTAATAGGTGTAGGCCCTCTTGTAGCCCACAATTGATGGTAGCTTGATATTGGAGAGTGGGTTTATGTTTGGATATGGTTCTGACTTGTTTCCCAGCTCCAGCTATGGGTCCCATACCAGTGAGGGGATCAGTTAGCTGAATTGAGAGCAGTTGGTTCCCCACCATGGCTGTGTGCCACCACTGCACTTGTGTGGGCATCACAACAAGTTATTTGCTGCTAAGTAGGTTAGACCATGCGTTGCTTCGACAGATATTGGTCATTTTCCCCCAGTCGCCCATGTAGCACCTTCTGGCACTAGACGCGCTGACTGTCTGGGGACTGACTCTCTTCCAACTTCCAGCCATGCCATTCTAATTTACATGTCAATCACATAAGGTGTCTTCAGCACACTCATCCACTGTTGGTGGGAATGTAGCATGGTACAACCACTTTGGAAAGCAATATGGAGACTTCTGAAAAAGCTGAGTATAGAGATACCAACAGACCCAGTTATTCCCTTACTGGGCATCTACCCTAAAACCTTCAAACCACAGGCTAGAGAGATTTGCTCAACCATGTTTATAGCGGCTCAATTTGTAATAGCTAAGTGCTGGAATCAACCCAGATGTCCATCACTAGAAGAATGGATAACTAAGATGTGGTATATCTACACAATGGAATTCTATACAGCAGTAAGAAAAAATGACACAATGAAATTTGAGGAAAAATGGTTGAACCTGGAACAGATCATTCTCCTTGGACTTACCCAATCACAGAAAAAAAATCGCCACATAGTCTCACTCATCTACAGCACCTAAACTGAATCTACCCAAGATACCTTACATACCCAGCAAGCACCTCCTAGACTAGACACTAGGATGGAAGGGGAGGGAGGGGAGGGCATCAAAGGGGTGGGAAACAAAAATCTAGACCCAAATGGCAATGGTACCATAATTTTCTACTTACTAAAAGACAGACCAAATGGCTGATCCTTCACCAGGCCCTTACAGAGAACACCTGAACCACAAGACACTGGAGAGGGTAAGATCAAGACTAACCTTAATTTTCTACATCTTCCCTCCCTCACTTTCCCTCTCCCTCTCTCTCTCTCTCTCTTATCTCTAACTCTTGTATATTAGTTATCTTTTTCCTCATTTTCTTAGTGGGCACTGACCTGTAACTCCCAGATCCAGCATGGGGCTATCATCCACAATGAGCTTTTGATCAGAGAGACCTACAAGGTTCCCTAAAAGACAGACATATTTCTGTCAGAGTACTTGATGACCCACCAAAGGCTAGTGATAAGACCCTACTGCTGAAGACACCTTATGTGATTGTCATATTTCTTATATAAGTTGATATATAGAGGCAGTTAACTGATTTCATTTTTATTAAATGAATTTCAAATATTTTCAAAGAAAAAAATTAAAGAAAAAATGAGCAGACATGTAAGCTATAAAATGCTTATTAAAATTTTTCCTATTTATTTCATTTATACTGTTCTAATTAGAACTCTCTCATTAAAATTAATATTTTCAAAATAAATATAATAGATTTTGACAAATGAACCCAAATATACATATTACAATTGTCATTTATAAAACTCCTATCTCCCTGAAAATGTGTCATTAGTCCTTTTCAGTCCATCAGTTCCTTGAAATCAACTTTCTTTCCTTCCAGAGCTACCATTTCCAGATTATCAGAAAAATAAAAGTTAGCACATTAAATTAGTGCTTTGTATCAGTATTCTGTCACTTTTTAAAAATTATTTTAAATTTCTATTTTGTTTAAATAATTTCTGGTTCATCCCAATTTGTTGTTAATGCAATTCTATGTTTAATGAAATTTCAGATTAATGAACATTTTGCTTTCATGGTGTTTAGATAATATGAATAACTCTCGTATAATTATATAACCCCAGGTTTTTGTTGTCATATATTTGTGTCCCACTGACGTACATAAAAGTGCCATTCAGAGGTTATGTTACAATGAATATATAACTTTGTAAAGATGTTCAAGCTGTTTTGCAACTTGTGAATATAATCTTGAACTTCTACCAACAAGTATGGAAATTGTATCTGATGGATGTCACAGTAAAACTTTTAAATATTTTGGGCACAGTGCTATTGTGAAAAATATATATTCAGGCATTTCTTTCTCCCAATGATGATTGATTTCAACATTCCAAAAGAAATATGCCATTATCATTATTTAACATGTTGGTTTTCATATATTAACATATTTTAATTAAATAAGAAAAGGTCCTTTCCTTTATTTGTTTTCTTTAAATTTATATTTTCTTTTTACTCGTATCTATTAACTTGTTAATGTTTATGCTTTGTTTTGTTGGTGGATATGCTATATCCTTTGATAGAATTTAAATAATGTAGAGTTAATTTTGATTTTCTCATTGTATGGGCTGTTTTCATCCAGCAATTGCCTCTTTATGACACATGGTTGGTAATTTGCTACATCAACAACCTCAATTTGCTATTACTTTCATAATGGCTTTTCTTGTCTTCAAGACTACATTGACATCTTTCATAACATAGAATTAAGATAAATATAGATGGAGACTAGTGGGACAAACTAAAAATGAACTTACACTTCCATTGAGAACTAATAATTTTAAAAATAACATATTTTTTGATTTGTTCACACTTATATGCATAACAGAGGCAGAGAGTAACTAACACACATACACACACACACACACACACACACAGAGAGAGAGAGAGAGAGAGAGAGAGAGAGAGAGAGGGAGGGAGAAAGAGACAAACAGACAGACAGACAGAGGGTGTGCCCAAGCCTCTTTGGATTGGAAATGAACTCCAGATACATATGCCACTTTATGTGAGTGGCTTTGGTTGGTAACTGGGGAATCAGACTCAGGTCAGCAGGCTTCATAACAAGTGCCTTTAAGTACTGAGCCATCTTCCCAGCCAGTGAACTATTTTGTAATACAGGTCTATTGAATAAATGATGCTGAGAAAATTGCATATTCACCTGTAGAATAATGAAATTCAGCCCATATCTCTTACCAGTACCTAAAATCAATTCATTTCATATGAAAGACCTAAATGTGAGAATTGAAGATGTGAATATTTTAGAGGCAAAACTAAGAGGAAAAATTTTAAAGACACAAGATTACTTTCATTTTGGATTTTACCTAATCAGATATCCATCACCTGTGTGAGATGTCTCCAAAAGTATCTTCTCTTTTCATGATCATCACTGGTTTTTCTATTTGTTAGTTAACTATTTTTCTGTTTATCTCAATTTCCCCCTTTTTTGTTTTGATTATTTACTCATATTTTTATAGTTCCTTAAATTTTAAGATTTCATTATTGGTAACTTCTTTCCAAAATAAGCATTCAACTTATAAAGTTCACTGCAAGCATTTTCTTGGTTACATTATACAAATTGTAATATATTATGTTTTTGTGTTTATTCAAGAAAACACAACTTCTAATAACCTAATTTTTCCCATGAATGAGTTACTGTTCATTTACAGGTGGGTTGTTCTATTGCCAATTTTGGCCATTCTGAGTTTCTTTCTGTTATCAAGTTCTAGTTTAATTTATTATTGTCCATGTCTGTGATTTATACATGTTTTTATTTCATTACATTTGCTAACGGCTTACTTTCATGGCTTCTATTAATGCTCTATTTGCCTTTGAAATGAAAGTGTTTTCTGTTGCGCTTGACTAGAGTGCTCTACACAAGAGAGCTGGGTCAAGCTGTTTGCTAGTGCTGTTCCCATCATTCGCATTTTTAATGGGGTTTGTTCCACTCATCCCAGCAACCGGGAAGAGAAGGGAGACAAACCTCAAATTGCCATTGTGCGTTTGCCTGTTTACTTATTGTTTATGTTTCAAATAGATCAGCTTTTATGTTTGCATCCATTTTTTTCCGTCATTAAGTGTGTATCGTTTGTTTCATTAGGGCTTCACAATGAATTGACCAATTATCATTGTGAAATGACCTCTGCTATCACCAGTGAACAATTTCTGGAGTCTATACAAAGTTAAAATGATAATCTAGTCTTATGTTAACTGTTGGTGGTATTTTATAACTTCTTGTCTTATCTCTTCTCTTCAAGGTTGCAGAGGCTTATTTTGTGTGCATCAATGTGTGTGTGTAAATGTGTGAAGGTGCACAGATGTGCATTTCATGTGGGGGCCAGAAGAGAACCCCAGGTTTCATTACCTAAGACCTGTCCACATTACCCTTTTTTGAGATAGTTAATTCCTTTGAACTTGCCAAGCAAGCTAGAACTGCTGGCCAGTGAGCCCCCCGGGTTTCCCCTGAGTCTATTTCTGCATTGCTTGGGTTA
The DNA here is from genome assembly GCA_036346955.1 of Dipus sagitta. Classification (NCBI taxonomy): domain Eukaryota; kingdom Metazoa; phylum Chordata; class Mammalia; order Rodentia; family Dipodidae; genus Dipus; species Dipus sagitta. The sequence goes on from CM070774.1 coordinate 171,028,697, forward strand.
CAAGCACACGTTGTCGTGCCCAGTTATTTTTTGCATGGATTCTAATCAGCTCAGGGTTCCATGCTTGTACAGCAACCCCTTTACTGACTGCACTGTCTCCCCAGACCTGAAAATCCCTTCATGCAAACACTGCAATGTTGTCCGGCATTATTTTAACTCATATAATTCAACCTTAGTTAGAAGGATACACATCAATGTTTAATGTGATTATTGACATATTTAGGTATGATATATGGGTTTTAATCTAGCCTTCATTGCACCAATTTTTCTAGGACTTGAATTAAATCTATATGTTTCTATTTATCTGAGTAATTGGCTAAGAAAAATTTATAACATTAGGATTGTTTAGCTTTCCAATATATTATCTATAACTTATACAATCAACATTCTACATTATTATACCCAATTATGTATAATATTAAAAGATTAACATAGTATATTATTAACATATCTCTTTCACAAATTGTGTTATTTTGACAAATTTTAGTTTTTGTGCATGTTTACTATTGTCCTACAATGCATCACTATTATTTTTCTTTAGGAAATCTTTTATTTCAAATAAATTAAAAGTGAAAGTTTAGGTTTTATTTATTCACATCTTCAGCAACTCATATGATATTCATTTATTCCATAAATTAATATTTTCTATTATATTATTTCTGCATAAAGAATTTTCATTAATATATTTTCAGTATTTTATTTTTTTGAGAGAGAGAGAGAGAGGGACAGATAGAGAGAAAGAGAGAATGGACATGCCAATACTTCTAGCCACTGTGAAAGAACTCCAGGTGGATGTTCCCCCTTGTGTATCTGGCTTATGTGGGTCCTGGGGAATCGAACTGGGGTTCTTAGGCTTCAGAGACAAATGCCTTAAACACTAAGCCATTTCCTTAGCACTCATTAACTAACCCTATTTTTAATATAAGAATTTTAGAATTATTTTTCTTTTAGTTTTCTATTTTGAAAGAGAGTTTTTATAGTATAGAATTCTAAAGTAATATTTCTTTCTTTGAGTAATTAAATTGAAATTTCCATCAGAATTACAGTTTTGTTAACGAATTTAATTCTAATCTATGCAATATTTCTTTTTCCTTAGACTCCAATTTTTCACTTAAATTTGGTTTTAACAGTTGTAGGATGATAGGATTTGACTTTTGTTTTGCTATTTGATTTCTCCTGTTTATTTTTATGATACTTTTCATCTAGGACTTTCTGAATTTCTTTAATATAAGAGGTTTATTTTAAATCTTCCTTTTTCTTTTCCATGAATGTGAACAGCAGAAGCTAAAGATAGAGATCAATTGGTAGGTGCTTGTCTTTCATGTACAAGTACCTGAACTCTGGCCACATTAGCTGAGTTCACAGTGTTATGTCTCTAGATACAATGGCTAAATTCCATGTCCAGAACCCACAGAGTTATTATGTGCCCAGAGATGCATGCCTTTAATTCCATTACCAAGGACTGCTAGGGCATTCTGGGCAGCAATTTTAGCCTAAGTGTTGAGCTCTGAGCCAATGAGCGTCTGTCTCCAAAGAGGGACAGGTGTTCCTAAGGGTGCTACACTAAGTTGTCCTTTGGCATTCACATGGACACACGTGATTTCACACCAACATACACACATGTTCTCACACCCAAACACTCATACACATGCACACACAACACATATACAACAAAAAATGAATATCAATAACAAATTGGTAATTTATTGTGACTAATTTTGTGAGGTTTTGCTCTTTGATGACTGTATTTCTGTTTGAGATAATTTTATGGCCTCATTTTATTATTTATTTATTATTATTAGGAATATACTTGCATGGATACATCATATGGTGGTACAATCTTTTCCCTCCTCCCCATTCCACAGGGGGCCCTTCTCAGTGGGGTTGCTGCCCTCTTTTTAAGATAACTGATTATTTTCCCTGTGCTAAAGAGCAAGAAAATAAACTCATCAAAAGATTACTTATATATATCACAATGTATATTAAAATTTTCATTTATTCAGTTTCCAACTACAGTTCTCATATATTAATCATGGAAGCCATAGCTGTTATAATTCCTTATCTGTTCATACACGTCTAACTTCTCATTACACGTAACCTCACCATATTAACCACAGTTCTGCTTAAAGCTGAGTCCGGACAGACAGAAGTGTTCCTTTTCTAAACCTAATTGTCCTGATTACACTTTTCTTTGACATGTACATTTTTTTTTCTTTTTCCAAATGCATTTATTAAATTTTAAGTTAATTCACAGACATTAATTATGAAGATATAATGTGGCCTACAGAAAGAATATTTATGTACAGAAATGGCTCTTTCTCTTCATGTGTTAGGCCTCTGTTAGAGTGAATTGTATCAACATGTTCTGGTAGGATTCATCTTGTTGTAATAATATTCAGTACATAATAAGGTTTCAGAAACATCCAACGGTATACTGCTTCTCTTTCCTCATGATTATTTAAGGTCTAAATTGATGGAGTTTTCAAAAACTGCACCTACTTGAAAAAGAGCGAGGGCCAGTTTCTCAGCTCTTTCTTCTATCTCTGGCAGATCATAGTCATTTTACCTCGTTGAAAGGCTCACAGTAGGATCAAGGTAGGAACTGCCTCATCATTAACTCACACTGAGTTAAGACTTGTGCACCTGAGATTAGTGGGTGAGCTACAAAGACGCACAACGTTTCCCCCTCAAGGCGAGGAGGTTCCAGAGTACCCAGGCGTGGCTGTGGATGCGTGCTTCCTACTGCTGTGGAGCACTGGGACTCAGGGTAGTCGCCCTCTCTCCTCCCCAACCCCCAGCTAGATCGCTTTCACCCAGTGTCAATGAAGGGAAAGGGTGGATGGGGAATGCTTGCTCTTCTTCCTCAACAGTAGCCACCGTTTGTTTTCAAGGGCTTTCTTTCTCCCGGCCGTTGTCGTACTACTTTCGATTAGAGAATAATCCAGAACATGAGTCAGGTCAAGCCTGTGTGTGATGCTCCATATCCTAAAGCCCACATTCACTGCTGACAGGGCGCCAGCTGGTCAGTGGAATCGGGACTTAAACTAACAATTTCGCATTTGTTATTTCTAATGAGTACTGATAAAAGCCCACATAAAAAGTGCTTTTCTGTACATTAAGTATCCTGATTTTTTTTTTTTTATGGTCCTTCTAGGCATTTTAAATGTAGTCCACATTCAGACTTCAGAAATGTGTTATCATTTCAGATTTATAAATTTGTTTTTATGGCTACCTACTTCTTCCTCTTATTCTCTCTCAAAATTGAAAATACCTATATATACCTTACCTCTCCTTGAGATTAGTTGGTATTACCTGGAGGTTAGTTTATTTGCCTATTTTGTCATATTAGCTCTCATTTAAGTTCAAAAATATTATTCTTTTGGCTTTTTATGAGGTATGGTCTCACTGAAGCCCAGGCTGACCTGGAGCTCACTCTGTAATTCCAAGCTGGCTCAAACTCACAGAGATCCTCCTATCTCTGCCTCCCCAGTGATAGAAATAGTGCCGCCTTGCCTGGCTAGCTTTTGGTTTGTTTGTTTGTTTGTTTGTTTGTTTGTTTGTTTGTTGCCCAATTGGGGAAAGCACAGACCAGGAATTACAGCACTTAACCCTTGGAGTTATCCAAGGCTGGGCTTACTGCTTCTAGCATCAGATCCAGGGGAGAAAGAAACTTACTGTTGGAGTCATTTAAACCAAGGGTTAACCTACTGCCTCTGTGATGTTCCTGTCACAATTGCACATAGAAATGAATTAGAATTGTTCTTGAACAGCCAACAGAGAATAACGTGGGAACAAGTTGAAAATTTCATGAGGAGAGGGTAAAGGACATTTGACTTTGGATAATCCATAAACATTTGTTAAAGGAAGGAATTAAAGGGTGTGACCAGTTGGACTCTGTTGATCCACAACAGACATGCCCTCTGTTCACAAATGCAATCATCTGCTGTCTTTAACAGGTCTGTGAAGTTCCATGGGCAATTCCTGTCTTCAACACTATTTTCCGCACCTCTCATCCATGCATGCTTGTGCTGGGTCAAGAGTTTAAACTGACCACTGAGGAAACTGGGCAGAGAGCTTAGCTCAAGTTTAGTCAGCGTCTCTGAACAGTCCTTGTCAATATTGGTCACCTGTCCTGTTCAGGCATGAAGTACACCAAAGCAGAAGAAATCTAGCCAAATTATTTTTAACAGGCGGATTATATGGTTGTGGGACATAATTTAACAGGAAAGCATTTCACAGGCTATTCTCAGAAAAGTTATTTGTAAGGCATATGAGAAAGATTTCCAAAGTTCTCCTCCATGGTTCATTCCCATACTTCATTCTTGCAGTTCATTCTCATTCTCACAGTTATTTATTTTTTTTTTTATCATATGGGCTTTCTGTGGTTTCTATGTGAAAACCACTCTCCCAAGGAAGTTTCATGTGTTTGTAAACATGGTCCTGGACTGCAGGAGCTGTGTGGGAAGGTTCTGTGGGGTAGAGCATTAGTGAAGGAAACAGATCACTGGAAATGGTCTTGAGGCTCCACAGCCTAGCCTCCTTCCTCTGCTTCCAGCCTATGTGACCAGCTGCCTCTCTTGCTCTACCTTCTGAGCTTTTGGCCATGAGGGAGGGCGTTCCCTGGGAGCTGCATGCCAAAAGAGACTGTTCCTCTTCAGTATGTGGTCACAGCAAGGAGAAAAGTCATTAATGCAGACATTTACACAGAGGGTTTTCATTTTGCATGGAAGTGACACTGCTTTAAGTTCCTTTAAATTTTAGTATTGGTCCACATACAAGAATTACCCATTAATCACAGTTTTGACTTCGCTATAACAATGATTGAGATGTTCTACTGGGAATTGTGGAAGAATTCTATGGCCCCACTTTCTTAGTGACACTTTTTCTTAAGGAAAAATAGCACACAATTATTTATAAGATAGAAGGCCTGAGCAAAAGTATTACTTTGCACGTGTTATGCTTTTTCAGTCAGCAAACTCTCTCTTGCTAGAAGTCATCTTATGACCCTCGTTTGTATAAGGAAAATATGGCATGCCTATGATCCCGCCACTAGAGGTAGGAAGGAAAAAATTCAGGTTATTTGACTGCAGATTTTTTCCTTTAATTATTCAATAAGAACCAGTCCATTTTGGTAATGTTTTATTTAATTATGTTGAGGATATATATTTCTGCTTCTTTTTATCTCATGGCAGAGCCTAAACTACAGATTCCTTAAATAATGCAATCTCACTAGATCTTTCACCCTAGGTTTCATAAATATGTGAGCAGAATGTCAATCCCCAGTTATGAAAACAACCCTTACTCATGTTTTTGTATTCCTCTTTTAATAGGACTCCTGCCACAAGTGTCAGGTTTGTGCCAGATGGTTGTAAATTGGGAAACAAATAAAATTAGATATAAAATATCCTTATCCCTCTTCTATCTGGCCTCATGTAGCCAGTAAAAACAATAGAGGGCAGATTAGTTCTGATAATTAATAGACTAGTTACCAGTTAGAATGTTAGCTTAAGAAAAATAGTTTCATGTGACAGTAATGAATGGATTTTCTTTTAAATAAAAAGTGAGGGAAAGAAATTCCAAACAAAGGTCAAGCTTTTTTTGAAATATATTTCTAGTGCTGAAGAATTTAAATCAATAAAGTGTAAGTGATTCCTTCTGGAGGTTGGCTGGGTAAAAAATTAAGAAAATAGAATTTTGCTGAACCATAAAAATATGTCAAATAGGTAAGCACTCTTTGAACCCCGCTCCTCAGACATACTTCTTTCTTTTCCATGGCATTTAAGAATTTAAGAGAGAATAGGATGAATCAATCTTTAAAGATGCTGGCAGAAAATGGATGGGTCTTCATTCCTTTTGCAAATACCCTTCCTTGTTATGGGAAGAAAGCCATGCTGCCAGGCACCGTGAAGAATGTGCTCAGAGAAGCCTGTTCCTTTGTCTGGGCTCATCTCTCTACATCTGTCTACCTTGTCACATCTCTTAGTCATTTTACTGCCTTTTTTCATCACGCTTTCTTACCAATTTCTAATCTTCCCTTTTCCTCAGACTCTTTTCTTCATCTCCCTTGACAAAGTATGCCATATTTTATATTCATCCCAAATATGGTTTCTTTTTTTCTTCAATCTGACAGTAAGTCCTTACTTCTAAATGAAGTAATAGAGAATTAAATTGCTACCTATTTCCTTCTGATCTAAGTCAAATGGTAAAAAAAATCGATAATGGCAGGTGAACCAAAGGCTTTGCGGAGGGAGAATATTGATGACTGAAGCAGCTGGTTTCTGTGGGGTGAGATTTGTGCTTGTCATGTCAAGATGATGTTTGAATCTTTGTGTCAACAAGAACGTAAGCATATGTGTGACATGGACAAGGTATATGTGTGTTTCTCCAAGATCGCTAAGGGTACACCTTAGCAGAAATATGTAGAAAACCCTATAATCCATATCAGACCTGGAAAAAATTAGAAAGTGGCTTAATATTGAACATATTGATAGGTGAATTCAGAACATATAATCTGAATTGTTTTTAAAATGTTATAACTATATGTCTTGTAAAGGAATCCCATCAATAAAGATAGGACTCGGTTGTTTTTGTTGCTGTGTCTGACTATTAATAATGTGATGATATCAGTAAGATATGTTTCTATCTACAATCTACAGTTTTATTTCCTATATATTGAACAAGATGAGTTTTACTCATAAAGTGGTATAATTTATTTCATATTCAGTGTCTTCCATATTTCAGTGATTGTGAGATCCGTGAAGTTTTGACAAGTCCAATCAAATTAGGCCACTAATATAGTTATTATAAAAGTATTTGTAATGAATTATTGGATTGCTTAGAGTGACATTCTATTGAGGAAGTTTGGAAAACCTTTATACTCAAGACTCAGCTAGTTCAATCTGGTTTATCTCTATGAACATGGCTTCAGTTTCTACTATTAAAAATGCTTTTACTGGGCTGGAGGAATGGCTTAGAGTTAAAGGCATTTGCCTGCAAAGCCAAAGGACCCAGGTTTAATTACCCAGGACCCACATTTGCCAGATGCATAAGGGGGTGCACACATCTGAAGTTTGTTTTCAGTGGTTGGAGGCCCTGCCCATCCATCCTCTCTCCCTCTTTCTCTGTCAAATATATAAATAAATAAAAATAAAATATTAAAAAATGCTTTAACTTAGGTCTGGAGAGATTGCTTAATGGCTAAAAGTGCTTGTTTGCAAGCCTGTCAGCCCACGTTCAATGCCCCAGGACTCACATGGAACTGGATGTAAAGTAGCACATGTGCACATGTGTATGTGATTCCAACACACCCATGGTACATATGACGTGATATAACCCAAACAAATCACAGCAAGGGAGTCCCTGTCTCAAGTAGGGTGGAGGGAAAAGACAACTGGAGTTTATCCTCAGATTTCCATGTATTCCATGGTAGTCACACACCCATACACACGCACACATATAAATGTATATATACATACTTACAGATGCAAACACATACAATTTAAAAAAACACTTTACTCAGCACTGATACAACCTACTAATTTATTAAATGCCAATAAGAAGGAGTACCTTGTACAAACTAATGCTTAAGAGATGATAAATCCTATTCTAATAAATTATTGGATGGAATAATTATGTCTTTATAAACTAAAATTAAATACTTCCATGTACCCTTGTGTTTTCTTTCAGTCATATTTAAAACATGTGTAGTGAACCACGTCCTTTTGCTAAGATGTTTCATAGTATTGTCCCTTCAAAGAAACCATGAAATAAGCAAAATAAGTGGTTGTTGATGTTATTTGATAGTATTCTTGATAGGACTTACATATAGTTAATGATATGAAGCTTATGTTATGGCTGGTATATTTTATATATTATTAATTAATGAATTAATGCATAAACTGGCTTCATAAAAATTTAATCATATAATACAAATTAAAGTATGAATAAACTGAAAGTCATTGGATGGCATTAAATTCTCTCCTGTCCCTTCAGTTAATTATTAGTCAAGTATTTATAACACAGTCATGTCACCCATGGAACTTTTTTTATAACATGAATGGTTTGTGAGTTTTCATCATTATACACAATTCTATAACAGATTCTAACAATAATCTAGAATATACTTATAGAAATTAAATTGAAAGCTGAATTTATGAAATTTCAAAGGCATGTACTTTTTTAATTTTTTTATTTGACAAAGAGTGAGTGAGAGAGAGAGAGAATTGGCATGCCAGGGCTTCAGCCACAGCAATTGAATTCCATATACTTGAGCCACCTAGTGGGCACCTTGCACTTGCCTCAGCTTTGTGTGTCTGGGATCTGGAAGAGTTGAACATGGGTCCTTAGGCTTTGCAGGCAAGCTCCTTAACTGCTAAGCCATCTCTACAGCCCTTTTATAATATTTTATTTTTTTCATAAAGGTTTCCATTTTTGTATGTCTGGGCATTACATGTGTGTGCATGTTCACATGTGTGAGTGTTGGTGCTCACGTTGGGGTCAGAGGAAGGCTCCTTGTGTCGGACTTCTCATTCTGCCTTGTTTGAGAGGATCCCACGTTGTTCACCGCTGTGTTTGCCAGATGAACTGGCCGATGAGCTTCCAGGAAATTTCCCTGTCTCTACTTCTGTCACTGTATGTATGCGAGAATTATAAATACTTGTCACAGATTCTGGCTTTCATGTGGGTTCTAAGGAATTGAACTCAGGTACCTACGCCTTTATAGAAAACAGTTTATATGCTGAGTCATTTCCCAAACTCAGGTTTTCATTTTTTAATATAAAATAAATAATTGAATTATTTTTTTCTTTTACATAAAACTCCTGAAGCATAGAGCATAGCTATTCTTTTTCTAATGTTTGCCCATGAGAATTGATAATTTTATGTAAACAAGTCATATTGAAAGGAACTGAGTAATAAGATTATTATCTGTTTCAGTTCTTGAGTTTGTGAACAAGTGTTCCCCATATACTATTCAGTCAATGTATAGATGAGCATAGAGAATGGAATAAAATATGTAACTTCCTAGCATGTCCTTTTGGAAGAAGACATTCTCTAAACAAATTACAGGTCTTTTCTATTCTACTAAGAATAAGCAAAACAAACTTAACCTGTTTTCGTCAAAGATAAATAAATCTAGAGGTCACTGGTATTCTTTTTGGCTTTGCTTTGTCTACCAGCACAATACACGTTTTTAGATGTAGCTAGGGCCCAGTTACACTTATTTATTCACTGATTATTTCAATGGGCTCTCACTCATAAAAGCAATATCCTAGGTTGCCTCAAGTTTGCTAAATTTTATGGTGTACAGTTAAGTTCCTTCTATGGATATCAACATTTATTTATTAAACCAAACAGAGTAGGATTTCATACAAAACTCTATTCACGATTTTTTCCGTCCATATATTTTATTTGTGTTCTTTGATATTTAACTTCTCTCTCTCTCTCTCTCTCTCTCTCTCTCTCTCTCTCTCTCTCTCTCATATTTCTGTTTTCTTCACTATAAGGTATCTCATTTGTATTCATTTTATTGAAAATTTTCATACATGAACATATTGTACTTTGGCCAAAATCCCCTCCCATTATCTTCTTTTGTCCCCCTTTCTCTGCACCTTTCCAATTAAAAGCTCCTCCTCTCTCAACTAGTTCTTCTCGTTTAATATGTATTTATTTTTGCCCTCTTCTGTCATCCATGTTAAAATACTGATGAGCTTAATATTTTCCTGGTCTTCTGAAAGTAATGGCAGTCCTATCATGTCATGCATCCAACAATCACTCCATGCTGAGGGGATAGTGGTCGCAGATCCTCACCATCCTCTGGCTCTTACATTCTTTCCACTCCCTCATCTACTTTGGTCTCTGAGCCTAGATGGGTGAATTAGAGATGTCTCATTTATTGCTGATTTCTCAACCTCCTCTTTTAAAGTATTATTTATTTAGTTAGTTAGGTAGTTATTCACTCAAGAAACATGGAGAAAAACATAGAGAGAGTGAGTATCAGGGAGCCAGCACTTTCTGCCACTGCAAATGAATGCATGTGCCCCTTAGTGCATTTGGCTTTACATGGTTATTGGAGAATTGAACCCAGGCTGTTCAATTTTGCAAGCAATCACCTTTAACCACTGAGCAATCTCTCTAGCCCTTAACTGCCTCTTATTCTCAACACAGTGACAGATGTTGAGTTTCTGTAGTCAATGGTGAGAGCATTATTAATATTCTTTCTGCCACCTCCTCTTGAAGGTACCCTTAGCCCTGATGAGTGTGATAGAGATGTCTAGTCCAGTCCAGAACACCCAGCTGTCACTTCTCATGACCTTGATAAATCTTGGGTCCCCCTATTTTTCAGTGTTGTCTGCAAAAAGAAGCTTTTCTGACCCAACATGAGAGCATCACTAATGTCTGGGCATAAACATAAATATTCAAAGGGCAATCTGATGGGTACAACATATCAATTTAGCCAAATGTTTCCACATGGTTTACTTACAATGCCTTTAGTTTTCTGTAAAAATTGAGGTATGGGGCTGGAGAGATGGCTTAGCGGTTAAGCGCTTGCCTGTGAAGCCTAAGGACCCTGGTTCAAGGCTCGATTCCCCAGGACCCACGTTAGCCAGATGCACAAGGGGGCGCATGCGTCTGGAGTTCGTTTTTAGTGGCTGGAGGCCCTGGTGCGCCCATTCTCTCTATATATATATCTGCCTCTTTCTTTTTCTCTCTCTCTCTCTGTCTCTCTCTGTCACTCTCAAATAAATAAATAAAAATGAGCAAAAAAAATTTTTTTAAAAATTGAGGTATGGAAGAAGTAGTCCTGTACAAGTTATCTCATTCTTTACAACATTTTTAATATTTTTTTCTTTTTTGTGTGACATGGAGCCACCAGTTTTTCTGAACAATTACCTGTAATATGATAATAACATGAAACATGTCAAACTCTTTTAAATAAGTAATTGATACCCTGATTGTATGATTTTAGTATGGCAACAGATAATATATGTAACATAGAGATTATGTCTATAGATACTCCTGTGGGTAGTCTGAAAACTCAACAAGTCAGTCTTCCTGTGCTCATGGAGGGAACAGCTTGGTAGGGAGAAACGGGCAATAAAAAGTTGAAGTATACAGTTATTATTGTGGTAATAAGAATAACAGAATATAAAACAATGGATCAATAAGTTCACTAAGGAGTTCAAAGGTCTGAATACAGTTATCAATAGGACCTTCAAACTAGAAAACACTGTACAGATGTCATTTGTATAAAACCTAGATGTGGAGATAAAGAAATGAGTTTTCCAAAGATGCAGCTATGACATGTTTCAGAATCAGTTACAAGGATCCTTTCCTGATGAGGCAGCCGGCATGATGTGGGGCGGAATGGGTTGTGTAGCAGGTGTCTAAGAAAGAGATAATGAGAACAAATACCTGTTGGTGACTTACTTTGCAATCTTGGGTTTTTCTTTGCCATGACAGACAGCTGTAAGTGGTGTGAGAAGAATGCTGATGCTAGTTATATATATATATATATATATATATATATATATATATATATATATATATATATATATATACACATGAATTACTGTGTTAATGTTCTCTTGAGAATACACCTTAGGGACTGGGGTAGGAGGTGACACAGTAACCAGGCCTGGTGCTGCTTTTTTGCAATACCTCTATAGTTGGGAAAGAAGCCATGTTATCAAAACGGCCTCATGTTGCTGCTCCTTTATGGCTGCATAAAATGTTCTCCACTGCTTCCTCACATGGTGTGCTCTAGTTCTCTTCTATATTGCAACTGATAAAAGGCATTGCCCCCTTGAGGAACATTAAATGACAAAGGTGAATGGCAAGGTAATTATGAAAAAGGCTCCCTCAATGTTTTATAAACTTTAATTAAGTTCTATAATGTCCTTATGCAAGACACAAATATTATTAACACTGTTTGGCAGAGGGTGTAAAGTAAGTCAGACTAAAAGCTAACCAATCAAAAGCTTCCAAGATTGTGATAATTTTCATTCATAAAATATGCTCATTTTTAAAAATAAAATAAATGGTTTGTGTTATCTGCATCATTTATTTCCCCTCATCTGCTGTTCTGTTTCCGGCTTATAGACTTTCTCCTCCAGGAGAGAATTAGGGCAGAGAGTCATGCGATGTGCCGAATTGAAATCTGAAGTTCATACGTGGTAGGTGAACTGTTGGAGATTAATTGCTTACCGAAGCTGTCACTGCTGAGCACTCAGGGTGTTTAGCTTTTCTGGTTTCATTAAACCTGCAGCAAGAAAGGGGTTTGGGCTACTGGGAAATTATTCATGCAGCTGAAGGGAAGAGTAAAGATGTAGAAAAAAATTAGTTGCAAATCCCACTGATTAGAAGGTGTTCCATTGTGATGGAATATTTAAATGATAGCAAAGTCACTTTATAACAGAGTATTCACTATTCAAGATTCTTAAAATTTACTTTACAAAATGCATTTTGAGGGTGAGTCTTGTACTGAGCCTTTTGTTCTGGAAACAGGAAATGAGGACTTGTAACATAAACTTACACGTAAAAGTGTAAGAACAAAAGTGAGACACCAGGTGTTTAAATGTAGCTTCCATTGTTCAATATTTGTATTCTCTTGTAAGCATTAAAAAAGTGGCTTCATTTCTTCCTATATAAAATGGAAATAATATTAAAATACCATCATCTTCACTCAGTTTTTAAGGCATAAAAATAAAGCATCTAATAAAAAAACCAATAACATAATAAGAGTAAACATTATATAACTGATATGATTATTCCTTCATTTCTAAAGTATCACTGTCTCAGGGAGGTCATTGACTTATTAAGTCAAAAAATTAAAAACTTGAAAAATAAAGATGACACATTTATTAAAGTCATTCTCTCTGCAGTATTTTGTGAGAAGGAATAAGTAATATGGTTCAAAGAGCTAAGAATACTATGAATAATATTCACAATGAGCCAATGTTTAAAGAAAGAATTATCACAGAATTGAGGTGACACGGTTTCTCTGTTTGTATTTTTAGCTGGTTTTGCTAACCCTATCTGTCTTCTTCCCATTTTTCTCTAATATATTTTTCACTCCATATAGGATTGTACTTCAAATTGACCTTTCTATAACACAAAATGAAAGCATTCTTGTTCAAAATACCTCAGTAATGTCCTTCTCCTTCCATACTGGAATGTCTTATTAAGTCTGCTGTATTAAAGATTAATCAATAAAATCACAAAGACACTTTCATACTACTTTCATTTTTAACGTTTCCCTGGACTTAGGTTCTAGCATATATTAATTAAATAATCAGTAAATATGTAATGAATAATAAGTGATTGAACAAATAATAAATGTGGAGTCATTTCAGGTGAAATTACCAATTATAGAAATAAAACATCATAAAATTGGTCTAACTGGGGAAAAATAGTGGAATTTTTAAAGTGTAACTGAGAATCCAAAGTCTCAGTGAAATTAACTTGAGCAAACGATACTGATAGTAACAAAAAATAATAAAAATATATCTGTAATGCCTGTAGAGTCTAATATTACAGAGCCACCCATTCCTTTAACTCTTAAAAACTTAGAAACAATTATATTAAGCAATTAAGATTTACAAATAAACTATATGAGTTTTTCATAACACTGCTGTTTTGTACTTAGTCTTTTGCTCCAACCTGCACAGAGGATGGAAATAATTGAATCTATTATGTTTTCTGAAAAGTAGTTTTACCCTGTGGCGTTTCAAACCAAAGGTAAAGATGGTGTTTTCCACTAAATGGACTCAACCAGTTACGTTTCTCAAGCTCTCAAGTTTGTTGTTTACAGTTTCCCTTATAATGGCTATATCTGTTCTGGGAAAATAACACCAATAATCAAGTCTATTAGATGTGTGTATAATTAAAGTTAATAGGCCTTGAGTAGGATGTTGAGGGCCCTTCCGTGAGAAAAGACCCTGGGTTTTCAGGCAGAGTACTCATGAAATCGCTTCTGGTTACTCAGAGCGATTTGTACTTCTTGCTGTCTTTCATGGAGAATGCAGAGGTCCTGCGCGTAGCAGAGCAGCTCTCAGAGAGTATCCACAAGTATCTTTGCATGGTCAACATGCAAACCTTATTAATAGTATTAGCAACCACATTCAAATTCCTAAATGATTTCCAAAAGAAAGTGGAACCTTTTATGTATTTATTTATTTGAGAGAGCAAGAGAGACAGAAGGGGAGAGAGAGAGAGAGAGAGAGAGAGAGGAAGGCAGTGGGCACACCAGGCCCTCCAGCCATTGCAAACAACTGCAGAAGCATGCGCCACCTTGTGCACTTGGCTTACAGGGGTCCTGGGGAATTGAAGGTCTTCTGGCTTTGCAGGCAAACACCTGAACTGCTAAGCAATCTCTCCAGTCCGAACATTTTATTTATTTATTATTAGAGACAGAGAGAAGGAGAGATAGAGTGAGAACAGGTGTGCTAGGGCCTCCAGCCACTGCAAACAAACTCCAGATGCCTGCACCACCATGTGAATCTGGCTTATGTGGGACATGGAGAATGGAGCCGGGGCCTTAGGCTTAGCACCTTACGCCTTAACTGCTAAGCCATTTCTTTAGCTGAGAAAATTGAAAATCTAAAATATTTTCAATATAAAAACTTATACCTAATTCATTAAAGATAATAACTTAAATCCTGAATCAGTTCCTTGTTGAAATAGTACAAATTAAATATATAATTTTAGACATATCTTAAGTTATTTAAATTTTTACTGAGATTTATCTCAATATAATTAATAATTAATCACTTCTACATTATGCTGATAAAATAGATGAGCATTCTCATACTAAAGTGGTCCCTCACTTCACAAATTTATTATGTATTTGTTTATTTTATAGTGAGAACAAGAGAGAAAGAGAGAGAATTGTCACACCAGGGCCTCAGCCATTGCAATGGAACTCCAGATGCTTGCACCACCTAGTGTGAATGAACAAGCCTATGGCTTGTGTTACCTTTGTGCGTCTGGCTTACCGGTCTGTAGAGAGATAGAACATGGGTTCTTAGGCTTTGCAGGGAAGTGCCTTACCTGCTAAGCTATCTCTCCAGCCCCACAGACTTTAAAAAAATGTTAAACTACTTGTGTTGTCATCAGACAACATTAATGTTACACTTCAGTCTCATCTCACACACCTGCTTCAGCTAGATTCTGTTTTTTTTTTTGTTGTTGTTGTTGTTCATTTGTTTGTTTTGTTTTGTTTTGTTTTGTTTTGTTTTGTTTTGTTTTGTTTTCTGATGTAAGGTCTCACGTCTCAATGTAGCTCAGGCTTACCTGGAATTCACTATGTAGTCTCAGGGTGACCTCGAACTCTTGGTGACCCTCCTACCTCTGCCTCCAGAGTGCTGAGATTAAAGGTGTGCACCACCACGCCAGCTAAATTCTGGACAAGGCAAACTAGCACAACCATATATCTTCAGATATCTCTACAATGGACTATTAGAATATGCCAATAAAAAGCGTTCCCCATAGATGAGGCTTTGTCTCTTGGGCCACGCTTGAGACAGGGAATGACTTATACAACAATAGCATAACACACTTTGTGGATCATAGAAATATGTCTGCTCTTTCATTCCAAAACTGAGGTAAATATGAGGGGATAGCTATGTTGATAGTGTCCAAGTTGAAGAGTACTATGCCACTAAGTAATTTTTCCTGGGGCAGACAGTACATGTACTTGTGGCCCCACTCACAAGGTCTCCGTACTGCTCCCATTTCTCCTCCTCACCCTTGAATAAGAAATCTCTACAAGCCATATTTTCTTAAAGTTCATTGTGTCAACATTCTATTTAATGTTATGTTTTTTTTTCTTTGCATTCTTTTAAGCTTTGGTATTTAAAATGTTATCCCATGATGTAACTACCATGAGTACATGTATGTGACTATGAATGTGATTATGCATCTATGCGTGTGAGCAAGCTGGCATGTAGCAATGATGCTCCGATTTCCCTTCACGTTCTACTTGGAAACAGGACATTTAAACCAGTGATTCTCAGCCAGAAAGCTTCCTTCCACCACTGAGTGTGTCAAAGTCTTCAGAATCCACTGGTAGCAAATGTGTTGCAATAAAGCATCACTGGGCTTAATGAGGAAACCTTTACCTGTATAGTCATTTCTTTACTCAAACTTCACTTCTGAGAATTTCACAGGCTCAAAAGATAATTGTCTGAAATATAATCTAGTCTCATGATCTCAGTCACTCAATAGTGCATATATAATCTATTAATTATCATCTATGTGTCTGTGATATGTGCACAGATACATAGAAATAATTTGAAATATATACACAATGTATATTTCAAGTTTGAAGTTATCTCTCCCTACACACACACACACACACACACACACACACACACACACACATGTATAATATTTAAATGCAAACATGATATATAAGTAATATTTTCAATATGCTTCTGAAGAATAATTGTATATTTAAATAATTTAAATGATTGCAATAGTAAAAATGGCTGGTGTCATTTTTGTGAGAAGAGAAATTCAAGCAAAAAGTCCAGACCCTCATATAAATATCCCTTTGCACTCTCTCATTTCAGGTTATAATCAGTTCATTAAATGAAAGGATGGGAAAAATCAGCCTATTTTACTCATTAAAATTAGAAACAACTTGGTATGTCTGACTTAAGCTCAAAATAACAACTCTACCTATAATAAGGTTTCTTCATAGGCATTTACATTATAAATTAAAAATTAAGGTCATTGAGGACAAATATCTAGGTTTTATTCATTTTATGTTAAATCCCCTGTAGTAAGAATAGCACATAACACACAGTGTGCGTTCAACAAACGTGTTAAATCAATGCGTATAATTTGGTTTGGAACAGGTAACAGTATGAAAGTGTGGGTGAGGAAACCAGAATGTGGAGAATGTATGTGTGAGTGCACTTGTGTGAACTTATGAACGATTTCAAGACCAGTCTAACATGTGTATTTTAATTACACAGCTGAAATATGAAACTAGGCTTCTGTACAACTTGAACCCTTACACTCTATATGTCTCAATCCATATTTCCTGGAGCAGCATACATTCATGACTTTTGTGTGTCGTCACTCTAAGGCTGTCTCTATGCAGTTTAGAAATTTTGACCTGTCCAAGCACAACGTGTAATGTAGACAACACCTCACATACGCAATTTTCATTGGTCTTAGGGGAGATCTGAAAAGATCCAGAAGATTTGCATTGGCCTCCCATTGAATTCCATCAACAAAATGCTCTAGAGATCAACTACTGACAGTGAGATATGCATTTGACTTTTGAAAATGTGTTGTAGGAACCTGCTGCTGTTGTTCTAGCTTCACTAATAGAGGTGCACAAGGATGCCATCTTCAATATTCTGTTTTACAAACAGCTATATTCATAAATCTAGTCTTATATGAACACTGGTGGGTAAAACTTTGTAGGAAAATTTATCACAATTATAACTATTATTCTTAGTATGTCTGTAATTTGATTTTTCATTTGTCCTGACAAACTCTCTTCCAAAGGGGCTGTAGCATTTCTTTTCTCATTTACTTTTTAATAAAAATTAATATTTCCCTTGTGTCAAAACAAAGAATTATATTGTCTCAGCTTTTTAATTATTATTAGTGTTAAATATTTGTTTGACTTATGTGGTTGTCTATGTATTATTTTAAATGATCTATCAATAACTTTTGCCTGTAGTTTTTTAGGTATCAGGATTTATTCTTTTTTTTTTTTACATCTGAAAAAAAATAGAATTTTACCTTTAAGTTTATTAATGTAACTAGAAATAATTTTTACTTGTAAAAGTTGGAAGATTGTTTCCTTTTATGAAAAGCATAGCTATGCCATGTACATCACAAAAATACTTGAGAATTAAACCTAAGAGTGATATTTTTAGTGCTTATCATTTTACTATTGACCTCATTAATGTGTTGGATTCAATAATATTTTCTTCATGAAACTTTTATAGCTGTAAACATAAATGCATTTATTTTTGTAAATTGCTTTAACCTAGTTTTTATACTAGGAACACACTTGCCTTGTAAAAGGAATTAACCCACCTCTATTCCCAGGAACAAAATATAACATGTAATTTATCTTCCCCTTGGTGGTTTGGCAAAATTTGATTTTAAAATTCTCCCCTTTTTTGCTAAATTTAATTTTTGAGTATTTGGCTAAGGAAGACACATTTTAAAGTATCAGTTTAATTTATTTAAATAACTGTAGTTATTAAATATTGTATTTATTCAAGCAATTTATGATTTCTAATATTTCTAATTCTTTCCATTTCCCTCAGTCCTCCCCCTCTGAGGCTCCCGAAACCTTCCCTCCACCGTTTAGCAGTGGTTATGGCACCATCCAAATTATCGTGTCTCAGCAAGCAGCTATTCCATACAGTTTCTGGGGGAGAAGAAAAAGTTACATAGTGTTCTTCCTTATGTTCCAACTTGTATATTATTTCTGCTCCATCTTTAGAGATGTGCTCTGAGCCTTTGAAGGAGTGATATATATCAATGCAGCATAATTTTTTGGGCATATATGTGGTGTGTGTATGTGTGTGGCATTGTAACATGTGATATGTGTGTGGCATATGTGCTGTATGCACATGCATATCATGCTCTGGTACCCCGTGCACTCATGGGAAATGCTGTATGTTCCCTGCGGCTGATGGAAGAGAGCATGCAATGTCCTTCTCCCTACACACCCTTCTGTTTTCCCTCATCACAGAACCTCTCAGTGATCTGGGAACCCAGAGCTGGTTATTAGCAAGCTCTTGTCTCTTCTGCCTCACAGTTTTACAGCAGTCCGTGACCATGCCCAGCTGTTGTGCACATGAAGCCTCCAGTGATTGCAGCTCCCTGCAGACATCATCCTTATTCATGAAACACATCTACCCACTGAGCTATCTGTACAGCCCAATACAGTATAATTTACATGAACCTGATATCTGCTGACATTGGACTTCAGTAGGCACCTGCTATAAACTCCAGGTTATAGGAGAAAAAAAGCAAGAAAGAATTGAAAGAGACAGTTACAGACAAAGCAAGAGAATTAATTAAGAAAGAAAAGTTGCAAAGGAGGAAGCAGGCTGCAGCAAGGAGAAAATTTAGCAGCTCTAACAAATTTCCAATGCAGAGTTGGGACTTTTGTTTGTTTGCTTTTTTTTTTGTTTTTGTTTTTCAAGGTAAGGCCTCACTCTAGGCCAGGATGACCTGGAATTCACTCTGTATTCTCAGGGTGTCCTCAAACTCACAGCGATCTTCCTACCTCTGCCTTTCAAGTGCTGGGATTAAAGGCAAGGCCACTACCTGGCCAGATTTGGGTCTTTTAAGTCACTTTTTATGGAAAGAATTTTGGTTCAATTGTATAGCATAGGCATATTGTCCATACTCTATGTGATGCAAGTCGTTCCACATACAGCTTCATATGACCCATATCTCACTAATATTGCATATCTCCCCCCATGGGTGTGCATTTTAGCCTTATGATGAATCATGTGTTAAACTGAGACACAGGGGTGGTTTTGTGCCTACACCACTGCCCCAAGCTGGTTTAAGTTGTTCTTAGCCAGGGTTCTCCAGCCTTCTTCTTTGCCAATCATTTTTCTCTGTCTATTTTTTATTAATTAGTTTTGCACTCAGCAAATACAGTCAGTTTGGTACCATTATTAGGCTCATCTGTGACCTACCTCCTCCCCTTGGCCCCTCCTTGTTGAGGTATATGGGTCATGCATTCTGGAGTTAGCCCACAGTTATGGGTAGAATAAATGTCTGCATATCATGACCCAACATGAGGCTCTGACATTCTTTCAGCCCCCTCTTTCGCAAAATTTCCCTGAGCCATGTTGGGTTCATTTTTGGTCTGCTTCAGTGATGAGGTGTTGGGTCTCTGGCTTTCTGATTTGGTAGGAGTTGATTTTTCTCTCTGTTGATCTCCTTCACCCTTGTGTTGGTACCTGGTTCACCAAGAAACAGCATCCTTGCTTGTTTCGCTAATTGTTCTTAGTCTCAGCCGGGGCCTTTTTGAGGTGTGATGGGGTGGCTCTCTCCTTAGGATCTACATCTATCTGAAAAAGAGAAGCACATTCTCCAACGGAGAGGAAGTTAGCACCAGACAAATGTGATAACCCTTACTTTTTTATAGAGAATTTAATAAGTGTAGGCCCTCTTGTAGCCCACAATTGGTGGTAGCTTGATAATGGAGAGCGGGCTTATGTTTGGATATGGTTCTGACTTGTTTCCCATCTCCAGCTATGGATCCCGTACCACTGAGGGGATCAGTTAGCCAAATCAATAGCAGTTGGTTCCCCGCCATGTCTGTGTGCCACTATTGCACTTGTGTGGGCATCACGACAGGTTATTTGCTGCTAAGTAGGTGAGACCATGAGTTGCTTGGACAGATATTGGTCATTTTCCCCCAGTCGCCCATGTAGCACCTTCTGGCACTAGACGTTCTGACTGTCTGGGGACTGACTCTCTTCCAGCTTCCAGCCATGCCATTCCATTTTATGTGTCAACCACATAAGGTGTCTTCAGCAGTAGGGTCTTACCACTAACCTTTGGTGGGTCATCAAGTACTCAGACAGAAATCTGTCTTTTAGGAAACCTTGTAGGTCTCTCTGATCAAAAGCTCATTGTGGTTGATAGCCACATGCTGGTCCTGGGAGTTACAGATCAGTGCCCACTAAGAAAAGGAAGAAAAAGATAACTAATATAAAAGAGATAGAGAGAAGAGAGAGAGAGGGATAGAGAGAGAGGCTGTAGAAGATTAAGGTCAGTCTTCATCATACCCTCTCCAGTGTCTGTGGGTCAAGTGTTCCCTCTAAGGGCCTGGTGGAGGTTCAGCCATTTGGTCTGCCTTTTAGGATGTAGAATTTTATGGTACCATTGCTGTTTGGATCTAGATTTGTATTTCCCACCTCCTCCCTTCCCCTCCCCTCCTCCCCACTCATCCTATTGTCAATCTTTTTTTATGTCATAACACTTTGCACAAGACCTTCCAGACCCCATTCTCTGCCCTGTTCTCCTGTCTCAAATTTCACCATGCTGATATCTAATAATTTCATAACTGCTTGTTAGAGTTGAGGAGTACGATGCTATAAATACCATTGTTAACATATACCAGAGATTTTTGTAGTTTTCAAAATATTGTAATGTTTCCTATCTTTTTTCTCATTAAATATGGAATGTTTCAATGAAGGAATTAAGTATGTCTGTAATAAATCAGAGGTAATAAATTTTAGTGTTCCTTGAATTAACTGAATGAGTAAATTTAATAAATTATATAAAGGTAACTTTTTAAACACTGATACTGAGAAATTGGCTCCTATCCCCATTTCTCGTACAGTAGGTAGTCCAACATCTTCTGCCAAAAACCAGTGATTTATCAAGAGCTTATATTTTCAGGATTTGTTCTGCCTCAATATTTTTGCCACTTCCTCTGAGGATATTTTTGAAGTAGTTGTTTTATTTTTAGTTTGTTTTGTCACACAGGATCTCACTTTAGCCCACACTGATTGAGAACTCACTCTGTATGCCAGGCTGGTCTTACTTGGTAATCCTCCTACTTCAGACTCCTGAGTGCCAGGCCTGAACTGCCATGACTGGCTTCAGATTTTCTACTCTTCTTTAGAGCCAGTCCCTTCCGCTAGCACAAAGCCATAAAAGCTTCTTTTCCTGACTTATGGTCCCCCACCCTAGTCACACAATTGGTGTGTCTTTGTGTGAACGTACCACATGCTTGAGGGTCATGTGCAGACCGCTTACACAGCAACAACACCTTGAACTACACACACACAAATGGTAAAGCCAACCACTGCAACACCCACCAAGTGTCAGCTGGATGCTAGTGACCATCCCTAAACTCCAAGGAGACATCCCTGTATGCACTTTTAATTCTCACAGCACAAAAGAATGTCATAAATGAATGTATTCACCAAACTCTTTGTGCAGTAGGTGTCAGATGCTGCTTGATGGCATTGTTAGATTTTGAGCTGGTAGAAGCTAGTGGTTTGCTAAATTATCAAAAGTTATACCTGATAGTCAAAAATCGTTTTTTTCAGAGATACAGAGATGGGTGATAAATGGCTATTATATTGAACAAAAATGGGTGAAAATAATTTCAGCTCTCAGTGTGTTACAGTCCCATTCATAGTGATGGAAGCTTGAATCAGTCAATTTTTTGAACCTTCCACATAGGTGTGTTTTACTCAAAGCTCTTCCATTTGTGAAACTCATGAGATGGATACTATAATGACTAGTATTTTGTGTGTATGTGTGCTTCAAGAGACTGAATCACAAAAACTTATATAGTCATGTTCATATTCCTAACAATTTCACCCTTTGATATGGTATTTGAGTTTCATTGTGTGCTCACTAAATACATTCTTTGATTTTATCTCCATTTTATTTTTTTTTCCACTGGCTGATGTTTTCCAAAATAGTAGCCTCTTACGGTGGTTCCCTAGCAACTGTCTTCATTAATCTCTACCCAATTTTTTACTCTCTGCTATTCCCATTCCTATAAATATGTACCAATTGATTATGTAAAGAATTTAGTGTTTTTCCCTTAAATTTCCATGTATAAAAGAGGAAGTCAACTCTTAATAGTATTTATAAATTTATTTTCTTTCTTTCTTTTTTTTTTTTTTTTTTTTTTTTTGGTTTTTCTAGGTACGGTCTCACTCTAGCTCAGGCTGACCTGGAATTCACTCTAGTCTCAGGGTGACCTTGAACTCACAGCAATCCTCCTACCTCTGCCTCCCAAGTGCTGGGATTAAAGGTGTGTGCCACCACTCCCGGCAAATTTATTTTCTACTAAAACAAGATTCCCTGCCTATGAAGAATTTAATATAAATACTACATATTGACTGTAAAATATATCTATTGAAATAGTATTACTTTCAGCTGTTTCCTAAATTGGACACCTATACCGTTACTGCTAAGCTCACAGAATGTTGTTGAGAGGGCAGGAGGAAGGGAAAGGCTAGAGTTTGAGAAACAATGCTATACTCCTCAGTTTTCCAGACAAGACATAGAATTGTGTTCATGGCACCAGCACCTTTCTTACCTGCACACTTCAGGCCTGTCAACATCCCATCATTGGTAGGGGAGGAGCTCATGAGGATCCCCCTTCCTAAGGAGATACTGACTATTAATGGTTGCTAGGGCAAGGTGAGACAATATCTTTAGTGGTATAACCACAGGTAGATTACCTATATTCTAGTAAAATAATCCACCAGCCATGCTCATGAAAGCAACCCTGATAAAACTCAATGAATCAAAAGATAAAATAATAGTAATAGACATCAAAGCAGACAAAGAACTAGTTTGGATCATCTTGAGTGTGAGAGGGATGAGAGAAGGTAATGAGGGCAAATGCAATCAAACCATTATATGCATATAAAATTGTCAAAAATAAATTGAAGAAAAACTTTCACCTATAGCATGTGGTCTCAACTTACATTCCTTTGTTAAAAACTATGTGCTTCAGGCTGGAGAGATGGCTTTTCGGTTAAGCATTTACCTGTGAATCCTACGGACCCCAGTTTGAGGCTCGATTCCCCAGGACCCACGTTAGCCAGATGCACAGAGGGGCGCATGCTTCTGGAGTTTATTTGCAGTGGCTGGAGGCCCTGGTGGGCCCATTCTCTCTCTCTCTTTCTTTCTCTCTCTCTCTCTCTCCCTCTCTCTCTCTCTCTTTCTCTCTGTGCCTGTCACTCTCAACTAAATAAATAAAAATGTGCTTCTAAATTTCTAAATACCTTGCTTCTCATCAGTACACTAAAGCTTCCTGAATAAACTTTTCTTTTAATCCCTTTAGCTTTCTGGGTCCCTGAGAAAACACTTCAGAACACAATGAGGCTGGACTTTTCTTTTTTTAAACAACTTCCATTATTGTAAATAATATCACATGGTAATTCCCTCCCTCGCCCCCCCCCCCCACTTTCCCCTTTGAAACTTCACTCTCCATCATATCCCCTCCAACTCTCAATCAGTCTCTCTTTTATTTAAATGTCATGATCTTTTCCTCCTATTATGACGGTCTGGTGTAGGTAGTGTCAGGCACTGTGAGGTCATGGATATCCAGGCCATTTTGTGTCTGGAGGAGCATGTTGTAAAGAATCCTACCCTTCCTTTGGCTCTTACATTCTTTCCTTCTGCCATCTCTTTCGCAATGGACCCTGAGCCTTAGAAAGTGTGATTGAGATATTTCAGTGCTGAGCACTCTTCTGTCACTTCTTCTCAGCACCGTGAGGCCTTCTGAGTCATCCCAAGGTCACTGAAATCTGAAGAGAGAAGGACTTTTCTTTCCTACATGTTCAGTGTACATGCAAAGCATCAACATCAATTAAAGAAATATTCAGGTATATCATACAGGTATTATGCAACTGACATTAAGTATTCTTTGCATTTCTGCAGAATATTTGCATAAATTTGATCCACTAATTGTTCAACTTATATACAGTTAATATTTTTCAATGTAATGAAGTAAAAAATAGCTCTTGGGGAAATGATGGATTCTGCTTTAATCAGATGATACAATTCCATAATTTATTTACCTGCATGGAATAACGATAAGCTTTCATGGTGGATAGTGTTATGAAAGTAAAGGGGCCAAGTTTGCTGTGCCAGAACATTCCAGAATAAATAAATTATAGTATTGTTGTTTCTAGATGATAAGATGTAAGAAGAGGTTATGTGAAAATGGAAAAATATTTTATTATTAATATCCAGATCTATATTTTAATCACACATTTTCCAGAAATGTTATAGTGTTCATTAATGTCACAGACTTATTTAACAAATATAAAAATGTTGGAAAATGTTTTATTCAAATAGAAAAACAAATTAAAGTTTTGCTTCATAATATGTTTAGGAGTTATAGAATATTTCATTAAATCATTTGCATGTAGAAAATTTAAATATTGAATAGTATAATATGTTATAATGAAGTGTGAATTATAATCATCTTCTATTTTTCTATGGTGATCACAAAACTAGTTTCTTTTTCTTGGCAAAAGTAAAGATTCTGAAATTATTAATAATTCAATACTTTGTTTCAGGCAATGTCTTCTCTCATATATTAACTAATATAACACTATCACAGAATTAGACTAAAGTTTATGTTTTGAGCCTGGGCAGAGGCTCACTGGGTAAGAGTAGTTCCTTATATGCATGAGGGCCCAATGGGGCATGAGACTCCTCAGTTCCATCACCCACAGATATGCCCGCACCCACATACTTCTATTACCCTATTCTTGTGGTGCCCCAGATAAGAGTACCATGAGTATTCAGGCAAATGATCGAAGTTGGTGAGAGACTGCATTAGTGAAACATGGAAATGGGCTCTAATGAGCAGTGTGGAGGTGTCACTCATGTTCTCATCTGTCCTCCACACTGTTGTACATAGACTACACACACACTGTACCACACATGTTATATACACATACATGCAAAATGTTTACACTGAAATAAAAATTGAGTACCTCCAATCATTTGCCATACAAATTATATTTTCATCAAAATAGTTTATTTTAAAAAGCTTTTGATTGTCAAATAGTTTTGATGCACATTGTATCAAAATATCAGGTTCTTCAAGATGATTAAATGAGATCAGATCTCACTTGGTGATTTTTTTTTCCATTGACCTGCATGAAGACCCATATTAATGAATTCCTTCATATCTTCCCTTAGAGTCCTCTATGTTGGTGATATATAGATGAGGATATATACATGATGTTACTATGTTGTTGTAATCACATGTGATTTTTTTTATTCCAGAATGAACTTATATAATACATATTGCCTTTCTTTAACTTTTTTTCTGTAAATATCATACAAAATATGATCCACCATGACTAGTAGTTTAATTCATTCTTATTCATAATAGCATATTGGTGAGAAGGTAATCTAAAATATTTAGCCATTTCTATTATTGTCAGTCATTGTTTTTAGTAGTTTGTGGTTTTGTTTCCATCAAAAGCCAATATCCTTGGACATGTAACCAAGTAGGACATAGTATTCCAAAGGACAGATTTCGAAACAATAGATTCAAAGAATGAAGTCCTTGCATGGAAGAGATAAACATTAATATTCTTTTTTTCTCAATTTTTATTAATGTTTTCCACGATTATAAAAAATATCCCATGGTAATACCCTCCCACCCCTTTCCCCTTTGAAATTCCATTCTCCATCATATCCCCTCCCCATCTCAATCTGTCTGTATTTTATTTTGGTGTCATGATCTTTTCCTCCTCTTGTGAAGGTAGTGTCAGGCACTATGAGGTCATGGATATCCAGGCCATTTTATGTCAGGAGGGAGCACGCTGTAAGGAGTACTATCCTTCCTTGTTGATGCTTATACGCCATCATATTTCTTCTTTTGAGAACTCTCTATTTAGCTCCATAGTCCATTTTTTAATTGGCTTGTTTGATTTCTTATTGTTTAACTTTTTGAGTTCTTTGTATATCCTAGATATTAATCTTCTATCAGATATATAGCTGGCAAAGATTTTTTCCCATTCTGTTGGTTACCTCTTTGCTTTATTCACAGTGTCCTTTGCAGTACAAAATCTTTGTAATTTCATGAGGTCCCAGTGGTTAATCTGTGGTTTTATTGCCTGAGCAATTGGGGTTGTATTCAGAAAGTCTTTGCCAAGACCAATATGATGAAGGGTTTCCCCTACTTTTTCCTCTAGCACTTTCAAAGTTTCTGGTCTGATGTTAAGGTCTTTAATCCATTTGGACTTAATTCTTGTGCATGGACAGAGAGAAGAATCTATTTTCATTCTTCTGCAGGTACATATCCAGTTTTCACAACACCATTTGCTGAAGAGGCTGTCTTTTCTCCAATGAGTATTTTTTGTCATTTTAATCAAATATCAGGTAGCTATAACTACCTGGACTTACATCTGAGTCCTCTATTCTGTTCCATTGATCTGCATGTCTGCTTTTGAAGCACTAATATTCTTAAGAGATGTTGCAAGAACACTTTTCAGAATGAATAGAAATTTTCATTTTCACCAAATACATAGAATAGTCCACTTTCTCCTATGTCAGTAGCTACTTGTATATGAAAGTTTTTATGAAGTATATGAATAGGGAAACATTGAACACTTTCTTTCATAAATATGCAATAAGATGGGGGTATTCACTGTCTGCATTCTTAGTACAGTTCTCGAAGTCTTAGCCAAAGCCAAGAGGAACATGTAAATGGATGAATATTTAAAAACAAGAAATGAAATCATCTCTATTCACAAATGGCTTGGTTCTATACTTAAATGGCAATACAATGGATTTTATTAGAATGCTCTTAATGACACTTTAAGAAGAGTTGTAGTGTACAAAGTTAACACATATAAAACAATAGCTTTCATATGTTCCAACAATAAACTTCCCAATAAAGAAATTAAGGAAAGTGTCTCATATACAATAGCTTCTGAAAACTAATGTACCTAGGAATAAGCCTCAATAAGATTGTGAAAGACATATACAAAGAACACTTTAAGACACTGAAAATGGAATAAAAGAAAGTATTTGAATATTGTAGAGACCTTTCACACTCCTAGATTGGCATAATCAATATGAGAAAATGAGTTTATTGCCAAAAGTAATCTACAGATCCAGTGGAACTCCGAGCAAAGTTCAATGATATTCTCCTCAGAGCTAGACAAAACGATCCAACAATGCGTTTGGAAATGCAAGTCTAAGTAGAAAAAGCATTTTTGGAGATATCACAATTACTGATCTGCATTACACAATAAATTTATAGTAACAAAGACAGCATGGTGGCACATAAATAAATGGAGAAGACTAGAGGACACAGAAATAAACCCACACAATATTATCACTTAATTCTTGACAAAGGCATGGAAAACTCACACTGGAAGAAGCTGCTTCAAAGGACGGTCCTGGAAAAGCTGGGAGTCCACCTGCAGAAGAGTGAAATTAGTCCCACTCTCCCATCCTGCACAAAGATGGATTCGAAGTCAATGAAAGATTTTTACAAAAATCCAGAAACACTAAAAATACTCAGGAAAATACAAGTCACACAGTGAAACCGAAAAGTATAGGAAAGAACTTTCTAATTAAGTTCCAGTAGCATGGGAAATACTCCCAAGAATCTACAAATGGAGCTGCATGAAATTAAAATATTTATCCAAAGTAAAGTATACAGAATGAACAGCAAGCCTGCCGAACAGGAGACAAACGGTGCCGGCTGTTCCTGATAGGAAGGTGGTAGCTAGAGTAAATAAAGTACTACAAACACAAAACCTTAAAATAAACCTGCCAATCAATAAATGGACTAATAAAATAAGCAGAAAGTTCTCAAAAAAAGGAATAAAAATGACCAACAGATTTTTTTTAATTCAATATCTTAGCCATGAGGAAAGTGCAAATTAAAATGACTTTGAAATGGCAGCCTCTCCTATTCAGAATAGCTATATTCAATAAAACGGAAAACAAATGTGGGAGAGGGTATGGTGAGGGTGGAATTCGTATTCACTGGTGGTGGGATTGGGAGCCAGTGAAGCCACTATGAACATCACTGTGGAAGTTGCTCATCAAGCTGGAAATTGGACTATGATATGACCCAGCTATACCTCTCTTGGAAACATGCCTTGATGACTTCATAGCTGATTTCAGAGACCCCTGATCAGCCATGATCAGTTCTGCTCTATTCAGAATAGCTAGAAAATAGAATCAGCTTAAATGTCCACCAACTAATAACTGGATACTGAAATGTGGTATATATACACAATAGGGTTTCTCTCAAATATATTGAAAAAAAATGAAATTATGACATTTGCAGGACAATGGATGGAATTGAAAATGTAAAAGTATATTAAGGGAGGTAACCTAAGGCCAGAAAGGTATTGTACATTTTCTCTCATATGTGGACCATGAATTGCAATATTTATATGATCTAAATACTGGGATATGAAAGTATTAGCAATGGTTCACAACAGGAAACCATGAAAGAGGAATGAGAGAAGATGAGAAGCAGGGGATAGATCAAAGGGATTGCAGGGGAGGGGATAAGCAACCATAGGGGTAAAGGAAATGGAGTAGAAATGAAGGAAACCTAAGACAAAGGTTCTTTAAAACATAACAAAGAAGCCTAATCCATTGTATGCAAACAGACAAATAAGCAATAGTTGATGGATAGTATATACATAGGTGGCAGCGAGTTAAGATAGATGAGCAGCTATTGACACGATTGCATCCCTTAATCCTAGTCAGCTGTCCATTTTCTATGATGTTTTTCTCAACATCAGAGAATCATATTATTGACTTTGAGAAAAAATTGACAATCTTTCTTTTCTTCTTAAGTAGAAATTTCATATGGCCACATCATGGGCTGACACCATCATCTCCCTCCTCCCTTTCCACTTTGCGCCAAGGGTCCTCACTGGCATAGCTGGTAGTCACCATAGTTACTGGGGAGCTGTGGGTTACAAGCTGTGGTCATTGTATGCGGGGGCGGGGAGAGGTCAGTGTCTGTGGATCTTCCCCCCACTCCTTGGCTCTGTTTTTCCTCCCCTGTTCCACAAAATTCCCTGAGCCGTGGTGGGCGTGTCTTAAGTGGGCTTTAGAGCCCTGCTCTCTGCAGCTTCTGTATTTCTGCTTTGGTACCTTTTGGGTGTGCGCAGTGTCTGTCTCCGCCGCCCTGCGGCAGGTTGTCAGGCTGGCCGTTGAAGCAGAATTCTCTCATCTCAACTAGTTCCTCTGTGTTTTCACCCTGGCCCTGGCTGCTTTGGGGGGGGGGGGGCCGGGGAGGGTTCATGCCCTGCCAGGATGTCAGCTACCTTTTCTGGTATTGTTAATATATTTGGTTGTCCTCGGTTCTTGCTGTCTTCTGGAAAAGAAAGAAAGAAAGAAAGAAAGAGAGAGAGAGAGAGAGGGAGGGAGGGAGGGAGGGAGGGAGGGAGGGAGGGAGGGAGGGAGGGAGGGAGGAAGGAAGGAAGGAAGGAAGGAAGGAAGGAAGGAAGGAAGGAAGGAAGGAAGGGAAGAAAGAGAAAAAGAAAGAGAAAAGCCGATTCTCCAATGGAGAACGAGATCATCATAGGTTTACAGCGATGAGAATTATTAATGTAGAGAGTTTTTGACAGGTGTAGCCACAGTTTGGGCCCCAAACTAGTGGGAGTGCATCATCCTTATCTCCTGGTTCCCACTTCCAGCTATGCGTTCCTTTCCACTGAGTGGGTCTCCCAGCCAATCAGAAAGCTATCGGCGACCCACCAAGGCTGTGAGCCACCAATGCCCAGATACGCGCATCCTGTCAGGTTGGTTGCTTTCCTATCACGGTGTCCCTTGCTTGTTCACAGTATCTTTGGGCATTTTCCCCCAACAGCTCATGGAACGCTTTCCAGCACTATATAGGCAGACCATCTTGCAACCGGGCTTCCTTCCAGATTCCAAACAATCTCTCCGTCTCAGGATGTTCTGTGTCAGCAGGATACGGTGTTTTCAGTAAAGGGGTCTTACCTTTCGCTTCATGCATGTAATCAAGTGCTTCGACAAAAGCCGGTCTTGTTCTGGGGATCTTTCAGGTCCCTCTGATCAACAGCTCACTTGTTCTCCCTCACCTGTGGTTCCCAAGCTAGATCACCCTGAGTTGCAGGCGTCCCCACAGGCAACTCAGGGAGCAGATAACAGGGACGAAAGGGTTTGGAAGGAGGGGAAGTAGAAGGTGGGGGAGATACACACAAAACTAAATCCAAAATGAATTGGTGCCGCAGAAAACTTCCTCCTGGATATAGACTAAAAGATACAACCGTCAATAGGAGTATCGGGGGTGGGGGGGTTTCTGATAAGAAGGGCCCTAGAGAGGGTAGGATGAAACCTAATCCTGAAATATTCAGCTCTGGCTTGTAACTCCAGTACCAGAAGTCAGTTTTTTAAATGATTTTTTATTGTTTGTTTCTCTGCGATTCAATATTCATATCTTACCTGATTTTATATTGGCATGTTTACATGCAGATCTCAAGTTTCCATGCTACGTTTTAGATAACGTAGCCTTATATATTGTTTTTTGTTTGTGCATTAAACAATCTATCATTTTTATTGACCTTCTATGTTATGGTTTGCTACACGCACATCTTCTTTCAAGGTTTTCATGTGTTTTTTTAACATTCCCTACCATGTACTATGCATCACTGATTTTTGTATCTGCTATAATCCATTTGGAACTGATTTTGTAAATCATTTAGATGGTGCTACAATTTTACACTCTTTCAGATGGATAGTCTGTATTATTTTATTGCTTAGCAAACTATCCTTTTTGCACTGAATTGAAACATCAAATTTGTCATATGATAAAATCTCATCTCAGGGCATCTGTTTCTGGATTATCTAGACCGTCCACAGTACACTGGCCTATGAAGTATGTTCCATTAACTGAAAAGGCACTAACTATTCATCATGCTATTTATTTGCATATATTTACTATTGGCCGACATTTATTCTTCTGTATGATGTTAGGGAATGCACCAGGCATGGTGGTGCACTCCTTTAATGCCAGCACTCAGGAGGCAGAGGTAGGACAATCGCCGTGAGTTCAACACCAGCCTCAGACTACATAGTGAATTCCAGGTCAGCCTGAGGTAGACTGAGACTAAAAAAAAAAGGAGGATTCTATTTGGAATCACTTAAAAATGAAAATAATATGTTGTATCCAATTCAGTTATTTGCATTTCTAAAGTAAAGATGCTGTATGCACATGCCAACGAATGGTAAAGCTGGTGGAATGTCCCACCCTATCTGCAGGCACATTTTCATGGTTACAGATACAGTTGTCAGCAAGGACCAAAAATACTTTTGAATCTTTAACACAACTTTTATTACTTTAGTGTGTTATTACAATTATTCTGCTTTAGAGTAACTTGTTGATTGTTTTGTACTGGGGTGATTACCTGTAAGTTACTGTGTATTATAGGCATGTATGCATGGGAGAATACATTGCGCATGGGTTCGCTGAATATCTTCGACTATATCCCTGTGGATAAGGGGAACATCTGCATGCATTCATCTTGTTATGGCTGCTTTCCTACATGCCCACACAACTTATAGGCTCCTTTACGTATGCCTAGGTCATTGTTAAGTTTAATTTTTAAGGTTTATAAAATGTTCAGCATCATTTCCATATGGATTTTCATTGATCAGCTCAAAATATGTTTTTCTGTGTTTATCTGTCATGTGTGTATTTTACTACATTTTCCCATTTAGTTCAATCTAGTTTGGATTTCTTTCCTAGAGCTTCTTATTTTTATCTTATTGGATGAGTATATAGCTGAATATGTATAGCTAAAAATTATAACTTGGTAAATGAATCATATTTATTATAAAGCATAATATTTTTATTTATGTTGCCATTTTCATTTTACATATTGAATTCTAAAATGACTTGTATCTATTCAGTCCCATTGATTTGGGGCTGGAGAGATGGCTTAGTGGTTGTAGTGATTGCCTGCAAAGCCTAAGGACCCAGGTTCAACTCCTCAGAACCCAGGTAAGACACATGAACAAGATGACACATGTGTTTGGAGTTCGTTTGCAGTGGCTAGAGGCCCTGATGTGCCCATTCTCTTTCTCTCAAATAAATAAATGCAAATAAAATATTTAAAAAAAAACAGTTGCATGTCAACCGCATAAGGTGTCTTCAGCAGTAGGGTCTTACCACTGGCTCAGGGAAATTTTGCGGAAGAGGGGGCGGAAAGAATGTCAGAGCCACATGTTGGGTCTTGATATGCAGAGACATTTATCTTACCCATAACTGTGGGATAACTCCACAATGCATGACCCACATACCTCAACAAGGAGGGGCCAAGGGGAGGGGGTAGATCACGGATGAGCCTAATAATGGTACCAAACTGACTGTATTTGCTGAATACAAAACTGACTAATAAAGAAAAACAAACAGTTGATTTCAGTAGCATTATTTTCCATTGTCCCTCTCCATTGATATGATGCTTACCTGTAGTCCCCAGAACGCAAGAAGCCACCTTATTAAAATAAGGCTTTCTGACCTGCTGTTAATGACAGGCCTTGGCTGTCCTGGAATTCACTATGTAGTCTCAGGGTGGCCTCAAAATCCTGGCGATCCTTCTACCTCTGCCTCCCGAGTGCTGGGAATAAAGGTGTGCACCACCATGTCCAGCTTCATTAACATTTTTGATGTTATAAGCTGATTTTTAGGGAAGACTCTTTTCTTCTTTCACCTACTTTACATTTTTTCACTAATAGTAGAGATTAAGAAAGAAACGTTCTTTTGATCCAAACCTGATCTGGAGGATTGGAAGTGGACATCATCAGCTTGAGATCAACTCACTAGAAAGACAGGAAGGGACAGGGGCAGTTTACTCTCAGTAATTGAGGCAGGAGGTGAAATTCCAGATTAGAGTTAATAATTGTGGCTGTCTCTGTGAGTTCCTGTGTTCATACATAACCAGAAAGAAATATCTGATTTCCAGAAAGTCTACCCCAAGTCATGTCACAGTACCATTGTCAACACACTAAATTTCAACACTCATGTGTGTATGTGCATATTTGTGTCAATATGGATGTGCGTGGGCTGCAGAGATGGTTTAGTGGTTAAGGCATTTGCCTGCAAAGCCAAAGGATCCCGATTTGATTCTCTAGGACCCACATAACCCAGATGCATAAGGGGACACATGCATCTGGAGTTCATTTGTAGTGGCTGGATGTCCTGGCACACCCATTATCTCTCTCTCCCTCCCTCTTTTTCTCTCTCAAATAACTAAATAAAATATACTTAAAAATATGGATATGCATGAATTGGATGACAGACTTCAAATTACATTGTCTGGTAATGAAACTTTTCTCCACACTTAATATCTTAGGATATCAATTGGATGTTAAATTATATAGCTCCCCAAATATCTTGGATTGAACAATTAAATAAAAATAAGTTATAAATGTTAAACGACTCACTATGGAAAAACTTATCTGCAGTACACTTCAGTTTATTACTGTGTGCTGTACATTTCTAATCCTGAAATGAAATCATTATCTACTTCAGTAATTAAATAAGATAAAATAAAAACCCACATGTATAGGATCCAGGTATCGGCCTAGGTGCATGACTTAATATGCACTTAAATTTATGCTCAGAGTATGCTTTAACACTTTTCAAGACATTAGTCTACAAAGATAACTATATAAAAGGATTCTATTTTAACTATTTAAATTAAGAAAGAGATTACTTACTAAATATTAACTTTTCTTACTTATTGGAACCTAGAAGCCTCCTCATTTGAATAACATATGATCAATGCTGATGGAAAAAAACAGCACATTTGTCTGTTGATTGTTAACCAATTTCGCTTTCTGCGAATGTTGTAGTTGCTCTGAAATCATTAATTCCACAAGGCACATTAGCCTACGGTTACCGTCTACGTGAATATAGGCCTTTGGCATATCTCCAAACGTACCTATGTAGATGCACAATTATGAAATCACAAATAATTTGGTAAAGAAATAATCCTTTCTCACTCTTCCTAATTGCTATGGAAAGATCTTTGTGGCAAATAGCTATTTAAAAAACACATACTACCATTATAAATTATTGTACTGAATGATGGTGAAATATGTTTTATATGTAAAAATATTCAAAATCATTTTATTATTATTTTACCTTTACTATTTCTACTGATGAGGCAGAAAGTAATTTATCTATACTATATTTGAAATCCTTTTGTGCATTCTAATTTTATCTACTATATGCCCATTGCTATACTATGCTACTTTACAAAGGACAGAATGATTAAATAATATAGTTTTTGGATTCATTGAAATCTATATTTCCCATGAATCTGTATGAAAAGTAAGGAAAATCACAGCTGAAAATTTTTTATTTTTATATCATAGATTTTCAGTTAATAACATACTTAATCAAAAATTGCCAGAACATCACCCACAGAGAGATGGCTAATTGCTTTTATATAATTAGTACCTCAGGCAATGAAAGTATTTTAAGAGCTATTCAAGAATATTTAAGCCCAGCTCTCCTCTCACCTGAGGCTCAGCTCCAGACACATGGAGGGACTTTCAACTTAGCTCTAGACACATGGATGGACATTCAGCTTCTAGTTCCAGGCCCAGGGAGGGCACACTCAGCTCAGCTTTTGGCACATGGGTGTCACGCTCAGGTCAGACCCAGGCTCCTGGAGGGCACACTCAGCTGTCCTAAGTCCCAGAGCTCTGGAAAGACTGTTCTTGGTCAGTGCATTTTTGGACCAGATTGAAATTCTTCACAGGGTTTGTGTTTTGATTTGTTTTAATTTCACAGGACTCCAAGTTTTTGAATTGCAATATATGTGAACATAAGATAGTCAATTCTGTTTAATTTCTCTGGAAAAGCAGTAAACTTTGTAGGGATCTTTTGATTGCAAAATTTTTGCAAGTATGAATACATAGAAAGCCTAAGTTTTTTTATTTTATTTTTTTGCTTCTGCTCTTATCTTTCCTTTCACCTTGACCCTTAACCTTCACCCCAAAGACATGAAGTTGACATTTCGATGCAAAGTTAGGGAAGACTGCACAAGTTTATCCTCTTTATAAACCTAATGCCAGGCACATGCAGAGTAAATGTTCATTAAATCCTGACTCAATTGAATTTAATTGACTTGATGTAATGTTTGAGAGCATTTATTACTAATGATAATTGTGTTCATTTAACATTTCTGGCATCTTAACTTTAATAAAATATGCATGTTAATGAGCAGCTAGATATTCCAATATTTCTAAGTATTATACATAATAGAACAAAAAATATTAGTTATACTTTTTATTTATTTAAATATATAAACTAAATGGAGGCAATAATTAACAAAAACACAATTTTACAATCTCATTTAACCTATATGGAGTCCAAAAATACATATGCATATCTATCTATAAAAGAACCTTGTAGAATTCAAAAATTTGGTGAAAATTTTTATTTGGCTTTCATACTTCATGCTTCAGTAAATCTACTGATAAAGCATGAGGATACAATTATACAAATAGATTAATAATTGGAGATTATGTACAGAGATGCTTAACTCAAACCCAGTTGGATATATACTTCAAATGCTACATTAGACTGGGGCATGAAAGATGCTGAAGATACATATACTTCTTAGGAGCTAATGAAGCAGAGAGAATCTAATCAATCTTCCCAAGTACTTGCACTTTATAGCTAGGATTTGAGCTGTAGATTGTTCCTCCTCACAGTAAACATTACATTAAAAGCTTAGATCTTAGAAAGACTTAACATCTAGTTTGTACATCCAGTGTTTCTCTTGTAAACTTTGACTTCTCCTGTAATTCTCAAAATCAGATGATAGAGAAGAAACGATACTGGTTTAAAATACATCAAAAACTAATGTAGCACAATATTCTGTCTCTCCTTCCTGCCAGTCATGGTGAGACTTGCTTCCCTGTCACATCCTCCGTGCCATGGTGAACCAAAAACTGAAATAGTAAGCTAAAATAAGTCATCTCTTCTTGGTTATGACTATTAATAACAAAATGTACTGAAGAATAGTTTCCCTTTTATTACTTCTTTGAAGCATCTTTTCAATATTTTTCATATACTTTTGACTTACTTTTCTCTTCCTAATATCCATCCTTCAAATCATCTTGACAATAATTTGCTCTCTTAATCTTTAGTTTAGAATTCTGTGCAGAAGGGGTAGATGTTATGATTTGACTTTATTAATTTTGTCAAGACTGCAGACTAACTGAATCAGAAATGCGAGTACGTCTCCCTGCAGTCTGCTCTGTCATGGTGTAAGTGGTAAGCAAGAACACAGTGCAAAGGCCCCAGAGTTGCACAGAGACACTGACTTTCTTCCATGGACTATTAGTGAGAATTTAACAACAGCATCTTGTTATATTCTTGGCCTGTATTAGAAGTGTGTGTGTGTGTGTTTCCACTAGTAGTGCTAAAAATTTGTATATTGATTCAAAGCAAATAAGTGTTTCTCATGCATTTTTATCAGGAAATTAATACAGGAAAAAATAATTAGGTAGAATATAAAAGAGGCAAAAAAGAAAACAATGAAGAAAGAGTGTACCTAGGTTCTTCTTTACTCTCTCAGCTTCACAGCTATTCATCCCTGATCATTTTTTTTAAATATACATCCCAAATGAGCATAAAGAGAATCAGTTTCTATGAACATAAGAAGGAATGAGCCGTTGGGGAAGACCTACACTTTCTACCCACAGGACGAGAGACTTGTGGAAAAGGAAAGACCACTGGGGAAGACCTACACATTCCACCCACAGGACAAGAGACTTGTGGAAAAGGAAAAACCATTGGGGAAGACCTACACATTCTACTCACAGGACGAGAGACTTATGGAAAAGGAAAGAGCATTGGGGAAGGCCTACACATTCCACCCACAGGACGAGAGACTTGTGGAAAAAGAAAGGCCATTGGGGAAGACCTACACATTCTACTCACAGGACGAGAGACTTGTGGAAAAGGAAAGAGCATTGGGGAAGACCTACACATTCTACTCACAGGACTAGAGACTTGTGGAAAAGGAAAGACCATTGGGGAAGACCTACACATTCTAACCACAGGACGAGAGACTTGTGGAAAAGGAAAGAGCATTGGGGAAGACCTACACATTCTACTCACAGGACTAGAGACTTGTGGAAAAGGAAAGACCATTGGGGAAGACCTACACATTCTAACCACAGGACGAGAGACTTGTGGAAAAGGAAAGAGCATTGGGGAAGACCTACACATTCTAACCACAGGACGAGAGACTTGTGGAAAAGGAAAGACCATTGGGGAAGACCTACACATTCTACTCACAGGACTAGAGACTTGTGGAAAAGGAAAGACCATTGGGGAAGACCTACACATTCTAACCACAGGACGAGAGACTTGTGGAAAAGGAAAGAGCATTGGGGAAGACCTACACATTCCACCCACAGGACTAGAGACTTGTGGGAAAGGAAAGACCACTGGGGAAGACCTACACATTCTACTCACAGGACGAGAGACTTGTGGAAAAGGAATGAGAGAGTCTGGACAGTGTAGACAACCTAATGTCATTTTAGGCTCTCCTACCAATTGGGATAGCCAATGAGTACATCCACCTCAGTCAGCCTGTACGAGTTAAGTAAACCCAGGGTAGATTACCTTCTATTCACGTTAATTAGCTACTTAGTTTCTCAGGATCACAATGAAAATTAATTAGGGAAGCCCTGGGCCATATAATGCATAATGTTGTCATTGAGAACTGCCAAGTCTCATGCATGCTAGAACTGTAAGGCACAACCTTTTCAAGATTAGCCTGTGTTTATGCTTCTGAAATAGTTGCCAAAAGCATTGTGTTGGAAACAGTGGTTAATTCCTGATGATCTTTGGATGCTGTGAATAGTAATCTGTGTCTCCTCACGTGTCCTTTATAACTTCTCACAAGACAACAGGATGTGCGTGTGTGTGTGTGTGTGTGTGTGTGTGAGAGAGAGAGAGAGAGAGAGAGAGAGAGAGAGAGAGAAGGAGAGAGAGAGGGAGAGAGAGAGAGAGAGATTTTAAATAACATGATTAAAAACTAGAAAAAAATACTAAAACTATTTAATTCCTAAATAAACACCTACTTACAATGAAGGCATAGAAGCTGGGGTTAAAAAATTCAAAGTGTTATCCACACACATTAGTTCTCTATGAAAAAAATATTTCTCTATAACCATTTTGGAGACACACAATATCATAAATTTTGCTTTATGTATCTGCCACTATTATAATGAAGAGTGCACTGATATATTTGGCTTGTAATTATTCATTTCAATACCTGAAAATTATCTCCAGAAATCTCAATTAGATCTAAAGCTCTCCCTTAATTCTGTTTGAACACAGCTCAGTTTAACAGATTCTATTAAGTTTCCGGGGATAATTATGGTTCCTAAAATATAACTACATGCAGTAAAATCCTGCAAAAGTGAGGCTGCCGCTTTGAGCATGACCCCCAGGAGGTTCCAGTGTTGTTTTCCATAATAAGGCCCACCGGTTGTCAGAACCCCTGGAAGCAATACATCTGTCCCCTAAAAGGCAGTTTACAGTTTAAAATGCTGTTTACTCCCTGTACCAGCACGAACAAATTCTGGAGCTTGCTAGAGAGTTTTCTTCTAAAAACGTGCATGTTCTCATTGAAAGAAAACTCTGGAAATGACAGAAAAGGTGAACCCTTATACTTTGAGCCTAGCCTGCTTTCCATGAGGATAAAATCAACATATATTCGACATTTATACCCTCATTTGTGTGTCAAGTTATGAGGCTGAATCAAAAGTAAAGTTCCAAGCAGGAAGGTAACTTAAAAGTTCCTTTAATAGCTAATATAAACCGGTTTTTTTTGTAGACTAAATGGTTTGCATAAATGAAGGTCTTAGCCATGCAGTTTGCTTTTTATGAGTAAATGAGTGGTTTTGTAATTCCTGAGCATGCATGAATCATACATCTTGATTTTAAACAAATAAACAAAAATAAGTCAGTCAGAACTTTGATAATTTGATATAACTTCAAGAAACAAATATTGAGCTTTAATAGGAAGAACATCACTTCCATAATGGAAAACCTCTCCTGTCCATGTTGTTGAACTTTAACAGTAAGAATGTCACTTCTATAATTGAAAACCTCTCGTGTGCATGTTGTTGAGCTTTAACAGTGATGATGTCACTTCCATAAGGGAAAACCTCTTGTGTCCATGTTGTTGAGCTTTAACAGTGAGAACGTCACTTCCATAAGGGAAAACCTCTCGTGTCCATGTTGTTGAGCTTTAACAGTGATGACGTCACTCCCACAGTGGAAAACCTCTCGTGTCCATGTTGTTGAGCTTTAACAGTGATGACGTCACTCCCACAGTGGAAAACCTCTCGTGTCCATGTTGTTGAGCTTTAACAGTGATGACGTCACTCCCACAGTGGAAAACCTCTCGTGTCCATGTTGTTGAGCTTTAACAGTGAGGACGTCACTTCCACAAGGGAAAACCTCTCGTGTCCATGTTGTTGAACTTTAACAGTGAGGACGTCACTTCCATAGTGGAAAACCTCTCATGTTCATGTTGTTGAGTTTTAACAGTGAGAACGTCACTTCCATAGTGGAAAACCTCTCATGTTCATGTTGTTGAGCTTTAACAGTGATGACGTCACTCCCACAGTGGAAAACCTCTCGTGTCCATGTTGTTGAGCTTTAACAGTGAGGACGTCACTTCCACAAGGGAAAACCTCTCGTGTCCATGTTGTTGAGCTTTAACAGTGATGACGTCACTCCCACAGTGGAAAACCTCTCATGTTCATGTTGTTGAACTTTAACAGTGAGGACGTCACTTCCATAAGGGAAAACCTCTCGTGTCCATGTTGTTGAGCTTTAACAGTGAGAACGTCACTCCCACAGTGGAAAACCTCTCGTGTCCATGTTGTTGAGCTTTAACAGTGAGAACATCACTTCCGTAGTGGAAAACCTCTCGTGTCCATGTTGTTGAGCTTTAACAGTGAGGACGTCACTTCCATAATGGAAAACCTCTCGTGTCCATGTTGTTGAGCTTTAACAGTGAGAACGTCACTCCCACAGTGGAAAACCTCTCGTGTCCATGTTGTTGAGCTTTAACAGTGAGAACGTCACTTCCATAATGGAAAACCTCTCGTGTCCATGTTGTTGAGCTTTAACAGTGAGGATGTCACTCCCACAGTGGAAAACCTCTCGTGTCCATGTTGTTGAGCTTTAACAGTGAGAACGTCACTTCCATAATGGAAAACCTCTCGTGTCCATGTTGTTGAACTTTAACAGTGAGGATGTCACTTCTATAATGGAAAACCTCTCGTGTCCATGTTGTTGAGCTTTAACAGTGAGAACGTCACTCCCACAGTGGAAAACCTCTCGTGTCCATGTTGTTGAGCTTTAACAGTGAGAACGTCACTTCCATAATGGAAAACCTCTCGTGTCCATGTTGTTGAGCTTTAACAGTGAGGATGTCACTCCCACAGTGGAAAACCTCTCGTGTCCATGTTGTTGAGCTTTAACAGTGAGAACGTCACTTCCATAATGGAAAACCTCTCGTGTCCATGTTGTTGAGCTTTAACAGTGAGGATGTCACTTCTATAATGGAAAACCTCTCGTGTCCATGTTGTTGAGCTTTAACAGTGAGAACATCACTTCCATAGTGGAAAACCTCTCGTGTCCATGTTGTTGAGCTTTAACAGTGAGAACGTCACTTCCATAGTGGAAAACCTCTCGTGTCCATGTTGTTGAGCTTTAACAGTGAGAACATCACTTCCGTAGTGGAAAACCTCTCGTGTCCATGTTGTTGAGCTTTAACAGTGAGGATGTCACTTCTATAATGGAAAACCTCTCGTGTCCATGTTGTTGAGCTTTAACAGTGAGAACATCACTTCCATAGTGGAAAACCTCTCGTGTCCATGTTGTTGAGCTTTAACAGTGAGAACATCACTTCCGTAGTGGAAAACCTCTCGTGTCCATGTTGTTGAGCTTTAACAGTGAGGACGTCACTTCTATAATGGAAAACCTCTCGTGTCCATGTTGTTGAACTTTAACAGTGAGAACGTTACTCCCACAGTGGAAAACCTCTCGTGTCCATGTTGTTGAGCTTTAACAGTGAGAACGTCACTCCCACAGTGGAAAACCTCTCGTGTCCATGTTGTTGAGCTTTAACAGTGAGAACATCACTTCCGTAGTGGAAAACCTCTCATGTTCATGTTGTTGAGCTTTAACAGTGAGAACGTCACTTCCATAATTTAAAACCTCTCATGCTCATGTATAGCACGATGCAGCAGCTGCTCACGTATATAAATCATACATATTATTTTAATCATACTGTTATTCTTCCCACGGACAAGTAAAAGAAATATCTCTTCTATAACCCCTACTTAGTAAATTCTATTCACCTCCATCAATGCCTTCCTATTCTTTTTTTTTTTTTTTTTTTTTTTTTTTTTTTTTTTTTTTTTTGGTTTTTCGAGGTAGGGTCTCACTCTAGCTCAGGCTGACCTGGAATTCACTATGGAGTCTCAGGGTGGCCTCGAACTCAAGGCGATCCTCCTATCTCTGCCTCCCAAGTGCTGTGATTAAAGGCGTGCGCCACCACGCCCGGCTAATGCCTTCCTATTCTTACTCTCTATTTTCTAGATTTTACATGCATGGAGAAGCCTTCAATATTACATTTCCCATGCAGTTTCTCTCTTTTCAAGGTTGTTATGAACAACACAGTTAGGTTCCTAGGTTCCTTGGGCTACAATTTCACTGCTTAACATACCAGTGCAATGTGTCTTTAACCTGTCATCATGTTTAAACCCCTACAGAGAAGAATCAGCAAATCGGCATGGACTGTTGAACAAACTGATGTGGAGAAATTCACTCCACAACCTAGCAGGTGCAAGGGATGTGGCGCGAGGTGGAACACGCTGTGAGCAACGTGGAGACAGCTTTCCCACGCAGCCTGTGGGGAGCTGAGCTGTGCTTGCAACTTTGCCATCACTCTGCCTCCTCCACCTGCGCAGCTGAACAAGAGACCTAACTCAACTGCGTCAGCCATAGAATGAGGAGGACGCTGTGGAGTGGATATTCTAACAGGTTTCTACAGGAATCAACTGGAACAAGGTGTTGTATCCATAGTGCAGGGCATTTATTTTGAGCTTCTTCCATGGAGGTCATGCAGCCTCTTCTTAGAACCATTAGCTACATTCCAGAGTCATCTTGCATGATCTCATGTACCTTTCCTAGAGCTCTCAGAACAAACATCTACACTCTTCTGAAGAGAACTAGACTGTCTCAATATATATGTTCAATACAACCATGTAGTAAATTCATTTTTAAGTTATTTGGAC
This sequence comes from Dipus sagitta, assembly GCA_036346955.1. NCBI lineage: Eukaryota > Metazoa > Chordata > Mammalia > Rodentia > Dipodidae > Dipus > Dipus sagitta. The sequence goes on from CM070774.1 coordinate 171,071,558, forward strand.
TTCAGGGCTAGTGCCATTTTTCTCATCACATAACTAAGTTGTTTCTCTCTGATTTATAAATCTATATTTTTCATGTACTCTACCTTATGAAAATGCTCTTTAAGAAAAAAAAAAACTAAATATGAGCCAGGCGTGGTGGCACACGCTTTTAATCCCAGCACTTGGGAGGCAGAGGTAGGAGGTCACCGTGAGTTCAAGGCCACCCTGAGACTACTTAGTTAATTCCAGGTCAGCCTGGACCGGAATAAGACCCTACCTCTAAAAAAAAAAACACTAAATATGTTTTTTACTATCATTACTTATAGTCTGTTGATCATAGTCACTACTGTCATTTGAAAGCCTTATGAAGGCCAAGCCTTTACATATATTGAAACCTCAAATAAAAAAATAGAAAGGTACAATGTCATTCCTAGTTTACAAATGAGAAATCTGATGTTTGTGGATAACAAGAGGTGGATGGTAAGGAGCTCAGTACAGTATCAATCAGCGGGTAACCCACATGACCTCTGTGCACTGAGTCTTACCACCGCCACAGGCCAAGATCGTGTAATGACCTATTCTTGTCAGCCTGTTATAAGATATATTTATCAAAGACATAAAGTGTGATTTGCTAATCTGTGTAACATCCAAATTCTTTCAATTAAGGGCTTACACATAACAAATATTGAATAGCTACTGAATGAACAAATGCCTAAAGGAAGAAATGAAGTTAAACTTGCAGGACAAGAAAAAAGCAGGTGCGATGTAAGGGAAATCTATCATGCATTATCCTCTGCAAGCAGAAAAGGCAAAAGTGAAAGGGAGGGAAAAGAACCACAGCCTGTGATGAAGATGATTAAAGAGAGGACAGAGCAGCTGTCAAAGCAAATATCAAGCCACATTAATAACTTTATAGCTCACCATGAGGCTGCCTCAAATATTTCCAAGAAAACAGGATTCTTGCTGTTGCACAGGGTAAGTGAGACTAATAATCGAGTGAAGATCTGAAGGTTTTTTTTTTTTTTATTTTGCCCTGTACCTTTTGATGGATAAGGAAAAATAAAATAAAATGGAAAGGACTCTAATGGAAACATGCATGACTCAGGGGAAAATATTATTGTATTCTTGGTGGTTTAATTTGGGATGAGTTGATAAGAAATAAGATCTGCATGATCTCCACTTATTGTCTAGGTTGTTTGAATAGTCAAACAATATCACCAAATATCTGATTTCTATCCAAAATAACTGGGGTAATGTCTCAGCACTCCCAAGGATTGATTTTACAAGTGTTTCAGGCTGCCCAATAGATTTAGAAAGATAATCTACATAAAGTGAAAATGTGATGTTGGATGCTAATTTCTATCCCAAACATGCTATTATTTATTTAAAATAGTTTGTATATTTAAGCCATCGTGATTCTACCCATAAAGATCATGTGCATCGGGAATAAATTAGCTGAAATATTTCCTGATCATAGTGTGTAGTAAATCTTTATTTGCTCATCTGCACATTTGTTATGAACATAAGCTTTTGTGGATTTTATTTTGTGACATCTATATGTTCCTTTATGCATAAGATGGAACACACAAAGGAAAAAGTAGGTCGTGTCTCTAGTCCAACTGAGCTGACACAACTTGTGAGCATTAGGAAATAAAAAGCAAACATTTTTAATTATATTATACTAATTTGGAGATGTAGAATAGCAATTACTGTAATTATTTTTAATATCCACTGCCATTTGATTTTGTGTGGAAAATATAAATGAACAACACAGAAAAAGAAAAGAAGAGAAATACATAATGAAGAAAGAACGAAAGTCAAGTCACCAGGAGTAGAGTTACAAACGTCATGGCATAAAGACAAATTGTGGAGGGCTAGAAAGTGGCTTCTGGGAGTCCAGGAATGGCAACACGGAATCAAACCACACTGTGTAGACTTCCTATCTTTTCCAGGAATGGTTTTATATGAGTCATAATTTCCACTTCAAGTTTTAACTTCAGTCATGATTGCTTCAGGAAACCAGCCCTGACTGAACTTTCAGAAGGACTCGTGCTCCAGCCATCTACAGAGCCACCCCTGCACAGCCAGGAGCCGGGCTCAGCCTGCCCACAGGGACATTTGCTTCGTGGAGTTTCCGACTTGCCTGTTGTGTTTATCTGCTTGTCTCACATTGGCCTGGAGTAAGTGCTATGTTAATATTTGTTGAATTTCAAAACAATAAATTAAACAGAATTACAATATCATGTGTAAAAGATATTTGTATGTAACAGTGTATAAGACAGATCATTGTTCTCCACCATATGCTAGAGTTCATGAATTTAAATGTTAGCAAAGATATATTTTTAAATTTTTTGTTACTTATTTATTTATTTATTTGAGAGCAACAGACAGAGCGAGAAAGAGGCAGAGAGAGAGACACAGAGAGAATGGGTGCGCCAGGGCCTCCAGCCACTGCAAACAAACTCCAGACGCGTGCGCCCCCTTGTGCATCTGGCTAACGTGGGTCCTGGGGAGCTGAGCCTCGAACCGGGGTCCTTAGGCTTCACAGGCAAGCGCTTAACCACTAAGCCATCTCTCCAGCCCAAGAAAGATATATTTTTAGACACTGTGTTTTCATGAAAACAAATTTCCCATGATTGCCGGGCGTGGTGGCGCACGCCTTTAATCCCAGCACTCGGGAGGCAGAGGTAGGAGGATCGCCGTGAGTTCGAGGCCACCCTGAGACTCCATAGTGAATTCCAGGTCAGCCTGGGCTAGAGTGAAACCCTACCTCGAAAAACCAAAAAAAAAAAAAAAAAAAAAAAAAAATTTCCCATGATAGAACCATATTGCCCATTACTGTGAGGAAGAGCTTCCAGATTGTTACCTAACATTGCTATGGAGTAAGTTCTGTATCAGCAATACAGCTGTCACTCACACGCTAGCCTGGACCTGATCACACTTCATGGGATGCAGTTATTGAATATATATACATATATGTATAATTTCTTTTTATGTGTCATGTTCAAAGATATAATGAAATAATAAGTTTATGAAAAGTAGTTAGAGCAAATGAGCCTCTCTTAGTTAAAGGACTAGTACAACATAATTCATCCCTGAATCAAAAGAATTTTGAACCAGAAATAATCCTATAACTAGGAAAGCCAAGTTATGCATATATTTTTTAAAAATTTGTTTAAGTCTTGGAGGGGGAAAACTGAGGTAACAATGTTGTTATTACTTAGAGAAACTCTCCAGGTCTTTTTCCCCAGTGCTTATGACCAAGTGATTGAAGGTGGTCTGATTCATTGTGACTTGGATGATCTATAAAGATATGCATCTAAAACAAATTGTTCTGATATGTTAAACACAAATGTTGGCAAAGACGAATACATGTTACTATCTCACCAGTATAGTTTTTAATTTAGATATTATTTTTATAAAAACATATGGCAGAAAATGGTTAATTTAATGATTATTCAATTACCTAAATTTTGATGTATAATAAATTATGAAACTCTCAGAATCTTTAATCTTCAAATATAAGCTCCTGACATACTTTCTACTTATTTTTTATCTTTTTATTATTCAGTAGAAATTTTGTATGGACACATCATATGTTGGTTCCATCATTTCCCTCTTGCCTGTCCCCACTCCACTAAAGGCCCTACTTAGTGGAATTGCTGGTATTCACCATATAGTTGTAGGTTATGAGTTGTGAGAGCAGCAGCCTTTCATTCTGGGGAGGTCGATGTCCCTGGACATTCCCTCTCATACTGTGGCTCTCACATTCTTTCCAGCCCTTCTTCTGCAAACATCCATAAGCCTTGGTAGGTGTGCTTTAATTCTACTTTGGTCTTGATACCTCAGAAACATCTAGACTTCTGCTTTGTTGGGATTTGAGTACGCTCAGTGTCTATCTCCATCACACTGGCCCAGGTTAACATACTCATCATGGAAGCAGCACTCTTGCTCATCTCGCCAGGTCCTCTGCGGTTTCACCTGTGCCCGGTCTGCTGGGTGAGGGGTGGCTCATCTCCTGTCAGGGAGTCATCTAGTCTTGTTTGTGAGTATATTATGGTTGTCCTTTGTTCTCACTGCTTTCTGAAAAACAAACACGGAGTCTCCAGTGGAAAGGGAGGTCAGGATAGGTTAAAGGGGATATGTATTGTTAATTTATAGAAATTTTGATGGGTGTAGCCTTACTTTTCGATGAAGGCTATTGGGAGCTTATTATTGGAGTCCATTATCTTGGTCTCCATAGGATTCTGCCATAGTTCCCAGTTCCAGCTATGGGTTCCCTTTCACTGAGCAGATCTCATAGCCAGTCAAAAAGCCACTGGTTACCCACCTAGGCTGGGTGCCACTATTTCACAGGTGTGTATAACTTATCAGCTTGGTTGTTTTCATATAGCAATGTCCCCTGCTTGCTTAGGACATTGTTGACTATTTTCCCCCAGCAGTTCAGGTAGTATTTTTCAGCACTGTATGGGCTAACCCTCTGGGAACTGGATTCCTTTCAGATCCAACTGCAGCTCTCGACATTCTGCAGCAGCAGCATGAGGTGTTTTCAGCCATAGAGTCTTACCTTTTACCTCAGGCGGGTAATTTAGTACTTTGACAGAAAGCTTGTTTTGTTTTGGGTACCTTGCAGTTCTCTGCAGTCAACAGCTCAGTGTGGATTATAACCAATTTCTGGTACTAGGAGTTGCAAACCAGAGCCAAATGTTTTAGGATAGGCTTCATGCCACCCTCTCCAGGGTCCTTCTTATCAGATGGTTCTCTCCATGCTTCTATTAAAGGCTGTATTTTTTAGTCTGCTATCCAGGAGGAAGGTTTCAATTGTATTTGGTTTCTTTTTGTAAATATCCCCCCTCCCACTGGTTCTTCACTCTCACCCTCCAAACCTTTCCATCCCTCTTGTCTGTTCCTCGAGTTGTCTGTCCCATATGCCTGCAACAAAAGCTGCTCCAATTTAGGAAGTGCAGATGGGGATGAGCAGTCTTTACCCTTCTGTGTGGGTGTGTGTTTGCTTAGTATGAACTGCCCCAAATCTTTCTATTTTACTACATATTTTATCATTTCTTTCTGAGTGCTGAGTGGAATTCCATGGTGTATATGTGCCACATCTTCATTATCTGTTTGTCAAATGATGCACAGCTGGGTTGTTTCCAGTTCTTAGCTATTGTGAATTGAGAAGATGTAAAGAAAGTTGGGCAAATACCTCTGCCTTGAACAGTGGAGCCTTTGCATAGATGGCCAGTAGAGGAATGTCTGGGTCATTTGATAGCCCTATTTTCATCTTTTTCAGGAGTCTCCATATGAATTTCCATAATGGTTTTACAAGTCTATATGCCCATCACCTACTTGCTAACTTTTTGGTGTTATTACTTTTCAAATTTTTGGAATGCAAACATTCGCAATGCTCGTTCATGTTGTGTAATGGACGAACAAAGTAAAAATGCCCATTTGTTTCAAGAACAAAAGTAGTGCTGGGCAGATGTTCTAGCAATTAAGGTTCTTGCCTCCAAAGCCAAAGGACACAGGTTCAGTTCCCAAGGACCCACATAGTCAGATGCACAAGGTGGTAGATATGTCTGGAGTTCACCTGCAGTGGCTGGAAGCCCTGGAGTCCCCATTCTTTCTTTCTTATTTTCTTCTCTCTTTATCTCTCTGTCTCTGCCTCTGTCTCTCTCTCTCTTTCCTCTCTCTTTCTCCTTCTTTTACTCTCCCTTTCCAATAGATAAAAATTTTAAATAAGACTAAAAGTAGATGAGAAGGGTGCATAATGTTTAGCAGAATCAGGTATAAAAATGCAGAAACCTATCTTCATATTTTAGGGAGACAAGACACATACCCATTTTATAAGTTGACTTTGGAATAATGAAAACTATAAATCAGGTTTTGTGTAGTATACTTGTGTGCAATGGATTATCTATGAATATGTTGATAATCTAGCTAACACAATTTCTGACAAATTCAGTAAAAGAGATTCATTTCAGGACATATCTAATTTGATAAGAGTACCTTATAGAATCACAGTGAGAGTTCTGTTCCTCTAAAAGTGGTGTTTAGCTGAAGTGAGCACTAGAACTTACTATGCTATTTTATGGGTCAAATAAAGAATGTGATGCCAGTTCAGAGGGGCTGGAGAACAAAAGAGCAACTTGAGAACTGTCTAAACTAGTATAAAAATGCATCTTTCCCTTTATATCCTCTAAGATCAATGAGAAATTCCTCACATTGTCATCCATAGCTTCATAGATATTAATGGTCTTTTCCTTCTTATACCTTTCCTTATAACAAAAGACATGACACTAACATGTATGGAACATGTTTTATTTACCTCTTTACAGATAGCAAAATTTTACGGGCTAATCTTTTAAATCAATTAGACGTCATGTAAATCCTATTTCTTCTGCTCATGTGGTAAAGGATACTGAAAGCTCCAGGATATGTAGATTATTAGATATGCCATTGACAGGAGGAAATAGGAACGCAAAATGGCCTGCCTGAAGTTACAGTTTATAGGTTAGAAAAGGCACAGACAATTAAAAGATGGAGCTACTTAGAGCAAATTACTTGCAATCAAGCTGCATCTAAATGAGCTTCTTGATGAGGAAGCCAAATTTATGTTGTTTCAAACCACAGAGAAACATTAAAGAAGTTGAAAGGTGAGTGAAATGTTAGTACAATTGGATCCAGAGAGATTGATAGAGATGTTATACAAGCCATTAAAATGATGCTTTAGGAAGTTTACATTCAGAAGCACCTAGACCTGCATCTACAAAACACCACCCACACTGAAGACCATGTGATTGTACACACCTTTATCCATCACTTACACTTTGTGTGATGCCCCATTGCATCATAAGAAAGCATGGTTTCAGTAGCACAATCATAGAATGTATCATGTTTCTCCTCCATCTATAATGTATTATAGACATGTACTGGAAAATGAAGTATTATTTTATCTCTCAAACTGTTTTCCTTTTTTTTCTCCTCTACCTAAGTTATCCCTCAGAAGCTCTTTGAGTTGATTTTGAAAGCACATATTTGATAATGAATTCCGAGCGTACACAATACATAAAATCTATATGCAGGTTTCAGATGTGAAATATCACATTTCTTTGTTGCTCCATGTATATTTTTGCATTCAGGACTGAAGGTATCAATTTCACTGAAGGGTGTAGTCTACATCTATCTGTGTCAGTGGATTGACTCTCAGGACTTCGTAATTGTGAAAAGGCATCAAAGTAGGCTATCTTTTATCCCAATTCTGTTGCATTAGAATATTGTACACAGCATAGCAGACAAAAGTAAAGTATTATAAAGATGATTATTGGCAGTTAGCAAGTACAAGAATAGGTGGGAAGAGCTCATTTTCTACTGTCATATACCCTTATCTTTATTCCTTCATTCTTTCATGCATTAAGTTTTGCATGAACAGAATTTGAAAAAAAAATTTCACAGCCTTGTCTAAAACAGACAAAACTGCTTTCTCCTTCAAATAACCCCCTAGGAAGTAAAAAGTCTCTAAAAAGCAAGAACCAAAATGGACAATATATGTCCATTTTTAGAGTAACAAATAAGAATGTGAACCTGATGCTATCACAGCCTTCTTCTAGTCAAAATGTGACATTGTTAACAAGTCCTTAGCCAGGCACATCCCTGGCCAGGCCTGTCATTAAAACACAGGCCTGGAAAGCATCAAAATAATAACGATGGACACGCCTGGATCCTATCTCTACGTGATATTGTCCAGCAATACCTGCCATGGGGCAGAAACAAAATAGAAAATGTTTCTGATGACACTATAAAAAGAACTCAAGCCTTGAAAATATATGTGTCTTTTTCCTTAAGCATTTTACACATTTTCTGTCATTTAGAGCACTTGTGTAATGTATTTCATTACACCCAACACTGGCAGAACGGTCTTCAGCAGCTGATGTCACATACGTGAAACTGAAGAAATTTTCAAATTTGCCTTACTTCAATCCAGTGGGGAGACTTAAAGGAAATCGGAGCACAAATGCAGAGGGCAAAGTTAATTGTTAACTAGCCAATTACCCACCATGATGATACTTGCTATACTGGCTATAAGAGTGACATTTCTCTTAATGACAGCTTCAGATACAGGCCTAATGAGGCAGGGGTGCTTTAGAGACTGCAGAGATGATCCTGACGAAGGCTCTCAAGTTTTGTCGAGCAAGCAACTCAGCCAATCTCAGGCACACTAAAAGCACAGAACTATCATTCAAGTGACCTGCATCCCACCCTGGTTGCCATTGATAGCTAGCATTAAAACCCTTCCAAACGACATGCCCATCCTCAACTACAAAATGCAGTGTTTGAACTAGGTCATTACTTGGATGCTAGAACCATGCAACTATAAAAACTGGACTTCTACAGTCCTTTGTTTTTTCTGCTGGGTTGACACTTTATTCTGACTAGATAAAACTAAACAAAAAAAGAAAGTGTAGATGGTGAAAGCCTTTGATTCCTTTGCAGAACCCAAGCACTAGATCGACTGAACTGCACTCATAATTTGCTAAGAAACTACCTGTGAAGTCCTGGGTTATAGGCTTTGGACAAGATAGTCTCCTTGAAGTTTGATAAATTTCATTTGTCTTCTATATTATTAAATCCCTTTGAGGTTATGGTAAATAAATCATTTTGACCCATCCAAGTTTGTATCATATTTTATCAAACTACATCTACCTTTTCTGTACTGTGATGATACACTTCTTTAAGGGGCATGGCACACTGTTTAGCTTATATCTCCCTCACAGTAGGTAATAAAAGATACATACCACTTACAACTTAATCAGTAAATGTTTTTTTGTTAATAATATAAATGGTCTAAATTCTGCTTTATGATACCGAGTTTTACAGGACAATTTTCAATTCTCTTAGTTTCTCATTTTTATTTCATCTCACCCCATAACTGGCCATTCATTCCAAGTTGAATGGTATACTACACTCTCAATCCCCATTCCAATGGATGTCCTCCATCTCAGAAGATCTGACTTCCTTTTGAAGCTCAATTTCACTGTGTCTTAGGCCATCTTCAGTGCTGACTTAGTGTTTCTCTTTGGAGCCAATGACCTTTCTCATTTTTCTCACAATATAATACCACCTTCTCATTTCTTTCTATCATCCCATCTCAGATTCAGTGGCTTAAGACAAACAATACATTATTGTTTGCATTCTGTGGGTTGACCAGACATTACCTCTGTGCACCTCTCCTGGGAACACTTAGCTAGATGGATGAATATGGCTACAGTCACAAGTCTGTAAGTTGTTCTGACTCTGGTCTCTCATTTTCTATACCTCAGCCAAGCTCTCTTACATGATAGGAGTCTAAGGACAAGCACAGAAACTATGAGGCATCAAAGACCTAGAACCTGAGATTCACTCAAGAAAATGCCCACCTCAGTATATAAGTTAGAGCAATCTGCAAGGTCTTCCCAGACTCCTTAGTGGATAAAGAGATCAACTGTAAACTAATTAGAAGGGAAAAAAAAGACACATTGCTTAGGAACATGGACAAAGGGAAGCATCATTCACTGGGAGTAAGTGTACTAGTATCAACTATATTGCATAATTTAACTTAACTACCATATGACCCCATTAGAATATCAGTATGTATGGTCAGGGATTAATTTGGCCAAAATGGCAGCTTTTTAAAATCTTCACATGCTTGTTGTCAATAAGTATCTGATGAATAAAAAGCAAAATAGATACTCAATGAATCAATTGGTAGATCAATCAAAAATTTCCAAAATGATTTTGTAAGTATTACCTAGGATAATACTAGGATGAAGTTTCATGGAGAGGAAAAGAGAGGTTTTGAGTCCTCTGGCCATTTTGGAAGCTGGAAACCACGCCGATGAAAGGCATGTGAGTTATTTAAATTTTAGTGAGTCAATACGCTGGACGTAGAATCAGACATTCCATTTTCACTTGTTGCTGTAACAGGAAATTATAAACAGAAAATTAATGCAGCACAGGTTTGTTAGCTCACAGTTCTGCCTGTTAAAACCCTGGCATGGTTTAGTCTGGCTCTCTACTGGGGTTCTCACCAGTCTGAAACCATTGTATCCAGTCACTCAAACCTTCTTTGAAGGATGGAAAAAAAATATACTTCCAGGTAGAATGATGTTGTGGTAGTACTTAGTTCCCATTTGTGAAGGACTAAGGTCTTCCTTCTCCAACACATCCACAGATCTCACAAGTCCTTGTCTGCCTTCAATGCAGCACTGAGGCACCAAGTTCTTTTCATCCTCATATTTCTATGACATTTTCTTCTCTCCTTATGAACAGAACACTTTGCTTGTATGATTCTTGTTAATACATTGATTATTAATCTTAATTCTATCTGTGAACTCTGTCTGCAAATTCACTTTTGCAGTGCAATATGACATAGTCATAATTTGCCACAATGGAGCAAAACTCAGGAGGCCAATTATAACAATAACAATAAATGTTAAGCATTAAGAACAAAGCCTAAAAATTGAGGTTTGACTCCCCAGTAACCACATAAAGCCAGATGCATAAAATAGCACATACATCTGGAGTTTGTTTGCAGTGGCTAGAGACTCTGGAATGCCCATTCTTTCTGTCTCTCTTCTCTATCTGCTTGTAAATAAATAGATAAATATTTTAATGCAGCTGTAATTATAGAAAGGCTTGGACAAAAATCTGAATTGTGGAATATTTTGATCAAAAATTTACGGTCACATTATTTTACCTTAATGAACTTAGGATTTTTAATTCTAATACAGCAGCTATTTTTCCATGATAACATGTTGTTTGAAAGATTAAACAGATATACACAAATAAACAAAAATATAATTTTCAAGTATTACATACCAAAGATTGTGAAAAATGGCAAGAAAGAATAAAATATAAAAACACTAAACGAGTACAATAAAGTTATGTGTTATTCATTTAGTTTAAGAAAACATTGAATATGAAATTCTGAAGAAACATAATCACTCCTTTAAAACCAGGAACTATCTCTCTCAACTGCATGAAACTCATTCATCATATAAATAAGGCTTTAAAAAAAGGTGAATTAAAATCTCCAAAAATGTCATGTAAATCCTCTTTCTCCAAATCCAGAGACAAACTCTCAGCTCATGTTTACTTTAATATAATGTACTCATTAATCTCTGAAAATGTTTATCACATGAATTTAATTTATCATGTTTATTTCCTCTAATAAGTGCATTTGTATTAATACACATAGAACCAACTATCTGTGATGTGAAATCACAAAAGCAATGCCAATCTTTACAAAATTTGAATTGCAGAATGTTACAGGATGAATTTTCCACCTCCCAGCCTATAACAGAGCTTATGGGAGTTCAGGAAAAGTGCTTGAATCCAAAACCTTGGGTTCATGCCTGCTTTTAACCAAGCAACTGAGATAAACCAGACTAAGAAGGATAATTTATAAACCATTATAATTCATTCAGAAATGTCAGGAATATTAGGGACTTTGACTGTTCCATAATTGAAGAAGGGAAATTGGATACATTCGTAGGATGCAGAGACAGGGAGAGTAAGAGTTCTCAATGGAGGGAGGAAAGTCTGGTACACCCACCTGATCTGAGAGCCCATGTGGGAGAATAAATATGCGCCCTGGACACACACATGTAAGAAGGTTTTGTTTTTGTTGTTTTAGTTGTTGTTTTCTAAAAAGGTGTGTGTTTTCAAAGAAATCAAAAGACCATAAAATTAGTAACAGACAAATATATCTTACATGGTTCAGGAAGAGGTGGGCATCCCTGTGTGAGGTGAGAAAGCCCATTGCCCTGGACTCAGACCAGGGGTCCACTCACCCCTGCGTGGTATGTGAGAGATCTGGTTGGGTGAGAGGTGCAGATGCTGAGTTCTAGTTCTGCAGCTGAGGCAAGGTTCTGTGCCTAGGCGACAAACAAAAATCCATTTAAGATTTCTCTCATGAGGCTCTTTCTAACTGTCTACCTAGTAATTATTGAACGAGTTCCCTCTCAGGCTCGAGAGTTCAAGACCTGATTCCCAGTACTTCAGAATGGGACTGTGTATATAGCTAGTCATTAAAGATGTAAGTTGTAACAAACCTAGCAAGGTAAACTCAAACCCTATCTAACTGATGTCCACATAACTGTGTCGTTGTATGCAGACAGATGCCAGGGGTCTGGGACACATAAAATGCAAGATGATGACACAGTAAGAGGTAAAACTGGAGACATAGTACAGAACTGTAAGGCCATGAAAGCAGTGGCATGGACTGAGTTTTCCACTGTTTAATTTTAAAATCCTCTTAGAATGTCATGATCAGTAACAGTGCAAACCGGATGTTGTGGAGGGGATATTTTTTTCCTGCGTATATATGGAGAATATATTGGTAAGGGAAAACTGAGTTTGAATATGGTAGGAACAGTGGTTGAACTCAAGATGGATGTTAAATCAAAAGTAGGCTTAAATAAATCACTCCTCTCTCTACGTGTGAGATGAAGATAGAAGAAGAATTATCTGACTTTAGCAAGTCAGTGACTGTTGCTGTTCTTCATGAAATACGAGTCCATTGGAAAAGTACAAACTTTGAGAGGACAACTGAATTTGATGCTGCCCATCTTAGAGCTTGTGAAGAGGTGCCCGTGCTGTGGCAGACTCAGGAACTGCTTTGGAGCTGGAGCCGGGGAATGGGAATTACTGGTCTGCAAGCTCACACACATCCATCAGAAACAGCACAGCCCCTGGGCAGTGAGTGAAGACCAAGACATAGAGAGAGACGAGGAAATGCCAGGAAATCGCAAGTCTGGACAATGGGCAGAAATGGACACAGAATGACGGAAAGGGTGGAGTCCAGGACGGCAGGAGCCTGGGAGGGTGCTGAGTCTCGGTATTGCAAGAGAAGGAAAGATCAGAGACCAAACGTTTAGTGAAATTAAACCTGAAACTTTCCTGAGTATTTTCAATTATGTCCAGATACAGGAATTATCGCACTTCTGGAGTCATAGTCAAGTGATTTATCAGAATTAAGTAGCCTTCATTAGCACAGGTAGTCTGTGAATGAGAGAAATACATTTTAAATTTTCTTTTACAAAACTAGTCTCTCTTAAAACGTGATGGGGGAAGTTGAATATCACATACATTATGTTCAGATATTTGCTTTATTCCAAATAGCTCTGAGAAAAGGTTTTACTCCATTGTATTCATTGATTTTCTAAGTGAAATTTTATAACTTAATTTCACTTTCTCCAAGTAGGTATTTTGGGGAAAGGGGAGGGAGTTTGAAACCCATTAATTATGTTTAATAAGATACCTTGGACATGAACAATGTTTCATGGTCCATAATTATTAAGGGTTGCCAGTAAGTGTACTTGTGTTATGACTGAAAGATGTAAATGCTTCAAACTTCTCTTGCAACCCTATTGAGCTGAGGTGTGTATGAAATGACCTAAGGTTTGTAGACATCAGGTTTTGACTAGCCCAAGGAACTACTTTATTACTCCAAGGAGTAGATACCACAGCTTTCATTCTTGAAGTAAGTGCTTTCCTTAAGTTTGAAATTCCCCCTTGATTTTGGCTCTGAATTTTACTCAAAACAGATGATTCAGTTTCAGTTATGAATTAAAAACAAACTCTAATAAAGTCTAATTCCACATAGTGTCTGACGCTGAAAAGTCTAATGCCAATATTATTATTGCATGAGCCATTATTCACATAATTCACATAATATTAAACCCACAGAAAGAACAGGACATTCTTGTCTATCAACAAACAAGGTTATTTTGTGCTGTGGCAAAAGAAAAAAAAAATGCCTACCTGAAAAATACATTGTTTCCACAATGCCAAAATTGAATAAAAGCTATAGAATCTAAACTTAATTAATTTTAAGAAGTTCATACGTACTGAATTTTTATCATCATATAATGTAGTTTCAAGAGATAATAAGAATATACTTCAAAAATCCTGATCAAGTTTTTGTTAAATCTAGTGGAGTTAAAATATGGCTGCTATATTGGAGGCTGCCAGTAGGTGGCAATATGACTTATAAAGACATTGTGAGGAGGCATCTCTAAAAGAAATAGAATACATTTCTTGAGAGATCCAGAGCAGAATCTGTAAAAAATTAATTAATTCCTTAAAAAAAATTAAATCCTACATAAAACCTACCCTCCCATTAAAAAATTGTATCTGTTTTATTAAATTGATGATATTTCTAAGAAAAAAATATTTTGTATTACATCCTAGAACTATTTGTCACTGGGTACAGCAGAAAAATACCTGATTAAATAAAGAAAAATTCTGAAAAATATATGTGTTTGCCAAATCAGATTTCGAGGACATTAAAAATTAAATGAAATAAATTGGCTTGACTATTCATAATTCAATCAATAAATGATATCAACCAAATAAAGCATCATATTGATACTACATCTTTCCCAACACAGGATAACTAATCTCTGAAATTACTGTTTCAGGACCTGTACACAGAGACCTGGATGAAAGGTAAAAATCACAGAGCCGTCAGAATACACCTGGAATATTCACACACAGGAAAACAGTGCAAAAGCATGTGTATCTTATTCCCTACTATATTCCCAAGCACACATGAATGTATGTATGCAAACATTTCACATTAACAGCACATTTATTTTCTTAACTTTAAGCAAATTAAAATAAACCAAATATAAATGTGAAGAAAGTCTACTGAGAACACAATAGATACACGGATGATGATGTGTAAGTAGGGAAAGGAAAGTACTTTGCAAAAGACAAACATGCCCACATATGTACACACAGAAACATACACTCAAACATACACATAGTCAATTCTCAAAGATTATTTATTCTAGAGGAACTTAGCATGTTGAAAATTTTAATAGGATATATGTTCATTATTCCTCTTTTTACCTGTAGGTTAAAATCCATCACAAGTAAAATATATAAGAATATGTGGAGCATTACTTTAGGAGAAAGTATAATCCATTAATTTGGAAATAAGCTTCAACTTAAAGTGACTGAAATTGAACTTTTGAAATACATTCAGAAAAACTAATCTACATTATATGTATTTATGTTATTTTAACCTGAAAATTCATCTACTGTGAAGATTCATTTCTATATATTACAAAATCTATTTGCTTAATTTTAGATGTGATTGGATTCTACTTCCTTCTATTGTAATGTTGCCACTTCTACTATCAACCTCTTCCTTTCCTACCACAAGTCAACATAATTTACAATCTAAGAAATGCAATGGCATATCAAATCCATTGAAATATGCTATGTATAGATTATAAATCAAGCATATGAATTACAACATCTTGATTTTAGTGCATTGTATTTGTTTAGAGAGAGTCTCACATTTTTTTCTGAATTAGCAACTAAGTTCTGAACATTTGAGCACTCATCAAAATTAGGATTTCTATCTACATCTATATCACATAATATTTCTGATGCTTTACACTGAGTTTTCATGTAAATATTTAAGATAAAAGTACTAATCCAGATCATTTCTACCTAAGATTTATTTTTTGGAGCTAGAAGGATTTCGAGGTAAGGTTTCAGGAATCAGTAATATTTCAATAGGATTACTTGGTAGACAGATCAAAAATTTATGCATTTAGTGATTTCATGGTCATTGCATCTAACTGTAATTATTTTAACAACTTAAGAATAGTGCAGATAGAAATTTATTTTGTGATTTAATGCTAGTAATTTGTGTGAATATGATACTCTATTACATATTTTCTTGGAAAACTTTGTAACACCATTTCCTACATTCATATAACCATCTTATGGGACGACAATAAATGCCCCTAAATCACTGAAGAACATGACACACAGGAGCCTACAGAGAAACCACGGATGGTGCCCTTATGAATGACAGCCAACCTCCTTGCAGTTCTCTGCGCAGCTGCTGGTCATGTAGCATTCTGTTACAGGTGCATTTTGTCTTCTTCCAATCCGTGAGTCTGTTCCATAGAAGCTGGGCTTGCTTTTCAGTCCTGGCCCATCCTCCTCCTCAGTTCTTGTAGTCCTTGTGTTTGTCTTGTTCACCCTCTAGCAATGGGGCTGCTCACTATTCTTTACTATTCTGGAGAACTACTCCTTTTCCCAAACAGCCTAAAGAGAAAAACAGCATCCAGGAAACAAGTCTTAGGCTCTTGCCCAGCTCTACCTTTTATTAATTCTAAGACCATGACCAAATTACTACATCTTTCTGAGTATTATACTTCTATTTTGAGAAAATGACAGGGTTGAGTAAGCTAACACTAAAACTTCTTCCAGATCTACAGCTATGATATTTTTTTCTTAATATAAGATTTTCAAATTCAATCTCATCTAAGAATAGAATTGATACTATAAATTTTCACAAAAGTACATTAAAGACTTGGATTGATTTCATGGATCTCTTTGCATTATTTTTAAAATACATAAAATCATATATTTCTAATAGATGAAAGATGATCAATCATGGATATGAAAGAATTTTATACTGGTAATCTCCTTATCATGAAATGGATGGTGACTTTGCAGTACACAGAACGAGGCATCCGTACCTATTGTCCACATGGACATCACATCTCATTGTCATTTATCCCTTTAAATATCCTGAAAATTTTCTTTTTGTTATTTCTACAAACTATGCCAGTATTAAAACTGGTTCTTTACTTTGCCCAAATGACTCCCATTACTGATGTTCTATTTGTAAGGTTGAGAAGAGCTGTCCTGCATTACTGCCATTACAACTGTAGTCTACTTAAGTTTGAAAGGTAGTTTACTTAGCAAAACATTAAATCCATGAATAAGTAATGTTATGTCTATAGAAAGTACACATTAAGTATTTTCAACAGTGTACATGGTACTTAGGCAATTGTAGAGATTGATTATTATCATGACATTTCCTACACTGCACGACGCCTAGCCTTCATCAGCACTGACGTGAGTGCAGAGGACCTTGTTTGCTTTCTGCTCATGGTCCCGGGGATCTCTATATACTTGGGAAAGTCACTGGAGATTCTGCTCATGGAATGAAAGACTAGCATTTGCATCAGATTCTAGTTCTACTATAAATCATATTCTACCAAAAGAAAGGAGGGACCAGGATCAGAGAGACAAAGAGAAATGCTGCGATTTTCTCACGTACTTGCCTTTCGTTAACTTAACTTGGCGCACTAAGGGGGATTTTCTCCTGTCCTCATTGCTCCTCTACTTCAGAAACATGTTTGTTCAGCAGTCAAAACAATTGTACTTGTTATCAAGGGGCAAAAGGCAAACCTGGAGTGAGTGACTGAAAAGTTGGAGCCCTGTGAACTGTCACCAGCCTCAGACGGAGAAAAAGCACAATGTGTGAAAACCGCACAGGTAGCAGCATTTGTAGGATTCCAGTAAACACAGAAACAAAGATAATGATGGATAAGCGTGAATCCTTCTTTATCATGTTCCAAAAGCATTCACACGATGTTTCGCATAATGACAAGTGCTTTTAATTAGTCTTGCTGTGTTTCTACAACAAACCAGTATCTCTCAGTTCTGAAAAACTTAAAGAACCATGAGGGAAAATGAATTTTATTGAAAGAATGTCCACCGACATAATATTGGCATTACTACCTAGCAGTGTGTCTGTTTTAGGTAAAGAAAGAAATCAAACGCGATCAAAGAAAAATCAAAATAAAAGAAGACATTGAATACACGACCATTCTAAAGTGGAGAGGGGTGATTAGCTAGAAGTCATTTTGAACATGGGAAATACTTTAATTAGGGAGCAATGAGGACATGGAAAGGCATGTGCCGGCAGTGGTGCCGCTGAGGTTTGAGCGCTGGACTGTACTTTACTTTACTATGTAACACTGAACTGCTTTACTTTGTTTCCTTGGATACCTTAAGTCTGACATGCCGAAGCAAATCAGAAATGGGAGGGGGGTTAATTGATGAATCTATGTAATGGCTAATATATCGATGATGAGAGAGTCAGAAATTCAAAAAGCATCTTAATTGTCAATTACTAATCATTTAGGAAGATAATTTGTATTCTCTGAGCTACGTTCCCCTCATCTAACTCAATGTCTGGCTTACCACACAGGTTGGGAACAGGGTACAATTGAAGCAGTCCTGGGAAGTTCCTGGCCTAAAAGAAAGCACTACATATGTGCAAAGCAGCACTATGATGAAAGGTTCCTTCATTGATTTATTTATTTACTTATTGTCAAAGCCTCTGATCAACATCATTAATCAACATAAAATACAAACTCTGAGCTCTCCTGTAGGATGGACTATGAATGATGGGTAAGATGACCACCCTGATGAGGATATAAGGAAAGGAATACTCTTTCACCTGGCTAATGAGAATGTAGATTAGGATGCCACGATTCAAGCAGAGTGGAGGATCACTAAAACATTAAAAAGAGAGGTACCATGTAACCCAACAATCCTAGTAGGTGTTACTCATATTCTTATGAAGTTTGATCCATGTCTGCCACTGTGCTCAAGTTTAGACAGGACAACCCAGAAATCATATGAAGAGAAGGAGTTATCAGGTAGTATAGATAAATAAGATTATGACACAGGAAATCAGTTTTTTGGTGCGAGGCAGTATAACAACAAAACTGAAATCATAAAGCTGAGAGAATTCCACAGAAGAAGCAAGGTCTTATCTACGTAGCCAACATTTTCTCATTTTTTAAATTTTTTTATGTCAGCATTAACTATTCATTAATTTTCTTATTTATTTATTTGAGAGAAAAGGAACGAGAAGGAGAAAAGGGAGAGCAAGAATGGGTGTAGCCAGGGCCTGTAGCCACTGCAAACCAGCTCCAGACACATGTATCACTTCGTGTGCTTTACGTGGGTACTGAGGAATCCAGCTGGGGTCGTTTGGTTTTGCAGGCAAGCACCTTAATCCCTGAGCCAAATCTCTAGCCCTATTCATTGATATTCTATGTAAGTTTCAGACTACATTGGGGAAAAAGTATGTTTCTCGTAGGAGATTATTTTTTACCTATACTTATAGAAATCAAAATAATTTAAGAATGTATATTTAAATTGAACCCTTCTCTACTATTATGTTTATCTAATCCAGTATGTATAAAAAGACCATACCCAAAAGGAAAAGAAACTCCTTTAAATTAAATCTTGGCAAGAAACACCTTCTTGAGAGTTGAGTTATACAGTTGGTATAAATTGAGGCTTCTCAGTGAAACTCTGCTACTAATGATTGTATTTTTATATCAAGTGAGCGTTCGGTTTCACTTGGGCCCCACATTGACCTCAGGCTTTATTTATTCAAGGGTTCAGGCATGTGTGGGTCTGTCTGAAAGAATGCTGTGGGAAGTTTTTACATGGATTTATTTACATGAGAGCTCTGAGAGATTCCTGGGAAAGAATGCAGCCTAAAAGGAGATGTTCTGGCCCATGTCTTCAGTTTACAGTCAGTAAGAAATATAGGAAAGACAGGTATAGCATAGTCTTGACAGTGCTGATGTTTTCTGCTATCATACTTGTATTACTAAAATGTAGTCTATAATAGAGTATTGTATATGCTAAAAGGAGTAATTGTCTTAGAAGGTGAAATCATCACTAGATGCTTGAGAGAACAGGTTTTTTAATGACAAGAGATGGCAATTTCTGTAGTGAGGTTAATGGACTAATGTAGCAAATGAAAATATTGGCTATATTTTAATATTTTGTGTGTGTGTGTGTGTGTGTGTGTGTAAGAAACAGAGGGAGAATGAGAAAGAATATTATGAGAAAATTATGTTTAATACTAAGTACATATTCATTCATCAAATATTCAAATTTAGCTGGATATCTTGCATTTTATCTGGCAATCTGAGACATGTAATGGACTTTGCCTTGGCAGTGGGAGTCAGGGCCTATGATTGTGGTATTTTTGTCCCTTGCAACCTTGTATACCCAAGGAAGTAGGATCTTCTAGGATGAGCATATATATTGCTACAACCATCTATGATTTCCTTAACTTCATCATGAATTTGTTGGCCTCAAGTCTCTGAGTGTAGATGCATTTTCTACCTTCAGGAACACAATTCCAGACATCTTTAATGATCCTATATCTAATATGTCAAAAAATACACATAGCAAATAAGAAAATATGATAAAGACAACATAATATAATGATAAAATAGTTTCATAAACCTGTCACTGAATATATGTTCCTATTATCCCTGTGGATTTAAGCGTACCTTCCATTTTGCCATTTTCTTTAGTGAATGCTACTTTTCTGAACTTTTCATCTGTTTTTTAACCATCTGAAAGTAGTTTTCACATGCAAAGACATCCTGACACAGCACGTTTTTCACTCTTGCCTACAACTAGGATGTTTATGCAACATCTTCTGCACCCAGCATTCTTTGCAAAAGTTCACCCATGTGGTGGTGTCTATCTCTGCTGCACACATACGTACGGATGGAAATACAGGTAAATAACCTGCCAGTTATTCAGTCTTACTGTGTTGAGGGAATATTGACTTTTCCTTGCATTCATTTTTGTACCGAATAATGTTGTCCCTGACATTTTCTTTATATGTCTCCAGATGAACTTGTGCATTTTTTTTTCTTTGAACATGGCCTTTAAGTCGGGGAAGTGTTTATTTATATGTCACATACATATGGAGCTTACCAAATAATGCAGAACATTTTGAAAACTGATTATAACAAGTAAATTCCTAGGAGCTGTTTATGGAGTTTCTCTCTTGTCAGCATCCACACTAACACAGCATTTCCATGTTTATTAATGTTGACAATCTGATGTACATACGAAGTCATCTCATTTTATCACACTTCATATTGACCTAAATATTAAAAAGGACTTGAATAACTTTTACTATGTTAAATGGGCATCCACATTTCTGTTTCATGAAGTGTTTTCCCCCCCTTTGGATATTAATACTTTATGAATTTAAATTAGAACAAATAATTGTTCCATTTTTATTTTTGTGTCCAAGATTGTCCTCTAGCTTCACAAAATGCCTTGATATCTGTATCCATTTATACTTTGGGCCTCTGCACATTTTCTCATATTTTAAATTGAATAGTTGCCCCTTTTATGTTTTGTTCTTCTATTTTAAAATAATATTCTAAATGACGGTTACCCCTTTAAGAATTTATTTGCCTTAAAATCTGTGAATTCATATTTGTCATTTGCTTTGGTACCCTTTTTTAATGAATTCTCCTGCTTTTCTTTTATTTTTCTTCATTTTAATATTATCACACTTTATATTTTTCCTCAACCTACCATACACACTTAAATATACAAACATTTGTATTTTTTATATTTGCATAGCTTTCTCCTATAGTTTGGATAAATTTTCATTTTCAACTCTTGTAGTCTATAACAGTGGAAGAAAATGATATTTAGTCATCTTTCTTACCAAAATATCTTTAGACTGCAATAACTATGTATGTATGTCATTAGTACCTGGTGCTATTCCAACTGTTCCCTGCCATCAGCACAGTTACTGCTCAAGGGCTCTGAAGAACTGTCAGCTTTGTTACTGGTAAATGCAAGTTATTTATTTACTTTTGGCATCTGTTCATCTTTAAATTTTTCAATACTCAAAACATAGTTATTTTGGTAACCCATCTCTGATATCCAAATACTATTGAGTGGGAGTTCATTCCAGATATTTATTTAAAACTTCCGTTTGCTCTGAATAATTCTCGCCTCTTCAGAAAAGGCATTCCTGACTCCAGTGATTCCTGTGATTGTCTCAGAGCAGCTTCTAGGCCTGAGTTTGCATGAAATATATTGAATGCTCATGAGAAGCTGCATGAAATAAGCCAGGCCTAGAAAGTTGCATTGTATACAGTCTTATCATATATGCAATTATCTATACAGAATAATGGTGATTACTAGAAGCTGCTATGATTGTCAAGGAGGAGAACTTTTGGTGAAACAAACTTAAAAAAAAAGAACAATTGTTGTGTGGCATAATTCAAGAGATTTATTGTACAACACGGAAATAATTGTTAAATAATTTAGAGTATCCTTGAAAATGCAAAGAAAGATGTGAAGTGGTCTCATGACAAAAATAATAACTACGTGGAGGTGTAGTGGGTTCAATGTAAAATGGCACCTTGTGGAGTTGTGTGTTTGTGATTAAGCCTCACACTCAACGCTGCCCAGGTGTGGAACATACATGAGGGGAAGGCTCACTGGAGGAGGCGTGTTGCAGGTGCTGGAGGTGGAGCTCGGTTAGTGCAGCCCCGCCCTCTGACGGAGGTGTGGTGCCTGGAAGTCTGCTCCCGCCATGCATTCCCCACCATGATGAAACTTCCCCTCAAAAGTGAAGCCAGAAATAAACCCTTTACTCCTAAGTGTACACGTGCATTTCCTTTTCATTTCCAGCAGACAGAAGATAACTGCTTACAGGGGTTTAGCCTGTACTAACTATCCATTTAGTCAATCATACTTCAAAAAATCTCATTCACAACAAACAACTACAATTTTATATTACAATAAAATAAGAAGTGATGCAAATAAGAAATTGGAATAAAGTAAAAACTAAGCATGAAAAAGAATAAACCATAAGGCTAAATTATTCTTAGAATATTTCTGTATACTTTATAATACGCCTGGAGACTGGACTGTTAAATAATCTCTTTAGGTAATATGATTATTATTCCTTTCTAAGAGATCTCTTGCTATGATTTTAGAAACATACTTGTTGTGGGACAACTACAGAAGGTATGCCATACAAGCAGGAGGATTGCGAGATGGAGAAAAGAGAAGAAAAAGAGAAAGTTATTGGGAGTATAATAATTAATGATTAATCATCTCAGAGCCCAAAAGCATTAATAAGTGTGAGAAAAGATTGCATTTCAAAAATATAGAAGAAATCAAAAGGAGGACAAAGATAGAGGAGAAAATCCAGTGGTGATCACGTCCCCATAGGCAAAAGCAAATTCCACAGCTGTTATCCTACAAAATCACTGTTACAAGAAATAAGGGAAGTAGTACGAAGACATTCCTACAGGCCAACACAGCAACCAGGGAGCCCAGCTCCAGCCAGGGCTGAAATGTAAAAAGTAACTCTGGGCTTAGATAAAATTAATAGCATGTCCATAATTTCTGAAAATTCAGCCCAGCCACATTAGTGAGAATGGAGGGAGCATCCAGAGCCTGCTGCATGCCCACAAGCCTCCCTCATATTCCACGTGAATGACAGAAACTGACCTCATGAGATAGACTATGGAGGAAATAAAACAAAAGAATTCAAATTAGCTGTTTTAAAGCATCTCAAGGAAAGAAAGAAAGAAAGCCACAAAGTGGTTCTGTGCACTAACAGAGAAACTTAACAAAAAGATGAAAGCAATTAAAAAATATAAGAGAAATCATTGAGATTAAAATCACATATAGTCAAATCAAATGTGTGTAAAGTTATCAATAACAGGACTGATCAGACAGAAGAGAAACATGCAATATAATACACAACATAACAACACTAAAATGGTAGAAATCATACGTCAGTTTTCATACCAAAATGGAATTAACTTAGAAATCAATAAAATACGCAGCTAGAAAATTGAAAAATTTATGTGAACATTAAACACACTTATTAATAACATGTGCCTAGGAAGAAGCCTTAGGATACATTACAATATGTTTAAGTAAATAGAAATAGAACTTACCACAAACTTATATACAATGAAAGCATTTTTTAAAGGGAAATTTATAGCATTGAATGAAAGCATTACAAATGAAAGATGCAAACTCTGTCATTTAAGCATGCAACTTAGGAAACTAGAAGAAGAACATTAAGTTGTATACAAAGTAAGCAAAAAAAAAATAAGGAGCAAATTTAAGGAAGAAATCAATAAGATTGAGAATTAGAAATTAATAGCGAAAAATAATAAAACTAAAATCTGAAATTCTGAAAAATCATAACTGATAAGCTCCTAGCCAGGTTAACAAAACCTAAAGAATAGGACCCAAACTATTGATGTTAGAGAAAGGGACATCACTACAGATCCCAGAAACATTAAAGGATAGTCATGAAACACTATGATACGTACTGCTCCTATAATTTTACAATGTAAATGAATCCACTCTTGAAAGACAAATTTATGCACACTCACATAAGCAGTAAGAGTCTATTTGAACCTTTTATCTGTTATAGAAATTAAATCAATAAAAGTAGACTTTCAAATGGAAAGCACCATATTCACCGCTGGAGAGACATCTACGGGCTCAATGCGCTTGCTTGCAAAGCCTGATGGCCTGTGTCTGATTCCCCAGTACCCATGTAAAGCCAGATGAACAAAATAGCACATGGCTCTAGGGTTTGTTTACAGTGGCAAGAAGCCCTAGTGCAACCATTCTCATAAATAAATATCTAAAAATTAAATCACCATGTTCAGCTGGATTTATTGATAATTTCTACTGTCCACTCCAAACACAGCTCTCACCTCAAAGAAAATAAGATTTTATTATGCAGCCAAATATGTGTGACCATGGCCCAGGAATACAAATGTAGCTTATCCCCAATTCCATGTTCCAACATAAAACAATTTTATGAAGTTTCTATAGTAACAGAATAAAGACAGTCAAAAATCAAGACACTTTTCAAACGCACTGTTGGAAATATCAGACAGTTGTTATAGTGAAGCGGGGCCTTTTGTGTGGGCATCAGATATCCTCTGATGAAGTTCTTAGCCTCTGGGTTGGTGGAAGCTGATGTTTATTAGTACTTTCCAAAAATACTTTATGCAGTAGTCATGAAGACATCAGGTCAAACCCAGAGGTGGACAACAATCATCTACTAAAGGTACCAATGACAGCTGAAGTTAATTTGGCTCAAAATTTGTAACATTCTTTCTCTCCACAGTCAAAGAATTTCTCATCGGTCAATCAGCCTTGCAAGGTGTCTGAAGTAGATGTACCTGCTTTTCAGGGGCTTTAATTAACACTACCAAATACTGAGAAATCCCTTCCATGGTCTACAATCTATTTCAGAAGGATTACTTTCTGGCTCATTTTATGAGGTCAGCATTACCTTGTTAAAAAAAAAGAGAGAGAGAGAGAGAGAGAGAGAAACAACGAAAAAGGGAAAGAAATGACCTAGTGAGATTTATCACTGGTATACTAGATGAGTTAAATATTTTTAAAAGAATTAATGTAACCCATCAAATCAATAAAATTAAGAAGAAAATGCTCATGATGAAAGCAGAAAGTGAACTACGCCAATTACTGTGGAGTGGGGGGGGGGGCTTGTAGTAAACTAAAGATAAGAGGGCAACTTAATTTGATAAAATGTTTTAAAAAGATTATAACATATCATAATTAATAATAAGCTACTGTTTTGTGCTATGATCAAAAATAAGTCTGATATGTTCCTTTACCATTGATTTTCTATATCACACTAAAATCCTGCTTAGTATAATTATGTAGAAAGGGGAATTAGAGCTATGCAGAGTGGGATGGAAGAAATAATACTTAAATATAAATCTAACAAGTCTGTACGGGAGATTGAAATGTAAGCTATAAATATCTGATGGAAGAAATGGAAGAAGAAACAAACATGAAAAGATACTGTGTCGGTAAGGTTACTTGAAATTATCAAAAGTTCAGTTCTGACTTTGCTATAGGATCAGTACAATCCTAATCACAATGGTAGGGGGTTATTTTGGAGATTCTAAAGTCTACATAAAACGAGAAATGACCCAGAATATTTTATTTAAAAAACTAAAATGAGAGGACTAAGACCTTGCATGAATACTTACAATGGAGGCCAAAGTTATTGATTCTGTGTCATTGACAAAAAAAGAGAAAAACATCAGCTGAACAAATGAGGATAGCAGAAAAAGGCTCATATAAACAGTCAACTGATCTCTGACAATGCAGAAACGCAGGCTTATCAACAAATGGTAATGGAGCAACTGGTAATGAGAAGGGCCTGTAAAGGCACATAGACATGACCTTATGCCCATCACAAAAAAAAAAAAAAAACAAGTCCTAAAAGTATAACTGACCTAAGCAAGCAGCACAAAATTACATAGGATCTAGACTACAGCAGCATGACCTTGAGTTTGACTGTAGTTTCACAGATAAAATTCCCAAAACATGAACCAGGAAATAACAATGGGATAGCCAGGGCTCCAGTAAAAATTCAAAGTTGTACTCTCTGAGACTCTGTCCAGAGACAATAGAGCCACACTGGCAGGAAGATTTTTTGTTTGTTTGTCTGTTTGTTTGTTTGTTTTTTATTTTTTTCCGAAGGCATATGTGGTAAAGGAGTGTAATCAAAACCATCTTCAAACAAAGATGCATAAAACTCAACACTATAAAAATGAACAAGTTCACTAAAGCAATGGAATGAACAGATACTTTACCAAATTCCAAAAATCGTGTAATGCAATTATGTTACTTGGCTTTTGTTACTGTGACAAAATATTCAACATAAACAACACAAAGGGAAAAAATATATACACCTTAGCATTTAGTTTCAGAGGATTCAGCCCAGTGTCAGCAGGTTTCATTGTTTCAACCTAACGTGCGGGACAGCATCATGGCCGTGGGGGCTGATGGACACAGGACCACTCCCCTCATTGCAGGGAGGAAGCAGAGGTCAAGTAAGAAGGGACAGGAGCAAGCTGCATTTCCAGGGCACCCCCCCCTCACCGACAGCCACACATCACACCCCACTTACTACGAATGCCATGATGTTATAAATTCATTAAGGTATTATCCACTGAGACCCCAGAGGACCCAGCCTTTGGCATAAGAGCCACATTTCCATAGGCATTCCGTACACAAACCCAACAGCAATGCATGAAATCAACAGCTAGAGAAGAAAAATTACATTACTATTATCAAAGGATACAAACAACATTTAAAAAAATATTTTATTTTTATTTATTTGAAAGAGAGAGAGATACAGAAATAGGTAGGTAGGTAGAGAGAGAGAGAGAATGGGTGTGCCAGGGCCTCCAGCCACTGCAAACGAACTCCAGATGCATGCACCCCCTTGTGCATCTGGCTTACATGGGTGGTGGGGAGTCGAACCTGGGTCCTTTGGCTTTGCAGGCAAGCGTCATAACTGCTAAGCCATCTCTCCAGGCCACAAACAACATTCTTGAGTAAACAGCCACATGAAAAGACTTTGTGTCATAGGTCATCAGAGAAATGTAAATTCACCCAAGAACCTTCCAATCTGTGTGCATTAGTATGGCCATTAACCAGAACACGGGCAACAGATGAATAGGAGAATATAGAATGTTTTCATTTCCTTCTTTTTCTGGAAGTAAGTACCTCACAAAATCAGTTGAAGGGAGGACGGTTTACTTCAGCTCACAATTCCAGATTCTAGTCCATTGTGGCAGGAAAAGCAGAGCTTGAAGCAACAGTTTATACTTAGTCCCCAGTGAGGACAGGGGACTTTTTCACGCGTCGGTGCTTAGCCAGCTCTCTCTTTTTACGCAGGCCAGGATGGCAGCCCACGGAGTAGGGCCACCTGTCCTTAAAGTGGGACGCCCCACCTCACATTATCAAGACAACCTCTCAACAGGCTACTCTAAACTGGAGAACCCCTCCCTGGTGATGCAGAGCCTGTCAGGTTGACAGCCAATAAAAAACATCCTTGCTGGTGGGAAAACCACTTGGAAGGAAAGCTGGTGAGTTTTCACACAAATACACACTCATCCTAAACGCCAGCATTTGTGCCCCGGTGTATTTTCCCCAGAAAGGTGGATGCTGACCCGCACAGAAACCTGCACACACAGCCGTTACCGCAGCTTTAATTCCTTTCAGTAAATGAATGGACACACTTCCCGACATGGAAAACGAGCTGCCAAGTCATGAAAGGACATAGAGGGAATGGAAAAGAGCCTATTGTTTAGTAAAATAAGTCAGCCTCAAAAAGCTACATACCGCATGAACCCAATTATGTGACAGGATGAAAAATGATAAAATTGTGGGTTAGTAAAAGAAACAGTGGTTGGCAACAATTAAAGGAGCAGAGGGGATAAATAGGTGAAGTGGGGCATTTGTATGGCAGTGGAATTACTTTTTTATGATTGCATAATGGAAAAAATAGATAATTATGAATTTACTCAAACACATAAATGTATGTCATCAATAATGAACCCTGATATAAGTGGCAGGCTCTGGGTAGTAATGATGTGCGAATGTGGACTCATTAATTATGATAAATACATCACGATACGAGGGGATATAGATTACAATTAAAATCTATGCAAGTGTTTGAACCGGAAGCATGTCAGAAATCTCTATATTTTGTGCTCAATTTTGCGGTATGCCTAAAACTGCTTTAAAACAAAATCTATTTTTAAAAATTATGATATCAGTGAATAGAACTAGAGCCAAAATGGAAATGTACATTAAGACAGATTTTCACTATATAAGGAAATGATGAAAACCAAATGGCTAGTATGGGTCTGCTATCCATGTTAAAAAAGCACACTAGAAGTAATTACTGATTTGGGATGATGTAGAAATTTCAGACTGCAGATGACAAAATAGACTAAACATTAAAAATCACTCATAAGCCTGTATTATTGATGTTAGAATCCTTTTGAACCAGGTTTAAAGTCCACCTTTACCTTGATCTTAATCTCTATCACTATCAGAGTATCATTTATGTTCTACATTTGCTCAGGCATACTAGTTACTGCAAGACATTTCTAACCTTTCCCATGCCTTACAGAGTTTTAGTTGCATGTGACTTAGTTGTATCTAACAATTTTAATAAATATGTTGATTATGGATTTTTTTTACTTAAATATTACTTTCATTGAAGGCTGGGCTGTATGTATTCCATCATTAAAAAAAAGGATGGGTAGCAATATGCCAAGACAGAACCAGAGACCTTCAATGTAAATGACAAAAAAAAAAAAAAAAAAAAAAAAAAACCTACAAAGACTAACATTGAACATGAAAGCATGGAAAGAGAAACACACACACACACACACACACACACACACACACACACACACACAAAAGATTATCAAAGACAAAAGAGTCCCATTAAAGTAACTGTTATCCAACAGTGAGGAGAAATTAACATTAGAAAGGGAAGAATTTATCAAAGGGGGGATATGACACAATGCACTAACCTCAGGGGCTGGAGCAGGTCCAAGATCACTGGAGGAGGAGAATGAGGAGAGAAGTGTGTTGCATTCAAATTTGCATTATAATGTAACCTCTGTCCCTAAAAGGGAATCATTTTAAAAGGAAAAGATGGTTCCTCTCCTGACAAAGGAGAGGACAGCCACAATGGCAGATGGCAGGAAAGCTCCAAGAGAGGCCACCCGCCTGCCCTGACAAAATTAGAGCACCACCTGACCCTGGCCCATCCACTACAGGTGCAAGCGACTCGCCCAGCAAGAGCGACTTCTTCCTCAGCTCTGGCTTCCCAGGTAGGCTGGCCTCTGAGTCCCCAACCAACCAAGCCTCTCCTTATACACCTGGGTCTGATAACACCACTCACTCTAATTGGAAGCCTGATCTGTATAAAGGAGCCTGAGAGGGAGTCAGGTAGCCTTGTTAGGTCGGTTAGGGTGACTGGGCTCTGGATGTAAAAAGCAGAAATATCCTTAAGTCTGCCCTTGCATTCTCCACTTGACTAGATATCAAAAGAAGGATCTCATGTCTCCTTATCTCCCGACTAAAGGAGTTACCCAGATCTGATTTTCCATTAACAGCCTGAACCCCTGTTGGGTAGGAGTTCCCCATTCCTAGAATTCAAACCTGATCCTGGTCATGTGGTTGGTTAAGCTCAGCCCATAAAACTTGGCTTCATGTCTACCCTCTTTGTGAGCCAGTCCTAATGCAGACCAGTAGCTTTCACTCTGGCTCACCTGAGCGTGAGATATGCCCACCACAAAAGGTTACAGGCAGATGCTTACCAGCGGGAGGTCTCTCTGCTGGCTGTTCATCTCTCCTGAACTTCCAGGAACTGGTAAGTCTCCCTTACTCCCACATGCCTCTCTGCCCCCTCTTGCCCTCCACGTGGTGGGGGCTCTCTGTACCTCCTCCTCTTTCCTTCTTTTAGTCCAATAATGTCTCTCTAAACCTTACCCTTTGGATTATTACTTTAATTTTTTAAATTCATAAGACAAGAATCTGGGGTTCTCTAAATTTATTGGTGTATTGGCATTTGGTGTATTGGCAAGGGACCCCAAATGTCCTGATTCATAACCTTGTGGTTCAGCACTCTTTTTTCATGTCCTTTTGCCAGAAGACCAGTGCGTAAGTCAGTCGCTCTCCTTCCTGTCCTGGCTAGGAAGGAGGAAGTGCATCTTTTGGCTTGGATATTTTCCTACTTGCCTTCTACATAAATCTTGCTTTATGGTGTTTCCTCACTTTGTTATATGTGTTATTTTTCTTTGATTTCTGAGTCCTTCATTATTTCTTTTTTTTAAATTTATTTTTATGAATAACTTCTGTAATTATAGACAATAACCCATGTTAATTCCCTCCCTCCTATCACTTTCCCCTTTGCAACTCCACTCTTCATCATAGCCCTTCCCTTTCTCAATCTGTCTCTCTTTTATTTTGATGTCATCATCTTTTCCTTCTTAATCCTCTCTGGTTCTTTTATGTGAAGGGGATCTTTTGGTTCTTATGCTTTGCCTTCCAAGTGTGGGTGATGTGCCTCCACCCTTTTGCCCTTGAAGATTTCTCTCTGGTAGAGATTCTCTCCATCTCTCCTCTCCCTTTCTAGCTGGCCAAGGAGGAAAATTCTCATTTTGCTTGGGTATTTCAGGTAGCCTCCTCCCTGGCTCTTAATTCTTAGTACAATAAACCTTATAATTCATAATTTCTCCCTCAATAAATTAATCACTCATATTTTACCTTTCTTTGGGTGTGTTTTCTCAATTCTTTTTTAAAAAGTCAAGGACCCAAAGTTTGGGGTTCACAGGCCTGGGGGATTACCCCCAGAAATCCTACATCATGACCACAACTAAGAAAGATAAGATTTTAAGGAGGGTAAAGATATACTGTGATTAAGTATTTATAAAGAATACTGGGTTGGGGAAATGGCTCTTTGGTTGAAGCTCCTTGCTTGCAAACCAGCTGGCCCAGATTCATAACATTCAGATTCAATTTCCTAGATCCCATGTAAAAACAGAGACAAAAAAATGGCACATAAGTCTGGCAGTGGTTTTCAGTAGAAAGAGACCCTAGAACACCACACACACATACACACACACACACACACACACACACACACACACACTCTCTCTCAACACCTTCCTTTACTATCCTGGCTTAGCAGTTAAGGAGTTTGCCTGTTAAGTCTAAAGACCCATGTTCAAATCTTCAAGTCCCACATAATCCAGATTTACAAGGTGACTCAAGCATGAAAGATCACATATGTACACAAAATGGCACACACATCTGGAGTTCTATTGCAGTGGTTGTAGGTCCTGGAACTCTCTCTCTTTCTCTTTCCCTCTCTCATTAGAAAAAAAATACACCCCCAAGAAAAGAACTACCTCCTAAATTCTGAATTATCACTGGTTACCTAGCTAAGGCAAGCAATTGGAGCCATTTTATCTTATTCAAGTCATGTTTTATTATACAGCCTTAAAGGACAGGGATGATTCCAACTCTTCAAGCAAGTTTAATGTTATAAATGAATGCTCATATTCACCAATGGTTAGGGCAAGGTGAAAATCCTTGCTCTATTTCTGCTATGGGCTTCTATGATTAGTGCAAAATCATTAAATGAGTGCGTAGGGAAGTGTGTCATAGGGCATTTAATTATTTTTTTCATCTCCATATAAAATGAATGTCATTTTCTATTTATAAGTCTGTTATAGTGTTCTATTTAGGACGGCAAACCTAAAAAAAAAAAAAAAAACACATTAACACTTAAAATATCCTTATTAGCACATATATTAACATAAAAGTAAAATTACATAATGGTCTTGATTGGTAATAGTATAGAGAAATAGACATTTTTACACATAACTTATAGAAAAATAATTGATATAAATGTTGTAGAGGACAGTTTAACAGTACAAATGAAGCTCTCTAAAAATGTTTAAGTCATCTAGCTTAGCAATAACCCTATCTTGTACTCATATATATAATAATCAAGTATGTGTAAGAGAATTTTACTACAGGGCAGTTTGGTGCATTTTAGCAATATAGTGAGAACAGTGTAAAGGTCAATCAAACCATGACAACTTAAATAATTCATGTTGTATTTTTAAATGCAATACTATGTAGATTTTCAGTTTATAAAATTTAAGCAAAAATCACCCTAAAGTTATATCTGTGGTACCATATTTAGAGGAAACGCATAATATAATTATTTTATTAAAATAGTCCTACTTTGTGATCCACAAGATTTTCTGTATATACAAAGGATATATATGTAAACCTATACCCATAACAGTTTACTTTTAAGTCATTCTGTACTGCAAACATTGTATGTTATTTTCATAGCCAGAAAACAAAACTATTATATGCATTTTGTAAATGTCAAAACGGTACTGTGATGGTCTTTCTTAATTATGAACTTGTTTACATGAGATACACTTAGGAGATTAGAAAAGCATACATCTGGACATGTATGTAAGGATGTTTCCAAAAATAATTAGAATAGGAGGACACTGACCTAATCAGATATTTAATCCAGTGATGGGTTGAATTTGACTAGATTATTGAGCAGTCATTGAACTGAACAGGTGGGACGACATTGGTGGAAGTGAGCAATGAGGGTCATGCCTTTGAAGGTTGCCTTGGCCCTAGTGTGACCCTTCCTATTACACCCGTCCACTCCAGGGCTACCAAGAAGTGGACAACTATAACACACCTTCCTGGTCATTGTGTCCTGCACTGCTTTACACTCCAAAGAGTGAAGCCAGCTGACCATGAGCCAAAGTGAGCCCTTCCGCCTATAAACTACTTATTTTAAGGATACATCAGATCCAGGGACAGTCTGCTTAACATGCCAGTACAGTTTGGCTTGGTTTGACAGGAAGAAGTAATTTTGAAGAAAGATACAGGATACAATAGATTAGTCCTAAAATGGAGATGTGGAATAACATGTTTTGAATTTATTATAAGGAGTGAGAGTTGTAGTTATTGTAGAACACATTATGAATTATGAGACTATCTTCAGTGACTTCCATAAAGCTCTGCTGTATATAATGTAGCAATGATGAACTGGGTGCACATGGATTCTATTTTAGCTGTGTTTCAATAAATGTTTAGAAATAAGGCCAGGAAAACTGTCAGGATCTATTAGTGGTTTCCTTAATGCAAACGTTGAAAACCTATTCCAGATGTTAGTGTCCTCAGATATATTCAAATATATTATCATATTCATCTACCACAATTGCTGAGATATTTTCTTTGGGGTTTCAGTGTTCATCCTCCTACATTAGCCCATTTTCTCACCATTATTATTTATTTTTAAATGATAATATAATTAACATTTAAAATTAAATAAGTATATTATCTAGTTACTGTAATATCTGGTATATGTTTGTGTATATATATATATATATATATATATATATATATATATATATATATCACATACATACATACATACATACATACATATATCTGGGGAAATGTAAAGTATTTTCACAAAAACAAATATTGAAGTGACAATCACTGAAAAAACTTTTGTAGATTGTATTGTCCACAGAAAATAAGATTTGTGTGGAATTGAAATATAAGAAATTAAATAATACATTAAGTTTAAGTAAGTCAGAGTTACAGCACAAAACGGTAACTTTTTTAGAGAAATTGGGAGGTCGACCTGTTGAACCATAGAGAGTGAGCGTATGAAAACTTACGATACTGACTGATTGAGTCATAAGTGCACTTTTGGAGTCTAGAAGTGCTGGGGACATGAGAATACATCATTTTTTGAGTTAATGTTTTTCCTCTTTGGCTCATTACCTATCAAGCAGGACTGACTATTATGAACAAGCATTCCTTCTTATCTTTGATCGTTAGTCTTTGGCATTTTCTTGACTTAATATCTAATTCATTTTCATCTGATCTTAGAGTGGGTAAGTAACAGAGGAAGTTATGCACAGATTTGTTTCCTGACTTTCTTTGTGCACTAGGTTCACAGAAAACTGAGCATTCATGTGCAGATACAAATAAAATCCATGAGGTCTGAACTGAAATTAGGTGAGACTTGTTCTGCCTGTGTGGTAATATTTAAGTGGATGTGATATTTTGTGATTTAAATGCTATGGTGAGAAGTGAAGGGCTCACAAGGTTATCACTAGATTCAGCATGCTGAGATGAAAATAAGTGTATTCTCTTTATTTATGAGTTTATTTCTTTTGTATAACGTTCAAAATCAAAATTATTTCCATAGGGATGGCATTCATTAACATTGTCATTCAATGAAACGTGGCCAATTCCTTCTGAGGCTAAAATGTCTAAATCCCGATCACTGAAAAGAGGACTTGGAAGTGTTACAATGTTACTTCAATGGTGCAACTGCTCTTCTCGCCTTGAGGAGGTGGAGGTTGAGAGGATGAGGCTGCTGCATGGGGCAAGCTCACCTAGAGTAAGACCACCACGATGAGGCACAGAAGAAGCTGTATGCCTTGAACATGCTTATCAGCCCTGAAAGCAGCGTAGTGGCAAGTCCGTGCAGAGAGGCTGAGGACTAAGCCTCCTCATTCAAACCACACCAGAAGTGTAAGAAATCAACGATGCAGGGTAACTCAAGATCAAGACTCCAAGCTGCATTTCTGCTTTCACTGTCATGAAGCGCCAATACAGAAACCTGCAGTTTTTTTTTTTTTTTTTTTTTTTTTTTCTTTAAGAGGCTACTATGATATCTGGAAAGTGGCAATGCTACAAGTTTAAATTAGATTCTCCTGGCCTTTTTCCCACTGTCTGCTGCAAGATGCCAGCTGGTTGTTCTAAACCCAAGCAGCCAAACACCGTAGTCCTCAGCATCCAGCAGGTGGAGGTGCATCATCTCATCTCCACCGAATCACAGTGAGAACACTGAGAGGGTCCTTAGGACGCAGAAGGCTCTCGCCTGCACACAGGGAAAGCCGGGGTTCCGGGAACGGCAGTCACTCCCTTTCCTCTTGTGCTCATTGAAATATGTATGATAATGTTGATATTAAGACTAATATATTTTTTCCAGGCTCCCTGTAAAAGCAAAGAATAAGCAAAAGAGAGGGGAAATTTCTTGAGTTTGTTAACTCCTGAGTCTTTCCTTTTATCCCAAAGATCTATTATATGTCTATTTAGAAAATAATGTCACCATAATTCTAGGGATATATGAATGCAAATGGAGTTATTGTGGCTCATACCACAATAAGTAACATAAACCTAACATGCATTCTTCTCACTAATTAACACATGCCTTCCATGTGGGAAACAAGACATCCAAAAGTTTCTATGACAAATCATTCCAAATGTTATTATATGAGAGGTGTGTGCTAGGTACATCGGTGGTTACATGTTGATGTGGGTGGTGTGAAGGTAGAAGAAAACAATAAAAATAGGGCTGAAGAGATTGCTGAATGGTTAAGGCACTTGCCTGCAAAGCCAAAGAAACCAGGTTCTGCTCCCAAGGACCCACATAAGCCAGATGTGCAAGGTAGTGCATGTGTATGGAGATTGCTTGCAATGGCTGGAGGCCTTGGCATGCCCATTCTCTCTCTCTCTTTTTCTCTCTCAAATAAATAAACAAAACTAAAATATTAAAAACTAAACTAAAAACTGTGTAAAATTACAGAGCAAATATGATATAGAGACGTGGGAAGGTACATAGGTCAAATTCTTTAATCAGCTCTTAAATAAAAACAGTATCATCCAGCTTTTTTCTTAAAAATCAAATAACAAAATTCCATGTATTGGAGAGCTCTAACTCATTGCCTGTTTTCATTCTGAAATTATTGCATGGGACAACATGGGAACTAAGCTCACAGGATCTAACAAACTGCCTGATGCAAGGCTTGGTTAACAAGAATTTACTTAGAGGACAGATCATCTTGGTCTTAATGACTACAGCTGCTTTGTTCACAAGGCTTTGCTTAAAGTTGTGTTACACTATTTCCATTTTTCCCACTGAGATAGTAGCAAAGAAATGCATCTTCCCCTATAACGCAAATTAAGTCACTGTCATTTTATTCTGAAGTTTTATTTTTCACCTATTTTCCCTATCAGCCACGCTTTCACATCCATTTATTTTAAAATTTTGTTTGTCAAGTGTCTGGAGGTAGAACTGTGGTGTGAAATACAAATGCAAAGAAAAAAAACAGCATTCAATACTGCTTTACAGAAAGTTTCTTCCCACAAGTATTTCTGACTACACACATTATATGCAGACTAATGAGCCAAGAGTTATCATCCCAGAATTGCTCATTCTTTAATGTAATATTTTACATTTATGTACTAAGGAAACCAGAGTTCTGTCATGCTGGTCAGACTCAGAGGTTGTGCATTAGTATTAACATGAAGATAAGTATTAATAAGGAATAAGACCCTCATAGTATCTGAGAGGGAAATAAGTGACAAAGACAACCCCAGACATCACGTAGGGGTATGTGTATATACATCAAAAACCTAGAAATAAAATCTGAGACAGTCACCTCCTAATGGAAGAACATAGTGTTGACTCAATGTATTTTACACTGTTATTACGTAATAGGGTAAGATAGCTAGAATAGCTAATTTATTATGTACTTGTAACGAAGAGAAAGTGTTTCTGGCTTGTGGTCCTGGATGACAAGAAGTTCAGTATCTAAAGATCATGTTTGGTGGAGGCCGTTGAGCTGTGTCCTCCTATGGAAGAAGCAGAGGACAGAGACAGAGAGAGAGAGAGAGAGAGAGAGAGAGAGAGAGAGAAAGAGATCAGTGCTCCTTCTGTAACAAACCCACTCTTGCCATAATGACATACATTTTATTCTTAAGGACAAAGCCCTTGTGACCTTCATGACCTAACCAAATTGTGAAAGTCTTGCTCCCAGCATTCTTGTGTTGGTGATTAAATTTCCTACATATGAATTTTGGGGGGTACATTCAAACCATAGTTTACAAACTTCACTTAACAAAACGCAGCCAGTGCAGAAAAGGGGGGAATAGGCATGGCACATTGCACAACTCCACATTTGTGTTAGGTGGGAACATTTCACTCAGCAGGTGTGGTCTTCTGGGTTTGCTCCTACAAGAATTTCTG
The DNA here is from genome assembly GCA_036346955.1 of Dipus sagitta. Taxonomy (NCBI): domain Eukaryota; kingdom Metazoa; phylum Chordata; class Mammalia; order Rodentia; family Dipodidae; genus Dipus; species Dipus sagitta. Next base: position 171,108,681 of record CM070774.1, read on the forward strand.
GCTACTGTCCAGATTACTCATACGTTGCACCTGTCAGAGACCAAAGTCTTCCACGTACCCTCAAGAGAGAATAAGACTGTTTTGATTCTTTTATTCTTTTATGAGTTTCAATTTAAAATGTTTGTTTTATCCACACAGAGACTCAGACTTCTTTCAGAGAACAAGCTCATTACCAATGCTGGAACTTGCAAATCCTGCTGCTGGGTCTGGAACACACACAGGGTTACCTATCAGCTTCCACCCCCTCCCTCCACCCACCCACATTCAACCGGCTTCCAATATACACCCAGGACTCTCATGGAGACTTGGCAAGAACTCGCTTTATATACCCCTGCAGTTCAAACGGAACAGAACAGCAAACAAAGAAACTCTTTTCCACACAGAACTGCCAGTGAGAAAATCCATTCATTTAATAGACACACCCTAAACCATAGGTAAAGAGAGAGAGAGTAGAGACAGGAGAACAGATGGCCATGAAAGCCCACGTCCCGCCTTGTTGAGAAGGTTCTTTCTTCCTGCAGTCAGACCTTTCCTTGGTCAGGAAGTTTTCCCATGGCATTCCAAAGAAGCACGTGACCAGACATGGGAAATAAGATGGTTGATTCACAAAAGATAAGCGCTAATAAAAAGACATTTCTAAAAGCAAAACCCCTCAAATGTGTAATTAATATACATTCTTTTTTTTTTTTTTTTTTTTTGGTTTTTTGAGGTAGGGTCTCACTCTAGCCTACGCTGACCTGGAATTCACTATGGAGTCTCAGGGTGGCCTGGAACTCACGGCGATCCTCCTACCTCTGCCTCCTGGGTGCTGGGATTAAAGGCGTGCACCACCACGCCCGTCTTAATATACATTCTTAAAATAAACTAGCTATTGATAGAGAGCAGGTGCCTAATATTATGTAGCTTATTTTCCCTTCAAAAGAGATTAATTTTAGTAGGATTTGTAGCTCTTGGACCAAGCTTTTGAGGATATTTTTCCCTCCTACATTTCTTCCTTTTGTTGAACTTAACTTATAAAACTTCTATAGTTTGGGGTGGAGAGATGGCTTAGCAGTTAAGGCGTTTGCCTGCAAATCCAAAGGACCCTGTTTAGATTCCCCAGGACCCACGTTAGCCAGATGCACAAGGGGGCACACGAATCTGGAGTTCGTTTGCATTGGCTGGAGGCCCTGGTGCACCCATCCTCTCTCTCTCTCTCTCTCTCTCTCTCTCTCTCTCTCTCTCTTTCTCTGTCAAATAAATAAACATAAACTATTAAAAAAGTTCTCTAGTTTGACTACTACTCTGACAACTCATAACCCACAACCCCATGGGGAATACCAGCAACCCAAATGAGGAGGACCCACAGGAGAGAAGGCGCAGGATAGTGTACTATACTATACAAAGCACAGTCTTACTGACAAAAAAAAGTCTAGTTTTAGACAATTACTATGAAGTCAAGTGTGTTGCAGGGTCAGGTGAATTTATCTGTCATGGGTACTGACAGAAATTTCTGGGTTTTTTCTTCAATAAAATATTATTTGTGCTCACAACCCACAACCCCATGGTGAATTCCAGCAATCCTACTGAGGAGGGCCCTCGGTGGAATGGGGGCAGGGAGTAAAGAAATAATGATACCAACGCATGATGTGTCCATACAAAGTATATACTTAACAAAAAAAAATCATGTGAGTGTTGGCACCATGTCAAGTTTTCTGTCTTTTGCCTCAAGTCCTTACCTTTGGTCATGCACTAATTTGAACCGGTGAGTGAGTTAGCTGTTTCTTGTTGTGAGTGGATCAGGAAACAAGGCATGCAATTATCTCCCCAGCAGACAACCTCAGTAATTATAACCAAACACACTAAAGGAGTTAGACAACACCTTTCATCTAGAGAAGCAAAAGTCCCAAGAACTTTACAGGTGGTGTCAGACCTTGTATTTATATATCATGTTAAGTGAGCAGAGAGCTATAATTACTGGTGTTGCTTGTTGTGAAATTAATCAGCATCACTCAGCCTCCACTGAAAACCTGGGAGCACAAATAATCTGTATGTTCGAGATTTAGATATGATGTAAATTTAATATTAGAAATAACTTTCTCATTAATTTCCAGACACACACACACACACACACAAGAAAACTTTTGTATGCATTGTTTGGGTATTTCAGGGATATAAAGTCATTTTAGGTGATGGAGGGTCTTTTAAAAAAATAGAAATAGCTTGGTAAAAGCTAAGTGATACAATGGGAAAAAAAATGTTACAATATATCTTTGAAAATCCCAAAGAAGGGCTGGAGAGATAGCTTAGCGGTTAAGCGCTTGCCTGTGAAGCCTAAGGACCCTGGTTCAAGGCTCAATTCCCAGGACCCACGTTAGCCAGATGCACAAGGGGGCGCACACATCTGGAGTTCGTTTACAGAGGCTGGAAGCTCTGGCGGGCCCATTCTCTCCCTTTCTCTCTCTCTCTCTATCTCTCTCTCTCTCTCTCTGCCTCCTTCTCTCTGTCACTCTCAAATAAATAAATAAATAAACAAAAAAATTAAAAAAAAAGAAAATCCCAAAGAAATTCTGGTGAATCATGTTTTACTGATCAACTTAAGATAGACATTGTCATATTGGAGCCACTAAGAAATGCCTACCAGGAATGAAAATTTACCCACTTTAAGTGTGACTGTACCTACTCATTTTAAAGAACACATTTAAGTTGAATATATTTCATAATGAAAGTTTGATAATTGGCTGAATAAATGTGGAAATAGAGGAATAATGGGAGAAACTTATACAGGAAACAAAACCTGGTGGTAGTGCATAGAGAAAGACATCAATAGGTCCATGAAAATCACCTACTGCTGCCATTTGCAAAATCACAATCAGACGTGTGTTGACTTCCTTATGCTTTCTTTTCACGTACCTTTTTTTTTCCCCCAATCTGGTGATTTAGTGTTGTCAGACATTGTTTTCTGCTTCTCAACAACATGATTACATGTCACGTGTATACATTATTTTACTCTGCTTTATGATGATATTATCAGCAGCATGCTAATACTGTAATTGCTCTAAAACATTGGTTGTTTTCAGATACTTTAAAAAGAACAGAAAGATCTATTTTTTTAACGTACAGTATCAGCTAACAAAGGTCACTTATGGTAGCAAAAAAATGAGAAAATTCTCAGTACTGCAAATAGTGGTTATAATTATAAGTGCCTTTTCATTTCTGACCCTGTCAAAGCATGTTCATTTGAGTAGCTAAATTATAATGCATAGCCTCCTGCCTTCTGACACTCCTGACTGGCTCAGGGAGCCCAGCCCCTTACTTCCCTAGTGGCTCAATAAAATCTTATTTGTCCCATCTAATGAAAGGTTTTCAAACTAAAGCCCTCAAGCAAAAAAAAAAAAAAAAAAAAAAAGACATTCTTTTTGATCGCTAAACATTTCAGTACAATAATTCATTCTTCAAAAATAAAGAAAAGGGGGTATTTCTTTCCTGTTCATGTTTTTGATGTGTTGTAGATTGAAGATGGGAAGCTAGAAACCCAGAAACCCAGGTACGCCTTAGACTGGATTGGTAATGCTGACCCTATTCTTACTACTGATTTTGTTGTTGTTGTTATGAGACTTTGTAATGCATGGCTCAGAGCAGCAACATTAACACTAATAATAATCCATTCTTAAAGAATAGTTTACATAAGCGTACCAGAGGGCAATTACATTAACTTATATATAGATATCATCTACATTTTTCTACAATTTCTTCACTTTAAGACATGATAGAACAGTATTAAGGAAGCAAGGCAGGGAACTATAGTGAATGGGCATGTCCCCTTGGTACCAATTTTAATCTTCCTGAGTTCCATGAGATTTGGAAAATTACATGCAATAATACATGATTTTCATTTGTTGTTACTATGTATGGCTGTGATATACACTACTCTAACTACATGTTTGTTTGTCCCCTAGTAGCTTTGATTTCACCATATCTGAAATGTTCTATGCATCTGGGAAATATAACAAATTTGGTTAGAATATGCAGCCTGATGTACTTCCCCTGAGAAGACAGTGAACTTCCATGAGTACCAGGTCATGATTTTTGCTTTAAACATCTGTGATCACTACCCACTCTACACTTTCCTTAAAACATTATTACAGGCAAATTATATTTTGGCCTATTTAAAAACAATCAGGTAAATGATTCAAAGATTTCTTAATGAAATGAAACAGTGAGGAATCCAGGGTCAGTCATCTACTTCCTCATCTGCAGACACGGTTAGAATTAATAAAATGTCTTTCTTGGCAAGGTCTCTAATGCTTCAATTTTGTTGCATGTGTCAAATGATTTTATGAATTGAAGAATTGGGAAGAATTGGAACTAAAACTGAAGAAGAAATGATAAACAAAAGCCTTAGGAACACAGGTGTTTCCATTCCATTCTTTCTGTTCTATTGTTTAAGAATGCTGTAGGTGTATGCTAGAATACTGAATAGCACAAAGATCAAAGACTGCTATATTTGGAAATTTCCATTAACTGACCACCTTTCCAGAATAGTGCTTGCTGTCTGTCTCTATAAGCTCCCAGTTTGATCTTCTAGATTTTGATGAAAGAATGGCAAGATCTATGGGATTGTGGATTTACTCTGGAGTTTAAAGCCTAATGCTTAGGGCAAGGAGGTAGCTTGAAACAACAGAAACGTATTTGACCCTTAGCTAGGAAAAAGAAAAAAAGAAATCAAAGGGTGGATAAAGTTTACTGCTGACACAAGTTACCACAGTAACCATATTTGTGGATGAGAACGAGTTAAGCCAAACACAGAGGCAGAATTTAGAAGGGAAAGTCACAGATATTCAGAGGAGTCTAGACTAACTGGTTTTTCATTTGCCTCCGTGCTTGTTTAAGGTTTGAAGCACTGCTTTATTTAACCAAAGATTAATCAGGGAGAATGTAAGAAGAATGAGATGTTGACTGTAAGATTCCCTGCTGATAGCTGTACTTTGACCATTTACCTTCGATCTCAGAGCTGTGAATTTAATTTTATAAAAATATAGACCTTTATGTAAGACATGCAGTATAGATGTTTGCTTTTTCTGCATACTGTGTACCTCTGAGAAAGTTAGCTAACCTTTTGAAATATTGGCTTTATCATCTGAGATATAGGAACAAAACAACAGCACTGCTCTGCCAAACAGAAAGGCACCTCTTTCGTACTGTCAACTAATTGTCCAGTGCCCGTGTATTCAAGGTATTGACCCATCACTCTGAAAACAGAGAGTGAAGCAAGATACTTATCCATGGTTTTGTGGGTAATAGAAAAAGCAACACCCATGCACCCACTATAAAGAAGGAGGATAAATGCAGCACCAAGTATAGCAGTCAGGAGAGAGAGATTTGAGCGCACAAGGAAATATCAAGAAAAACAAAGCTCTTAATTGAGTCAAGGGAATAGATCACAATACGAAATGGGGAAGCAAGTGTTTATTGTCACACAACCACTAAGAACAACCAGAGATTTTTGCCTACAGACAACTATGGGGATAAACGAGGAACACCATGTCTCAAGAACATGACCACATTGGGCTTGAAGGTCATGGAATATTTCATATGTCAGCCATTTGTTGTGAAGTGTGGGTTTGGCATGATGATTTATTTAATAATTGCAGTTGACTCTGTCCATTGACAAAAGAGTTCAGAAGGACAGAGAAAGGGGATGCAGAGATGGAGGATGCTACTAAGATGGACCATACAATTTCGAAGGGAGTGGTTAAGCAAGGCCTGTATGAGAAGGGATATTTGAACTATTAAGGATGTGAGGCAGGAAAATATTTTGGAAGTATCTACCAAGATAAAATAGAAAATTCTAAGGACCTGATATTAAACATGCTTATTGTATTTGTGGCACAATAGTATTCCAGTAAAGGGGGGGGAAAAAAAAAGATACAGCTAGAAATAAAGTTGAAAAAATAATAGGGGTTGGAGAGATGAGTTAGTTGTTAAGGCACTGGTCTGCAAAGCCTAAGGACCTAGGTTATTCCCTAGGACCCATGTAAAGCTGGATGCACAAGGTGGCACATGCATCTGGAATTCATTTGCAGTGGCTGGAGGTCCTGCTGTGCCCATTCTCTCCCTCCCTCTCTCTCTCTCTCTCTCCCTCTCTCTCTCTCTCTCTCTCTCTCTCTCACCACACACACACACACACACATAATATAAATACCTCAAATAAATAAAAAGAAAAAATAAAAGGATGAACTCATGTGAGACATTATAGATTACAAGTGCTTTGATTTTGTTTTCTACCTTTGCATGAGAATGTGTGTGTGTGTGTGTGTGTGTGTGTGTGTGTGTGTGTCTGTGTTTCATTGCAAACTTGGTATGTGTGGGTCAGAGGACAAATTCATAGGTTGCTTTTCACCTTCCTTCTTGTTTGAAGCAGGGTTTCTCTTTTTGTTTGCACTGTATATTAGCTCCTTGGGATTATCCTGTCTTAGCCTCTCATCTTGCCATAGGAGCTCTAGGATTTCAGACACATGCTCTCGGGTAGGTTCTGGGAACCTTAGCTTGGATCATCAGGCTTATTCAGAAGTCCTTTTACCTACTGAGTCATCTCCTCAACTCACATTTTACTTACATTTGCTGAAGGCTTCTGATAAAGAGTGTATGGATGCAGGCCATCAGAAAATTAGAATAAGAACATCAAGACCAATTAGGAAAGTATCATTTATGTTAGGGTAGAGTTTCTTATATTGTTAAAAAGTAACTCTTGATAATAACTGAAAATTACAAAGAGCCTTGAAGTTTGTGAATTATATCTACAATTCCCAGAATAAAGTAAGGATGTGACCCAGAAAGTATTATAAATTCTACCTAAAATAATTTTGATTTAATTTGCATGCCATTCATAGTAATTTAGTAATTTTATATGAAAAATTCTGTAATCTTTATACCTAATTTAATATTAGAGATTGAGTATGCTTTAGCCAGAAATCCTTGAGGAACAAAATTATTTCAAAGTTCAGGTTTTTTCTCAGGTTTTAGAATATGTCTTATATATGTTATTGTGTAGATGGCATCTAGGTGATAATAAGAAACTCATTTGATTCATATTAAAATTATATGTATACTAAAAATAATTTTAATGAAACTGCATTTAAAAAATTTTCAATTTCAATTTTTTTTGTTTATTTTTATTTATTTATTTGGTAGTGACAGACAGAGAGAGAAAGAGGCAGGGAGAGAGAGAGAGAAAGAGATAGAGAGAATGGGCGCCAGGGCTCCCAGCCACTGCAAACAAACACCAGACGCATGCACCTGCTTGTGCATCTGGCTAACATGGGTCCTGGGGAATCAAGCCACGAACTAGTGTCCTTATGTTTCACAGGGAAGCTCTTAACTGCTAAGCCATCTCTCCAACCCATGAGCCTACATTTTAAATACAATCATGCATACAAGTTTGAGTATGGCATTTTCCACTGTGGTGTCAAGTAAACATTGAAATCTTTTGAATTTTGGTAATTTACGATTTTGGATTTTGCATTGTGGATGTTCAACTGTATTTTAATAACTCCAAAATCTATGTCTGTTACCAATTACTCCACCTTCCACTCTCCCAACTACAATCACTAATGTACATTTTGTCTCTACAAATTTGCCTCTTCTGTATATCTAGATATTTTGTACAGTTGAACCATAACAATATGGTCTCCTGTGACTGTTTTATATTAGATAAAATATTTAAGGTTGAACAGTGCTTAGCATATATCCTACATGCCTCATTCTTTTTATTGCAAAATAATATTTCATTGCATTGACATACCATATTTTGCTTATCAGTAAGTTAGTGGATGTTAGGGTTATTTCAACATTTTTTTCTGTCATGAGTAATGTTTCTATAAACACAAGGATATATATTTTGTTTTTACATGTTTTTATTTCTCTTGAATATAAAACTAAGAGTAGAATTGCTTTTGTCATATGATAACTCTAGGTTAGATTAGGGTTAATATTGTGCCAGGGTATTTTATTGTCTTTCAAATCTAAGGTCTTTTAAAAATATAGTACATATGCCCAAACTCTACTAACTGCAGAGTAATGTTGTTATATCATCCATATAACCTCTAGAAAGCTTCTTTTATAGAACTATGAGAGAAAGGACACTGTGAAGGCAAAAAGATCTTAGTACATTCAGGAAAGTGATATGGAAAGCTTTGGAAATTTTCTTATACTTACAATCTTAGGGAAAATGTAAGAAAGAAGTCAATTGAATGGTAGAAATAGTATATTTGCAATATCTGTTTTGTAGCAAAAAGAAAAAAAATAGCAATTCATAAGATTCATGAAATGTTGAGGAGACAAATGGAATTTAAAATATGCTAGGGCATTACTGTGTATGTTTGGAATCCATCAAAAACTACACAGCATTTAAAGCACGTGTTACAGCATTACTAGGTAATGCATATAGCCTGAGAAATGAGAAGGCTCTAGGACTGAAGGCAGAGCTTAAGAAATGATTAGTCTCAACTTCAGAGTGAAGAACAGTAACCAATAATGCAAGACAAAATCTAGGTGAAGATGTCATCTTGTAAACCCTTGAATAAAAAAATTAAAAAAAAAGTTTAAGGAAAAAGTTACCAACTGAAATGTTATAGGAAGGTTGGGAACATGGCCCATTGAGTTTGTTATCACCACAGAGATCATTAATAATAGTGAGGGGTTTCAAATATGGTCCCAAAGGAGATGTGGTAAAAGCCTGGTTGAGATGGTTTCAATAACAGATATAATTTTAGAGGTTGGCAACATTTTCCTTAAGTTTTCCTGCAAATAAGGGCATACAAGTGAAATATATTCAAGAAGACAGGTAGTCAAGACAGGTTTGTGTTGTGTTTGTTTAGTTGAAGAGATTCCTTTATAGCTTTATAATGAATACCGTGATAGAAGATTGAAACAGTAATTCATCCAGGATTAGCACAGTGGCTAATTACTGGAACAAGTCCTTGAAAAACTTAAAAAAAAATAAAAGGAGGTAAGACTCTGGAGTACAAAGTGGAAATACAGACATTAGAATTCAATGTGAAGAGGTCAGCTCAAGGCAACTGGCAATGTTGATGGTGAAAGTATATGGAATTTGACTTCTCATGGCTTCCATTTTCTCGTTGCTGTAAGAAGCAGTCATGAGAAGGGGAAGGATGTGTTAAAAATGTGACTCTTGAGGATATATACAATACTTAGGAAATGGGAGAAAGAGTACACTCAGGAAACACAGTGGGTTTGCAATCAATCAAAGTAAGTAGTCAGGCCCAATATCTGGTGCATCACAAACACTCAATATTTGTCAGTAGTTTTTATTTTCGGACACTTCTGGTGTATTACTCCCACTCATATGAGACATCTTGGCAAGCACAAGCTTTGTGGGTTTGCTTTTACTTTTCTTGAGAGTGGAAAGCCTCTTTCTTCTTTCAATTTGACTACTGAATTCTTATGCCTTGTTCAAGCAGAAGCCCTAAACTCACTCTTCAGAAAATTGTCTCTGGTCCACATGACATTTCATTTTCATTTTCTTTACATTCTCCATTGCAGTCAATCTCGTTAGCATGCATTATTTAATGCTATGACTTTCGTAAAACCTGCCAAAGGCTCTCCACGACATAAACTTAATTGTTTATCTCTGCTGCTATCTAGAAAGATCATTTGCCCTATTTTATTGTACATTTTACCATGGCCTTCACTAGTTACCTTAATGTCACCTAAACAGGCCGAACTTGTTCCTGTTTGTACTCAGTGTCTTTTCTTGGAACACAATCTGCCAAGGAATTTGCATATTTATCAGGTTATCATGAATCAATTCTCAGTTCAAAAGTTTCTATTCACTCTTATTTCAAAGATATTCTATTTGATTAGCCTATCAAAAATTTGTCTAATAAGTTACTGTTTATGAAGATATCCTATTATATTATGAAATATGTAAATTTTATAAAGATATGATATGTGTGTCAAAAAATGAACAGAAATGTAACCAAAGTTAAAATAAGTTTTCACTAATGTTAGTTAAAAAGTCATGTATGAATCTATATTGCATATGCATTCAAATATTAATTTAATAAAATCATGGGGCTACGGCAATTACTCAGCTGTTAAAAAGAAATGCTTGCAGAGCCTGCCAGTTTGGGTTCAGTTCCCCGATTACTGAACATAAAGCGGGACCCAAAATTGGAATAAGTGTCTGGAGTACCATTTGCAGTTGCAAGAGGCCCTGGAGCGCTCACACACACACATTTTTAAATTGAACAATAAAAAGTAATTATGTATGAATCGATAATACCTTTTTCTATCTAGGTACTGTCATCAAGGTCTCTTTTCCTAGTAGTAGAGGTGCTGTGAGGACTAGGAAATCTCTACTCTGCCAAAGTAAGTAAGCATGAACATAATTTAGCAGGGACTAATGAACTGAAGTTTTCTTTAAAGTAACGATGAAATGTGCACTCCAAAGACGAAACTCCACTGTTAGCTTTCACAAGACAACTCAGTTTTCAATGTGCTCTCAGCCTTGTCAGCTAGGACAATCGTTAGGGTGGGAAAGAGCCATAGGCATCCCCACAGTACGATTCTTTGATGTAAACACACACTCTGGTGAAGAAACAACCTCTAGGGACAGGGACGCTAGGTCCCCGACAGGCTCTGAGTCAGTAAACTGGAAGCATCGACTGGCATTTTGCACCCATCATTAGCCAGGGTCAGTGGCCAGAGTTTGCCTGTAGGTGTTGCTAGCACCGCTTTGGAGAGTGCCCTGGTTCAGTTATCTCTCCTGGGAACTGCCAGTGCTCTAATCTTCATGGGCATAAACACGCCTGGCGCCTCTCCTCTTTTGTCTCTTCTTCTCTGGCTACATGCCCTACGGCTCAAAGTGCCAGCTTGAAACTTACTGGATTGCTTCATTTGTGCTTTTTTCTTAAATTGTCCGAGGAAAGGTATGTTTATCTCTCAACATGTTCTATTTCCATAGCCTCAACCTTTGCAACACCTGGATCTCTGTTGCAAAATCCATAACATGAGGTACAGTTTCCATCTTTGCATCTTTGTTTTTCATGTCTGCTTTCTTGTTTTCTCATATGTACTTGGGAAATACTATATGCTAAGACTAGTAATAAACATTTAGCGAAAGGATAATTTCATGAGAATATTGCCTTTGAGCTCACGGTTACAGGGAAGAAATTTTCATGTTCTTTTTACTTGCCAAGTCAATAGCAAGCAATATCACGTGTGCCGTCACAGTGACGCAGTGAGGCTCTGAGAAACCTGCTTAGCCTAGAGAAGGCTTCAGAGCAAAGGATGCATTGTGGCTTCAGAGCAAAGGTTGCATAGGAGCTGTGTGTGAGGTGAACCTGGAATTGACTCACTTCCTCAGCTGACGCACAGGGATTTTGGAACTGTATGATAGATTTCCAATTGAATTTGCTTCTCAAATAAGCATTATTTCATTCCTAGAGCCTAAAACTGAGATTTAACACCATTTCATGGGATATCAGTCAGGACTTTCTTCCCAAGTTTATGACCAGTCCCTATAAAAATGATCAAAATTGTGAAGAGATGCCTCCACACTAACATGAAACTCTGGTTGGCCTCAAACTCATTGATCTTCTTACCCCTGCCGACCAAGGGCTGGGACTAAAAGCATACCCTAACACAGCTGGCTCATCTTGTAATTTAATAATCAATTCAATATGGATGGTTCTAAGATATTAAGTATATTAGATTTTCAAAATAATTTACTCATCTTTATCTCAATTGACCATTCCAACTACCCTATGAATTTTATTATGACTATTTTCCCCAAAAGTAATCCTCAATAAATGTTAACTCTTACTCAAGTCATTGCAGCTAATTTATCATTGAAACAGGGATAGAAGTCTCAACTCTCCATCTTTTAATAAACTTGACCTTGACTAGAACTGTCATCAATCTTAGAAACGGAATATGATAGAAAGGCGAGTCTGAGTTGAAGTCTGCGCTTGAGGTCTTGACTCAGTCAGCAGATACCATAGAGGAGTTGGAATGGGGTGTGGTGAAGGTCGAAGGGGACCTGTCCAAAGCACTGGGTCCCATTTCTGCTCAGACATCTCTCAGCAGCTCTGGGCTTGTTGATGTCTATGATTATTTACTTCACTGAAATTCTTTCCATTTTTGAAATATAAAGTTCAAGAGTGACTGTTTTACTTAATTGATCTCAGATACTTTCATAAATTTTCTTCTGGCCCATATTTAACCCTGCAATCTGGGAGACAAATGAGAAGTCATATGACCTACTTGGGTAAAATTCCATAGAGATGTACTCCAAAGGCAGCCAGATGCTAGGAAATCTAACATGGAAAACAATTGTGGTACATTAATCTAAGACATTTAATGAGAGTCCATTTGCCAAGCAATCTGACCTGGTTTTCCATAAAGAATTCATTGTACCACTAGTGTAGTAAGGAAATACTGAAATATGTGCTGTGTGAAGACATTGGGAACAAACACATTATTGGTGCTGACCAAACATGAGTCAACTCCTCTGTGGAGTTGGTGCCCTTATCAGCCTGTCATGAAGCCAGGCACCTTCAGTCACCCCACAGGAGAGTCATCATTTATGGCACTGAGAGCTGGAGGAGCAGACCCGTCAAATATTTCACAGGTGGTCAGCATTTCTGGCAAATTGGGAAGTTCCCTCCAAGCCAAGCATACAAGCTGGCTCTGAGATAGGTGCATTTGCTGTGGTTCCAACACCAGAACATTTACTCTTGCTTGCAACGGAATTAAAGTTAAATCAACTTATATTCCACTGAAAAGTGTGTGCTAGGGGAAGATAAACAGGACAATTTAGACTTGATTTCTCACGTAGGAATCTCAATATGATAATGTCATTGAGAAAAGGTGTTTATATACTGGTCCTTCATTACATGTTTGTCTGAATCATCCATCCTACTAAAGGTGGACAGATCAAGTGGGACCAGGGGAGATGGATGGCTCTCATGGCAGTTTTCAGGCCCAGAATCTGTATCATGTGGAAGCTAATTAAAATTCATTTCCTTTCCAGTCTCATCACGATGATTTCCAAGTACCCTTCACATTACCTAATGGGTTTGATACGTCACAGGGCACATGCCCTATCTCCAGTTCCTTTAACAGAATATCAAGCCATTCTCAGAGGAGACAGAGACTCATTTAAACATATGTAAATGTATGCAACAGAGCCTGCACTTTACTTTAGTCACTAATGCATACTTCAGAGCAGGACATGTCACAGGATAATCTTCCTACAAATCTTTGTTACATCTTGAATAAGTAAATAGATATAGCATGCATTAGGTTACGAGGAGATATTTCCAAACCTTTCTTGGTATGATGGCAAGTTTCTATTCAATTTTATTTTAACTAAAATATAGCAGTTTTTACTTTTTTATCGCCTCACTCTGGCACCCATGACCCTGGGGTCCACCATCAGTGGTGTTATGGAATTCACTATGGCCTGAAGGCCTCAGTCATTATGGGGCAGTGGGGGGGGGACTGTGTCTCAGGGTATTTCTACTCACACTGTGGCTCTTACAGTTTTCTGCCCCCTCTTCCACAGCGATCCCTGAGCCATGGCACGCCTGTTGGCAGTCTGGATTAATGTTAAGATCTCTGTAACCTCAGGATTCCTGCTTTGCTAGGTTTTGATTAGTCACTACATTTTTCACCATAACCCTGGAGCTGGTTATCAGACTAGTGGTAAGAGCAGCCAGAACTCATGGTGCTGCTTCCTCTGATATTTCTCTGCGGCCCGGGCAGATGTGGTAGAGAATATAGGTTCCATGGTTGGCAGTCAGTGATCCTCTTGTCGTATCAATGGATCTTGGCTCTCCTCCATTTGCTCTGCCATCTGTAAGATAAAATATACTCTCCAATATAGTGATAACTTCTTGGGGTAAAGGTGATATGCAAAGTGGAGAGGTTTATTTTTGTTGGTTTTGTTTGTTGGTTTTTTGCATGTAAACCCACTCTTCTTCTCCAGAGATAGGTGCAGATATCTGATGTCTGAGTTTCCTCACCATGGGAATATACTTGCTTACCAGTAACTGACAGGAGTTCCCTCCCACTGACTGTGTGCCACTATTGCACAAGCATGTACTTCTTGTCCACTTGGCTGATTTCATAGTCTACAGGGTCTCCTGCTTATTCATGTTGTTGATCACTGTCCTCCTCCTGCAGTTCCCATAGGGTTCTAAAGCACTATGAGGGCTAGCTAGGAGGGAGCTAGTTTTCCTTTCAGGTCCATAATGGTGCTCTAATGTCTTGTGACCACAGCCTCTGGTGTCTTCAGCCAACAGGGTCTTATTTTTATATGCATAATTTTTATTAATTTACTTGATAGAAAAATAGGGAGAGAGGAGAGAGAGAGAGAGAATGATGTGCCAGGGCCTCCAGCCACTCTAAATGAACTGCAGATGCATGCACCACCTTGTCCATCTGGCTTATGTAAGTCCTGAGGAATCAAACCTGATTCCTTTGGCTTTGAAGACAATCACCTTAACCACTAAGCCATCTTTCCAGCCCAAAGGCTGTTATCTTTAAGTTCTGGAAGGTAATCAGAGGTTTTTAAAATGGCCTACATTGTTTGGGGACATCACTGTGGGTGGCAACACAATCCTGGGCCAGGGATTTTCCCTCCAGAATTCATGGCTTTAAGGTCAAGCTTTTTCCACCTCCTTTCTGGACAGCTCCCCTCCACTGTATTGATGGTTACATCTTGTAAAAGGCTATTAAGAAACTTTCTGTGGAACTGACTCATGTGTCTTAACTTTGTGTAATTCACTCCAACCCTCCCTGCCCCTTACTCCTCCAAGCCCCTCCCACCCCCAATATTCTATCCCTCTGTAAACTCTCAGGTAGCTCCTCCTCTCCTGGTTTCTTTCTAGTTTTCTAGTTTCTTCCTCTCCTGGTCTCATTCTAGTTTTATGCCCATATGCTTGAAGCTTATTACCATTTGCATTCATCTCCCATTGATCCCAGTTGGGTCCTACAGATGACAGAGTACATGTGGCGCTTGCCTTTCTGAGCCTGTGTGACTACGTTTAGCATGATTTTTTCCAACTGTCTCCCTTTTCCTGCAAATTTGATTATTTGAGTTTTCCTTACTGCTGAGTAGAATTCCATTGTGCATATAACAGATCTTTATTAACTATTCATTTGTTGTGGGCATCTTGGCCAATTTCTGTTCCTGGCTACAGCTAATAGAGCACTGATAAGAATGGTTGGGTGTGTGCCTCTGTGGTATGTAGTAGAGTCGTTACGGTCTATGTCCAAAGAGGTACAGCTGGATCTAGTGGGAGCTATTTTTAGCCTTCTGAGGAGTCTCCATACTGATTTCCGAAGTAGTTGTACAAGTTTTCCCTCCCAGGAGCAGGTAATGATGGTTGCTCTTTCCCACACCCCATTAGCATGTGCTGTCATTTGATTTTTGGTGGTTGCCATTCTGAATGGAGTGAGGTGGAATCTCATAGTTTTTAATTTGCATTTCCTTGATGAGTAGAGATGTTGAACAACTCTTAAAAGTGGGCTGGAGAGATGGCTTAGCAGTTAAGCGCTTCCTGTGAAGCCTAAGGATCCCGGTTCAAGGCTCAATTCCCCAGGACCCACGTTAGCCAGATGCACAAGGGGGTGCACGCATCTGGAGTTTGTTTACAGAGGCTGGAAGCTCTGGCGCGCCCATTCTCTCTCTCTCTTTCTCTCTCTGCCTCCTTCTCTCTGTCGCTGTCAAATAAATAAATAAACAAACAAAAAAATTTTTAAAAAAAGTGGTTAATAGCCATTGGTATTTCTTCCTTTGAGAAATTTCTATTCAGTTCCCTACCCTATTTCTTGAGTGGTGTGGTAGTTTGATTCAGGTGTCCCCCATAAACTTCGGTGTTCTGAATGCTAGGTTCCCAGTTGAAGGAGATTTGGGAATTAACACCTCCTGAAGAGAGTGTATTGTTGGAGGGTAGGCTCATAGGTGTTATAGCCAGTTTCCCCATGCCAGTGTTTGGCACACTCCCCTGTTGCTATTGTCCACCTTATATTGGCCAGGGAGTGATGTCCACCCTCTGCTCATGCCATCATTTTTCCCTGCCATTGTTTAGCTTCCCTTTGAGCCTGTAAGCCAAAATAAACCTCTTCTTTCCCCACCAGCTGCTCTTGGTTGGGTGATTTCTACCAGCAATGCAAACCTGACTGCAATAAATAGGGTGCTTGATTTTTTTATTGTTAAAGTTTTTGAGATTTTTTTTTTTTTTGTAAATTTCAGATATAAAACTTTTGCATAGTTGGTGAGTATTTTCTCCCATTACGTAGGTTGTCAATTGACCCTGCTGATCTTTTGCTTATCTGTACAATAACTTTTTTATATTCAGAAGGTCCCAGTTGCAGAGTGTTTGCCTGATTCCATGGGCTATTGGAGTCTTATTCAGAAAGTCTTTCCCTACTCCTATATCTTGGGAGTGAACTCCGTACTTTTTCTTCAAGTTGATTTAGAGTTTCAGGTTTTATGTTGAGATCCTTGATCCATTTGGAATTGATGTTTTGTAAGGTGAGAGGACGGGCGTCCACTTTCTCTCGTCTAAAGGCAGTTATGCAGATTCTCCAGCGTCATCTGCTGAAGGGCCTGTCTTTGCTCCAGCAAGCATTTTTGGCCCCTTTGTCAAAGATCAGGTAGCTCTACTTGCTTGAACCAATTCCTGGATGTTCTTTTCTATTCTGTTAATTGATTTGCATGTTTTTATGCTAGTACCATGCTATTTTTATTACTAGGCCTTATAGTACAACTTGAAATCAGCTTTGGTGATATCTCCACAGGTGTTCATTTTGTACAGTATATTTTTGGCTATCTGTGGCCTTTTGTGATTCCATATGAATTTAGAGACTGTTTTTTCTAACTCTGTGAAGAATGTTGCTGGGATTTTTACTGAAATTGCATTTAATCTGTATATTGCTTTTTTTTTTTCTTTTTTTGAGATAGGGTCTCACTCTGGCTCAGGCTGACCTTGAATTAACTATGTAGTCTCGGGGTGGCCTTGAACTCACAGCAATCCTCCTACCTCTGCCTCCCGAGTGCTGGGATTAAAGGTGTGTACCACCATGCCCAGCTTGTATATTGCTTTTGATAGAATTGCCATTTTCACAATTATATTTCTTCCAATCCATGAGCAAGGAAGTTCTCATGTCATCCTTCAGATCTTTCTTTAATGTTTTTGTTTTTCATTGTATAGGTCTTTTACTTACTTGGTTAGGGAAATCTCCAGCTATTTCATTTTTTGTTGTTGTTGCTATTGCAAATGTGACATCTTCCCTGATATCTTTTTCCATAGTGTTCACATCAATATGTATGAAGGTTAGTGATTATTGTACATTGATTCTTATATCCTGCCAATTTGCTGAAAGTGTTTATTACTTATAGGAGTTTTTTAATTTTATTTATTTATTTATTGGACAGAGAAAGAGGGAGAGAGAGAGAATGGGCGTGCCAAGGCCTCCAGCCACTGCAAATGAACTCAAGATGCATGAGCCCCCTTGTGCATATGGATAACGTGGGTCCTGGGGAATCAAACCTGTGTTCTTTGGCTTTTCAGAGAAATGCCTTAACCACTAAGCAATCGCTCCAGCCCACTTCTAGGAGTTTTTTGAGTGAAGTTCTTTAGGTTCTCTTGTATATAGAACCATGTCATCTCAAATAGGGCTATTTTAACTACTTCCTTTCAATTTGTATCAATTTTATTTTTCTCTTGTCTTATCAATTGTGCTAAGATTTCAAGTACTATGTTTAAAAGCAGTAGTGAAATCGGGCACCCCTGTCTAGTTCCAGACCTTAATGGGAATGCTTTGTGTTTTTCCCCATGTAGTATGATGTAGTCTTTAGGTCTATTGTATTTTGCCTTTATTATGTTGAGTTATGACCCCTCCAATGCTATGTTCTTCAGCATATTATTGATCAAGAGATGTTTGAAATTTGTCAAAGGCCTTTTCTGAAATGATCATTTATTTCCTGCCTTTGAGTCTGTTTATTGATTTCCACCAACCTTGCATCCCTGGGATAAAACTTACTTGATCAAGGTGGATGACACATTTGATGTGTTCTTGAATTTGGTGTGTCAGAATTTTATTGAAAATTTTTGTGTCTAAGTTCATCAGGAACACTGATCTCTAATTCTCCTTTTTTGTTTTGTCCCTGTGACTTCTGTTTTCTTCAGCCATGTTTTGGGTCCATTCTTGAATTCTTTTTTTTTTTTTTTTTTAATTTTCCTCATTCAATTATGTTTGAAATTCTTTCATGAGTTTTTTTTTTATTTCATTTCTCAACTAACTATTCCATTCTTTTGCTCATAGCCTCATTAAGTTTATTGAATATACTTACTCTAGATTTGCAATGGGGACTTCCATTATGGGGCTAGGTGACCTTGGTGGGGATCTTTGGCCTTGATGTGTTATTTTCTTTGTTTGTCGTTGAGATCTGCCTATCTTGAGGCAGTTGTCTTGTTTTCCTGGGGATGTAGCAAGTATTTCTTGTGGAGTGTGTGTTAATTGCACTGTTCAGGTTTGGCCAAGGTAGGAGTGGGACAGTGATATATTCAAAAGTTATGGATGGCTGCTCTTGAACCTGAGCCAGGTCTTCCTTGTGTGTACATCCACCTGGGTATTATGGTTGGAGCTCTGGAATGCCTGGACAACTCAGTGACCAGTCAGGGTCCTATTGACTCTCCAGTACTTGCCTCCTAGGGCCTTGGTGGTGTGCTTGGTTGTGGCAACTGCTGGCAGGCAGGGCAAGGGGATAGCAAGAATCCAGCTTGGGGGGCTGAACTGTAGTTTTGAGGCCTGCTTGGGTCATGACTTTGTGGAGATTGTCCAGGATTGATGGCTGCAGACAGACCCCTGTTTGTCAGTCTGTCCAGCATGTCTTAGGTGAGGATCCAGCGGTTCTCTTCCTGCATGTCGGTGGCACTCACCTCCCCAACACGCACGGCTGCTGAGGGTACCGGCTCTGCCTGTCCCGTGTGTGCCGCGGCTTCAGAGGCTGCTGTCACTCCCCTCCACCAGAAGAGCGGTCAGCGAGCTCCAGCAGCACTTCCCACACCGCATGGGCCACCACAGAGGCACTGGAACTCTCCTTGTCCACAGCCATTTCAATAGCAAGTTTTGCTAGCCCTGCGCTCTCCTTTCAACTTCAGATTGTGACAATGCTTGGAATGACCCCTTTATTTCTTTGCCTTTCAAGATATTCTTGCTTACTTCTGTTGAACAGAAATACTCAAAAGTCTCATGTTTCCCTTCCCTCTTCTTTTTGTCCTAGGAAACCACTCTTTGATTTACTTTTTAGGCCACTATCTAGGAAAACAAACCAAATGTGCATCATCTGCTATCTAACTCAAACACATGGAACCTAAATTTCTGAAAAGGACTTTTATATGACTTTTTCTTTTCTTTTCCAGCAAAGCTACCCCACATCAAGCCTTAAACACAATGCTCACCTATGAGGGCCATTTGAAAATCAAATGGGTAGAGTACAATAGAAGCACAGACCATTTCCATCAGCTTTTCCCCTGAGCTACGAATACACAATTACCAAAATAATTCTCTGAAAGTGGCTACCGGCTTTCTCCCCACAATTTCCAGCAACCGTACTTTTATTGTGGCATTTGCTGCCTGCATGGTAATTTCAGTAGCTTCTCACATTGCCACTAATGTAAAAGGTTTGTCAGATTTTCCATTGTGAACTTCGTTATGTTGAGTGTTTAAACATTTCCAACTGTGTCAGACTAAAATTCTTCCCTGCGAGTTTACACATGGAATGCATTTTTCAACATATTAGACATGGTCAACAAGTCAGGTTAGCATATATCATAAAGCAATGGGGAAAAAAATCAAAATGGGTGAATTGTCTGATTGCCTCATCCTTCAGTGCACACAAACTTATGCTTGCAGACATATACACAAATGCATACATTTTGCCTGAATTAAATATTCTAGTGAAGAGAAAAGCACTGCTGAAATCACTCAGGGATTCTAATTCTAGTCATCCCTCAGATCATGAGAACTACCAAAACTTTACTCAGTGCCAAAAAGGTTTTCAGTGAGAACATAGACGTTCAAAATATCAACAAAATTGCCACTGTATGTGTTAACAGTAATGTTCCATCCATGATGCTCTGGGCAAAGAGTCCAATGTCAGGGCTATTTTCTTGTAAAATGAACACAAACCTTCCTTCAAAAGGTGTCTAATCTCATCAATTCCACATCCTATCTTCAGCCTCTGTGCTTATAGCAGGATTCTATGTTCTCCTGCATAGATACATAGAAGGCTCATCAAAATATGGAACAAATGAGGGAACGTGATGATACAATATTGTGTAACATAAAGTCATAAGAAAAGAAGAAAGGATTTCCTTGAGTGGGCCTCTGTTTGAAACCATTAACATATAGTAAGAGGAATGGTGAATGTATGACCTCAGCGTAGCTTTTACTTCATAACAATCATAACTTCGACTTTTTGTGGAAAACAATTCCATCGTTGGTAAATATCACTTTATATGCATGAGTTTAGTGATTCTGGGGAGACTGTCCCTCTCAGGGTTAATTCCTAGTGAAATTAAAGGAATTACCTCTGGGCTTGCAATATATAGTTTGCCAATATTTGAACTTCATGCCATACCATCTGTTGTACTGGAGTACAGAGGGAAGACACATATGGGATCACTATCCCCCTGCTTTAATCATCTCACAATTGATACCATATACCTACAGAGAACTCTAGGCAACAAACTGTCCATTTCAAAAAAATGATCCAGTCCTAGGACTATTTCTACCACCTTGCTTTGTCATCTTACAAAAATCTTTCGCCCACATTTTTTCTCAGTTCTGCTACCACTTGATTGACACTGGTGATTTTCTATTATCTCTTCTTCTTGGAAACTGTAAGTATCAAATTGTTTTAAATGAAAATGTTCTGCTTATCTGTTGGCCTTATCATAGCTGAATAATAATAAAACTGTTTTCATGTAACATAGCAAGAGAAAAAATGTATTTTTTATTGTTAAATGCATGGGTAACTCAACAAAGTTCTTTCACATCACGGGAACTTAGACCTTAATTCATTCTTTCCATAGCATTTTAAAGCCGAGCTGTTCCTATAGAGTATGAAATGATAAACAGGGATGCTGTAATCTCCAGTTTGTGACAAACTTACATCTAGCCAATAAATGTAAATGCATGATGAAATGATTACAGTAGAGTGTGATGGAGAAGAGGTAGGTGCAGTAGATACTCCATAGAACAATCCTCAATGCAAGTATCATTAGTAGAAAGTTGCTATGTGGAAAAATTCATCTGCATTGAAAGCAGTAAACAGCTATTGCCAGCTTTATCAAAACAACCGGGACAATTCATGAGAGTGGGGAGTGTCATCACACCCTCACCTGCGATCTTAGTGATCATTTGTGATAGCTGTATGAAATGATGCATGAGGTCTCCTGGCCCGAGTCGGAGGTAGAGTATCTAATGGGTAAAAGATCAAGCGACAATGAGCCCCACTGAAGTGCTGCTTTGTGGTCTCCATGCTCTGTCAGTAAACCCTCACTCTGAGAACAGGGAAGACAAGGTGGTGGGGGGTAATGACAGCCCAGTGAGCTGTGCCTAAGCAGCCATGGAGGTCACCACCCATGGTGGGATGAGACTTCTTGGTTGTGTTGCTGCTCCGGGGTCCCCTTGCTCTGTAGGTAATACTTCACCTTGAACCAAGGAGGAGTCTTGACACAGGGAATACTTGAAGCAGCTGTGGGATGGTCATCGTCCAGGATGGCATGAGACTGCTTCATGGAATAGCTGCTTTGGGGACTGCGTGTTCCTGTAAATAACCTTTCATCCTGCTCTGTAAGTAACTCCAAAAAGCTCATTGGTTCAGCAGCTTGGTATTAGTGCAGTAATACTTTGGTCTGCCATCTGAGGTCTCCCTGGGGAGATGTGCATTCACATTTCCCCAGAGGAAAAGTTTCCTGTGACAAAGTTGTTTTCCTTTTAGAAAGTGGCCTTGAGAATAGAAAATGAAAGTGTAGGATTTGGTTATCATGAATATCCTCTGAATTACATTTTTAAAAATAGTTCCTTCTCATCAGTTAATCTCCAAACCAACAACTTTTTTTATAACAGTGGGATAACTATCACATATGTAGGGCCATTGCAGAGAATGATAAGCTATAATAACTATAGCCCATGTAGTATGATAGCCATATGTAGTTACTTATGTCAAGTCCCTTTCATTAACTTTGTTATCTTTTCTCACTCTTCACCACCCTGTAGTTTCTGCAATAACTGAGAAAATAGCCAATACAAAACCAGCTCCCTTGGTGCTTCTCACACAGAAGTCAGTTTGGCTGACACTGTGGGTTTTGACTGGACATCCTTTGATGGATGAACATGTGTTAACTATTCTCTTAGCAGTCTGCCAAATCAGTTCAATTGCATGTTTTTGGAACACTAGACATCTATTTACCTAAAGTAAAAGAGATCAGCAAATCATCTCTAATCAACCTGATATGTGTATAGGAAATACATTTATAAGCATAACTAGATGACTAGAGTGACAACCAACATTTATGATCAAATGCTACCATCAGTAAAATTAGTAGGTAACACATTTAGTTCACAGTGCGTGCAGTGTGAATTTTAAATGCAAATCTGTTTTCCTAGAATTTAGGAGCCTTAATCTGCTAGAAAAAGTATATCTTATGAATTAAATAAATTTCTTTCCAGATAATATTTTGTGAAAAAAACATTGTCAATGTCATAATTCATAATCCATTTTAAAAGTAAATTACATTCCTTGTATTGCAAAAAAGCATCAAAGCAGCAGTATAAGTTGCCAATTTCTGCTACTTTTTAATAAATATGCATTGTTTGCTGGATGTTAGGCACGGGGGACTCAAGGATGAGAAAGATGTTTTGTCATTAGCGTCATAGAACCTGTCACATAGCAAATATGTGAAAGTGTCACTGTTACATCAGGCATGCTAGGAAAGTGCTCTGCCATTGGGTTACCTCCCTAGCTTCAGGTCAATAGTTAATAACATATCACATGGGATATCTGAGAAATATTCCTTAGTAAATATATTTTAACTGGAACATCAAGAATGACCATAAATAATCTGAGAACAAAAAGAAATTGTGTTCTTGAATTTGCAAAAGATGTGGTACAAAGACACACATTATCCAATATGTAGAATATGGAAATGAGAACACTCTGTGTGGTGTTGTTTGCATCTTAGCATCAGCCTAGCTACAGATTTCTAAACCATGATCAATAATCTATATTTTCTATTTCATAAGGAAGGGGATAGCATTGATCAGGGTTAAGAATGTGACTTAATCACATTTTCATTGTTAAAAGATAACTCCAGCCTCCTATGTTGATTTGATAAGAACAGAGAATGAATTGATGAAGGTATACCAATTACACAAGCGGGGTGCTAGTCCAGAAACCACATGATAGCAGCTTAGCGTAGGCATTGTCATGAAAATTAGTAGGAGATGGATAATCAAGAACTGTTTAAGAGAGAAGATTGTTGAATTATTTTGGGATAAGGGTGGTGAGAATGAAAGAATTTCAAGCACACCCACATAATTTCATACGTGTATGCATGTACAGATTTATTGAAACTTGCAGTGTTGTATATTAGTATATGTGCAGAATGAAGTCCTGTGAATTTGACTTGAATTCTGCAAGTAGGGGATGCTTTGGGTTGGCCCAGTGAGGATGTCTAGTGGACATCGACATCTACCACTCAGAGGAAGCACACTGGTGACAACAATGGTTGGTGAGTCATGAACTAGGTCCCATCCTTGAAGAACTCCAATATTAGAGACACATTAGAAGAAACTGAGGTGAATAAAAGTGTCTAAGAAGAAAAATCAGTATAGCCATAAGACTGCAAACCAGTGGATGAGATCCCATTTGTTTCCAGGACCAAGATCCCCGTCCATGGAATGTGGTGCTCTCACAGTTTACGGATGCATACTGTGAAGCATTTGAAGCCTAAACCTAACTTCCTTCCCTGACCTGCATGGTGCCTATGAAGTTTTGAAAATGCAGACCTATCAAGACTTTTAGCAGGGAAGAAAAGCCAGATGAAAATCAGGAAACATATTTTAATAGATTTTATTTTTAGAGCAGTTTTATGTGCGCAGCAAAATTTAGCAGAGTGCACAGATTTCCCATTTATCCCTGACACCAACCTTTTTCTTATGTAAGAATTTTGGCAAATTTCTTTAAAAATTCCAGGAGGTGAAGAGCAACTGAATCTTCCAAGGCCTAGGAACTTGTTCAGAAGTTTTGGACCTTCTTTTCACATTCTCAGTTAATAATCCCATTTTTATTTTAAAATTCTGTATTTATTGTTAATATTACTCTTCTCATAAAGAATTCAGTCCCAGGAGAGTGTGTAAAGAAAGGGTAAGTGGGAATAATGAGATCAAAATATGTGTATGGAAATGTCAAAAACTAAATAAATTAAAATTTTAAAAAATCTTACATAGGCAAGCTTTGAATAGTTCTACAATTGAGTCATCAGACTAAATCCATCATTGAATAGTTACCTGAATATGCTTTCTGGGTTTAATCTCAAAACAAGAAGCTGAATGAATGGGAATAGTAGTGGCACAGTTCCCCTTCTGTGGCATTCTGTGAATGGATTTGTCAGGAATTCCTCCTACCAGGGCACAGGGGAGGTCAGCGCTTTCCCTGAGTCCTCACAACATGCACTTGTGAACTATCCCAAGAAAACTCACCATAAAACAAACAAAGAAAACCCCAGAAGAACACAGCCTCCACCTTCTGATCATGAGAAAACCTGGCTGCATCTCTACACCAGCCTATGTCCTATTGCAGCCACTTACTTTGAATTGAAAGGCTCCTTCCTGGAGGAAGGAAGAGTCTCATATGAGTTAGAAAGTTAGTGAAACTGGGCTGGAGCACTGTTTTGTTTCAGGGAATACTACCGAGGTCCAAGATCCAAGGCCTAGAAGGAAGACAGTTGCGATTAACATTTGATAACTCAATAGGTACCTTGTGATTTATCTCTCCTCAATATCCTGTGTGTGTGTATGTGGTGTACATGTGTTTGTGTGCACACAGTCAGGTGAGTGTGGTGCATGTGTGTTTGTGTGCACACAACCATGTGTATTGGGTGTGCGTGTGTTTATGTGCACACAGCCATGTGAATCTGGTGTGCATGTGTTTGTGTGCAGACAGCCATGTGTATGTGATATGTGTGTGTTTGTGTGCACATAGTCATGTATATGTGGTGTGTATCTGTTTGTGTGCACAGGCATGTGAATCTGGTGTGCGTGTGTTTGTGTGAACACGGCCATGTGAATGGGGTGTGGGGATGTGTGTGGTAGGTGTACAAGTACAAACAAGTACACGCACACATGTTAATATGAGGACAGAAGTCAAGATCGGGTGTCTTCTTCAGTCATTCTCCTCCGCCTTTGTTTCTATGTTTTCTTTTGAGACAGGAGCCTTTTCTAAATCCAGCATGCACCGATTTGGCTGGACTAGTGCCCCAGCATGTCTTAGAGAGCCGCCCATCTCTGCCTCCTCAGTTGTAGGATTGCAGCACTAACCCAGGCATTTTGAATGTGGTTTGTGGGCATCAAAATTCAAGTCCTTATGTCTGCACAGTGAGCACTTTACCCTTTGCACTATTTCCCTGTCCTCATCTCAACTTTTGTTTCCACAGGAGTAACAACAAGAGAGACAGACAGAGTGACAATGAACTTAAGGCATTTTGTATGCAAGGGCAAGCAAACCATCACCAGATTGTCATAGGTAACTAACCCCAGCAGGTGTAAATTCAGGCTGATTTTTCACACTGGGAGAAGAGAGAAATACGCGTGCATCCCAGCTCACGCTAGATGCTTCTTTGCCCTGCTGCCCAACTGTGATTGTGAATGGACATGCGCATACAAGTGCCATTAAGGATGATGCGAAACCTCCCTTCTTGTAAAACACGTTAGGTCACAGGACACCATCACTAACAGAGGTCATAGGCAAAGGTGCAAGGAATGTAGACTGGGTGATGAGGGGTGACACAAATGTGGCCAAGGAGAACCCCTGTAAAGAGTTCTGTTCAAGTTCATTGCACTAAGTCACCACAGTTTTCTCTTACAAAGTCCATACAAAAAAAAAAAAAAAAAAAAGACAAAATGGTGTGTTGATCCTAAAAACCTAGATGGGAAAATTGAGAAACAAACATAAGACCCCCAAGAAATAAATAAATTGTGATGTAAATGTACTACTTTATAAAGGACAAAGTGAAAGATCGCTGACTGGAAATGACAACGTTTGCAGACAGAATTAAAAAAAAAAAGTTGAAATTTTGAAAAGTCTTTGAGCCAAAATAGTTCACTAGAGAGGGCTGGAAGCTGCAGGATGAGCATGTGTAACATTCCTACTGTACATGGCAGTAGCTCACAGGGCTTCTTTGGAGACGCTGTGTTATAAGGTGAAAATTCCAAATCAGAGTCCTAAGTTTTCTTGCTGCAGTTGAAGCTCGTAGTCATCACAGTACTACTTCCTTCAATTGTCATAACCATTGTCAGCATGAAATCTGACTGCAATATGAGGAAACTCCCAAAAATGTGTAGGGATGGTCCTCACTGGCAGCGTCCCATACAATCCTAAGTATTCTCTTTCCACACGATCTACATTCATTCAAATCAAAATTCTGAGGTCAGAAAAGTATGCTTGATTTCTTCACTTACTTTGATGAGCTCATAATTGAACTTCAGAAAGACGACTTTTGTCCTAGTCTGCTTTTGTCTTCTCTAATAAATCAATACTGTCTCTCAGCAGTCTCCCAGAAAATCCTGCATGTTTCCTGTTCTAGCAGTGACCTTGGTGTTGCTGGGTCAAGTCATCCAGCCATAAGCAACTATGTGAGGAAAAGGTTTACTCCAGGCTTAGAGTTGTGATGAGAAGGTTCATCATACTGAAGAAAAACACCGCAGAGTAGGCAGCCAGCTCAGACCTTCAAACAGCAGCAGCCAGGTGGGAGGGGTCTGAGTGATCTAGCTCTGACCACCCAGTAAACTGGACTAACAAACCTCAAAGTCCACACGCCCCAGTGTGGACCTCCTCCAGCAAGGCTCCACCTCCTAAAGGCTCCATTTGTATGGAAGTAGGAAGTTTAATCACAAATACTTGAGGCTATGTGGGACATTTTAGAGTCAAACCAACACACCTATCACTAGGCTAATATGTAACATCTATCATTTCAGCTTACTTCCTTTTAATTAACCGTACTTAAGCAATAAGGGAGATTCTAATACTTTCCAGATATTTTTTTCTTTAATCTTCCATGTTTTTTAAATTTTTTTGTTTATTTCTTATTTATTTATTTGACAGTGACAGAGAGAGAATGGGTGTGCCAGGGTCTCCAGCCACTGCACACGAATTCCAGATGTGTGCGCCCCTTGTGCATCTTACTAACGTGGGTCCTGGGGAATCGAGCCTCGAACCAGGGTCCTTAGGCTTCACAGGCAAGTGCTTAACTGCTAAGCCATCTCTCGAGCCCATAATCTTTTATGTTTCTAATGTTTGTAATTTCTACTCTCTCCTTAAGACAATTAGAGAAGGAATAATCAATTTCCTATGTTCTTAGGCCCCCATGGCATTTTTTGTGTGGAGCTGATTTTACCATCTAGCTCCCTCACTGGGGACTGGATACATCCCAACAATTTGTGCTTCAGCATCTGTTCCTGCCATTGCTTTAGCTCCATCTTGCCTTTGAAGACAATAGTACTGGCTCATGGCCTCAAATTTCCGTCTTCCACAGTACCATGTAGGTCCTTGTAAAGAATTTCATTATGAAATTGGAAAACAATGGTCCCTATGCATGGCTCTTGAATGAACAGATGGTATAATGCATATGGAAATGGGAAATAATACTAGGCATTACCAGCATAAAACTTGTACTTGCTTATTTAATATCATGTTCCATTCTAAATTTCTTTTCCATTTTAAAAAGTTCTTAAAAGTTTTACTCTCTTTATTTCAGAAAGAAGAATCTCAAGCAAAAATAGCTTACATAATTTCCCATCAGGCCATTTGATGGAAGAAGAGCAAATACTCTTCCACAGAACTCTTAGAGGCAGGCACTCACTAGAATGACTAGATTACATGGGACCTACGTAGACATGCATGAAGAATACATGGGGTCTATGTGGACATGCATTCAGAATACATAGTATTTCCATGGACATGCATATAGGATACATGGGATCTATGTGGACATGCATATAGGAAGGCATTGTTTAAGAAAATATGTGTCAGCTACAGCAATTTTAGACTTATTTTTTTAGGGATCAGAGTTCAAGATATGATTATAAGAAACCAGTTTGTGAATGCATGGTTTTGGGTAGGATATAATTAGACAGAGATCATTGCTAGCGAAGAGCCTAAGCCTGGCTGACGTTTATCAGCAGTGAGGCACATGGCCAACAAAGGCAGTGTAGAATGTTAGTAAAGAGAACATCAATAGCCGGGACAGTTAGGTGCTTAATCAGTGCGTGAAATGAGTGCCAGAGTTGTGGGTTGAGACAACTGTGGAAAAGGGTTCAAACGTTGCCAAGACATCTCCTCAGCACCCGGGCGCTTTGCCTGCTCGTTCTGTGAACACCACGCCTCTCTGTCACATTCTTCCTTGCCCTCTCCATTTGTCCACAGGGAACTGAAGGGAGAATTGGGGGATGGCATGTGGCACTTGTGATGCTGTAGGTCAATTTCTGAAGAAACAGAAACTGGGATTGTTATTCAGGTGGTTTTTCTGAAAGTACTAACAACACAATGCTATCAACACAATGTGGGGAAGGTCAAGAGCAAGGGTAAAGAAGAAGTTGGGCTGAACAAGAGACATGTTCTGGGGACAGACAGCATCACAGAGCTAGCTCCAACTTGAAGCACGTCTGAAATCCAGCTCAGGCCATCATGAATGAGGGCTGCCCTTAGCACAAGGGCAGGAGGAGCAGAGAATCCTGGATTTAATAATATGGGGAGTGAATGAATGGTCTTCACAAAGAACACATGGTGGGACACTAGGCGAAGAGGCTGTCTCGCATGAAAAGAGACACAGTTACTTCCTGATAATCCCTTACAGACAAGGGAGCATTTCACCTTCCACGTTACACACATTATACTTCATGTGCCAGCAACCCCCAACAGTCTGTGACTGCCTCAGCATGGTTGAATCACTGCTTTTGCATTGGACTGCAATATATGTGGCCATTTCTGCTTCTGTTGATATGTTATTCATACATTTTGTCTGATGGAGGAGTTAACATAATTTATATATCCTTCCTTAACAACCTTCAACAGATTCAGAAGCTTATTCTAATGGTTGCCTTCCTTCTAAGAATAACTTACAGTGCCTAACACAAAAAGTAATAATTTTGTTTGCATGTCCTTGTCTCTATTAAACTCTAAATATCTTAAGGGCTGACTCTTGTCTTTGTTCAACAATGTCACATAATGAACTTTGCATAAAAACATGTATTTAAAGAGTGGACCAGTAAATTTTAAAAAATGGTTCATAGTTTTCTTTCTTCTCATTATCCTGATTCTATTAGTCAACTTTTTTTTCATTGTTGTTGACAATAAAGTATTCTCAAACATATTTATTTCCATAGCTGATGAATTTTATCTGGCTTGAAAAAAGGTTTAGGGACATAATATATGAAAGGGCCTACTCTCTTCTGATTGAAGACTTTGGTTCCTTCGAGTCAGTACAAAATAGAGAGTTTTCTGTTCCCTTCCTCATGAGCCCTTTAGCAGGAATGGTAGAGAGATGAAATGACTCTTGAGGCATTCCAGCTCACTGTGAAATGGGCAATATTCTTGGGCCACTAGGGGGCTACAGGTATTCATTCATTCTTTCCAAATTTCTGAACCATTTCTATTCATAGCGAAAAGATAGGAGAAATTTTGACAAATTAAGTATTGACAGTGCTGATAACCTTAAAAATAACCCATTGTTACCCAAGATTAGATGCCACCAATGCCTTACCTAAAATTTGAATTTGAAAGCAAGATAAACTTTTAGTATAATCTCTAACTCATCTCTGCTGTTTATAAGCTGACTTTAATTAAGATAATTTTTGAAGCATCAATATACTCATTCATAAACCTAGATCTTTTTCAAACTAAATGACAAAATAGGGTTAAAGGGTCACATAAATGTAATATGTAATATATGTTTAATCAACTTTAGCAATTATGATTACTTTTGCTTCATACTAAACAATTTGGGATAGGTAGGAAGCAACTCCTAAAATGATGAAATTGCTTAAATTATCCAAATGTGTTGTTTTCATCTCCCTATTGGTATTTTTTCCAGGAGACAAAAATGACTGTGTCAACTATACATAGGCAGCAGGGAATGAAGACATAAGAAAAATGTGTCATAGCAAGTGATGTGGAGACAGAAGTCACAGGACAAAGTAGGGGCTGGCTGGCATTAAGTGAGTTCTGGGGCCTGAAGCAAGGAGGAAAAGGTACCACACACATACAAAAAAATCAGTTCTTATAAATATCTGATATCTGAAGAGACCCCACTTTTTCTATCTCCCTTATCATCATCCTTGGAGAATTTCTTGGGAACAAAATTGCAGAATGCTTCATATTTAAACCCCTTTCTTGGGCTGGAAAGATGGTTTAGTAGTTAAGGCTTTTGCCTGTGAATCCAAAGGACCCAGGTTCAATTCTCCAGGACCCATGTAAGCCAGATGCACAAGATGGCACATCCATGTGGAGTTCGAGTTTGTTTACAGCTGGTGGAGGCCCTGCCATGCCCATTCTCTCCTTCCCTCCCCCCCCTCTCTTTCTCTCTCATAAATAAATAAAATATTTTTAAAACCCTTCCTTAATCATTTATACCTGCTCTCGGTAAGTTATAGTAGTTGAGCATTTTCTCCATATAATGGTTCAAGATCTCCTTGTGTTCATTTTGTTTCTGAGATAGGACCTCACGCAGCCCTGGTGAACCTCACACTAATGATATGTGCAAAGATCCTCCCAACTTCCTGTGCTCCTGCCTGTGCCTCCTCAGTGCTGCAGTGATGGGTCTCCATGCTGTGTTAATGACTGTCAAACAAACATGCTAATAATTTATTCAATAAGTCTGGAACATTTCAAAATCAAATGCCATATTAAGAGCAAGCATAGTAAGAACAAAGACAAACAGTACCCACAGATATGGAAATGCTAAGATTTTTTAATAAGCATGCCCACTAAACAGAAAATCACGAGAGTGACGAATGATTCCTCCTTATAGTGGAGCCAGCTGAGAGGGTGTGAGGATGAAGGTGAATGGGATTGTGCCTCGGGAGCACTTAAGATGTTCTTACAGTTTTGCCAATTTTTAACACAAAGCCCTTTTATTATTGGCACATGTTTCCCAACATATTCCTGTGACACTCTTCCAAGATTACCTGGCATTTGCAAATTCTTCTGACACCTCTTTGGAAGTAGAAGTTTCTGGAAGGAAGAATGATATAACGTTCCCATGTTGTTGTATATTGTATGGAAAATGTCCCTGCAGGCTCCTGTGATAGAACATTTGTTCAGCAACTGGTGGAACTGGTTTTGGAGGCTGTGAAATTCCTAGGAGTTGGGGCCTAGCTGAAGGAAGCAGATTGCTAGCCAGCAGGCCTTACAGGTTGTAACCCTGTCCCACATCCTGCTCATGTCTGTCTTTGCCTCCTCGCCCACCTAGATGTCCCAGGTACTCTCATTACCACTAGGCTGCCTGTCTGTCATGACAACCCTGACATGATGAAATACGCTTCCTCAAACTGTGAACCAAAATCAATCCTTCCTTTCTTAATAGGCTGATTATTCTCAGGAATTTGGTTTCAGAAACTTGAAAAGTAACTAAAACATAGTAGGGAATACTTCCTTCTCAACACATGCTCCTACTTTGAGAGACAGTTTCATTTTTTAGGAGGTCAGGGATGTGGGGACTTGTGGTCTGTGCTGTCCACTCTCCACTGTGCTGGACAGTCCCAAAGCGAAGCCACTATCAATGGAAAGATAATGGGATCTCGGAAAGCTTGTTGTTAGCGCAGTGGAGTGATGTAGTATGGTCTTTGAGGGAACATTCTCTGAGCTTGATCTTACCTTGCCAAATAGCAGCTTGTGAAAGTTTGGGCAAGTCAGTAAACCTTTCTGATTCTCAACTCCTGAGCGCCATGTCATGTATCATGTACGTGACAGAAATAATAACAGAACCTAACTCTGGAAGTGGCTGTATTAAACAAGATAATGTATGCTAAATCGGATGTATCTTCTTACAATTCGAAAGTACTTATTATGCATTAGCTATTTCATTTGTTAAAAAGAATACTTATAAGAGTATACTTTGTTTAAAGTAATAAAATAGGAATGTATTCAACTAGCTCTTAAGTTCTTTCCTAAAGATGATTGTCACAAATAACTAATATATGATAAAAGTACACCTAAATTTAACATACAGAAAATGAGTTTCTCTAAATTTAAGAACAGAGTTACAAATGTCACATGAGGTATAGAAAAAGCTTACTAATAAATCATCTTAATGGAATCATTAATTTAAGAAATATTTGTGGGGCTGGAGAGATGGCTCAGCAGTTGTTTGCCTGCAAAACCAAAGGACTTAGGTTTGATTCCCCAGGACCCACATAAGCCAGATGCACAAGGTGGCACATGCATCTGGAGTTCCTTTATAGTGGCTGAAGGCCCTAGCACTCCCAGTTTCTCTCTCTCTCTCTCACTCTTTCTGTTTCTCTCTCAAATAAATAAAATTAAATTAAACAATATTTGTGTGCTGCAGTTGCTCTTTAACTATGACACTATGTAGACATTAGCAATGTATCCTTATAACATGGTCATTACCAAAGATTTGCATGTAAGTTCAGAAATAAAGATGGTACATTTTTGGGGAGTGAAGAACAACTGTCTGAATTTTTCCAATGTTCCCAGTACATTATCATGCTAAGAATTTAAAAATAGACTAAGCTTCTCAAATGTCAGTACTTTTGTCCACTCTTCTTCCCTCCACACAACACAACTTTACAAAGTTCAACATTACTAAAAACAGCATTGACTAGAAGTTACACATTGACCTCCTTCCATATTCCAACTGTGCTTTATAATATCTTGCATTTTCATAAATCACCTTTATCTTCAAAATGTTATTTATTATCTCCATCCATTTTTATTTGACTCAGAAATACATAATCCAGATATGCATGCCCTCATTTTGTAGATCAGGAGCCTGAACTTTGAAACCAAGTTAACAAATTCAGAGACTTGTTTCTAAATCTCAAGTGAAATTTAAACTTTGGCACCTTTGCCAACTCTGTGCATCACGTGCATCATTGCTCCCCTGCTCTTATTTATAGTTATTAAATTATACATGTAACCCTTCCCATATTGCTCAAAATAGATTAGAAACACTGAATATTTTGGGACAAAAATATCTTTTAAGCCATATACCTTAGGTCGTGAGTATGATTCAATGATAACAAAGAATGTCTCAGTATAAACCCTGATACAGAAAGCTTAAAAAAATCTGCATTATTCAGTGCTTTATACTATAATGGCTTTCATAAAATCTATTTTTGTTACTTCTTGTACTTTAATCATCTGTAGATGTTTACATCCATAGAATGCACTAAAATGCTTGTTCTCTGATTTTTCTCCAGGTTGTGCTCTTTGATCCTTCATGTGGAGATGAAATATTCCACCTCACGCTTGCCAGGACAAGTTTCTCTTCATTTCATATAGGGAAATCACAAGTTGAAAGTGTGAGGCAAGTGTCTGTTCTGCCCTGTACCCAGTAATACCTATTAGGTGGGTTTGTAAGCACAAGGCAACAGGTCAGTAATCTTCCACCTGAGGTCATCTCTGGCACGTCCACACGTTTACACGTGTACTTTGACTATCAATAATACACGTCTTTAAGAACCATCATGCCCTGGTTCTGCACTTACAAGTCACAAGGCACTGGAATATGGTGAGGCAGATTGAAGTGGATTCAGGTGCCTCATTACATTTGGGTGGCTGTGTAACAACGGCATACAGCCTTTGTAGGTAGCCAGCTGCCCTCTGATTGGACATGTGGCACACTCAGTGGGATGAGATTCATACCTGGTACTGGAAATCAAGTCACAATCCAATGGCCAAGATATTCATCCACCCTAGAGAGAAGTTCAGATTGCTCTCTGGATAAGAAGAGTGGCGCACACATGAGAAAGTCTCAGATGACTACGCATATGCAGTCAAAGATTCTCTCACTCTTTGTTGGAGAATCTGTTTTATTTTAGAGAAAGCAGAGACTACTTGTGAGATCCAAGATCCATCAATATGACAGGAAACGATAGCAGGCTGTCTGCCATGAGACGTACCTCCTCTACTATATCTTCCAGGCCCTGGGAGCAGATGCAGAGGACTCAGCCACATGAGTACACTCCTCACTGCTAGCCTTTCAACGAGCTAGCTTCAGGGAGATGGTGACAGATACTGTGGTTAATCAAAACACATCAAATCAGAAATCCAGAGTCTACAGAGAACCCACTAAATCGGATTGTCAATAGGTCCATCAGAGTTTAGGGACCATTGCAGAAGATGGTACAGAAAGATGGTACGAGCCACAGGGTGGGAAGGAATATTGTGAGACACAGTCCCTCTGTCCCCCATACAGAGATTAAGGCCGTAATTACCCCATAGAGAGTACCAATAACCCTGCTGAGAAGGAACCTCAGGGAAATCGGGAGCAGTGGAGAAGGAGATATAAGACTAAAACCTTTCTAAAACAAAATTTTTAAAAAACTTAAAGAAAATTGGCAGGCTAGAAAGATGGCTTAGGGATTAAGGCCCTTTCCTGAAAGCTTAATGATCAGGGTAGAATTCCCCAGAGCCCCTGTAAAGCTAGATACACCAAGTGGCACATGAAACAGGAGTTCATTTGCAGTGGCTGCAGTTCCTGATATACCCATTCTCTCTATTTCCTCTGTTCTTTCCATCTCTCTCTGCTTGCAAGTAAATTAATGGATAAAAAAATAATATTTTTTTAAAAAATGGGTGGCACTAAATATAATAAATGTGGAAGTTTTGAGATTTCAGAGCTATAGAAAAGAAAAGCAAAAATAAAATTAAAGTACAGGTGTCTCTTTTCACTGGCTACCTTTGTTCTCTTCTGCAAACTGAAGCCTTGGTGGCGTGGCTCTAACCCGTGTCTGCCCAAGTGCTCTCAGATTCTTCTGTGGTCCTCTTAATTTCAAACCCTTCAAATGTCTTTTCTCTGCCTCTAGTCAAGCAAGCTCCCCACTAGAAAGCACATAAAGACCACCCAGAGCATTTCAGCAGATCCACCCCACTGAGAGCTGATGTTGATAACTGCCAATCCCAATTTCCCTGGCTTCAGGGAATCTTTGTATCAGAAAGTGTTGTCACATATTTTTAATTTCCCCAGTGCGTCATCCTCCTTCCCTCCTCCCATGTGTCAAAGAACCGGATAATATCAAGATGAGAAGAAATACATGCTGTTCCAGGATTTATGTTTTTTTTTTCTTTATTCTTAATTCAAGAGCAAATTTGTGAACATGGGGTATTGTGTAACATGAGAAAATGAATTAGATTAACAAAGAATGAAGAACAGAGTATTAGAGTCACAGTCAGACCACTTTCATATAGACTGTATTGTACAAAACCGAATTGATGTGATTGAATGGAGAAAATTTAAGCTCTGAGGCTAACACTGTACTAATCCTTCTTGTTCTTGTTGCAGTCTTGCTTTGTGTATTTGAGTATTGTCTTTTTCTCAGTTTCCTGATCCAAATTTATTCAATGTCAATGAGATTTTTTCTACTCCTAGGATGACACTCTGGCATTTTAAGACAAAGCAAGTCAGTATAGAAAACAGATTCAGAAGAGTTTAACCAGAGATGAGAGAAAAATTGAATTAAAAATAATTAATGTTTTTAAAACATGTGTGCTAGAATTGATCAACTTCATGACTAATCCATTGGACAGAACAAGAAGTAATTCGCAAAATAGCCAGTTTATTTAAAAAAAATACAAATCATGTTAGCAGTTGGCTTCTCCCTGGACTTTTCTACCAAACTTTCTCTTAGGTCAAGATGGGCTTCCCAAAAAGGAGTCATCAAGGATAGCAGGATGGTGACAGAAATATAAGGATGTGAATCATCCACATTCTTCAAAGAATTGCCAGGCCATTATCCCTTCCCTGCCTAGCAATGTCCCAGGTCCAGATTTACTGGCCCCTTATCTCTCAGCTGGTCACTTCTGCTCTCACCCTATGGCTAATGAAAGGCACAAAGAAAATTCCTGCCCTTCCTCACCTACCCCCAACTGAAGAACTCTATAAAGGGCACTATCTGTGATTTCAATACTGACTACTCTGCTCTTGAGAGTCAGTCCTGGTGTCTACTGAGTTCTACAAGTGTAAACTTTCTTCTAAATAAACAATACTTTTCTCAAATGACTGTAAAGAATGTGTTTTTTCACTTCCATCTTTGCCTCAGAGTGCCATCTGTGGTCTTGGTCACTCCTGAACCTCACACTTTCTAGCCTACCTTTGCTTATTTTGCTATATGAATGAACTATTAATCTCTTCACTAGCATAATCTTATCTGATCAAGTTTTCAAGTCAGTTTAATATAAAAATCAAAATAAATACACTCAGTATCATTTACCTACATAATCCCCAATTCCTTTTCTTTGAACATAACAGATAACCTGAATTTCACTAGAAAGACTTTACTGGCATTTATTCATTATATTATATTCATTATATTAATAAATAGATGAATAAAATTTGACTATAGAGTTTGACATTAACTTGTCTTAGTTTATATTGTATAACTATAAGAAGATTTCCATGTCTGGATGCTTTATAATGGAAAAAAAGGTTTATTCACTTCACAGTCCTTACAAGCAGAAAATCACATGCAAACAAATAAAGTGAAGGGAGGAATTGCCATACTTTATAACAAGCTGCTGCCTTTGTTACTGTCCCTCTAGATGCAATTCCCTCCTGAGAAATGTAAGCCAGTCTTCTGAGAACAGCATTGCCTCTCCATGACGGGCGTTCCTGCAGCAAGGTTCCATTGTGTGTCTTCACTGCCATACTCACTATCAGATTTCAACGTGAATCTTGGTGACGAGCCATATCCAATCTTCAGCAATACCCAGAGATTATAAATCCACATTGAGGGATTCCAAAGTGTTTTCAAACATATTAAAATAATCCTGTTATTCAAGTGAACTATGATGCAGCCTTAGAGATGCTGTTATGCAAGACACTTGAGCAAGTAAGTGCATTTAACTATTGTGCCATCCCCAGCCCTTAGATACCCTAATGGGTGTCCTGTTATGAGGGCTTTGGTCTAATCCTCTCCCTTCCACAATAGGGCATCTTTTTACTACTCTGGAACTCTATGCCACACCTTGGGCCCAAGGGAAATAGTTGTCTTTTTTTCAAATTATTTTTTAATAGGCAAAAGTAAGAGATAAGCAGGCGTTATCCAACTGGGTACAGAAATATCAAAAACCACAAGTCCAGAAATAGATATTCCAGAACATGAGCAATTTTGAGATGCAAAGCTGTTATCTCTAATCAGGGAGAAATTGTGGGCTGACCCAGCACTGTTCTCGGTTCTGCACTTGGACTAAACTCATTATGGTTTTCTCCCTATAGCTGTGAAGTTCTTTCATTTTTCCTGAAAAGCTTGGCCTTGTAAAAACAATGAAGGTACAAGATCAAAATCACCCTTAACAGCAACACAAAGCGAGTGATGATGGTGTGGTAGAATCTTTATATTCAGACAATACTGTTTTTTGTGTTTTCTAGAAGACTTTGTCTCCTTCCTGAAAAACTAACCAGTTCAGCTATTCAAAATTCTTGAAATTTAATAGAACTATATTCTTCTGTACTATTACCTTCATTTGCATTAATGAATTCATTTTTTTATTCCTTAAGAATTTTCTTAATTCTGTTTTTTACAAAAGTTATGTCATTCTCACTATTTTTTTTTGAAGTGCCAGTTACAGTTCATTGGTCAAATTTAAAGTTTTGATGTGAAATTTATTAGTTTCTTCTCTCACGTGGGCTACATCCTTCTGTGCATATTTACATGTGTTTTGTGCTTCTTATTGTTTAAGGAGATAAAGTCCTGCACGTTGTCCCTGTTGCGTTCCCTTTCGCCATGAGAGCTTGACTGGTTTGGAATTTCCGTGGGTCTGTGAATGTGTGTTTGTTTTGCTTCTTTTGGTGGAGTTGTTATTTCTTTACTATATATTGGATTTCTTTAAACCTTTGTATATATTGTGTGCTATTGTATTTAAAGGTCAATGTCCTTCTAATTGACTTTAGATTGGTGGCCATGTTTTCACATGTGGAAATATCTCCTCATTTTCTGTGATGTTTATTATTCCATGTGCCACATTCCAGAGTCTGTTGTTGGGATCACATTCCTAACTTCAGCCTGCGTCAAAATCAACTGAAGATCTTGTTCAACACACAGATTGCCTCTGGGAATGGTAGTGCCATCTTGTCAGGCCGGCACTCATGAGGATGACACTGGAGGGTTAAACCTGGAGACCAGTCTGTAGCACATGGTAAGTTACAGGCTAGTCTGTATAAGTTTGGAGATAAAAAAAATTCCACTGGTCTAGCCCCACACCTAAGTTCCTGATTTTGTAGATACAAGATGGTGCCAAAATTTGTGAATCCACTGATCTTTGTAAATTAGATTTTTATTTATTTTGTTTTTGGATTTTTTAATTAATGCAAAGTACTTGCATATATTTATAGGGTACCATGTGACATGTCAACATAGGAATATAATAAACACTGGACCAATCAAGCCACTTAGTATTTTGATCTCTTCCTCATTTCCTTAGGTATGGAGCTTTGGAGATCTTTTCTTCCTCTTTATAAAGCATATAATGTATATCGTGAACTCCTATGATTAGGAATGAGAATAGGTTTCCCAGGTGATACATTGTAGGTCAGGGAGCCTGGTAACATTGTAAGACTCATGGCCTGAGAATAGGCCTTCACATTGTTCTACAACAACACACATCCTCCAAGTGCTAGAATCACAGCCAACTGGTTACATGGATCACTGAATTCAGGTTGGAAAGATGGCTTCTTCTGACTGATGTATAGGCTGACAACCAAAGCAAAGAAAGCAGAGTTAATTTACCAGGAGGGCAAGTCCACAGAGCCCTGCGGATTATTTGTGGAAACATTTATTTTCAGATGTGGAAAACAGAAATCAGTGAAATTAAAGACTTGCACACAGCTAATTCCTATTGACTCAAGAAAACTGAGAAAACACATTTAGGGCAGTAGATAAATGAACGGACCTGATTTTAGGTTTCTAAAAGTAAAAATTTGCAATAAACAGGAGTTTGGGTTCTCCCTTTAGGAACACAATCCTAAATTTGACAAAACAGAAGCCATGGCAGTTTGAAGGCCAAGCTGCCTTCCAACCCAGTGTGCTGTTGTGCTTGCACTTTTCCACCACTGTCCTGGGCTGGCACGCTGCCCGCGGCCTCGGGAGCCCATGTGTCCATGGAAGTCCACTTCTCCTGTGCCTTGGACCCTTCGCTTCTTCCTCCTCCATTTACAAGATTCCCTTATAGATTTCTGTCCAGGTCACTGGACTTGTCCTTTTCCCAGCTGGAACTTAATTGACAGTTTAAACTAGATTAAATTTAAATATTACACATACTGCTCACCATTAAGTCATAATTGCAGTGAAATTTAAGCTGGAATCAATATTAAACATTCACGCAAACCATTGCAAACCATTGCTTTCAACTTGATTAATGATTGCGATTGATTGATGTGGATTAAGAATGGCACAGCATTTAAAAGCATCACAATGACCAGCTACATTCAATTTTCACGGCAATGTCCTCTTAGAATGCTTCACATAAAATGATCCTGGAATTCAAAATTCGTTATTAAGACCTAGAAATAAATGGCCTCAGAACTTAAGATAATAATGTTCATTGTTTAAAATACCCAAGTAGAAGAATCCTAACTTTTTTCTCATATCTCAAATTCTCTCCTCAAGTTTGTCATGAACATATACTTAAGAAGAAAGGATTAGACAAGATGTCTTCAGAATAGCAACTCCCAAATATTTTCTGGGGAAAAGTGCATGTTTTATTACACTTCTCCATATGTAATATTAAAAGACACTAATTTAGATCTTGGGCTCCACATCACTAAGATGAAGGATGAGGGCAGACAAAATGTATTTCCAGGGCAAGGTGACAATAAAATTCTTTATGTCATCCAGGTCAGTCTGAGCTAGAGTGAGACCCTACCTCGAAAGACAAAATAAATAAATAAATAAATTAGTAAATAAATAAATAAATAAATGGAAAATCTTTATGTCAGTGAAATTTGGTAATGCCTTTTGCAAATCCCTATAGTAATTTTGCTTCATTAGAATAGGCAAATAAAATTGAATGTTGTATTCACAATGAATTAAAGAGCTTCTAAAATTAATGCTATTACTCAAATTTCAACTTAAAGTTAGACTGAAGGATTGACATAGTGAACATATAGACTTTTCTTTTCCTTGAGGCTTTCTTTTTCTTTCTCCTTTTCCAGAGCTACAAAATTCTGGTTCCCTGATTAATTCTTGTTTTGGCTTTTCTTATATTAAAACTGAAAAATAGCCAGTTTGGGATAAAATGTTGATAGTTTTGTAGGTAGAGGAATGTAGTTGAGAGCTCAGCTATGCATACAGTCAGCCTTTTTTCCTGCCAAGGCGAATAAACCTCTCATGAACCTCTGAAGGTCACCTTGAAGTCACGGCGGAGTCAACACAGCATTGAACAAAGGGTGAGCAGGATAGACCTCAACAGATCTCTGCCTATTACCAGAGGAGAGGAAATGCTATCAATTTTAACCACAATGAATTAAGACCTTGCAATGTCAGTTTTAATGTATTCTGGGGAGTGGTATATCTTTGCCAGTTATATATCTTGCCTGGACATGTTAAAATGTTTATGTAGTACATTTTTGGCATGGATTATTGAACAAATCAAGAAGTTTTTAAATGTTTTATATAAAAACAATCTTCATTTGCCATATCAGCTAGTTCTGCTTCCTTTGTAATAACAGAAACAGGCACGTATTTACCGTGGGTCACTACATCAAGGTCAAGGCTCACTACTCTGAAATTTCTATAATTATCTAATTCTTTTTCAAACACATTCATACAAAATATGAAACCTAGGAATGTTTGGTGTGGTATATGTGGGATGACGTGTGTGGCGCACGCCTGTGTGCATGTCCGGGGTATCTATCCTGCAGCAGCAGGGAGCCAGTGTCAGACTTCCACTTCCTGGTGCACCCACCTATTTGTCTTCGGGATGGAGCTTCATGATTACAGAGCTTGCCTTTTGGATCCACAGTGACTCAACAGCCACTGTTCTCCACAGGGCCCGGGTTACCCTGTCCATGGCCATCCCCAGCTGTGTAACTGGCTCCTGCAGATCTGAACTTTCCTGCCCTCGGGCACCCTCAGGCTACTGTGCTTGTGCAGGTAGTGTGCTTCCCTGCAAACCCATCACTGCAGCCCTGATCCTCCTTTAAAGTCAATGTATAAAAAGACTACTCTCTGTTAATTTATAACACCTTATTTATAAAATCACAACTGAACCAGGAATAATTAAATAAGCAGGGAATTAAATGTGAAAAATTCTTCAAAAACAAAAATCCAAAATGGGCAACTATTTTTTTTTATCATGGAAGCTCATATATTT
This sequence comes from Dipus sagitta, assembly GCA_036346955.1. Lineage (NCBI taxonomy): Eukaryota > Metazoa > Chordata > Mammalia > Rodentia > Dipodidae > Dipus > Dipus sagitta. Next base: position 171,150,529 of record CM070774.1, read on the forward strand.
CTCTTCAAACTATGTATTCACTTGAGCAGACATTCTACTTCACATGGAAAAAATTTAAATATATTGTGAATGTAATAAAACAAAATAAAAATTAAGGAAAATATAATTATTAAATTATCATTTGCAATTATTAATAATAAAAATAGACTTTTGTATTTACTGCAATATGCTGTCAAACCTATAAAGAGATTAAACACTTAAAAATGAAGACACCAACAGATAAATGCATTCACATTTCACATTTGTTTGTTTCTCAGCAACCTGGAAAGAAAAGACATGTTAACTGAATCAGTTCTATTTTTAGATTTTTAATAAATGGAAAACAACATTTTTGTGTGTGTGTGTGTGTGTGTGTGTGTAGTAGGAAGACAATGATTCTCTCGTATGAAGTATGAAGACAGAAGGGAGGGCTGCAGTCTTTGTGAAGCAGCTAGGCCCCTTCAGCAACCCAGTGAGGGGCATCAGAACTGTCAAGTCTATGCTCTGCTGTGTTCCATGGACAGCACTACCAGACCTCAGGAAAACTTACACCATCAGACATCAAACACTATGTGTAGTCAATGCAATGATTCCAGAAATAAATTCCAAAGTAATTTCTTTAAAACCAATCATTTGTAATTTTCACAGTAAGCACATACAAGTTATTAAAACTTGTTTTATACAATGACATTAATCTGTTAAAATTTATAAATATAATCAGCCTACTAATTATGATTAAACTATAGCTCCATTTGGTGAAACACGAATGCATACTTATTTTAAAGCCATGTGGGTAAATAAATATATATATACATACATATGTATATATTTCCTTTTATTAATTCATTGAAATATTATAAAATTTTAGGATTTTTTCTTATCATCTGTTGTATTCTCCTGTCTGGCTAGCATAATCATATAGTATTTAGCATATAATCAGGTTTAAAAAGTTCTTGTAGCTCAAAATATCAAGTATTGGTAAACATGCAAGCATTAAAATGTTAATTGGGATCACAGTTAAAATTATTCCTCCTGACTTTATTTACACACCATAAGTCATTCTCCTTCATGGAAAAACATTGCATTCTAGCATAAATGACTATTTTACCGTCTCTGTAGTATGATACGTAATAGTCTCGTAGCAATAACAGCAACATGGCTGGTGTTGTGTAGAGTAGCTAAACCGATTGATTGGAATGTATTTCTCAATTTTGTTCATGCAAATCCCAGGTTTTTGCACTACTTGATTACTTGAGCCCCATTTTGGTGATTCAACTTACACTTCTGGACTGATATTTAAACCATAATCATTATAAGAGGTTAGATTATTTTATTTGCCTTATATTTTGCAGGTCTAGAAAATTCTGCTCCATAAGCCTGGAACAAAATTTGTCATGCCCCTTGATTATATGGGACCTAGAGCTTTTCATCCACATATAGGCTTTAATTCTATGACTGACCACAAAATTTTCAAATTTCACTGTACTAGAGTAGTAAATGACTTTAAGTTATTTATTTCATAGTCCTATGCTTATTGTAACTGTAAACGTACAACAACTTTCTGATAAACCTTTAAGTAATGATACCTTGATTATTTTTTCTTGATGTTAGTTGAATTGCTATAGCATTTTTTGCAAGACAACGATATTTTTATACTACTTTTTTGTGGTTAATATTGCTTTTACATATAGTGCCATCATAACAGCAATGGAAAGTGAGGCAGTGGACATGAAGGTAGTAAAAATTATGTTCCGAAAAAAAGAGTAGCTAATTTAATATTTGATGAAGAAATAGTATTATTAAGTGATAAAAACCTACAATGCTGTATAAGAAAGCTTAATTTTTTAATAGTAGTTTTAAGTAAGTAGAATAAACAAAGTATAGATATAAGCCATAGTAATTCGTGAAATAGTTTAAATGAAATTAGGACACTAAGCCAAGGAAATATATCCCACAATGTCTCTTTAGTTCATAGGTATAATTTCATAACACTTGTCAGTAATGCTAACAAACTCATTATAAAAGGAAAATATTCCATAAGATGAATGACAAGTAAATCCTTTCAAATGAAGGGGAAATCGAAGTGAGAGATGACATATTATAAAAAAATTATAGTAGATTATACATTTGTAAATTTTCATTAGCATAACTTTAAAGTTGTGGTTTCAGTGAAACAAATTTATGAGAGCTATTCTAGATCCAATGGATTATCACTAAAAAGAATACAGAATTTTGCCTAAGCTAAGGAAATGCAGGCTTCATGAAGAAATCAATAAACCTTTCAAAACCAGAACTAGTATAAAGAATTTCACTTAGCTATATTAGATTAGAGAAAGCCATTTGAAGGATGTTCAAATGAGAAGCTATTGTCAAAATAAATAAGAGTGTTGACCAAAAGGGTGTTTGCAACAGGAAAAACCTTATGGAAAATGGAGAGTTCTTAGGTCTCCAGTACAAACACATTACCTCCAGTCTTGGATAGTCCAGAACAGCTCTTTGAGATGTCTACATTTAGCAGTTACAACCATCTTCTAATAGCTTCTGTTTCTTGAGGTGCTAACATTTTTCCAGAGCCAGTAAATTGAGTTATTGACTCAGGCCCCTAATATTTTAAAAATAAATATTAAAATGAAGTAAATTATACAAAAGGTACACAAAATACTACTGTATAGACTTTTAATGACCAGGATCAATCTTATTAATTAATCAAACATTTTAATTATAATGAATGTATGGAATCATGGGATCCTATTTATGATGATGTCAGCTGAAGAGTATGAGCTAGTCAATGAAGTTCCTAAATGCTGGATCGTTTAAGGATGTGAAATGCAATATACACCAAATTATGAGACCTGTATGAGCTATTTAAGCCTCTGTGAGATGTTATATGTTGGGGCAATAAATTATCCTAAGTTGGCACTTTTGGTTAACTTCATAATATTGGATATATTGTGTTTAGATATATTAAAATATATTTTGATCTTTAATGAACTAAGTAAATACATAAAACTAATTCTTTATGAAAGAAATTCAGCTTTTCCTATAAAGGTTAATGTAATAATAACATGAAATTATAAAAATAATTTTTCCAATTACATTATATTTAAACAAGATGATAAAATATGTAACTTGAAATTAAACATTTGAACAAGTAGATTGAAATTTGAATATATGGTGTATTATATAGTATACAAATAGGTATTCATTATCTTGAAACTATTTTCTCCTTACAGAGTTTTAGATATTTAGACATTTGTAGAAATTCTCCCAAGAAGGAATAATTAAAATATTTGACAATTAAAATTAAAATCATATAGAAGACAATCATTTTCAGGCACCAGAAAAGTAATATATGGCCAAAATATCTAACAGAAGAGAAATGAGTTACTCTTGAAATGTCTCTTAAATTGAAAAACTCCATAATTTATGTGTACTACATTTTTATTATAATGTGATCAAATCAACTATCACTTTTATAGTGTATGTCTTTGATAGCTTTACCAAATGTTAGATAGGTTCATCTGCGCAGATTATTTCTGGATTCTCTATTCTGTTCCATGAGTCTCCATGTCTGTTTCGGCCCATGTCATGCTGCTTAGCACCGAGGTTCTGTGCTGGATAGTCAGGTCATGTGATGCCTCCAGGACTGTTTCTTCTGCTTAGTATTGCTTTGGCTGCCTGTGTTATTTATGTTAAACTATGCTCTGAAAAACGAAGACCACATGTTCAAGAACTCTCAAATGCATATCCTAGCTTCAGTTTTTTTTTTATTTATGCATATTTATGTGAGAGTGAATGTAGAGAGAGGTCAGGAAACTGGAAAAGGGCTGATAGGGGCCAAAAAGGTTTAAAAGGTAAAGCAAGAAGATTCATAGAACACATGTAATATGAAAGTGTAAAAGACAATACTGGGATGCAAATATGTAAGCAGAGGTGAGAGTAGACAGATGTAAGACAGTAGCGGGCATAGGTAGACGATCAATCAAAAGTAAATATGTATGGAAATTCCACAAGGAAACCTGTTTCTTTCTATGCTAATTTACAAGTACAATTAATTTTAAAAAATATTTGAGGAAGATTAAGGCAGTTAGAACGTGCAGAACACAATTCATGGGATAACAAACCCACACAATGAAAAGGAAACACTAAAGAACTGAAGGTGATATCCTGCCGCCCCTGGTTGAATATTGATATGTTGAGGAACTAGAGGAGATTCCCACTGGCCAGAGAAAGAGGCCAGAGGAAGCAACAGATTGGCCATTACTTGAAGCTAACTGTAATGGCAAATAGTTTGCTTTCCCAAAGGCTATAGAAAGGCACAGTAATATAAAGAACATTGACTCACGTGTCTTATATAGTGCTCTTTACCTAGTGTTTTAGCATATTAGTTGAAGTTAACAAGTCCCAGAAAATAAATCTTATGACAGAATTGTCCAAATTTTAACACTGGTTAGTTAGTAATAGATCAAATTGACTGAAATTGAATTGTTTATTTCCCAGAAAAAAAAATCCACACTTTATTTATTGAGAGAGAGACAGAGAGAGAGAGAGGGAAAGAGGCAGGGAGAGAGAGACAAGGAGAGGGAGAGAGAATGGGCGTACCAGGGCCTCCAGCCATGGCAAATGAACTCCAGACACATGTCACCTTGTGCATCTGGCTTATGTGGATCCTGGAGAATCGAACCTTGATCCTTTGGCTTTGCTAGCAATTACTTTAAACACTAAGCCATCTCTCCAGCCCAAAATCAATACTTTTTAAAGAAATACAATAAAATATAGAAATGAAACTTATAAAACCTACAATAGAATAAAATCGAAAAGAACATTACCCAGCATATAAGGGAGCTAGAAAGCATGAACCAAGAGAAAATTCAAATGATAGGAACCTACTAAAATTAACATAGAGGACAGCGCTTACAGGCAAGTCTGTTAAGTAACTGTTATAAATATGACAAATATGATGTCAAGTATCAATTTAAAAAGGAACATTTTAAAGAGTAAGATGCTTGGAATGGAGAGATTGCTTAGAGGTTAAGGTGCTTGCCTGAAAAGGAAAAGGACCTAGGTTCAATTCCCCAGGACCCACATAAGTCAAAAGCACAAGATGGCACATACATCTGGAGTTTGTTTGCAGTGGTTGGAGACCATGTTGCACCCATTCTATCTCTCTCTCTGTCTGCCTGTCTAGCTCCCTCTCTTTCACTTCTTTCTATCAAATAAACAAATAAGTGAATAAATAAAGAAAATATTTTAAAGAGGAAAATGTTCAAAAAACCTAAATAATATATCTACATATAAATATATAGATATTTTTTATTTTTTGTACACACACACACACACACACACACACACACACATATATATATATATATATATATATATATATATATATATAATTTTAAAAACAAAAGTAGGAATGGGGGGTGGCTAGAATGGGCACACCAAGGCCTTTTGCCACTGCAAATGAACTCCAGATGTGGGTACTAGATGTGTACTAGATGTGGGTAAATAAAAATTACAGAGAATTACAGCATTAAAAGCAAATTAGGCCAGGTGTAGTGGCACGTGCCTTTAATCCCAGCACTCGGGAGGCAGAGGTACGAGGATCACCATGAGTTTGAGACCACCTTGAGACTACATAGTGAATTCCAGGTCAGCCTGAGCTAGCTTGAAACCCCACCTTGGAAAACCAAAAAAAAAGCAAATTAGACACTGAATGAGGGAACATTGGTGAATTTGAGGTTACATAAGAGAAATTCTCAATCAAGCATAGAGAAAAACTGAACAGAAAATGTGGTTCTTTGCTCAGGGTGTGTTGCTCAGAAATAACAAAATAGTTTCAATGTGTAATTGGAGGCACAGAAGAAAGGAGAGTAGAAGAGAAATATTCAAGAAAATTCTGTCTCCAGGGATTGAGTCCTCAACACCAAAACCTCAAATAAAGAATAAATAAATGAAAAAGAAAAAAAAAGCATTATAAAATTCCTCCAAATTAAATGAAAATAAGAAATCTACTAATTGAAGTTTAGAAATTTCTATGATGAAGAAAATCAGCCCAGTTGTAATGTGGTCAAGGGAAAAGGTTATTCAAAATTGAAAAAAAAAAAAAAACAGTAAGGTGAAAAATTTTTAAACCAGAAAAGAGAGAAAAAAGACTTAGGAAAGATGAGAGAGAAAAAGTGGAAGATAAGGAGAGAGAATCAGAATAGCTCTGTGGTAATCTTGGAAAGTATAAAAGTCATAGAGAAAAGAAAAGGCAAAACTGTAACAGATAAGAAGAGACTGAGACACAAAGATTAAGGTAGCAAAAGTTCCTAGATGGGATGCCTGACCTAGAGAAAAAAATTAACAAAAGAAGTGGTAAAATCCCAATGAAATCTAAAGTTATATTGTATTAATGTTTGCTTTCTAGTTTATATAAATATACAATGACAATACAAGAAGTTAAAATTAGGGGGAACTGAATGAATGGTAAACTAAACTCTGTATTAGTGTTACTTACCAAAAGGCCTAAAAATCTTTCAAAGTAAAATTTAAATAGATACAGTAAAATACAGCAGCTGTTATTAGTATGCTAGTAGTCTACCTCTGCTGCAGCAGTTGGCATACATTTCTTGGGAAATATAATTTCTGTTAGGAGAAAGCTTGCATTAGCATCAAGTTGATAAAGTTGAGCAGTCTTGTGGAGTCTTAATAGTAGTATTATTCAGTTAAAGACAGGAGGCCTTCTCCAGTAAGGTGCCTCATTCTATGAAGAAACGATTCGCAGAAACCAATAGTGGTATGAGGTTCACAATATATTTTATGGTTCAGATTTTGGTGTCATAATGGACTGTTACTATGACTTGGAACACCATTTTAAATTTATTGTCAGTCAGTTGAAGTCATTCAAATGAGAGACAAAATTCAGTAATCAGAATTGAGGGGACACCATCATTTAGCAAAGAATAAAGAATAAAAACATAGGGAGATGCAAAACAGAAGCTGCTTCTCAAATTAAGTTTCTAACTTTATTTTTTTAAATAGATAACAAATCTTCATGAGTTTTGTTTGTTTGTTTGTTTGTTTTTGAAGGCAGGGTTTTACTCTAGCTCAGGCTGACCTGGAATTCACTATGTAGTCTCAGGCTAGCCTTGAACTCATGGCAATCCTCCTACCTCTGCCTGCTGAGTGCTGGGATTAAAGGCATGTCCAGCTCTTCATGAGTTTTTAATTCTCAGTTATAAAGGGGAAAACAAATGCACTCAAACCCCATCTATGTTAGTGTGTTTTAGGATGTTATACCAATCTTACTATTTTGCCAAGAAAAAAATAAAATAAAGATATGTAATAATCTATTTGTTTACATAAAAATTAACGAACACATGGATTGCAAAAGGCACTAAGTATCTACAGGCCTGACCCAAAGAGAACATTGGCTGGGAGATCCAAACCCTCCTCACCAGTGACTTTCTCTGTGGATACCCCATAGACTATGTTACCATACGCCAGCTAACATGGAGGACACGTATGTGGAAACACAACATTCTACCTGTTACATTGCATCCTTATCTTTAGTTTCGTAAAATGTCCACGTTACCTTGCAAAAGCCTCATAAAAAAAAACACAACAAAGCTGGAAACTAAAAAATTAACACTGAGATATTAGGTTCCTTGTTCGAGATCACAGGGCAGCTGCAATGTGGCAATCCTAGCATCAACAACATTCTTAACCACTGAGTGTGTTCGCTTCACTCTCCATTATAATGTCTTAGATATCACTCCCCCCTTTCTCTCTGCTTGAAAACAAATAAATAAAATATTTTAAGATGTAATTTATAATATTCTTCCTCAAAACTACATTGTTTCAGAGATAATTTTCAAATTAATTATTTTCGCTAAGTCACCAAATATGTAACTAGCATGGTTGCCACATCCACATGACACACAGCATAGGAGAAGAGAGATGACCCTGAGAGGAGCTTATCAACTTAACTCTCTAACTTGCTTAAATCATTCTAACTTACTTATGGCCAAAGGTTTAGTCTAGCGGTGTTTAACCTGACTTGCAAGACAGGTAAGTCCGTCACAGATGTAAACTGTCTCTGGTCACACTTGTTGGAACGAAGCTGGACACTTGCATCCACGGCAGCGCGGTCTTCTCTAGGCTCCTCAAGGCACCCTGCTCTCAGGAGCCTTGGTGAGAGTGGACCCATATTTGCTGTTGTCCTTTTCGTGATGGTGCCATCATCAGAGCCTCTTTCTACCAAAAAACGAAAGAGCTATTCTAAAGCAGTTCCTGGCCACTTTTCTTCTGAGGAAGGCTTCAGACCAAAATTCTCTATATACAATGAGATATTGGATATAAAGTCTTACCATATGCCAGGCTTTTTCTTTACTTGGAAGCTTTAGGAAGAAAACACATGAGGGCTGGGGAGATGGCACAGTGGTTAATTTCCTTACTTGAAAAGCCTGCGCCGGGCGTGGTGGCGCACGCCTTTAATCCCAGCACTCGGGAGGCAGAGGTAGGAGGATCGCCGTGAGTTCGAGGCCACCCTGAGACTCCATAGTGAATTCCAGGTCAGCCTGAGCTAGAGTGAGACCCTACCTCAAAAAACCAAAAAAAAAAAAAAAAAAAAAAAGAAAAGCCTGCTGGCACTGGGTTCAGTTCCCCAGAATTCACATAAAGCCAGCAACACAAAGTGGCAAACGACTGTGTGGAGTTCATTTGTAGAGGCAAGAGAGCCTGGCGTACCTCGTACTCCCTCTCCTTTTCCCTCTCTCTTTCATATAAATACACACAGTATCTAAAAAAATAAAATAGCAAATTTCTATAACTAACATAAAAACATAAACATAATTTGTAAAAATTAATCACAATAACAAAGGGCTCAATATAATGATTGATAAAAGAAGAAATCAATGCTATGGACTTCTATATAAGAACGTGCTGTCAATACCTTTTAAAATGAGCCTCGAATTTCCATTCTTGCCTCTTACAATAATTACTGTAAAGAACTCTTCTGTTCAGTTAAAAAGAAAGCGGAGTTTAATTTTTGTTCTAAGAGAGGGTACACTAAGGGGTTATTGGAACCCTGAAGGCCAAAAAAGGATAGGAAAGTTTGCACTTGACAGAAATCAAAGATGATCTGATTTCTTATCTCTTGCCTAGTTCCCTCCACCTGTTTTTCCACAAACAGCCAATGACCCCTCCTGGGGCAGGTCTTTCACAGGATTTAATCATTGGTGTCCAGGCTGGTATCATCCTGAGAGAGCTCTAGTTCTAACTAACTAGCTGGCTGCTCCTCTGGTTCACTTGAGCTGGAAGACAGCCCGCAACCATAAGATTGTAAGTACCTTTGCAAGGGGAGGGCAGACTCTCTGGCCACTTGGGAACTTCCAACTGTCAGTGAGTTTTCCCCTCAGCTGGGAACACTAGGCCCAGCCAGGTTGAGCCAAGGAGAAGCCCCCACTAGCACCTGCGGCACACACGCGTTCTTTACCCCCTCCAGCTCCCCATGTGACAGGAGCTCAGTGAACTTTCTTTTCCGTAGTTTTTCCCAGGCCCTCCACGTGGGATCTCTAGTCATGTGGGTGTCTTTTCCTGGCTCTATGTCCCTTGGACCCCGGTTTGAGGCTCAATTCCCCAGGACCCACGTTAGGCAGATGCAAAAGGGGGCGCACGCATCTGGAGTTCATTTGTAGCAGCTTGACACCCTGGGGCACCCATTCTCTCTCTCTCTCTCTCTCTCTCTCTCTCTCTCTCTCTGTCTCTCTCTCTCTCTTTCTCTCTCTTTCTCTCTCTCCCTCCTTCTCTCTGTCACTCTCAAATAAATAAATAAACAAAAAAAAATTAAAATGCATGCTCTCTGTCTGAGACCAGACCTCAATGGCACCAGGTGGGGCTCTCCTGTAAAGCCAGCAACCTCTGAAGGGAGAAGCACTTGATTGAGCTTCCCCCAACTCCTGCTCAGGGCTCTGGTGCTCCTGCATCACTGGCCTCTGCCTGCTTCTATTGGAGACTTGGGACCGACTTCTGGAGGTGATGGAGCCACCATCCCAAGACTGTGGGTCTCGGGCCCCCCAAATGAGGGGGAGATTGAAACTGCCTAAGCCTGAGTGCTTGGCTGTAAATGTTTTTTTCAACAGGCCTGGGTCCTGGTCATATGCCTCCTGCACCACACGGAGTTGAGGCCTGTGGCTGTGTCAACTTGGTGCAGGAGGTAACACGCTCTTCTCTCAGGAAATACAGGGACACAGTGGAGAAGGCGCACCTGGTAGGGCTGGCTGAGTCCAGTGATTTTCTGCCTAAGTGCTCCAAAATAAATATATCTTCACCATTTATTAACACAGTTATTATGAAAAGTACAATGAGCTAGGCCTGATGGCACACGCTTATTATCCTAGCTGTTTGGGAATCTGAGACAAAAGAATCACCAATTCAAGGATCTCATGTGATAGTCTCACCCCACATTTGAAAACTACATGGTTTTTAAATTGCTTGGTAAAAATAAGTTCATAATTTTCATTGAATTGTACATGATATTTTTATCTTTTGTTTAGGTTTTAAACAAATAAAATGTCGTTTATACACATTTTACACAAAATGTTATACACAGTTTGGTTTCTTTATTAATCTAAATAGTCCAAAAGATCTTTCTCACTAAAGTTTTTATTGGCATTTCATTTATTTCAAGGTATTTTGTTTTTGTTTTTTTGTCTTTAAAAGTCAGATTTAACTAAAGCCTACAGTTTGCTATGTTCTAGGTCAACTTGAAACTACATAGAGGATTACTGAATATAACAAAATTCTCCCTGAGGTGGTGGCTCATAATTTGCCAAGTATTTCAAAAAATTGTAATGTCCTTTGACTTTAAAGGAGGAGGTAACTACCCTGAGTTCTAGGCCATCTGCCTCAAAATAAAATAAAAAAAATTTGCCTTAGTTACTCTTAATAAAATCATTTCCAAGTGTGTTAGAGGTACTGAAAAGATTTTCCCCAAATAATCGTCATATTTTGCCAATGTTCGCAGGCTTATAATTTTTAGAAATGTATTTCATGGAATTTATTCACAGAGATATCTCAAATCAATGTGTTATATAAATTTTTTAGGTATATGTACTGGTATTACAAAACAAGTCAGGCTTTTATTTTTTTATTTATTTATTTATTATTTTTTTATTAACAACTTCCATGATTGTAAACAATATCCTATGGTAATGCCCTCCCTCTCCCCACTTTCCCCTTTGAAACTTCATTCTCCATCATATCTCTTCCCCCTCTCAATCAGTCTCTCTTTTATTTTGATGTCATGATCTTTTCCTCCTATTATGATGGTCTTATGCAGGTAGTGTCAGGCACTGTGAGGTAATGAATATCCAGGCCATTTTGTGCCTGGGGGGAGCACGTTGTAAGGAGCCCTACCCTTCCTTTGGCTCTTACATTCTTTCTGCCATTTCTTCCACAGTGGACCCTGAGTCCTGGAAAGTGTGATACAGATATTGCAGTGCTGAGCACTCCTCTCACTTCTTCCCAGCACCATGATGTCTTCTGAGTCATCCCAAGGTCACCACCAACTGAAAAGAGAAGGTTCTCTACCAAAAGTGAGAGTAGCATTAATATATGGGTATGAACATTAAGAGGAGTGCTTACTGTGCAGTTTGTTGAGCATAGTATATACATTTAGCCAGACAGCAGCAGACGTTATACCCCTAGGGCTCATGACTACCCATGTTTTAGGTTTTCAGTATCAGGGATGTATTTCTTCCCATGGAGTGGGCCTCCAGTCCAATTAGAGGGTAGTTGGTTTCCACCATGACAGATGTGCCACTATTTGGCCTGGCTGGCAAGATATAAGGCTTGCAGTGTCCACTGTTGAGTATCTTCACTAGTGATTTCTCCCATTGAATTGCATGCAGAATGGCTTCTTCCAGCTTTCTGTCAGCTGGTCTACATGGAGGAGGTTATCAGCTCAGTTCTAGCAGTGTTTCTCAGTGGTCTTGCAGCCCAAGTATGTGGCATCTTAATATGGTCCTACTATCTATTCCTGGTGGGAAACGAAGGGCTTCAACAATGGCCTGTAATGTTTTGGGGGCAACAGGGACCTCCCTGGCCAACAACTCACTGGAAGGTATCCCACCCCTGGCACTGAAAATTTTCTAGTAACAATCTGACTCCTGAGAGGCTGTCATTTTTAAAAAATTTTTTAATTTAAAATGCAGAGATTTCTGATGATATATAAATAATGAAATTCTAAGTTTTTTCTGCTAAGTCTGTTTTTGTACAAATTTCCAATAATAAGATGGACTACTTGCTTCTTTGTCAAAGAACAATAAGACCAATCAATTTGGTGTAGTTTCTCCTAATAGTCTTATAAGGAAGATAGTTAATTATGGGTTGAGATGAGATGATTAAAGAAACTGGGAAGGAATTTTTCAATGTTGGGCATAGAAAGCTTGTTCAAAACATTTTTTTTTTTTTTTTTTTTTTAGTGGAGCTTAGATCCTCGTCTCTGACAAGGAAACAGAACAACAAACAGCTTGTAACTGTGGTTCTCTTTATAGTTACTCTCTTTTTAACACCTAAAGTCACCTCTGTTAGACAGAATTTCTCACTAGACAAAATTGTCAAATACGTAAACTGAGTCAAGTTACTTGATCAGGTTACAAACTCCTCACATAAGACAAACATCAGACTTACCTAAAAGATATATCTGATAAAAGGCATCAAGTAAATGATCTCTCATCTATCTCTCTCTCTAATATCAACAAAGGTAGGATCCTTATGTTTAAGGTAATAAAACCACAGATTACCTTTAAAACAACAACAACCCTTTACTCCCAAACATTCAAAGACAAGGGGGTGGCACCCATATCCCAGTCTCTCACAGACTGGAAATGAAAATGTGGTTCCAAGACCCTCCGCCCCCAGTAGGGCATCCAGGGCAGCAAGAGGGGACTAGAGGCAAACATCTCTGCACTTGTGCTTAGTATGATCCATGGCAAACCTTACATGCCATGACATAAGGCACATGCAGGCCACTGGGGAAAGTCCAGAGGAACCCAAACTTGGAAGCTGGCCTTGTGGTGAACATGGAAACCCTATCTTGGGCCTATTTTGCTCCAGGAGGCACATAGATTGCACTATGTGTCCCCTTTTGATTGGGGAGAACATAGGAAAACTTTTCAGCCAGGAGTGCTGGCACACATCTTTGATCCCAGCACTTGGAGAGGCTGAAAGAGGACAGCCATGAGTTTGAGGCCACCCTGAATCCCAGGGCAGCCTAGCAAGAGTGAGACCTTACCTTGAGAGAAAAACTCATTTCTTCTCCCAACTTAGGATAGAGGTTTGGTTCCCTCCAACAAGAAGATTTAAGACAAGATGGTGCATAACCTGGCTATAGAATCTTCCTTAACTTTCCTCCACTTTGTTTCTGATGGGACAGTTGGCCTCCAGGATGCCCCAAAAGTCTCTGCTACCCTGTCTCCTTAAAAACAGGGATTATTTAGATAACACAGGGAGAATAGAAATTGCCCATTACTTTTCTCCAGAGGCTTAAGGAGACAATTAGAAAATATACTAAGATAACTCCAGATACAATGGAGGAGAAAATTCTTCTTAAAGGTAAATGATTAACTCAGTCAACACCTGATATATGAAAGAAATTTCAAAAAATTGGTAGACAAACCAGATAGGAACTTAAAATAGTTCCTCTGCATGGCAACAACTTCTATTTTATTATAATTTGGAAGCCAAGAAACAAAAAAGGGAACAAAAATATATATGACGAAAAAAGTTAGACATCACCAAGACATCATCACATTAATGAAGGTTGTTCAGAGAAGATACCCTTCATTAAAACAATTAATTAGATAAAATCCAAAATATATTTACTTGATGCCAAGATTTTAACCAGTAGAGAAACTGAGTCCCACAGTTCCTAACATCAATCTCTTCATGGTTTAAGGGCTATAAAAACAGGTGTAAGGCTCTCAATAGCATAAATTAGGTTTCTCCTTTTGACCAGGTTTCAGCTATCAGAAAAATTGAGTCTTAAGATAAAGGTTCACATACAAGTGTTTAATTTCCAAAGATGAGTTAATTATACCTAAAGACATTGTGACTTTAAAGGTAGCTCTTGTTTTATTTATTGTAATTCTATCAAATGGTCATCACTAGGTTTAATAGCTTAGTTTTAAGTGATTTGATTTCAGTCACTATAGCTTTTATCTTGCTGTTAGATAAAATATGTTAGGATAGCTTCCCTAAGCTTTATCAGTCTTAAGGCATAAGTGTGACATAATTTTTTATGCTAATACAAATTTCTATAAAATTTATATAATTTATATAAAATCAATTGCTATCAAGATTAAGCTAGGCATGGTGGCACATGCCTTTAATCCCAGCACTCAGGAGGCAGAGGTAGGAGGATCACCATGAGTTCAAGGCCACTCTGAGACTACATAATGAATTCAAGGTCAGCCTAGACTAATGTGAGACCCTACCTTGAAAAACCAAAAAAAATAAAAATAAAAATAAAGAGATTAAGCTAAAAGCATTTGTTGCCATGTGATGTGTTTTTCTTGCAAAACAGATTTGTCAAGGATTGTAGTAGAGCTTAGCTGTTTTGGCTTAACAATGACATCTCAAGACCAGTGCTTATAAAAACACTAACTCTTACGATATATTCCCTGCTTTAGGGTACAGCCTCATGCTCAAACAATGATCCTCATCTGACAGAAACAATTTCAAGCTCTGCGGTTCTGTTTCCAACATTCTCTGGATAGTTGGTACCCACACAGGTATCTAGACTGACCAAAGATGTTTTCAAAGACAGATGCCAAGACTTTACATTGTCATACTTGTCTTTTTGCTGACAATTTCTAGGTTAAATTTATTGGTTTAGATTTCTATAACAGGTTCTACCTACATTTATAGCTATTAGATATGTAAAAGATAATACATGCCTACTTTCTATGCTTGAGATATAGTCAGTGTTGTCACAGAATAACTAAACTTAGAGGTTAAACAAAATAGCTTAAAACGTTGCTGTCAGTCTTTAACTTGATAGGTTTCAGTAATCAAATGTGACGTATATGTACACACTTCAATGTTGGTGTAACTTCCTTTCTAAGTGTCTTAATAACCTATGTAGAAGCCAAGGCCAATTAGAATCATCAGAGCTAAAAAGACCAATAGGCCCCTGCTCCCAAGTCATGAGGCCACTTGACATGATGGGGTACTTCTATACTAGCCCCCTGGTAAGTCACCTATTTTCCTGATCAGTGAGGATACAGAGACCCAGAAATAACAACAACGAAAAAATCATTTTACAGTCTGAAACAGGAGGTTCACAAGTAAAACATAAATAAAATACAATCAGCCCTGGCTTTCCAAATGAGTGAAAACCACTTAGCCAGCACAGCCCTGACTCATCCTAACCATTGACATCAGCATTAGAGAAACTGCAGGACTACTCCTGGGTCCCTAAAGTCTCCTTTGGAGAGCCATTAGTGACCTCCAAAATTAATCCTTGATTAGATTTTGGCTATCTGCTTGGTCTTAAACACTCAGAGAGAAATGTATAATCAAAGATAAAGGAATACCTCAAATATATGAGTGGCCTATTAAGTAACACAACAAGAGCTTTCCAAAAGGGAAAACAAACAAGGCCTTAAGGGATGTTGTCCCCATCTCTAATAGTTCTTATTCTATAATGAGGAAAAACAACCATAAATGTCAAAAGTGTTATTTTCAAATCTAAAATATATATGGATGACTCTGACCAAGGGTAGCTTAATTCAGAAGACTTCCTTATACTGGGAACAATGGTAAATCCCTTCTAACCTGTGCCAGGATATCCTTAAATAAGTCCTGATGCCAAAAATATATTTGTACAGTCTTTAATGGAACACAAAGGCTCTATAGTACCAACCTTTGGCCCTGGCAACCCCCAAGACAAATTAGAAATGGTACAGTCTGGAAGGCTATTATGCAAAATATGGTATATTCACCATTATCAAAGTTAGGTGTTGCATGTATTCCTGATAACTCTACTAATATCTCATCTGTTTTATAAGGCATACAGAAAGAGATTCAGGCCATGGTGGACACTACTATGCCACTGATGAACAGTTCTGGAACAATACTGCAGCCAGCTCAGGCTCAGATGGCCCTGCTACAATCCAACTCCATCTACCTGGGTTCTCTTGAATGCTCCCCAAGGCCTAGAAGTCCACAAGAAGAATTACTCTAAAGCAACTAGTTTTCTGTGTGGTCACTTCTCATTTACTCCTTACTTTTGTCCTTTCTCCCCAGCATTTTATTCCAAGACTATCTTCCTACACTCCATCAATATGCTTTCATGGTCCTTTAAAATAGTTCCCCTCTCTGAGAGAGACTCTCTAACCACCACAACTCCCTGAACCCTAACCCTAACCCCATTCAGCAGGAATTAGTTAATGATCTGATGTCATCACCCCTTGTCCTCTAACAACAACTAGAGTGCCTTCTTATGAGAGGGGGGAGATGATAGGGGGTACAGTTAGGGTGACCAGGCCCTTGAAGTTTGCACTTGCTAGAAATCAGAGATGATCTGACACTTTATCTCTTGCCTAGTTAACAAGGTCTGTTTATCCCAGAGACAACCAAGACCCCTATTGGGTTGGAGATCTGCCATAGGATTTAACCATTGGTGCCAGGGCTAGTCTCTTCCTGAGACAGTCCTTAGTCCTAACCAACCAGTTAGACGTCCTTCTGGTTTACCTGAGCTGGAAGACAGCCGACCACCATAAGTTGTAAGTACTTTTGCAAAGGGAAGGCAGGCTCTCTTGCCACTTGAGAATTCTAGCTGTAGGTGAGTTTTTCCCTCTGCTGCCTAGTTGAGCCAAGGGGAGGGTCCTCTAGTACTTACTCTCCCAATGTTTTTTTTTTTTTTTTTTAATCCCTTCCAGTTCCCTACATGGCAGGAGCTACTTGAATTTTGTTTTCTCTCTTCTCTTTCCAAGGTTTCTCCCAGGCCCTCCAAGGATTTCTAGCCATGTGGGTACCTTTCCTTGGCTTTGTATTTCCCTCAATAAATATAGTAATTTAATAATTATCCTTCTCAATCTTCTTTCTTATTCAATTCTTTGGTTAAAATTTAAAAAAAAAACTAGGGTTTGAGGTTCAAGGAAATTCCTGGACCCCTAGCACCCTATTACAGTTCCACTCCAAACTATGGGGAAAAAAGCCAAGTGTTGACTCAAAATTTACTTACAGTGAAGAAAATAAATCAGCATGCAGAACTTCAGGGACATAATAATGTAAATTTCTAAAGCTGACACAATACTCACGCAGCCAAGAGGTTCATTAGCTTGTCTTCTCCCCCACAGAGAGGGCAGGAGGCCTCGCACACAGGCCCTCAGGAAGCACACCACTTTGCCAATTACCACTTTCCATGTTTGATTTAATTTCTAACTACTGGATTTAATAAAAGAGTGCAAGTTATTCTTCCAATCTATTTTAAAAATAGTAATTATACTTTCTATTAAAATTCCTCATAAGTTGAATATAGAATGTACTACCCTTTTTCTATGTTCTCCAAATTCCTTTTTTATCTGAACATACAGCAGTGGCTTAATTAACAACATTCAATGCTTTCATTACCTGTAATGTGATTTTTTTTTCAAGGTAGGGTCTCACTCTATCCCAGGATGACCTGAAATTCACTATGTAGTCTCAGGCTGGCTCAAACTGATGGCAATCCTCCTATCTCTGCCTCCCAAATGCTGGGATTAAAGGCATGCACCACCATGCCTGGCCTTATAATATGATTTTTGAAGAGCTATACTACAAGATTAATAAATAGTTGTTGAGAGAGGATACTTATGTCAAGTAGGCAGCTATGGAATCTCTAAGAAATAAAAATATATTGTGATTTTGATCTTGAATTTATTTCATATATTCCATAGTATATTTTAAAGCTAGGAAATATATTTTTATTTAAAAAAATTAGATACCCAAGGGTATTGTTCTGGAAAATAGACCACTATTCCTTATAGTACTACAATACTTCTATATAAACATTCACACTGATGGTGGATTAATATTTTGTTTGGGGGGAAAAGCAATGCCTAATTTTCTTTTTGCAATCTAAGCAAATTTATTATCTAATTCTTAAGTGTTCTTAAACTTTTGGGATGCTATGCATTCAGAAATGCATTACTTGGTACCTATAAATAGATACGAATGTTATATTTTTATCTTTCCAAAGATTGTCTCTAAACCGAGAATATAAGTCTTTCAAAGAAAATATACCTTCACCCAAAAGCTTGATCTTTTATAGCTGCCAGACAACTTACATTGCAGGTGTAATTTACCACACTGGTTTGAAGATATTTCAGGAAAGTAGAAGAGCCATAGTCTGCACTACTGATGGATTCCCCAAAACCTTTATTATCCATTAGGTAAATGATTCATCTGAAATCAAGCAAACCAATATCCACACTGTGTTCCAAGCACACAGCTAAGCTAAGAAGCAACCAGACTCCGCTACCTACTTAGCAGCTGCCTCAGATTCCCTTCCAATAAGATTGTACTTGCCACTTTTACAATTGCTCCTTTTTCTTGAAGGGATGAATGCAATGTGTCGTCTTATTAGGAAGCAGCAGAGAAACATTTACTGCACGGAAAAATGATGTAGAAGGAGGATGAATGGGACCATTGATTAAAAACAGGAACACCAATTAATAAGCAAGGGACCCTGCAGCCTACAAATCAATCAGCTGGACAAGAAGTACACGCTTGAGCAGTAGTGGCATGCAGCCTGTATAGGCAACTTACTGTTTTCTGATTGGGCATGAGGTTGCTCAGGGAGAGAGAACTCGCATCTGGTACTGGAAACTGAGTGAGAATCCCCTGGTCAGGAAACCCCAGCTTCAGAGAGGAGACCCCACTGCTCTTTGGAGAGGAAGAGCGGGCTTCCACACCAAAAGTCTCCTAAACAACTCTGCACACTCCTTTAATCTAAACTGCTCTCACACTCTGTTGGAGAATCTATTTATTTACAGATGGCAGAGAAAATGGAGGAGAGCCTAGATTCATTCATAAGACAAGAAGATAGCCAACTGCCCTCCATAACACTATCCACCTCTTCCACATATGCCAGGGCCCAGGAAGAATTACAGGGGAAGCAACATCATGAGCACTGCTCTTACTGCTAGCCTGACAACCAGCTCCAGGGTGATAGGGACAGGCTTGGCGATTAACCAAAACCTATCAAAGCAGAAATCCACAGACTACAAGGAATTCAAGACTAAATCAGACTGCCAACAGACCTGCTATGGCTCAGGGAACTTTGAGGAAGAGGAGATGGAAAGATTGTAAAAGCCACAGAGTGGGTAGGAATACTCTGAAGTAAAGTCCTCCGCTACCCCATAGTGACTGACTGAGACCTTTGTGACCCCACAATGAATACCATAAACCCCCTGAGGAGAGACTCTGGGATAATGGGAATAAGGTCTAGGGGATAAAAGAGTATAACCTGACCTGCTATTACATAACATATAGCAGGAACATTTGATCTAATGAATCAAAAGTGCTTTCAGTGGCTTAGGTAATGTTGTTATGTATTTAAGACAGATTATCCTGAATGCCTATGCCTTCCTGGCTCACTCTGCTTTTCCAGGTGATATTATGCATCCACTCAAATGGAATACATTCCAGTAGCGCAATGGTGTGTTAAACCAGCTGATTAATTTGTTCTAGGTGCTAAATTATTTATTTCCATAATTATCAGTGATGGATAGATCATAAAGAAATAATGTGAATACGTTCAAATTTCACTTTTAGCCATTGAATTGTAGTTTTCAAAATACTTAAAATTACTCATTCTTTCAAAAAATATAACTCCTCTTAAACTCTGTATGTTGTGGATGCTATGTTACCAGTTAATAAATAAATAAATAAATTAATTAATTAATTAAATAAATATGGTTCCACTTCTTATCACCAGGTGAGCACTAGTCACCATCTTCTTCACCTGCAACAGTTATACACATGCTGTAGATTAGGTGACCAACTTCCTAGAACATTCCTTTTTGTGGATTATACTATAACCTGGAAATATAGTTGTATAGTTGGACCAGGTAATATTTTGTGTACTATTGGTTCCTTTACTTCTGCGCTGTGTCTTGTGACAGTTTACCTTCTATCAGCCTATAGTACATGTAGAGAAACAAAACTCTCCTTTACGTAAACCTCACTGGCTAGTTTCAAGGTCATCATATCTGTGATGCCCACCTCATGAGAGCGTTAGTGTCACTGCCTTCTCCTGGATTTCTGTTCTCGTAGGAGGTCAACATTTCATCTAAGGTTCTAGGCGTGTGTTGACTTTTTTAATGTATCATTTTGAGTATTGCCTTTCTTTCATGACAAAGGGAGACAGATGTTCTGTCTTATGTAAGTACTAAAGCCCTATAAACCCATCATATGTTGGAAAGCAGTTAGATGTACACTTCATACACCTACATACCAGACCTATGGCAGAGTGCACCTTAGTAAGTCAGAGTTCTGTAGAGAATCATTGGAGTTGTTTGGTCACTTGCGACTAACTAAAGACAATATAGAAATTCAAAACCCAAAGAACATTATTTACTGAACGTGACTGCTTTTATCCCCTGGGAAAGTTGAAAAGCCTGAATTTAAAGTCAGAGGTAATGATGTATTACTCTTCAAACACATGTGTCATATGTTTAGACTATAAACTCTTTGCTAAATTGATTTCAATATTCTTCAGCATTCTTTTTTTGTTTTGGGGGGGTTTTATTTTTGTATTTTTGGAGTATTCTTATAGTACACTTGAAAGTACATTTTAAAAATGTTATTACTCTCTTAGCCGGGCGTGGTGGCGCACGCCTTTAATCCCAGCACTCGGGAGGCAGAGGTAGGAGGATTGCCGTGAGTTCGAGGCCACCCTGAGACTCCATAGTGAATTCCAGGTCAGCCTGGGCTACAGTGAGACCCCACCTCGAAAAACCAAAAAAAAAAATGTTATTACTCTTTAAGTAATACATATGTGTGTGTATATGTATATATGTGTGAAATACATATATATATATGCACACATACATATGTATGTATGTATTGGGTGAAGATTTTTCCCTACAGATCCTTCAGACATCTGAACATGCATCTTCCTAAATGCCTGCACCTTTCACACCATCCAGCTCCCTGTGAAATACTGCTGGTGAACGGTCAGCCTCCTACCCCAGCCAGCACTTACCCCTTCAGCAGAACACACAGTGAGTCCTTGTTCTCATTACCCATCAAACCCTCAAACCACACAAGTGCAATAGTGGTGCACAGCCATGGTGGGAAACCAACTGCTCTTGATTTGGCTAACTGATCCATCCCCTCAGTGGTACGGGACCCATAGCTGGATCTGGGAAACAAGTCAGAACCATATCCAAACATGAGCCTGCTCTCCATTATCAAGAAGTTAATCTTAGAATCTTTGCAGTTTATCTTATGAATTACCTTATATCAAATAAATTACTAAGAAGATATGGAAGAAATTGATGACTTTGGACTTCAGATTTAAAGACACTAACAGTAATGTATAAAATACACATGAGTTATAATTTCAATGTTTTGTTAAGCCATTCACAAGTTTCTAAAGGATTCCTTCAGAATCTGATTCTGAACAGGTAAGACCAAAGTCATGACAGTTTATTTTCAGACAGTTATAGTTAAATTTGTGTAACTTTTCCTGAGGCCTTTGAGTTATTAACATAAGGTAGAACAATCAAACTGTGTACAGTTAATAATAATGTACTGTGCAGTTGAAAAGGCAAAAAGAGAAGCATCAAAATGTTAATTGAACAAAGAAATGGCAGATGTTGGAGTGAATGGCTAACATAGATATTCTACAATGTATGGAAATACCACTTTGTACCACATAAATAATTATGTATAAAAGTTGTTAATATCATGAGTGATATGTGAAATAAAATAAAACAGTGAAGAAGGGGCTGGGAAGGTAACTCATACCTACCCTCATAGAACTGTCTGCCCAGTAAGAAGATGCGAAGACATGGAGAAAGATGTTGGAGCTTCATTGTGAGATTTGTGTTATAGATATTTTTGTGGTATTCCTGTGTACCTAAATGTTTTTAGCAGTCCACATTAAAGCAAATGAAGTGCCTGTGAAGGGCTTCTGAGATCCCAGAATGAGAGTGAGGCAGAGGCAGAATTTCCATGGAAGTTCAGAGCAAGATCATTAAAAAGAACAAGAAGGTAGGATAGCAAGGATAGACATGAAAGTCCTCTGACCTCCATATGTTCCCGGTGACATGTGTGAACTGGAAGACACACACACACACACAGAGAAATGAAAATATTAATGATGCAAAAAAATCCATGAAAGATCTTAGCCATTTTCTCTAGTCCCCATCTGAGCCATCTCCCTAGTCCCTAATGTTCTAATAGCAGTACTAATAAAAGTAAAAATATAAAAGCAATATTATTTACATATCATTGTTATTTGCCAAAATTTAGTTACAATGTCATATCAGTTTCTTTTATTATAATGATCATTATGGCATATGTTATCTTTTTGTTATGTTTTTATGTCATATGTCACATTTTAAAGTCTAATTTTATACTGATAGTACATGAAAGTTAATACTAGACATATTTTCAATGCTCAGTTGCCCCATGTGACTAGTGGCTGTGAGTGAACAGAGCCATAGGAGTGACATTATTTTCCATGTTACAGTTTGTATTATGCAGAAAACACTACACGTTTATCATTGCATAACTTATCAAATCATCCCCTAGTGTTGTAAAGTGCGGATTCACCTCACAGCATTGAACCTCTTACTCCCAGGTTACTGGTTGAAGGAGCCTAATGTTCTCAACACTAAATTTGGTTAAGAAAACAGCATTGTAAAACAGTTTCTGTTTCCTTTTTCCTTTATGTAACTTAAAGGCAACTGAGGCAAGAAAGGTCAGAGTTGTAGAAACATGTTTCTCATTAAAAACTCAAATTGAGGACTGGAGAGATGGCTTAACGGTTAAGTGCTTGCCTGTGAAGACTAAGGACCCTGGTTCGAGGCTTGATTCCCCAGGACCCACGTTAGCCAGATGCGCAAGGGGGTGCATGTGTCTGGCTGGAGTTCGTTTGCAGTGGCTAGAAGCCCTGGTGCACCCAATCTCTCTCTCTCTCCCTCTCTCTCTCTCTCTCTCTCTCTCTCTCTCTATATATATATATATATATATATATATATATATATATGTATGTATCTGCCTCTTTCTGTCTCTGCCTATCACACTCAAATAAATAAATAAAAATAAACATAAATATTTAAAATTTAAAAAAAATTAAAATCTCAAATTGAAATCAAGAAACAGAGGACTAATTGCCATCGTAAGACTTTTAGTTCCTTAAGGGAAATGTGTCAACTTTTGACATCCTACCTCTACAATTCAGGAATTATTAATTTTTAAAAATATTTTTGTTTATTTATTTGACAGAGAAAGAGGGAGAGAGAGAGAATGGGCTCACCAGAGCCTCCATCCATTGCAAATGAACTCCAAATGCATGTGTCCCCTCATGAATTTGGCTAACGCGGGTCCTGTGGAATTGAACCTGGGTCCTTTGGCTTTGCAGGCAAACATCTGAACCGCTAAGCCATCCCTCCAGCCCAAGAAATTATTTTTTGAAACCACATTCTTCAGGAAGGATGCTTTCTCTCTCTCTCTCTCTCTCTCTCTCTCTCTCTCTCTCTCTCTCTCGTGATCCAAATGCTCTCAGCTTCATCCTCGTGGGGTTCTGACCTTTAGTCATAAGTGCACTTCCTGCACTGTTGTCCTGCTTGCTGATGCTGGAGTTGAGTTTCTGGAAAATTCTTCTTTACGTTTTTCCCTGAGTCACAAGGTTTGTCTGCCTGGTGCTCAGAAACAGCATGTAGTCGCTCTGTGTTCTTCCCTAAGTACAAGCTTCCCTCCGGGGTGTCTGGTTTTCTCTATAGATTGCTTGAAGGTGATTTGCCCTTTTGCAAAGCCTGTCTATATATTTAGAACTTTAATTTAGTGTTACTTAGCATAATTTTAATTCCCTCCTATTGAGCAAAGAACTCCTTCACTTACAATGTTTTTGGCAACTTACATTACAAAATTGATTTTGAATATCAGTGAAAATGGTCGTCTCTCTCTCTCTCTCCTGCTATGTTAACCTTACAGCTGGTCCTAAAGTAACTCTAAATGTGCCCTGTATCTCTTATATGCCTTATCACAATTGACCTTTCAGTTGCTAATAGCATCACCCCCGTAATGAGTTACAGTAGGTCAGTGAGGCCAAGTGGTAATTGCAGACCATCTTAACTGTCATTTCAGCATCACCTCTCTCTATGTCCTGGATCATATTGTGGAGTGCCAGATGGAAAAGACTTAATATTGTGAACAGATGATTGTAAATTTCTCTATCATTTCATTTTTATATTTTATTTATAAAAAACTTACTTAAAATATTCTAAATATTTTATAGTACTTCAAATGTCACTTTGTTTTATTTTTATTTATTTATTTGAGAGCAACAGACAGAGAGAGAGAATGGGTGTGCCAGGGACTCCAGCCACTGCAAACAAACTCCAGACACATGCGCCACCTTGTGCATCTGGCTTACGTAGGTCCTAGGGAATTGAGCCTCGAACCGAGGTCCTTAGGCTTCACAGGCAAGTGCTTAACCACTAAGCCATCTCTCCAGTCCTCAAATGTCACTTTGCTTAGCATATTATAAATCAATTTCTAAAGAGTTCGCTAAATAGAAACAGAGCATATAGGCACTGTACAACATGATACCTGCATATATATATGTGATCTACTTTGATTTTCTTCACCCCGTTACCATCGTGTCCCTGCTTCCTGTTTCCACTGTACCTCTTCCCATGTAATCTACCTTAAACTTACATGCGGTGCATGTGGTGTGTGTGTGCTGATGTGTATGGCAGCACGTGTTCCATGCATGTGTGTAGAGGTCAGAAGGCAACCTGAGTGCTGGTCCTGTCTCTCCTCCCACCTGTTTTGCTGTTAAGAAGGCCAACCTACTTGGCACCACAAGCTTTGGAATTCTCTTGACTCTACCTTCCATTTCCATGGGTGCCTTGGGATTACAGATGCATGTGCCACTTCTGAGAGTCCATCCTTTATGTGTGTGCCAGGGATTGGACTCCTGTTGGCAGGGTTGCAGAGAAAGTGCCTTTGGTCACTGAACAATGTGCTCAGCTTCATTATGGGTTGTTAAATATTGTGAGCGCATGACGTCTGTGTGTGAGCAGACATACACGTGTCACAGCGCACGAGTGAAAGGCAGACGCAGCCTTGGGTGTTGGACCTCGCCGCCCACCTTTTCTGAAGCAAGGTCTCTTTGCAGTTGGTAATGTGTACTCTAGGCCCGCTGGCCTGTGAGCTCCCAGAACCTCCTGCCTCCACCTCCCATGCGGCTGTAGGGGTTGAGCTCATCCCTCACTTCCACATGCAGCTTTGACGTGGGTTTGGGGGAGCTGAATTCCAGTCAACATGCTTACACTCCCAGTGCTTTAAACTCCTTAGCCATGTCCACAGCACATGTTCTGTGTTTTGGGGTCTGTGTTTGTGTGTGCAGAGTGTGTGCACAGTGGTATGTTATGTGATGTGTGTGTGTGCGCGCGCAGATGCATGTACCCTGTGTGGAGGCCACAGGATAACAATGGGTTTCCTCTTGTTTTCATTCATCCATCTGTTACCTGAGATAAAGTCAACTCGACTTGGAGGCTCCAGTTTAAGGTCAGACTAACTGCCCAGCAAGCCATGGTGACTCCCGGTCTGCCCCACAGGACTGGGGCTAGAGGCAAACGGCTACCTGCAGCTTTGTATGTGAGTGCCGAGCAACACCATGCAGGCTCTCTCAGCCCTCATTCTTTTATTTTATTTTATTTATTTGAATGAGAGAGAGAGGCAGACAAACAGAGTGAATGGGCATGCCAGGACCTTTAGCCACTGCAAACGAACTTCAAAAGAATGTGCCACCTGTGCATCTAGCTTACGTGGGACCTGGGGAATTGAACCTAGGTCCTCTGGCTTTTCTGTGTATTGCCTTAACTACTAAGGCATTCATCCAGCCCTTGGACCCTCATTCTTGTGTTGCATGTGCTTTTATCCTTTGAGCCACATCCCCAGCCCACAGGTTGTATAGTTTTTAACATGCCATTATTTTCTTTACATACATATATTCATGATAAAATACATGGATTTTGTTATTTGCTTATTTGCTGTTTTAAGTTCTTTTAAAATTTATAAACACATTATACCCTTTTATTCCATGACAGCTGAGAAAACGATGGCATGAGAAGAGGGTGGACATCACTTCCTGGACAACAGTATCTGAAGAGTGTGCCAAACACTGGCAAGGGGAAGCTGGCTGTAATACCTACAAGTTTGCCCCCCCCCCATAATACTGCAGGAGGCTCCAATTCCCAAATTTCCACCAACTGGAGAACTAGCATTGAGAATACTGAGGTTTATGGGGGACACCTGAATCACTCCACTGCAGAAGCCAGAGCTCGTGCCACACACTTGACTCAGCCACCCAAGTGTTGGGATTACAGGTGTGGTCCACGTTACATGCATCATCCATTCATGTTTGGGGAAAGTTCTTGTAAGGTAGCTCTGATGGCCTCCAACACATGATTCTCCTGCTCAGCCCCTTGTATGCTGGGACACACGCACGTGCCACTGGCTCAAATGGGATCTTTCTGTGAAGCATTTTTCTCTTTCATTTCCAATACTATAATTTAGATAGCTACCCTTTTTTCTATTTACAGACTATGTTTTATCTCTATCCTGCTGTTCAGTCCTTTCAAGATTTTCAGTTAGTTTCTATGAATTTCGCTTGTTTTTTTTTATGCTTCTATTTCCTTTGTTTGTTTGTTTGTTTTGTTATTTTTATTTATTTATTTGAGAGTGACAGACAGAGAGAGAAAGAGGCAGATAGAGAGAGGGAGATAGAATGGGCACGCCAGGGCCTCCAGCCACTGCAAACGAACTCCAGACGCGTGTGCCCCCTTGTGCATCTGGCTAACGTGGGTCCTGGGGAGTCGAGCCTCGAACCGGGGTCCTTAGGCTTCACAGGCAAGCGCTTAACCGCTAAGCCATCTCTCCAGCCCTATGCTTCTACTTCTACGGGGTGATTCTGTCATTAGAGCTATCCATATATTCCGAATACAGTAATAGTGACTTTAAAGTTCATTTCTGGTTGTTCGACCTATGGTTAACCAACGTCTTTGACTCATTCATGAAAGCAGCTCCAGCCACACCACAGGAAGTGAACCAGCTGTTGAAACGTCCTGCTAGGTCACGGCAGAAAACGGCACAAACTCTAAGACACACCTAGGCTGCTCTCCGGTGTACAGTCGGAAGCACACGCTTTCTGGGGAGCCAGGTTGCAGATGCATTAGCCCACACCCAAGGAGACCATCGTGCAGAAGAGGGCGACTTCAGAAGGGGGAGGTCAGGAATAGGCCGAAGAACAGAGTTTTGAACACCTCTCCAAGGTAATAAAATTGTGCATGCTAAGAAGACTGCTGGTAAAAGACACTTAAGGAAAGAGTTTAAACGAGAGAGATGGCTCATCTCAGGCTCGGCAGGCATTCGGCTGTCTTGACGTATTGATGGATCTGGGTTTGTCCCAGTTTTTGCTGCTATATGTTCAAGAAACAACAACAAAAACAAGAACAACATGGATTCTCCAACCAAGAATGGGAATAGTACAGATTAAAGGGATAAGCGTAGTTAATTGAGAGACTTTTTTTTTTTTTTTTTTTGGTGGGTGTAGCCACTGTTATTGGCCAAAGACTAACAGCAGCTTCGCTAGGGTCTATGGCCATGGTATTGCTAGGATTCTGACGTGGTTCTCAGTACCAGGAATGAGTTCTCTCCCACTGAGATGGCCTCTTATGCAATCACAGAACTGTTGATTACCCACCATGACCCTTATCCCCCCTATGATCTATCCCTTTAGTAACCTGCAGGTAACCCCTCCTGCCTTCCCTTCCTATATTCCCTTTCTTCTAGTTTCACGTTAGTTTCCTGTCAATACTCCCCATAATTACTGCCACTCACATGCAGCCCAAGTGGTTCCAGGTTCAGAGCATATGAACGTTTTCCTATGCCTCTGTGACTTTGCTTAGTATGTTTTTTTTCCCCAAGTTCATTTTCCTGCAAATTTCATTATTTAATTTTTTTCCATATTGCTGAGAAAATTCCATTGTGTATATGTACCATGTCTTTGTTAATCACCCATCTGTTGATGGGCATCTGGGCTGATTCCAGTTCCTAGAAATTGTAAATAGAGCAGCACCAAACATTACTGAGCAGGTATCTCTGTAGTTGATAGTAGAGTCTTTAGGGTCTATGACCAGAAGTGTTTTTGCTGGAACAAATGACAGACAAATAAATAAACAAAAACCAATAATCTATACATAGATCAATGGAATACAATAGAAGATCCGTGTATAAGTTCTTATAACTAGAGATACCTGATCTCTGACAAAGGGGCCAAAAATGCACACTGGCTAAAAAGACAGCATCCTCAACAAATGGTACTGGAGACACTGAATGGCCACATGCAGAAGAATGAGCCTGGATACTCTTCTCTCACCCTGAAAAAAAAAAAAATATATATATATATATATTCCAAGTGGTACAAGGACATTGATACAAAACCTGAAACTATTAAATCACTAGAAGAAAAAAAGAAAAGAAAGCACTTTCAGATATAGGTGTAGGGAAAAACTTTCTCAAGAAGACTAAGGCAGCCCAGAAAATTAGATAAATAAGCACTGGGATCTTATGAAACTGTAAAGCTATTGTACAGATAAGCAAACCATCAACAGAACCAATAGATAACCTTAGGCTGTGAGAAAACCTTCGCCAGCTATACATCCAACTGACTTAATAACTACAATTTACAATAAACATAAAAACTAAGCAGTAAAAAGTCAAGTAACTCGCGAAAAGTGAGGAAGGGAACTGAACAGAGAGTTCTCAAAGGAAGAAAATTAAATCCCAATAAGCACATAAGGGTTTGTTCAATATCTTTAGAAATCAGGGAAATTCAAATTAAAATGAGTCTAAGAATCCAACTCAGTGCAATCAAAATGGCAATCCTCAAAAAAAAATTAAATGAGAACAAACACTGGTGGGAAGCTGGGGAAAAGTGAACACTCGTGCACACTGGGCGGAAGGCAAACGTGCACAACCACTATGGAAATCACTATGAAGACTCCTCAAAAGGCTGAAAATAGACTCTGTCCACCTTAGAGCTAGCTTTTCTAATTCCCTCAATATATTTTAGTAATGTCTCTGAATATTTTTATAGTTTTTCTTTGCCATAATACAAATTGATACATTTGCTAATGGCTAATGATTTACTTAAATACATTCAACATTATTACATAGCATTTTGACCTGTTTTCTTATTAGAATTAAGTTTTCAGCTACCTTGTGTGACATATTTCTGAAAATAGAAGAGAATCTTTGTCATGTCATTGAGGATTATTACTGTTTTTTTCTTAATGCTTAGCTACAATCTATTCTCTCTCTACCTTCCTTTCCCTCTGCCTCTTTCAATAAGTATCTCCTTAAAGATTACATACATTGGGCTGGAGAAATGGCTTAGCAGTTAAGCGCTTGCCTGTGAAGCCTAAGGACCCCGGTTCGAGGCTCGATTCTCCAGGACCCACGTTAGCCAGATGCACAAGGGGGCGCACGCGTCTGGAGTTCGTTTGCAGTGGCTGTAGGCCCTGGCATGCCCATTCTCTCTCTCTCTCTCTCTCTCTCTTCCTCTTTCTCTGTCTGTTGCTCTCAAATAAATAAAAATAGGCCAAAAAGTTTTAAAAAAAGATTACATACACACACACACACACACACACACACACACACACACACAACCACTGCCTGTACCTGTGAGCTCATTTTATTTTGGTCTCACTCTCAGTAGGAATTAAATGTTTGTTGACCCAGGGTAAGGTTCTCACAGCTCCCAAGAATGGCTTCCTCCCTTCCTGGGCAACCCTGTCTTTCTCTCTATAGTCCAGACTCAGGGACTACTCTCATGTGAGCATGTAATGTTACAAGGAATTAGGTGATGGATTGAAATGTCAAACAACAAGACTAACTGGATCTATTGCAGTGTGTCTTTCTCTGCCCACTTAGCTTTCATTGCGACCAGGGAAAATGTTAGACTATGTTCAATTGTCAAAGCATAGAATTGTTATACTTTCTTTTTCATAATTTTTTTCAAATTAAAAAACATCAATATTTTCTTTGTGTGGTCATTCATGTTTTCAGTAATCACTTGGTTCATTCTTTTCAAAATAATACTGTTGGACATTTTAATCGACATAAACAAGAAACAGAATTTACTATCAGTCATTAAACATTTGTAATGTTTTAGAAAACAAACTCATTATTTCTGATATGTAATCTCAATTTAACTTGGCTAAAATCCTTCAAAATTAAAATTCTTTTAAAGGGTATGAGAGGAGAGAACAAAAACAAGATATTTTTAAATAATCAGTGAAAGATGAAAGTCACAGTACGGAATAGAGACAACTTGCAATACACAAATCTGTTCATTTCCAAATCTTTACCCTTTCGCTTTCTGCAGCCAACAGGAGGATAAAGTCATCACATGAGCCTCCAAGGTCTTTTCTGGTGAAGGGAAACTGTTTAGAATAATTTTGGAGCCCCTTTAAATCATGAATTAAACAATAAACACAACGAATCTTTGCAAGGAAATTTGTAGATTGCAGTTATAAAAGGCTTCTTTTTATTTATCTTATTTCAGAAACGAATAGTAATGAATACAGAACATTTTCTAAGTGGGCTTCTTAGCTGTAATACTTGATGTTCAATGTTCTTATTTACAATTAAATTAGGGATTTGAAGTTCAAATTAATTTTTTGTTATTATTATTATTATTATTATTGATTTTCAAGTTAGGGTCTCACTGTACCTCAGACTGATCTGGAATTCACTATGGAATCTCAGAGTTGCCTCTTACTCATAGCAATCTTCCTACCTCTGCATCCCCAGTACTGGGGTTAAAGGTGTGCGACACCACAGCCAGCTAGATTGATTATTATAGTTAGACTTCTATACTTTTAAATAGGAAAAAGCAAAAAATGGGAGTTACATTATTACAACACTGAGGAAATGGGTAATTTTCAATTAATCACGTGATAAAAATCTAGAACACAATCTATAGTAGATTTAATTTAGCACCATTGATTGACTTTAAATACATTTAATTTTTTCTCTGTGTAGGAAGCTCTTGTTTGGCATGCTGATAATATTCAGGATACACGGCAGAAACAGATCAATCTACATCTTTGTTGGGGAAGTTCTTGGTTTTAGCTAATGCAATTTGTCATCTGTAAGTTACTTTTATTTGCTACAGCCTATAGTAAGACATTAAATATTACTTAAAAGGTAAGTGGCTGGTCAGAGTTCTAATTTGGTAAATTCAAAAGGACACAATTTATTAACGGAGGTAAATGCATGACAGGTCATAAAAGAACCCACAAAGACTCTTCTAAAGGTCACTCAAACCAGCAGGCTGACCAGCAGTGTCTTTGACTGTGGCAGTGGACTCTTCTTCCACTCAGAGCGCTGCAAAGGCACCAGAAAGCTCTGAAGAGAAATGACTCTGTGAGCCTTAACTGTGCTGGCAAAAGTGGATACTTAGTTGTTACCTGTGCAGACCAAGGAACACAAATTAAAATGACTATGAGTTCTGGCCACGAGCAAGCACCAGGGTAGGGAACAAGGGAGGCAGCTGAGCTTTTTGCAAACAACCAAGTGCATGGTTCAAAGAGACTGACTGTTCCATGAGAACTGGTTACTATGCAGTGTTGTCAGAATTCTTCAGTTTAAGACTGCTTGGTAACCTGAAACTTTATACAAAATGTCTACTTTTGAATCTATACCACTTACCAAGTACAATTCTATAAAATACTTAACAACAGGTTTAGAGAAATTTATGGCTCAAATAACTCAACGTCTGAAATATCTGAAATATGCAAGACCATAGAAACCAATAAAAAGGAATACAGAGAAGGTGGGCGTGGTGGAGCACACCTTTATTCCTAGCACTCGGGAGGCAGAGGTAGGAGGATGGCCATGAATTCAAGACCACCCTGAGGTTACATATTGAATTCCAAATCAGCCTGGGCCAGAGTAAGACCCTACCTCAGAAAACAAACAAATAAACAAACAAAAAGGAATACAGAGGAAAAATAATCCTGTAGTATAGAGGAATTCCCTTGCAGTTGCTGAGATCGCAGGGGAAAAGAATGCGAATATTGAGGAAGAGCAGGGTTGAGAGGAGCAAGGCCCCGGTAGAGGCAGAGAGAGGGGGACTGAGAGGCGGGCAGAATGGGAGAAGAAACAGGGGTGGTGTGAAGCAGTGATTTGGAGAACCAGGGACTGGTGCAAGCAAGGTTGAGACAAGTGGTGGCAATGATTTGGACCGAGGTATCGATAAAGGGGAATTAATCCTGGGTTATGCTACATACTTCCATAGACACTCCTTCCTTCCTTCCTTCCTTCCTTCCTTCCTTCCTTCCTTCCTTCCTTCCTTCCTTCCTTCCTTTCTTTCTTTCCTCCTTTTTTTCTTCCTTTCTTTCTTTCTTTCTTTCTTTCTTTCTTTCTTTCTTCTTTCTTTCTTCTTTCTTTCTCTTTATCTCTTTCTTTTTAAGTGAAAGAGTCTTCTTGATTATATATTTTATTTATTTACAAGGAAAGAGAGAAAATGAAAATGGGCGTGCCAGTACCTCTAGCCATTTCAAATGAACTCCAGATGCATGCACACCACTGTGTGCACCTGGTTTTCTGTGGGTACTGAGGAATCAACCTGGGATTGTTAAGCATTGCAGGCCTTAACCACTGAGCTCTCCAGCCGGACCCTCTTCTTGAGCATATTAATTAAATTTCCAGAAACAATTCCTTTTTTCGAAAATGTGTAGTATTGCTACAGTTTCATAGGATTTAGAAAAATTTTTTAAATTTAAGGTTATTAATTTCAAAATGTAACAGTTAAAATATTTGCAACAAGGGACAGACTTCATGGTCACTAGTCTGTCTTTCCCTTTCTTTTCTTGATGACTGTCACTTGGTGTGTGACTAGAGTTAAGGACGGCAGTTTTGCAGAGGAAATGTGAATCAACAGTCTTGGTTGTGACCCAAAGGGGTAAGAGTTTAGAAGAGGGAGAGAGTGGGACAGGGAGGAGGAGGTGGAGGTGGGAGGAGGAACAAAAGAGGGAGTGGGAGGGGGAGGGGAGGGGAAGGGATAGGGAGGGGAGGAAGAGGATGGACAGGAAAGGGGAGGAAGGAGAAGGAGAGGGGAGTAGGAGAGGGAGCAGAAGTGGGAGGGGGAAGGGGAAGAGGAGGAGAAGGAGCCATGCGTTGAGGGTTAGTCTAAGCAGTGAGGTTTCGAACTGTCTGTGCTTCAGCAGTTAGGACAGGAGACAGAAAAAACAACTCTGAAATGCTGTGCCCAAAAGCCATAGATTTTTAAAGAAAATTTCATCGTCAGAGGTGGGACACCTTCCAGTAAATACTTGGTCCTGGTGTCCTCTAACGCCAGCCAAACAACAGAAACTACTTCCAATCTCTGTTACTCCCAGTAGACCTAAATTAGCAGACCCTGTTGCAAACAGCACATGCTAGGGCTACAAGAAATCAAGCCAGAGCTGGGCAGAAAGCCTCCTCTGTGGTGCTGGCAAGTGCTGGGCAGCCTGTTAGGAAAGAAAAGACAGCAATGGTTTGAAAGAGCAGTGGCATCTATAAGCTACACCAATGGCTAGCTAGGCAAAATGTGCCAAGTGGTGCAATAATGGTGTGTCTGTTGTGGGAAAAGACCCATTACATGGGATGGAATCCACGCCTGGTACTGAAAACCTAATCGGAATCCCACGACTGAAGACAGTACGCTCCATGGAGGAAGCTACGACTGTCGTTCGGATAATTGGACATGGTAGACTCAGAACTATGGAGAAGTGAAGCTTTAACATGCACAGCCCAGGTGAAGAAGGTGGGACTACTGAGCGCGTGCCATTGAAGAAGTATTGGGACCTTCGCTCCATCACAGAGTTGCATTGCCTCATCTGAGACCCCAGACAGCAGTCAAACAGCCATGCACTAAAGCCTCTGAGGCCAGGAGCCGCTGGAAGTTTTCCTCTTACAGAGATTTTCTCGTGTGTTTGGTCACAGTGGTGGGAAATAACATATAGGGAGAATAATTAGCACAACTTAGCATTACCCGTGAAACTCAAATGTGTCTAAAGACATAGGTAGAACTCTAATTTTTTTTACCTTTTCTGTTTACAAATCATTACCCTAAATTTAAAGACAGGAAGGAAGATATATGGAAGAAAATTTCAGGCTGTAGAAATGGCTTAGTGCTTAAGGTGTTTTCCTGCAAAGCCAAAGGACCTCAGTTCAATTCCCCGGAACCCATGCAAGCCAGATCCACAAGGTGACACGTGTGTCTGGAGTTTGTTTACAGTGACTGAAGGCCCTTCTGTCCCCATACACTCTATATTTCTCTCTCTCAAATACAAAAACAAAATGTATTTTTAAAGAAAATTTCTAGAAAATATACTAATTCATAAATGAGAAAGAAAATGGCGTAAGTTTGTATTGAAATATTAAACTGTGCATTTCCATTGTGTGATGTGGTCTATAGGATTGTGTGAATGAAGATTTCTATATTTACATATGTGCACATTCATACATAAAACATTGACAAGAAAAATGTTTACTACATTGGAATGCCTTTCAATATAGCCATATCTATAATGAGCCAACCCTCTCCCTTCTTACCTCGTACACGTCACCTGAACATCTTTAGTCCCCCATAGCTTAGATGTTCAATTAATCATATGTTTTTCAGGTTGACTACTCTGACATAACTATATTTGAGTTTGTAGATTAGGGTTCCATGTGTGTTTATTTGCAGTCAGCAAAAGGCTTGCAGACAGCTTTGAATTAAAAAAAAAAAAAGCTCAGCATTTGTAGGACATTATTTTCTTCAAATTTTACTTGCAAACAAGTGTGTATAATTTATCCAATGCAAAGCATAAACATGGCTGATGGATTTGCTTTGGTTTATTTAAAGTACCTTTCTTAGTTTTCAGGTGCAGTTATTTGCAAGATGGTGTGCAGAAATGAAATATATATTTGTAGCTGAGGAACAAAGAGAAGCCAACGCCCATGACATTGACCTTGTTACCATGGTGTTCTAAGCAATTGTCTCAAGTAGCCTTCCAGGAGTCACTGATAAATATGCACGTATATTAAGATAAAGTGCCTAGTGCAATGAGTTTTACTTATTCACGGTTATTTGCTGTGAAGCACCTTGAATTATTTAAGTCAAATGATGCAGATGAATGTCAGGATTTCAAACTCTTTTAGCAACAACTGCAGTCACAGCCAACACTGAGCTCTAACAGACCTCAGCATGACATACGTCTTCCTCCTTTAGTATCCACATCACTTTGTTGGTAAGCACAATAGCAAATTTTCATAGTGCACCAGAATTTATCTGCTTCATTTTTTATTGTAAAGGCATTTGTCTGAGTACAGTTACGACATCAACACCACTTTCACATGTGGTAACTTCTCAAGGATGCTTGTTTTAAAGGCAGTGGATGAAGCTGGCCCCTTCCCGTTTTGTCAGTATTCTCTCCCTCAGTGAGAAAATACCAGGACTGTAATTGAACCTACTAATACAATAGTTTGGGCTGAAATATCATAAAACAAACAAGTTCTAATTTAACAACTAGTAATTACTTTCACAGAACACCATTCTATCACTTTTTTTTGTCAGTTTTTCATTTTATGATATACAAAAATCAGAATTTTATTTAATATTTGTAGTAATTTTTCAAAATTGATTATTGTTGCTCCTGAATTATTTAATATTATGTGTTTAAATAGTAATCCATTTTATTCTATTGAGAAATTATTTTTTTATTACAGTAGTACTGCTCAGGTTTTAAAATATTTTATTTATATATTTGTTGGAGAGACATAGAGAGAGAGAATGAGTGCACTGGGGCCTCCAGCCACTGCAAACAAACTCCAGATGCATGCATGAACTTGTGCGTCTGGCTTATCTGGATACTGAAGAAGTGAACCTGTATCCTTAAACTCTAAGCCATCTCTCTAGCCCAGTTTTTGTTTTAAATTATTCTCTCTCTCTCTCCTTTCTCCCCACCTCTCTCACTAACTTGAAGAATGGTATAGTAAAGCATGCTACAACTGAGATGGAAGCCATCTCTAAGTTACATAGCTCTCACCATGCTGGAACACACTACTTGAGCTGCTGGGTGATAAGTGTCAGCAAAGGTTTCTAGCACCAAGAAAATCAGGATCCTTCAAACTACAGATGTACACACTAGTGCAATATTGACACATAGGCTATGGGGGTAATCAACTGCTCTTTGAATGGATACAATGCCCACTCAGTGGGAAGGAATTCATACCTGGTGCCAAGAACTAAGTCAAAAGCCTTATTGCTTGGAAGATCATAGACTCTAGAGGGTAGCTTCCATTTTTCTTTGGATGAAAAGAGATATTATGCCCATCAAAAACATCTTCTAAATATCTATGCTTCTCTCCTTTGATACATATGGCTGTGACACTGGGCTGGAAAGTCTTCTTTATGCAGATTCCAGAAAGTACCTGGGTGATCCAAGACCCATGAATATGACAACAGCAACAACAAAAAGGTTGGTGCCTAGCATAAGAGGACTCATCTGTGTAAGATTTGATAGGTCCAGAGGAAGTGGTGAATTCAATGAGTGTTCATCTCACAGCTAGCCTGAGAACCACTTCCAGAGAAATGGTGGTTAGACACTGAGGAGACTAAAAACTCATCAGAGCAGAAAATCAGAGGCTGCTCAGAGCGCAATTCTAAAGGCGATTTGTAAAATGCCCCCAAAACTCAAGAAAAATTGCGGAAGAGGGTGTGAATGAATGCGAGAGCCATGGCGTGGAGTGGTGCACACTGAGGCATTTCCCCCTCCCAGGTCTGAATAGTGCATTCCTGGCCCACAGTGATGAATGGCAGCCTAACTGAGGAGGAGTCTCAGTGGAGTGTGGGTGCAGGGAAGGGAATAAAACCCAGTGGTAATGTGACCAGTTTCCAATACATTTATACATTAATGTTTTCAATACAATATTCAACCCCCCAAAAGTCAGAAGAGCAAAACATAAATGATATAAATATTGACATTCTTCCAACTAATCATGTGGGAAATAAACAATTTTTTGGTTACCAGAGATATTAAAGGAGAAAAAAGTATTTAATATTGGTTTGACCTTCAAGTTGACTACGCTGACATAACTATATTGGAGTCTGTATATGAGTGTTACATGCATGTTTATTTGTAGTCAGCAAAAGGCTTGCAGACAGCTTTAAATTTAAAAAATAAAAAGAAACACCTAAGACAAACCAGAATCTTTCCATTCTAGTCCATCAGTGTTACCATATTTCTTAAATATATATTGATTGTTTGCAGAATATAATTTTCCTATGATGAACACAAAAATTATAAATGAGGTACGGAACTCAAAACAGAAATATTAAAGCATATCAAAGCAATTATTTCCATCTTCAATTGCTACCATTGTTGGTTGCTCTTACAAGGTCCCAGTAATAATAATCAAAGGAATTAATGTGTATGTATGTATGTTTGTATATATATGTATATATATATACATATATAGATATATATGTATATATATACATATTTATATATATATATATATGCATATATATGTTGTTTTGAGCAATATATAAGGAAACAGATTCTATCCTGTGTATCCCCTCTTCCTCAGTAACAGTAATGCTTCATTATTTAGTTATCAACATCATTGAGCTAGAGGAAAGATCAGAGAATATTCCTAAAAAGTTTTCTTCACCCAAAACTCATTACAATAGGAATTTATTTATTTTTTCTTCTAAAGTAAGAGTAACAGCTCAGACACCTGAAATGCATAAAGAACTGACAGGAAAGAGCTTTGGAAAGGAAAGAATGTCCTAGGTTCAACCTAACTTTGACCCATGAGTTGGGAATTAATGGCAATGCACTCACATTTTGTAGGTAGAGAACTTAATTGTCTAAAGGTGAAGGGCAGCAGAACATTTTTTTATTTTCTTACATAATGATTATCACAATTTATTTATGTCCTCCACTTATATCAAACAGAAACCACTGGCAATCTATGATCCAACATTATAATTCTTTATTTTTACTTGGAATATTTTTTGTATACTTGTTTGTGTAGCTGTGTGCATGCCCATTTCATTCCTTTGCAGTTCATAGCAGTATTAACCAATCTAAAATAAGATATTTATTGGGTATTCTATATGTGAAACCATGCTTATGATTCAACAATAGGATCATTAACTCAAAACTACCCCAAAACCTACCTACTCTTTGGCCACTTCCTGTAAAATAGTATAGATGACTGGCCTGCATAGTGGGTGGAAGAAAATGGCAACTATAGGAGCAGAGTATAATGTCTTCACATATAAAACTCACTGGTGAGTAGAGGCCCAGTAACCTAAATCTATGGTTTGTCCATGTTTCGGCTTCTGTGAGTAAGGCTCTAGAACCTGTCATTTGTCAGATATTTGTAGACAGATTTTCAGATAATTGGTAATTATAAGTCCACTTGTTACAGAGTATATTTCTCTTTTATACCAGAAAAATGTTTGTATTCTATATTTTCATATTTCAATTCAGAAAGCATGCTTTAGTTTTACACAGAAAGTTCTCATCAAAATCATTCTACTTAAATTGTCCTCTATTAACCAGCATTTCACCTTAATTTCAATTTTGAAACCATGACTTATAATTTAGATAACCTTTGAATATTGGTACTAGCTAAATATAGTGAAGTTTTTTTTTATTCTTCTTCTCTTTTAAAAACTCTCATCAGGTTATTATAAACTAATGAGTTTATTACGATATTTTCATATGGATGTGGTACTGTGATTTGTTCAAATTCATTCTCCTTCACCCACAAGCCTCTCCTGTCCCCCAATGCAGTCTGGCTTATTCCATTCCTTCACTTCTGTTTTCATGTCACACATATTCCATGACACTCTCCTTTTTCCCTAAAGTTCCTTTGAGATTTCTCATCACTTCAGAATGTAGACCCCTCCACTATTTTAACTATTATCATGTGTAAACATATGCTGTTTAAACAAACAAATAAACAAAAAAAAGTCAAAGGCTAGAATATAATATGCTGGGGGAAAGTCCATAGATTGCCAGGCAGAAAATTCTCTCCTTTCCTCCAGAAGATAGCATTTCTCAAGACATGATTCTACTTTGTAGCTAAGTGGTAAATATTCTCCAAATAATCCTCCCAAACAGAGAGATTTAAGACACCAATGCATGCCTATTCTGGTACACAGTGTAGTCTTGCAGTTCACAAGAGAAGACTAAGAAATGCAATGTGACTTTAATAGATCAAAAATACACTGAAATTTACTGATGGCTGAATCCTAACATAGGGATTAGAATGCAGGGAGCTGTTGAGAAGAGAACACAGAACTAGAAGTTGGTATTACATCTGGAATGATCCTTGGTGTTCATTCTCATATGGCACCATGAATACCAAGAAAAAATTTGAAGACCATTAAATATAAAAGAGGAATTTGAATACATGCCAATGTTCATGTATTGATAACTTCCCCTCTATAATTATAACTATTTAGGCATCTCATGTCAAGGTACAGTGAAATACACCTTGTAGAATACTTCATGACTAAATGAACTCTCAAAAGTAAGAGAGACTCAGTGTTCTAGAACTAAGAAATCATCTGCTAGTAATAAAACAAAGCACCTTACATGCAGTTACATAAAATAAGTTCTACACATATACATATGCACAAACAGGTACACCAATTCAAACATGCATAGGAATATGCCTCATAAGTGGGTGTTCCGTATATATTTCCATGTCTAGAGAATTATAAAATTATGTAACTGCTAACAAACATCATACCATCTACTATGGCTGTTGGTATGCAAGATTTTTTGGTAGACAAGTTCAAACTCTTTTACCCTTTGTCAGCAACTGTTTCACCTTTCCAACAGGCAAGAATGTTCACTTGTTTAGAAGACATTCAGTAAGTTTGTTTAGAATACTGAAATCTGAGACTTTGTGATACAGAATTTAAAAAAAAAGAGAGAGAGAAACTTTAATTTCAAGAGGCAGTCA
Organism: Dipus sagitta; assembly: GCA_036346955.1. NCBI lineage: Eukaryota > Metazoa > Chordata > Mammalia > Rodentia > Dipodidae > Dipus > Dipus sagitta. The sequence continues at coordinate 171,190,807 of CM070774.1, forward strand.
GAAAAGCATTCCATTTTAGATACACTTGCAGTGGAAACAGAAAATGACACAAAATCTTTTTCATCATTGTAGGTTATTTTCCTCTATATTATTTCAATCTTTTTAGTATCTCTAAAGTCTCAAAAGTAGACAATAAGTATATTTTTGGTTCCATAGATCTCAAGAAAAAGTTTGTCATTCTAAAATAAGGAAAACGTGACAAGGAAAATAGAATGATAAATGAAACACAGCAAACCAAATGCTTCTTAATTTATCAGTGTCCTCACTATAATAATTCCTTCTAATTTCTTCTTTCCAATGAGGAATGTGGTGTCATGAGACATGGAAAGCTGCTTTATTCATCTGTGTCTTTTATGAAGTTCAGAAATATATTTCGGCATGTACAACCAGAAAATCAGTATTTATGAACTAGCCTTAGCAAATTCACATCATTTCCTCTATTTTTAGTGAAGAGAGAAAGTTAAGGTAAAGAAGATTTTTCAAGTAAAACTCTACCAAATATCAGCTTTGACATTCAGAACTTTGGGGAATATTCAACTATACTCGAAGAGATTTTAATTTTCTTCTGAGGAATATGAAAGAAGTGAGTTCAATGTGCAACCAAGCAGAGAGTTCCCTTTTATATAAAATGTACAAAAATGCATAAATGTCATGTGCTGAGACTGAAACCCTAACTCTAACAGAGGCAAAGATTAGTGAAATGAGTGACTTGTTCAATGGTATTATTCGTGACTTACCATTCACTTTTCATTTGACCTGCTGTCTCAGTATCTGTGAGCCAAAGTAAATCTCAGTTTAGATTTTTCTTCAGAGTTATTTGAGTCTAACATATTAATGTGATACTAACAGAAGCTCAGAGCAAAATTCCTACACTTCAAATTAGTATTCACGTACACACACACACACACACACAGACACACACGGCAAGAAACTTCTCAAACAATTCTGTCAATTATTTATGATCTTTTTCTTGTTATTCATAAATCAGAAGTATAGGCTATTTGTCCCAAATATGTCATGAAATAAAACATTTCTTTTAAATTTAATTTTGTCATCTATAAAATTATATATTTCTACTATTTTTAATTATTTTCATTGGTTAGTTCCAAACTGTCTTTAATATCTTTTTCTTGAACAATTTATTTAAGGAATTACACAGAGAATGGGTGCTTCTTTCTTCTGCGGTTGATTAAGGTGATCTTGAGAAGCTAGCCCTACTCTGCACTTTCGTAGGCAGAGCTGTTGTAAGAACTAGGAGTCTAGGCTGAGAACTCAGTTGCCACTCAGAAGTATCCTTAAGCCCAAACTTATCCCACTTCCCAATCTTTTATTCTTTCATGTTTCTTTCAGAAATATTGCAGTGTATCAAAAGTTATAGACTTTCTAATCCATAGAACTGTTAGATGAACAAAATAAGAATGACATTATTGATTATAAACAAGCTTCCTGAACTTTTAATGGGAAACCACAGCTTACACCTACTTTCAAAACTCTACATTAAACAAGATAGTTCAAGAGAAAAGTGCAGTTGAGGTGCTTGTCTACAAAGCCTAAGGAACCAGGTGAGATTCCTCAGTATTCATGAGAGCCAGATGCACAAGGTGGCACATGTGTCTGGAGTTTGTTTGTAATGGCTGGAGGTCCTGGCAATCCATTCCCTCTCTTTCTCTCTCTTTCTCTCTCTCTGTCTCTCTAAAATAAATTATTTTCAGGCTGTGACAAATGCATAGTTCTTATACCAGACAAAGAATGTAAGCATATATGACATTTTCCAAAATATTTCAAAATAATAACATATCTTTTCAATTATATATTATCAGATGTATTCCATGAAATTTTATACTTGGTAAAAATTAGCAAGTGTTTTATACCTATGGACAAATGTTTTCATTGCCTAGTGATATTCTATATGTATAGATAGAAAGGCAGACAAGGGCTTCCAGAATTGCTTTGTTATTCTATGATTTATTTTTTGAATTATTGTTTATTTTGTAAAAACATAATGAAATCAATTACTATGTTCTTTTCTAATCAGATGTCAATTAGAGAAGCATTTTGGTTAAAGATGCTAATATTTATAGCTTTTAAATGTAGCATAATAAACTTTTGAAATTGGCTAGTCCTCTGTAAAGCATACTGAATTATCATATATACAACTGAGCTACTTAATTAAGACAGCAATAACTAATCTAATGTTGAATTTATCTATGCATATCAAAACACTTAATAAACATTATGTTGCTTCCTTTTTAATAAAATATATATAAATGAACAAGCATGCTGACTTACTGGGACAATGGCCCCACCTCAGACAGGGTCAAAAATCACAGGCATGGATGATTCATTGACTCGGTATTAAGGACTCTCTGCTCCCCGGTCCACTGACCTGCTGTCTTTATAGCCATGAGAATGCACCACAGCGTTGGGAGAAAGTGCCCATTAAGAAAAAAAGAAAGAAAAAAAAAAAAAACCTTCGCACAGAAGAAAGTACATTTGACTCACAAGGATGCCCTGATAGAAGAGACCTCATATGCTCATAGAAAATTGCCTTGTTTCCAGTAAATGAAGCCACCTTTAAAGGAAGTTTACCGAATGCCATGAGGCCCCTTTTGCCCGCATGTGGAAAGGCTCGACCTTTTGCAGAGTGTACTGAGGGCCCTGTGAAGTACACACCATTTGCTGATGTTCACTTTTATTCTTTTGGAAATCTAAGATGGAACTTTGATGAAGGCTGCAGGGAAGGCCAGTGAAAGAATGTATTGATGTTTCTGCTACTCTGAAGAGCATGCAATCTTTCAGAAAGGGATAAAATTACTACAGTCACAAGAAATAGGTACAGTTCAGCTGGAGTCATTAAATATAAATTCTAAGATTTTCAATTAAGAAAAATGCCAAGACTAGCAAATATTTTATATCAGAAAATAAAAAAGCAAAGATTAACATTTTACCCACAGAGAAAGTTGGTCATTAATACATATTTTTTTGCATTGTGCTTCAAACTTTAGGAACTTGCAATGTTTAACTTTATTTAAAGTCTGTAACAACCGAGATTTACAAAACTTACTCCAAATGAAATTTTAATGGTGTATAAATAAAAAACTACATGTGTTTATATGTGTGTATGTATATAGATAGATAGATATAGATATTTATGATATAGATATAGACATAGACAGTGGTGAGGATTGGACTTAGGGCCATGTGAATGACCAATACTCAACCACTGAGCCACATCTCATGCTGCAATTAAGTATTTCAGTGTTACTGTGATCTATTGGATAATTTACTTATTTATTTATTAGACAGTGAGAATGACAGTGTGAATAGGCACACCAGGGCCTCTAATAACTGCAAACAAACTCCAAATGCATGTGCCACCATGAGAATCTGGGTTACATGGGTACTGGGGAATCAAACCTGGGTACTTAGGCTTCACAGGAAAGCACCTTAACTGCTAAGCAATCTCTTGTACCAACTAAATGATAATTTGACATCGAGATCCAATTCCTGTATTTTCAAACTTTTTTTCCTTGCTTGTTATATATAGAACAATTTATTTGAGTCAATAGGTATCAATGTAAGCACACTTGCATAATTTCACAGTGTAATCAAATTTTTCTTTAATCATTGGCTTTTTAAGAGAAAAATATAACAATTTTTAGAAATAGTATACATGTAAGGTTTTCCCTTTCTAAAAGCAATTGGTTGTAATAAAGCGTCTACATTGAGCAGGGTAGATGTATAAGCCTAATCCCAACTAACCAAAATAATATACATGTTTTATTAATAACTATACACCCACTTTGAAGTCCATAGTAAGGTTGTTCACATGGCAAACTCATAAAAACCTGCTTTCGAAAGTCACGTGGAGAAAATCTAATAGATGGGAATATTTGACACATATGAAGACTAAAAACAGGATAAAATTTTGAAAACTGAAATGCTCACTTATATAATTTGCTCCAAACATTTCCTCTACAAATAAAAATATCTCAGTAAAATGAACAATGATTATTTACAGGTCCAAAATAAGCTAGTTTGTAGCATTTATACCATATAGGCTTTGCCATTGTTATTCATTAATGGAAGACAAAAGAGTCTTACATTGCAAGAACCTGATATTACTTATTTTCTTTTAATTTAAATGTATAAGCCTGAAAAAGTTCCAAGAAAAACCGTACAGTCTATGTAAAGAGATATCATATGCTATCATATGAATTTGATTTTCTATGAATTGAAGTTTGGCGGGGGTGATGATGAATTGAGAGATCCTCTACTAGGAACATACTCCCCATGTCCATGTTTTTAAACAAAGGTAAGAGCATCACTACTAGTCTATGGGCATAAACAGAAATGCCTGAGGGAAATTTGGTGAACACAACATATCCTTTTAACCCAATGACAGTAGTAGCTTCCATTCTAGGGCCTATAACCATCCCCACCGTAGGCTTTTGACAAGGTTTTCCATACCTGGCATGAATTACAGGTCTGAAATCTGACTAGAGAGCAGTTACTTACCAACATACAGTCAGTCTTGCCACTACTGCACGTCAGGGACACATCTTGCCTCTCTGATCCGTTGTGCAGCTTGCAAGCTCCACCAGTAGGTAAGGGTGTTGATTGTTCTCAGCCGGTAACCTGCATAGATCCTTAAAGCACTGTGGTAGCCACCAACAGGAAGGAAGTGTCCGTTTCTGCGTGATCTCCAGCATGTTTCCTCTCGTCTGTGGATCACAGCTCAGAATATTTTACATTTGTATAGAAGTTGGAGTGAAAGTAAGTAGAGGCCAGAAAACTAGAAAGCAATGGGGGGGGGGTGGTGGAAGTGGGGAGGGTCTAAGGAGAAGGGAGGACATAAAACATGATATCAAAGTAGAAGGGTGGAATATTGGGGGTGGAAAATGTAAGTACAGATAGGAATGAGAAGATGGACAACATGAGGGATTGGGGAGAAGTGAATCAAAACCAAAGACATATGAAAAGGCTGCTGGAAATCCAGCCCTGTTATCTAGTTAGAAAACACAGATTTAAAGTATTTTGTGGGCTGGAGAGATGGCTTAGCAGTTAAGTGCTTGCCTGTGAAGCCTAAGGACCCTGGTTCAAGGCTCAATTCCCCAGGACCCACGTTAGCCAGATGCACAAGGGGGCACATGCATCTGGAGTTCGTTTGCAGTGGCTGGAAGCCCTGGCGTGCCCATTCTCTCTCTCTCTCTCTATCTGCCTTTCTCTCTGTCACTCTCAAATAAATAAATTAAAAAATGAACAAAAAAATTAAAAAAAAGTACTTTGTGAAGATTGATAATGCTGTGTCCTGAAGCTGAAGGTTATTACAGAAAACTTCCAGTGGCCAGGTTGGATGATCTTCCATTGAGTTGTTGATGGTGAGACTCCCCAGCCCCCTCAGGCAGTCCAAGCTATGGTCAATACTCCTGGGTGCCCACCAGAGCAAGCATCTAAACATTTTCACCTACAAAAATGAATACAAGCCTCAAGAAGAAAATAAATCCTGATGGGAAATCAAAATCTTCAATTTTTGTCTTTTCCTGGTTTTTGGACAGAGAAATTTTATTCCCTGTGTTGTGTGCATGTGTGAAACTTGCCAGAATGTAACTTGAAGTCAAAAATGGAAACATTACTAGTTGTACACTCTTGGTAAGGGATCATGCATTTCATGTTCTAGTTATTTCTATGTCTGATTTTCATATGTTGCTTGACCAGAAATGAAATTATTTAAAATCTAAAGAAATATCTGCAAAGAACGCCTGCTCTGTCCTCATTATATTTGTTTTCAATAATATAAATTAGCAATTAAAATTAAGAGAAGCTATAATTACATCAAAACTAATGAGAACATAAGAAATGGGATTATTTTCTTATAATAATTTACTAGAGCTGTAATAAGGTAATTCATTTTTATGTGGTTGGATAAGAAAAAAGAAAAATAATATAGTCTATAATGTGTCATGGAGTACTTTGATTGTATTCATTAAGGACTATTTGAAAAATAAAAAAAATAGGAAGAATAGCCTACTTCACCTAGTTAAGCAACCTGTTCTTTGAAGTAATCTTTAGTAAAATATCAATAAGCTGAAAGTAACAAATGATGATAGCAGTAATACAAATGTCTCAATGAAATAGACATAAACACATTTACACAAGTAGAAAGTTTTTAAACAAAACACTACCTTCTGTAAAATAGTAGCAGCAGATTATTAGGTTTTGAACAAATATATTTTAATATACCTAAATACTCATAAATTCCCCAGGTCTGAGTTGAAGGCATAGTCAGTAACACACACACTGACAAAAATACAGGCAGGGAGGGGAGAGAGATAGAGAAGGACCAGTATTCATAAAGCAAAAGTATAAGCATCATAGTAATTTTTCAGAATTTTTTTTAAAATTATGTGCTTGCTTGTAACAAATGTAATGAATTATTTTTGAGAAATTTTTATGGTAATATATAAATTTCTGTATTAGTAATATGGTCATGTAGTAGCAATTGAGATTTCAATGATTATAATATAAAATATAAAATATGGGCTAGAGAGATTGCTTAGTGGTAAAGCACTTACCTATGAAGCCTAAGGTGCCCTGTTCGAAGCTCAATTCTCCAGGACCCATGTTAGCTAGATGCACAAGGGGACGCACATGTCTGAAGTTCGTTTGTAGTGGCTGGAGGCCCAGGCGCGCCCATTCTCTCTCTCTGTCTGCCTCTTTCTCTGTCTGTCTCTCTCAAATAAATAAATAAAAATATTGTAATATATAATATAAATGATCAATACAGCTTGACATAGTTTTAAAACGTAATCTATCTTCTGTTTTTATTCTTCTCTGATATCAGATTTTGTCCAATATTCCCTTTCTTTAGGAAAAAAGAAAGAATCCTTCTGGTCTAAATGTATAACATTAAATTATTTATTGACTGCAATTCACTTTTAAACTCTACTACCTTTTCAATTTTTCTGAAAACTTATAATTGACTAACAATTATTCTGAAAGCAGCCTGCTGCTTCTGAGTAAAGAAGTTAATATACATGTCCACATTTAAAGGAAAACAGATGTGGAATGCAGAGGCGGAATAGAAGAGGATTTTAGTGGGGTAGTTACTTGGGGTCAACGGAAGAGTGAATGTTTCAGCTGATGTTGGTCCCAAGTTACAAGCATGGTTATGAAGTAAATATGTTGTGGAGATCTTCTTTACTGCACAATGAAGATAGTGACTATGGTGTACACTATCACCGAGACGTACCAACAAAGTAGACCTGAAAGTTTCTTACCCTACACAGAAACAAAAGAGTAATGGTGAAAATGGGTTTGAAGTTTTTTATTATTATTTTTGCAATCATTTCACAGGGTATACATCCTCATTATATTTCATTACATACTTGCCTATACATGACTTTTATTCACCCATTGTAATTAAATGAATCTGGAAAAACAAAGATAATCAAATAAGACATCTTATCAGAAAAAAAAAAACATAAAAGAGAGGAGGTAGAAAGAAATGATTTGCATGAAAGCAGATAATCATGTCACTGCAATTAGGCTTGAAATATTTTTAAAATGTGGGAAGCATCAGAAAGTTACAAGGCTGGAGGGATGGCTTGGCTATTTAGGCATTTGCCTGCAAAGCCAAAGGACCCAGGTTTGATTCCCCAGGACCACCCTCGTTAGCCAGATGCACAAAGGGGCGCAGGCATCTGGAGTTCGTTTGCAGTGGCTGGGAGCCCTGATGTGCCCATTATTTCTCTCTCTCTCTCTGTCAAATAAATAAAAATAAAATATTTTTAAAAGTTATAGAAATATAAGATGTTTATATAAGGTTACCACCAAACAAAAAGGGAAGCACTAAAACTATGGATTCCATTTTCAGTCATGTGATTATAAAGTTCGTCTATGTACCATCAAGACATAAATTTAAATGCTTATGTACTATTCAGTCCAGTGTCCAAAAGGGTATGTAACATGAGCATGGACAAAACGAACAGCAGATAAGAAATGGTTCAAAGATAAATTCTCTTTCTCTCACTGAGAAGTAACCACCAAATGTTGGCCATCAAATGTTGGTGGCACTCAAGTGCCCCTCATGTTTAATCCACAACAAGAAACATAAGTAACAAAGAGAAAATGAATGCTGATTACTAGGCAATCTGCATCCTGGAATGTAGAAAGAAATGACACTGGCACGTTGAATGAAACCCTTTCAGATCCGAAAACAGTGACGGACATCATTCATTCTCCTGTTTCCTCACGCCTCTCTGCACTTCTTCTTCCAGAAAAGACATAGGAAGCTATGGTTGAGCTATCTCAAAGTCATGAAAAGAACCAGATATCTCAACAGAACTCTATTTTGTGAGGTTATGAGACTACATTTTTCTTCCTTCCCAGCTTTGTGGTGGATAAACTTTAAGTATATTATCCAACATTTTACATGGCTAGGCTTAATTTGACCCAGTCAAGAGACTGTTATGTGCTACTTGAAGTTTGCTTATCTAACAGATGGAATTTAAGTGGGGAATATGAGTAAAAAATATCAATTAAGAAGGCAGTATGGGTTATTTAATCTCAAGGTAGAATGTGCACCATATGGCCACTTTGTTCCAAGCTAATGTGTTATGATTGAATCATCCCCTTGTCAGATGAAACAGGAAGAGTAGATGAAAATACATATATAATTCAGCAAGCATTATGTTTGTGTAGATTCACTGTATGGCTGAGTGAGGGGAAGAAAAGTAAAGTCTAAATCACTCTAATAATAAATCATACTGGTTTTGTTACAAGAACAATGGTTGAAGCTCAACCTGAGATTCAGAAACAAATCGATACGATGATTTTAGTGTCCCTCCTTCAGAGCCGTTATTCATATTTGAAAATCTTTATCTCTCAGTAAAAGTTACTATCTGCATTCAGACTATTTATACAATTTGAATATATGGACAACAAAATAGAAGGTCATTGCTAGGGCACAAGATGAACTCTCATAATAGTAAGGTTATTCACTAGACGTCAATGAAGGCATTGTGAGATTGTTGGGCACGTGCATGGGCAGTATATAAATGACTTTTTCACTACGTTCACCATAGAAATGTAACTCAAATTACATTTATTTCCCTGGTTCTCACAACTAAACTTTTGGAAATTTGGAGATCAAATCATTGTCTCAGGACATACATATATACATTTTCAAACACAGAAACAAAATTGCTTTTGTATCCAGTTCACTAACAGCTACTATGAAATAGCTTATGTAATCAGAATGCATAACTAGAATATGTCATTTCTTACCGCATTACCTAGTAAACTGACATACTGTGGATTATAACTAGCTTCCTGGGAGTACTATTTTCTTTAATCTTCTAATTTTATAAACAATGCTCCATGTGTCTAAGGTAACTAAGGAACATATCTTAATAAATGTGTGTAAGTACATACACACACACACACACACACACATACTCCACAACTAAGTACATGTATTATACCCAAAATCTGCTTCCACTGTTCTTGTCCTTTTTGTTGATGATGTCTTCATCTTTCTACATGACCATGTTACAACAATGTGGGCATTATTCCCGATGTCTCTTTCTCTGATGTCACTTATCTCATTTTCAGGCAAACTTCCTTTTAAGTACCAAGTACTTTAAGAATCAGGAGGTCCCTTGGCCCTTCATTGCTAGCAACATGTTCACTTGGACATTCTATCAGCCTCTGCACAGGCTTACCTGCCTCAGCCTTCCTCCCACCAGCCTCCTCTCCAGAGCGATTGTGTTCAGTCGTCTCCCTCTGTGAGTTAGCTCACAGCACTGTGAGTAATGTAATGCCTTCTCAGTGAATGATAAACCTCCCTGCCATGAATCTCAGACTCTAAACCTTGTTTTCTACTCCTACTGATGAGACAAAAGATCCCTAATGGTTTCCACTGTCACTCTTAGGTCATGTGGCCAGCATGTTTTAGTCAGTATGTTAATCAGATTGAATTACACCACCTCCCTTAAAGCCATTAAGAAGTCCTATGCTTCCTTGAAAATAATATCTGAACTTATCTGTATAATATGGGCCTTGTATTTCCTTCTTTTGACCATCTTTCTGGCATCATCCCTGATGAAACAACCGTTTTTTGGTCTTTTATAATTTTTTTCTATTGTTGTACTCAGATTTATAAAAATTCACTCCTGCCTCAGGGTTGGTGTAGACTATCCTGTTTTGTGAAATACATGTTCCCAGGTTACTATGCATACCTTCTTCTCTTTGGTATATTTCTAGATCACATATCATATCCATTCCTTCTTTGATTTGCTATGATATGACTATTTTTATTATAATTCACTGAATACTTATTTACTCTTAAATTATTAGATGTCTTTCTTCAATGTCAGCTCCCAAGCTAGCACCAATGTTTGACATATGCAGGAGTTAAACTGAAGGACACACTTATCACATGAACACCACATGTGAACTGTACCCTTAAGGCTATTAATCTGTATGCTACATTCTCCCAAGTACACATTCATATTTGTTTTTTATCTTCTTCTGTAGTTTTATTAGAGATAGAGAGAGAGAAGGCAGATAGAAAGAAAATGGGTGCACCAGGGTTTCTAGGCGCTGTGAGAAAACTCCAAATACATGCACCACTCTGAGCATCTGGCTTTATGCGGATACTGGAGAATTGAACCTGAGGCCTTAGGCTTTGCAGGCAAGTGCCTTAACCACTGAACAATCTCTCCAGCCCCATTTATGTAGTTTTAGAAATATTTTATTTATTAGATAGAGAGAAAGTATGGGTCTGCGAGGACCTCCTTCCTATGCAAATAAACTCGACACATGTACCACTAGGTGAGTTTGGCTTTACATGGGTACTGGGAAATTGAACTTGTAAGCAAACCCCTTTAATTACTGAGACATGTCTCCAAACCATTTTTTGGTATTTTTTTTTTAATTTTTTTCTTTCTCATTTTTATGTGTCTAATACCTAGAGTAATGCTATCATATAGGAGGTACTTGCATTTCTCTCTTGGGGACATTGAGACCTTAAGCCAGTAAAAATTATTCCAAATCCATTGTTGTGATTATCAGTTTTTATCAGCAATACCCTAGGGTTTTAGTCAGAAAGCAGTTGGTGTTAGGGCTGATTTATTACTACAGGGCTGTATTCTGCTTCCTCATCCACTGTAGACTATGCTTACTATTCTTCATAAACCTTGGATGAAACGCCTCAAGCACATTCCACATGGTGTGTGCATTATTTCCAAATCCTAGGGGAAAGTATTTTGTAATTAATGATTACCTTGTCTTCATAATTACAGCATCTGTTGCAATTGATAATGGCATATACAGTGTACGATGTTGAGCTGAGCACTGATGGTCTCAGCACTGGCTCCTACTGGCACAAGTTACAATGCTTTCCACAGACCCCCAACACTTCCAGTTTCTTGTTTCACTTTTTTTGGCTTTGATAAACAGCAAAAAGAAAGATGCACTGTCAGTTTTCCCAGTCAACTGCGAATTTAAAAAAATAATAAAACAAACACCCAGGCATGGTGGCACATACCTTTAATCCCAGCCCTCAGGATGCTAAGTTAGGGAGTCACCTTGAATTCAAGGCCACCTTAAGACTATAGGGTAAATTATATGTCAACCTGGGCTAGAGCAAGACCCTATCTCGAAAACAAAATAGAAACAACAAGGAAATATCTTAACTCATGTCACACCTCTGTTCCCATAAATATTGCTTAAAGTGACAGGCAAATGTCAGTGTGTTTTTTCATATTTTATTTATGAGAGAGAGAGATGCAGAGAGAAGGTGTGTGTGTGAGAGAGAATGAGCATGCCAGGGACTCTACTCACTGTAAACAAACTCCAGACTCATGAGCCACCTTGTGCAGCTGGCTTTATGTGGGTACTAGGGAATTAAACCTGAGTCCTTTGGCTTTGCTGGCAAGCTTCTTAACAACTAAGTCATCATTCCAGCCTCACGTGTCAGTCTTGATAGTGATCTGATAATGACAAGTATTTAGTTTTACATGTGAAAAATGTGCAGAAAGTTATAAAGATCTATGATAGATAAACAAACATACACAAGACAGACATATAAATAAGTATAAATTCAGCAAGAGTTATGGGAAAAGCACTGATTCTTACTCCTATAGCAAGTCAACGCTACAGTCCCTGTGTCTTGCAGTTGTTTTCAGATCCCGAATAAGTAATGACACCATGCTGCAAAAGCTGCAGGGACTAAGATGCTTACTATTTTATTTTCACAAAATGTTCCTATTTGTAAATAGCCAACCAAATTAAGGGATAGTTTTTTCACTTTTACTATTTATTAACAACTCAAAGACAACTCTGGGAAGGAGGCATTGGGTATAAAAATTGTTTGAAACCTACTGAATGTCATTTCAGCTCTAATAGCCACTATGTCCATGGTCCATTACCTGGGACTCTGTGTTTCACATCGTGGTAGCTCTATCATTGTAATGATTATCATCATTATCATGTTTTAATTAAGGACCCCATTCTTCACATGGGCATGCATTTATGAAGTATAGATAACACAAGTACAATGTTTGATGCTTTCGGAACTTGTAACTCTTTGTTGGGGAGCCCTTTGTACCAGAATAACAGCCTAGAGTCATATTTTTAGAGAGTAATATGACTGAAATTTGAATTTCTGGTGGGTACCTCTCAATCAGAGGAAAGATTTTTGCTCATGAAGAGCGCTACGTTTTATGACGACCTCTTTTGTAGGATATTGCTGTCATACAATAATCTTGCAGACAGGTATATTATATAAAGATGCTCAGTTTCCCCAAGCCTCCAACACAAGGAAAACAAATGCAAGTTATACAAGTAAATAGCCAAAAACATCAACATGATACATGCGTATTTCTCTAGAAATACATTGTTAGGCCAAAGAATAGAAAGTATAAAACAACATTAGCAATAATTTGAATAATTTGAATTTTCACAGTTGTAAGTGTGTATGTGTGTGTGTGTGTGTGTGTGTGTGTGTTATAAACATCTCATGGTCATAGCTGAGTGATAGAATTCTGAGTGGTAAATACAGATAGCCTGAGTATGTTATAACTTCCTGCTATGAATGTGTGGTATGTTTTGTGTTTACATGTGTAATGTTTTTAAAAAATTAAAGGGAGCCCCAAACTTTCTGGAAGCTAATACTCACTGTCACCTTTTATGCTTCCACTAAGAAACAGACTGTCTTCTTCTAATACAGGACGATTGTAACATTTGAACCACCTCCTTGCATGGGACATGAGGATCAAGAGGAAAGGGCCTTAATGCGCTGGTATGCGGTGGAGGACAGGTGTCACGGTGGTGCTCACTCAGCCCGTTTCCGAGGCCTCGGCAGTGCAGCGAAGGGTTCAGCTCCGAAGCCACTCAGCTCCCTGAGGACATTGCCTCCATAACTGGTTCTTGACCGCGTGGCGAGAGGGAAGGATGAGCAGGGAAGACCCTGTGTCCTGGAGGAGTCTCTTCCCTGCCGCACTCTGGCAGGACTGCACGGGCTGTGCTTCAAGCACACAGAGAGATCATCTGTGCTACTCTATGTCACCAACAAATTTCCTTGCTCCAACTGGAACATTTGTTTTCTCAGGGAGGATATTTCTAATCTTTGTGCAAACTATTTTCCACATTAAATGATTTTATAACTGTGTTAGTAAAGGGTGAATTTGGAATTTACAGTTTGTAAGTGCCTCTCTAAATGACCCTCAGTGCAGAGCATATCAGCACTAAAATTCTTAGACTTTCTGGAGCCACAGTTAAAGTTCTTGGCAAGACAGACATGCTCCTTAATTTTCTAAGTGATAAGGTACATTCTTTGTGCTGCGGTTTATTTGAGTCTTTTTGGAAAAATGGTTTTTAAGAATGTATTGTTAATATAATTTTCCAGAGTGACTAAATAAACATCTAGTTAACAAGTTAGCTCTTTTAGGACTTGTGTTAAAAAAAAAACTGAAGGGAATTAAAGATTGGTAACTAAAATATTTGAAATAAAAAGAGGGCTGGAGAGATTGCTCAGTGGTTAAGGCACTTGCCTGCAAAGCCTAATGACCTGGTTTCAATTATGTACTTATAAAGCCTGATACATAAAGTGGCACATGCATCTGCAATTCGTTTGCAGTGGCCAGAGACCCCGCCATGCCCATTCTCTCTCTCACCTTGCAAATAAATAAATAAAAAATATTTAAAATAAGAAGGAAAGCATATATTACATTGATCATCAATAACTGTTAGCATCTTACTATATTGGTTTCAGTTCCCCCTCTTTATATATTTTTCAAAGCCAAAAATATTTATCTTAAATAGAAACCTCATATTCCCTGTTGGCCTAATTAATTCAAATATAGTTATTATCTTTTACCTTATTTCTGTAGCCTTAAGTAACATGAATGAAAACAGAGTAGGAGCTTGGGGAGGCAGCTATGACACATCTTTTGACATGGTGCTTATCTTTTTCTTTTTCTTTAACTCATCAGCATGCATTTACATTGGCACTTGTGCCCCAATCCGTTTGTCCTATGAAGCATTCTGTGGCCTACATTGTCGCCCTCTTTCCCCTGCTTCAGGCAGGTCTTAAATATCACTGTTTGGTGGCTCACATTATTTCAGCCTTTTACGAATTTCATCACTTCAGATTTTATTTCCAGTTGCTTTGCTTTTCCATGTCACCCTTACTCTTCATGGTTGTTCATTTTTGGAAAACCTACTTCATGTTTGTGGAAATACATTTTATTCTTCATATTTCCTTTGCTCTCTTTTTTGTTAGTCTCTTTTTGTGTTTTGTTCATCCACAGCTCTATTAATGTATATTTTTGTTTTAATCATGTGTTTATATGCTGTGACATGCATATGTGCATATATATGCATGTTCATGTGGAAGACATGTGCATTGATATGGGTATATATGTGCACATCCATGCATCTGTATGTTCATGCATGTGAAGACCAAAGGTCTATTGCTGTTTACCTTATTGTTTGGAGACAGGATTTCTCATTGAATCTGCAGCTCTCCAGTTGTCTAGACTACCTATGCATCCAGTCCCAGAGCTCCTCCTCTGCCTCCCAGTCCCTAAGGTTACAGGTGCACACTGCTGCTCTCAGCTTTCATGTGGGGGCAGGAATAGGAATTCAGGTCCCCACTCTTGTGCCTCAAGGACTTTCCCTACTCTGCCATTGCCTCAGCCTCCCACAGCTGTGAAATTCATCTTTATGGTTTTCGTATTTATTTTCACTAGTGTAGTCATCTACTTGTATTTGTATGTATACAAATAACACAAGCATTTCTAAGGATGCACTAATGAAATGTACTGGTATTATCTATAGCATATCATCATTGTATATTTATACATCTGTATATTTACATCTATTTTATAAAATGATATGTATACATACTGTTTTATCATTTTAATGGCTCTAACTTATTCACATACTTTTTGAAGGAAATTTAAGGAACATTTTATAGTCTCTGTTACCTTGAAGTCTGGCTAGTGCTTCATTGTTCTTCAACATGGAGGTGTAGTAGCAATTATGTCAATACTAAGAATATAGGAGCGATGTCACTGTACTTTATTATGCATCCCACTTCACCAGGTATCCTTCTAAATTCCTGATATCCGTTCACTCTCTCAGTCACTATAATACCCTCATATGAAGCCTTGCTTCTTATTAATCTCCGCAGATTTTAAGAATGTCATTCAGGTCTGGAAATATGGCTCAGTGGCTAAAGGCACTTGCTTGCAAAGCCTGACAGCATAGGTTCAAATCCCCAGCATGTATGTAAAACCCAGATGCACAAGGTGGCACATGTGTCTGAAGTTTCTTTGCAGTTGTAGGTTGCCCTGGCCTGCCCACTACCTCTCTCTCCTTCTCTCTTCTTCTCTCTCTACTTGAAAATGAATAAATAAATAATATTTTAAAATAATGCAATTCAGCTAATAAGTAGATGGAAATGATATATTCTAGACCCTTAATCTTTTTTATTATCTTAGTCCATCTGTGTATGTATGCATTTCATTGATTAATTGCACACTTATTAATTCTTAAGGATTGTGCTATTAGCCAGACATTCATTATAGAAGATAAAGGCAAAACATATGGATATATTAATTATGTTATAATAATATGTACATACAAATGCACATACCGACTTGTGTTTTTGAGACAAAGACTCACCATGTAGCCCAGTTCATGCTGTCCTGGAGCTTTCCATGTAGTTCAGGCAAGCCTTGAATTCACAGATATTCCTGCTTCCGCCTTCTAAATTCTGGAATTACAGGTATAAGCCACCATACCTAGCTTAGAAATATGTATGTTATATCACATGAAATCATTGTGTTCCATCATTGAACTTTGTGTTAACTAAAGCTAGAGGAAATATTTTGTGCTACAACCACAAATCTAAATGCTGTTTCTATTTCATTTCTTTTGTGAAGACATTAGGTATGATATCAAATGCACAACACAAGTAACCTCACAATGATGCTGACAGTGTTCATGCACTTGTGAATGCCACTGCATTGTAAGGAAAAAGTACAAAGTAAAATCAAACATCAACCATACATAATGAGCATCTTTGGTCTCATAGTAATTCCTTCTGATGACTCCTTAGTTAGAATTTCAATTGTAACATTTATATCATTTATAATAATTAATAACAAAAATTATGAGGGACTCTATTACAAATTTTGTACAACTTTAAATAAATTTTCTAATAAAATAGTTTTAAAATTAATGCGAGACAAGTAAAAAATAATGCTATTTTATGGACTCAGAAAGCACCCCTGAGAAGAATGTCCTTGAGTATTTGAGATATAAAAATCCATTCTTGAATACAATCATAGTTATGAATTCTAAAAAAAACTTTTATAGATAGAATTGCTATCTCTCAGACCATTTATTTTATGAGAAAATGTGAAAGAATGGAATATGACTCATTTGTTTACCTTTTCATTACTAGAGGGAAATCCTCTAGCTGAAGCAAGCTCACGGAGTGAAGCTTAAATGACTATAAGAAGGATTTCTGGTTTATGGGCAGCATTAGAAAGCATATGACTTGAAATCTCCCAGAGAAGGCTCTCAGAAATGAAGGGAAGGTATGTTCTATCTTTGTCAAAACACAGAGACAGTAGAGTCTCCTGAATAATTAGCCATCATTTAAGGAATCACATCCTCATACACATGTACTAACAATCCCACCACATATTAGGCAATGCCCAATTGGGCACAATTTTACCAACAGTGAAATAAGTGTTCCCATTTTTGCACGTACTATATAAGTAATGTGTTAGACTTGGCCAGCTCTATGGCCTCCTTGAAAACTACTGTATGCTGCTGTTGGAATGCAAAACTGTTAAAAAGACAACATGTAACTAAATGGGCATGGAAATCTTTCAAGAAAACGGCTTTTATGAAAATACATATCCAGTGGTATTGCAGAATTCTATCTAAAAACATGCTACATGGTACAAGTTGTAACCACTACATACACTTGTTCTCCTAATAAGGATTCCAAGCCACATGTAATGACTTATGGGTGTCGCAAGCACATCTAGACTTTTCACAGAATTATTTTTACAACGAAGTGAACTCATGTTACCAAGATTCCAAATGCTGAAGTATTCATGCCCCAAATTCCAAAGAATGGTTAACAAGTCAACATGTTCTCTTTGTAAATATAAGATTTTTGCACGGTTCTATTGAAGTTACAGATGATCACAGGAACATCCTAGGATTGTATGCGTTTCTCTTCTCAGAGTCTGAAGTGAGTTCATGGCAATTAATAAGAACTCAAAACATCATGCTTTCTTTAGTGTCCAAATGAGAGGGACAATTTTCATTGGCATCATGAAATTGGTGCAAAAGAAGTCAGAAAGTGCAGCTCGGAATTGCTGTTTTGCCAGGGGCAGTTTATGGCTCTCTCCCCCATTATAAAAATGGCAAAGTGCTCTGAAAATGAAAATTTTTCCCCAGGGACAAATTCATATAGATTTATTATCTTGCCTCAAAGGGATGGTATTGAGCCATTTTTACTGCCAGAACTTACTTTTATTTCCAGAATAGAAAATATTTCTCTGCAGTCTTGCAATGTGTAAAACAGAACACTCTGCTAAGGACTTCTGCTACCAAGACCCCATCAGTGGCACTGGCCCAGTGCGTTCACAGTGCCCCGTGGCTCACAGTTGGGAATGGGCATGTGGAATTTGTGCAACACAAACATTACATAGAGTCCTGGGCTCCACTCTTCGTATTCTTATAGTTCAGAGTCCTGAGTTTACACACGTTACCCTGTCCCAGATCTGGACAAGGCTGCTGGATACCTTTGCTTTTTCAATTATCTTTCTGGTGCGTCTCGGGAATATGCAGCGTTGCTAAGCCTCACTAAAATTAAGAAAGCAGTTGCCCTGATCAAGAACAAATCCATGAGGTCGATCTTGGGGCTGGGGAGATGGATCAGTGATTAAAAGTGCTTGCAGTGTAAGCCTGAAAACTGGTGTTCAGATCCCCAGATTCCATGTAAAGCTGGATGGAGGAAGATCACAAGTCTGTAACCCCAAATTACCTACAGCAAGGGGAGGGGAATAGGGAACCCCGAAACTTTCAGGCCACATATGCACTCACATTATACATATGCCACACACACACACACACACACACACAAAAGACATGCTGTTTCTCATTTAATAAGAACCATTACTTTTGATCAATAAAATACTTAATTAGCTTGAGTTTTTTTCAAAAGTTCCAAGGTCATCTTCAACTACACAGGGAGTTTGAGGTCAGCTTGTGATACACCTTACCTTGTCTCAAGCCAAACCAAACCAAACCAACAAAAGAAAACAAAACAAAACTGCAATCTCTAAACCATGGTTAGTTAACAACTTTTAAACAAACATATGTGTCTAGAAAACATGTGAGAATTCACACACTGGCAGCACCCACCTGGATTCTCAAGGGTAGATTCTGAAGCTGATACCACTGGTCCCATCAGGACTTCCATCAGATCTGGATATTTCCCTCCAACTCTTTCCAACTGGGTATTGATTTAATTCAGGTCAAGAAAGACTGGAGTCACAAAAATCATGCTAGATCAGTGAGGGCCAGTCTTAAGGAAGGGAAGTTTAAGCAATTCCACAAAGCAGTCCCATTAGACAAGTGCACAGCAGCCAAAAATAAACCACATATTTTGATATCTGCCTATTGTATCTACCTATCACGAGAATATGTTGGCATGTTGAAAATAACTAAGCCTTTAAGAGACAAATGTATACATAGTATAATTTTTTAAGAACAAAGGTTAGGTAGAATTTATCAAATCATTTGCTAAAAAATTCATCAGTTTATTATTTTTATTTTTCAAATAAATTTCAGGCTTCCAGAATTTAACTATCTGCCCATAGCCTCAAGTATGGCTCATGGATGTTGGGTGTAATTCTAACAAATTTGGATAAATTAAATTATTATTATTATTATTATTATTATTATTGGCTTTTCGAGGTAGAGTCTCACTCTAGCTCAGGCTGTCCTGGAATTCACTGTGTAGTCTCAGGGTGGCTTTGAACTCACCCACTGAGATCCTCCTACCTCTGCCTCCGGAGTGCTGGCAATAAAGGCATACGCCACCATGCCTGGCTGCCTTTCTGTTTTTAACTTCCATTGGACCACATATTCCTGGTTTGCTTTTATGTTTTTATAAGTCTCTTTTAAAGAAAACTACTTCTCTAAAAAACACAAATATTAAAGTTGCTCTATTAAACAAGTCATTATTCTCTTCTCTGCATATACTTACTACCGAGCAAATCTTACAGTTTTTTCTTCAGTTGTCATTGATATCATGACCACCAATGTTATATTAATTAAATGTTTGCTGAACTGCGGGCTATTACAGAAAATTATATCTTCATTTGTATGCCTCGAAGAGACCTCAAACTCTTATTATGAAACATACTCATTGTTTCCACACTACCATTCTCTTCCAGCAACTGCTCAGTAAGAGCCACAGTGCTCTGCCCCCCCCCATCTCATTTGTTCTCTTTTCCTATCTTAGTACTATTGCTGTCTGCACCACCTTCTGAAGCCTCTTTCATTGTCATGTTACTGCAGTTCAAACCGCTGTCTTTCTGGATTATTATTGTGTCCTGACTAGTCTCCCTGTTTTCTGTCTTGCGTACGTTCAGTCTCTACTCAATGTCTTGACGGGAAATCAGTCATGCCCATTATCACTCATGAGCTCTCAGTGGACTCACATTATCCAAATACTGACCACCCTTTAAAAGAAATGTCATGGTTTTATTCCTGTCTTCTTCCAAAGCAGCGAGGTGGTCCTTGCTTCTCTAGCTGCCTGGCTACAGACCCTGTTTCTCTTAGGGCTTCCTCTATTGGTCATTCACTCTGTCTTTTTTCTTTTTAAGATTCTGATTAAAATATATTGAAAGCTCAAACAAGAAGAATGACTGACATAAGTATATTATTATAATTTTTTAATTCACAGGTCAAAGTTCAGTTTCTCTTAAATATGATTCTGCTCTTAATAAAGTTAATATAATGTTCACAGAATAGTTTACACATAAAAACTTTATGTTAAATGACATACGTAAAGCTTATAATTGACTTATGTCAAGATGGTAAGCTTACATATTTTCCAATACATAAAGTATTCATTCTATTTGTTAGAACATGTGCTTCTCTGTTTATAGCAATAGATTTCTTACATATTCTACTTTTACATATTTTCCCATTAGATAACAATTTGGTTGATAAAATTTTATTATACTAGATAACAATTTTGACTAATTATATAAAATTTCTTCACACTTATAAACAACTGATAGTACACCAAAAGTAATCAAATTTTCTGTCCCTTTTTAGCTTGACATACTTTCATTAGGTCTTCTAAAGTTATGGCGTCTTTTTAAATTTTTTAAAATTATTTTATTAATTAGTTTTGTATTCAGCAAATACAGTCAGTTTGGTACCATTATTAGGCTCATCCGTGACCTAACCACTCCCCTTGGCCCCTCCTTGTTGAGGTATATGGGTCATGCATTGTGGAGTTAGCCCACAGTTATAGGTAGGATAAATGTCTCTGCATATCATGACCCAACATGTGTCTCTGACATTCTTTCCACCCTCTCTTCTGCAAAATTTCCCTGAGCCATGTTGGGTTCATTTTTGGTCTGCTTCAGTGATGAGGTGTTGGGGGCCTCTGGATCTCTGGACCTCTGATTTGGTAGGAGTTGATTTTTCTCTGTGTTGATCTCCTTCACCCTTGGGCTGGTACCTGGTTCACCAGGAAAACAGCACCCTTGCTTGTTTCGCCAATTTTTCTTAGTTTCAGCAGGGGCCCTTTTGACATATGATGGGGTGGCTCACTCCTTAGGATCTACATCTATCTGAAAAAAAGAAGCAGATTCTCCAACGGAGATTAAGTTAGCACCAGGACAAATGAGATAACCCTTACCTTTCTTAATAGAGAATTTAATAGGTGTAGGCCTTCTTGTACCCCATGATTGATGGTAGCTTGACACTGAAGAGGGTATGATGAAGACTGATCTTAATCTTCTACAGCTTCCCTCCCTCCCTCTCTCTCTCTCCCTCTCTCTCTTCTCTCTAACTCTTGTATATTAATTACCTTTTTCTTCCTTTTCTTAGTGGGCACTGACCTGTAACTCCCAGTACCAGCATGTGGCTATCATCCACAATGAGCTTTTGTTCAGAGAGACTTACAATGTTTCCTAAAAGAAAGATAGATTTCTGTCCGAGTACTTGATGACCCACCAAAGGTTAGTGGTAAGACCCTACTGCTGAAGACACCTTATGTGCTCAACACATAAAATGGAATGGCATGGCTGGAAGCTGGAAGAGAGTCAGTCCCCAAACAGTCAGCATATCTAGTGCCAGAAGGTGCTACATGGGTGACTGGGGGAAAATGACCAATATGCAAGCAACTCATGGTCTAACCTACTTAGCAGCAAATAACCTGTTGTGATGCCCACACAAGTGCAGTAGTTTCACACAGCCATGGTGAGGAACCAACTGCTCTTGATTTGGCTAACTGATCCCCTCAGTGGTACAGAACCCATAGCTGGAGCTGGGAAACAAGTCAGAACCATATCCAAACATAAGCCGGCTCCCCATTATCACCCTGTCTTGTCTGTATGGCACACCATGAACCTCTTCTAAAATCATTTCTTATTCTTTTTTATGTTGATTAGGATGATGATGATGATGATTACTAACAAGATGTTTTGTATGGATCCATCTTGTGTTGGTACCCTTTTCTCCCCTCAGCCCCATTCCATTGGGGACACTCCTCAGTAGGGTTGTAGATATTCCCCATGGAGTTGTAGTTTATTTGTTGTGGGAGCACTAGTCAGTTATAAGCCTCTGGTTCTCTACTTTGGTAGGTGTATATTTTCAGGGTCTGTGTCCTACAGCCTGGTGCTTGTTGTCAGGAACAGCATGGAAGCAGCACTCTTGTTCATCTCCCCATTTTTCTATACATTCACTCTGTGCCTTGGCTGAAGTGTGAGGGGTAGCTTATCTCCTCAGATCTCGCTACCTTCTGAAAAAGAAGATCACAATAAGCAAAGATAGACCAGGCTTAAAACAGTACAAAGCACGAGGAAGCACCAAGCACCATAAGTACTTCACCATGGCAGGGATTAATTCGAACCTCATAGTAATAATTTTAATATTCATGGTCTTAACTCACCCATCAAAAGACACAGGTTATCAGGGTGGATCAAAGAAACAGACCCTTCTATCTGCTGTCCTCTAGAAACCCACCTCACCACTAATGATAGACACCTCCTCAGGGAGAAGGGATGGAAAATGATATTCCAAGCAAAGAGAAATAAAAAAAAAAAAAACAAGCAGGCACTGATATACTAATATCTGATAAAATAGACTTCAAACCAAAAATAAACACTTCTTATTGTTTCAGTTAATTAATTAATTTGACAGAGTGTGAGCAAGAGAGAGAATGAT
The DNA here is from genome assembly GCA_036346955.1 of Dipus sagitta. Classification (NCBI taxonomy): domain Eukaryota; kingdom Metazoa; phylum Chordata; class Mammalia; order Rodentia; family Dipodidae; genus Dipus; species Dipus sagitta. The sequence goes on from CM070774.1 coordinate 171,213,814, forward strand.
CATCCCAGAGCCTTGGGTGCTACAAATAAACTCCAGAAGCATGTGCCACCTTGTGCATCTGCCTTGCATGGATCCTGGGATTCAAACCTGGGTCCTTTGGCTTTGTGGGAAAGTGGCTTAACTGCTAAGCCATCTCTCCAGCCATAATTTGTTATTCTTAAACTCAGAACTTCATACCTTTTTCTTCTAGGAGGTGACCTGTACTCCCAGAGAATCCAAGGTACTCCTGCATGTTACCTCCAGAGCTTGGCCAATTCACCGTCTTGTGGTTCTTCATGTGTAGTCACTTGCTTGTCCTCATTGCTGTAACAGCAGCAGACTGTGTGACTAGAGTCAGCGTGTGTGTCTTGTTTGCTCTGTCCCCAAAGCCTACCGTCAGACTCAGCCCATATTGATAGTTTGCATCGAATGCATGAGTGATGACGTGTTCAGTAGCTCGAGTAAATGCTGTTTCCATGGGCACCAGTGCATGCGAACTGGGCAAGTACTGATGGGCTTCGCTTCATTGCTGTCAGGATGAACTGTTTCCCACCTATTTAGATTTGATCATTTATAAATTATAATCAATTTATAATTGGCCCACTATCGGTAATTTTTATGGGTTATGCTTTATATTTTTAGGTATTTGGAAGGAAAAGTGGATAAGAGGATCCATCAAAGTACCATAAGCACACCTAGGGTAGGTGCGGAGAGAGGTTATCTGTGACAGGAGTGTCCTTGAATGTCAACTGCTTTACGACTGCTACCCAGCTCACATTTCTGAGTATGCATTCATTGTTTAGGTTCAGATGGAGTGTATATGTAAAATCTTCAAAATGCATGAAACTATGGCTCCTTCAGTTTTTCTCTGATCATATTTTAGTTTAAGTATTTTCTCCCTTATTATAAGTATTTCCTACATTTTTTCATGTTCAAAAGGCAGAAATAGAAAAAAAGGATGAGGTAAGGTGAAAACCCATATTGACATTTTTAGGTCTGAGAATAATCCTGACTTCAAGCCCAGCTGCCCTGGCTCTGCTGGCACTGATCAAGACGGCAAGGTGTTCTCGCCGCCGCGGTAGTTCTTCTGTGCGCGTCCTGAAGCTTCCACTTAGCGTAGGTGGAGGAAGCCATGATGCCAGTGCCGCGTGGACCCTGGCGAGGCTTGTCCCTGGCGGTGATGTAAGCTCCCACCCGTGCACCATCCCTGAAGCGGCAAGGGAAGGGCGCTGTCACTGAGGAGGCAGAGATTGTAGGTGCCCTGCAAGACAAGACACATTTCACAGGCACCTGGCAGCCTTCCTGTTTCCAAGAATATATCACTCCTTTCTAAGATCCGATCCAGATGACCTTTGTTCTTCATGATGCTATTAACATTCTGTTTATATCCTCTCATCAGTCCTCTAAGGTCAAAGCTTCTTCCACAGTTCTCTACTGAGTCCTTGACAGAAGTGTTCTTCACTGTCTGTTAACAGTAATGAAGGTGATTTCCAATAGCCATTTCAAAACCATATAACAAACATTTCTTCCCTGAAGTTTGGTCAGCTTCGGCTCAGTGTCAGAGGGAGACTTTCTCTACACCCAACGTGACACATTCTTGTTTGTGCTTTGGAGTCATGAAAGTCATATCCATGCATAGTAGACAGAAAAGGACCAAGAAGTGAGCTCCTTCGAGCCACTGTTAAGGACATTCATCTATTCACGTGGGTATCTTGATCTGTTTTTTTTTTTAAAATGCCATATCTCTTGATATTATTGTCTTGGAGATAATTTTCAATGTGAACTTTTTCACAGGTCATTTTTTTCAAGGTCATCCAATGTGCAACATGGGCAATGTGACTAAGCATGTTAGATTTTTCACATAAGTCAATGGAGAGTCAGCGTTGTTCAGTCTACCTAACGTTTGTGCCTCTACCTATGGTGATCAGAAGGTAAACTAAATTTACCCTCATTTCCCTCAGCCCATTGCATGGAAAACAGATGCAATAATACACTTTCAATAACTTGAAAGGTGTCTGCTAAAGAAAACTCTCTTTACACAAATTTGATAGTGGATGCATGAAGTGTATGTTGCTTTTGTATTATCTAGATTATCTACCTATCCATTCTGTAATTCTCAACTTACCTTTGAATTTCTCATGTACAATCATTCACAGACATTTGAGACTATAAACTCGAGCCTCCAACTGAAGGGAAAATTAGAGAAAATATCAAAAATCACAGTAACATTTGGGGTCTAAAATGTTATTGTTTTTTAGATTAACTTGTTTGAAGTAATATTTCATTAAGACCTTATAAAAGAAAAATTTTGTCATATTTATAACACCTAAAATTTTGGATTAAAAGTCTCACAGCTTTTTAATTTTGATTTTTCTGTTTTGTTTTAGGTGTTTGCATGTGTGTGTGATCTGTATGCAAGTATGCATGTCCATAGGTATGTAGGTGCAAATGTGTGCACAGGTGCACATCTACATATGTACTCACGTTTCCATAGGTCAGAGGTTAAAGCCAGATGTCCTTGTTCTCACTCCATCTTACTTACTGTGAGATCAGTTCTCTCACTGAACTTACATCTTACTGATTCAGCAACAATATATATCCTGCAAGGTTTAGGCGTCCCCTGTCTTCACCTCCCAGTCCTGAGATCTCAAGCGTGTGCCACTGTGCCTGAATTCACATGGGTGATGAGGATTTGAATGCTTGTGTGGCAAGGATATTTCAGACAGAGCCGTTTTCCAGGCCTTAGTTTTGGAGGAAAAAGGTTATGGATTTTCTATCAGTTCATTTTCATGCAGATGTAAAGGCTTTATCTTTTTCTATTCCATGATTTCTTGTGACCACGAGTGGGAGTTGGTTGATGCTCGTCTATGCGAATAAAACCACCACAGTCTTACATCACTATTCTTCACTTGAGCTAAATGGAAAGATGGGTGGTTGTTCATTAGAGATCCCCTTTTCAAAATTGCTGGTGGAAAAACACCATGGAGAGGAGATTTCTGCTAAGTTGATTATGCTCATAGATAATTATAGAAATGAGGAAAACAACTGAAAGTTCTTCAGTGCTAGGTTTTCAGTCCTTTAGTATATCAGAGTTTCTACAATTACTTGCAATGCAGAGAATTCTCCTTCAGCTGAATGTGTGTAACTTTCCCCAGCCTATCAGCCAGGCCTTTTAAATGTTCAAGGATTATGAAAGAAGATATCAAGGTATGGTGAAAGGGGTGGAGAGATGGCTTAGGGGTTAAGGCGCTTGCTTGCAAAGCCAAAGGACCCCAGTTCAACTCTCCAGCACCCACATAAGCCGGATGCACAAGGTGACACATGCATCTGGAGTTCGTTGGCAGTGGCTGTAGGCCCTGGCACACCCATTCTATCTCTCCCTCTTTATCTCTCTGAAAAAATAAATAAATATTAAAGAAAGTTACGGTGAGAAAATAACTGTTTTATGAAAATTTACAAGGTACCTGTCTAGTATTGGTGTTAATTGTAGATTTTTGTGAAATTAACATGATTTCTTATATGAGTACTGTCTTTTATTTTAGCTGCAATAAATCCATGTATATAAAATCTTCCAGAGGTAACTTATATTTGTATTTTTCTTTGTGAAGGATAGTGTCAACATGCTATATGCATTTTTGTATGAATGTTGCTATGTTATCCGTGTATTAGTTGTATATTTCTAATATTCTGGCATTGAATTCATTTCATTTCTGTCTGCCATAAAATTTTAAAATATTTTATCAGTGAACAGTTATAACCAACAGCCTAGTTTTTCTTCATTTCTGTGGTATAATTTCTACTCTTTTGCTCAGTTATTCAGTAGATATGTTTTTTTCTTTTACAAAATGAATTCTTAAAAACTATAACCTGCTACCATCAAGAATTTAACTGTACTTATTACTTTACTTGAAACAACATCATCTACACTCTCAAAAAATATCAGCTTCAATTCTTACCATATGACTTCCTATGCTCTGACAGCTCATGTTCTAGGTATAAAAACATTCCCCTCAATGAATTTATTTAAATTATGAGAAGGAAAATGTATAAGAAAAGATACATGAGTTTTCTTCTTATTTTGCTTTCCATTTGTATCATCCATCCTGAATAGATAATAGAGAGAAGACAGAGATTCTACATAGACAGGTAAATTGATAGATACATAGATAGATAGATAGATAGATAGATAGATAGATAGATAGATAGATAATACATGATAAGTAGATAATAGATGATAGAAAGATAGATATATAAGGTATGGAGAGATGGCTTATCAGTTAAGGCAGTTGCCTGTGAAGCCTAAAGATCCAGGTTTAATTCACCAGTACCCACAAAAGCCAAATGCACAAGGTGGCACATGTTTTTGTTTATAGTGGCTAGAGGCCCTGGTGTGCCCATTCTCGTTCTCTCTCTCTCTTTCTTAAATAAATAAATAAGGTATTAAAGTAGATAAAAGCATGATACATAAATGATAGGGTTTTAAAATGTTCTCAATTCTAACTGTATTTGTATGTACAGGTTTATGAAACATAGTTTTTATTTTGCTTTCTAGGGTCACTACGGATCAAACCTAGGACTTTACCCTTGCTAGACAAGCACTCGTCTACTGACCTTTACCCACAAACATTTAGTGAGTTCTCATTCTGATTAATCAAACATCATTATATTTTTGCAACAAATGCTTCTATTTATTCTGAAGGAAATTTCCTCTGCTACTATATATATATATTTTTTTGAATAAATTTCAGAATAATACTCTACTGCAATCCTGATATGTTATTTAGTCCACATTAAACAGTACTCTCTGGTGATTCTCACTAGTGTCTGTCTATACACAAAGCTAGTTTAGTTGATGTATTGATATAAACTTTCATAGATCTAGGTTAACAAATTTCTAGGTAAAATGATTACTAAAGAGCCAAGACTTTCCAGTCAATATGTGAATACTGGAAAGCAGTTTAGCTTTTCTCCAGGTCTCTCCTTTAATCTCCCTCTGCCTCTATCTTAATTCTCTCTGGCCTTTTGTCCTCTCTCTCTCTCTGTGTGTGTCTCTCTCTCTCTCAAAAGCAGAAGCATACACTGCTGTCTTTGTCTTTCTCCATCTAGACGTTCACAAAATAGTCTCTGCATACTTGTAGGTCTTTAGAATTCATTTGACAAACTGCTGAGCTGCAACCCCATTGGAAGGGAATAGTATAATTTATTTTGTATATACAGTATCCCTATAATAGCTTCTCACACAACATGGCAGAAAGTAAATCCTGTTAGCAAAAATAGTCTAAAATGGGATGTAATAGACAACTAAGTTATATTAACTAAACGATGTTCAAGCTTTTCTGGATCTACTTTTTGCTTCTGATTTATTATTTCTTTCTCTTTATGTTAATTTTTTAGATAGTGATATTCTATAGCAATGTATCTTTTGTTTAGGTATAATAAAGCAAATAAACGCATGCTAGCTTCTAATTTGAAGATGAGGACTCAAAACAAACAAAACACTAAAGACATTTGTAAAAAGATATGACATTAGTAACCTCTGTGCAACGCTTGGAAGCTTGTGCTCTGTCACCAAATGTCATTGACTACTCTTAGTGTTATAAGTTTCCTGATCCTAATAATTGTATCCTTGTTATATAAGGTTTTCTGGGGGGGGGAGTGTGGGTTTTGACATAGGGTCTCAATTATAGCACAGACTGACATGGAACTTTCTCTGTAGCGTGAGACTGGCATCAAACTCATCACAATCCTCCTACCTCTGTTTCCGGAGTGTTGGTATAAAAGCCAGGCACCAACATGTCCAGATATTTATGTAAGATGTTAACATTGCAAGCATGGAGAATCTGTAGACTATTTTTACAACAGTTCTATGAGACTAAAATAATTGTGAAATGAAGCACTGAAAAAGAATAAAAATTACTATAGCATATATATATATATATATATATATATATATATATATATGGCATGTAGGCCTTATGTTTACTTTTCTAAGGTCTGTATCTATGTTAAATAACTTTATTACATAAAGTATCCGATTCAAACACTCAGATTTCCAACTTACTTATGCTTTATTATCATGATCAACATATGGAAGTATTTTTAAGCACCCTGATACATGAAAAAATATTGTAGTTAATCCGTATTAAGGCATGCATCTTAAGTTTCATGAATACTGATAGAAATAGATTCATATCCAATTGCTAAGTCACACAATTTGAAAAAGGACTCTTATTTCTTAAAGCATAATGATGTAATTATTGGATTTGCAGATTTAAAAGGAAAGAGCTAGGCATAAAAACCATCAGATTATTCATGAAAGTAAAATCAAATTTATTCCTTTCTGAGCATCACAAAGTTCTATAGCTTTAAGACTCTGAATACAGAAAGGAACATACTGAACTTAGGAAATACTTCAGGTTTTCAGATCACTCCTCCCATCAGACAGCAATCTTGATCTTAGTGTTCCTTATACACCTCTATTTTCTTTAGTCATACCAGAGATTTAGTCATAAACAGTACACAAGCAAGACAGTTAGTCACAGGTAAGAGGTGGAATCTCTTTGGACGCATCTTCAAGACATGTGCTTTCTTTTCATGAAAAATACTCAGGATGTAGTGGTTTTTAGCAGCATGCATGTGAACAGAACAAGAACCTTCTCTCTTCAGTGATGGCTATACAGCTCGTCTTTTTCACCTAAAAGAAGGTACATTTCTTATTAAAATCAATCTTACCTTGACTATTGAATCTCTACCTTCTCAATCAGATATAGAAAATTCTACAGAAAGCTTAATTTAGGAAGCATGTTGTGCTGGGCACAGTGATAAGAAAACAGTCCGGGCACATCTGGCCTTGCTTCTTAATTCTGCTGAGGCCCCTCCTCATCAACTTTTCATCACCATAACAAAACACCGGAAATAAATCACTTAAAGGAGAAAAGCTTTCTTTTGAAAACAGTATATCAGAACATATGCCATGGTGACTTGGCCTTATCACATTGTGGTAATTCAGAACAGCATGGTGCCTGATGGAATACAACTGCTCATTTTAGCCTCTTGGAAGTAAAGATTAAGGAGGTTTGGAAACTGAATTTGCTCTTGAAGGGCACATACACAGTGACATAATTTCTTTCTATAGGACCCACCCCCAAAATTTTCTATCTACTCCCAAAAGTGCCCTCAACTAGAAGTCTACCCTTTAGTAAAGTACTTTGGGGGGACATATATGATCAAAACCACAACAGGATCATGCCATTTCTCTTTCCTGAAAAAGGAAAATGCCAAAGCATAATAAGAGTAAAAGCATGCATCTTCTTTCTTTCTTTCTCCCTCTCTCTCTCTCTCTCTTTCTTCTTTCTTTCTTTTTGGTGGTTTTACAAGGTATGGTTTCACCTCAGCACAGGCTGACCTAGAACTCACTACATCGACTCAGGGTGGCCTTGAACTAACAGAGATCCTGCTACCTCTGCCTCCCTAGTGTGCGCCACCATGCCCGGCTGCACGTTTCTGTTTTTAAATATCTATGAGCCACATGTAGCATTTTCAGATATTGTAAACACTATCATCCAATTGGATTCTTCCACCAAGTACAAGACTTTTATTTATAATAATGTATGTGTAAAGAAAAAAGCAAGACAGCCCCAGTACGGTGATAGATAAGGACATACAGAGGCTTGGGTTGTCTTTACAGTTCAATCAAGTTGCAAATGCAGGTGCCCGAGGAAGCTGGAGCAGCAATATTGCAATCGCTTCTGGCCCAGGGGTTCATGGAAGGCGGCACGGACATCAGAGGTCCTACTGCTGTGAGCCTCTTCACTTCTTTTCAAGCAGCGTTCTTTGCTTTTCCTCTCTTCTCCACCTTTGAGTCAGTCAGAGACCAATGGGAAGCACTCTTCTCTCTTACTCCAGAATCGTCAGAAGAGGAGGGAACCAACTGTCTTGCCAGCAGAATTGTCTATGCCTTTTTCTGCTTTTACCATACTCAACTTTATGACCCTGTCAGAACAAATATCTTAAAATTTACAAGCTTAGAGATTCAAGGTGTTCAGAATAGAACATGCAGACTGTGGATAGGGTTGTTTGTGTTTTTTAAAGATTTCAGGGCTGTTTGTTCAATAAAATGGGCCATTTATACCCATTGTATGCATAATACATTAATTTACAATCCACAAGTTAGGAGTTAGAGAAGCGTATTTAAGTATTCCTCCCCAAGGCAACATGGCTCTCATAACTATGGAAAGAAAGTTATATATAAGATTACTATTACAATATAACCTGATTTTAAGTTCGAACTTTTGAAATGTGTGACTTTTGAAACAAGAGTAATAATCACTACACTGAAGGAAGTTTGAATAGCCTGTAGCAAGGAAACAAGACAGAGAATGAGAATTCCCTCTGTTCTATTCTTTTGCTTTCTTAAGAAGGCTGTTAAACTCAGTGGCAAGCATAAAGCTTCAATGCATTCTTTTACCTAAAAAGATCAATTAAATAACTGAATGTTTTAATTCTAAGCCACTAAAAGAGCAAAGGGACATCATTCCTCTTCCTCTCATGTTACCATGAAAGACAAGAAGTTACCAGTGGGTCTCATCTTACAAAGCAGTTACCCCATCCGCTGGGGAAACACCGCTCCTGACAGGCTAGTGCAATGACACAATGTGAGGAAAGTCTAGAACAAAACAAAGACCATCTTAAACACTAATAATGTAAGAATTCATTATTTGAATACACAAACCATATGTCCTAAAGTATAAAAGCGGCATGCTTACTTTATAGAATGATTTGTAAAAGACTGCAGACTGTAACTGGTGTCAGGTTGAACATCAGTTCTGACATTAAATATGAGAATCAATGTCCTGGAAAGGAAAAAGCACCTGTACTTACCTAATTTATAATTATGTTACAGTAATGAATGTGTAAAGATGGCTTGGGAAGAAATCGTAAATCAGAAATTGAATAAGATAATATGATTTAGCTTCTAACAAGACAGGGGGCCTTTAATAAGGATCCGGTGTGAGCAAACATTTAAGAAGTTTTGAGCGATTGCTCAAGACTGAAAATGGAAAGCTGGGAATGGAAAAGGTGAGAGAAGGGTGGATGGATATGTTCAATTCACAGTACATGTAAATGACATATCAAATCCCATAAATCTGTTCAACTAAAATTAAAATACTGAAAGTCTCCTAAGTGAAGTCTTCAGTACTTTGCGCATTGTGTCTGACAATATCCCATTATAATTAGTTCAATCAGAGCTTTATATGTATTTATTGATGATTATAAGAGTAAGTATAGATATGTTTGAATTTATAGGCATATGTCATGCAGTGACTTAAAAGTTTTTTTTTTTTTTTAATCTAAAAAGATATGCAGGGGCTGGAGTGGTAGCTCACAGATTGAGGTGCTTGCCTGCAAAGTCTAATAACCCTGGGCTCAATTACCCAGTACAAACATGAAGCTAGATACACAAAGTGGCACACACATCTGAAGTTTGTTTGCAGTAGCTGGAGGCCCTGGCACACCAACTCTCTCTTTGCTTGAAAACAAATAAATAAAATATAAAAACGATATGTAGTATAGAAGAAATATGTAAGCATCTCACTGTGAATTTAATTTCAAAACCTAATGCAATAAGAGAAAGTAAAGATAATATAAACATAGTTTTTGACTCATATATTTCACCTTTACCTTTTGTTTAGAATAAAAGAAGGTGCTGACTATAGTTACTCCCAATTTAATAAGGAAAACAAGTCAGATAGCAAAAACTTATGATTGAGTAATTAAGGGGAAAAACACCACCTAAATGAACTAAAATCCCAAAACTCATAATCTTCTGTTCTAGGACAAAACACCTTTTACCTTCATGGTAGAGTAGTGGAAAGATAAGAAAATCACCATTGATGATGGAATAAAATAGTCTTCAAAGGGCAAGGAGAGGTGTAGATAGATAGATAGATTATATATATATATATATATATATATATATATTAAAGATATAGAGACCTATAGATATAGATGATATAGATATAGATGATATAGATAGATATAGATATGGATAGATATTGTCATAAATAATATTTATTACAGAAACAGTCTATATCCAATTGACATGCCTCCCACCCTGGTCCATTTCCCAGTCTCCTTGCATGAGAGCCAGGGTAGAGGAGTGAGCTGATGAGGGGCTGTGTCCAGCCTAGACATGCACATATGGATGGCACATTATGAGGAGCCCAGCGGCACATCCAGCTCTGTAGGTCTATCGAAGCTTTTGCCCAGTACTAAGGAAGGACGCATTGGTGGTGTGATTCAGGTGCCCTACATAAACTTATGTGTTTTGAATGCTAGGTCCCCAGCTGGTGGCAATTTGGGAAATGGAGCCTCTTCAAGGTGATGTATTGCTGGGGGCAGGCTCATGGGTCCTATAGCCAGCTTCCCCTTGTCAGTGATTGGCGCACTCCCCTGCTGCTGTTGTCTACCTGGTGTTGGCCAGGAGGTGACGTCCATCCTCTGCTCATGCCACTGGTTTTCTCTGCCATCATGGAGCTTCCCCTGCAGTTTAGATGGCAAAGTAAACCCTTTCCTTCAACAAGCTGCTCTTGGTGGGGTTCTTTGCGCCAGCAATGTGAAGCTGACTGCAACAGATGCTTAGAGAGTGCCTTTGAAGAATCCCTGCATAGAACTTAGAAGAGAGGACACAATAAAAGAAAAAAAGGGGGAGGGATAAGAACAATCCCTCTGAAGGTACATAAGAGCCCTTACCACTCAAGCCTGGGGGCATCCACACTAGGAGAGAAAAACTCACCAGCCTTCAGAGCTGCCAGTCGGACTGTAGGGCAGAGTGAGGGATCCCGTAGTGTTGAAAGCTTCTGGTGGGACTCTCAATTGTACACATGTTATTACACTTTCCCAGTTTTCCCCAGTTCTGTTGAAGGAAAATACCTGTCCAGCGCTACATAATTTCAGTGTCATGAGGAATCTTTCCAGGCAAAGAGAAAACAAAGGTAGGAAAAAAAATTATGAAAAGTGTCCAACCTGGAGAGTGATAAGTTGTACTGATAAGTAAAAACAACTAAAATAATGATTTTGGTGTTAGGTAGGAAACAACAAATGGGATTTTTTTTAAACAGGAATGGGAAATAAAAACTGCCTAGATAAGAATTTGCTGAAAGAAAAACATGAGAAATTAACAATTTACTTGTAGGGTTATGAAATTATATATAGGTACAAAATATGAGTTTATTGGAGATGTATCAGTAAAAGTTATGCATATAGAAATATACAACAGAAATAAAAGCATGAATAAACAAAATAGGACATCTGAGAATGTGGAACAAATTATACCTATAATTCTAACCACAAAAGGAGTGAAGAAAGAGAAGATGGCACAAAAACTATTTGAAGATAAAGTGGAATTTAATAAGTGGAAGATGATTTTCTAAAATTAATGAACATCATCCTCCCATTCATTTAAGTAATTTAATGAGGCCTAAGGCAGAACAAGCAAAAAGAAAATCTTTTACCCATTAACTAGATGCACTCCAGGAAATTAAGCAGAGAAGTCTAAAAGGTGTTGGGAATGGTAGTAAATTTATTCATGTGAGCATACAGAAATATAATCAAGAGATGATTGCTCGTTATGAAAAAATGAACATTAGAAAATCTGTCAATGCCAAATAAAAAAATGAAACTTTAAAAAAGCATTCAAATTGGCATGCAATGCTCTAAAAGTATCATTCAGAAAAACAAAACATTTATAGACATCTCTAAGTATATGAATGTGTTGAGAGTTGTCTAAAAGTGAGACCTAAAGTTCTTTAGACTGAAAAAAGTCATTCCAATTACAAGTGCAAACTTATGTGAATAAATCAGACCAGAAATTATTAATTGTATAAATATGAACTTGCTAAGATGTATTTCATTATACATGTTGTATTCACTTTCATTTGTTCCTATAACAGATGAAAACCAATTTACTGGAGAATAAGGCAACTATATTACCTTATATTACTGCAGATCTTGAGTTCGACATTGATTTTGCTGGCCGATCTGAATTCATTTCCCATGTCTCTACAAAAGAACCCACTTCAGATTTGCAGTTCATATTCTTCAATCCATGGTCATCATTCTAAACTTCAGAGTCAACAGTGTAGGTGACCTTTAGGTCATAGCACTCTTATCTATTCTGCACCCATCTTCCGCTCTAAAGGGCTATTGGTTTCACTTTCTACACACAGGTAATGCAGGGTCATCTCTGTGGTTTAGGTCAGAAGATTAGTGCCTCATTTCATTTGCACTGGCATAAAACATACCAAAATTTTATAATTTGAAAAGAAAATAAATATATTTCTCATTATTCTGGAAGCTTGGAATTTCAAAATCAAATAAATAGAAGGTCTGGTAATTCTTTAAGGTGGCACCTGGCTGGTACATCCTTGGAGGTAACAATTGTGAGATTCTGAGATATGTTTTATCTTGGGGAAAATATCCCTCCAGTCTAGAGTCAAAAATCTAACAAAGTCATAGAATTCCAAAAAGCAGTGGCAGAACATTGAGAACAACTACCTTATTTCTCAAGAAGTAGCAAGCAGGAAGATGAAAGGAGTTATAGGTCCCAGGTTAAGTGTAAAAACACCAACAAGGGAAACACTGCTCAATACTGAGGCTTGGGGAAACTCTGATTCAACACCCTGTCATCTGAAAGTAGTGGCCAAATAGTAGGTTGTCCCAAGCCTCTTAACAACCTCACCCCATGCATCATTCAGGCTGGCATTGCGTGCAAGGGGTTTACAGGCCAGGGCTTGAGAATGTTCCTGTCCCCCTCCCATACTCCATTAAGCATTCCACCCATCCTTACAGCAGTTCTCTCTGAAGCACCCTCTAAAGTTTAGATGGATATAGCCATATATTCTGTGTACCAGGAGGTGGCCAAGGTTTACGTCTGTACCCTCAGTAGTTGTTACTTATGTCTCACATGGACCCACTATAATTGGCATGACAAGGCCTCCAGGCCCTATAATCAAATTCTTGATGCATGCACCACCTTGTGCGCAATGGCAACCTTGTGTATTTGTGTCACATTGTGCGTCTGGTTTACATGGGACCTGGAGAGTCAAACATGGGTATTTGGGCTTTGCAGGCAGGCGCCTTAACTTCTAAGTCATCTCTCCAGCCCCAAACATGCTTTGTTTATGCTACACAGTCTGGCCAGATTGGAGACTGCTCAGTTCTTTAAGTAATGTTTTCCTTTTTGTTATAAATTATATCTTTAAATCATTTGTCTCTTCTTGAATTTACATTATGTAACTAAGGAAAAACCATTTTTAGACATTTCCCCCACTGATTATATTATTTCTGCCTTCCACCTACTAGAATATAAGAAGAATCCAAGCAAGCTCCTTAGCACTTTGTAACCAGGATGGTCTTTCCTCCAGTTTCCAGTACGGTATCAGTTCTATTCTATGACTACATCAGCATGCCCTTCCTTTCCCTAAAGGTCACTAATAAATTTGAGGTTGTCTGTATCTGCTCTACCTTCATGGCTCATTAAAAATCTGTTTATGGTCTCTCCACCAACCCTGTCCCAAAACTCTAACACGTCTATAGGTATTTCTTAGAGCAATACCAAACTTCTCAATGCCAACTTCATTCTTACTCTAGCTTTGCTGCTATAACTGAATACCACATATTAGGTAACTTGTAAACAAAAGTAATTTCTGATAGTTCTAGATTAGAGTTTTCATGTTCAGTATCTGGTACAGGCTGCTTTCTGGTTCCAAGACGATAGATTATTTTTGTGTATTTGCCTTCATAACTTGTTACTTCCTAAGGGCCCTATCTCAAAATAATGTTGAAAAATTTCAACATGAATATTGGAAAAGATTCAAGTGTTATCACTTAGCTGTTTTAACTGCCTTTTGCTAGATAATTTAAGATATCCACAGGTTCCACGGATTAACATGTAAGCATTTCTTTGGGAGCTATTTTTTATTTTGCCTACCACAATATGGATATACTTGGTATATTATAGTTTACATTTAAAATCCTTACATTTTGTTATTTTTCTTAATTGATAATAAAGAGTATTGGCTGCTTAAAGCAAAAGATATGAATTTATACAGAAAGATTAAATAAGATTGTATATTAGGAGCATAATACATGACAATAATTGGGGCACATATGTTTGTAGACATAGATATCCTATTTACCATTCCCTCACTATTAAAGTATTATCAATTTTGAAAAATAATGTTATGAGTTGAGATATATTTTGAAATCTTTAGTAAATTTTTCTGGCTGAGACATAAATAATATGACGGATTGACAAAATCAGCTCTAAACTTATTCGTTATAAAAGAACTACCAAAAGAGCAACCCATGTATTAAATGAATAGAAAACCATAAAATATAACAATAGTTACATTAAATATAAATGGTCTAAGCCACTAGGAAGACAGTGTGATGGAAAACAAAATGCAGTTATGTTGTTTATTAAAAAAAATAAACTTTTTGTTTGTTCAATTGCTTGTTTATTTGTTTGAGACAAGGTCTCACCACAAAGCCTAGAATATTCTTAAATAAATGATCTTCCTACATTTGTTCCAAAGTGGTGAGGTTCTGGGAATCTAGCACTATACCAAGTTTTAAGAAATACACATTAAATGTAAAAACAGCCAGGCATGCTGGCACATGCCTTCAATCCCAGCACTTGGGAGGCAGAGGTAGGAGAATTACCATGAATTCGAGGCCACCCTGAGACTACATAGAGAATTCTAGGTCAGCCTGAGCTAGAGTGAGATCCGACCTTGAAAAAAAAAAAAAAACATGTAAAAACAGAAACTTGAAAACAGAAAAAGTAACACAGAGATTTTATAGAGGCACCAAGTAAAAATAGTTTGTGTGTTTGTTTAACTGTTCAACAACAAGACTGAGAGGAAGAAATGAAAGAATATTTGTGGTGCAAGCTATAAAAGATGTTCTAAAAAGATAATTATTAACTTTACTTTTACACAATACATACAAGACTAATTTGCATATGGATATTTTAGAACCCCAAATTTAAGTATTAAATAATAGTCACTATCATTAATCAGTATAATATATATAATTTTTTTTTGTTTTTTCGAGGGAGGGTCTCACTCTAGCCCAGGCTGACCTGGAATTCACTATGGAGTCTCAGGCTGGCCTTGAACTCACGGCAATCCTCCTACCTCTGCCTCCCTACTGCTAGGATTAAAGGCATGTGCTACCATGCCTTGCATAATATATATTTTAGATACAAAATGCTGTAGGAATTAACTGAATTACCACTTAACTTTCTATAAAAGAGATCTCCTCAAGTGTATAAATAATTTATTCTGACTAGCCTCTGTTTTTCATAACTCAAATAAATGATACTGTGGCATAAGTAGCATATAGTTTCAGCATTCTTGCTTACTAAAATTCCAATTAATGAAATATGAAATCATTAACATCTTTCATTATAATATATCAAAGAAATGTGTACAACATAATTCCACATGGGACTATATTAAATTAAATATTCTTTAGGGATAGAGGAATGGCTCAGTGGTTAAAGGCACTTGCCTGCAAAGCCAAAGGACCCAGGTTTGATTCCACAGCACCCACATAAAGCCAGATACACATGGTGGTGCATATGTCTGGAATTGTTTAACGTGCCTAAATGCCCTGGGGTGCCCATTCTCCTCTCTCTCTTTTTCTCTCTCTCTGTCTCTTTCTCTAATTAAATAATACAATATTTTTAAATTATTTAATAATGGCCAATAATAAGCAGCAGATGATAGAATTCCTTTCTGAGTAAACACTTATAATATTTTATGATGTATGCTAGCTCTGGGTGTGCAGGAATAGGCATACATGTCATAGTTAAGCATAAATATGAAATTTCAGTAGGCAAAGTGTATAGGATTATCAAATGTTTTTAGTCAGTCTTTATTTTTATACCTATTATGGGATAGTCTTCAATTTTATCATCCACTTCCCTTTGCATGTAACATATAGCAAGTATGTTATTATAAAATATACTACCTAAAGGCATATTGGTGAGCCTTCACCAAAAGGGTGATTAAGAAGTTACTCTAGGATGTTATTTAAACCAAATCAAATGTAAGGAAAATGTGTCACTTTGGCAAGTTCATAATAGTTTAATGATATTTTGTAAAATTCACTCTTTTGTATGTCTTTTGAAATAATTTAGTCATATGTTCTCACGTAAACCAAGGTTTAAATGAATCTAGCAAGAATATCTCCAGAAGTAAAAGTAAGGTCTATCTGCCAAGATCTTGTGTTATGGAAAATTTCTGTTACTTCCACAGAAATCTACTCTCTTAAACTGGAAGAAGACCCAGTGACATACAATATATTATTTCCTTACCTGTACCCCAAATACCTTCAGGAACAATGACATCTATTTTTTAAAAGAAATACATGTGAGCAAACTCAGATACAAAGCAAAAATGCTATTTATATCTGAGTATTTGTGTTTGAATGTGAATTAATCTCAAAAACTTTGTTTCTAATCCTCACTATTTGTACAAAAATATCAGAATAATTGATTTTTATTTCTAATTCTTCACTATGGCATTGACTTTCTTTTAATGAATGTTCTATACTACTTGTGTAGTTATTAGTAATATTTTGCACCATCTCATTATTCATCCAATCATATTAATTTTACGATGCCATTTCTCATTAAGCTACTGAACTTCATTGTTGATAGACACTACAATCTGCATTTTTTCAATTTACTAATATTGATATTGGTAAAAACTATTATATCATGGGATTAATGCTTCAATTTTCATTCCAGGAACATGATATTTGAATTTTCCCCAAGCAGAATTAAATTTTTATATACCTTCGCTCCCAACCCCTCTCAAATTCCAGGGCTGGGACCCCTTCCCCTTAATGCTGTAGCATAAAGAGGTGAAATCTTTGGGAACTAATTAGGCTAGGTGAAGCCATCAAAGTGAATAGAATTAGAATCATTATCAGAGTCCAAGAAGAGCTGCTTCCTCTCTAGGCCACTTGAAGTACGAGAACACTGCTTCTGAGAATCAGGAGATGGCCTCTGCAGGTCATGATTCTGCCATGGGCCTCACTGGCATTTTCCGTCAGTGCTGAGAGATAAATCTTCCTAGTGTTAGCTAACCAGTTTATCATATTTTCTTATAAAACCCCAATCTAAAAAATATCCCATAACTGTCTTTCAACAATGATAAGTAAACAATAGTCTTATGAACAAGTATTAAGTAGATTTTCAGAGCCAACACACAATGTGCCTAATTCTCTCTCTTTTTTTGTAATTTTTTTCCACTTATTTATTGAGAAAGAAAGAGAGGGGGGATGGGCACATCGGGGTTTCCAGGCACTTCATGTGTCACCATGCGCATCTGGTCACGTGGGTTCTGGAGAATCAAACCTCAGTCCTTAGGCTTCACGGGCAAGTGCCCTAGCTGCTAAGCCATCTCTCCAGCCCTTATTCTCTCTTTATGGAAAGGAGAAGAGCATGCTTATGTGGCAATGGTCTCATTATGCTAAAATATTTAACCAGTCAATACTGGAACCTGGACATTTAGGAAGACTGCTGAGAAGGATGGGAGCTATGTCTGCATGCATGTGGATATTACTTGTAACAACTGTTTACTTCATTCACTTCATGTTTTATTGCTGTTACACGTATGTGCGTGGGTAGTATGACATGTGTGTTTGCTGTATGCATACGTATGTGTAGCTATTCAGAGGCCAGAAGAGAACACAGTGCCCCCTGTCACTTCACCCATCCACACAGTTCCTCGTGCTGAGTCTCTCCCCAGAGCTGCAACTTCGCATCAGCGAGCTCCGGCACTTGATCAGTCTCCACTCACATAGGACTGGGTGACAGGTCTGCCATGACCTGCCACAACCGTGCCCAGCTATTCACGTGCAGGCTGGGTAATTGAATTCAGGGCAAATCGGGACTCTTAGAACTCAAGTTTGCAGTACATACTCTGGGCCACTAACCCATTGCATCAGCCCCGAATAGACATTTCTGTACAAAAATTTTAGATATTTTAGAAATTTTAGATAAAATAGAGGATAAGTTCTCATCCTTTGGATGACTGTCTTTTGATAAGGTAAACTAAATATTATTTGTAGAGAATCACTGATTTGTAAAATCATTTGTTATTTCACAATGTTACACAATGTTAAAAGTTTAACTGATGAATTTGGAGTTGATTTGAATAAACAGTGAGTTCAATTATTTAGGTCTAGATAAATCACATAGATAAACAAATTAGGGGGGGGAAGTAATTACTTTAACCCAAAACAAATACAGTATCAGTATAGAACAAGATAGAAATGTAAAGAACCATTAAATATCACCTATATCTCCACTGTCAGAAATAACCATTCTGACTGTTTGCATAAATCCTCCTGAGAAAGAACCATTGTTTGTGTGTGAGAGATTTAAAATAATTTTCACAGTAAACTTAAAGGCAGAGAAATTCATTGCAAAGTTATTCAATGGAAGAGAGGCTTGAAAGAGTTGAACTAGAACAGATACTTTAAAAGAATTAAACAATATTTAGGAAGCAATAGCAAAATGATCATAGAAGCATTCAGAAATCAAAAACATGAGCTATAGCAAGCTTTCAACTCAAATAAGGCCCATCCCTTCCTCCAAAATGGGACAGGAAATAACAAAAAGCAGAATCTGGTTAACTAAGTAAATTTACTTGGCCTAGAACATTCCCTTTGAAAATTACAAGTAGAATCCATGTTTAAGTGGTTTTATTTGGGCTATAGCCTTAAGCCTTATGTCACTTTATAAGGACAAAAATTGTATTTATTGTTCTAAAATACAAGATTGCAATTTTTTTAAAATGCAATGGCATGTGAGCTTAATAAATCATCTAAAATAAAAATAAAACCTTGTAAATAGCGCTCCAGACAGTTGTTTAGAAATGATAAGCTCATTCAGTTTCTCTTTCCTGCCAGATGTTCCATCCTTTGAACATTGTGTATAATTCATTAAAAACCAATTTTACAACATCTCATGGCTGCAACTTCATTGACTGTCTCTTCTAGAACTTATCTTCAACATCTTGAGGTGCACAAAGTACCCTTACACGAATATTGGCATGGTTTACAACTAACTCTAAATGCATTATTTCATTGTGAACCATATCTACCTGAATTAGAAAATACTTCTTTCTTCAACATCAGTGTTAACCAATATTCTATTTACCTATTTATTTTGACAATAACAGAGTTCTATATTTTTTACTAAAATAATATTAACTCTATCTTACTTTACTTTCCTAAAAATCCAAATGACCTTTGAAAATAATTTACTTCTACTCAATACAATAAAGATTTGAATATGAAATAATACTGTCTCTTGGTTTGTCAATCTAATTTACCAGTGTGTTGAATTATACCAACCAAATATCAAAAAACTGATGAAACATGGTGTGTGCTTCCTTCCCATCAAAATATGAACATGAATACTCTTTTTAACAAAACTTTAGTTTCAAAATTCTTCTGTGTCTTAAGAATTATTTTATATTCAAGACTTTTTAAATATAGAACAGCAGCAAACTTTCAGAAGTTTCCACACATGGTATTGAGAGCTCTTTTGTTCTCTAAAAAGGAAATAATTAGGGTCATTGTGACCCATACTGAAGATAAAGATAACTCTTTTCAAAAGAAAATACTTCATTTCAAAGTTTAGTACATCACTGGAAAACACAGCAAAACCTAATTTCACATCTTCTTATAGAAAATGCTTTCTCTTGGTATTGTCAAGGTGTTATTAGTTCTACATTAGAAATTTTTATGCTCCCTATCAAAAACTCATACTACAACATAATATCCAATGTGCTATTTATAAATAAAGCCTGTGCACGACAGCAGTCTATAAACCAAAGGCAGGTTCTCACCAAAAATTGAAGCAGAAGCATCTCGGTCTTACTTGACCCAGCCTGCATAATGCCTAACTCTGAGGAATAAACATCTCTTTGCTGTGGTTAATGTATGAAATGTTCTCCAAAGGCTCATTACTGAAATTTTTGTCCCAGGCGGATGGAAGCTTAGGAAGGCGAGGCCTAGCTGGAAGAAGCTGGTAAGTGGTGTGTTAAAGGTGTCCCCGTCCCTCACCTGCCCGCTTTCCGTGCGCAGCAGCAACCGTGTGCTCAGCAGCTTCCCCCTTAATCCTCCCCTCAGTCACAGCAGCCCAGAATCCAAGGCAAAGACCTCAACCATGGACTGCAACATACCCTCCTCCCCTCTGCTGTTACTGCTAGTCATGCGGTAACAGTGACAAAAATTCTGGCCAGTACACTATTATTTTAAGATACCCCAGCTATCCTGTTATTGTACTGCAGCTGTAACAGATTAAGACAGAAATTGACACCGAGTAGTAAGGTTAGTACTTCGCAAGTGTCTGAAAATGTGGCATTGATGGAGAACTGGGCAAGGGCTGAGGCTGGAAGGCTTCAGGTTCATGCTGTGAAAACCCAGGGGCAGTGGCTCTGATGAAGTCTCAGAAAGAAAAGAGGAGAGAATAGGAGAAACAGCCGCCAATCGGTTATAGAATATATAAGCAAACAGGCCCTGAACAGACCAAAACCCAACTGCTAGGTGCTTGATTTATAATTGTTTCTAAACAGGTTTATTTATATTAAATGTACAGTAATGTTGTTCACAAAACTTGTCTTGGCATTTCTTACATCTCCAGGAGTTGACAGTTTTCTTGTAACGTTCTCATCATAATTATGGGACCGCCTTTTCCTTTTTCTCTTGTGCTCTCCAACATTCTCTTCTCATCTGCACAGACAAGGCCCTTACTTCTGCCTCATGATGTAAACTACTGTCAAGCAGGAATTCCCTGGTCTGCCACCTTGGACCTGCTGCTCCTCGGGGGTAGCTCCTGGAGTCTGACGTTTTCCCGAGGGCCGTCCATACGCTTCCCGGAGGTCAACAGCATCGACTGTAGGTTCCATTTCTTTTTCCTAACATAGCCATTTGCTTTCATTCTCATGAGCGAAATTTGACATCTTGCTTTTCTGTTTAGTCATAAGTCTCTTGCTGAGCTCCATGCTGGGCTCACTCTTCGCCTCTGGAGGGGTTCTTCGCCCTCGGGCTTCACACTTTTCTCCATCACTGGTCGGGCCAGCATCAAATCAGTTCTCTTGAAGACATTTAAAGGAAGCTCATCCTTACTTTGCAACTCACTGGTATTTATTTGTTCCAAAGACAGGGCGCGTCCTGTACATGATCAGCCTCATGTTCAGTAATACACAAATTCGCTTTGGAAATAATGATCTCTGTGACTCAACTAGAGTAAGATATCCGCTTTATAAGTGCCTTTGAATCAATCCTCGCCTTCAGCTGCTTGCATCAGTAATCTTCTTCCTGGTCAGCCTGTCATTAGTACAAATTTTATTTTTGGCTCCTGCTTATCAAGCCACGCCGTCTTGATGTTTGCTTGTGCCATGCCTTCCTCTCTCTCCGCACTTCCTATCTCATTCTGCTTTAGCTCTTCTGTCCTGCTGAGTAATCAAACAAATCTCTGACACTGTGGTCTTGCTGCTCCTCTCAGTCAAGAGAAAAACAAATAACAGCTGCTGAAATTGTGAACCTTCCTTCCTGGCTGTCAAATTTAGTGAAAACAGATGCTTCAAGGAGTCGTTTGTAATTCAAGCAGGCAGAGTAGAAAAAGAAATCCCTTATTTGCTGAAACTAGAGAAGTTTTGCTAGGTCAACTTAGCTCCCACTTATGCGCTGGCTGAAAGGAAAGCACTGTGTTCTTATTGTCACGAAAGTGGCCCACCTGCCTTTCTAGAATAAGGTTACAGCAGCAATGCCTAAAACAGCAGCAACAACAAAAAAGAATATACATAATAGAATAAAAATAATTAAATCTATCTTATAGAAATAAAATTGTTTTAAATTGTTAAGTGTTCCTCCAGATAGGTGAGGTCTTTATTTGGACATGTGTGGACAAGAACCAGAATGCTTAAAGCACGAGACAGAATACCTAACCAGATACTGAGAGACGTCAGGTCTTCTCAACTGAACTTCCACAAACATTCACAGCTATATTATTTTTCCTTGGTGGTAAAATGAGTGACAATGGATTTGAAAACAAAAGCCTTTCCTTCTTTTTTTTTAACACTAAAGTTAGTGAGTTGAAGACTACTTGCACTTTTACTATTGTATTTGCCTATTAATGCCAAATTGACATAGCCATTCCAATTAAGCCAAAGGATTGGTAAGTTCTGTTAATAATGTTACTGAACATTTGAAAATGCATCCTGTGCTCAGATATATAATGCCATCTTTTAAATATAAATTCTAATACAGCTATAGGTACTCTTGTGAACCATTGACTGAATCTGTCAAGCTACTAGTACTAAGAAAGAGTAGCACACTCAAGTTTCCCTCCACAATTGCTCTTTTCGAAAAAGGAATGAGAATTCCTAGTGTATGTGGTGTCATACCATTAGATGATTATGAAGAAGCTAAGTGGTACCTTACAATCTAGGGATGTGAGAGATCAGAATGGGATATGCATGAGTCTGTCAAGTTTTCAGGAAAAAGGAATTCTGAGAAGTGAAAAACAAACAGACTAGGTGGATCCTTCAGGGGTAAATTTGAGGATGGGCTAAAAGCATTACACTGATGGAAAGATGTAAATCATTGTTAAAGATGCTGCATCTAAAGTGGAGATAATCACTATCATTATATTTTTGTTTCTTAATTTGTATATATGTGTTGGACACCAGAAACGTCAGTCACTCTAGACTCTAGACTACCCATCCTCTGCAACTTTCATTATTAATCTTATTATAGGATATATGTAAAGTGTCTTTCCCAAAACTTTATGTGTTGACAACTTTGTCCCTAGCTGGTGGCACTATTGAAAGGAGATTGTATCATGAGTGCACTAACCTCTTCAATGGATGAGTTCATAACAACTTGGAGGAAGTGGCCGAATAGAATATGCCT
Source organism: Dipus sagitta (assembly GCA_036346955.1). Classification (NCBI taxonomy): domain Eukaryota; kingdom Metazoa; phylum Chordata; class Mammalia; order Rodentia; family Dipodidae; genus Dipus; species Dipus sagitta. Next base: position 171,236,797 of record CM070774.1, read on the forward strand.
TCAAAGGTGCATCTGGTCACTAATCCGGTAAGTCCCTCTCTCCATTTTCTGGTTACAATGAGTTCAGAAGTTTTGGGGCTGAGGAGGTGTACCGGTGGATAAAAGCACTTGCCACCCAAGCATATAGATGGGTTTAGATCCACAGAACCCACAGAAATGCCAGATGAGCATGGAGGCCCATCTGTAATTTCAGCATTCCAGAGGCAGAGATAGGGAATCCCCAGGGTAACATGGATAGCTAGACAAGCAAAGCGTCAGAGCTTTGATTCAAATGAGACTCTATCCAAGTATAGACAGTTGGGAGTCTTGGTCTCAAAACTCGTGTGAACATATGTTCATGTGTACCTGCGCACATGCGTACACACAAGCACATACATGTGAACACACACCACATAGAGAGAGAGAGAGCGACAGAGACAGAGAGGAGAGTTCCTGTATAGCACTCTTCTGCCATGATGTTCCAAGTTTGTCAACAATCTAAAAGCTGATCCAGCTGATTGTGGGCTTAAAATTTGAGTCAAAATAAAACTTTCCTATGTTAAGCTGTGTTCTCTTGTATTTTGTAACAGTGATAAAAGTTGACTAAAACAGGTATAAAAAAGTAATAAGGTAGCTACAGATGGTCATAATCAAGAATATATTCTGGCGTGGTCTCTGTAGCAGAAGCTTAAGTATGATTCACTAAAAACCTCATACTTTAGTAGAGAGGCATCCTCATATGATTTTGGGGAATTCATCTTGTTTTTTCAAATTTTGGGCTAGAAGTGTTCCTTAGTGCTTAGTGTAGTCGTCTGGGTTCTTGGCTCTCTTCTAAGACAATAAACATCCTTTATCCCACTTCTTATCAAAGGTAACTAACAAGAATTCATAAAACTTACATGCCTTAGAGAAATTGAAAAAAAATCAGTTTTTCAACAATTTTTCTTTGTAAAAGTCTCTTGGTATCATCTGCCAGTGTATACCAATTCAAATACAAAATGGAAAATGAGGTTGCTTCACTTACAATTGTATAAGATTTTCTCTAGCTTTGGCAAATATTTTGCTCATTACTCCAAGAATCTTCTCTGGGTGAGAAAGAGAATACATTGAAGATGAAGTAAAAGACACGAATGGGAAATAAAACCAATATATAATAAACAATTTTCTAAAGTGTTACTTTCCATATTTTCATCAAAAACTTCTGATAAGAGATAAATTCTTGAAGGCTGCTTTCCAGGCTTCCGAAAGACAACCAAATGCCAACCATTTATAAGTACAGCTTTCAAAGAGTAAAAAAAAAAAATAGCTACTTCAGTTTGGAATTTATTCACATTCCTAAAACTAAAGGAGATAGACCCAACTTTACAAAGTACAGCCCTTCTCTGTGGCTGGAGGAAGATCTAAAGGCTGATCCAGCTGACTATGGACTCAAACCTAGTGCCCAGCATGTGTGAGATCCAGGGTTCATTCCTCAGCACTAAAGAAGAAGGAGGAAGAGAAGGAGGAGAAGAGTAGAGAAATAGAAAAAAGACAGACAAAACGAAACAAAACAAAATCATACATCACTGCTCACTATAAATGTATTAGTCAATTCACAGTTATCTTCTTACATGGCTTGGCAGTATTTCACACCATTCAAACATCTTTTCCTGAGTCCAAAACCAGTGCATCTCACTAGCTTCCTCTGCTTCTTTACCTCACTGTCATCTCTGGTTTTGCTGCATTTCCTTGATTTGTTGTATAAACATATCATATATTGGTCATATTCCCATCAGGTTATATGCTTCTATCCCTGATCCTCCACCGTCCTTCCACTGTGGGCCCTCCTCAGTGTGGTATTGGTTTTTACTGCAGGGTCATATATGCACCAGTCAGTCTCTGGGAGAGAAGGGCATCAATGCCTTAAGATAATCCTCCTTGCACTGTGGCTTTTGCAATTGTCCCCCCTCTCCTCTATCTTCTGCAACATTCACTGAGCCTTGGTGGTGGGCTGTGAGCTACAAGTCAGTGTCAAGCTCTCCATACCCTGTGATTTTTCTGCTCTGATGAGTCCTGAGTCTCCTCAGTGTCTATCACCATCTCCCCAGAGGAGGCTCTCAGGTTCGCAGTCACAACAGCACTTCTATTTTAATCATCGTTTCTTCTGTGGTGTCTCCTGGGCTCAGGCTGCTGTGATAGACATGACTTGTCTTGTGTTGGGAAGTCAGCTGTCATTTCTTGTCATTTTGATGGATCTTGGCTATCACTGGTATTTTCTGCCATTTCTAAAATAAATAAATAAATAAAAAGTAGATTCTCTGACCAAGAGTGAGAGCGGCATGGGTCAATGGTGATAAACAGTGTCATTTAAGAGACTTCACTTTTGATGGGCACATGCTTCTTACCCTATTTGCTGATTCTTACTGTTCTCTCAAATCTTGTAACAATGAAGATCCCATATCTAGGCTGTAGTATCTCTATTTATACACACTTTGCTGTGATAAAGCACATAATTCCCACAGTTAAATGTGTATTTTAGCCCACTGTTATAAACTCCTGACTTGTATATTTAACTTCTAACTCAATACAGGGTACTTTAAATATGAAACTCAAATTTTGTCCAAAGTAATTTCCTGGTCAGAATCTCTAAATCTGTCATACCTATAGTCTTTCCCACCCCACATAAGATAGCTCTATCCTTTCAGTTGCTCAGCCCAAATAGAAGAGAGTCCTTCTTGATTTATTTCATTCTATCTCATGCCTCTTTCATTCTGCTAAGTGGTGCATTGGGTTTTCAATAGGGACATATCTGTCTTCGAGTCCCTTGTCAATGCCTCATGGCTATCACAGTGGATCCAGATACATCGCCATCTCTACCCTGGATCATTGCCATAATGTCTTAAATGGTCTCCACTTCATCCTTTCCCCCATCTGGAATCTATTGTCCTCATAAGAGTAATTTTTTTCAAATATTTATTGTAGCAGGTTATCCTCTGCTGAGTCTCCCCATGTCCCAAAGATTTGTTTTATCCTAACTCAGGAAGGATGGCAAAGTCCTTACAATATTTGACAAGGTGCTACACTACTTATTTATTTTTCCAGAACTTAGCTCGGTCTACCAATTCCATAATCTCTCTTCTTCAATATGTATTCATCTGTCTTACTCCCTTGTCTTCTTTAAAATCTGCTCACCTGCTCATTCACAATTGGGTTCTCTGAAATTCACAATTAGAACATTCTTCTCTAAAGACCAAATATATGCAAACTGCATTGTGTAATACTTATTATCTGTCACCCACTAAAGGACAAGGATAACTGTTTTGTTTAGGGATACAATTCCTAAAACACAGTCAGTACTCAAAGTTATAGAACAAACAAACGAGTGAAATGTCTATTGGGAGACAATACAAATACCATACATAACAGAAGACACAAACAGCAACTCCAAGTGGAGTGGCAATAAAAAATATAATTTGTCTCATTAAATTCCTACAGCAGTAGAGCGATGGGATGGCGTTATTCTTGCTATTCATTATGTTTCATTGGATGCCTTTCCTCTTTCACACACTGATGCAATAATTCATTATTTTCTTGTTAATTTTTTTTCACTAAAAGAAGTTACCTGTGCATTCCAGTTGTCTCTGATTCTTGTTCTATTATTTTACATAGTTTAATTCCTTGATTTAAATTTATATCATTCTATCTCAGTCTCAGCCTGTCAACTTGGTCCTTACTTTTTGTTTACATCTAATTGCAACTACATTGTAAAAGATTCTTAACTTTCTATAATTTCTATGTTGCTTTGGGTCTCTACTTGGTAAAGCCACAGTAATCTACTAAAAAAGTTGTGAACATGACTAAAGAACATTGTGCAAGAATATCAAGAGTGCACACCCACTCTGAAGTCACATCTAGGCCTGAGCATGCAGGTCAGTGGTTGAATGATCTCCTAGCTTGGTGAAGCCCTGAGTTCAGTTGCTCCTGTGAGCACAGGGAAGCAATGCTGCATTTAAACCATGATCTACTGCGATTTCTTGGTAACATCATGATGTCCCAGGTAAATAAGTTGTGATACAGTATTTAATTGTCTTTCCTTAGAATGGGCATTAGTCCAATTTTGTTAATAATACAATAGCTATGAGATGAATAAGCTACAGAGGAAAGAGGATAATTTGGATTGGAAATACTGGGGGTGCAAAGTTTATGAGCTTGTTGCTTATGTATCTGTCACGGGCCTAGTCCTGAGGCAGCACAGGGCATCACAAGCAGGGGACTTGATCCAAACTGTGGACTACCATCTAATAATATTAGCTCACCCTAATCAGCTGTCAAAGACCACCCCCATACCTTGTTTTCACACTCTCAGAGCCTCACAAAAATGAGTATGTTTCAACATACTAAATTCTAGGAGACACAACTAAGTCACCACAGCTTATACTCAGCGTGGGTAGCCTTCAAAGCGAGTCTATAGCTTTCAGTATCACCGCTCATTAAAACGTCGCTTCGCCTCCATGATTCAGCAAGGCCAGCCAGCTCGCTCCCTAAAGCTCTTCCCATTGCTTATGCATTCCTCCCTCCTGGGTTAGGATATAGTATTTGGTACCTAAGACATTTAATAATCATTTATTCCTCAGAATTCACTTCAAAATCTACTTTATATACAATGCATTCATTATTCATACTGAATTGCATCCAAAGTGGGAAAACATCCAACTATCTGCCAATAAAACATGTGAATATTTGCTCGGATTAGAAGCAGTCACTCTTCCACAGGCATCTTTGTGTTTCATTTTAATTAATGTAACTGACCAAGCTAAGCATACCCCCCTTACAGCCTCAGATATTTTTCAACTGCTTTTTTAGTAATTGTCTTTTTTTTTTCTCAGCAGAATTAACAATATGGCCAGTAATAAAGGATATCCCAGACACTTAAATCAAGACCTTTAAATCCTCAAAGTTTAGACTAGTCCCAAATATGAAAGCAGGATTTCCTTTCTGGTCCTCAAAAGAGAAGAAAGCATTATAAATCGGCACATTCACTCTGCTCTTGCAGAAATTAGAATAATATCAGAAGGTGGCAGATCTCTATTCTGCTTGTCCGCCAGTATACAGAGCAAGAAGCTCTCTGGATGCACTTTAATATTGTTTCTGGGAATAAAGTAGGTGCTTGTCACTTTGACGTTTTGCAAGGACTAATTGGCTCACACCTTAGAGCTTGTAATGCTATAAGGGGTTGGGATGGAGAATGGATGAAAATGAAATCTTCTACCCCTGCTGCTCCTGTCTGCTGCCACATGATGAATCTAACACATTCCAACTGACTTAAAGATAACTCAATCCAGCCCGTAAAGAAGTGGTAAAGCCTACACTTTCTCTAAAGGTTTCTTCAACAGTCAAAGCACATCTGCAATATCTTATCTTAAAATTAGATATCACATTCTGACTTTCTCTTGGACAGTTGAAACAATATAACATACTGATTTTTATTATTAAATAAATAACCATTATGTACATTATTTTGAATTAACTGCATTCATAACTTGCTTCTTGACTCTCGGAGAACTGGATATATCAGCACTATTCACAAATAAAAGTAACCAGAAGGGATCATAGGGATGAGTACTTAAAAATCATCTTGCTCAAGACATTGTCAGAGTAGAAAAATAAGAAAGTTATATGAAGGAGAAAGCTGGGCACCGTGGCACACACCCTTAACTGCAGCACTGTGGAGGCTGAGGATCGCCAGGGGTTCCAGGCCAGCCTGCTCTGGAGTGTGAATCTGTCTCAAGAAAAGGAAAAAAAAATGAAACCCCCAAAAAAATGACAAAGAAGAAAATGTAAAAAACACAACAATGGAGAGATTAATTTTGTTGTTTTAATAAAATATGTATAATAAAAGTGATATTTTAGAAAGATAAAATTAATAATCTAACACAAAGAGATTAAAATTTGCCGTATCAGCAAGGATTTTTATATAATCAGAAATTCAAGGTTGGCTTTATGCAAAGCTAATGAGAATTAATTTGAAGAAAAGTATATAGGATTTGAAATAGATCACCATAAAGAAAGCAGAGCAAATAGGAACCAGTGAGAATCTGGAATATACCCTAAATCAAGAAAAATCTGAGGCCCCAAGCCTAGAAAAATCAGTCAACAAATAAAACCTAGAGGAGTGTGGATCAGGTATGGAACGTGACTTACAAGGGTTTGGCAGAGAGAAGAGTGGGATTTGCAGTGGAAACCAGTCCATCAGCTAAGGGAACTCAAGTCTAAATGAGCATCACTATTTCTGAAGCTTGATTGTAATTATATTCCTTATTCATAATATTCCATATCTGGTTAAATAGGAAGATTTAGTACACCTCTTGGGTACTTATAAAAAAGGAAAATTTAACTGAAAATACAGAAATATATATATATTTTGGTTTTTCAAGGTAGGGTCTCACTCTGGTCCAAGTTAACCTGGAATTAACTATGTAGTCTCAGAGTGGCCTCTAACTCACGGTGATCCTTCTACCTCTGCCTCCGGAGTGCTGTAACTCAAGGCATGTGCCAGCACACCCAGCTCAGAAAAATAAATTTTAAAAAAGGAATTAATCAATTGTACCTGGGTTTGGTGGTTCATGTGCATAATTCCAGCACTAGGGAGCTGACGCAGGAAGATTGCAAGTTACAGGCCACTCTGGGCCACATAGTGTCAGGATAGCCTGAGCTACAACAGGACGTTTTGTCTGCAAATACATGATAAGTAATAATAATAATTATGGGGATTATAAATTATATAAATACATAATAAATTAAATGTAATAGGAATAAAGCCAACTTTTTTCTATCTGATTAAGATAAAAAGGAAAAACTTACTAGCATTAGGATTTGCACACAAGGCATTTCTACAGATTCAATAAGCTTTGATATATAATGTAAGGATATTATAAAAAACTTGATATTATAACTAAAATCTATATAAAATCGATAATTTCAGAATGAAAATCCATGCTTGATAGTAAGGAACAACAAAATGAAAACATGCAAACAACCATGCTTTTATTACATCTCAAATACACAAATTACACTTGTTTAAAATGTAAAGTCATTGCTCAAGTTTTTGTGGTTCTTGTGATTGGATCAAGGGACTCACTTACTGTTTTCTCTTTAAACAGTATACACCGTAGTATGTTTATTGTGGTATTTTCATGTATATACAATCATGATATATTCTTCTTTACTTAATACTTTTATTTTTTGACATTTTATGCATACATATTACACTTTGACTCCATGTACTGCACTTTACACTTATGTGTCCCACTCACACCCACTATATTCCTTCCTCTAGTCCCTTAGCTGTGGACATGCCCAGGAAGGCAATTACTTCCACTCCGCAGCAAACTTTACTCATCCCCCTCCACCACTAACCTCTAAACAGGCTCCTGCTAATCTCTTCCTTCTCCCAAAATAGCCTTCCCTTCTACTAAAATACATTATTGTTCTTTTTTACTTAAATGAAAAGAGGTTAAAATTAACAGACTAATACAAAGTATTTCAGGAATATAAGAGGTTGCTATTCCAATTCCTATAAAGCCAGTATATTATTGATACCAAAATTTGACCAGTATATAAGGAAGGAAAATAACAATGTTCCAACAATGGTTGTAGTATTTCATTCTGCAGTTCTAGTTTCCCACAGTTAGCAGCAATTTGAAAATATTAAGTAAGAATTTCAGCAGGAAAAACATTCATGGTTAAATATTTTTAAGTACTATATTAGATTCCTTATTATTTACTATTCTTATTTATACCTTACTCTGGTAAACTTGTAATTTAACTTTATCATAATACTGCATATTGAAATAGACAAAGTATATATATATATATATATATATATATATATATATATATATAGTATATATATATACCTTGTGCAGTCTGGACATCCACTTATGAATATCTAGGAATATCTCCTCCCAGAAATTTGACAATGTTACAGTATTCATAAAATGAAAACTGTTTGTTTTTATTATTTTTTATTTTTTTCTCAAGTTTTATTAACATTTTCCATGATTATAAAAAATATCTCATGGTAATACCCTCCCTCCCCCACTTTCCCCTTTGAAATTCCATTCTCCATCATATCCCCTCTCCATCTCAATCAGTCTCTCTTTTATTTTGATGTCATGATCTTTTCCTCCACTTATGACGGTTTTGTGTAGGTAGTGTCAGGCACTATGAGGTCATGGATATCCAGGCCATTTTATGTCTGGAGGGAGCACGTTGTAAGGAGTCCTACCCTTCCCTTTGGCTCTTACATTCTTTCTGCCACCTCTTCCACATTAGACCCTGAGCCTTGGAAGGTGTGATCGAGATGTTACTCAGTACTCCAGTCGAAAACTATTTTAAATAACATGTCAAATTAAATTCATCAAGTAATAAAAAGGATAATATATCTCAAATGGAGTTTGACTATCTTAAGAAGGTAAATTGGTTTAAACTGAAAAAAAAGAAAAGTAGCCAGGAGTGGTGGCACACACCTTTGATCCCAGCACTCGGGAGGCAGAGATAAGAGGATTGCTGTGAGTTCGAGGCCACCTTGAGACTGCATAGTTAATTCCAGGTCAGCCTGGACTAGAGTGAAACCCTACCTCGAAAAAAAAAATAATAATAATAAGACAATGTCACTAGACAAATACTAAATACTTGAGAATATTATGTCATAATTCTTAATTTATCCTCATATTTCTTTCTTTAAATATTTTATTTATTATTGGAAAGAGAGAGAGAAAGAGACAGTGAGAGAAAATAGGCATTCCAAGGCCTCTAGCCACTGCAAACAAACTCCAGACACATGCCCCACCTGGCACGTCTGTCTTCACATGGGTCTTGGGGAAATGAACCTGGGTCATTAGGCTTCCCAGGCAAGCACCTTAACTGCTAAGCCATCTCTCCAACCCTATCCTCATTTTTCTGTAATGTCTTCCTCTAGAACATGAACTGAATTTGTAAATAAAATGAGATATCAGTCCCACAATTTATTACATTGCTTAGCAAAGGAATTTGAAGATATAATTAATGTCACATCAACTGACACTGAGGTAAATTAACTGGGTTGGTCTTACTAAAGAGCTTGAGTTTCTAAAATCTGAATGCACAGACATGAGAAGTCCAACATTGAAATATAGTATTTTAAAAAAATATATTATTCATCAGAGAGATGAGAGAGAGAGAGAGAGAGAGAGAGAATGGGAGTGACAGGGCCTCCAGCCACTGCAAAGAAACAGCTGAGAATTGCTCTGAGCTAATAACCAGCTAGGAACTGACAAAAACAGAAATCAGTTTTAGAGTAAATTCTTTTCCGTAATCCCCAGACAAGAATTCAGCCAAGGCAACACTTTAGAAGGAGAATGGCCACGTAGGACCTGCCTGACTACAAGCTAAGAAAATACGTGCAAGAATATTTATAGCTGGATAACATATCATAGCACACATATTTAAAAAAAGCGTTTACCAGTACTAGCTTGAATAAATGGACTATTAAGCATTCATAACCAAATTATAAGTAGTAAGAAAAATTAATAAACTATAATTACACTTAATGGTATACCTGAGAGTAAAATTTTAAGCAAAGAAAGACAAACGCACATTACATGTATGTGAATAAATATATGCATATTCATAAAAACACCACAATTGATGAATAATGAAAGATGTCAGGAGAGCGTTATTACTGTGATGGTTATGAGGGCAGAGCATAAGTGCTAGTAAATCACCGTGAAACACTCGGCCACTTTGGGAGATCCATTGACCACTCACACAATGAGTAATTTTCTAATTCTGTAAGGTACTTTAATACAAAAGTTCACTTTTTAAAATTCTCCAGAGGATGAGGAAAATTTGGGATGACACACAGACATGATCCAGGGAATAAACAGGGAAGCTGGATACCAGCTCCCAAAAGAAGTGGGTGGCACCTATTCAGATACATCTCCAGCTTTAATAGCAAAGTAAAATAGAGAACTTTGTGAAGCAGGAGAGAGAGTAAACACAATTTTATAAAATTATAGTTGAAAAGGGAGACATTAAAACAGATATCAATAACGTTCAGAAATTAGAACATATCTTAAGAACTTATATCCTACTAAGATGGACAATCTAAAAGAGAATGAATTTATACATCCTTCTGGGCATTCAAAATTAAACCAAGATGATGTAAAAATTTTATTCAGAGCTATCAAAGGAAATGAGAATAAATAACAATAAAAATATTCTACATAACAGTCTAGGCCCAGATGGATCCTCTGCAGAAGTCTACTAGACCTTTAAAGAAAACCTACCAACAATACCTCTCAATAATTTGAAATATTTCCATGAAATACAAATGGAAAGAATACCACCAAACTCTCCAGATAAAACCACAACAGAGAAAGAAAGAAAATTATAGACCCAGCTCCTCAATGAGCATAAAAGCAAAAATTCTCAAAACCTGAACACAGAATTTGGGAGCACGTCCTGCAGATCATTTGTCATTATCCAGTGTGCTTCATTCTAGAAATGCAGACATGGCTTAATGTATACAAACCAGTAAATGTGATAGATCATGTGAATAGATCAAAGGACAGAAATCACATGATCATCTCAGTAGAGGCAAGAAAAGCAGGTGACATTACACAAGACCCTTTCTTTTTTTTTTTTTGTTTGTTTGTTTGTTTTGTTTTTTTTCGAGGTAGGGTCTCACTCTAGCCCAGACTGACTTGAAATTCACTATGGAGTCTCAGGGTGGCCTCGAACTCACGGCGATCCTCCTACCTCTGCCTCCCGAGTGCTGGGATTAAAGGCGTGTACCACCACGCCCGGCTACACAAGACCCTTTCTTGCTAAAAATACTGAATAGTCTAGGAACCAAAGAAAATATCTCAACAAATAAAAAGATTATACATGGGAAATCTACAACTAACACTTTTTAATAAATGAGAAAATCCAAAAACAGTTATATTAAAATTAGGAACAAGACAAGTACCCACTTTCTCCACTTTTATCAAATTTAGTGTCTGAAATCTTAGCAAGAACACTGAAATGAGGGGGGCGGGGGCAAAAGCAATATAGACAGGAAATGAAGAAGCAAACGTATAATGATTTTCAAATGTTGTTCATATACATAAGATCCCCTAAGGACTCTAGTAACAAACTCTGAGAGCTGATAAACATTTTCAGTGAGCTACAAACCAGTGAGTTACAAGTTCCTATGTGTCAATACCAAAGCAATCATGCTAGAAATGAAATCATGAAAATAATGCCTTTTACAATTGCCTCCCCAAAATTAGAATTGTTGCACTTCAAAATCATTAAGCATCATAAATTCAGAAAACAAATATGAGCCAATAGTGACGGTGAGGATATGAACAAGGGAGACTGATGGGAACATTCAGTATTTCAGCTGCATGGCGGTTTCTCAAGACTCAGCAAAGGTGCTGCCCATGACCACCTCCCCCTTGGAAGTGATACAAAGAACTCCCACAATGGGAAGGTCCGGGTTTGAAGAGAGAACGCCTCAGGGAGTGAAGGCAGGAGAGTGACAGAGGAAAACGCACACCTCCCTCAGGCCTGCTCAGAACGCTCCCAGGGAGTACACGTGTGCATGTGTAACGCACACACGCACGCACGCACACATTAATAAATAGGTAAAATTAAAAAGAAAAGTTCATGACGAAACTTTTATCTTCATTATTCCAAATTTGATTTGCATGTACACAAACTAATCACATTGTACATTCTGAAAAGCATCCTAGTTACTCTGTGTTTTAGTCAACTTCTCCTTGCTGGATAAACATCTAGCCAGAAGCAGCTTGTAGGAGGAAGAAAGACTTTATTTCAAGCTTACAAATTCCAGGGAACCATGACCAGTGGTTAAAAAAAAAAAAAAAAAAAAAAAAAAAAAAAAAAAAAAAAGTTGTCTCATTTCCATAGATTTAAGACAAGAGACATCATCAAGCTGGGCTTGGTGGCACACGCCTTTAATCCCAGCACTAAGGAGGCAGAGGTAGGAGGATCACGCAGAGTTCAAGGCCACCCTGAGACTCCATAGTGAATTCCAGGTAAGCCTGGGCTCAAACAATAACCTACCTCAGAAAAAAAAAAAAGCAAAAACAAAAACAAAAACAAAAGACATCATCAAACAGCCAGCAAACACCAAAAAGCACAAATAGTCAGAACTCAAACTGCTTTCCACACACGTTAAGGCTGGACTCAGAATTCACTCCCAAACACGCCTTAGGGCTGGACGGCAAGGGCTGCCATCAGTGACGCACCCCGTGAGGCAGGGACATGCCTGCTGAAGGCTGAGGTTGCCAGTTCAATTTCCATCAAACACATGAGTCTGTGGGGCCAGGCACCCAGACAACTACCACACTGTGTCAAATAAACAACCACACCGTGAGTGTCCTCTTGTGCCACCAGAGTAACTCCCAATCTAAACCAGTGGACATGTCATTGGAAAGACTGTTAAGTGCTAAAATGTGAAGTGTCATAGCCAAAATAGTTTTGCTGTTAGCCCAGTCAAAATTCAATATTTCTTTCCCATAGAGGCACACCGTACACATAGACTGAGTGGAACATTTCAAAGGAACAACTTGAAATACATATATATATATATATATACAAATATATATGTTATATGTACACAATGTGTTAATTGTGTATGCATACACATATAAATATATGCATACATGTGTAAATTTAAAATCTGAAAGAGAATTACAAAGAAAATTGACTGTATATTATAAATACTAATAATTGATCATGCCACAATAGTGAGGCTATTTTTCTTCTTTCTCCTTATTTCATTTATTTTCTTGTGAGAGTACATACTCTCTGGAGCTATTAAAGAGAGTCTATCCATAGAATGCTCATTAAGACCTAGTAAGTTCAGAACTACTTTATCTCTTCCTTTACTATTAATTACCTGAAAGTAAATTTTTATTTTAAGATTACTTTGAGCTATTTTGAGGTTATTATGTCACTGTTTTTCCACACTATCATACTACTATTTAAAAAATTTAAAGAAAATATGTTATTATTCTTTAGATAGAGATCTGGTGTGGGTGGAGTCTAGATAGATAAGGGGGCAGATAAGCACAGGTATGTGTATATACATATGTATAACATATATGTGGAATTTTATAGTATTCCCTTGAAAAAGTTCCTCTTTCTGACTTGATGTTTTAAAACAGTGATCTCTGCAGTTAGTGGATAACATTTGTTTTTATTTAAAAGATCTCCCTTTTTTCATTTTCTGCACTGCATTCTAAATGTCTCCTACTCCAGGCACTGAGTCAAATCACTGCACTCACGATTTCTTACAGGGTGGGGTGTGTGTGTGTGTGTGTGTGAAATATTGCTAAAAGTTACCAAATTTTCTCCAATTCTATGGCATCTCCTAATTTCAATTCTAATTTTTCTAGGACCAGCATTTCCTTGGATATTTTTATAGTTTCATATCAGTAACTTTCAGAATTAATTTTGATATATTTTTCTTTCCATTATAGTGCCAAAACAGAAATGTAATTATTTTATTTACTGTACTTATAGGTCAATATCTGTAACTTTTATAAATTTACTATATATTGCAGGTTCTTGTTTGCTTTTGTTTAAAATAGTTTGTTTTCGTTATTTCAAAGGTAATTCCAAAACTGTGCTGAAGCGTACATGTTCATGCTAGTTTAATAACAACATTCAAAAGGATCTTCAAGAACTTCTATTACCTGTAAGAAATAATTGAAATAATATAAACATTAGTAATTTAATTAATAGAGAAAGCTAGCAGAAATTTTTAAAAGCAAGGAAAATGGGCAATTTGTTATATTTCTTGCTCACATGAAATTACAGAATAAGTATAAGCCTCAGATTCATTTCCTGGAACTTTCCCTAAATAAAATTTCCCACTATTAATCCAGTAAACATGTCACGCTAGGCTAACAGAATGGGTCTTTTTTCTTCATGAGCAGTGGCTTGACCTCAAGGGGTGTATGTGTGATGTTTTGTGAGTATGTTGAGAAAGGCATGGAATTAATGGAATGAATATATATATATATATATATATATATATATATATATATATATATATGTATAGTTTACTCAAGCAAATGGTCATAGATGACCAATTCTAGGTAACACACATGCCTCTTCTTCATTTCTAACTCTAAACACCTATAAGGTTTTAATTTAAAATTTATATATATGTAAACTATATCTGTCTACACATTTAACAAGCAAGAAACCATAAAAAGTGCTTGCTCAAAGCTACACCCTCACACCTCTGTATCCACACCTTTCAATCCACTGATGTTTGTTACACGTTTGTACACTATCATACGCCCCTGCAGTGCGCATGAATACACATATGTGAACATCCAGGAATGTGTAAACTATGCACATCGCAATGCAAACATTGACCTTCTTGATTGATCTGTTTCATGTTACTTTGCTTTAAGTGATTAAAACACTGGACTTGGTCATCTATGCCAGGCAGCAGTTTGGAGAGGACACGGTGGATTCAGAGAGGGTACAGACCTTCACACCATCGCCAGGTATGTAACACAACCCCGGTAGGTCCCAGCCGTTTTCTTTACCAAAGAATGGGACCATTAGCTATATCTGCACAAGAGCAGAAGGAAGTAAGAAGGGGGTGGATTGGCAGGCCACAATAAAAGTGTGCGGGAGGAGGCAGGCGCATCTTCAGAAGGAAAGGGAATCCCATACATGCTTTTTCCCAGGCTCACCTCCCTCGGAGACAGGCACCTGGAGAATCCTCCGTGGCTGCCACCCAAGCCCACAGCCCTGTCGACGAAAGGAATGGGCATGTTGCCCTAGGAGAGTTGCTCAGAGAAAAAGATGGCTTACAGAAGACATTCCTTCCTCTCCCACCCCGCGAAGCGCAGACCCTCGAGGGAATAGTCTTTGCAGGCCAAATGCCAAGACTAAATAACAAAAACCCCATGCTTCAACGGAATGCAGTGCCGTGCTCAGAGACGCTGGAATGTAAAAATCTGAGTTTATCAGGGTGCAAAATAAAGAGAGAAATCATTGAGACAGGTATATGCAGAGCATATAGACAAGATCTGTTAAGGGAAAGTTTATAAAAACTTCCTGCTATGACTAACTATATCACAAAGAGTTATGGACAATGAGAGAATTTTGATGCTTTAGAGAGAGAAAAAAAAATCTTACTTTTTGTTAGTGATGGTATTTCCTGCATTTCCACAAGCTTTTCCTTTCTTTTGCATTCCAGCAAGAAGTTTTATTTTTCTTTTCAATTTGTTTGTCATTTAGACTTTGCTTTATTTGGATACAAGTTGCAGTTTGATACATGATTAATTCATGCTATAGGACCATGAGACACTCCTCATTTTCATGGATGGATTTCAATTTTATGGAAGAATGTAAAAGTAGGTGATTGTCATAATTACTTGAGTAAACTATATATATATATATATAGATATATATATTCATTTCATTCATTCTATGCCTTTCTCAACATGGTCACAAACATCACACACACATGCACACGCACACACACACATACACACACACCCTGAGGCCAAGCCACAGCTCATGAAATAAAAAAGATCCATTCTGTTAGGCTAGCAAGACATGTTTAGTGGTTTAATAATGAGGAATTTTATTTAGGGAAAGTCCCAAGATATGAATCTGAAACTCCATTTCTTTGAGAAAGACCAGAAATTGTAGATCCTTTTCCCAGCTTGCTTCTAGCTATTATAGCACTGTTGCAAATCACCTGAGCAGGAGAGGAGGGAGGCTAACAAGAGAGACAGACGAAGGGGTTGCTGTGAGTGGCCGCTGGCAGGCGGTGCCATCAGGATGGATGGCCTGGCCCCCTCACCTATAAGATCATAGAAAGTGTGTATTACGTTTGGACTCTCAAGTCTGACTGGTTACATCCTCTGACTTGAAAGAACTCGTTCCCTCCTTTTATCTAACCCCACAAGAAGTCTCTGAGACAGACAGATAAGAAATCACGTTATGGGGCAAAGGTAATTTCCCAAGGTGTTTTGACTACATGAAACACATATGCGTGAAGAACACATGGGTGGGAAAACTAAGGGGAATGTAATCTACTACTTAGATTTCTTCATAAAATCTCCAGTTATCTGCAACACCTCTAGATGATTATGATGACATGCTTACTGAGAACAAAAAATATAAACAACAATGACAACTGCAGATAAATGTGAAATCAATGGCAGACACACTTTGTGAGGTCAGTAACAAAACATTGCAAATGTTTCAAATCTGCCCCTCATTATTGCGGTCCAAAGTCTGTACACATCTGCTGTGGCAGTAAGAAAGGTCTGCTCTATGGGCTGGAGGGATGGCTTAGCAGTTAATGTGTTTGCCTGCAAAGCCAAAGGACCCAGGTTTTATTCCCCAGGACCCATGTTAGCCAGATGCACAAGGGGGCGCACGCATCTGGAGTTCATTTGCAGTGGCTGGAGGCCCTGGTGCATCCATTCTTTCTCTCTCTCCTCCTCCCTCTTTCTCTGTCAAATAAATAAATAAATAAATAAAAATACAATATTTTACTAAAAAAAGAAAGATCTGCTGTAACCTGGAAGGTATTAGCGTATTTATTCTTAGTTACCTATGCAACATTTTTTCAGTTTTGTGCTCTGACGGTGTCAACTCAAATCTTAAATGAGAATATATTTGTTGGCAGGTTCCTCTTGGGAATTGCAGCAATAGCAATAAGTAGTACACAGCTAACTATACTCCAAGTGATAAGAGTTTAAAGTGCAGTATTTATAATTAGCAATAAAGTAATGGCTTTTGGGAAAGAAAGGGGAAGAAAAGAGAAAGAAGAGGACCAAGGGCCATGTGAGCATGAATTTTCCAGGGCAAGCTGTGGCCAAATGTTCTTCCAATAATCACCACAAAACTGTAGTTCTGGAACTTTGCTTGTGAGAGTTAAGCCATTTACAGTTATGCAAAACTAACTCACTGAAAAATGACACTTGCAGAGCAAAAAGATCATGTAAATATCATTGTGAGAATAAAATGAATGAAAAGAGTTCTAAGGTCTGAAATTCCCCTTCCCCACTACCATTGCTTTGCTTCCAAGATGAGTTCTATGTCAGTCTTGAAATATGAATACCATGAAAACTGCCATGGTTCCATTAAAGAGGTTTTGGAAGGTAAGAAATTGCTTATCTTGATTAAAAAATAAAAAGTGGAAGGCAACTGAATTCTCTTAATCCATATGTTGTACACAAATACAGTGTTTGTAGAGATGGAAGATTTTAAGAATCTTTTAAAATAGCATAAAAATATTTTTGACCCAATTGGTTAATTGGTGTAATGAGGATCAAATTATCAGGCAAATTATGGCATGTTTATTTCAATGTAATGTACTTAGGATTTCTAGACTGCAAATGTAATTTTTATTTTTCTTTGCAATGGTCAGCTAATTATTCTAGTGACATGGAAAAATAGATTATTTTCTGCCCATATTATCTTGTGAAATAAATTATTTTGCAACTTTGTTCAAATAAATTTGCTGCTATTAAATCAATTATAATTATTATTTCACTATTACTTGAGATAGCTCTAGGTTTTCATTCACATGCATGCCACAGTCTCTTCTGAATCTATCATTACAGTAGAAACCAATTATCTCTTAGAGGATGCATGAGGAACTGCTCAGCAAGCTCATGTTTGAACCGAGTATACCTATCAAGTAGAAAGCCGTCCATCGTGGTGGCCTCAGAGATATGAGTAGTCAATTCAAAGTGACAGGAATGACTGCCTTTCTGTGTGGCTGAAAACATTAAGTTGAAAAGAGATACAGGTCTGCAAGGAAAAATCTAGAAGTTTTCATTAAGTTAAGGCAACCTGGGAACCTGAGGAACTGGTCATAAGTAAGGCCTGTGGCCCAGAGTTCCCAGCGGTGAAGGTCAGAAGTAAAGCAAAGGATCTATCATATGATTACAGGTAAGGGTGTAATTAATACCTCAGGTTAGTGTGTTTTGTTATTAACTGCCATGTTCTCTGTAGAAATTAGTATTTGAAGCCTCAACGCTAATCAATGTTGAGTCTACTATTCAACCATATAAAACAAAATGACATAAGACAGATTTATTTGTTACACAGTGACATTTGGTGGAAAAAGGAACTTCACCATGAGCCTAGGAGAATCGCACATGAGAAGTGAGAAATGAGTCTTTGGGCTCATTGTAAAATTGTGTTAAGTATGATTTAAGCAATGCTGTTGTGATAAGAGAGTAACTTTTTTTTTCCTTTTCTTTTCTTTTCTTTTTTTCTTTTTCAAAGTAGGGTCTCACTCTAGCCCAGGCTGACCTGTAATTCACTATGTAGTCTCAGAGTGTCCTCAAATTCATGGCAATCCTCCTACCTCTGCCTCCCAAGTGCTGGGATTAAATGTTTACATCACCATGCCTGACAAAGAGTAACTTTTTATAACCTACCCATTTTTAAATTAATATTCCTTAGAAGAAATGCTTGGCTCTTCCTTTTCTGTCTTTCTTTGTAAGTGTTTAGCGTCCAGCTCCTGCTGCTGGATGCTAAGCAATGATGGTGGGGACAGAAAGTCTCAGAGCTTAGAGCTCTTTTATACATTCTATTCTTGCCATGATGCTTACATGCTCTATCTGCTCTGCAAGTGTCTTTTGCCAAAAAGTTAGTTTTGCATAACTGAATGACTTGGCTCTTGATATTATTTACAATATGAATTTATTCAGATTTCACTGCAGTATGGGTATGGAAGATAATAACTCCAAATTTTAGTTTATATCAGAAACATTAAGAAGCAAGAGTATATGCTACTTGCAAGTTTTTTTTTTTTTTCTTTACAGAGGAGATGACTTGCTCAGTGGTTAAAGGCACTTGCTTGCAAGGTCTGATGGCCTGGTTTCAATTCCTTAGCACACAAAGAAGCACATGCATTTGGAGTTCATTTGCAGGGGCAAGATGCCCTGGCATGTTTATTTCTCTCTCTCTCTCTCTCTCTCTCTCTCTCTCTAACACTGTATCTCTTTGTAAATAAACAAATATTTTTCTAAGTCAAGAGACAGTGATTAGTCTTTTTTTATTAAAACAAACAAAACACAACTGTGATATACTGAAAGTGACACGATTTGGTAATATTTGTATTTAGTAATGGCCACCTATTCCAGAGTCCATATTTTTCGTTATCGTCCTAAATCAAAGGCAAGTGTAATGGAGCAATTACTAAGTTTGAGAAAACAAGATGGCTTTTTTTTGTTTTCTTGAGGTAGGGTCTTGCTCTATCCTATGCTGATCTGGAAATCACTATGTAGTCTCAGGGTGGCCTTGAACTCATGGTGGTCCTCCTGCCTCTGCCTCATGAGATTTATTTATTTACTTATTAGAGATGAGAGAGAGAGAGAAAGAGAGAAAGAGAAAGACAGAGGGAGCTAGATAATGGGCATTCCAGGTCCTCCAGCCACTGCAAACCAACTCCAGACACATGTGCCACCTTGTGCATGTGGCTTACATGGGACCTAGAGAATCGAACCTGGGTCCTTAGGCTTCATAGGCATGCATCTTAACCATTAAGCCATTTCTCCAGCCCATGACATTTCTTTTTACTCTAAGAATGCCTAGCATATCTATCTTCTTGAGAGAGTTTAAGGAGCAACATACTTTCCCACTTACTAGGATCTACACACTCCAGTGAATGTTGTCTCTCATGTAACAAGGTCTGAAATTCACACTCTTCAGCAATAGGTGTTGGAAGCTAGAAGCTCCCTATAGAGATTTTGGTAAAATGATTTCTGAAGGTAACTGCTCATGGGTTCAATCAAGCATTTGTAGATCGGGGCACTCACTAACTACTCCACATTTTGGAGGACCTACTACTTAAAACTTTGGTGGATTGTCTCTTCCAGTGTCATGTGATCTCTAAATGTAAGACAACAGGTCCATTAGTATCTCCATCTAAAAGGTGACAGGACGGGCTCAATACTACTTGTGTATGGTTATTAATGGTGTTACTCACAGACCAGTATGTTTGGCCTGCTGGAAAATGGAATGTCTGAGCAGAGTATGAAGATTGGTCTTTACTGAACCTGCATAAACATGTTAAGGCAAACTGGTGGACTTTCAAACTCTAGGCAGAGTTTCAGAGCTGCAGAGATATGCCAGCACAGGAGGAGAAATAAAACCTGTGGGGATTCCTATAACTTCGTGATGAGCCTGAGTTTCAAAATCAGCCAGGACTCATGAGGTCCTGGGAAGTTCTCCCAATGCATGTAAAAGAAAGATGAAATGTTTCATCTTCTTCCAAAGCAATAATTGAGCCATACATATGGAAAACTTATGGGTGAGGAAATCAGAGTATAGAATATGAGGGTAACTAAGAACTTCTTGCATTGTCTTTTGAAACTACGGTTGGCAGATTAAAGTCTCAGATCCTAAGCGGACAGCAGAACTGATAAAGCAATGCAGGACAGAGCTCAGACCCAAGCCAGGCCTGCCATCCTCAAGCTAGTCTTCTTCCCAAGCATCTCTGTCATCTGCATTGTAGAGGAAAGCATTTTGAACTTCAAGAAATCTCCCCAATATCCTGCTCTTTAAGCATTACAGGTCTTCCAAGATCCTTTCTGGGTCTCTAAAACTGCCGTGTTTTGGACTGGGGTTTTTATTATAACATAGAAAAGGCGTGTATTCATGTGCAAAATAGTCATTATTCACACACAGGGAGACAATATCAAACTCAGAACTCTGGTTTATTCATGGCTGAGATCAAAAGAATAAAATTTTTACAAGCCTCTTCACAAAAGATAGTGCTTATTAAAAAATGTTCTCTTCTCCTCGCTCCCTTGCCAGGCAGAGCCTCCATGAGTAGATGCTTTGAGGGAGGTGTGCTTTCTTTGCGTCCTCACACAAATGCAGAGCTACAGAAGCTTGGAATGTGGGGCTTTCCACAGGTACAGGATGAATACGGGAAAGAGGAATGGCGAATATCTTCCTTATTTCTTCTAGTCTATTCTGTATTGCTTAGGACAAAATATGTTTTAAAAGGTCTTAGCCATGACAAAATTACTGTTGCCAATGTTTTAAGTAATGATTTATTTTGGTAGTAGAGAGACACCATAAACATTATTAAAAAATTATATATCTCCAATGTTCTATGTGCATCTAGAGGGAAGATATTGGGCAATTTAACTTTAACTGATGCCCTGAAAACATAACCAGAGCCAAAATGCAAAACATAGGCCTGGGCACCTCCACAAACAAATTAAACCAGATATAGATCTCATGAAAGGAATCTTTGAAATCAGAACTAAAAGAGAATAATGCACAGGGGTACATGAAGTTATATTATTATAAGTAAGCATAATCCATTGTAAAGAAGTAGTTTTAAGTAGTGACTTTGGGCTAGGTGGGTGGGAGTGTTGATTATCAGTGTTTGGGGAGGAGGCTAAATAAATTTGGTGCAACGATGAGAATGTCGATACAGAGGTAAAAATACAAAAATAATGGTGTACTGTTGTAGTCAGCTCTGCATCGCTGGGATGAACTTCCAAACAGACACAGTTTTGGGGAGGAAGGAAATTATTTGACCCTTACAGATCCAGGGCAAGTTCCACAATGACAGATGAGACAGGCCCCCATTTACAGATCCAAGCACAGAGAGAGAAACCGACAGGAGCCAGCACTCGCCAAGGAGTGGGCACAGGCGGGACCACAAACAGCAGGGGAGGGCAGAGCTCGAGAACTCTGCAAACCTTAAGGCTGTGATCAGCTCTGCCCTCAAATACACCTTAGGACTCGACCCCGGGCTCTGCCCCAGTAACACCTTTCCAGCCAGGTGCCTGAAAATCCAAGTTTTAATAAAACACCTGAGTCTATTGGGAGACATGTAGTGAAACATCTCTCTCTCTCTCTCTCTCTCTCTCTCTCTCTCTCTCTCTCACACACACACACACACACACACACACACACACACTCTCACACACAAATACCGCTTACTCTAAGCCAGTTACCATGTTAAATGTTTTACAAGCACCATTCTTGAGACCAGGAACAGTGGTGCGCGCTATTATGCCAGCACATGAGAGGCTGATGCAGGGAAACTTCAAATTCGGGTCCAGCTTAGATCACACAGTCTGTCCCCATCTCAAAACAAAAACGGGGAAGAAAATGTGCTGCCCAAAGCTCTCCCAAATAACTACCATTAAAACCTAAAATAAGAAAGTTCGGGGCCCAAAAAGAAGAACCAAACTATGTAAACAAAGCAGTATTCCCATCCTTTATTCTGAATTCAATCAGTGGTTTCTTTTTTTCTTTTTCCTTACAATCACAAAATGAACAATTCTCGTGAGTTTGTGTTTTAACAGCGTCTAGAAACAAGAGTCCTTGGTTATCACAGCATGTCTTCCAGGCAGAACCCGTTCAATGACTCCGCAGAGAGGGGCCCGAAGGGAAGAGTGGCCGGGAGGAAAGGTCACACGCAGTCAAATTCGCCTGTAGCTTTCCAAATCCAAAAGCTGTGCGATTCATTACAGCTGACTGTTGCGTTGTTAGACACGTTGAAAAGACGAACCGTGCAAGCTAAGCATCAGCTCCGGGGTACGTCGTCTCCCCTTGAGTCTCAAGCCAGCTTGCCTAGTGTGCAGCTCATGATTCGTAACATAGACCTTTGAAGAGGCTGATGTAAGTAAAACTTGAAATAGGCTGGGTACCTTGCTCTGCTCCGCCGTGCGCGCGCCTTTCCGCGGCAGGTGAGCCCGCTCCGCAGGTGCCCCAGCAGCACCTGCCGCGTGCACGGACTTCCTGCCTTTCCCTTCCCGACCTTCCCGACCTCCAGCCATCACTTTTCTCCTAGGATAATGTGCTGTGTAGCAACCCACATGTCTTGCCTCGTAGTTCTTACAGCTCGGGAATTCAGGTGTGGAAAAGTGAGTTCTGTAAATCAAGGTGCCACTGAAAGCTGAGACGCAGGTGTTTAGTCAGGGCCCGTCACCTCCAGGTTCGCATGACGAAGATACCATTACAAGCTCCCTGAGTGGTTGCTGAGAGCATTTGACTCCCCCCCCGCCCCCCCGGGGCCAAGGCTGACAACATCAGCTGCTGTCTTTGTTTGCTGTGGCCTACAGGTCCTTGACCCATGAGCGAGTTCACAGCTCAGTGCAAAGTGAAGGGTCTACGCTATCTGAGCCAAACTGAGACAGGCCAGGAAAACTTGTGAGAGGCGACCTCGTCAGCTTTTCAAAATCTAAGTTCAAAGCCGGGCGTAGTGGCGCACGCCTTTAATCCCAGCACTCGGGAGGCAGAGGTAGGAGGATCACTGTGAGTTTGAGGCCACCCTGAGACTCCATAGTGAATTCCAGGTCAGCCTGGGCTAGATTGAGACCCTACCTCAAAAAACCAAAAAAAAAAAAAAAAAAAAAAAATCTAAGTTCAGTAATCAAAGCCATTGCTTTGCTGTGCTCTCTTATCAGAGTCAAATCACCATATCCGGCCCACACTCGAGTAGAGGGCAGGGGTTGCAGGAAGTGGGCCATGGGATGGGATTAACGGTTTCCTTTACTCTCACACATGTTTTCTTCCTTCCTTTCTCTCTTTCTCTCTCTCTCTCTCTCTTTCTTTCTTCTTAGGTGTTCATTGTTTCGTTCAGATCTTGTCTAAGAGAAGAATTTTCTAAGTATGACCAAGTTTTGAGGATCTTAAAACATTCTTCCAAATGCCAACCCAGAATTATATTTGATAATACACAATCCCTTTTAGCAGAACAGGAGAGAAAATTTCATTTCCTCAGACCACTGCTAATGGAATTTTCATTATTTCAATAGCATTAATACTTTGGTGGAAAAAAGTTATTCTATTTAATTTTTATCCCATTGGTAATGTGTGAATTTGAAAGCTTTTCAGGTAACTGAGCCATCTGAATTGTTCTACCTTACATGTTTTCTTATTGGGCAATACATAAAGGTTATATTCACATCACTAATACACATGTGTTTTCTGATGTGCAGTTATTATTGATTCTAAGTGTATTGGTCATTTCAGTAAATAAAACCTTCATTATTATTAGCAGCATTTTCCACATTGAAACATAATTGTCCATAATGTTGTACTGAAGTATTTCTTGAAACAACAGAAAAATATTACTTTATATGTATTATTTTATTTATTTACTTATTTGCAAGCAGAGAGAGATAGATATGTGCCAGGGCTTCTATCCATTTCAAATGAACTCCAGACGCATGTGTTGCTTTGTGCATCTGGCTTTACATGGGTACTGGGGAATCAAACCTGGGTCATTAAGCTTTGCACGCAAGTGCCTTAACCACTGAGCCATTTCTCCAGCCCTACCTTTTTTATTTTTTATAAGAACTTTAATATGGGAACATATCACAACTTGGTTATGTTCCCATTGGATTATACTCTTTTGTGCCCTCTCCCACACCCCCTTTTCACTGAGGGACCTCTTCAATGGAGTTATTCATAACCACTGTAGGGTCAGGATGGCATCAGTCTCTGGGAGTCGGGGGCGATGCCTCAGAATACACCTTCCCACCCTGTGGCTCTTACATTCTTTCAGTCCCCTCTTCATGACCTCTGAGCATTGGACAAGTCTCCTTAGGGTTGAATTCACAGCAGCCTCCGATTTTCTGCTTTGATGAGTTGTGAGTCTCCTTTTGTCTACCTCCATCTTCCCGGAGGAGGTTCTTATGCTTTCAGTGAGAGAAATGCTCACGTTTCATCCACTGCGCCTTCTGTAATATTTCCTGGACTGTCACAAATATGATATAAATGAATGGCTTCATGCAGGACAGTTCTCTTTAATTATCATTCTGATGGGGCTCAGGTCTCCCAGTGCTCACTGTCATGTGATGGGGCTCAGCTATCCCCAGTGTTCACTGTCATATGTAAAGAGCACACTTTTTAGTCTAGTGTGAGAGAATCATGGATTGAAATGAATAAACAGACATTTAGAAGAGCAGGCTTCTGACTTGGTTGTCAGTACCAGGAATGAATTTCCTCCCCCTGAGAAGTCCTCATATCTAATTAGAGGTCAGTTGATTACCCTCATAACCTGTGGCCACTATTGCACTATTGCACTAGTGGATTCAACCTGCCTGCCTGGTTGACTTTATAGCATTCAAGATCCACTTCTTTTTAAAAATTTATTTTTATTTTATGAAAGGTTAAACTTGGGATTAAACCATCGTTAAGGTGCTTCCTGAAAAGCCTGAAGACCTGGGTATAATTTCCCGGTACCCACATAAAGCCAGATGCACAATGTGGCACATACACATGGAGTTAATTTGTAATGGCTAAAGACCCTGGAATATCCATTCTCACTCTCTCTCTCTCTCTGTGTATGTGTGTGTGTGTCCTTTTCCCTCTCCCTCTTCCTCTTTCTGTCTTCTCTTTGCTTGCAAATATAAAATAAGTAAGTAAATAAATAAATGAATATTTTTAAAGGTTAAATTTCATATCCCCTCCCTGAACTCCCACCCCCCCTTTTGCTGGGGACCTCCTCTTTGGGGTTGTTGGTATTCACCCTGGAGTCATGAAGGCCTCATTCTATGTAGGTTACTATGTATCAAGGTATTCCTACACATCCTGTGGCTCTTACAATCTTTTCACCCCCTCTTACACACTGTTTCCTGAGCCACAGTAGGTCTGTTAGCAGTCTGATGTAGTGCTGACTTTTCTGTGGCTTCTGGGTTTCTGCTTTGTTGGGTTTTGATTGGCCATGTTGTCCTCTGCCATCTCCCCGGTTGTCAGACTAACAGGGCGAGCACCATGTGTGCTGCGCCCTCCCCCGCACCGTCTCCAGGGCCCTGGCTGATGCACTAGACGTGGCGCGTCTTGTGGGGGCAGTCGGCTATCGTTTCTTGTTGTGATGGTGCAATCTTGGATCTCCTCAGTGGTCTCTGTTATCTGTAAAATAAAGCAGTCTCCAACTAAGAGTGAGAACAGCTTGGATTAATGGGGTATGCATAGTTACTTGAGAGACTTAGGCTGTGTATGCTCACTGCTGATGTGCAGAGAGCAATGGGGACTTTTCTCTGGAGCACAGAACAGGGCTTTTTACTTCAGGACAGTTTTCTAGATGGCCTTGGGCCAAACTGGCTCCCCTTCATTTCTAGTGTGTAGACCTCAAGAGTAACTGTAGGGTTGCTGGGGATGCAGTGAGAAAGGACTGAGAGCCTGGGCGCCTTTCCTGACTTCACTAGCACTCATGTGACTGCTTTCCCTCAGCCTCACATGTCCTGTGATTCCCAAGGAATAAAACCCAGAGTGAGTGCAGTGTGATCAGGGCATGCACATCCCTTTACTCTTGGCAGCTTCCTGAGCCTACATGGACTGACTCCCCACGAATATTAGGCTCCTGTTGTCACTAGTGGTTGCTGTACGTAATAAACCCACTTCCTATGACTTGGATGCACTTGTCTTCCATGTGTTCAGCTCCAGACAAGTTGATGACGAGAGCAGTGAAACCATTGTATAAATACCGCAGGCTGGGCATAGCGGCACACACCTTGGCTCCCAGCACGGGGGAGGCATAGGTAGGAGGATCTCAGTGAGTTCATGCTGGGCATAGCGGCACACACCTTGGCTCCCAGCACGGGGGAGGCATAGGTAGGAGGATCTCAGTGAGTTCATGCTGGGCATAGCGGCACACACCTTGGCTCCCAGCACGGGGGAGGCATAGGTAGGAGGATCTCAGTGAGTTCATGCTGGGCATAGCGGCACACACCTTGGCTCCCAGCACGGGGGAGGCATAGGTAGGAGGATCTCAGTGAGTTCATGCTGGGCATAGCGGCACACACCTTGGCTCCCAGCACGGGGGAGGCATAGGTAGGAGGATCTCAGTGAGTTCATGCTGGGCATAGCGGCACACACCTTGGCTCCCAGCACGGGGGAGGCATAGGTAGGAGGATCTCAGTGAGTGCATGCTGGGCATAGCGGCACACACCTTGGCTCCCAGCACGGGGGAGGCATAGGTAGGAGGATCTCAGTGAGTTCATGCTGGGCATAGCGGCACACACCTTGGCTCCCAGCACGGGCGAGGCATAGGTAGGAGGATCTCAGTGAGTTCATGCTGGGCATAGCGGCACACACCTTGGCTCCCAGCACGGGCGAGGCATAGGTAGGAGGATCTCAGTGAGTTCATGCTGGGCATAGCGGCACACACCTTGGCTCCCAGCACGGGGGGGCATAGGTAGGAGGATCTCAGTGAGTTCATGCTGGGCATAGCGACACACACCTTGGCTCCCAGCACGGGCGAGGCATAGGTAGGAGGATCTCAGTGAGTTCATGCTGGGCATAGCGACACACACCTTGGCTCCCAGCACGGGGGAGGCATAGGTAGGAGGATCTCAGTAAGTTCATGCTGGGCATAGTGGCACATACCTTGGCTCCCAGCACTGGGGAGGCATAGGTAGGAGGATCTCAGTGAGTTCATGCTGGGCATAGTGGCACACACCTTGGCTCCCAGCACAGGGGAGGCATAGGTAGGAGGATCTCAGTGAGTTTCAGGCCAGCCTGGGGTTACAGAGTGGGATACACTGAGCTAGAGTAAGACTCTACCTTGAAAAGAAATTAAGGAAAATAAATAAGTGAATACCACACGACATTAACTTTTGTAGAGAGGAAAAAAAAAGAGTCACAATATTACTCTATTTTTGTCACTGACTAACACTTATAATCTACATTCTATAGTGAAGATTTTAGTGCCGAGATCTGCATATCTTTTTGATGTCATACTAAATTAGGAATGCCTATACATGGTTACATTTTATTTTTTTGACATCTGATATAGATTTCTAAATCAGAGCATCAATTTATCCATCATATGTTACAAATATTGACATAATTATTCTAGACAATACTGGAGGATACTATCTATTCTTATAATTAAAGCACTAATTAGCCAATTTGATGCACAAATTAAACTTCATGATGAGGTATATTGGCAATCAAGCAAACCCTTTTTCCTTTAACTGTGGTGAGCACATGAGCAAACGTTGTCATCTTCTTGCTCACTTGGTGTGCTGCTGCTCTTTGCACACTGCAGAGAAGGCCCAGCTTCTCTATCATGTTGTCACGATTGTTTGGATTCTTTCACTTCTACATCAGTCTCTGAACTGTGACATTCATCTTATTTTACTTTTTAATTAAGTAAGTTTTATGGGTATTTGTAATTGATTTATTTCTGTATAAGATGATACTTTTTTTAGAAATAAACTTCTATGTTCAAGCATGTTCAGTACACAGAAATATGACCTAAGCCTAAAGTGATGTGCTGCATTTGGGCAAAGCTTGCAGAGTGAGTGTATTTTCATCTCACTGCCTTTCAAATGATTTGAGCAAATGTGATATGTCCACACAATGCACTGCTAAAGTGCTAACAAGAGGAAGAGGGCTATATTTTCCTTGCTGCTATGAATAATTTCTGACATACAGTAAGTGAAAAACAGTAAAAGAAATGGAAGCATGAACAATCTAGCTAGGATAGAAAATATTATGAGATCATCAATATGTCCTTTATTTTAAAATGGCCAGGTAATGCTCACAAAATTGACTAGCAAGGGGACCTAGAAAGAAGAATGGCCATAGAAACCATATTCTTGTAATGAATCTTATTCATAGGTTTAACTTAGGAATAATATTTTACACTTAAGGTGTTTTTAAATTCAATATTTTACATTTTGGTGTGTTATAAACATTAGATTTCAAAAAAGTCATGACAGTAAAACACAATGAAAAATAAATAAAATCTTAATGGCCTAACAACACAGAGGTTTAAATTTAATTAACTCACAACACATTAATTTGACATAACGTATGCAGAAGAATGTATCCTAAGGTACCAGACTAAAATTTTCTTTATATGTTTCAGAATGCACACTGTTACAAAAAAAAAATAGCCTTCTAGAACCTACACAAGCATACGTACGTTACAGTGAATATGTCTATATATATAGATATGTGCATAGTAGATGAACTATTGAAGACTGCAACATGAGCACAATGAACACCCTCAAGAAAGCACAGAAGCCAGGCATAGTGGTGCACACCTTTATTCCCAGCACTAGGAAGGCTGAAAGAGGAAGACCACTGTTCAAGGCCAGCCTGAGACTACAGAGTGAATTCAAGGTCAGCCACAATGTGAGACCCCCCACGTTGGGAAAAAATTTTAAAAAGAAAGTGCATAAAATATTTTAGCATGTTAAGCATAGAAGAAAAGGTTTTCATTTTCCGTAAGAGGAATGTAAGGAAAAACATTTTCAAGTTAAACAAATGATAGGCATTTTAAACCTTGAAATGGAAGTTGTACTAATAATTGAAAATGCACAAGCTGATACTATAAATAAAGATATTTATAAACCTTTGAGCTAAACAAAAATCTTAGCATATGGCTACTGACAATAAACCACTTCACAGACTCAAGTACCAAACTACACATCTCTAGGGTTATTTAATGACAATGTTCTTTGAGATAGCAAGGAGAATAAACAATCCCACGTTTAAATAACATGAGGAATTGTTGCAAAACACAGTTGCAATATCAGGAACGAAACTGTTATTTCTACCCTTATACTTTCAATGTAATGTGGGAGGATTATGCTTCTTAGGGACCATTTAGCAAAGTCTGGAGACATTGGTCGTTACTCCTCAGAAAGAGCTGCCACAGACCACACTGGTCAGGGATGATTCCTTACAGTGCACAGTGGGGAAAAAATCATGTTTAGGGCTGGAGTGATGGCTTCATGGTTATGGTTCTAGCCTGCAAAGCCTAAGGACCCAAGTTTGATTCCCCAGGACACACACAAAGCCAGAAGCACAAGGTGGCAAATGCAACTGGCATTCATTTGCAGTGGCTAGAAGCTCTAGTATACCCATTCTCTCTCTGTCATCTATCTACCTATTTCTCTCACTCTTTGTCAAATAAATAAATTAACGAAATATTTAAAAAACAGTTAAAAATCATGTTTAGTACAAAATCATAATTCTTTTGAACTTGAGAAACACTGGTGTGACAAATAGTAATATATACTCATAGTAAAAAATTAAAAACAAAATGTCCATATAAAGCACCTAAAACCTATCAGGGCTCCTTAGAACAAATTGCTGGTCAGTGTCCTTGATAGCCACCCCTTGGTCCTGAGAGTGGGTCAGTGTGGGTATAAGTGGAGAATGCATTGACAGCAGCTAAGCCAACATAGTTGAGGAAACACATACAAGCATGTAAGTGTGTGCTAACAGGTGTGACCCTCAGAAGGCCTAAGGCTTCTCACACTCATTATTCTTCATATGACTTTTAAAATTTTTTGTTTATTGTTATTTATTTATTTGAGAGCAACAGACAGAGAGAAGGAGGGAGAGAGAGAGAGAGAGAGAGAGAGAGAGAGAGAGAGAATGGGTGTGTGAGGGTCTCCAGCCACTGCAAACGAACTTGTGCATCTGGCTAACATGGGTCCTGGGGAATGGAGTCTCCAACCGGGGCTTTAGGCTTCACAGGCAAGGGCTTAGCCATTAAACCATCTCTCCAACCCGTTCATATGACTTTTTTACAGAAGTAAAAATTCTGGGACATAATCTAGAGGGTGCTGCAGGGACACAACATGAGAAGAGCCAGTTTCTGCATGACTGGAGCTAAGTGGTCACATGACATGAAACGGACTTGAAGTCAGCCTTTCTTCCATGAAGTTTTTGGAAATGTTGTGAGTTTGTTTATTAGTTGCCCTGCCCTGATTTGTACACAGTTTTCTTGTGAAGGGCCTAAACTACAGAGGAGAAGTGGAGCAGAAAAGCAAAGCAATGAGTAAAATGAAATAATCCGGGAGTGGACTTTGTGTGGAAAACAGTTAGCAGGTTTAACAGAAAATGTGTCTGGAAAGACTGCTGGTGAGAATGGAAAGAAAATTCAGCATTGTATTTCTTTGAGTGGGAGATGGGCACTCCAGGATGAACACAGAAAAAGAAAGATACTATATTTTGTATAAAATGACTCACACAAAGACAGTCACATAGTATGTGATGGAGAAGCAGATGTGCATAGGTGATTTTGAAACTAGGTGTGGTAGTTTGAATGTTATTGAGAGGGATTCGGGTAACTTTGCTAGGTAGTTTAAGGTGATTTGAGCCCTGAATGTAAAAAAAAAAAAAAAAAAAAAAAAAAGCAGAAATGTCATTAAGTCTGCCCTTACAATCTCCACTTTATTATTAGAGACTACAGAAGGATCTCTCCTCTCTTTATCTTTTGACTAAAGGAGTTACCTTGATCAATTTTCCCAACAACAGCCTGAGCACCTCCTGGGAAGGAGTTCCCCTTTCCTATAATTTAAATCTGATCCTGGCACTGTGGGTGCTTAAATTCATCCCCAAAATATGGCTTCATACCTGGCCTCTTCTTGATCCAGCCCCTAGCCCAGACCAATCAGCCCGCAGTCTGGATCTCCTGAGCCTGCAGTAAGGCCCAGCACGATAAAATTATAAGGAGTTACTCACCAGATGAGTATGTCTTTTTTGGTGGCCATCCTTGTCTCTTGTGCTCCCAGGATCTGTTCCTCTATTCCCCCATGGGCTCTCTACCCCCTCCGCCTCCCATGTGGTAGGACCTCTGCACTTTCTTCTCTTTCCTCTCTAAATCCCTTCTCATGTTCCAAGGCTCATTTGTTCCCACATGGCCTTGCATACTACATGAGTATACCCATTTTTCCTTCCTCAGTTTGTAGGCCTTCTCTCTTCCTTGTACACTGCTGAATAAAAATGTACCTACAGTAGAAAATATATGTAAGTTAAGATTAAGTATAATAATCTAAACAGTTTGTCTGTGATCCATCCAACATCTGGTTAAATCTTCCTCAGCACAAGCTTTGTTTAAAATGTTAATAATCAATTGTGAACTCAAATAACCTAGGGTTGAGTATGCAAGTGTCCTAGAAATCTTTCTCATTTATGTCCAGCTAGGCCATCAGTGGCTCCAACTGGCTCTTCTTCTTCCTCTTTGCCCATTATTTGTAAAAAAAGATTGAAAGATTACTTTTAAAAATATATTTTATTTATTTATTTGAGAGAAAATGCAGAGAAATAGAATGGGCGCACCAGAGCCTCCAGCCACTGCATACGAACTCCATATGCATGCGCCCCCTTGTGCATCTGGCTTACGTGGGTCCTGGAGATTCGAACCAAGATCCTTTGGCTTTGCAGGCAAATGCCTTAACCACTAAACTTTCTCTCCAGCCCGAAAAATTAAAATTTTAAAGAAAAGGAATAGTCAAAGAGAATTTTAAAAAATGAGAAGGCATTCAAGAAATACTTTACTCTTTGGCAAAATTTCCACAACAATAAAAAAACTTCTGTCACAGTGTTACTATGTTTAATTTATGCTTAAAAATTCTGTTTACAACTGTGTCCATTTTATCACAGGTATTTAGACCAGTACAAACTATATACAATTCTGGAGACCAAGTTATTCTTTCTCTCATTGAAATGAGGGTCTTTGGTTTAACTAATTTCAATGTTAGGTATCTAAAATGAGTGCCACAGATAAATACTCTACCCATTGGAAAAAGTGAAGTATGGTATGTCAGCATGAAATTTACTTTCAAAATAAAAAATCTGATCTGCTAGAACCTCCAAGTAAGCTCTCAAAAGAAAAAATTCAGTCTGTAATTAACTGTACACAGTGAAGCTTTCAACACAGTAATACCTGATCTTGGCTAAAGTTTATTTCTCTATGGACAATTTGTTTATAAGGAAAAAAAAAGTCTGAATGTAGAAACAAACTACAACATGTGAGCTGAATCTAATGGTGTGAGTCTTCATAAAGGGACACTTAAATTTTGCTTAGACATTGTCACATCTTGTATAAGAAGCAAATGTCACTTCTCAGGGTGTTTTTCAGTCACAGCATGCAATGAACACAAGTAGGGAAATTTGCAAAGAGCTGACGGTTGCAATAAACCCACTGGAGAAAGAACAAAGTTTGGTATGTTTTTTTGTTTTATTGAGTTACAAGTGATTAAACAGGACATTCCTGTCACTCACAAGGAATGAGCGAAAAATTAAAATGCTTTCATTTAATGATCATGGGCTTAAAAAAAAAGAAACATTATGAATTTTATGTCCTTACCCTGAGGTTGAACTCAGCCTGGTATGCTAATTGGGAATTATTGCATCATTAAGAATCTAAAATTATAAAATCGAGGTGAGGTCAGAATTGGTCACATAGGTGCAGACACATTTTATTGATTACCTATTATATGCCTTGATTCATGCTTAGCTCTCTGCATAAGTTATGACTGCTTAGTGATTAATTTCCAACAAATTTCAAATGTCAACAAAGCCAAAAGTGTTGAAACAATGAGGCCAAGAATTCTTTGCTCTGTAACCAGAGGGGAGTAACCTAACAAGGTCACTGAATAAGCGTCCTGGCAAACAAAAGAGGTCAATAAAAGAAGCAGTTTAAGCCTAAGAAAGAAAGAAAGAAAGAAAGAAAGAAAGAAAGAAAGAAAGAAAGAAAGAAAGAAAGAAAGAGAAAGAGAGAGAAAGAAAAGAAAGGAAAGAAAAGAAAAGAAAAATACAGTCATGAGTAGAAATACCTGCTTGCTAATAATATAAATGTCATTGGAGTGTCACTAATTACTCTCCTCCCATTTCAGGGATTTCAAACTCATTTAAGCTGTTACCTCAAGTAATGATATGAGGCAAGTCTTCCTCAATTACTCCCTGGCTAGAAGTTTAGGTCCCTTGTAGACATTTAAGGAGAAGTGTCCACACACACACACACACACACACACACACACACACACACACGCACACACACGCACATACACTACATATACACACAGATGGAAACACATATTATATGGTGTATTTCACTACCATAGTTCAGCAAACAAGGGCAGAGATAAGGACACCCTTTCTCTTAGACATCCGGTTGAATAAGGACTGGGACAAGAGAAGGAACATGGTTGAGATGTTTGGTTTGGTGTGTAGCTAGACAGTTTGGGAGACTCCTGTCAAACAGTCCTCTAGGACATCTGAAAAAGCCCACAGTGACTCTATGCTAGGTGAAAGAACTCAACTGGGGTAGAGTGAGTTCTCAGCCTTCCACTGGTCCTCTTCTGTTTTCTCTCTCATGCTTACTGTAATTTCTCTTGCCAAACTTTGTTATTCCTCTGGAGCCCACTCTCAACAATGTCCAAGGAACCTGATTTTTCACAAATGTGTCTTCTCTTTTTCATTTTAAAAATTAATACTGAAAACCTATTAAAACAAGAGCAGAGAGGATTAATTTTCAGAGACTTCCTGGAGATAAAATGAAGTATTTATATTTCAAGCGTATCATAGAACAGAAAATGAAATTGAATTGTTGTTTCCTATTAAAACAGGTTGTAGTCACTTCATAATCTGTATGCTAATAATAACAGCTTCAACATATTCAAAGATCTTGTATCCATTATCTCTCATCCTAATATTAGAGAAGCCACACAGTAGATGTTTCTCAATGTAGCCCAGAGATTGATGAATGAAGGCACAATGAAGCTAAGCATTACATTCATTTCAGACTAAACAAGTTTGACACAATCTGCAAAGCTATAAATTCATTTTCTCTAAAACTTACCCCAATTTTGTGGAGTACAATAAGAAAGTAGAAGAAAACTAACATACATAAACTCAAAATATACAAATTACAATGGTCAGTGGAGGAATAACATAACAACAAGAGTAGAAACTGATCTTTTTTTGAGAAATAGTAAAATCTTATATGATTCTAAGCAAACATAAGACTATTAAGTGCATAATGCTTCCCAGAAACCAATCAGGATAAGAAACCCAGCTTGTTATGAGCCTCACAGGAGCTGTGTATCAGCATTAGCCTCCTGCTGGGAGGACCATTTCATTGATGTAGTTGGTCATTTTTGGAAGGACAAGAATAATCTTTATCAAATAGGGACAGAAATACACATACAGAAACTTTATTTGATATGTGTGATGTTTTACCCATAGAGCTACTTTTCATGATAACATCTCAAGGAGATTTTATCCTTTTTCTCAAGTTTTAAGGCAAATAGCATACCATTAAAATGGCATTCATTCTTTCAACGCTGCAGAAAGGTATGTTGAACTCAACAGAACCAAGATGGTGTTAGCAGCACTGCAGTTCATGAGAAGGACTGACTGCTGAAGCAGCACACAACTAGCTTTTTCTGTTTCTCCAGATAATGTACCCAGGCCATATCAGCAAAGTGTGAAAGACCTCAGAGAGAAACAGAGCCTATGGCTTTAGGGGCCTGTGTAATTATATGTATTTAATATTGAAACTGATTACTCAAGTCCACTCCTTGCCTCATTTTTATTGCTAAAAACAAACATTAGATTGGGTACCATTTCATTGATGTAGTTGGTCATTTTTTGGAGGGACAAGAATAATCTTCATCAAATAGGAACAGCTCTGACGGCTGATGAGTCTCTCTCCCACAAGGAGCTGAAGATGATTTCTTAAATTAGTCATTAAAATCAACATGTCCATCACCCCAAAGATGCAAGAGAAGGCCTTGCAGCTATAAAGCTTGTTATGTTAAAAGGCTGGTTTGATGAATACTGTCTGTGTTGGTGTGCTAGTCTCACATCCATCCCTTACTTAATTGAAAATAATAGCTTAAAAGCCAAAAATAACACTTTTCTTAGGCATTTATGCAGTCTGAATATTCTCAGAGCCTTGTAATAGCTGGAGATGAGCAAGATTGAAATTATGATTTATTCACATACACAAAAGCTATCTGAATATTTTTATGTACCTGAAGTATATGGAAATGACCAGGAATGTAGTCATCGCTGCGCTAAGACTCCATTATTAACTAACGTCTTACTTGTAGTTTTTAAGCTAAGATTTCTCACATGTCACTCTTGCCTGAAAGACATGTCTTCTGGCAAAGAACAGCTTGTTAGCTTTCTAGAATCAGAATCATTCTTCCCCTGGCCAGGAAGATTAACCATTCACCTAATGTTTAAATATGGGAAAGCTGTTAAATAAAAAGTCTGTAATGCCCTAGCACAAATAAATTAAGATTTATGTTTTAATTAGTTTGTCCACTAAAGGAATGATGATAGTAATTATACTAGTATACACATATATGTATGTGCTGCAAACACATGCAGAAAGTCATCTTACAAAGTTGAGAGGAAATTTCTCAGGGAAAACTTAAGGGAAAAATGACTCATGCCTTGTTGATAACTCTTCTGAGAAAAAAATACAGAAATATAAGCCATCATTAATGTCATTTCATTTCAAACAATTGCCAGTGAACATTATTTCCAGAATCATAGCTTTATTTTATCTGTAATGTTGCCACTTTCTATAAAACACAGCTAAGTGTCAAATGGTAAGAAATATTATAACAACCAAAGCCAAAAGTAGATTCCAAGATTATGGTTCTTAATTAACTATACACTTCTTCAGAGATATGCTCTACTTAATATGAAATAATCACATATGTAATTCAGCTATAAAATTTAAAATAGGATAAGTATGATGTTAGTCAATTATCTAGAAATTCGCAGTATCTACACAATATATTTAGATCTTTATTTGGAGGGATATTTGAAGCTTCTAGGTTATATGACATTTTCTAATTATTGGTGGCAGCTCTGGTTTTTGTATATACTTTATCTTCACCTATTTTTTAATTTGGCATTTCATATCACTAAAGTTTCAGAGTTCCAAATAGAAAATAACTTTGGATTTCAAATAATAGTTCAAGCTTGTTGCCTGTTGTAATGAATTACATTTACATATCCCATACTTCATCTCAGTTTTGATGGCTACACTGGAAGCTTTTGGGTTACTTCTCTATAAAAAGATTAGAAATTTAGTTTGATCTGTTTTGTTGCAAAACAAATTTCCATTTACTATGTTTCTCTTTGGTAGGAACAGGGAGAAATAGAGCACTTATGTTCAATGACTATATTGATGTGGTAGGTAGATATGAAACGTCTCCAAAGATATCTACATCAACTTTCTGGAACTGGCAAAAGTCACCTTACTTAGAAAGAAAGATCTTTACAGATGTGACTAAGTTAAAGATCATATTGAAACCATCTTGAATTCCATGGTTTTGCACGTATACAGGTATAAATGTCTTCATGAGAGAAACCAAGGGAAGATATGGCAGTAGTGGAAGGGGCAGTGACATTTGGAGTGATTGGGCATCTACCACAAGAGCTCAGGGAGCAAAACATACCCTCCGCCAGCCCCGGAGTGTGTGGAGCAGGACCTGGTTCACTCGTGAAATGTAGCTTGTGGATTCAAAACAAACAGATATTACATTTCTCTCCATTCACCCTATTTGTAATGATAATCAGCCCCAAGAAACTATCTCAATTGATAAGCACAATCACAACTAAAATTTTGAATTAACTAATGAGACCTCTAACAACTGCAGGATAAGAGACAAGGAAAGAAAGTTATGTATATAATGTCAGGGGGAAAGTTGTAGTCAATTTATATTCAATGTTGTAAAGAAGTAAAGGCATTTGTGTAAGAGGCTGAAGGTGGGATATGTGTATGTCTTTCTGCCTCTATGTGGTTGTAATGATATAGAAACTCCTATTAAGAATCCATCAGGTAGGGCTGGAGAGATGGCTTAGTGGTTAAGAGCTCCCAGTTCAACACTCAATTCCCCAGGAAGCCACGTTAGCCAGATGCACAAGGGGGCGCACACGTCTGGAGTTGGCTGGAGGCCCTGGCATGCCCATTCTTTCTTTCTCTCTCTCTTGCTCTCTCTCTCTCTCTCTCTCTCTCTCTCTCTGCCTTTTTCTCTCTCTGTCACTCTCAAATAAATTAATAAAAAATAAACAAAAAGAAAATAAAAAAAGAAAAAGAATCCATCAGGTGGGCTGGAGAGATGGCTTAGCAGTTAAGTTGCTGGCCTACGAAGCCAAAGAACGTAGGATCAATTCCCCAGGACCCATGTGAAGCCAAATGTACAAGGGGTGCATTCATCTAGAGTTTCTTTACAACAGCTAGAGGCCCTGGTGCATCCGTTATCCCTCTCTCTGTTTGTCTGTCTCCCTGCCTATTTCTGCCTCTTTCTCTGTCAAATAAATAAGTAAATGTTAAAGGAAAGAATCCATCAATAATTTGGTGTGTGTTAGGCACTGTGATGAAGCAGGTGTAAAGGTCAATGTCATCGCTGTTTGTCCAGAAGCTAACCGGAGGCGTCACAACTGAGCCATACAAATGCCACCACAGGTAACCATGAGATGTCTTGGATAAAGAACTGGAATCTGCCAATATGAATTCTATTCTTTTCTTTAGTTCTTTTTTTCTTTTCTTTTAGGTAAGGTTTCACTCTAGCCCAGGCTGACCTAGAATTCACTATGTAGTCTCAGGCTGGCCTTGAACTCCTAGCCAAACTCTGACCTCAGCCTCCACATGTTCTGGGATTAAAGGCATGAGCCACCACACCCAGCTGAATTCTATTCTTCATCCATCCATGATGTGATTTTCCAACAATAACCAATGATCTTGGATATTTCTGCAACCTCGGAAGTTTCAGTAACCAAGTCAGAATACTTTCAATAATGCCTAGTATATGATAAATAGATTAAAGCCTTCATCAATAGCCTTAAATATCCACCTTAATAGTAAACAATTATGAGGAACTGTGCCCTAGATACACATAGCTGGAAGGAGGTATAATGACTTTATCAGGATGTCTTGAACCAATACGTTCAGGTTTCAGTAGCTGATTACAAAATCCAGGCTATGGAATGTAAGTGAGCAGTCATCTCTTCCAAGCTTACTTTTTTTTACTTGTGAAATGGAATTGAGTAGTTACTACTAAAACCAAAGAAAACTGCAAACAAGTAGGTGATTCTGGTTTGACACCCCTAGAATAAGTGAAAGAATACGTACAATAAGCATAAAATACTTCTCTAGATCATTTCATTGTAGTTAGTGAGTAAGTGAACAAGGGCCTCAAATCCCAAGGAAACACTGAGATTCAGACATAGGCACGCCCTTCTGAGGTAGCCAGTTTGCACAAGGACAGTGGCAGCTCTTGTCTCTCTCAGAGGCCTGAAAATCAGAGTAGCAATTTGTCTTTCTCAGCTGAAGAATGAAGAAACAGAAAATGCTAAAAGATTTTTTTATATAACTAAAATCCATTTTGTGGAAGCATTTAAAGGAGGGCCTGTCTTTTTAGCACAGACACTAATTAATATAAAAATTTGACAATAATACTTTATTGAATCCCTATAGATGAACGCAACCTCCTTTCGTGGTACATGGTCACTGAAAACTAATTCATGCACATGGCTTCCAGTGCATATTTTTGAGAAAGGACATAATACACATGACAGATCTAGTACTGGTCTTGGTATATAACAAGGCAGTCTATCTGAGCACATTTATAATGTGAAAGTTAATTCTAAAAACTGAGCCAGGAATTCTATGCTCTCCTTGTCTAACTATGAAGTGGGGACGGGGAGGTGGC
This sequence comes from Dipus sagitta, assembly GCA_036346955.1. Classification (NCBI taxonomy): domain Eukaryota; kingdom Metazoa; phylum Chordata; class Mammalia; order Rodentia; family Dipodidae; genus Dipus; species Dipus sagitta. Next base: position 171,276,270 of record CM070774.1, read on the forward strand.
TCAGTGGACAAAATGCTATTTCTATGAAATAAGCACCTGAGTTCAGAACCCCCGCATTCACATAAAAAAAGGAAGGAAGGAAGGAAAGGAGGGAGGGAGGAAGGAAGAGAAGAAAAGGAAGGACTTAGGGAGGGAGGGAGGAAGGAAGGTAGAAAAAACAAGCCTGGTGCTGTGGCAGGCACGTATAATCCCAGCCAGCTGTATTCACAACAGAGCCTGGAGGGGGAGACAGGGGAAGGTTCAGGGCCAGCTCCCCTGGGCAACAAGCAGCAGTGATCACCTTGAGACCTTGCCTCAGAGTAGGGGAAGGCACAGGCCAACTAATGTTGTCCTCTGACCTTCACGCACATGCCACGCATGCAGTGTCTGCAGTCTTACAGATGAACACACACCAAACAGACCATAAAATAAAGAAACACGGAGAGTAAATTTGTGGTCTACAGCATTTTTGAACTACTTAGATGTCTACATGTTTTTATTCAGATGAATGACAAGAGATCTGTCATGTACCACTGCAAATGAACTCCAGACACATGTGCCACTTTGTGCATCTGGCTTCCCTGGGCATTGGGGAATTGAGCATGGGCCTTAGGCTTAGCAGGCAAGCTCCATAACTGCCAAGCCATCTCGCCAGCCCTGTTACACACTTCCTGAGGGACCAGATAGGTGCACTGAGACTTCTGCTTTAATTGGAGCATGACATATGCTCAACTGTACCATCATGCAGTGTGTATTGATGAATTGTAGCAATGAATTCGAATGCTTTGGGGCAAATATAAGCATTGCATAGGAAGTGTTTACATGTGTATGGACAGGGAGTTGGAGAAACACAAGTGAAATATTTTTGCAAATATCTGTTTAAAAACAAAACAATGGACAAAAAGAATGAATTCTAAAGATGTCATCTGAGAAACAACACTGGTCCTGATGTAATTTATTTTTTAATATATAAGATAATATTCTTTATAGGAAAGATATGATGTGTCAAAATATGTCAAGATTACATTTAAAGGACAGAACACCCAGTTAGCCTAAGCAGCTGCCTTAAGACATTCCAATAGGGCTTTCAGATACAAGTTTACATGTGTTTTATTTGAGTAAACAAGAAACAGCTCTCTGAAACTTCCCTGGGTGCTTTCAGGAAATTAAACATACTCAAAGTATTTTTCATGTGTGAAAATGTCTAAACACATATATCTGTAACCACATGCCATTAACTCCCATCACTATAAATGAGATTTAGCCACATTCCAATATGTCAACATATCTATATGTGAATGTAGGTTTTGGAAAATAAAAGCAGGAAGTACACCTGAAAGAAACCACTAAAGCCAGGTGTGGTGGCACACGCCTTTAATCCCAGCACTCAGAGGCAGAAGTAGGAGGATCGCCATGGAGTTCGAGGCCACCTGAGACTCCATAGTGAATTCCAGGTCAGCCTGGGCTAGAGTGAAGCCCTACCTCGAAAGACCAAGAAAAAAAAAAAAAAAAAAAGAAAGAAAGAAAAGAAACCTCTAAGATTTGAACAAATTGTTTGACCAAACAAAAGTATATTTAGAAAGATATTCTCGGACTCAAAGGGGTGGCCATTCCAGCTACAAGGTGCAAGGGCATTGTTTCCACTCCAGTTCCCCAATCCACGCACTAAGACTCCACATTTGATAGAAAGGTGAGATCCTGGGATCACCAGAAGAGATAATAAAGCATTCCATCGAGAGACAACAGTGTCTGGAGGCATTTAAGGTTACAGCTAAGTCAGGGCTACCATCTGTGTTGCCTTTGTGGGGCCCAAAACAGCAGCAATGGCTACAGTAATTAATAACAGTAATTACATGCTGCAGGCACAGATGCATGTGGATGGGTTAAAAGAAGCAAAACTCCAAGAGTGTGGGAGATGCAGACAGTTTCCAAGAGCATTAAGGCCCAGGGGAGCACCAGCCCAGCTGATTTGGAAGCAGTGGATGGAGGAGCTAATGTTATCTTTCCTCCAGCTTGCCAGACAACAAATTAAAGGAAATTTCCTGTGTCACTTCCTTTAAATTAAAGGCATATTTCTCAATGGTTATCACCCATTTGTTTACAAACAATGCATCTTATTTATTGAAATTGTGTTGAAATTAATTCAACAAAAACCTAAATGTGAATAATCTGAATTTATAGAGCAAGTATGCAATTCACTCACAAAATACATCCTTCATCAGTCATACAAAATTCCTAACTCTACATGCCCTGGAAAGGGAAATACAGGTAAGAAAAACTAGATTCAGGAATTATGGTATTTATGGTACTGTCTCTGCTAGTGTGCTTGGTGCTTTGATAAATATCTCAGTTTCTCCCTCCCTCTCTCTCTGTCTGTCCTCTCTATATAAACTATAATATTACAAATAATATATTATATTTAATATACTATAATAATATTAAAATTATATTTATCACAGTTGTCACAGATGATGTACAATATTTCCTACATTGAAGATCCACATATACCACACTAGTCACATGTGATTGTGATGGAAGTAGCATGTGGTGATTTAGGACAATGTAGCAAATAATATAATATATTATATTTAATATACTATAATAATACTATGATTATATTTATCTCAATTGTCACAGATGATATACAATATTTCCCACATTGAAGGACCACATATACCACACTAGTCACATGTGATTGCAATGGAAGTAGCATGCAGTGTTTCAGGACAATGCTGTATCCCATGATGGGGGGACGCTGCTATAAATGAGCCCACTGTGTTGTCTTGAAGTGACAGCAACAAATGAAAATCATACCTGATCCCGATTCCCCTGAACAGTGCTGTTCTTGGGCACGTTAGAGATTTACCAAAAGTCTTTATGGAGAAGAAAGTGAATATATGCAGCAGTAAGTGCACTGTACTTGTGAAATCCTGATGGAACCAACTTCTGAAACTTTGTTGACAAAATTTCAGATCAACTTGGAAACAGCCTGACTTAAAATATCTCAATAGCTTGGTTCTATTTATTACAATTCTTCATTGCAGTTTTATTAGTGTAGGTATATTTTTTAATATTTATTTTATTATTTTTATGTTTGAGAGAGAGAGAGAATGGACACACCAGGACCTTCTGCCTCCTGTGAAAGAACTCCAGACGCATGCGCCCCCTTGTGGTGCCTGTGTGACACTGCATTCTTACGTCACTGTGTCTGGCTGTGTGGGACCTGGAGATCTGAACATGAGTCCTTAGACTTTGTAGGCAAGTGCCTTAACTGCTCAGCCATCTCTTCAGCTCATGGTATAGGTAGTTTTTAAGCCTTTTTGCTGAGAGTATCATGGAGCTATTTAGCATGTGTACATGGGAGGGTTGCAGGTATGTTGCTCAATAGCTGTCATATATTTTTATTCTATTCTTTATTGCCTTTATAGTTTTATTTCTATGTATATACTACAACCAACATATTGCTTTATATATGTCAAATGATACATTTGCAGATATTTTGACAACCTTATAATGTATTTTTCTATCTTTTTTGTTATTTTTTGTTTGTTTATTTTTGCTTTGTTTACTGGTTCTTTTGAGGTAGAGTTTCACTTTAGTCCAGGCTGACCTGGAATTTACTATGTAGTCTTAAACTCAAGGTGATCCTCCTACCTCTGACTCCTAAGTGCTATGATTAAAGGCTTATACCACCATGCCCATCTTCTATTTTGTTTTATATGAATGTTATATAATATACAGAATAAGATTTTTTAAAACTTTATTTACTTATTTTATTTATTTATTTATTTATTTGAGAGAGAGATATATAAAGGAAGATAGATAGAGAATGGGCACATCAGGTCCTCTAGCCACTGAAAACAAACTCCAGATGCATGCTCCATCTTGTACATCTGGCTTATGTGGGTACTGGGGAATGGAAATTAGGTTCTTAGGCTTTGCAGGCAAACATCTTAAACAGCTAAGGCATCTCTCCAGCCCCCAAAAAGGATTTTTATAATCCAGTTTTGATAATGGAATAAAACCTGTTGTGTTGTACTCATGCAAACATGTATTATAAATCAATTGCAGGATTATGTTATTGATAAATTATTTACTAATGCAAATTTTTATAGAATGTATAGTCTATTTACTAAAACAAAAAACAAACAAGAAAAACCCTCTGAAACAGAATTTTCTGTTCTGCCTACAGATCTAATGACATCAAGAAGCTGCCTTACTGGTGGGTCTAGAGCATTTTGGTCCGTGTGAATGCAGTTCTCTGATAATACCTGTCATTTGACACAAGAGTAACCAAGCAGTGCATTAAATCCACTCAGGATGGCAATTTTTTTGAAGTTTTCTTTTAGTCATCTATTGCAATATAGGTTTCTGCAGCTCAGAACCATACTTACTTATTAGTGCCAAGTTTTGCAGGTCTTTTTTAATTTCATTCATCTGGGCTCTGTGCAGAAGACCAAAACCACAACACCAGCCATGAAGGGCTCTCAGGCTCAGGCTCTGCAGAGATCTGCTTCTAAGATCGCACTGTGGACAGCACCAGCCTCCTGGAAGCTGCTGTGCTGACTTCCGTCCGCCTTTGCTGGGCTCTGAAGACACGGCTCCAGCACTACATTCACGAATGCTTGCCCTCTGCTTTGCTTTCTTCCACAAGCAGGCCTGTGTTTAATCCTTCCCCTCCTTTCTCTGCCTGGCTTTTCCTTTGTAGCCACTCAGAAATCGCTACTTTTGAGAGCTGGCATAGTTACATTAGGACCACGTACATAATCTCTCTGATTTTGTAACTCCTAGCACTGGTAAGTGTGATACCTTCTTAGACGGTGCAGATTTGGATGTCTCTCAGGGGGAGAGAGTTGTGGCTACCACAGCTATAAAAAACTATGTTCAAAGAAGGGCAAAATATGGCAAAATATGGTGACTTATTCTTAATGTTTTTTTTCCTACATAAAGAAAGAAATTAACTCATAGTGACAGAATACAGAGAGTATCCAGCTAGCTGTGACTGGATTTCTCCAAAAATGAAGAAATTATTATAATGGTCCAGCACAAGACCATCTTTGGACCACTTTTCTGGGAGCACTACCAGGATCAATGACTCCACTCATGTCTTCTATGTACAGAGTCAGAGTCCTTCTCAACTGCCAGGGTGTTGGACATGTGACCTTACATGGGTTTAGACTTTCATATGTAATAGGCTTAAGAAATCGACATTGGAAAGTACTATGATTATTCAAGGGCTCTTAGTTTTTAGTAGCTTCTAATATACAAGAGTTAGAGAGAAGAAAGAGAGAGAGAGAGAGGGAGAAGGAGGGAGTGAAAATGTGGAAGATTAAGGTTAGTCATGATCCTACCCTCTCCAATGTCTTGTGGTTCAGGTGTTCTCTGTAAGGGCCTGGTAAAGGATCAGCCATTTGGTCTGCCATTTAGTAAGTAGAATTTTATGGTACCATTTCCTAATACTTTCAGCTAAACAGCAGCCCTTAGAAGGCTGGCTTAGTAAGCATCAGCCAGACCCCTGTGCACACATTTCAAAATGAGGTTCATAAACATTAGGGAATAAAAAAAAACTTTTTAAAATATACATTAGGGCTTCAAGAGCTCACATTTGAAATAGGAAGTTGACTAAGTGAAGTCTTATAAAAGGTGTTCTCCTAATACTCCCTAAGTCTTTTTGGTCTAAAAATTCTTATTGATGAAAAAATAAATAAAAGGCTTAACAGAGATAGCACCATAAAACATAAAACGTGTCTTTTCTTCTACTTGATGCATTGGTAATATAAAGTGTGTTCAAAGAGCATTCAGATGTTTCTGGAACCTGAAACTTCAGATTCCTTAAGAGAAACAGAGTTTTACCACACCGAACATGGGCATGTGTGTGTGTATGTGTATGTGTGTGTGTGTGTGTATGTGTGTGTTTATTAATGCATTTATTTTCAATATGCTTATATGTAGTTATCACATACTGTAACTTTTATGCATTTGCATAATAATCTCAAAAGTATTCAGAAAATTGATAATAGTATACAACAAGATATCTTAATTTTCAGACTAAATACAATTATAAGGTATTTTGGAAACTTGTGGTAGTCGACATAGTGAATCACATGCTGCTATGTTGGGGGCTCAGAGAAAACAACCCAAATTCCAAACCTGACAGTGTGCCCACTTTGAATTAATGGTCACTAAATAAAAGGCTTTAAAAAGACTGCAGAGAAATCTCTCCCTTCCATCTTTCCCCTTTGTCCATGTCCTTTCTTCCATGAGAACAGAAAATGGAATTCCATTTCTCCGGAGAGGGTCATAGAAACTCAAATCGTACTCCTCTAAACAAAACTCCTCAAACTTGCACGAGTCATGTCTTCCTTCTTCCTCCTATCAAGAGCCTCGTCCCTGGGCATGCTGCCCCAGGTGAGGGGAAGAGCGTACTGCCAAGAACTGAAGAATAGCAGGTGGACCTCCCTAGATTTCCCTTCCCAGTCTATTCCATAGCTCTCATGTCTGTTTGCCATTCATAGAACTTAAGCATAAAACTGAGCCAGGATTCTTGGATCTTCACTTCTGATATCTTTCGTGCCACATATAACACTGAATAAAAGTATTGTGTTTTTCTTTTCTTATTTTTGTCCTTTTACAGAATTATAGTCTTATATCCCCTCTCCCCTGACCCATTTTCCCAAAGAACTCTCCTTTTAGTAGGATTATTCATATTCATTGTGGAGCAATTAAGGCCTCAGTCAATCTGGGGTGGGGGCTAAGCCTCAGGATAGTTCTACTCTTGTTATGCTTGTGCTGAGCACCACCTTGGTAATGGATGGGGACTGGTATCCTGCCACTTGTGCTTACAACTGTATCAACCATATTAGTGATCAAAATGTCAATATGTGACATTATATGACTTCAAAATAATTATAAATCTTTAAAATTATTAACAATAGCATGGCGTGGTGGCACACACCTTTAATCCCAGCACTTGGGAGGCAGAGGTAGGAGGATCACAATGAGTTCTAGGCCACCATGAGACTACCAATTGAATTCCAGGTCAGCCTGGGCTAGAGCAAGACCTTACTTTGAAAAAAATACTATTATTATTATTAACAATAGTTACACTTTGACTTTAATCCATGTGAGCTTGCATATATATATATATATGTATATATATATATATATATATATATATATATATATATATATTATATAAATATAATATATAACCTTATAAATATAAGGTTATTCTTTTCAAGTGGTTTCATACAACATGGTATGAATTTACCCTGTCTATATTTCTTTATAATTTCAAAAGAGGACTTAATCATGTTTGATTTTCATTAATACCCTGAGTTTATCTATTAATCATTTAAGTGATGTTCAACTGTACCTTTCAGAAAGTGTGCCGTGTGTTTTTAGTCTGTTATGATTTGTAAATAAGAAGGTTTTAAAGAATTTCTTATAGTTGCTTTTCCAAAATGTTTTCTGGAAGTTAGTATTTTTTCTCTCTTTCATAGCTGTTTCATCTTTTTTCATTCTTTTCCTGCTCCACTGCTTCTGTCTCGGGAATGTAGGGAACACACAAGAGCTGAGATGGTGTTGAGCCCTGCACTCACTCACCCTTGATGAAACAGATCTGACCTGGCTTCACTTCAGTTATATTTCATCAGAATTCCTACAGTGAAGTTAGAGGTTAAGTGGTAGAATATTTCATTTAAAAGACTTTCCCCAAGTTTTCTCTCCTATTATCTGTCACAAAGATATTTTTGCTGTTCTACTTTGTTGCCACTATCCATTCTAATTTAAGGATATAGTTTCCTTGAATTTTGAAAAATATGTGTACGTGTGATGTGCCTGTGTATATGCATGTTTTTATGTGTGAATGTGCATGTATACGGGTGTGTATACATATGTGTGAGCATTGTGTGGAGGAGACAGGGTGAATCCTCTGCACCTTGTTTTTGAGGCAGAGTCTCTTGCTTGAACACAGCACTTACCCATCTAGTCCAGCCAGGAGACTTGTGCTGGGGAATGCCTTGTCTCCTCCCCAAGTACTAGGATTGCAGGCTTGGCTGCCACTCCCACTTGGATGTATATGCCTGCTGAGGATCTCAACTCAGGTCTTCATTCTTGCTTGTCATGTGCTTTCCCAACTGAGCAATCTCCCCAACACCTTGAATTCAGAATGTTTAGTAATCATCTTCTAACCATGCATGATAGGTATTCATTTTAAAACACATTCTCTAAAATGATCTTATAATGTTTCCATCTATATTTAGAACTATTATTTATAAGATTATTTAAGTAAAACCAGACTACATTTTCTCCCTAATGCTGAATTTGCTTAATAATACTCTTTCTTTAAGTGTGAAACTGACTCTCAAGGGGCCTTCTCTTAATGGTTCAACATCTGCTCTACCTGAATTTGGAGTGGCATTTGAGATTCATTTGGTTTCAAATTTGTTGAACTGAGCTGCCTTCTGCAACAGCATATGTAATTAAATTTTTGTTTATTTCTAAAGCCAACTTAGAAAAGCACAATTTCTGAAGCTTACCTCTAAGAGAGCTATTCATACAGAAGGATTCCACTAATCCAGAGTAAGTGAGGTGGTCTGAGTGTGCAAGGTTCGTATGGGCTCATGTACTTGAGTGCTTGCTCGGCAGCTGGTGGTGCTCTTTGAGAAGGTAACTGAACCTTTAGAAGGTGAACTCTTGCTGGAGGAAGTGGGCTCCTGGGGACAGGACTTGAGATTTCATACTCTGGCCTCTGCTTCCTGACTGCCTGTGCATTTTGCCCAGCCCTGATGCATGCTCCTCTTACTATGCCTTCCCCACCATGTTGGCATGTACACTTGAAACTATAAGCTGGAATACGTCCTTCCTTCCTAAAGTCGTTTCCAGTCATGAACGTGATCACAGCAATAAGAAACAGCTGCAGAAAGCTGGTACCAAGAATCGGGGCCATTGCTATGATAAACCAAGCCACGAGACTCATATGTCTTTGGAACTGGTTTGCAGGAGGAATGTGGGAGAATTGGGAACTTTGGGTTAGAAAAGCTCTTGAATCCTGTAAGCAGAGCTTGTTGGGATGTAGGGAACAGCTTGTCAAACCCAAATACCGAGAGACATGCACACTCTGGAAGCTCAGCTCACGAGGTTTCGGCAGGGACTGGACTGGAAGCAATCCATTAGACATTCTTACAGAGGAAGTGTTCGCATTCTGACAGTCTCCTGAGAACTTCAACATGGTTGAGTTTGAAGGTAATGGACTACTTGGTGCAGGGCATTTGAACACAGAGCAACATCCCATCTGTGACATGGCTTCCATTGACTGTCCTTCCTTAGATATATAATCAAAGATAGCACTAAATAATACAGAGAAATAGGACATGAAATTGTGCCACTTGGTCAGGAAAAGGCAACATTTAAGATCTCCCACAATGAGTATGCTGGTGCTGAGGAACAGATGATTGTTAAAGAGAGTAGCACCATTAAAGAGAAGCCTAATGCTGGGCTGTAGGAGAATGAGTAGTGCCCCGCAAACACACCCCTCCACTGAAGGCTCTCGCTTGTGAGGTCACAAATTCTTTCAAAAGGAAAAGGTCTCGATGGAAAACGCTGAAGTAGTTCTCTTCTCTGGAAAGCAAATTCTTGGGAACATTTTCCCGAGGGTCAGCATATTTTAAATTTAGTGGTTTTTTGTGTTCGTATTATATTATTTTCCTTGTCTTCTTTTTTTTCAGAATTTGGTACCAATTTTTTCTGTCCAATAAATAGGTAGTGAGTGAAATAAAAATAAAATTGTGAAATTTCTAAAAATGAATGGCAATAAGAACACATCATAACAAAACTTATGGGACACAAAGAAGGTGGTCCTCAGGGGAAAATTCATAATATTAAATGCTTTCATAACAAAGACAGAGAGATCCCAAATCAATAACCTAGCCATCTACCTAAAAGCACTGGAAAAGCAAGAAGAATCCAACCCAAAAATTCCAGATGGAAATAAATAATTAAGATCAGAGCAGAAATTAATGAATTGGAAACTAAGAAAACAATTAAGAAAATCGACAGAACAAAGAGCTGGTACTTTGAAAAAATAAACCAGATTGACAAACCCCTGGCCAATTTGATCAAGCAAAAAAAAAAAAAATTAACAAAATTACAAATGAAAAAGGAAAGATGACAAAGGACATAAGTGAAATTGGGAGAATCATCAGGACTTATTTCAAAAACTTCTACTCCACAAAACTGGATAATATGGAGGAAATGGATAAATTCTTGGACATATACCATCTACCAAAGCTAAACTCAGAGAAGATTAATCTCCTAAACAAACATGTCACACCCATTGAGATTTAAAAGGTAATAAAAAACCTCCCCCAAAAGAAGAGTCCAGGATCAGATGGCTTCTCAGTTGAATTCTATCAACCCTTCGTGGAAGAACTCAAACCATTCTTCCTCAAACTGTGCCTCACAATTGGAGAACAGAGGAAGCTCCCCAACTCCTTCTATGAAGTTAGTATCACCCTAATATTCTATCCCTAGTGCATGATCATCTTTGTTATAGAACCATCAGTCCTGAGAAACCAACTATATTACCAGTAAGATCAAAACATCAAATAAAACACCATGTGAATATTGTTTTGTTTCATAGCATGATATTTCAATTATAATATTGGTAGTTTGGACTGTTATATATATGTCAGAGAGCTTTATTATTGAACATGCATATTTGTATATATCAGTGTTATGTTATTTAGCACATAGTAATTTATATTTTATTACTTGTCCAAATTTTGTACCATAACAGTCTAAATCTCTTCACCCTTTGCAGGTTAGTTTTCTCTTTGTTTTCTTGCTGATTGCTTCTATGTTAATGTATGAATTTCACCATGCATTCTGGAAAACATAGAATTCTAAAGCTAGTGCAGTAAGGTGTGACTGTTGTAGCAGATGTACACTCATTCATGGGACAAAACACCTGCCACTCTTAGTTTAAGGAAGGAAAGGGTTGATTTGTTTCCAGCTTACAGTTGTGAGAGGATGTTTCATCATGGCAGGGAAACCATAGCAGGAGCAGACAGACAGGCGTGACATATGCTTATCAGCAAGAACTAGAGAGAGCTGAGAGCAGCAAGTGAGGAAGGGGCTGTAATACCCCCAAGGCCCACCCCCAGTGACATACACTCTCCAGCAAGGCTCCATTAGCTGGGGAGTAAGTGTGTGGCTTAATCACAAATACATGAGGCTATATATGACACTTTACAGTCAAACCACCATGCTACTCATCACAATGCTCAGAAGGAAAGAGTGATGATTACCATTATTTTTATTTTGGATAAATAGATGATATACTCATATCATATTCAACCACACAATGTTTCTTATACACAGGACAGCCTCGTAGAATATAGAATAACTTCATATGTTTACACAGACCATCACTAATTTTTAAAATATTTTATTTTGTTTATTTATTTACTTGAGAGAGAGACAGAAATAGGAAGAGAGAGAGAGAAAAAAATGGGTGTGCCAGGGTCTCCAGCCCCTGCAAGCAAACTCCAGATGCATGTGCCCCTCTGTGCATCTGGCTCACGTGGGTCCTGGGTAATCAAACCTAAGTCCTTTGGCTTTGAGGCAAGAGCCTTAACTGCTAAGGCATCTCTCCAGCCCACTATCACTAATGTTTTGTCAAATATTCCTGGTTGTCACTTTATTTTATGATTCCAGGTGGTAAGCTTTTGTTAGACACTTAGAGTATTTTGGTGTAGGAGGAGAAGTTTTATGAACATTAACTAAGTAGAAATTTAGTTGTGATGCTTTTTCTCCAGTTTCATTCATTCTTCCTAAGACTGTCCAAGTCAAGGAACCAATTACATGCATTAAGATTATGAGTATTTTTCTTTTATATTATATCATCTTCTATGATTACTGCATCATTTGGTTCCCTGTTATATTTTTACAGTAAATATAATATTTTAGGGATAAATCAATAGAGAAAGGCTATATAAAGATTTGAGAACCATATAGTTATTGTAATATGAATACTTAAGATCTTTTTATCAAATTGCTAACAATGAAAATTAAATTAAATGTTTTTGCTTTTCAATAAACATATATTTTTCCCATTTGACTTTTACATGTTAAAACAATATGTACTAACATGATTATAAATGTATACAATTTTATATTTGTGTTATTTTACTTATTTGAAATTATTTTATAGTTACCTATACTTACCTATAAACTATTTTCATGGTTCATCACTAGTATGTATATATATAGTATATAGGATGTGTGTGTATCTTTTTCCAGTCATAAGATGGTTAATACCTGTGAAAAAGGATGCTCGTGGCACAAAAATATAAATTAAAATCATGTCTCTACTAATTTCTAGTTTGTATGACCTTCATTCATGAGATTAGATTCTTTTATCTATACAATGAGTTTAAGAATAACTGCCTGCCATTGTCGTTTTGAGATTATATTAGATAATGTATGTAAAACATTAATCAAATGTCCAACACATAATAAAGGACATTTGCAAATGACAGTTATTGTCATTATTTGTTATTTATATTCATGTTTTTTGATTGGATTAAATGTTTAAGTAATTTATATAGCAATTTTTGCAGTAGTTTCTTGAGATTAAAAATGCCCAAAAATGTTTCCACTTGTGGTTTTTGCCAGTGAATAATAGCTTCTGGAGACAAATGCTGATTTTGTGTTTCTGTCATAGAGCATTACCAAAGTTTTAAGGACTTAACATAAATTTTAAAATAACATTTATGAAGATTAGAATTCTGAAACTTAAATTTTATATTAACATTTATAAAGATTAGAATTATTAAATAGGATTTTTTAAATGAAAATCAAAATGTTGGCCACTGTGACTGGGAACTGAATGGAATGGGTTTATAGGTCCTAATACTCAGATTCCCTTCAGCAATCCTCTTCCCACCATCCCATGTAGGCTAACATGACTGACCACAGTGACTGGAATGGGATTGGTCCAGAACATAAGTCCCAACACCTGCCCTCCCTTTAGGCATCTTCTCTCCTGCATCCAAGATGGGAATGCATGTCCGCCGTTGTGAATGAAACATGACTCCAACCAGAATATATGTTCTAGCCCATGGATTCTCAGAGGAATCCTCTTCCCTCACCACCTGCTGCAGATGTCTTGTGATTTGAGGAGGACTTATCCTGAGTTCCATCACATGGTTTCCCCTCAGCATTTCTACTTCCTTCACTTCCAGGGGCATCTATGATATGTAACTGGGGCTGGGACGAAAGCACAAGTCAGAACACAGCTAAAATGGAACTAAGACTATCTCACCTACTGGTTCCATGAAGCAGTACCAAGTACTTGCAGGACTGAACACCAAGCTCCACAAAGCAGAGAGAGTGAGGTGAACACAAAGAAATATGAATTGTGTACACGCTTAAGAAAATGTTCAACATCTTTCAGGGAAATGCAGATTAAAACAGCTATGAGATTCCACCTTACTCCAGTAAGGAAGGCAATCATCAAAAAATAAAATGACAATAAGTGCTGCAAGGATGTGGGAAAAGAGGAACCCTCATTCACTCTTGGTAGGAATTCCAACTTGTACGACTAAGAAAATCAATATGTAGACTCCTGATAAACATGAAAATAGAACTTCCAACAGACCCAGCTATTCCCCTAGTGGGCATTTACCCTAAAGGCTCCACACTTCATTGCAGGGATATTTGCTCAATCATGTGTATAGCTGCTTAATTCATAATAGCTAAAAACTGGAATCAACCCAAGAGCCCATCATTGGATGACTTGATAATGAAGATGTGGTACATTTACACAATAAAATTCTACTCAGCTATAAGAAAAAAAAATGATAGAATTAAATTGTAGGAAAATGGATGCACTTGGAACAGATCGTGCTTAGCAAAGTCACATGATCAGAGAAACACAAACACCATATGTTGTCACTCATCTGCGGTTCCTAACCTGGAACATCTTGAGTGGCAGGCATACCTGACAGGCAACTTGAGGCCCAGACCATATGGATGGAAGGGTTTGGCAGGAGGCGAAGGGGAGCTTGGGGGGAAATAAACACAAAACTAAACCCAAAATGATATGGTGCCATAGAAACCTTTCTCCTTGAATGTAGGATAAAATATTTAACCCTCAACAGGAATGTGGAGGAATCTTCTGGAAAGAGGGCCCTGGGGAGGGGCATGAAGGCCAACCTTAAAAACATGTGGCTCTGGCCTGTCACTCCCGGCACCAGAAATTGGCTGCTAACCGCAGTGAACTGTTGATTGGAGAGACCTACAAGGTCCCCAAGGCAAGTTTCTTTGATTTCCTTCAGTTTCTACAGTCTGTCTGCATTCCCTGGCTAGCAAAACTTCCTTCCATCATTGAACAATGTCATGTCTCTCTCATGTCTTAGCTTAAACAATTGTTTCTGTTTTTAGAAAATTTATGATTTTATTCCTCCTACCTTAGAATCAGGATAATCTCCCCAAACATTCACTATTTGTAAAAGTGAGACCATGGAAATCTCTGGGAAACTATTTTTTTTTTCTACTGAAGAGAAAATGTATCATATACTTGGAATGCTTATCATAATCCCATAGCAGTATCTTTATATGCCATTTATGCTTATAGAAGTGAACTGTCTAATCAGACTTTTGTTAATTTTTCATTAAAATCTTTGTGTGGGGGGGGGTCGAGGTAGGGTCTTGCTCTAGCCCGTGCTGACCTGGAATCTGAAATTTACTATGTGGTCTCAGGGTGCTCTTGACCTCACTTATATCCTCTTACTTCTGTGTACTTAGTGCTGGGGTTAAAGGCATGTACCATCATGCCCAGCTTCAGTTAAAAACTTTTTCTTTTAATATTTTATCCATTTCAGAGAAAAGGAGAGAGAAAATTGGCATGTCAGGGGCCTCACCTACCACAAGCAAACTCCAGACACTTGTGCCACCTTGTGCATCTGGCTTATGTGAATCCTGGGAAATCAAACCAGGGTATATAGGCTTTGCAGGCAAGTGCCTTAACTGGTAAGCCATCTCTCCAGCCCTCAGTTAAAATCTTAATGATAAAAGTAGTAATGACTTTTTTTTCCTGTTATTCTTAGCTGTCAGTGTTTGACTCTCTTTGACATGTAGGTTTTTTTTCTTTTATTATTTGTGTATTACCTGCATTACTTCATTATAATTCCCAGGATATATCTTCTTTTTGTGTCTGAAGCAGTATCTCACCTTTTCTACAAATATTTTTAGTTTTGTTTTGCTGATGACTACTAATAACCTTTGATTTCTCCTTCAGAAATATAATTAATATAATTATGTTATTATATATATATATATAATATAATATGCATTATAAAACAGCTGTTGGGTGAAGGGATTGGATATGTCATGAAGCTTTCTCAGTGGTGTTTGATTACAGCATACAGCAAGCAACAAATATAGAAGGATATTAATGTTGAACTGCACTATAATATTATACACACAGCCTTACCTTCATGTTGTACTGATCTATAATATTATACACACAACCTTACCTTAATGATGTACTGTACTGTAGTATTATACACACAACCTTGGTGTTCATGCTGAACTGTAGTATAGCATTATACATACAACCTTATATTCATCTTGGACTGCAGAATAATACTATAAAACAACCTTTCTACCTGGTATTCTATCCCTTCCATGATTTCCATTCTATAGCATGTAGAGGAAAAAGCTATCTTGGCTTACTCTTTCTATACTGCTTTCAACATGTATTTGATTCTAAGTAATGAACTCAGTTCCAAGTCTAAGCCATGGCTCTCACATACCGCTTGCTTAGTAAGTGAGCGTCAACCAGCCTCTCATGTACTATGCAGCACACCTCCACAAATGACAAGACTGGGTTCAGCCTCTACCGTGACTGACAATAACCCACCATAAATGTACTGGTTCATCAGTCTTTCCCTTGGACATTCTATTTATTAAAAATATTTTTTTCTATTTGCCTAGCAGTTAGACTATTAAATATTTTAGTTTAGGCAACTTGCCATTAGTATTCTTCTCCAGGGCAGTAAATTAGGAGTGAAGGGGTGGGTGAGACTCATATACTTAGAGCATTTAAAAGTTCAAGAGTGAAAGTGGCACAGCGGTTCCTAGAGAACTTATCTTCTATAAGCAATTATTTTGGTCAATAATGAAGACTAATAGCCAGGGGGTTGTAATTACCAAGGGGTAAATCTCAATTGCCACAAGACTAGGTTATTGACTTGATAAATTGCAACAATGAAAAATAAAATTGCTTACTATCATGTTAGCCTGAGGGACCTCTAAAAGTTATAGCTCGACTTCTGATTTCTAAGTTCAGTGACTCACATAACTTTTGAAGCCAGAAATAAAAAACCGCAAAGGAAAAATAATATTGTTAAGATGTTCATCATATTTATTTTCAATGGTTTGTATGTTTTATCCATGAATTGGATCCATTTTTTTGTTGTCTTCAATATGTCAACTCAATTTTCATGAGTCGGGAATGCACTTCTTCTTAATGAGGCAGCTGGCTTCTTATCAGTGACTGCCGTGTGGACAGGCATCCTAAGCAAATGAACATAATATGACTTGAGTAGAGTAGAGAACACTTCAGTTCTTGATTCAATCCAGGGATTGGCATTACGAGTGAGGGGTCTCCCTCCTTCTGGATGCAGGTCTTGGACTATCTGCCACATTTTCACGGTATTTCTTTGCCTTACCTGGTAAGTAGTGAACAGTTATGGAAGACAACAAAAGGCCCTAGAGGCTCATTTAGTCCTGACAAACTACTCTTTTTTGTTATAAAATAACTCCTTGCTTCTTTATTACTAATGTAAGACTTGGAGGCTTGCTAGAAACATTCCTTTAAACAGTTTATTGCCTTTCTGAAAAGAACTGCACCTTGTTTCAGCTTCCTTGTTTTTGTATTTAGGGTTTTCTATTGTGTCAGCTTTTACTCCAATATTTAAAGTTTACCATATTAAAATTTAATAAACTGAATATTAAGGTGGAAGATTAAAGTGAAGAGTAAACAATTTAAAATATCTAGGACAAGGTTTGAAATGATGTGTGTTCTTGTCAGATGGAACTGTAACTGGGTTTGGGGGATTCAGGAAAGGCCCTTGAACACCAAACCCTGAGTTAGGGTCTGTTTTTACTCAAAGAATTGAGATAAATAACACTGAGAAGGATAATTATTAAATTATTGCAGTTATTCAGGGAAAAGGAAAAGAAATCACAGTGAGCTGCTGTCATGTGGAAGGTGGGGGGATAGGGGGCCTATTTGGTAGTAGGGGTAGAATGTGGTGGTGTGATTCGGGTGTCCCCCATAAACTGAGGTGTTCTGAATGCTAGATCCCCAGCTGATGAAGATTTGGTAATTAATGCCTCCTGGAGAGAGTGTATTGTTGGTGGGCTTATGGGTGTTATAGCCAGTTTCCCCTTGCCAGTGTTTGGCACAATCTCCTGTTGGTATGGTCCACCTTATGCTGGCCAGGGAGTGATGTCCACCTTCTGCTCATGCCATTATTTTCCCAGAAGCTGCTCTTGGTTGGGTGATTTCTACCAGCAATGCGGGCCTGACTACAACAGGTAGGATTAGGGCTCCCACATCCCATCTTAGCCCAGAAGGCTTAGATGAGGGAAGGAGGACTTACTGGAGCAGGGACCTGGAAATTCAGCAGAGGTGCCAAGCCAAAAAAGAGAGACTAGCCACCTGGTAAGCATCTACTTATAACCTTACTGTGGTAGGTTTCACTTACAGGGTCAGGTGAACCAGAGTGAGGGCTGATTGGTCTGGGCTAGGGTCTGGATTGAGAAGAGGCTAGCCATAATTCTAAGTTTTGGGGCTGAGCTTAACCAACCACAATGTTAGCATGATCAGATTTAAATTCTAGGAAAGGGGATCTCCCTTGCAGGAGGGTCTCAGGTTGTTTATGGGGGGCGGGGAGGAGCCTAGAGATCTTCTTTAGTCAAGAGATAAGGAAAGGAGAAATCCTTTTCTGATCTCTAGTGAAATGGAGACTGCAAGGGCAGACTTGAGGATATTTTTTCTCTTTTATTTTTGGGGCCCAGTCACCCCAAATTACCAAATAAAGCTTCCTGGCTCCCTCGCAAAACATGGAACATTAATTTAAAGACCTGTTGCAGGAAAGGTATTTTATACAAAGAAGGGAAATTATGATCAGGTTGTCTATCCAAAATGGAGAGGAAGAGCCAGACTAATCATGGATATTTTCTTCATATACATAGATACTGTAATAACTAAGATAGTATTGTTCAAAATGTGCATATCGTTTTCAGTAAAGATTTATAATTTCACTATGTTAATTTACTCTAACAAGAGTAATGTAAGGGCACCTAAATTAAATTTCATCTGAGTATTTTTATTGAGATATTGGTCTTACATATGCAAACCCCAATGTCACAGTAATGGTAGATAGTATTTTCTTCAATAAGGATCACTTATATACCTGCTATTGTAGCAATCCTAGCTCTTTGTTTTACCTATAAATCTACCTATAAGTTATTTACTGATAGCCCAAGTATGACTTAGAACACTGTATTTTATAGGCCTAAGAAGAAACCAGGTAAACTCTGAAAGGTATATGTAACCCTAACCACAGTATTACTACCCTTAATTGGCAAAGGTCATTCACAAATTATTTATAAAGTCATTATATGACTCCTTCCTTCCTTTAAAATATTTTGGTTAAATAAATATTTCCAGGGTCAAACCATGTGGTAGAAAGAAACCAGTCAGCTGGGCGTGGTGGCACACGCCTTTAATCCCAGCACTGGGAGGCAGAGGTAGGAGGATCGCTATGAGTTCGAGGCTACCCTGAGACTCCATAGTGAATTCCAGGTCAGCCTGGGCTAGAGTGAGACCCTACCTCGAAAAACCAAAAAAAAAAAAAAAAAAAAAAAGGAAGAAAGAAACCAGTCAAAGTTTCATTACCTAGTAGTAAGTTGTTACTTTAAAGCTTAAGAATAGAAAGCATGAATGGGGAAAGGCCCAGTGGTTAAAGGTGCTCACTCATAAAGCCTGCTGGTCTGGGTTTGGTTCCCCATTGCCCGTGCCACTCCAGATGCACAAAGTGGCACATGCACCTACAGATTCTCAGCAGTGGCAAAAGGATCTGGTGTGCCTATTCTCTTCTCTCTCTCTCTCTCTCTTAAAAAATATATATATTATTAGTATTATGTAATATGTATATAATATATATTATTTTAATATATTATAATTATATAATATATAATTGTATTTTAATATATTATAATTATATATTATTAATATATATATTAAAATAGAAAGTAGGCTACTCTGAATGAGCACAGTGAAATTTTTCATGGCTTATTTTTGGCATGAAGGGAATTTTTTCAGGAATGAACATTTCATGAAAGGGCAAAGTATTTAGTGGAAAGAGCTGTAGAGTCCTCAGATGAATAATAACATGGGCAACATATTTTCACACTAAGATTGTTGGAGGATGAGTTAACTCAGTTAAATATCTCATTGACTTAAATATACCTGGACAATAGATTGAAAGTAAAATACAATTTGAAGTGTTTAAGTCATCCATGAGAAGAAAGCATCTAGATATTTCACTTTATAAGAAAAACAGAAACGTGTCTACTGCATGAATTAATTCATTTCTAAACAAATAACTTTCTGACTGAACATAATTCTAAATATATGAAATTATGTAATCATCCTCCCTCCTTATCTATGCAAGATATATTCCAAAAGCTACAGGAAATGCCTCAAACCATGGAATTGAATCTGATATCCTGTGTTTTCACTACACATAGACTTTATTTATAAATAAGATACAGTGGAAGATTGACAGGAGTAATTATTAATAAGATGGGATAATTCTAATATATCACAAAATTGTAATGTAAACATGGTCTTTCTCAAAATCCCTTACAGTTTCCTGTTTATTCTCTTGTGATGATCTGAAAGTACAGACTGTCCGTGCAGTATGATGAAGCAAGGTAAGGGACGATGGCCCTACGGTAGAGCACCAGACCACTACAGACCTTCTAACAATATACCTGAAGTCTAAGGACCCAGCAAGCACAAGATCACACGTGGCCACTAGGTAGCACAAGTGTCTGGAGTTTGATTGCAGTGACTGAGGCCCTGGCATGCCAATTCTCTCTCTCTCTCTCTCTCATCTATCTATCGTATCCATATATCATCTGTCATCTATCTATCATATACCTCTGTCCCTCTCGAGAGAGAAAATGAGAGAGCGAGAGACAGAATGTGTGCACCAGGGCCTCTAGCCACTGCAAACGAATTCCAGACACATGTGCCACCTTGTGCATCTGGCTTACATGGGTACTAGGGAATTGAACCTGGTGTCCTTAGGCTTTGCAGGCAAGCGTCTTGACCACTAAGCCAATTCTCCATCCTGATAAAAATTTTTGAAATTGCTGTGTAGTCAGAGGTTGCTCCCTGTTTCTTCTCAACACATAAAAATATTGCTATGTGAATTATAACCCTTAAGAGATGTAGCTATGAGTGTCTTTAATGTCACAATATTCAAAGATTGTATTACAGAATTTTGTCCGTATTAGGAAAGTGTGTATCATGTTGCGTTGTGTATGCATGGTGTATATGAATGCACATAGAGGTCAGAGGAAATTGGTATCATGCCCCATCTCTTAGCGACATGTTTCTATGAAACAGAGTCTCTCACTGAACCTGGAACTGTCATATTTGAGCCAGACTGTCTGGCCAATAAGCCCCAGCGATTCTCTGGTCTCCACTCACCATGTCAGTGGAATTACAGGTGTATGCGGCTATGTGTAGTTGGGGAATTGAACTCTGAGTGACTCTGGGCCCCTCAGTCCCTCAGGCTTGCTCTCCAAGTACTTTTGTTCACTGAGTCATCTGCCCAGCCTTGAATTTTAACATTTTTGGCTGTGTATCTTGACATATTTTGGCATATTTCAGCAGTGTTCACATTGTTAGTTCCACCACGATTTCTTCTTTCTACCTTCTCGGCAGGTGACTCGGAGAGCTCCTCCCTCTCCTCAGCCACCCGCACTTCACGGGGTCCCACTTACTCATCAAATGCGTTGGAAATTCCTTTTCCAGCACTTGGTCCTGTTCTCCGAAAATTACTACTAAGTTTAGCCATCATTCCCCGGAAGTCTACAAAATGACTCGATTTCATAAATTACTCCTGGTAGCATTCATAATTTTTGGTTTTAATTTGTCAACTTCTGTATTGATATATGTTTTCTTTTAAGCATTAGTGAATAGTTTCTAGCATTGAATTATGTCAGGATTAGGGTTTACCTTAATTGATAATTAATGTAATCATATATGAAGATGTGTTGACCTTGACAAACAGAATAATAGTCCAGGCAAGGGACTGAAGCAATGAGATTGCAAATAGAAGTAAAAAATATAATTTCGACGTTTTAATTTTGATGGCAAACAGAGTTGGCACATCCATTATTAGCAAAAGGATCTTAAACTCTAACCATTTCTCTTTTAAGATTTATTTAATGCTTCTGAGATGAGACACTAGTAGAGGTATCCCATAAGCAAGATGGGTAATACTCATGGTTCCGATTATGTTGCCCAAAAATGGAGAGATGAGGTTTATTTTAGTGTTGTAATGGTGTGGCTTCTTCCCACCGTGCATTACTCTTGAGTTTATCATATGCCCTGCAACATCCCCACACAGGACGAGGGTGAACTTCTACCTTGATGTTTATGTGACGGTGCCTCACTTTTACCTTTGTGACTATAAGCTGCACTGGACACCTTGTTCTTAAAGAGCATGCTTTCATCACGATTGAACTTTTCCTTTAGCTCCTCTGCCCCTGCCAGAAATATGACAACAGCTTCCTCACTGGCAGAAGCAGCTTTTCCAGTAATCTTGATATTTTTCAATTCATATGTATTCCTGATTTTGTAGAACAACCCCTTACTTGCAGTAAATGGCTTTATGTCACTTGCTTCAGAAAACCCCTTGCTGAAGAGTTCCTAAAGTCTAAACGCTTCCTGGCACAACAGTTCCCCATCAGTGGGAACATACTGTTTGCATGCACTCCAACCTCCAACGCAGTATCCTTTCTACCTTACTGAAGTGCTTGTCAGATGCTGTGGCCATGAATTTTACATTTTCAGCTACAACATCAAAATGAGCATGAATTTATTTTACTTTTATTATAATTTATTATTATCATTTCATCCCTTTGCTTATGTTGAAGACATTTACCTTTCACTTAAAGCAAGAACTTTAAAGTTTCTTTTGCCATATCCAAACTACTCTTGTACTGTGCGGCCATTAGTAAGGAAGGTGAATTGAACACACACACTATGAGGCCACCTCAGGAAATCTGGAAACTGAGAGAGCTGCTAGTGAGGAACAGGCAGACTTGGGGACAGTGTGTCCAGAGCATGATCCCCAGCTGGGGCCAGCAGGAGGAGGACAGTGTGACATTTCATCACATGCCCCAGAACAGTGCAAAATTCAAAACAGGTGAATTGTTTATATCCAGAATTTTCTCTTTAATATTTTCAGGCTACAGCTAGTGGAAGGAAGACACCTATCTATTCTGATTCAGAAAAGTTTTATTCTAACTATTATAAACTCACAATGTAAAAATGACAAAATATGTACCCTAGTTGTTTACTTAAATCCACAGATGTGAACACAAACCATCTTTGAGAAAAAAATAATCTAAATTTACTTGACCATGAAAAGGGATGGCATACTATTGTATACAAGGTGCTTCATTTAGCTGCACTCAGCAATGTTCTTTGGGGCGGACACTCTTCTCCCACACTAGTGAACAAGGAGGATAGAAAACGACAAGCTCATCGAGAGAGTGCAGTGATAGAGGGCGCCTCGGGTCTACCTGACCCTTGAAAGTGTACCGGAGTGATCTCCCATTTCTCCCATTATATACATCACCTAAAATGGTAATAAAGAGTATTTCATATGACTACTGCCTGATATTCAAAAGGAATGCCCGTGACCACTTGTTTGTTAAAGCCTCTTGCTGTTCACAGAGCTCATGTTCTCGCCTATCTAGTTATGACTTCAAAGGTGAACTCATGGTTTCTGTGTTCCGGGAAGCCCTCCACCACCTTCAGTGAGCAATTCTTTGCACAACTCCCATGCCCACCTCGTGTGCACACACCCAGTGCTTGATTTAGTTGCTTCAGTTTGCCTGTGGACATCTAGCACCCCAAGTCTGACTGGAATATCTCTTTCAGGTGCTGGTAAGCTTGCAGGGAAGTTTATATATTTTATTTATTTTCCTTCTAGGGGGATTTCACCCTGGAGCCCATACTGTCCTCAAATTCACAGTCCTGTTTCTAGGTCATAAGTGCTACAACTGCGTGCAACCACCACTGGCTCCGAGATAACTTCTGCATAAATTGTAGTTGACACTAGCAACAACAGATATCAATGGAAAGCTAGGACAAGTCAGAGGAGCATTAAGCGGTTTGCAGCAATGAATTCTTTAAGTGTAATTTGCAGAAAAGCTGAATCAGCAACTTTTGGGAAAATTCTGAAAAGTTAGATTATCTTGTCCCATCCATGGACTTACATTTTTATTATGTAATTAATCATGGTAGATGATATATAGTGCTTGCATATATGTGTGCAGACATGCACATGTCTTGTACATGCATGTATAAAGGCCAGAGGATGACTTTGGTACCCTTCTCCATTGCTCATCTGTTTACTACCATGAGATAGGATCTCTCCCTCAACCAGTGGGTGCTATTTTTTTCAGTCAAAAGTCCCCAGTGACTCTCTGTATCACTGTGTCTCTGTGTCTGCCCTTCTGTGCACTGGAGTGACAGATATGCATACAGTGTCTAGCTTCTTACATGGGTTTGGGGCAGCCAAATCCCAGTGGCCCTCAGGCCCTCATGTTTAACTAGCAGGTACTTTAAACCACTGAGCAATTCCATCCTTATTTTTTTTTATTTTATATTTATTTAATTTATTCATTTACTTACTTACTTATTTATTTATAGAGATAAGACAACATAGCTGTAACTGTCCTTGAATTCACTATGTGGCACCTTGCAAACCTAGGGCCTCAGCGCCCCAAGTGTTGGGATTACAGGAATGTGCCACCACGCCTAGCACGTACAGAGTTTCGAGTTTAGAATCGCTGAGGAAGCAATTGGGCAACGTGCATGGAGAAGAGTGTCTCTGCCACCCACATGCAGCCACTGTTTTCATGCAGACCAATTAGCCATGGGCTCCCACAACTGCAGAGGACCATGAAAGCTTTCTGGCTGAATTTCTTATTATGAACAAGAAGGTGAGCGTGTGTCCATGCTATTAGAGAGCTCCAGGAGAACTCCATCTTCCTTCTGCGGGAGTTCATTTGCTTTGCTCACGTCACCCTGTGTGTTACCTTAATCCCCTCTATTAAAAAGCTGATACTGCACATAACAGTCCAAAAATCCATTGCTACGACCTGCAAAAGAGAAAATATTATCATCAAATAACTTTTCTGCTTTCTGCAATGTAGAAACTTTACAAAAGAGAAATATATTGATTTTCAATATTGCAGTGTTTTGCTTACAAGGGACTTTTTAGAATTATTTCAAATAATAGAAATGCATGACACGAATGGAATGTTTTAGAGAGTGTAAGTCTACAAAGAAACAACAAGACATTTCTGATGAGAGCCCTTTCCAAGCGTAGCTGACAAAGGCACTTTTTTCACGTATGACGCCCATTTTAATAACCTTACCTATTGCACATGCACTCTCAGCCACCTGCGACAGATGAATCACTTTCGGTGACGAGAGAGGGTGCGATACATCTGCTGGTGAAGGAAGCTGAAGGGTGAAAACAAATCCACTGGCCAGAGACGGTGGCAGGTGACAGGCACTCGGGTGATGCCGTTGCACCTGGCTGTTACGTTGGGCAATTAACCTGCAGCACTTAAATCTTCCATTTCCCCATGAACCCGAGTAAACACACATGGATCACTCTCTGTGAACTGTCAAGGCAGATGCTGGAATAAAGCTAGCTTGACAGGTATAAAAATACGCTGAATTATCCATCAACTAATTGTAGCAGTTGGCTGGAGTAGAGGTCAGCTCTGAGTGGCAAACCAGACAGCCACAAAAAGCCTATCATTTTAAAGGAAGAAAACAAAGGATAATGTTGTCAATTGATTTAAAGGAAACATCCACTGCGGTACACGTGAACACTAAATTAATTATAAAACCTCTGTAATTGGCCACACTGACAGAAGCAAAATTAAGAGATTTAGTTTCCCACACCCGTTTAATTCACTCATGTCCCTTCTGAAACCATTAGCAGGGTGGCATTTGCTGTAATTGTAATTTTTTCCCTACACGTGCTTAATTTGCAAGAAGTTCAGCATCTGTGAAGCTGCTCATCTCCCAGCCCTGGAGACTAAAGTCTGCTCATTGGCAGAGGGGAGAGGCTGAGGCAGCCTAAAAGTCTAGTGGTTATTGCAACCTCTGCCATGCATGTTTTTCTCAATCTAGAGATGGGAGAACGGGGAGGAAGGGCTTGTGAGAACCATCAGACAATGACTAATCCCATCTGGACAAGTGTGCTCTCAGAGCTGGGCATGAGGAAATTAAAGGAATCAATTTTGTGTTTATCCCTACACATTTTCTCCAAGAAAGGTTTTTCTAAGTACACAATAGGCAGTATTAAGTAGTTTGATAATTATAATTGAAAAGTTTTGGATTAGACCCTTAGCCCACCAGTTTATAAAAAAAAAAAAGAAAAGAAAAGAAAGAAAGTTTTGTGATTTTTCTAGCTAAAAGATGACATTTTGCTAGGCAGACAATGGTATGAACAGTGACTAAGCCAAGCCTTTGTCACTGGCTCCCTAGGTAGAATCGAGATCTGTTTCCAACACTGATCATACATTTGCCCAGTTATTTCCCCTTATGCCTCACTTTCTTTGTCTTGAGATATGTATCCACATCATGAGAATGAGTTGATGCATTTAACATTAATACAGCACTTAAAGCAATGCTTGACACAAGTAAGAAGACAACGTCATCTTAGCTATTATTAATATTGCATATGACATAATAAAAATCTATGACTATCCCAAAATATTGTCCTTATCTCAAAGTGATCCTTCAATATAATGACATAAATGGGGAATTTCTCTAGTTCGCTAGGATCTCCCATATATGTGTGAACACATACTGAAATTTACCTCCAAATCCTATCCCCTTTCTCTTTTCTGCCTCTCGTTGGTGAAAATTAATATCTATTTGTACTGAGGATTTCTCTAGCCTTCTGCTCATTGTCCAGTGCTGTTCCTCCATCAGGGTGTTCATGAAGAAGGGTAAGCTATCCCTGAGCTCATCACACATGGTCAGAGGGGCTCATATGCTGCCGGAGAAAGCCCACTCGATGTAAGTGCAGTTACCTTTCATTGACACAGCAGCTCTGGGATTTTAGCCTTGCAACAAACAATCCTAGCATCTCTATAAAAATGCTTGTATTTGCTCTTTCCTTGACAAAGTATCTTTGAAAAGAGAAGAAAAAAAAAGAAAGAAAAGAAAAGCCTAAGAATCTACAAGATCTCATTTTATCTTCTGCTTACATCACATTTGCTTTTTTTTTGTTACCAGTATAGTGTTTTCATTAGCATTTATTTATATAATGATGTTTTAATTTAATTTTTTTTTTTTTTGGTTTTTCGAGGTAGGGTTTCACTCTGGCCCAGGCTGACCTGGAATTAACTATGTAGTCTCAGGGTGTCCTCAAACTCACGGTGATCCTCCTACCTCTGCCTCCCAAGTGCTGGGATTAAAGGCGTGCGCCACCGTGCCCGGCATTAATGTAATATTTTTAAAGGTAATGTGAACCTGCTAATTCTTGTGATTCTGATGAGTAAATAAAAGATCAAACTAACTTTTGTGAATTTTTTTTCTAAATTTCCATTATTTTTTCATGTATCTTCTTTTTCTGTGGGGCTTTTAAATAAAAGAAAAATCAAGTAGAATATCATTACCTAGTTGTTTATCATTTTGGAATTTTTGAGGCTGAAGATCAAACCCAGGGCTTTGCATATGCTAAGCACACTCTCTACCACCTTTCCTTCCCCTCAGCCTCTGTCATTCCAAATTTTAATATCTCATCTTGCAACACAATAATCATTTCCTAGGAAGTTAGTTAAAATATCACAAAGGACAGCATTATATTGTAAAGAAAATTGGAGAAAAGTCTAATATTAACAAAGGAGCAATACTAATAGGGTTAGACCTCTACATGCCAATTCACTAAGCATTACTAAAAAGAGTACATCTATCATTTTATCACAAGGACAAAAAATGCAACCTTTAAGCTCCTTGGGTAATAATAACTAATGTAGGTAATGTCACTTTATTTTCTTAATTTTTTATTATTTTTATTTATTTATTTGAGAGCTATAGACAGGGAGAGAAAGAGGCAGAGACAGAGAGAGAATGGGCGCACCAGGGCCTCCAGCCACTGCAAACAAACTCCAGATGCATGCGCCCCCTTGTGCATCTGGCTAACGTGGGTCCTGGGGAGAGCCTTGAACCAGGGTCCTCAGGCTTCACTGGCAAGCGCTTAACCGCTAAGCCATCTCTCCAGCCCAGTAACGTCACTTTAAAGTTTGTTAAAGTACTGTATATTCATCTTTACATACATACTCAAATGTCCTCTGGGAAAACATTGCTATTGTCACCTGATTTATGAGAAAGGAACCTTGTAGTAGTTAAGTGACATGTTCCAACGTCATGAAGCTAACAGCAAACTGTTCTTGTAGAACTTGTGGTTGAGAGTACCATAGTCAAATGGCACAAGTGACATCATGTGAATGGCTTGTGATAATTGGCTTGAAATGGTAGATAGAATGAATGATTTACTCGTGAAGCAGAAAGGAGACCTTCCACAAGGCTATTCAATGATTAATTCACGCTCATACCCATTCATACATTTATTCAAAAATTCTTTCCTTTAAAAAATGCACATTGATGAAAACTGCAGCCCATGCAGATGGTTGTCTCATTCAACTGAACGTAATGAACTGAATGCATTCTTGACTTTTCTTGTTGACAGCCTCATCATTGTGAGGCTAGGAAATGATAAGAAAAGCACCCTGAATGGAACACTGCCAAAGAGGAGAAAAGATTACTGAAATACAAGTGGCAGCAATCTTCTGATGAGGAAGGAGAGCTGTGGGTACTAAGCCTGACAAAAGACAGATTTGAAAAATGTATAAAATATCTTTCCTCAAAGTGGGTTATGAATTGAAATAATTTTGGAACTTTGTCTTTTGAAAAAGTTTGTGGGGACTGTGGAGTAGCTAAGAGGGTAAGAAGTGCTCTCTGTGAGAGCATGAGGCCCGAGCTCCCTCCCCAGTTCCCACATGCAAAGGTAGACACGGACTCACCCCTGGAGCAGGGTAGGACATCCGTGGGGCTCACACATCATCCCAGTTAACTTAAAATCCGCATGGGTTCCAGCGATAGGCCTTGTCTGAAACAAGGTGAAAGGGTGACTGAGGATGCCCCAATGTTCTCCTCTGACCTCCACATGTGGGTATGTTCATGCACATCTGCATAACCATAGACATAGGCTTAACACGGAGCACACACACACACACACACACCAAATAAAAAGGTTTTGTAAAATTCTTCCCCAATAATCTTAAGATTTAAATTTTCTTCCTTGTTCCTTTTCATCCTTTATTTTCCTTTTAAGACAGGTTCCTATGTAGCCCAGGCTGGCCTCAACCTCACTGTGCAGTCAGGTAAGATCCTGTACTACTTATTCTCCTGTCCTCACCGTGGGGTTCCAGAGGCGAGACACCACACCAGGCTTAAAATGTGCCAAGGGTCACTTCCCAGGGTGTCATGTGCTCTGGGCAGGTGCTTTGCCAACTGTGCGAATCCCCACCAGGTTTTAACTAGGTTTGAGGAAATAATACTTCTACATATGTATGTACATGGTGTGCATGTGGGTGGGAACGTGACTGTATATGTTTGTTCATGTCTGTGTGTGTGCATGGGAGGCTCTGCAGCCATTTGAGGCGTCTTCTTCACATGCTCTCTACACCATTTCACCATCTTTTATTTATTTGAGAGAGACAGAGAGAGAGAATGGACATATCAGGGCTTTTAGCCACTGCAAATGAACTCCACACACGTGTGCCTCTTTGTGCACATGGGAGACATCACACACTTGGACCACTGTGTGCTGGCTTACATGGGACCTAGAGATTTGAACAACAGTTCTTAGACTTCGCAGGCAAGTGCCTTACCTGATAAGCCATCTTTTCAGCCCTTCATCACTTTGCGTCTGAGTGTGTGTGTGTGTGTGTGTGATGCAGCCTCTCTCTCTCTCTCTGTAGCCCAGCCTAACCTGGAAATCACTCTTCTACCCAGGCTGGCCTCAAACTTATGGAAATTCTCCTCCCTCAGCCTCCCTAGTGCTGGAATTAAAGGTGTGTGCCACCATGCCTTGCCTCTACATCATTTTCTGAAGCCTTGGAACTCACTGAGCTTGGAGCTCGTTAATTCAGTAAGGCTAGCCAGCCAGCAAGCCCCAGCGATCCTCCTCCTCCACCACAACAGCACTGGGATTACAGGACTAAGCAGCTAGGCTGGCTTTGCCATGAGCGGAAAACTCAGACGGTCATGTTTGTATACGAATCATCTTACAAACTGAGCCATGCAGCAAGCCCCCAACCTTTTAATTGTTTGCGGTGACACCCAAGACAATTCTCTGTGTATTTACACGTGGCAGTACATGCGTGCGTATGTGTGTGTGTGACAGTATAAACATAATGACAAATTAATACATGAAATAAAGTAAACCTTTAGTGAGTATCAGAGGAGAAAGGGAGGAGCAAAAAGAACACACACTTTACACAATATTCATGAGAATGTACATTGCCAGAGCCAGTAGAAAAAAACAGTGTAGTGTGTAAACACGCAAAACCACCAAAGACAGAATGCCCCACGTTCCAGTGTTCTTCAAATGAATTGAAATCATTTGAAGATCAAGACATGGCTGCAATCCCATGCTCAGTATAGTATTAGTCACAGTAGGTCAGGTAGACACACACACACACACACACACACACACACACACACACACACACACAGTGAAACTATGAAACTGTTTGCTATGTTTGATTATACTGTTGTTGCTCTCATTCAGCTAAAGCTGGCTTTGAACTTGTTACATAGGACAGGCTGGCCTGGAATTCCTGATCCTCCTCCATACCAGGGTTATAGCCATGTGCTCCCACACCCATCTTGCCAGCCCTTTAGAACACGGCAGTTCTATCATCAGAGACAACGCTGATGAAGTAGAGGTCATTGTGCACTAATCAGTTACCAGGAAATGCTGCTAAAACGTACCTGTTGAGTAAAGTTTGCTCGAGACTGGAGGAAATGCTCATCGCAATAACCAACATTTTGATCAGACGGCAGGAAAAAGTCAGGGAAGAATCTTCCTGCATGGTAACTACAGTTAGTAAGAATGAAACGTAACCCTGGACACGAGGTGATGATGGATATGCCAAGAAGCTTTGTCTAACATGAACCAGTGATTCATTTGTATCAAAAGATAATATCGTACCCAAATAAATATTCGTACTTATTTTGTAAAAATAAAATAGAATTTATAAATGATACAGAAAAAAAGTGATATAATCAACCCATTTATACAGCAAAGTTCAATCTCACCTATAATAAAAGTAAACAACAATTAGACCCAGGCGTGGTGGCACACACTTTTAATCCCAGCACTCAGGAGGCACAGGTAGGAGGATCACTGTAAGTCAGAGGCCACCCTGAAACCACATAGTGAATTCCAGGTCAGCCTGGGCTAGAGTGAGACCCTACCTCGAAAAACCAACAACAATCAAAAAAGTAACTAGCAATTAATATTATCAACAATCAATGCTATCAATATAGCCATCATTAAAGCAATTCAGTGAAATTATAAAATCTTTCTTCAAACTAAATTTAGAAAATATTTCTTTTTCTTTATTTATTTGTATCAGTGAGAAAGAAAATGAGAGAGAGAGAGAGAGAATGAATATGAACACACCAGAGCTTCTTGCCATTGAAAATGAATGCCAGATACATTTGCCACTTTGTGCATCTAGCTTTACATGTATACTGAGAAATTGAACCTAGTCTGCAGGTTTTTCAAGGAAGCACCTTTAACTGATGAACCATATCTCCAGCTTTTTTTTTCTTTGTTTCTTTTCTTTTCTTTTCTTTTTTTTTTTTTTTTTTTTTTTTTTTTTTTTTTTTTTTGAGTCAGGGACTCACTTTAGTCTAGGCTGGCCTTGAACTCAAAGTGTTCTTCCTACCTCCACCTACCAAAGTGCTGGGTTTAAAGGTGTGAGCCACCGTGCCTGGTCTAAATTTTCAATACTTCACACTGAGGCCTAGAAATTTTATGTCAAGTACTTATTATTTAGAATTAAAGATACTAAGAAATGCAAACAAACACCCTCATTATAGCACTTTGTAGTCATGAAAAACTGGAAATGATAAAATAGTAAAGATTTGGTTATATAAATTGTGCTCCCCTTTTACAGAAAAAATCATGCTGCTACTAAAATTTCTGTAATATAGATACATCAGTTGATATGAAAAATTTCTCACTATATAATGTATGTAAGTCCATTTGTACAAATCTTTTTTTTAAAAAAAGAAAATTGATTTATTATCTAAATATAAGTATGTCTGAATGTATATCTAAGTATGTGCATATGTAGGAAGAAAGCTGATAAATTATCTTATTTATTTTAATAGGCTTCTTTTGATTTGCATTTCACATGCTTTTACTTTGCAACAAGTTTAAAGTATAACACATATTTGTATAATGTGTAACGGACAAAGTGATGAGCACAGCATAACACTGAGTTGGGCAAACAAAAAAGCTTAACAAAGAAAAAATGACCGGAAACAGCATAAAGTGAGTGTTCCGTACCCCACTAGCCTGGAAACAAGAGGATTTTAGTTTATGAAGAGTAGTCCACATTTCACAAAAAAGAATACTCAAAATATGCAAGTTTACTATAATGCACTTAAACTTTCTAATCATATTTTACTTAACTCAGAAAAAAAAATCCCATTTCAGAAAACAAAATGCCAAGGAGAGGAATGTGTGTGAAAAGAGGAAGCCTAGCAGTAATTAGTGTCCTGTGTGAATCAGACGTTGTAAAAGGAAATGTTTTTGTGGAACTGAGTCATGTAAGTAGAAATATGATCTCAGTATAATGAAATACTGTCATCATCTGGTGTTGAAAGCTTCCAGGTGTAGTTTATACAACTCCCCCCCCCCAAAAAAAGCAATTCTCCCAAAAGGTAACACGAAGAATGTCAACTTCTGAATGACTGTCCAAAAAATATCCATGGCAATTTCTACTCTAGCCTGCTGGCATGGGGTCTGGTCCCAGCAGGAGTAGGGACAGAACACGGCAAGGGAAAGAGCCCAAAAGACAGGAATGTGGCAGAGAGGAGTGTAGATGGGGGGGGGGGGAGAGGAGGACGGAGGCAGATGCTTGAACAGAACAAGGGCAGGAAAATGGGGACACGATAAGGAAGTGCTGCACTTAGGGAAGGCGGGGGCTGCATTGCAGGTAGAGTCCACTATTTGCAAATAAATTGGAATTCCTAGAGGAAAGGACTCTTAACACTGACATTCAATCCTACTGCTCTGTGAGGAAGCAGCTGCGGGGTGCACTTGCCCAAGGTAAATTTCACAAAGTACTCAAGTTCTATAAAATGTTCAGCCAACTAAGTGTCTTCTTTTCACAGTTTTGCCTGTTTTCCTTTATATCATTTCTGAAAGATTGTGAACATGAGAATAATCTCCAAATTAATCATGTAGTTTTCTTGATAATATTACCAAAATATTATGATTTGTTTATGAATAATACACATTTATGCATACTAGTAATGTATAATATTCTGCATGTGTTCATCATAAAAAACTACTTGGAGTTAATTCTGTAACAGACAATCCCAAGGTGTGATGTAATTTATGTTGGCACACTGGAGTTCCAGCAGCGATGTGTGACGTGTGCTGATTTTGTTCTCCATTTCACTCAGAAAACCTAAGACCATTCACTTGAGCCAAGACCCAGACACACACAGAAATGTCTCTGAAGTTTAGGTACTTATTTTTCATACTAATTTAGAGGTATGGGGTTATAACTTTATATTTTTATACTTTTTATTTCTGAGCTACTAGAAATTTGTGAGCATGGGTGGCATTTATCAGTTCTGAACTATTTGGAAAGTCATACATTGTAAAAGACACATAAAATATAAGTTTGGCAAAATTATCTAGTGCAGCAGAATCCTACATCAGTAAATACCACATAGGAAGTACCATCAAGGTTGGTCCCCAGCTGCATTCTGTAGGTCTGCCTCATACAACCCTTGACAGGGTGAATCACAGCTTTGAACAGGAGCTCTCCAGAGTCACTTCAACATCTTTGCCAGAAGTTCAGGTTCCACAATGCTCTCTGAGGGGATGATGAGTTTTCATCTCATGTGGCCTTTCAGTGAGTCATCCTGGGACTTGTAAGGCATTGGCTGCTTCATACTTGATAGTAAACCCTATGCTATTCTGAGGTGAATGCTGTCCTTAAATCTGAACCCACAAGTGAGGACTCATTAGCAGATTGGAGACATCCCAGATGCAGATTCCATCTTTTATTGACTATACTTGTAATTATTATCCACCCCAAATCACTCAATATTGTGCTTTACTGCTTCATTCGACTTTTCAGCGCTGCAAGGAAGATTTTATGGTTCGTCTTATCATTGCAAGTAAACAGGCATGCATACATTGCCAATTACATTCGAGCTACTGATATGATTTTATGGGGGAATATAAAAATTATATATTCCCCACATTCAACGGATTTCCAGTCTAGAGTAGCTTTCCCTAGACAGTTTGAATTCAGGATTATATTATTGGTATTTAAGTTATATTTTCTCATATATAATATATGACATGCCAGATTCTCAAAATATATGACTCATTGGAATGTGTATAAAAGTATTTGCCAGAAGTCAGACAGAATTTAGCCTAATAGAGCTGAAAAATGGAAGACTGTAGTTATTTGAGTTAGCATGGATGCAACATGTATAGATGAAAGTAAATCATTGTATTTCAAATTGAGCTTGCCTCCCTAAAATGTTTATATATACAGAAATGTGGATAACATTTTAGTGATAGTTTTTCATATATTTATAAATAATCAGACAAATTTATATAAGATGAGAAAGAGCTAACAATATGCGTACTAAGGAATGACATTGTTTCAAGCATGAATATCAAACCATATAACCTTGATTCCAAAGTTGTAAGAATGAGGGAATTTCTATCTGGACTCCCTAAATCTGGATAGTCAGTTCTGTTTTTAATAATCATGAGTTGTTCCTCATGGTGAGCTGCTACTTAGGCTCCCTAGTGTTTCTCAATGTCCTCTCATTACACTTCTGGAGGTCCTAATTAAAGTGGAGAATTAGTCACAGGATTCTGAGGTCCTCAGTCAATCATTTAGAAACCATTAACAATGTTGGGCTTAGTGTCTGATGCCTGTAATTCCTACACTCAGGAGCAAATGGGAGAGATCTTAGTTAGAGTCCAAATGTCTACACTTTTGGTCTTGAACTCCATTTCATTGTAAGGCTCTGTTTCCCAAAAGTGACCGAACCACCCCTCCCAAATGCCAGATTCCTGGAATGACTCACATTCATCCATCCGCATTATCACTTTCCTGGAATGGCCCAACCACCTGTGCACTTACTCCCCTGCAGTGGCCCAAGCCCTGAGGCAAGGTGGACTGCTCTGCTACCAAGGAATTCCTATGGCCCCAGCACCCCATAAGTGGCCCCAGTCTATAAGGGAAGCTGCTTCTGACCTGCCTGGCCAGAGCCCTTCTCAGGCTTCCCTGAAAAAAATGCCCATGTCTGGTGCTGAGCAGAATCTGCCATCTTGTTTCATTTCCCACTATTCCCAACAATCTCAAATTTGAAGCCAGCCTGGGCTATATGGATAATCCCTAAATTCATTGCTTGATAGATTAATTAAATGAAATAAAACAGGATGTGGAGATGTAGTTCATTGGTAGAGAGCTTGCTGAGCATTCAATGCCCACAAAACCAAGGCCAAGGGCCTATACTCAAACAAACAGATAGTCCCCCTAACTACAAGCACATGAACCTCTCATGTACGCCACATTCTACTTTGATCAAGGCAGTCTGAACCATCTGTGGACTTCTCACCTCCTTGCTTCCTTCCAGATGACCAAGAAGGGATTTGTAAAGCTCCAATTGTCTGCAAACACCTTGTACATATTTTCAACCCTTTCTTGCTTGTTTTTGTATCTGTTTTCTCATGTTCTATTGTTAACATAATCTGATGTTCCATACTATTTGTTCTAGCTTACAAAACAAAATGTGGAGTGACTTTGTGAAATAAAAATATCATATGCAAAGACTCCTGGTGAGAACACTGATGTAGAGCCAGTCGCCTACAATTAGCATATTTGAAGCTCTGAAAAAGACTTTTTCAGTACATCTGCTTCAACCTAACACCTTCTGGATGCCCTACATACATCTAGATCCTCCGTAGAAAAGCATTTTGTACCACTATCTGGTACTCTTGTGAGAATCAAATTCATTACAAAGTAGTAAGCACACTGATACGCATGTTACAAGACTAATCACAATCATTTACTTTAATCGATATAAAACTGTACACACGAAGATAAGGGACTCCATAGGAATTACCTTATTATTTTGCATGAGGTGCCAAGGTCAATGTGTGTAGTTTCTCAAACCTTTATCATTAATTGTTATTGCTAAAGATTCTCTCATAAAATAATCTTTCAGAAATAAACTAACAGCAATAAATTAGTCAATGTACAAGAAGGAAATATTCAGTATACCATTGTGTTTAATTTTTCATGAGCATGTGTGCACACATATTCATATGTATGTGGGTGTACGTATGGGCATGAATATGTGTATATGTGCATGTGGAAGCCAGGTGGTGACATCAAGTGTCTTATTTGACTGCCCTCCACCTCATTTTTGAGACAGGTTCTCTTGCTAGATGCAGACCTCATGATAAGCAAGCCAGCAAGCTGCAAGTGTCCTCCAGTATCTAGCTCTCCAGTGCCGAGATTCAAGACATGTGCAGCCACATCTGATATTTTAGGTTTATTCTGGAGATCCAAACCCAGATCCTTATGCTTACACAGCTAGCATTTTACTTCCTGAGCTATCTCCCAGCATTGCATTATCTTTCCTTGATGATGGCAAGGGCCTCAAAAAAAAAAAAAAAAAGAAAGAAAAGAAGTGTCTTGGACTAGAGAGATGGCTTAGGGGTTAAGACACTTACCTACAAAGCCAAAGGACCCAGGTTTGATTCCCCAGTGCCCACATAAGAAAGATGCACAAGGTGGTGCATATGACTTCAGTTCCTTTGTAGCAGCTGGAGGTCCTGATATGTCCATTCTCCCTCCCTCTCTCCTCTCTCTCTCTCTCTCTCTCTCTCTCTTCTTCCTTCTCTCTCTGTCAAATAATTCAGCAATAACATGTTTTGATCTCTTCGACCAATAACTATGCTGCCGATTAGTAATTGGGCTTCTATGACAATTAGGGCAAACCCATGAACATTTTTGGTATCATTTACTTAGATGTGATATTTTAAATCTTAACAGTGGGCAATGAAGACATGAAATTGTTTCATTCTTCTCATTCTGCATGGTACATTTGCCCTACCATTTCAGTTAAGAACATATTTATTGGTGATACCAAAGCTAGATAGCAATGAATATTCTCATGCAATCTGTGCTGAGGGTCATGTGATGGGCACTGAATGTGTTCAGAGCACTAAATTCGAAGACCTCTTAGAGGGGATGGAGCCCTTCCGACAGGCCATTGTAACATAAACCTCATTGTGGGAGTCAACACGAGCCCTTGGCGAAATTCCACGCACAAGGAATCCTGTTCTTATAAATTCAACATGGTAATGTTGCCCAAGTGCATTGAATCTGTGTGAAGGTTGCATAGCACCTGAGAAAAATTACAAGAATAATGACTGCTTTGGGCAAAATAATGCATCTCAAAAAATATTGAATAATGGATGCTGTGCGTAGCTTCCCGGTTTAAGCTCCCTTCCACCCAGTGTCAGGATGATTGCTCTCTTTGTAGCACGTAAATTGCATACAAGCAACTATCCATTTACTTGTAGTGGCATTAAATCCTCTTCTCTACACACCATAAAAGCTCCATTTTCCCAGCTTGCCAACTTTTATCCTACCCACCAGCTATGCGATCAGAAATAGTAAAAAGAAAAAAAAAAATGTGGGCCAACAAATTGCTGAACTATTCTATCAAGCACTATGTCCAGGTCCAGGTCTTCCTGCCTTTGTAAGAGAAGTTACTACTCTTCCCGTGAGTGCTGATAACCTATGGTTTATGCAGGTAACACTGGAGCTGCTCTCCAGGACCCGGATGCACCACCATATGAAAAGACACACTGATATCTATGAACACATAAAACCACACGTGTTCTATTTATCCAAGCAGATTTGTTCCATTAGAGCATCCACCCAATTCTCAGCCATGAATCTTTCTCAGAAAGTAGCTAGATCATAAGTTTTGTTTTTTTTTTTTATGACAAAACTGTTCAGGCAAGGTAAGTTAAAAAATTGAGATTGCAAAATATATTCAGGTTTCACAAGGAAGAGATAATATACTGAAATAAAAGGTGAACTTGATCAGAATGTTCAAAATGTTTTTCTTTGCTGATAAATGGGAGAAGATAGAAAAAAACTTGAACTATTTATACCTTGTTTCATAGTTTTATCCTATATTTTCCAATTGGTATACATACTTATATTTTCTCTCTGTTATCATATATTACATATATATATATATATGTAATATATGTTATCATATATTACATATATATATGTACATATATATATATATATAAATTATACCTGTAAGCAATAAACATAGTTAAGTTTTCATAACAAACTTTAATAGAATAGATTGTGATATCATATTATTACTTTTGCAATAATGATAGTTAATATTTATGGTAGGATCACATAGCAGCAAATCTGTTTCAAAGCATCTACTGATACATTAACCAGTCATTTCAACATTCCTATGTTGTAGATACTCATACTTATCCCATTTTGCAGATAAATAAAAGTATCAAATAAAGAAGTTACTAAAACTGATTTATTCCTTCCATTTGATCATTTTCACAGTTGTTTTTATTATTATTATTAATTTTGCTTCTCCAAAGACATTAGACAGGTAAGCATAACTATTTCCTCAACTGTCATTTGATGTTTACCTTTGGGAAATGCTCTCATGAAACAATCAATCAGAACACTTCATTCAATAGACATAACTAAGCCTCCTTTTTATATAGAATTATTCAGTGCAGCATTAGTTTTTTCATAATGATGGATAAGATAAGCACAGAAGGATGTCTACCATGAATTGATAAGGAGGACAGAATCCCTGCAGTTTCCAAAGTTATACAAAGACTCCTACTCACTCTACACAAGGGATTATGCTAAAATGGTCTTCATTAACAAATTAGATTGCCTCATCAAATTATTTCTCATGGAAGTCAGTAGTGCACACAGAGTTATTTGTTGACTTGTAATGGGGTGACATACCAGTAATCCATTGTAATTTTAAAATAACTTGAGTAAAAACTGCACTGAATACAGCTAATCTACAAACATCCTGTAGCTTAGCAACAGAGTGCACTGTGTGATGTTGGAGGCTTAACCTGTCAATGTTATAGCTGTGTGAGACCTACACTTTATTGCTTAGCCCAACATCACAAGAGAATATCGACCTACTGGGGAACAGTTCAAAATTCAAAATTGTAGTGTGATTTTTGCTGAATGTATATTGTTCCTGCACAACTCTGAAATGGAAAAGTTACTAAATCAAAACAGTTTTTAGGGACCTTCAATCACTTTTTTTGTTTCCGTGCATCTGTTAATGTTAATTGGATTCTGAATACATTATGCTGCAAATAAGGGTGTTAGGAGCATGTAAATGCATCTGTCTCTTTAAGAGACAGAATTTATTACCTTTGGATACAAATATATATATAAATATATATCTGGTTATGCATTTAATATTTATTGTTATATATTTATCATATGTATTTAGAGGATTGCTAGATTATATTATTCTTTTAATTTGAATATTTTGAGAAACTTCTGTATTGTTTTCCATACTGACTAAACTAATTTACATCTCAACCAATACAACACATCGCTTTCGTTTTCTCCCTATCTTCACCAACACTATCATTTTTTTTCACAATTGAAAATATTATGATCTTCAGGATTAGTAGACAGACATTTCAATTTGTATACAATTTTTAAGTGAAAAACCTAAAACTCCATGTTTTCTCCAGTGACACCCAAGTTTCAAACTCAAAATAAAATTTTCCTTAAGAGGACATTTTCTTTTCATTTTTGGTAATTGCATTATAAGCAAAGTGAGCTAACAACTCATAATTATGATGAGCACGTCCCTGAAGGTCAGGGATGTTCAGCATTGTTTCCATATGCCCACTGCCATTTGTATTCATTGTTCTAAGAAATGTGTATTTAGTTCATTTACTCAAGTCTTAATTCTTACCATGTGTTTACTTGCTTTTGAATAGCTTACATGTTTTACATATGAATTTGAAGGGATAAAAGCATGTAATCTTATAAAATAAAATTGTAAAACATGTTGGTCATAAACGTATGGATTCATATATTTTTTTTTTTTGCTTTCCATTCTAGTATACTAGTTACTATACATTTGTGGTATATTTTAAAGTCTGGTAGTTATACCTCCTATTGATGCAGGACTTGAGTGCAGGAAAGTGCTAAGTTCCATGAAGACCCCAAACTTGGAGTTCTTATATATATTATCAAAGAATTTAAAAAACAGAACAAGAAATTTAGGTAATGCATTATGAGATTTATTTTAAGGAAAAGTAGAATTCAGGAGGAGACTCGCTGTTTCTAGATGTTTCTAGAAACAAAATGCAAGAAAGCAAGCAAGAACATACTCAGGCAAAGGAAATGCCTCCTGCTTCCCAGTGGGAAGGAACACGAGTGGGCAAGAGAGACATGTACACGCGTGTTCAGGTGGAACCACAGGAGGAAGGAGGCCTGGGCAAAGAAGAGAGAGAAATTACTCTCGTGGTTAGGCTCCTCTATGTGGATGATTAGGAAGAGCCTTATTATGTGATTCAGGGGAGTGAGAGAAAGACCCTTGGGTTGGTGGCCCCAAGAGACCAACCCAGAAGCTGCCAGCCCATCCTGGTGCCGGACCAGGAAGAACCTGAGGAAGCAGGAAGCCCTGCCGAGTTGTGGCCTACAGCCATCAGGGATGAGACAGGGGTCAGACTTGGTCTATCCTGCCAGAGCAGGTAGGTGGCATCATGTTCTTCTTGGGCCATTGTCCCTTGATGACTTCCTAAACAAAAGTTATCTTGGGCTGGAGAGGTGACTTAGCAGTTAAGGCGCTTGCCTAAAAAGCCAAAGGACCAAGGTTCGATTCCCTAGGACCCACATAAGCCAGATGCACAAGGTGGCACAAGTATGTGGAGTTTGTTTGCAGTGGCTGGAGACCCTAGCATGCACATTTCTCTCTCTGTGTGTGTCTCTTTCTCTCTCTCTCTCTCTCAAATAAAAATAAAATATCTTTTAAATCTGTCTTTCTCCTGTTTCTCCTTCATTGTTTTGTTCTTCTGTTCAACATTATTTTAAATACCCAAGATTCATTGTGTTGACTTAATTTTAGGAGTATTTTTATATCTGTGAAGCATTACTGGAATTTAAAGAGAAATTACAATGGTTTAATAGAATTAAATGAATTTTAAGACTACTCTTCCAGTTTATGAACAAAACATACTTCACTTTACTTATACCTATTCAACTTCTATCAACATTTTATAGATGTCATTTAATCAAGGTCTCACACCTCCTTTCTTAATTTTACTCCCAAGTGTTTCATTCTTCCATCGATTTTCAAAGGGATTGTTTTCACAGCCTTTCTCCTGATTGGCCAGTTTCCCCATTAATGTTCTCCACTGCATTTTCCACTTGGTCTATCACCATTGTTTTCAATTCCAAGAATTAGTTTGACTTTTTTTAAATTTCTAGTTTTCTACTAATTTCGCTGTTAAATTTCTGAATGATTTCTCTTTATCTTCCTGAAATTAACTGTGACTGTTTTTTGAAAAGAATATTTCATTTATTTGAGATAGATATGCAGAGAAAAAGAGGAGGGGTGGGTGAGCAAGGGCCTTTAGCCACTGCAAATGAACTCCAGATGCATGCACCACCTTGTGCATCTGGCTTTACCTGGGGACTGGGGAACTGAACTTAAGTCCTCTGGCTTTGCCAGAAAGTGCCTTAATTGCTAAGCCATCTCTCTAGCCCCTGAGATGCTTTAAAAGATACCCTAATTCCTTTGTGGTAGTTCACACATCTCTATCTTTTTGAGTCAGACCCTTCTCACCTCTCTATATTTTTGAGCCAGACACTGGCACCTTGTCTCACCTGACTGGTGATGTGTTGATTCCTGGATTCCTGACACTTCTCATGCCAATGTGCCAGTCTCTGCATGTAGCAGCAGTGAGAGTGCATTCTGCTCTTTGCCTTATGGCATTATCTGGAAGAATTCTTGACAATAAACCTTTTCAGAGGTTCTGACCAGACCGCCTGATAGGGACTGCTGGATGGGTCATGGTTCCTGGAGGCACTGTATTCCCTACATTTATGCAGCTGACACGTCCCTGGCTGGAGTCCAGTATACTGCCTACAGTCCTAACAACAGACAATAACCCTACATTTAGTCAGGCTCTTACAGCACTAGGGGCACCTGAATTCCTCTGTCCCTGCAACCTGCCTTTCTCTGAGGTTTGTCCATAACCCAAGATAGTAGCAGTCAGCCAGCAGTAATAGGAACTGGAATTTGATGCTATCCTGCAGAGCCTCAGGTACCCAACTTCTTTGGCATGAGTTTATAGTCTGTAACAGAAGGTCCTGGCTTGGGGTCAGGGACTATGAGAGCTGGATTTCACTGTGGTCACTCCATCATTAGAGACCAAATCAATCAAGGTTTTATGCCCATGTCTTTACCCTTTCTTGTGCGGTCTGTAAGTCTCTGCAATGGGTGCTGCCTGTGCTTGGAAGGGAATGTGGGTAACATTAAGTGTCTCTCCTCTATCTTCAACACAGTTTCCAAATTATTATTCCATACCTGAAGACTGTGAGCTTTAACTCGGTTTCCATAGTTTTTATGAATGTATTTTCACACAAGAATAGTTGCTCAAATTGATGTTTCTAGTGGAGAATGATTATTGGTGACTCTTATTTCTCTATCATGCTCTGCCCAAAATTTCACACTACATTTTTGCTAGACAGCCTTATATAAATGAACCAGAGAAAATCAACGACTAAAAAGTTGACCTGAAACATTTTTTCCAATTACTAAACATATTCAAACCTAAAGAAAAAAAATCTCCTTCCAATGTAACAGATAAAATGCATCACAAATAAAACATATTAAGTTACAGGTAAAAATAGTAACTTGTTGAGCTGAAGTCAACAGTGAGCATTTTTGAAGTGGCTAGACCAAACTGGGGCATATGGCTCATGAATTTACAGTCTTATCATAATAAGTAAATTATCACATAAAAATATCCATCTTAATTACATGTTGAAATTAAGTTTGATATATTAACACATTGAACTAAATAAACTATTTCAAAAATTATGATGACATCCTTTATTTCTTTTAATGTGACTATTGGAAATACTGAAATTATATATGGGCCTCATCTGCTTATGCAAATATGGATTGGTACAAATTTGTATGTATTGTCTCTGTATTACAGTATGCTACGCTCTATAGATAGCATTGTTGAAATTTATGTTTGAAAATCCACAGTTAGGAATTCTTTAAAAAACACACCCACCGTGGCTCAGGGAATTTTGCGGAAGAGGGGGTAGAAAGATTGCAAGAGCAACGAAGTTGGAGGGAATGTCCAGAGACATTGCCCCCTCCCAAATTACTGACTGCTGCTCTCTCATCTGATGACCCCCAACCCCATGGAGGATACCGGCAATCCCACTGAGGAGGACCCTCAGTGGAATGTGAGCAGGAAGAAGGGAAAAGATGGCACCAACATATGTTGTGTCCATGCAACATTCATACTTAATTTAAAAACAACCTGTAATACACTGCTATGCAAATGACTTAAAGTAGAATTTAAGAGGCCAAAATGTAAACTAGTATGCGATTGCTTTTCCAAAGATATTACATTAAAGACTTTTTACAAAGAAATTAAAGCTAATCGCTCAAAAACAAAGACAGGAAGAAAATGATAATCCCTGTTAATCACAATAGAACAAAAGCTACCATTACGTAAAAGAAAATGAAGAGCTTCCTAACAGAGCTTGAAGAACCTTTTATTACCCACAAAAAGCATAGGAACTGTAACAACACATATCGAGGGCCCAGCTTTCTAGTTTTTAGAGGCATGCTTTTTACCCTTAGTTTTTACACTCCTAAACTCACCAAGGTGCCCTTTGTCTTGGAGCTAGTTTCTGAGTTCTTGGTTCTCCCATACGTAGCCTCTGAGATAAAGGTTTGCATGCCCATAGCTTGCTTTATTATCTGATCCAAGAGAGGCACGTGGGACAATGGGAATAAAAGTAAAGGGAGAAATGCTGGTTCAGAGGTGGCCTATTAAGTTGGTCATTGCTTCAGGGGCTTTCTGGGTGTGGTGGCTTGAATGTGATGTGCTGAGCTTGCGACTTGAGTCTGCAGTGGTGAAGCCTGCTGGGGAGGTGTCACTGGGGCTGGTCTTGTAGCCCAGCCCCATGAGATGACAACACCAGTTGCTCTGGCTGTTGTTTGCTGGTTGTTGGTTGCGTCTCTCGGCTATGGATCTATGGAAGTGAGCTAGCTTCCTCTGCCACAATGGAAGTTCCCCTGGGTTCCGTAGGCC
Organism: Dipus sagitta; assembly: GCA_036346955.1. NCBI lineage: Eukaryota > Metazoa > Chordata > Mammalia > Rodentia > Dipodidae > Dipus > Dipus sagitta. Next base: position 171,320,354 of record CM070774.1, read on the forward strand.
TAAAATAAACCCTTTCTACCCATAAGCTGCTGCTGGTTGGCTGTTTGTCCCATTAAGGAAATGTAACTGCAACAGTGGGTAATCTTATGAAATGTACCTCAGAATTTTCTACAACAGTAGATAAAGGAAATAAACATTTCCCATTTATTTTCTTCCAATTCTAGTGGGTTTGCAATAGGTTATAGGCATTGCCTCCTGTTAGACGTCCCAGTTACATGGCTGTGTGCTGAACACACACACACAATAGAGCTCTAGCTGCTTCATAAACGTGGACAAGGTTGTCGGGTGGGGCTAATGCTTAGCCCTAGGCATGGTGGGCGTTGCTTTGCCAGGCCCTTCACTTGTGACTTCTGTTGTCATGGCCACCAGTCCCTTCAGAAGCAGCATCTAGAAGGGTGAAGGTGAGGAAAAGGCATTCTGACATGAGATGCATCCCTGAGGAGTTCCCTACATGCCCTTGTTTTCGCACACAAATATTTAGATAAGAAAAGCACCTTTACCACCCTGTTGGGATGAGAATTAACTGTGTATGTGAGGAACATAAGGCCCCCCCTGTGTCTCCTGAAGCACCTCTACCCTGGGACTCTTAGCTCATTTTTTATTCAGGATAAGTTAATTAAAAAAAAAAAGGCACAAATTCAGTGGACTAAAATGGGAAGCTGTGATTTCTGTTTTGCTTCATTGGAAGAATGTCAGCATTGCAGTCATGAACTCCAGGCTACTGAAGGAATCGCCAACTGTGTGATAAGGTTGAATAAATGAAGCAAAGATGAATGAGAGAAACACAAAACAGATGACAGAGAACCAAAAGAAAACCTTTTCTTTTTCATTTTTTTTAACTATGCAAGAAAAAACTCAGAGAATAAAATGGCATGCAAACTCTTGACAACAGTCTCCATAACTACTTGCAAAGGAGCTTGCATTTAAACATGGTCAAGGACATTGAAGACAATATTCACAATCACATTGAATATAATTGCATTAAAAAGAAGAGCTATCATGGGGAAAAAATAGGAGTGATTTCATATCCCACAGTTAGGACTTTGTGATGGTTTATGAACACGGCAGGGGTCAAACCGATGAAAGGTCAGAAGAAAGGGAAGGGGTTGCATGAGGAAAAACAGTAGTAGGGACTCAGAGGGGCACACAGCTGGGTCCTTCCTCTGTTATTCACAAAAGACACTAGCACGCCCCATGGCTTCTGCTGGCATCTTGTTTTCCAGAGACACCCCTGCTGTGCTAATGAGGTGAAAAGTGACCTGCCTGCTCATTTTCTGGCTCTTTACTTAGTAATGGTGTGACATGTTGGAAAGCTGACTGCATGTGCCGAGTTAAGAGATGAGATCACACGATCCTTAACAGATGCTCTTAGGGTCTTTGAAAAGCAAATCTGAAGTTTCAAAACTGCATGCGTTTTTCATCTAAAATGCTGAAGGAGTAACAACACTGCCTCTGTTAATTTCACACACGTTCACATATGGTTCTTTCTTCACCATGTGTCACAAGCTGCTACCCTACAAATTACTGTTTGCCATTTCCATCAACAATTATGAGCTAGGAAGTGCCCCCAAGGGTCCTATTCTGTTTGATAACATATCTTACACTTTGACCACAATATAATACGAAAGTATTTTTTTTCTTTTGATGGTGTTGACTTCACTTTTGAAAGATGCAAACTTAGCATTCAAGAAGACGTGTGTGTGTGTGTGTGTGTGTGTGTGTGTGTGTGTGTGTGTGTGTATCCAGATCAAAGATAACTTTTGGGTTATGGTTTTGACGTCTGCGGTTAGTGAAAACTGAATGTGCATGCATTTGTATGTTTGTGGCTACAAGGGAATGATAAGGAAAAAATATTTCCCCAAGGAAGTGCAAACAATGTTAATAACATCACAAAAACAACACTTCATTATTTTAAACTTGTCTATAGTTTAGTCTTATTTTCAAGAAATAAATGGTGCCATGTATCAATTGAAAAATTATGTGAATGGCTATTCCAAATGCAAAACACCAACAATTGTCACTTAGGCAAATTACCTTTGTTTGTGGGTTGAATCTGTGTAAGTAGAGATATGGACCCTAAGGTTTGAACATCTGAAAGTGTTAAAAATGTGTTAAAGCATCAACACCCTAGCTGGTAGGAAAAAAGTGCAGAAATTTCTGGACATATTCTAAAAGGGCATGGGTTGGTCTTGAATTAAGCTTTGAATTATAAAATGATCACCTAAATAAGTCATGAATACCTTTAATTCTCTACGAAAAAAGACTCTTATGTATACGTAACCTGATGCTAAATGGGAGAGGCTTTTTCATGTAACTAGCCTCTCTTTTCATCTTTTTAATATAACTACAGATATCATGTCTATTTCTTCCCTCAATTCATCTGAGGAATGATTATTTGGGAATTTAAATCATAATGGAAGTTATTATTAAGGTTTTTTTTATCCCATCTTTTGAGTCATACTCAATTTGGTTTTGACCACTAGACTGTTCTTTTCCAATGATTTTCATTATCTCTTTTGTTAGCTGCTATTCCATCAATAACTCCAGGAATATCAACCTATTACTGGTACATTGTAATATTCCTTATTCAGAGCTTTTCTTATTAAGATAATATCTTTAATTCTAATAGGTACATTACATTTTGTAAATGTCTCAAATGTTTGGGGGTAGGGGGAGTTTTACTGAAAGGGAAGAAGAAACTGGTTTTTGGTGCATCATGTGCACCTAGAAAATGTGTGGCTTACATGCTGCTGATGCACACTGGGTGCTCAGACATATCTAATGTGTTGTCAGTAGGTTTATGGAAAACACGTGCACATGTTCCACAGAACTTTGCCCACAAAAGTGGATTTTATTGCTGCTGAAGCAATGTGGTATTTCTATGACAGTTCACTGCTTGTGCATGGCACTCTGCCTTGAGCCAAAAGCAAATGCACAAAAGTTACCCAGGGAGGTGTAATTACAGAAAGAATCAAAAGTAAAAGAAAGCAAGTTTGTAAAAATATTCCTACAGAAAAACAGAAGAAAAATTGAAATATATTTTATATTAAACTGCCACGATCAAGAATGTTCAGACATTAGTGAGGATTGAGGATATGAAGGGTGGAAACATTAGTTACTTATAAGCATCTTGCAAGGTAAATTGACATATGAAGTTCATAGATACAGTACTTGAACAATGTAGTCTTGAAATATAACATTCAGTATGTTTCCTATAAACACTGTTACATTCAGTGTACGTAATTGGAAATGTGCTTCAGGGAGAATGCCCAAGAATGTCATTTTTTTTGTTGTTGTTGTTGTTCAGCTTGAAGTAAATTTGACTATTTTTTCATAAACAAATTTTTATAATTTTTCACACCTGACTTTATGCATAATTACAATTCTTATAATTAAAAGTATTGTAAATTATTCTGTAATAATAATACTGATCTTTTTGTAAAGCTGTGAATGATGATCAAATGCAAAACAGATTGGTAATTGACCTCAATAAACTACCTATTATACATACATTTGTGGTGTCACAGTTCTCTTAATTTAACTCATAGGAATATATTCAGGCAAGCTCTCAGCTGTTTCCTTCATTACAGGATTCCTACCACTGTGTAGGCTAACTTCCCCAGTCTAGGATCTGCCATTGGTGGATGAGGCTGTAACCCTTCCTTATTAGCATGCCGCTCAGGATACAGCACACACAAAGCCTGTGCAGGGAGGCGGGGGGTGGGGTGGGATGGGGTGGGGGAGGCATCCAGAACTGTGCATGAATGACTGTGGAGGAGGTCTGTGACCCAGATCTCCTAGAGCTCAGTACGGCTCATCTTGGCAGCCACAGGGTTTAGAACATAGTGACAAAATATGACTTCTTGGCATTTGCCAAAAACTAGCCAGTAGATCGAGGGGACTCCCTGAGACATCTCTTGGTTCTCCCACGTAGCAGGCCACACAAAAACTCTGTATTTCTTTAAGTAGTTTTCCAAGGCCCTTCTTCCACAGATATCTCCATATAAGTAGAATGAAGGAGTCAAAGACACAGAGATGCCAATAGAATTGATTGTCCAGACCATGTTAAATTCGTAAGTTCCCTCAATTATTGTCATGAGATCCTATGCTCTGTAACCAATCACACCTCCCCAAGAAAGACCCATCTTCATCAAACCAAAGCCTAGAAATGCATGTATTTCTCCACTTTATTTCTCAGAGTTCCCAGTTAAATGAAACGTCTATGAAATACAACCATGATTTTCTTATTAACGTGTTGTTATAGGAGTCCTAGTCATATATTCTGCCATTGCTGTAGTAAGAGTATCTTCTCTTTGAATGGAACAGGCTGATGTAGGGGGATGATCACTTCAATCAGAAAGGCTTGGAAGTCTTAACATGGTAATTTCTGGGACAGGCATGAGGGAATAGGTTTCAGGGAGTACACTACACTGCCCTACACATGGCCAATCCTCTCTGAAACTCACACTGGCGTGTAAACCCCAGTATTAGCTACTTAAGAGGATAGAAAATAATCTGTTTAGATGTGAGGGCTGTGGTAGGTGATCAGCACTGGATAAGGACAACAAGGTTGGACACCATGATTGTAGTCTTCTGGCTTTAGAAGAGGGAGATGTACCAGAATATGCAACTGGGTTTCCTCTCATAGTGCATGATTCTCTACACTGCCTGGAAAAGAATCTGCTGGCAAGAAGACCATCACATGTTGCAGCTAGTTGGTTTTGGACCATAACAGAGAACCAAAATGAACCTATCTTTTATAATTTACCCAGTAGGTAATATTGTGGTATTAGCAATATAAAACATGAACAACAATATGCAAATAGATACAAATTGAATCTATAGTCCTTTATTCCTCTAAAATAAGTAGGCAATATGGAAACACTTTAAGATGTAAAGGATAGTGACTGTGGGTGGGTATTATGAGTTCTTTGTATTTCTGTGTAAACTTCAATTAATGAAGTATACATTAAAATAAGCTGTGTAACAAAGTTCTCGCTATATAGACCATGCCAGCACTGAATTCACCATCTTCTGGCCTCCTGGGTGCTATGTTGGAAGCATATGTCATCATGCCCGGCTCCATAATCAGCGTTAAGTGGACTGTAGAAGGAACTTTTTAATCATATCCTTGACATTTCAAATAGGAAGCAGTTTGTGATAAGTAAAGTATCAGGAAATATGATCTGAAAAAAAGTATAAATGAAATTAACTTTATTTTATTACAGTATAATAGATAATAGACTTCACAAAAATTGAGTGCGATACTGATAGTAGATGGCTTTTGTGTGGGGAAGTACAATTTATTGAACACGAAGGAGAAACTAATCTGTACGTAATTATCAACCAAAGCTATCGTATGAGACTTGGGCCCACAAGATAAAAGCTGAGGATTTGACTCAATCAAGAATACAACTAAAACATCAAGTGTGTCACGTGTAAGAGAATGCGTAAGATGAGATGCTATTGCAAGCCTTAAAACTGTTCTCATGCTTTGCTACCTGGAAAGCAATGTCTGCAGCTGAGTCACACTGTGAGGCAGCTAAAACAGAAATGGGTGGAGGACAAAGAGAGTCCGCAGAAGCCATGAAGAGGGCGAGCTTGGCTAAGGAGAAGAAAGCCACCAGCACCATGGGGAAGCCAGACACCCAGGCCCGGCGCTCTGCACAGCACAGTGCCCCTCAATACTGTGGTAGGGTGCTTTGTCCCCGCAATGAAAAGGTAACTACAGCACCCACACTATTTCATTTGGGGCAATTCTGAAACTAATGGCTGTACAAAAGCCCGAGGGAAGCTGTGTTCTCTTTGCCAGGAAAGCAAGGTTCGTCTGCATAGTGGCCGTTGCTCTCTGGCACACACTCATCCTCTGTATTACTCAGAATCAACACACACTAGAATTGCTCGGTGTGGTGCTTTGAAATCAAAATGTCCCTCAGGGCCACTTGGCTTTGTGATTAAGCCTCCTATGTGGTCCCTGCCTGGAGGAGCCTTTAGAAGGTGCAGCCTTGCTGGAGGGCGGAACATTTATTAACCAAGGCGCACTGGGTGCTCAGTGGGTCACTAGTGCTCTTTCTTCCAGCTGACATGACAGGACATGGCGCCTGGCGGTCAGCTCTGCCATGCTTTCCTGCCGGGATGAACTTTCACCTTGAGACTATAAGCTGAAATTAACCTTTTCCTTCCCTGATGACCACGTGTTTTGTTCCAGTAATGAGAAGGTAACTCCTACCAAAGGCTTTAAGATAAATCTGTCCTCCCTCTTCTGATAATTTCTGAACAATTCAATTATTAACACATTTTCAATAATGTCAAAAAAAAATTCACACCAATGTGTGTTCAGAAAGGTGTGTTGTGAAAAACTTGGCCTTGACGCGTGAACACTCAAGGTATAGCCTAATTTCCGTCCAGCTATATTACATTTCATCATTCAGTGGATCAGGCCATACACTGAAATTTTTTCCAGTTTCCTATTGTCCTGACACCCCACCTATTTTGAACTATTTTGTTTAAATGAAAAGACCATGTTTAACTCTGTAATACAAAACACAGCTGAATCATTGACACTTCAATCAGCCTTCATTATGCTGAAATCACAGTAGGAAATCCCTTTTTACTCAGAATGTTCTGACACTAATGTAGAATTGATTTCAATCTAAAATCGAGAGGCAAAACACATCAATATGTACGTGTATCTGCATAACAACCCAGGATAATTTCATTATACATGTCTTCACTGTATAGTGGAACCCCCTATGAGATGGACCTATGTATGACTCTATCCACAGTGTTGAAAACAATCGAAAGAGATTATTGATATGCGAATCTGGGCTTTCTTTGGGAGTGACAGAGCCCTTCTCCACTTTGGGCTGACTTTTCCCTGTGGATTTACGGTGTCCCATGCTCATGATCAACACAAACCCCCATAGAGTCAGTGGCTTGACGTTCTTGTTCTGAATTCAATGAATGAAACCCATGGACCATAATGGATAAAGTTTAGAAAGATTTTGTCGTGGAGCTTAAGAGAAGGAAAGAATGAAGTGCTCCTGAACAGCAGGAAAGTTCCCCCCCCCCCCAAAAAAAAATGGGTATTTAGGAAAGAAAGTACATCAGATTGCTCCTGAGTTAGGAGAGGTCCTGAGTGGGAAATCCACACTGTGACTTGAATCATCATTTCTTACAACCTTAAGGATATAAATTAAACATCAACTTGTGATAAGCTTTAATGGTTACACTGAAATCTATAAAGAGGACCTTCACTGATGGGTGGGTCAGGAAGAACAGTGCAGAACTGAATGGGGAGATGAGCTGGTCAGTCTAGTTTCTATGACAATGTCACAGCTGAATTCCAAGAAAGAAGAATTCCTTTGTGTGTTGGGGGGGGGGGCATGGAAGCTAAGGAAAAAAACAGGCTCTTTCTTACAGGCCCAAGGACATTTTCTACATTTAGCCAAGAGAAAAATAAATAAATGAATGAATATAAAAATCTATTCACTTTCCAGGCCCTGCTACCCTAGTCTAACCAATTTCTGTGTCTCATTTTTAAGCATTATGATGACATAATGTATAGAAAGGGCTATCAGTTGACACTGTAGAAGAGTATGAAATGAGGAGAATGCTGAGGCCTGTGAAGCACTTTGTTTTGTCTCATACAAGCCATATTACTTATTGCCACAAACACAAGTTTTGTGAGGGTATTTGAACATATCAGACAAGCAAAGTCTTTGTTGCAGGAGTTGGGGGTTCAGAGAGGGCCTGTGAACGCCAACTTATGGGTCCTTACTATATATTAGCAAAAATTAATAAAATAAACTCTGAAAAGTGTAAAATCTAAAGTATAAGTTTTGTTGTAGGAGAAATAAAGATACAGGAAGGAGGGCTGGGGGCACAGCTCAGTGGATGAGGGCTAGCTTAGAAAGAGCAACATCCTGGATTTGGTCCTCAGCACCAAAACATACTAACAAGCAACAAAAACAAGACACAGGACGCTAGCAGAAAGATTCAAGTCAGAGGATAATGAGGAGTCGCTATAATTCTCCTCCATGCTAGCTTGCAAATGAAAATGGGGGGACAGAGAAAATCTCCATCACAGAGAAAAAAAAAAACCCTACAACCCTAAAGAAGGCATACCCACCCACAGGTGAAGGAGAAGCTCACAGAAAAGACCAGAGAGGATTCAGAAACAAGGAAGTACTCAGAGATCGAAGAACATCATGCATGCAACACGAGGCAAGAAAGTACCCCAAAACAACACACAGGAGGAGGCAAGCAGGAACAGCCCCAGGCTGGTGTGTGGAGAGAGAGACTTACACACTGGGGTTCAGGGAAACCAAAGGAAGAAGGGAGAGCTTACATACCAGGTCAGGCTCCTTTATGTGGATCAAACATCCAGTTAGAATGGGCCTCGTTACCAGACTCAGGTGTGTAAGGGGAGAAGTGACTGGGTGGTGGACTTGAGGGGCTGACTCAGGAGGAAGTTGCTGTCAGGGAGTGGCTCTTGTAGCCATCTGGGAAGACATTATCAGATTCCAGTCCTAGCCCTGCCAGCCCAGCCCAGGCTGCCTCTCCTGTTGTCTTTAAACCCCTCCCCTCACCCCTATCCGCCTGTCTATAAAAGCTATGTTGCTTCTATTTTTATTAACAGTGGCACAGTGCAGCATCTCATCAGACACTAGGACAGCAGTTTCCTTGACTTAGGAGATAAATAAATTTCAAAAACCAGTTATCCCCTTTCGCCAATAAAGTGCACATGCATATGTCATCAGTTCAGGGCTTGCAACAGAGGAACAAGACAGACGGTTACTTGGGCCTAAGGTTTTATTTAGCACAGGAGAGACCTGTGAGACCCAAGCAAGAGGAGGAGGAAGCTTCAAAATGCCAGAGACACTGACAGAATCCAGATTACAAGAGAAGGAAATGTTAGCATAAGGGGAAAGGTGGTTGTAAGGGCTTTCAGCAGAGGGAGGGAAGGAACTACACTTCAAGGGAAGGGGGCTGAGCCCCTGAGGGTCAAGGTAGCTCAAGCCTCCATGATGGAGAAGCATGCTTTTTCTGGGCTGGGATTTTATGACCACCTGTTAGAGATCAATATGATGTAAGACTTTGAGGTGTAGGAGGGGTATCCCAGAATTTATGAACCCCAAGTTTTGGGTTCTGTCCTACATTTCACAAACAACTTACAAAAACAGACTTAAGAAGGATAAATTATGAATTATTAAGTTTATTGAGGGGGAAAACTCACAAATTGTGGGGTTATTTAAGGAATAAATAAATTGTGGGTTTAGAAAACACATATGTGGAAATACTACATAGTTTATAAGATTCATTAAAAAGAAATTGAGTGTTTTGGGGGGGATAAGGGGGCTGGTAAGAGCCACAAGTATGTGGCCTTAAGAGAAAACACATTTAAATAGAAATTAGGGTAAAGCTACAAGCATGTGGACTTAAGAGAAACTGAGTTTTTTTTGTTTGTTTGTTTGTTTTCTGTTTTTTTGAGGTAGGGTTTCACTCTAGCTCAGGCTGACCTGGAATTCACTATGCAGTCTCAGGGTGGCCTCGAACTCACAGAGATCCTCCTACCTCTGCCTCCTGAGTGCTGGGATTAAACGCATATGTCACCATGCCCTGCAAAACTGAGGTTTTAAAAAAGAAATAAGAGTAAAGCTGCTGGCATATGGAAAGTGGAATCTAGGAGCTTGTGTAGGGAAAGTTGGGAAGAATCCATACGTAGTAGATTCAGAAAGTAGAGGAAAATTATGCATATAATCAAAGAGAGAAGTTGCCCCACATTATAAAGCAGAGACCAACAGAAAAGCCATCCAAACCAAGAAACAGTTTTATGCTCCTTCCTCTCCACCTGGCCAGGGTGGGTGAGGGGAAAGCTACAATCATGTATTCTTGTGGCCCAAAGGAAGAGAGGCACCGAGGTGGAACAGAGAAGCTCCGCAGAGCAGAGCTGGGCAGAGAGGGCAGGGCGGAGTCGCAGAGTTGGAGACGGGAAGACGTAATTGGTTGGTGAACTTTGAGAGCAGATCCCTGCGCCAGCCCATCCGGGCCATCTGTCTTGCTAGTGTGCTGGACTGGGCAGCAGGGGGCGCTGTAGATCAGTCTAGATCATGCTCAGTTCCATTTTGGGGCTGGCATCTCAGGGTTCTCCTTGAGCCTCAGTCCCTAGCTTTCCCCCATGCTCCTTCAGCTGCAGTGCCCACACAGCCTCCCTCCGGAACGCGTGGCTTGCAGGGCCCGGTTCTCACCTAGGTGGCTGAGGAGCAGGGCAGCTTACTGAACTTCCTTAACCTTAGATTGGGATTATTGGTGTTGGGCACGCCTATTGGCAGTGGACGGGCAGGAGAGGCGGCTATATGAATATGTATGAGTGTATATATATATATATATATATATATATATATATATATATATATGTATGTATATATATATATATATACTTCAGAGAGCAGAACATTCAGCATTAAATGAAAACTTGAGCAAGTAAAATATTAAAAAAAAGACTTATAAACTAGAACATTTGCATTCAGAAGGAGAGGACAAGTAATCAAGGCATGTGAGCAGTTTTTACAAAGAGATCAGCGTGTTATTGACCTAAGGGCTTTACTAACTCTACAGTCAAATGCATGGTGCAAGGCAAAAACTGCTAGAAGCAGCCTGACATTGCTAGTACTGCAAAGCAATCCCTTCCAGGGCCATCATAAATTATCAAATGTGTATCTGTAACTTAGTCAACCACAAGAAGTATTCTTTTGATTACGTAGATTTTGGTAAGTTAATAAGTTCTTCCATATTTCCTGAAATTAGCTTGGAATTGTTGACTGCAGACAGAGATGAGGAAAGAAGAAAGTTGCATTAATTGGTCATTTTCCAAAGGCACACCTTCATGGATAAAGCAGGAGAAGATAAACTACCAGTCTGTATATATTTCAAATAATTTAATCTGTAAGTAGTTTTGACATCTGACAGTGACAGATAAGAAATGCTATGAAGTCATTCCATAAAACATGATAGAAACTAATGATTAAATATAAAAAGATGTGTTTTCATCAATAAAATAATTCCTGTGAATACAAATGTGAAATGAATGCCTACATGAACCATTAGTTTTCTTATGTAGATAAAAAAGCCTGGTGTATCCAACTATTTATATGATATTGAGCTCCACAGCTGACGAACTAGCCAAAAAAAAAAAAAAAAAATGTTGATTCCAACTTCAAAGTCACTGGTAAAATTAAATAATTCATAATGTATTTCTTTACCACTTTCAGTAAAGAATTCTGGAGGAACTATGAAAGCTTTCATAATAATTAAACACAGATATAAATAAAATATATTTTAATTATTATAGAATTTGGCAATAAAAATATATTTTAAAACATAGTCTCGATGAAAGGGTACAAAATTATGAGATAAAAATATTATAATTAGCATGAATAAATAAATATTGTTAGACTAGAACTAAACATATAATATAAATACACAAATGCCCTCTGAAATCTAAGAGTATACATACAAGAGATGATTTTGATGGTATGAAGGCAGTGTCTGTGTAACAGTGTCCCAGGATAGTAGAACAAAGGAATGTCCTTGAACCTGCCCTTAAGAGAAGGATCTGGATTCTCCTCATCTCTCTGCCTAAGGGTGTTCCCTAGAAATGGTTCTCCTTAAACTACACCAGAATCCTTCCCTCAGGAGTTCCTCCTGGAATTAAGATTCCTGAAAGGGCCTGGCATGGTGGTGCACGCCTTTAATCCCAGCACTCAGGAGGGCAGAGGTAGGAGGATCACCATGAATTCAAGACCACCCTGAGACTCCATAGTGAATTCCAGGTCAGCCTGGGCTAGAGTAAGACCCTACCTCAAAAAAAAAAAAAAAAAAAAGAAAGAAAAAGAAAGAAAGAAAGAAAGGAGATTTCTAAAAGGATTAAACCTGACCCTGTGGCAAGTTAGCTCGGCCCACATTCAGAACCTCAGTCTGGGTCTCTAGGTGGACTTTACCACACTCCTGTATTTTCATGGGCAGGAACTCTCTGTAAGCTCTCCTTTCTCCTTCTGTTAAGCACTTTACATTCCATTTATAATCCAATAAAATATCTTTAAACTTTACCCTCTGTTCTGTGGATTTCAATTCTTTGAATCATCACAGAAGAATCTGGAGACAACCCAAATCTCCTACATCATATCATTGTGGTAGCATATTATATTGGTGCATTCGCAGAGAACCCCAATTCCTATGTCAGTAGAACAATAAGGACAACGTATGGAATTCCAAGTGGGAATATTCTGAGATATGGTTTGCGTAAAAAATTACACAATGTTTTTCTTTATTTGTTCTCAACTGTGATTTTTTTTTTTTTTAGTGTACTAATCATCCTAAAAGACAGAATTAAATTTAGGTCATCAGATAACATGATGATTTATATATATATATAAAATCTAACCATTTTTAAATTGTTTTAATTAGGTATGTACACAGTGTATATACAGCCATGTTGGTACCAATGTTAGCCTCCTCCCTGTCCTTCCCACTCCACATTGGGGAATGTGGGTCGTGCATTGTGGGGTTAGCCATCAGTAGTGGGTAAGAGGTAATGTCTCAGTGCATAATATGCCAACATGTGGCTCTAACAGTCTTTCTGCCCCTTCTTCCACAAATTTCCCTGAGCCATGTTGGGTTCGTTTTATGTCTACTTCAGTGATGAGGTCTTGGGAGCTTCTGTGTCTCTGGATATCTGGTTTGGTAGAACTTGAGTGAAAAATTAACATTAAAATTCTTTACAAGATAAACAAAAAAATTGAAAAATGAAACGTCAGCATAAAAAAATCAAGTCACGTTATTCACTGTATTACAAAATGAAAACATAGGCTATGTGATCATCTCAGGAGACACTGAGAAAACAACTGACCAAACCAAGGAAGCAGCACTCTTGCTCATTTCCCCAATTACTGTATGGTTTCAACTGGAGCCCTGGTGAGGTGCGATGGGCTGAGTCTCTCCTCAGGATCTGTGTCCATCTGAAAAAGAGAAACAAATTCTCCAATGGAGAGTGAAGTCAGCACTGGATAAACAAGATAACCATTATTATTTTAGAGAGAATTCAATAGGTGTAGGCCCTCTTGTAGCCCACAATTGGTGGGAGCTTGATAATGGGAGCAGCCTCGTTTTTTGGATGTTTGGTTTTTGCTTGTTTCCCAGCTTCAGCTATGGGTTCCATTCCACTGAGCAGATCAGTTAGCCAAATCAAGATCTGTTGGTTTCCCACCATGGCTGTGGGCCACTATGGCACTTGGGTGAGCATCACATTAATTTGTTTGCTGCTAAGTTACTTGGAGCATGAGTTGCTTGGACAGATGTTGGTCATTTTCCCCCAGTCGTTCATGTACCAACTTCTGGCACAAGACAATCTAACTGTCTGGGGACTGACTCTCTTCCAGAATCCAGCCAGGTCTCTCCATGTTCCATATCAACCACATATGGTGTCTTCAGCAGTAGGGTCTTATCACTAACGTTTGGTGGGTAATCAAGTACTCTGATAGAAATCTGTCCTCTTTTGGGAAACCTTGTAGGTTTCTCTGATCAAGAGTGCATTGTGTATGATAGCCACATGCTGGTACTGGGAGTTACAGGTCAGTGCCCAAGAAGAGAAGGAAGAAAAAGCTAAGTGATATAAAAGATATAGAGAGTAGAGAGAGAAGAGAGAGAGAGAAACAGGAGAAGATTAAAGTTAGTCTTCATTATATCCTCTCCAGAGCCCTGGTAATCTAGGCATATTAATCAGTAAATAGAACTGAATTTCTTGAAAAACATCACTGATCAATGATTTTTTAAATATTTTTTATATTTTCTTCCTGACTATAATTTTAATTATAGTTGAATGGGGATAAAATATTTTATGTGGCTAATTTAAGACCTGCATTAACTTGATTCTTTCAAAAACAGAAATATCTGTACTAAATTCACGTACCTCAAATTTTAGGGCAAAGTGGCAGCTCCTCGAGTCCCACAGGACTTAGGCTCAGCCACCCCACCGTCCTAACCCTCTTGTGAGAAATAAGCACTGGTGAGAGACAGAGAACAGACACCTAATTCACGCATATTGGGAACAGGAACACATAGAGGGACTCAGAGGCTCCAGGTTCATCTCCAGCGTGCTGACAGGAGCTCTGGGCCTCCATCCAGGAAGAATGGGGCCTGTGCTAAGAGGACGCAGCAATCGGGGGTCCTGGCCCAGTTCTTGCTAGGTTGATCATTTTAGCAGTGCTGGTTTTGCAAGGTGGTGAGAAGAAGCCCTTGTTGTTTCAGGAGCCCCGCTTTCCCTCGGGAGATGATCCATCCTGCTCCAGGGCCCCACCTCACCATCCTGAATGGTCATCGTCACCTGGCGGGTGGTCTGTCCTGGGACCTTCTGCTGCCCCTGGAATCCGTGGCGACTGCAGCTTTAAGATAGTTACGAGCTGCCTGTAACCTTAAGGCAAGTCTGAGAGTCTGTCATAAGACATTAGCAAAAGTGAATCGGCACAGGCCTCAGTCACTCTTAACTTTGTGCCTTCACCTTGAAGGGGAATGATGAAGGTTACACATCATCAGTTTTCAGATTGGTCCTTGAATGATCAACATGCCCACGTGTAGAGGAAAGCACATGACCCAGGTAAAGGAGGCAGATGGGAAATGACGGCTGAGGTGCCAAGCGCTCATCACCCTTTTAGCACCTTCATGGTCAGGTAAGGAGACAACTCTTTGCAGCAAAGGTAGTTTCTAAGTGCCCGTTATATTCATGGCATATGATATTTTGTTCTATGAGAATCTAGTCCTATGAAAGGAATCTTAAAAAGGATCTTAAGGACTTCATCATCAGGTGCATATATGTGTATATACAGCACATTTTAAAATTAATTTGTAATTTATGACACAGGGAAGCATAATTGTCAGATTCATGCTGTTCTGTTTGTGGTTGAAAGTCAATAATTTGGAAGACAAGTGTTGTTTGGAACAAAATCAGAGTCACCAAAGAGCTCTATGACACCAGGAGAACATAGAGTGGGCTACTCTCTCCTCCCACAAGCAAAAGCAATGAAATCTATCTTATACAATGCAGGAACCCAAAAAGGCTTTTCTAGGAAAGGAAAAGAGAATGAGTGGGACAAAGCTCACAAAGACCGTGCTTTTGATTCCATGTTGCTCACCCAGAGTGTCTGTCTACTTATTTCTCTGGCCAGAATATCACTTACTACCTGCACCTTCTGAGTCTAGTCACTCCATTTTCTTTAGACAGATTACTCATCTGTAAGTCAAATGTCATGACAATTTAAGTGATCTGTGTCAGTGGACACGCAGAAATGAAGAATAAAGAGACCCATTATCCACATGATTATCTGAATGTTATCAGATGTGTTCTGGATTCTGGAAAAGTCTAGAGATAGATTATTTAATAGTAAACAACTTATTCATTTAAGAGTGGTTCTTTTGAGTTGAGAACGATGGGGTTGGGGCTATGAGCATGTAGGTCAGCGGTAGAACGACACACCTGCGTTCCTGGTTTGGACCCCATGCTTCCCCACAGCACGCACTGTTACAGTACAGTTCTTATGACTTTTTTCTGTCTCTTACTAATGACTAAAAAATAATAACTGACAACTAACCCTTACCTAGTATTCCTAAAGAGCTTTAAATATATAAAAACAGAGAAATAACATATGCTATTTCAAAAAATACACATAATTTTAGAATTAATTATAATAAATACATTTCATGTCTATAGACTTTCTAGGTATACATGTCATATTCGCTATTTGAAATACAGGGTCATTTAAGCTTTTCCTCTGATTTAAACATAGAAAAGAAACAATAGTTTATGACATTAAAATTCTTTCAAAAACTATGGCTCTGACAAAACCTCTAATTCCAAAATATTCCAAATAAAGAGGGTAAAATAATCTTGTTATTTTTATTTTTATCTCTTCCTTATTTCCTTCTTTCCTTACTTCTTTATGTCTTTCTTTCTTCTATTTTTTGAGAATCATCTGAACACGTGGGAATGGAAATTCATAAGCTTCTTTGAAAATGATATGTACCTTAAGCCATCCATTATTTTCTTGACTTTAAAATTCCATCATTTTTTCTGTTCTCTGGATTCATGCTTTGTGAGATACAACAGAATTTGACAGTGTGTCATCTCACTGACATTTGAATTGAGCCATGGGTACAATTTGTTAAGATTGAATATAGTTTGTGTTCAATGATTTCTCAGTAGTGGCACTTTCTTAATCATAGGATCAACTTGAAGACCATAAAATGACCCCCCGAATCATATGACTAAGTTCAGTTATCAGTTAAATATGTATTGATAAAATGTAGGTTACTGTCATTGTTGCAAAAAGTAAATTAAAACAATACATGTTTTTTATCACCACCAGAGTGGTTCTTTTGAATAGAAATAAACAAGGAATAGAAATGACATGAAAGAAAATTGAAAATTACTTCAGAAAATACAGCAGACTATTCTATAGAAAGAAAAGTTCTAAATAGAGATGTGAATTTCATTTTGTGGGGAAATATTTAGGTGTTTATCCTTTTCCTGGAAGGGGAGAACATGCAATCTTTACCCAGGGTCCAATATGTGTCTATACCTGTGTCATAACCCAAATGGGTGGAGATTTGACCATGATGACACATTGTAATGGGGTTAAAATGCAAGTTAAAGGAAATTCTAGGTCATTTTTCTGATCTTTTTGGTGGTAAATGGTCTTAATTGTTTGGCCCATACTTCCTGTTTGGTTTATCTGCTGGAATGTCACGGCTGCCTGCTAGTGCCTTGAGTCAATTTTCCTTGAAGAACTTGCTGATGAGGGTGGAAAGAGAGTTTGAAGACAAAAAGAGTGTTACCAGAATCAGATCAAATTCATTGTCTGCTTAGAATCATGAGATTCTGGTAATAGGGTGAAAGAAACAAGAAAGAATAAGCAAATAAAGGGAAAACATATATTTTTCTTTTTTGGAAATGGGTAGAGATCTTATGGATTTGGGCAACACTTTGTTCACTTCCTTTATAATTTACAGAGGTCATCATCTTTATAATCACCAGCTCTGACTGAGTTGCGGAGTGTATCATTTAGCATGCAAAGAGGATTGTCATGAAGCTAGAGAATTGTCTTGGCTACTCTGGCAGCCATCTTATATCCAACCGGTTTCAACTAGTTCACCCAATTAGGAACTTTCAAACTGCAAGCACCATGTCCTCAAAGACAACTAAGAACAGGATATGGTTGAAATTCAACTACCAAAGCAGCAGTTAACATTCTGTTCTAGGTGGCTCTTGGGACTGCTCCGCTCTGCATGGACGGTGCTTTCCACAGTCCTCTAACTAAAACTTGCCTATGAAAAGCAGGCCAGCAAGTCTATTGCCTGATAAAAATTTGGCTGAAAGTCCACTTTTTAAAAAGGATAAAATCAAATGTATAAAAAATTATAATAAACAAGTTCCAAGGCTTTTCTTTTGCTCAAAAAAAAAAGTAAATAAGCAAAAAAAAAAAAAAAAAAAAAAAAAAAAAAAAAAAACACAGAAAAAGAATAGTACTTTGCAGGCATGATTGTGGTTGTAGACCAAGAAAGTATGAAGGGGAGAGACTGATCATTGGTTAAAGGCACTTCACTGCACAGTCTGCAACCTGAGTTCAATTCTTCAGTGCAAACATAAGGGCAGATACACAAAGTAACCCATGCATCTGGAGTTTATGTGCAGTGCAAGAGGTGTCTAATACATAATAAATAAATATAAAAACAATAAAAAAGAAAGTATGGAGATTGTCTGGAATCACACAAGTGGGTCCAATCTAATCACAGGAGCATTTAAAATCATTCCCCTTTCTCCAGGCAGGAGCAGAACACACTGAAGCATCTGGCGCCCTCCCTTCTGAATTTGATGGGGAAATGACCAGTTGCTCTGTAAACTGTGATGGAAAATGGTGACTTCCTGAAGCTGAGAGTAATCCTGCAATGACAGTCTGCAAGAAAACAGCAACCTCATTTCTATAAAGACAAACAAGTGAGTTCCTCCCATGATTGTGGAAAGGGCCCATAGCCTTCTGAAGCCCTGGCCAGAGCAGACTTCAAATTTAATGCTAAGCAGAGGACGGACTTGGTCAGTACAAGACTTCGGATCAGGAAAAATTCTGAGATAACTTCGTCTTATAGTAAATCATTAAGTTGCTCAAGAAGCATCAGAAAGTACCCAATCCCATTCTATGCTTTAATTTGACATAGGGATTTTATTGTTAGGGGCATAATCTTTGTCATACACAGAGGTAATATGTCACTAACACGGAATGCACAATGAGCCTTACCTGGTTTAGTCACGGGAACACCTGAACAATCTCAGGTGAGTGCAGGGCCAGTCTCACAGGATGGCTGCCTGATAGAGCTAGCTTTCAGCTCACCTCAGTGCAGAGAGGCTGGGTTGGAAGATCGTGTTCATTTTTCAAAAACACTTTTGTGTGTTGAGTGATAGGGCTACTTACAGGAAGCATTAAAGTATTTTGTGTTCATAAATGGCAAGCTTATGTTACTTGATGCTGAATTTCTTCCGGCTTTCTACTGTCATAAACAGTTTGGTAATTGAGTCCTAGAAAATGCTATTAAATAGGAGGAAAATTGGAGTGTGTTCAGCGGATAAGGATCTGAATGTGAAGCAAATTTTGAAATACTAAAGATAGCATTGGCAATATAATGGGAACTGCAGTTAAAACATGCTATAAATATCTGAAGTTTATTAATCAGCAAATGTAAGAAGCAATTGTGGTGTTTTGAATCACATGTCTCCCATAGTCTCATGTGCTTTAAATATTTGTTCCCCAGATGATGGCAACTTGGGAGGTAGAGCCTTGCTGGAGGAGATGTGTTGTTGGGGGTGGGCTTTGGAGTGTTACAGCCAGCTCTGTCTTACCAGAGTTCGGCTCTCTCCTGCTGCTCTTTTCCACCTGCTATGACAGACGTGATATACATCCTTTGCTCATGCCATGCTTTTCCTGCCATCATGTAGCTTTCCTTCCAGACTGTAAGCCAGAATAAACCCTTGCTTCCCATGAGCTGCTTTTGGTCAGGTGTTTTGTCCCAGCAGTACGAAGGTGATGGGTACATACACAATTGAAATAAACAGTTCAGCTCAGTTGTAGGTCAGGTCATGTAGGATTAACCATTAATTGGTAACATATTACCCAAAATTAAATAACTGATATAACAGCTAAACTTCAATTCTTGGGAGTATTTTGCTTCCTCTCTAGCATCACAGTGACTGTGGGGTACAGAGAGTAAGAAGTTCTGCCCCATGGACTTGTTCAGAAAATGTGGCTTTATGACACAGTTTTCTTACCACTATCTTGGGCAGGAGTCATAAAATTGGTACTCAAGTTCCAAATTTGACTATATCATGTACATAGAAGATATTTTTGTGTCCATTTTTTTCATTTTTAAGGGCTGCTTACAAAGACCATGGAAAGCAAACAGTTTGGTATACAAATGATATGTATAGAGTAAAAAGCAGGGCTGATTGTCCTAATTACAAATTAGATATCAATTACATGTGACAATGTTGGTTTCTGACATTTTTCTTAAATATTAACATAATTTAGTCCTAAATATGCCTACTTTCTGAAATCAAAGCTGCTGGCAACACAGTGATAATGGTTGGTCCATTCAAAGAAAAGAGGTATCTTTTTTCTTTCCCAAAACTATGTAATACAGCAAGATTAGTCTCTAAATTTTATTTGATCTGTCCCAAAAGTGTTTGGGAGAGTTGTGAATTAGATCCTTCTTGATCAAATAACCATCATGGTTACTTTCTAAATAATATTTTAGGTTATAAATTCATAAAGAAGAAATCAAAAGTTTCACTCTAAATCAGCAAAACTATTACTGAAATGAAAAGTATTTAATAAGCATTAACTATAAACCTAAATATACAGAAAAAATAAATACCATAATTTATTACAATGTGATCATGGCCACTCCTTTATGGATTTCACTGGAAACAATTAGTCATGAATGGAATAAGGGAACACTCTGTACTTACCTTGCCTAAAAGTTCAACTTTTGTCACTATTCTGTTTCTGCCACTTTATACATATTCTTTGGTGCTTGATAAGACCGAACTGTTTGCTTTCTTTGCCAAGAGTCAGTATATTAACTGCTGTCTAAAACTGCTCAATGAGAAGTCTGTAAAATGAGTTCTAGTGGATTGTCTTACTTGTATCTCTTTTGCTAGTTGTCAAAATTACACTGCAGTTTATTATTTTTCCCCACAGGAAATACAAAGGTAGTGAGAGGAGAGCTGCCAAGGTCTCTTCGGAAGCCCTTTGCAATGGACAGCTTCTAGGAAGTGCTCTCTGAAGATTTCCATAGATGTGATGGGGATGATTTTACTCATTTTTGTAATTCTTGGCAGTAAAATTATATCATAGATATTAAATGTGACTTGCAAATATTACCTATATTCCTTATACTACCCTGTCTTAAAAAAACTCATTTATCTCTGTGGACAGGGAATGGGTATGGGGGTGTCAGGACCTCCTGACACTACGAGTAAACACCAGATGCTTGTGGCACTTGTGTCAGGTTAGGAAACTGAACCAAAATGTAAGAAGAGCAATTTTGGAAGACAGCTGACATTGATTTCTGGCTTCCACATGCATGCAGACATGTGTCACACACACACACACGCATGCACACACACAGATTTGCTAAAAGCAAGATGCCCCTAAAATGCCCCTATGCTCTTTCAGTGGCATCTCAGCAATGACTACAGAAACACTCATTATAGGGTCTCCTCACTATGAAGGACAAAGCAGACCCGATTCTGCATCATGAAGCCCTTGGCTTTCTCCTGGAGTCTCACAAAGGACAGCTTCTCCCTTGGCTGCTGTTATCTGCTATGGATTGCAATTTGCCACGTTGCAAAAGTGCACTTCAGCTCCGTGAGCGGCGTGCGTGTCCCATGCTGTTCCGTGAATAGGCTCTCGACTACCAGCCTCATGTGTGTCAGAAGAGGTCACACCAAGCACCTCAGGGGAAAATGCGTTACAAGTGACATTCATAAGGAATCTACAGTGTGTTTAGAGAAAGCCTATGGGGGGATGCGATTGGCCTTTAAATCAAAGAGAAATACTATGGAGATTTTTGGGTACAGTGCCATAAGCTCCCTTGAAACTAATCAGTGCAAGTATTCTATGAAATCCAGGGTACTTGGTTGAAAAGTGTCCTAGTGTCACTGAGACTTGCCACACTTCTGATAGCTTTGAAACAAGAGTCTTGAAGACCTGGATGATTATGTCTCTAATCTAAGTTAAGGCATCCAGACTGGACTTCCAGTGCCTGTTCTTACTATGGAAGCATGACCTTGCTAGCACTTTGAGCCCTTTCCGGGTGGAGGCAAAGCTTAAGTTTTAAAAAATAACCTGATCATACCAGAAAATTATGTAAAACAAATATGGAGGAAAACAAATAGACTGACTATCACTTAGAGGGCAATACCACAGTGAACATTACAAAAGCTTCCATCAACTGCATGGAACGTTGATATGCCATGAAGGCTTCGCAGTCAGGTCCGCATTGCTGGTAGAAATCACCCAACTAAGAGCAGCTTGTGGGAAAAAGATCTTTGTTTTGGCTTACAGACTGGAGAGGAAGCTCCATGATGGCAGGGAAAATGATGGCATGAGCAGAGGGTGGACCTCACCCCCTGGCCAACATCAGGTGGATAATAGCAACAGGAGAGTGTGCCAAACACTGGCATGGGGAAACTGGCTATAATACCCACAAGCCTGCCCCCAACAATACACTGCCTCCAGGAGGCATTCATTTGCAAATCTCCATCAGCTGGGAACCTAGCATTCAGAACACCCAAGTTTATGGGGGACACCTGAATCAAACCACCACAGCCAGGTATGCAATGTACATGTTTTGAAACAGTCAACTATGAAGTATAAGATTACAAGGTGTGATTATCTAAAGGCATAAATCAAGTTATCAATTATCAATTCTCTCTCGAAGACAGCTCTGCTGAATGTTAATTTGGGGAGTAGGATAACCTTGCACAGAGTCAAAATTCGCTTTAAAACAAAGCTGGCTATGACATTACAAGATCCTTGGTCAGAGGCAGTAGCTTCAGAAGCCAGCGGACCTTGGGTGGATGAGAAAATCTGCGACTCTGAGGGGAAGTGTGGAAGGTGAGATGCAAACTCATAAGGCAAACCCAAGTCTGATCCATTCTTGGGAGGAAACTTCTAGCATAACAATTACATACATACCAAAGCTTCTCTCTTTAAGTGAACAAAGGGTGGAGAAATATTATTACTGACAAACAAGAAAGAAAGAAAATGATGAAGGGTGGAAGCTGAAGCAGATTGAAGGTAAAACAACGAGATGCTCTCTTCGTTCTCTTTTCCTTTTCCTCTGTCCCTCTCCCCCTTCCACCTTTCTCTTCTTCCTTCCTTTTCTTTTCCCTCTCTCCTTCCATATCTCTACCCTCTCTTTCTCTCATCTTTCTTTTTTCTGTTCTTCTGTCTCAGCTTCTCAAGTGTTAGCAGTACATGTGAGTGCCACCTTGTGCAGTTTGTCAATTTTATCATAAAGGCCACAGCCACTGAGGTTCCTAAAGAAGTATAGAAGAAAGTAAACACTGGAAAACCCTGATGCAAAGGAGAAGAGTTGAGACTTCTGCACAGATAGTAGTTCTTGGGGTCACTTTAAGAAATGTTAGTACAACTTTTCAGAAAGAAAGACTATATTGTGCTATAAATATTTGTTCAATTTTAATAATTCAAATTTCTACTGTAATATTTTCATTGCTTAGGGGTTTAATGAAAGATTTAGGTTGGAGAGCAACAAACGTAAAATTGAATATTTTAATATCCATAAAATGTAGTTAATATTGATGAGATTCAACTTAGTAGGTCAATCCCAAAATTTGTTATTTCTCTTTTATAATGAGACACTGAACACAGGAGAGCTGGTGACCTAGTTAGGGCAAATTAGAATAAATGAGTAGTTGTGGTTAAATTAGCACACAGTTAGGGATATGTATTAGGTGGTAAAATTAGAAGTAACGTTTTGGCAAGGGAAAGATCCACCAGTTACCTTGGATCTAACTTTTTACTAAATGAAGGGAAAGTGTGATTACAAAATTGTACCCAAATCATGATAAATGTGAAGATGAGAATGTAAGAATATTACATTAGAAAGATTATGTGACATGTAGAACAATTATATATCAAGAAGTAATTACTAATTAGAGGTTTTATTAATTATGTCAAAATCACAGATATTCAGTAAAGTTTTTGGTAAATATTTATTTTATGTATCATGTATACTGATATTACAAATGAAAAAAAAAACATAGAAAAGGGAAAAGTGAATTTCTCTCAGAACCAACATCTGTAAGTAGTTAAACTGGTTGTCAAAATGAGGACAAGTTCTGTTTTTTTTTTTTTTTTCTTTCTCCAGGTAGGCTCTCAGTCTAGCTCAGGCTGACCTGGAATTCACTATGTAGTCTCAGGGTGGGATCGAACTTGTGGCGATCCTCCTACCTCTACCTCCAGTGTGCTGGGATTAAAGGCGTGAGCCACCACGCCCAGCTAAAAATGAATGTTCTTAATATGCATTTAAGCTTCCTCTCACCTCCCCCATGGAAAATAGAAAGTGTTAGAACAATTGTAATTAAAAGAATGTAACCACTCAAACTTCTCCAGAATATTTCTTAATAATGTCAAGCAGATAATGTGTGGCTTGGTTCAAAAAAAAAATGGTAAAATAGAGTTCTTAGTTCATATTGTCTGCAGGGATGTCTCTGAGGACTCAAAAAGACAAAGGAAATAAGAGGCTTTAAGAATAGATAATAAAAATGAAGAAGACAGGTTTTTGTTGTGATGAGAGAAGATGAGAGAGATGTGGTTACGCCGCTGAGATAAGCAGGAGGCGCTGCAGGGAAGCAGCAGGAGGAAGACAGCTCATGCGGGCCGGGAGATGGAGCATGTTTATTTGTGAGCACACAGTTCTGTGTGAAGTACAAATACAAGAAAGTAAAATGGGGTTGGGAAGGAAGGCATTAATGCAAAGAGAAGGTAATACAAAAGAAAAAGAGATGAAAGCCAAATACAGATGGAAGCCAAGTTTCTGATGGAGAATGGGGCACAACCTGTGAAGCAGGAAACACCACCAAACAGACAGATGTGGAGAGCTGGAGGTAAAAACAAGTACAAAGACATGCTCAAAGTCGTATCCTTTCCACTCGGGCAGCTCTTGAAGGAAGATCATGTCACTTGAATAGCTTAACTGTAATGCAGACATATCAGTGCAATTTATGGTTCTCCAAGGAAAACAGAAGAACACAGTGTCAGTACAAGGAAAATTCATAAGAAAAAGAACTATTGGGAAGTGGAAACTTTTGAAGAACTTCATAATGTTAGATGAAAGGAGCAACAACCATAAGACTGCAAATAGTATGTGGCAAGTATTCTTTATTGCACTGACCCTACACAGCAAGGTCTGGTAGAGTGGGTGTGCGTATGTCACCCATAGGCGGAATATCTTCTCCCTCTACATCTTTCATATAGTTAATGCTAAAGTGAAAACTTCTTAGAATGAGTCAGTTTGGCACAACCTTATAAGACACATGGGTTGGAAGGTGATGTAAAATGCACAGTTAAAACAGAAGATTGTACAAAAGTGATCAAACATGAAAGACATTTGAAATCAGCTTTAATCTAACAAATGAAGAATTATATGCTTATTAATTTCTTTCTTATTATTATTTAAACATATTTTAATATTTAATTATTTGTGAGAGTGTGGGAGAGAGAACGAGGCAGAGAGAGAGACAGAGATAGAGAGAATGGATGTGCCAGGGCCTCCAGCCACTGAAAATGAACTCTAGATGCATGTGTCACCTTGTGCATCTGGCTTATGTGGGTCCTGTTTTAATGAAGCATACTATTTTTTTTTCAGGTAGGGTCTTGCTCGAGCCCAGGCTGACCTGAAATTCCCTATGTAATCTCAGGCTGGCCTTAAACTCACAGCAATCCTCCTACCTCTGTCTCCAGAGTGCTGGAATTAAAGGAGTGTGCCAGCACACCCAGCCTATACATTAAATTTTCTAATGGGTAACTGTTAATTTGTTTTACAATAAGTTGTTCATCTGTGCACTATATATAGATATCCATGAGAACTCAAATGAAATTAATATAGCATATAAACAGAATTTAGATGATTTACAAGTAAAACTATTAAAGATGGATTATAAATATCAGACATTTTATCTTTCTATAATATCAAATTAATTCATATATAAGTTATTTATGTTAGGAAAATAAATTTTATTTGTTTCTCAAAACTGAGCAACAGTCAGATAAAACGGTAGCTTTTCAGCTGGAGTTTATTATACAGTAATAGATTTCAAATTTTCATGTGCTTAACATGTGGGATAATAATAGGTATATATTTTGTTAATTATATTTTAGAGTGACATAGATATGTGGACATCTTTATTGTTGGGTACACAGACAACTATGCAAAACTGAGGCCCAGACTTGTTTCTTGGTTTAGTCATAATAAATACTATGTGTAAATATCTATCATAACAATTGTTGAGGATATATATTTATGATACATCAGTAGGGAATATGTCTAGTTAAGGTAGGAGATAAAGCCTCACAGGCAGTAAGGATCCAGGTTGTATTACAAGCCAGGCACATGACTTTTTGCAAGCCATAATCAAGTACGCCAAGGGGAAAAATAATAAAATGACTCCCTCAATATACTTTAGAATGAACACTGCTATTTTGGAGAGGGAATGGACAAGGTGACCATGATGAGTGACCTGAATGGCAGAAGAGATCCTTGTGCCATTCCCTTTGGCTACCAGACTACTGAAACAATGAATCCCAAGGAAATTGAGTTTCTCCAGGAATCTCGTGCTGTGAGACAGAAAAGGCCAATACTTGATACCAGAGACAGGTAAACTTGACTCCCACCCCTACAGGGAATACCAGCAGTCCAACTGAGTCAGGCTTTCAATGGAATAGGGGTAGGGAAGAGGAAATGATGGTACCAACATGTGATGTGTCCATACAAACATTCTGCTTATCTTTTAGAAAGCCTACGAAGGGGACTCTAGATAATTTGGTTCTGAATTTGTGACATTCCGTCTTTCATCAATCACAGAACTTCTAATCAATCAAATCCACCTTATTTGGAATGGCTCTATCTGCTCTTGGAGAAATTTAGTTCACAATTACTGTAGAAAATTGAATACTGAAACTTAAAAATATCGAAATTTAAAGGCAGAAGAAGAAGGAAGGAAGGAAAGAATAAGAAACTAAAAGGTTCTATGTCCCTTAATTTTGTGAATTTTGTGGGGAGTGGCAGGAGTTTTGCACATGTATTTTCCTCATAGAACTGAAGCTGAATTAAATGGCAAAAATAGTGACAGGCATTAGGAGCAAGGATGTCATTGCGTTCCTGTAGGTAGGTAGTTAGGGACATGGGCCCAGAAGAACATAGACATCGACGTGCCTAGCAAGACTGGAAAGCAGCTCCAGTGTAACTCAGCAAGATGGCTGTCAGGGTAGATTACTCGTTCTTAGAAGAACGTCTCACTAGCACTTTGTCATCCACTGACAGGCCCATTCAGACTCTGCGCTCTACTCCCTGACTGACCAACCAAGCAATCAAGACCCTCCACATACAATTAAAGTTAAACAACATAATATAAAGCTATGCAAACCCCTCCCTCCTCGTGGTTGCTCACAGACTCACTGCTGAGCCTCATGGTTTTCTGAGTCCTGACTCAAAAAGCATAACTTTTTCTTCTTTTCCTCTTTGTTTCTGTGCTTTGGGTGCTGGCTGAAATCCTAACAAGCATGCCTACACTCACACTTTGGGGCTTCTCCACCATTTTTCTTCAATAGGTATCTCTTGCCTTACTCATGCCTCCTTGCAAGTGGGCTCAATTGTTCCTGATCCTGAGACGAAGAGCGCAGCGGCATGAAGTTCTTCTGCAGCAGCAGTGAGAAAGCACTGCAGGGAGTGTGAGTAGTCAGAACTGCCCCGTCAAAGAAGCCTTAGAGCTGGGGGAGGCCTGTCAGCTGCCCAGCGTGCCTGAACATGTCACGGGACTCAAAGGAAATCCACAAAGGCGCCTCTTCAGCTTTCCACTGACCACAGATGGCTAAATAGCTTAGCAAAAGCCTGAAAACCTACCCGTCCCGGCTGGATTTTCAAGTTCATCTTCTGGTGATGATAGTTTTAGTCATTTGGTACAGAAGAAGGTTGCTATGGAGCATGACTAAAGCAATTAATATCTTAAATTGATAGATACAACTTTTAGGCCAAAACATACATTTATAAAAAAAATGGGGGGCTGGAAAGATGGCTTAGTGGTTAAGGCACTTGCCTGCGAAGCCCAAGGTTCCAGGTTCAATTCCCCAATACCCACGTAAGCAGATGTACATGGTGGCACATGCATCTGGAGTTTGTTTGCAGTGGCTGGAGGATCCAGCACTCCCATCATCCCTCCCTCCTTCTCCTTCTCTCCCTTCCTCTCCCTCTCTCTCTCATTAATAAATAAGATATAAAAAAATCGTTGTGATGATTGGTTTGACCAATCATCAGAAAATGATTTATAATGTTTTCTAATTGATTTATTTGAGAGAAAGACAGAAAGATGGAGAGAGAAAGAGAGTGTATGGGCATGTCTGGGCCTCCTATCATTGCAAATATTCTCCAGATGCATGTGCCTCTTTGTTCATTTACCTTTACATGAGTAACAAGGAACCCAATTCAGGCTGACAGACTTTGCAATCAAGAGCCTTTGAAGGCTGAGCCACCAATCCAGCCCAGTTTTTTTTTTTTTTAAAGAACTTGTACAACTAAATTTATGTTCAAATAATGGTGCATTTACACAGCTATTTGTGAGACTTGTGTTGTTACCTTGCATAGCTTTGATTGTTAGCATTCTTTTACTGCAAGTAACATAGGTCTCACATTATAAGATATTGGGTATAGGATTTTCCCTTTGAGAACATGTTGTCACACCAAGTCAAGCTACACCTGTGAGTTCTTGACCTCAACTACTGAAACCAAAATTAGCTATAAACCTAAAAGTATAACAGACACATTGTTGCGGAGGCCATGGCAGGGCTGTGTGCTCAATCACCTCTCAATGATTGAGAGCTCAGGCTACCAGAACTAAATCCTCATATAGTTTGAACTAATCTTCAAACAGTTACCCTCCAATACATTGATTGCTCTCTAGGAAGCTAATGTTATTCGTAGCATTTATCTTAAGAATCACTGGTCAAAGGAAAACTAAGTTTTAATTAGATTGTATTTTCCAGAGTTATGTTTCTAACCTAATTGAGTCACATGACATTAATAATTTTGAAAGTTGCTTCCTGTGGTTAACGTGCCTTGTCCATCAAGGGTTGCTTTTCTTCTGTGATTCATGAAGACATATTTTGAGCATCTCTTTGGCATAACCCAAGAAACTGTTATGAACAATTTTGTAAGATGTGTTGAAGGAGAAACAGGATCAGGGTGGTTTTGTATGGGCAGTCATCCAGGGACGAAGCCCAAGGAGGACTAGGAGATGCCACTGGAGTCTTGTTGCAGTCAGGTTCGCATTGCTGGCAGAAAACACATGACCAACATCAACTTGTGGGGGAAAAGGGTTTATTTTGGCTTACAGACTCAAGGGGAAGCTCCATGATGACAGGGGAAATGATGGTATGAGCAGAGGGTGGACATCACCTCCTGGCTAACATCAGGTGGACAATAGCAACAGGAGAGTGTCAAACACTGGCAAGAGGAAGCTGGCTAAAATACCCCCAAGCCTGCCCCCAACAATACGCCACCTCCAGGAGGGCTTAATTCTCAAAATTCCAGCAGCTGAGCACCTAGAATTCAGAACACATAAGCTTATGGGGACACCTGAATCAAACCAGCACACCTATCCTAGCAGGACTAAATCGCCCATCTGATCCAGTCTCACCCAAGATGGCTGCAAGCGATTTCTCAGCAACAGCCCTCCCTGTACGCTTCTTCCCCAACTGAACACACATGGGTGGGCTAGCCCCTCCTGAGTCACCCTTCTGAGTCCATGAACCAAGCAGCCTGTACCTTACACACCTGAGTCTGATGTCAAAGTCCATCCTAATTAGATGTCTGATACATACGGAAGGGCCTGTCACATGTACATGAATCTCTCTTTCTTTCTCTCTCTCTCTCTCTCTGTCTCTCTCTCTCCCTCTCTCTCTATCTCCTACCTTGGCTTGCTTCATCCCGTGGTTTCTTACCTGAACACCAGTGTGTAAGTCACCCCTCCCATCCTTCCAAGCATGGCTGGGAGAATTCTTCGTTGTCTGGGTATATTCCTCTTGCTTTATCCATATATTTTGCTCCCAGTTGTTTTCCCACTTGGTTACAAGGATGACTTCTCATTGAATTCCTGGTCCTTTGCTTCCTAATCTCTGGGATCACTTGGCTTCCAGCCTCAGCCTCTCTTGACTTTTGCTTTGAAAAAGAGGGGGAGAGTCACAGCTTGTGTTTTGGGTGCTTTCTTGCTCTACTACATGTGCCATCTTTGGTTAAGTCCTGAGTCCTTTACTATCCAAACTCAGCTTTCTTCTATATGAAGGTAAAGGGCTGGTGCTCCCCCTTCCTCCTCCTCCTCATTCTTCTTCTCTCTCTCTCTCTGTTTTTTTAAATCGTTTGGCTTGGGCTCTCAGGTCTGGCCTTCCACGTGTGTGTGTATGTGCCAGAGGCTTTTATCATGAGCTTCTCTTTGGAAAGATTTTCTCAATCTCTCCTCCTGCCTTACGGACAGGAAAAGAGGACAAGGAGGGGAATGCCCTTCTGGCCTGAGTCTTCTAGACCTTTCCTGGATTCCTTCTCTCCTTAAGTAAACTACTTAATTCATAATTTACCGTTCTTGAAGTCCATTTTCTTAATTCTTTCATAAATGGATAAGAACCTAAATTGGAGGTTCACAGTCCAGGGGTCCACCTTAATCCCTAAATACTGC
This sequence comes from Dipus sagitta, assembly GCA_036346955.1. Taxonomy (NCBI): domain Eukaryota; kingdom Metazoa; phylum Chordata; class Mammalia; order Rodentia; family Dipodidae; genus Dipus; species Dipus sagitta. The sequence goes on from CM070774.1 coordinate 171,350,424, forward strand.
ATGAGAAAGTGATAAGTAGGAAACAAATTATATAAAGCAAAGACAAAATGGTTATCCCTTTTATCTGGTGCTGACTTCACTCTCCGTTAGAGAATTTGCTTCTCTTTTTCAGATGGATGCAGATCTGGAGGAAAGAATCAGCCCATTGTACCTCACCAGGGCCCCAGCTGAAACCATAGAGTTTTGGGGAAATAAGCAAGAGTGCTGCTTTCTTGGTGAACCTGGTACCAGCACAAGGGTGAAGGAAATAGACACAGAGAACACTCAACTCCTACCAAACCAGAGATCCAGAGACACAGTGGCTCCCAAGACCTCATCACTGATGTAGCCATAAAACGAACCCAACATGGCTCAGGGAAATTTGCAGAGGAGGGGGTGGAAAGATTGTTAGAGCCACATGTTGGGCATTATGCACAGAGACATTGCCTCTTACCCATAACTGATGGCTAATCCCACAATGCACAACCCACATTCCCCAGTGAGGAGAGTCCTTGCAGAGGGGGAAGGGCAGGGAGGAGACTAATGATGGCACCAACATGGTGGTATACACACTGTGTATATAACTATTAAAAAATAAATCAAAGACAATATATTGAGGCAGATCAACAAATCAGGCTGATTTTCCTAGTTTTGTAAATTTATCCTGTAAAAGAGTAAAAGTTGTTTTACATTTTTAATTTGATGGAATGCTTTCTATAAATTCAATTTTATGGAGAATCCCAAGCAAAAATAAAACAAAGGCAATTCAAAACATTGAAGTGGTGAGATCTCACAGTGGAATGGTTCAATCCACTCTATCTCCCACACTAACCCTATTTCTGAATTACCAGAAAATACCTCTTCAATCTTACAAATACCTCTCTTTGTGGTTGCTTGCTTATTTATCTTGCAAATCTTTCTCTTTAAATAAGCCCTAAAATGAGAGGCATTTTTTTATTTGTACAAATTCCTGTATGCATTTAATCTCTTAGGAGAGTGTGTGCATGTGTGTGTATACATGTGTGTATTTCCTGAACATTTTCATGCACAATGTCATGACACAGTTAAGCACTCTCTTGAAAACTTCTTTTTCTGCACTTGAAGTGAGTGCATGTTTTCATCTTTAGTATCTGAAACGGTCACAGGTATTGCTAAAGACTTGTGTGTCCTCCAACTGAAGACTTTTCCTTGTCATTTCCCATGAAGAGATTCAGTGGATACCTCACGGTGTTTATGTGTACACTTCCAGAGTAAAATCTCCAATTTCCATCCCCAATGAGGGGGAACAGGGAAGAAGGAAAGGATGGCACCAACATGTCCTGCTTACATTCTGAGTATGTAGCTTTGAGTTCAGTTTAGTAAAAGTTTTCCACATTTGTGTGTGGTTAGTGTTTCTAGCAATGAAATCAATCAGTAATATAGTTCTGAATGAAATACTTGCCCATGTCTGGTCTCAGCCATCTGCATACCCCACCCTGTGATGGCCTGCATTCATGAATAGAATTTCACTGGGGTTTCCTACAGGAGGGCTCCTTTTGGGTCTGGGGATGACACTTGTGCTCTGGTATCTTCCTAGTTTGAGCTCACTTTGCTGTCCGTATCGCTAGAATCAGTCACAAATCTGACAGCAATCTTTCTTCATTCTAATTCTATTATGTCGGAGTATTACTAAGAAGCACCAGTTCTAGGTAATTCCTATAACTACTGAAAAGATTTGATACCATGATTTTCAGAAATGCCCACAAAGTTATGTCACAGTAAAATTGGCTAAACTTATACTAAATACAGAATTCCTGCTTTCAAGATGAGCAGGCAGAAGTAATTAAATATATCATGTAGTAATGTTAAAAATAAAGGCTAATGGGCTGGAGAGATGGCTTAGCAGTTCAGCACTAGCCTGTGAAGCCTAAGAACCCCAGTTCAAGGCTCGATTCCCCAGGACCCATGTTAGCCAGATGCACACTTATAATGTGTAAATCAAAATGTTCTGTTCAGCGAGGAACTACTATACAAGGGAAGGTATTACATACACTCAACATATTACTTTTTGTATGAATTCAAATTGTTAAAACAAAATTATTGAAAATAATAACATCACTAATAAAGAGAGGCAAAAGTGATAGTGTTACTTTAATTCAATTATTTTTCCACATCCTTCCACTATTCTTTGTTTTTTAAAAAAACTTTTATTGACAACTTCTTTAAGTATAGACAAAGTACCATTGTCATAATCCCCTCTTACCACTCCTGTTTTCTCCATTCCAAATTTGCCCTCCACTATATCCCTTCTTTCAAATTAATCTCATTTCTATTTTTATATTACCTTTTATTTCCTTCCTATTATTCAGGCCTTTGTAGGTAGTGTCAGCCACTACAAGGTGATGAATATCAATGCCAATTTGTTTTAAAAGTTGGCATCATAAGCGGTCTTTCCCTTCCCTTGGCTCTGGCATTCTTTCTGCTCCCTGTGCTCAATAATCTTTAAGCCTTGGAAGATGTGATAGAGACGTCTTAGTGCTGAACACCCCACCGTCACTTCCTCTCAGAGCTATGGTGAGTTTGGAGTCACCCCACTGGTCACCACCATCTGAAAAGAGAAGCTTCTCTAGCCAAAAGTGAGAGCAGCATTAATACATGGGCACAAATGTGAGTGTTCAGAGAGCAGTTTATTGGGCGCAATATATCCATTTAGTCAGACAGCAGCAGTAGTTCTCATCCTCTGGGGCTTATGCCCTCCACAGGAATAGGCTTTTGATTAGGTTTTCAGTGACAACCAGGAATCCCCCTGCGCCACCCAGACAGGGCCTCCAGTCCAATCAGAGAGCAGCTGGTCCACCCCTTAACAGACATGCCACAGTTTTATCAGTTGGCACAGCAGGCCATAAGACTTACAGGTTAAAACCACTGATGAGTTCTTTACCCCAAAGGCTGGATGATGCACACCTCTTTCCAGCATCTTGACAGCCAGTCAACAGGGAGGAGGCTTCCAGCTCAGCTCCTGCTTCATGTCCCAGTGGCCTGCAGCCCAAGCATACTTCCTCTATGCTTTTTCCTACAAATTATACAAATTAACTGGGCTCAGTGAAACATCTCCATACCTGAATACTGCATGAATGGCTCAAATCTAACATGCATTTTTCTACTGTCTCTTCCACACACAATCCTCCAATGTCAATTCATCACTACTCTAATTTCACGGCACCATTTTTTAGCTTCCATATCTTAGAGAGAGCACACAGTACATGTCTTTCTGTTTGCTTTAAAATACTGTAGTTTCAGCCAGGCGTGGTGGCGCACACCTTTAATCTCAGCACTCCGAAGGCAGAGGTAGGAGTATCTCTGAGAGTTTGAGGCCACCCTGAGACTACATAGTGAATTCCAGGTCAGCCTGAGCTAGAGTGAGACCCTACCTCAAAAAACAAAACAAAAACAAAAACAACAACAATAAAAAAAGAACTTTAGTTTCACTCATTTTGTGTCTTAATATTTGGTCTGGTCTAAAGAAATTTACATGTGTAAATGATAAAAATTGTATCCTGCAGCCACTAGAAGACTCAGATCTGTAATATCTGCTAAGTTCGTGTGATCTAGAGTATAGTTTAGCCCTATGGTTTCCTCGCTGATTTTTTTTTTTATTTGGATGGTCTGTCGATTGAAAGTGGATCCTTGGCATTCCCCATTATTATTGCATTGGAGGTTCTTTCTTTTGGTCCAAAAGTTTCTGCTTTACAAAATTGATTGCTTCAACACTGGGTTTGTATGGCTTGGTCATCATATCTTCTTGTTGAGTTTACCCCTTGATCATTATATGATGATTCTTTGTCTCTTCATACAGCTTGCATCAAAGAGTCATTTTGTAAAAGTCAGTTCTGCTAGGCTATATCCTTTAATTGGAAAAACTGGACCATTTACATTCAAAGTTACATTGTGGTTGATAGATTAAGGAAAAAACAAAGTGTTTTTAAAATATTCCCTTCGTTCTCAGTATTCTTTGTCATCTTTCTCTCCTCTTGTTCATCTTTGTGGTTTTTCTTTGTGGCATGCTAATGTTTGGTCAGGTTCTCTTTCTTTCATCTGTGCGCTATTCTAGGGTGATTTGAGTGCCCGCCTGCTTTCCTTGCCATAGCTTTCTCTCATTTACAGGTGTAGGGATCCTTTCAATATATTTTGTACAGATGGTCATAAATTTTTCAGGTTTTTTTGTCTTTGAAGGGATTTCATTTTTATTTTTGAAGGACAGATTTTTCTGGATATAGTGTTGGTTGACAGTTCTTCTTAGTATTTATATAGAATTTGGAATACATCATTCTGTCCTATTGAGAAATCTACTGTTAATCTAACAAGGATATAATATAGGACTTTGCTATGTTATTTTACCAATTTCAGAATGATTTCTTATTTTGCACTTCTGATAGCTTCACTATAAGATATGTGGTAAATATTTCTTCTGATAATTTCCATTTGGAGTATTATAAACCTTCTGTATATGTCTATCTAATCATTCACAGGATTGGGTAAATTTCTGGTATTATTTCATTAATCAGATTTTATATTTCCTGAACTATGTTCTCCCCATACCCCCCACTCTCTTGGTGTATTTTTCCTATAGCTTGGATGTCTGAACCCAAATTCAGATAATAGTCCACTTTTCAAGATGGCTTTTTGCTACGGCATCACAATGGGACTCCTTTTCAAGATAAGGCTACTGTCTAGATCTCCTCTGTAAGAATTATGAAACTTTGCAACAGAAAAAAATCTCCATGTGCACTGATGGTCTTGGCTGGAGCTCAGCCTTCCATCCCCACCCCAGCAAAGATGAGCATCTGCACCTCCAGTTCTGAAATGGGCAGGGTAGAGTCCTGTGCATTTCTCTCCTCTGACTGTCACCCACGTGTCTGAATCATAAAAGGTTTCAGTTTGCTCCTGATGAATTCTTGTTGTCCCACAGTCACGTTACTCAAAATGCAGCAATGTGCCTGCTACTGGGGTTCTTCTCTGAGAAAGGAGTACATGCTGGATATGCCTATTCAGACATCCTGAAACTCCCTCTCTATCTACACTTCTCTTCCTGGGAAGAAAGAATTTTCTTTTGTTTAAATATAAAAAGTTTCTTACATTTTTCATTAAAACACAGAATATTGAGATAATTGAAGATAATTTCTTTATTCCCCAGAAGAGCACTTGAAGAAGCACTACAAACAAGAAGAGGGAGTGTAATAATGTCAAGTATACTTACGTATGCATTGATTACATTATTAAATTACATGCTATCTTTTACTTCTCTGCAAAGAACTATATGCATTTTAGGGCTTATTAAGAACTCAGTCTATAGAACTAAAATGCATTTTTTTATTTTAGGAAATGTCCTTGACAGTCAACATAAGAGTAATATGTATTATTATAATCTACAAGTTCAAATGCCTTTTTAGAGCATTGCAAACAACTTTATATTCTACAGAATTTATTTTATTCAGGTCAAGGCATTTTCATTTTTCATTTTGGTATTTCTTTCAAGATATATAATTTTAAAATATAAATAGAAAAAATAACCATACTTAGAGCAGATATTATATTGCATTTTATTTTTTAGTATTAATTCAACAAACATATAGTTCCTTCAATACAAATACGTAAACTTGCATGCATAAATGTGCATTCACATCTGTATAGATATGCATACATACACATATCTAATCTATGAGGAAAATTTAAAAAGTGTTATATTTGTAGAATCATCTTCTGAACATTCTGCAGCTGAGCTGGTAATGAAGTGGCTGCCCTCCTGCTGGCTGGCCTATGGCTATGCAGCGCTCATCCTGAGAAGTCCACAGGATCTGGACTCATTCTGAAAGTCACCATCCAATAGGCTCTCTTCAGACAGCCCATCACCCCTCTCAGAGAGTGCAAATTATGAAGTCTGTGCTGAGGGAGTCATGTAACGTCCTATCACCATCAAATAATATACACACAGGGGTACAAGGTCTAAAGCGGACGTTGTTTTCTACATGAATGTTTTCTACATGAAAGCACTAGCCCTTCAGATTATGAGTCGGGGCTACAAGCATTACAGACTTGGACTGAATGGTAGTTGACTATAAATTAACATTATCATAGTAATAATGCATAGATTATTTTTAAAGTATGTTTTATTTACTTGCAAGCACAGAAGGAGGAAGAGAGAGAGAGAGAGAGAGAGAGAGAGAGAGAGAGAGAGAAAGAGGGGGGGGCATAGGTGCACCAGGGCCTCTAGTCACTGAAGACTAACTCCAGATGCCAGAACCACTTTGTGCATCTGGCTTTACGTGAGTTCTGGGGAATTAAACCTGTGTCATTAGGCTTTGCAGGCAAGTGTTTTAGTTGCTGAGCCATCTCTCCAGCCCACGTGTTGATTTCTGTTAGTGAGTTTAAGGCTTCACAGCTTTAATGGATTTTAGCTTCTTTGTAAACTGTTGTCACAGTCTGGATAAGGAGGTGGGTAAGTTCAAGGGAACTGTCCTGTGCCTTGTTGAGTCCCTACCCTATGTTATAGTCTTTAAGTATGTGATATTCTACTCTAATTATTATGCATAAATAAAAATGTTCCCTCATGGGAAAAACCTAGTTTTGATCCAAGAACAGAAAACCAGAATCAATTCCCTCATTCATTCTTAGAAAACTTTAAATTTTGAAAATAATCCAAAATGCTAAGTATCCTAATGCTTGCTGATAGTAGTTAGAAATGTGTTCTTTCTTATCTTGCTGAATCCTCTGTGGTTCCCAAGAGCAATTATATTAGAATATTCACTATCAAGTTGAGCAAAAGATTGCTTGTCCATAGAGCCCTGTTTCTTTTCACAGATATTGTTATTTTTGCTTTATGCTTTTGTGGCAGTAGGGGAATGTAACATTTCTATTTTGGATGGAATTTTATGCAAGAAAACAGAATTTTATACTTATCCCAAGACAAGGGGGGAATAAACAACTATTTGTTAAATGAATGCCCTGGAATAAATGCCATTTTAGCTCTGTGGCCAATGCTTTCCATCAGAGTATATCAAGTACATCCTTACTAAGTTACTTTTCTTTTCCTTTTTTTAAATTCATATTTGGAGACTGGGTTTTGCGTATGCTAGGAAATTCCGTTACCACTGGCAGACATCCTCAGCCCTTTTGTTTTGTTCTGTTCTGTTTTGTTATGCTTTTTGAGGCAGTCTTACAGATCGCACAGGTTGACCTTGAGTTCTTGACTCTTGTACTTCAGTGTGCTGAGTACCAGGAAGGCAGGAGGGTGTCACCATAACTGGCTCCTTGCCAACTTTCATTTGGTTGAAACTTCCAGAAAGGCACCTGCATTATTTTCCTCTCCCAGTTTTTTTGTCAGGAAAAAGTGGGCCACTGTAAGTCCAGATCACAGTGGGACCATAGCAGCTAAGGAGCAGGCATTACAAGCACGAGACGTCCTGTGTTCAGTTGGCGGCTCACATGTTCTCTGAAGCACTTTAGACAATGCGTATTGTCTGAGAATAAGAACCACAGAAGGCAAAGTCAGAGAAATGTCATTTTCTACTGCTTAAATTTCTTCTCTAGCAGCCTACTGTAGCCCCCTTGCACATTAAACGATTGCTGATATTTCTGTAAATAATTGCCACTGTATTAACAGCTATCTCCACCTTTCTCCAGCTGGTAATTAGCCTACTGGTTAGTGGTCCATAGTCCTCCTCTGGTGTGGAATGATATAAATCAGGAATTTTACCCTATGTGCAAAACCCAGAAACATTTCTGAAAAGATTTGAAACTCCCTTCGCATCACCAGCCTCTCGGCCTCTCCACCTGCGCCCTCGTGGCCTTGCGCCAGCCCTGAGCAGCCCCGTCTCCCAGTGCTGACTTGAGCACTGTCAGCGCCTGGACCCCACCTCGCACCCCCATCTTCTGCGATAGCTGCTTTGTTTTTCAAAGTTTGTTTTTAAATTTTTTAAAATTTATTTATTGAGAGAGAGAGAAAAGTTATGGGGTAGGGAGAGACAGAGAAAATGGGCATACCAGGACCTCTACCCACCGCAAACAAACTCCAGATGCATGTACCACCTTGTGTATTTGGCTTGTGTGGGTCCTGGGGAGTCAAACCTGGGTCCTTTGGCTTTGAAAGCAAGTGCCTTAACCACTAAACCATCTCTCCAGCCTTCCAATGGCCTGTTTAGTCTCACTTTCCTACAATGTTGCTCAAGGTAGTTTGCCTGGATCACTAAGCCCCCCTTTCCAAGTGCTGCTCTTCTCTCTGCTCCAATACAGCTGACTGTTCCACAGAGCCGACTTCCTCCCGTGAGAACTCCGAACTCTACTTAATACTCACAGACATCTTGTGCGGTCGGCGCTGACATTAGACAGTACAACCAACCAAACAAATTTGGATGCCTTTTGTCATTGCTACTCATGAAAACTTCAGTAGATCCATTCGTAGAATATGTTTTCCTTTATTTCTCTCTTCTTTACAAGCATGTTTGGAATGCATGTGTATACGTCTGTGTGCACACACGTGTGCACATGCGTGTGGAGGCCAGAGGTTGATGTTAGGCATCTTCCTAGATCTTCCTAGATTGTTCTCCACTTCATTAACTGAGGCAGTGTCCCAGTTGAACGCAGAGCTCACGGGTTCAGCTCATCTATGCAAACAGCATGTCACTAGGATCCCATGTCTCCACCTCTAACTCTGTGATTACCAGCAGCCTCCAAAGGCACCTGACTTTTACATGGTGCTGAAGGTCTGAACTCCAGTCTTTATGCTTGCACGCAAGCACCTTTATCCATCTAGCTATCTCCCCAGCCTCTTCGACTTTATTTATAATAACCTGATTAAGGATGAAGGATGAAAAACAGTTCTACGCTCTAATTAACCTCCCTCCCTGTCTAAATCCAAGCATATGCCAACTGTGTTCCAGGAAATCCAGACTCCTTGTCAGTTTTTCACCTGCAAAAATTATGATGCTCAGTTTTCTTTCACAGGATAATTGGTGAAGGACAGGGGTCTGCAGCTCAAACGAAGAGATCTTTGCCAAGGATCCCTCAAGACCTCTTTCATGTTTACCACATGGGGCTTTGAGGGAGGTAGACAGGGAACACATAAGAGTAGGAAAGGGAGTGGCTTCCTGTACAGGTATGATGGTCACTGAGGACGTGGGTCGTGTAGGAAAGGGCTCCTTTGGAGTGGAACAAACACACCATTCCAACCCCAGGTCAGGGCTTTGCAGGCTCGGGTACCTGTGTGAGGGAGGAAAGGACAGTGAAGCCTGGCTGGCAGGAGCAGATGCTGAGCTAGTGACTAAAACTCTCAAAAGATTGTAACACTGACTACTATACTTCCAGTCTGGTGTGTAGAGGACAGCTGTGTTTCCACTTAACTCCCCTATCATCACCACCCCTGCCACGGACACACACACACACTCACTCACACACACTTACACACACCCCTATGGGGCAGAGCTTTGTAAAGCGTAACCACGCCTGAAAGATTATACACAGGGCTTTGGCCTGGAACCAGACTCTTCATCTAGGACTTTTTGTCAGGCAGGCATGTTGTTTTCAGTGGTAGAACTGAGCTAAATAAGCCTTCGGGGTGAGGATTTGTGTTGATCAGCCCGTCAGCCCAGCAGTGTTCAATGTCTTCTTCATGTATAGCTGCGCTGCTCTCCAGTTCCCCTGGAGACCTTGTCTTTGTCTCTGCTCTTGACTTGACGCTTCCTTCGAACTTCTGGAAGCGCCGTGCACGCAGCTCTTTCAGATGTAACCATGATCCGAGAATGGCCTCGCTGTGGTAATGGTCTCTTCTCCAGTCTGTGCTTCTGGCCTGTGAATGTCACGTGCGTTTCTCTAGTGGGACAGCTTTTAGTCTCTCAGACGAGACAGAAAGGTTAGAGGGCACAAAACACAAGACTGGGGAACCAGGTCTTTCTGCAGCTAGAATAAAGTCCCTTAAGTTCTTCCTCCTGAGGGTAAGTCCTTGTTACCGAGTATATATCTGGCATATTTCACAACAATTACACCTCCCTCCTGCTAAGGACATGAAAGAGGTTTTCTTGAATAATCAGTATGTGACCCTGGCTTTTTTTTTTTTTTTTCTGCAGTGAAACCATTGAAATTCTACCCCACACAGTGGCTTTCAGAAGTTTCTCACTCTCAGGATGACCCACGCGCTCTACGTCTCAACACAATCATATTGCCGTGTGTCCACCACAGTTTGGCCCCAGTGGCTCCTGCCTTGCGGTCAGATCAGAGTTATGCATCCCAGGACTCACGTGCCTCTCCAGATACCAGGCTGGCAAGTACCTTGTCTCTGCAGCTCTGTGATGCATCCAGTGGACACAAGGCTTCTTCATTTGCTGGCCTTCTCCTTGTAATATGGGGCTCAAACTGAAAGCACCCCTCATTTGTTTCTGCTCTTTCCCTGCCTTAAGTTGTGAACATGCCGACAGGAAAATAAGGACATGAAAGTTAGACGTGTGGACGTGGCGTGCACTGACGTGGAAGAAGCTCGTGTTCCTCAGGACCTCGTGGGGCAGCACACTCACTCAGCTGTGGTCGCATGATAATTCAAGATCTTCATATAACACTGAAGATGGATTTTATCTTGTTAAGGTCATGGTATTGGGTGACTCCTTTTGATTTTTATTTGAATTTTCTAGTAGAAACCTAAACTTTATCATGATTAAAATTTATTTACTTATAATTACTTCATATTTACCATGTTTGTTCCTATTTCTATTTTCCTCAATATTTATATTCTTACAAAACAGGTAACATCTATTTTAATCACAGCTCTATACCTCTTGAAACATTCATCTAAGTACTATTGGCAGTCCTTAATAATTCACATTTTTTTCTACTCTGAAATTCTGCTTGTGGAATATTTTTAATTATGAAGATTATGTACTGCTGGTCCAGCAAAACAAAACAAACAATCCTTCTCTAGGGTGGAACAAACTCTGCTGCATGATCGTGCTTTGAAAGATAGTGTGGACAAATATGAGAAAATAAAAATTTCATTTTAGAGAACTTTTGGCATAGATTAGATTTTTGTTTTATTTTGTTTTGTGTCCAAAGATGCTAAGTGTTTGGTAAAAAAAAAAAGAAACAAAACTCCACATTATTTGATAAAAATATATTTATGAAAAACTGCAAAGTATATCCCCTTTCTGAGATCCACATTGTCATTTAGTACTTGATTTTAAATTTCAGTTTATACAATTTATTGAGGATTTCTCACTTATTCCCTTTATTCTTAAAATGTTTTTATTTTTATTTATTTGTTTGAGAGAGAGAGGCAGAGAGATGGAGAGAGAAAGAATGGGCACACCAGGGCCTCTAGCCACTGCAAACAAACTACAGAATCTTAAGCCACCTTGTACATCAGACTCACATGGGTCCTGGGGAAACTAATCTGGGTCATTTGGCTTTGCAGGCAAGTGCCTTAACTGCTAAGCCATATCCCCAGCTCTCACCATATCTCTACCTCAAAGTAAGAATAGCCCTAATATATGAGCACAAACAAAGTATTTAGAGGGCAATTCTCTTGTAATCAATTATAATCATTTTCTAAAAATACTATCAGTCTCTACTCCCAAGAATAACTTTTGTTCTTGGGCAGGAATTGTCTTAAGTAGATTATGACTCACTTGAATGACTTTATATCTGCTCCATATTTTAAGGAACATTCTTAATGTATATCACCCTGTTCCTTTTAACATTTCTGTTTAAACTTAACTGAAACTTCCCTCTTCTCCTTCCTTTTACTTGGGACAGAAGTACAGTCCCAGCCCTTGAATCAGGAGGGAAGTGTTTAGAGCTTAGAGCTTTGCTGTCTGGTCATCTTTCATTTCAAGTAGGTCAAGGCTCTTCAGGGTGGAGATGAGGGAAGAAGTGCAATGCAGCAAACCTGAATGTTTTGAGTAAGCTGCCAAACATCTCTGTTGATAAAAAGTCTGCTTGTCTTGTCATATTTCTGTTGTATAAACCTGAGTGTCACATTCTTAAATTCAAAGCCTACGTCAGGACATTCACATCAGAGGGAAAGGTCTATGGACAGTACCATCCAAATTGTTTTACTTCATGAGAACACATGTGGGATGTGTGGGGACTGTGGAAGGAATCTTCTTACTGCAGTTCCCTGATGTGAACTCTCAACAGCACTCCTTAATGCTGTATTTCACTCAGTGAGAAAATGTCCCTTTTGGGTGGGAAATTACAAAGCTAAGGCCCAGTTGTCTTCTGTATTATGTAATTCATTCATGGAAAGCCTCTTTTCAATGACTAATGGTGAGGGTGAGAAATGCAGGCTCCTCTGTTCTTGACTCTACCACCCCTTTGTTATCTTTTTTCCTTCTTATCTATAACAGAAGCAGGGAGGGACACTTTGAGGCTATGAACACATGAGGTTATGGCCACCTTGTGTCTGGAAGACATCATTCCAAAGCATTGCTCTCCATTCATTGGCTCTTACATCTGCCCCACCATGTCTTCCACTTCAGTCCCTAAACCCTTGAGTGGTGTGACAGAGATGTCACTTCTTCTCAGTACTTTCATGAGCTTTGGCAAGTCTCCACGGGAGTCACCGCTTTTGGAAAAGAGAACAGTCTCTACCTCAAAGTAAGAATAGCACTAATATATGAGCACAAACATAAGTATTTAGAGGGCAATTTGAAGGGTGTAATATATGCAAAGTTTCCCCCATGACTTATGACCTCCCTAGCTATAGGCTTTTAACTAGGTTTTTCAGTATTAGGCATTAACTACTTCCCATTAAGTAGGGCTCAAATCTTATCAGAGAGCAGCAGGTGGTTACCCCAATAACAGACATGACACTATTACTTGATTGAGCATATCTTCCCTAGCTGACCACACACCTATAATCCTGGATAAGGTGGCTGATGACTTTTTTCCCCAAGGAGGCTTCATAGCACTAAGCACCATAGTGCACAGGGAGGAGAGACTTCCAGCTCATTTGTAGTTTGATTTCCCCATGTCCTGCAAACAAAGAAAACATATTTTCAGCAATAGGTTCTGACCCTGTAGTTTTCATGGGTAACCCAGAGCCTTGGAAACATGCCATATTGTTTGGAGGATCCTCTCTGATCAACAGCTCTTTTGGAGATCACCCATGGAGACACAGGAAGTTTTCTGTAAGCACCTATGCTTTCTGAGTGCAGCATTATTCACCTGTGCCTTAACATTCTCTCTTCTAAAAACTTATTTTTTTTGGAATTAGCTAACAAATAAGTAGGTTCTTATATTACTTACTCATAACATCTTTGCTTTTAAAAATTTCTTTATTTCACTAAAAAGCATCTCTCATCTGATCTAGTGATCACACTTGGGTCTATATACCCAAGGGAAATGAAATCAGCATGTTGGTTAAATAGCTGTCATCCAACATCCACTGCAACACTGTACACGATAGTACAGAAATGTTATTTTTGAATTTATTTATGAATAGTAATAAATTAAAAATGTAGTATGCATGCATAATTTAATTCTGTTTGAACATTATATGTAAGGCAAAGTAAGAGTAGATCTTGTCATCTGTAACATCATAGATGATCTGTAGGAAGTTATGCTAGATTAAGTAAGACTGATGCTTGCTGCTATGCGGAGCATGCGATTATTGAGCTTATAAATGTGAAGAACAGAATGGGGTGTGTTAGGCCCTGTATGGTACTGATGGTGAGTGAGGTATAAGGAGACGTGGAGATTCTGCTCAGAGGGCACAAAGTTTTATTTACACAGCCTGAAAGACCCAGTGTAGTGACTAGATAAAATACATATTTTAAGTAGAAAAATTGTAATAACGAAGATATTAAATGTTCTTGCCACCAAATATGTGATTTGTTAGATTCATTAGGTTTATTTAATAAATTCACAATATATACATGTATAAAACATCATGCTATACATTATAAATGTGCATGATAAATATATAATATCATTTTTTCAAATCACACTGTACTGAGATATGAAACCAGTGTAAAGCTTTTGGAGATACAAAATGAGCATATTGAATTGTCTGAGAATAGAAAAAAAAATGGTGGCACTTTCTTGCTTAGTGAAGAGGCAGAAGATAATTACTTTCCTGATAAATCTAGAAAGAAATGTAGAAACAGAGGTAATTTGTTTGATTATATCACAATCAAACTTGCCCACAATACTGCTGTTCTCAAGGTGTGGCCCCCAGTCTAAAGACCTGATGGAAGACTTGAATAATGCCACTTAGGTCCACTAGGATGACATGGTACATGTAGTGGACACTCTAACCCCTTCTGCCATAGTCAGCGATTTTTTTTTTTTTTACCAGCTTTGGTATGCACAATAGAGAAGTAAGTCACAGCGATCCTCCTACCTCTGCCTCCCGAGTGCTGGGCTTAAAGGTGGTGCTGTGAGTTCGAGGCCACCCTGAGATTGCATAGTGAATTCCAGGTCAGCCTGAGCTAGAGTGAGAGCTTACCTTGAAAAATTAAAAAAAAAAATGATACCATTGGTGACGTATCTTTGCTTTGACCTGAAGGTCACTGGTAGGGCACTCACTCTTCTCTCCTATTCTGTGACATGTGGAAGGTAACAGGTGTTTGGATGTGCACTGGGCTGTGGAGGAGAAGACAAACGAAGAGCAGAGGGACATATTAAAAATTCAGCATTATAAATGGACAAATGAACTTCACTTACTGTCAGAAAATAGCCAGCGTCTATAAAGTGGTCCTTAATGTGTCAGAATCTCTTTAGGGTTTGAATATGATATATAAATAAGTCTTCCTTCTATGTAAAGCACTATCTAAAAATTAAAAAAAGAAGATATTTTAAACATAATTTAAGGGATTTATGTTCAAATACTGCTATTTTGTTTTGGATAAATATATGAAATAATGAAGGTTTTGCACAAGTAAAATGTGTTTGCCAAATGAAATTTGATTTTTAAAAAGTTATCAAAGAAACATTCTTATTTTACTGTTATTTTAATAATTTTAATATTTTCGCTGATGCAATAAATTTTTAGTTGACATATGTATATTTCTGCCTTGAATTTGCAGAAGAATTTCATTACGGGGTGTGAAAGGACAAAGCGATTTTATCACAAGGTCATTCACAAAGTACGGAGGTGAATCCGAGGCTTGTGTGTGCTTCATTGGGCCTCTCTCTTAACCAGGCCTAGTGGACTAAATGTCTCTGGTTTATTGTCTTCACAGTTCATAAATTACTAAGTATTTCTCACCCACTTGAGTGTAGATTTGCATCCCATGCTCTGAATGAGATGATTAGAGAATGTTGATCTGCCAGCAAATAATTACTGCTGAAAGGCTTTGAGATTTCACAGAATCTTGAAAATGTATCTTTCAAATTAAGTTGAATGTTTTCAGACCTTTAAGATGTGGACTCTTCAGTCTTGAATATTAGTGAGATAAAGTTAAATGCTTACTGTGAAAAAGGGCAGATCAAATTAGAGATGTTCCGAGTTTGTGAGAGAATCGCGTTTCAGAGGAATTTGTTTTAGGGAGAACCCTTTATTATAGATTTCTAAAGAATCATAATATTTTAAAGAATAAAGCACCAACTACCACCAAAGTCTTTCATTTTAAAAGCATAACAAGATTAGTATGCATTTTCTATTTCTTCCTGAATTTCAATTAAGGACCGGATTCGATCCCCAAGGCACAGAATACTCAGTATTGTAAACTCAGGGAGTCTTGACCCATGGGACCAAACACTTATTTTTGTCCTTTTGGCCTTAAGACATGGCTTCCTTTCTCAGCATACATGGAAACCCATATCAGTGCATGAAAACTGAACATATATAAAGTCACAGCTTGAGGCATGCAAACTCAGGGTGATGGAACCTGGACAACCTAGAGGCTTTTTATGGCAATGAAGGTGAGCAAAAGAAAAAAAAATGTAGAGAAAAAGAAAAAGACATTAAAATAGAAGAAGAAATAGTAGGAAACAAGAGGTTCATTAGAGGAAAATATGGGGGGTAGTGCAAAACAGGGAGGTGAAAGGGGATCTTATAGACTATTTTAATGAACACTGTACTTTCATAAAAATAAAATAATTACAGTAACAATATATAGGGGTGTGTTTAGGAATGCAGAGCAGGGGGAGCAGAGCAGGGAGACAGCATGACTGAGCAGAGGCTGAGCATCACCTCTGCCACAACAGGTGGCAAAAACAAGCAAGAGAATAAGCTGAGTTCTGGCAAGAGCAGACCCTAGGTATAACATCATAAACTCAGCCCCCCAAACCCACCTTTATCAGCAAGGCAACACCTCCCAAATTGCCACCAGTTGGGAACCAACCATTCAAAACATAAGTTTATGGGTTCCCTTGATTCAAACCACCACAATGCTTTTTTAAAAAAAATATTTTATTTTTATGTATTTGAAAGCAGAGAGAAGAGAGAGAGAAAGAATGGGTGCACCAAGGCTTCCAGCCACTGCAAATGAACTCCAGACACATGTACCACCTTGTGCATCTGTCTTACGTGGGTCCTGGGGAATCGAACCAAGGTCCTTTGGCTTTGAAGGCAAACACCTTAACTGCTGAGCCATCTCTCTAGATGATGCTTTTTAGTTGCCTTCAAAGGTGCATAATTCTTGTAGTAATGTTACCATAGGAATATGAGTTTCTATCAGCTAAAACTGTTCATTATTCTCAGTTTAGCAAGTTTCTCCAGTTTCATACCTTGTGGTAATTTTTAAATGTAAAGATATCTCTTTAAATGTAAAGATATCTCTATCACATTTTCTTTATATATAAGCCATCACATGCAAGTCAATTTTCCACAGATTGCCTTTTAAATATTTGTATTATAAATATTGCCTCTTCTTTCACTATCTACATGCTTCTGGTGCCAAGCATGGCATGGGACAGAGGAGCATTCAATTCATCATATGAAATGTGGCTGCACATTCATGTAATTCTAGGCAGTTGGAAATAGAAGGATTTCTATGCCTGGAGAGCTAGCAGCACATTAGTAATTCAAGCTGGACACTGGAATTGCCCATGGCCATCTGTAAGCCACTTGACCATAAGGTCAACATAATGGTGGGAAATCAGAATGGAAACAAAGAACAAGAACTGGCTGTGGTCAATGTATCACTGATAAAATTCAAAACCTAGTGCCAATATGACCACACTGCTAATACGTATCCTGCCCATCCCAGTGTTGTGTCAGTGAGGGTCCCTGAGCCTGCCTCCTGGCTTCAGTAAATCCACCTCTGGTCCTAGGTTTTACAGTCATTAAGGTGATCTGCTGGGGCCAGAGTGCGGGTTTGAGAAACTCAACATATCTCCTCTCTCTCACCTGTCTGGATATAGCAAGTTCCTATCAGTAGATTTTATATATATAGTGGGAGAAGTCACACCCAGAAAAGGGCAAAATGCTTTAAGTCTAGGTTGTTCAATTCAAAATTAGCTATTTGTTGTTTAACCAGAACTGCTCTTACCCCTGTAACAAATATATTACTTGGACTCACCACCAACTTAATATAGCAATCAATATCAAAAACTTGAATTAAATTAAATATTCTCCAATCTATGGTCTTCTTTTTTTTAATGAGATTAGAAATATTTTGTCTTTCTTTCTTTACTTTTTTGAGATTAAAAGCCTCTTGTGGGAGTGGGTTAGGAATTAGAGTTACCTCCTCTGTCCAAGAACTACTAACTCAATTATAAGAGCTTCCTATTATTTGGGATTAATAGTAACATTAAGTCAATAAACAATAAACAATAAATATTTGTATTATAAATATTACCTCTTCTTTCACTAACTACATGCTTTTCATTATCTGCATACAGTCAGCAGAAATATTTTTACTTTTTAAAAATTTTATTTATTTGTTTGCAAGCACAGGGGAGACAGACACAGACACAGAGAGAGTGGGTGCGCCAGGGCCTCTAGCCCCTGCAAATGAACTCTGGATGCATGCACCCCTTCTGTATTTGGCTTATGTGGGTCCTGGGGAATCAAACCTATGTCCTTTTGCTTTCCAGACAAGCACCTTAACCGCTAGGCCATCTCTCCAGCTTGATTTTTACTTTTTCTTTTGAGCCATTTTTCATTGTTTGAGCCCACAGTTCTAAAGAGTATTTTAATCTTTGTTGGCATATTTATTCTTATTGCTGATAAATTATCTCCTGGAAACCCTTTCATCTCAGCTGAGAAATGAGGTGTCTACTTCTAAATAGTCACTCTCGCACAGACCCTAGAAATCTCAGATTTCTGCTGTGAGGGCAGTCTTACTCCTTAGGTTCTCTTTTGAGCAGGACTTTCCATACCTCTTATATTTCCCCTTGTCAAACTCACAGAAAGTATGCACACCTCCTTCAGCAAAATAAGCTTTGATTATTCCCACTGTGAGTTAATTACTTCTGTCTTATTTGCATGAGATCACATGCTCTTCTCACGCATGAGTTGGTTTAAGCCCTCTGAGTCTGTCCTCCAGCTTCAGAGAACTCTTCACCCTCCAGGCAGCTATCTGGAAGTCTCTTAGTTATCTGAAGTTATCCTTTTTGGCTTTGGGTGGGCTTGAGGCTAAATTGTGTCCCTTCAGTATTCCTATGTTGAAACCCTAACCACTGCTTCTTCAGAATATGACCTGGCTTGGAGAGAGGCCAGCTACAGGCACGCCTCAATCAAAATGGGGTTTGTAGGGTACATTTGAGTCCATTGTGTCTGGTGTCTTCATAAAACATGAAAATATGGACACACAGAGACACTAAGGGTGCAAAATAAAGACCACATAAAGAAATACTGGAAAGGGGGCCATCTCCATGCCAAGAAGAGAGGCATTAAGGGAACCAAATCTGTTCATGCCTTGATCTTGGCCTTCAGAGCTCTCAGAAAGTAAATTTCTGTTGTTGGCATTTTGTCGCAGCACCTCAGAAAAAACTAATACAGTCTGGGAATAAGAGAACTCATCCCAAGTCCCTTCTGTCCCTTATCGCCTTTTACAAAAGAAGACAAAGACGGTTTGAGAATCCATCCTGTTGTTGTGTTTAGTATTAAAGATCCTACTTTGGAATGCCAGAGCCTGTCATCTGGTCACTCAGGTACCATGAATTCAGAGGCCACTGCAGAGGAAGGAGAAAGGGCAGAACTACACCAATGGCTGTCAGTCAGGATCCAGTCATTCCCAGACTGCTTCATTCCAATCACTTGCTTTTTTATTCAAAATTCTTAATGTAACTACTGTGATTCAAAAAAAAAAAAATGACCTCTCCCTTCATTTAGTCACCCTTCAATTCCAAAATAGTGTGAGTTGTAAGAAGCGAGGAAGAGTGAATTAAGAGTGAATTGTTAACATGATACCTCTCTTGAATCTCAAATAATATAATTTATTGTGTAAGTTGTTTATTTTAGGACAAGGAAAGATTTCTTTCATTATTTACTAGCTTTATAAAGAAACATGATTATAATGGATTCATAAAGTGAAAAATTTTCACCCAGTTTTTTCAACATTTAGGAAATAAATATTCTTCTGAAATTTCTCTACAGTATGTATACTTCTTGACAAAAAAATGAGGTTCAATCCACAAATGTAAGTAGATAATAAACTTTGCAACTTAGGTCCCCATTTTCCTCTCCACTAAGCCAGGCTCTGTCTTGGCACATAACTCTGGTTTGGGATTCTCTATTTATTTGTTATTGCATTATATTTTTCTCTTTCATTTCAACTTGATGGTGACACAATTATAATAGGTCATGGGAACCTTCAATCATTACTCTGCCCTTTACTTAATTTTGTTAATGTTTTTAATGTTTTGCTTTTTTTTTCATGTGTTTTCCAGTGTATCCTTTTTGCCACATCTTTCTGAAAGCACTTAAGTTTAAAATATCCACCATTTTTTGTACTTGATGATGTATTTAGATCCTGAGGAAATGACATGGCAATCATAAGAAAAGAGGTATTAAGTGATCTTTAACATAGGTCGTAAAGATGCTCAATGATATAGTTAGGAGTTCAGGTTTTATATTGAAGCTGACCTTTGTTTAGATTTTAACTATGTAACAAAACATCTTGTGATTTTAGGTAGTTTAATTTTTATAAGTTCCTATTTCTTTTTAATAAGGAAGTGACATCTGCAAAGCTGGTTGATAAATAATATATATATATGTATATATAATTTCTTGCTATTCATGGTGGCACATGCCTTTATCCCCAACACTCAGGAGGCAGAGGTAGTGGATCACTGTGAGTTCAAGATCAGCCTAGGACTGCAGAGTGAGTTCCAGGTCACCCTGGGCTACAGTGCAACCCTGCCTTGAAAAAAAAAAAGCTAAAGCTCATATTTTTGGCATAGTAGCTGATATATAGTATATGATATACAGTAAATGGTAAAAAAAAATTAGCTGTTATTCTTAATTTCAAGAACTGAAAAAGTAGACTTATGTCATCAAAGATTTTACAACTGAGGCTTAAATACCCCAATCTAAACTGTCTCAAGGATCATCACAGGTCCTGTGGTACTTCAGATATTCCTCCAGGCATTAGCATAAGTGTTCAGCAGTTTTGAAATTTATGATTAGACATCTTAGATATTCCACTCAGTAATTTATTTGAGTTATAAATGTTCCCTTAGAATTCTTATATGTTATAAAGTGTCAACCATGACAGGCAATAATATGAATTTCCCACACATTTCTCAGCCTCTCTTCCAGATAGCTCTTCTAAGGAAATATCTTGAAAGGCATTTCTGGTTAAGTACCCTTTCGACCTTCTCTAGGATTAGGTCAGCCTAGTACACTTAGGACAATCAGCTTTATAACAGCACCTCACATTGAACCCCTTCCACATTTTTCTTGTTTGGCTCAATTTATTAAAGTCTATATACTTAACACAAACACACACAGAGAGACATGGCCCCTACTGTGCTTCCCCTTAAATTCTCCAGTAAGACTGGTACACCCTATGCTAACCAATTATATAATGTTGAAAATATTATAATGAATATGAGTACATTTGAGATCGATTGAGTGTTTACTTTCAATGTCTTGCTAACACAAATGTCATGTTGAAGTGCCTAATTATGACTGTGTCTCCTGATACATATACTCCTGAGTTCCCTCATATTATTATTTACCTTTTTATCATTTAAGGAGATTATCTTGTTTATCACCTGAAGTAGTAGAAAGACATATGCCTTCCAAGTGATTTTATATTTAAGATGAGGACATTTTCCTCTTTAAGGATTAAAGAGATCGAGTAATAATGTGTGCTTGATCTAAGTCTTTGTTGCCACCGTATTCTTCACCCTTATGCTAAAGCACAAACAGAACTAAGCAGAAATAGTGCTATTTCTATAATTCTTTCTCCTTCATATATCTTTCTTATTCTTTCCATAAATTATTTAATGCAATTATAAAAGGCTTTATGGTTTACAAAGTCCTTTCTGATTTTAATAGTAAGTCTAGAAACTAGAATGACATGATGTTACTAGGTGTATACTGTGGTAGAAGACAAGGTAGGAAGTATTCATTTTCTCATGTGGCATTCTCATCAGTCTAAAGATAGTTTATGTGAAATGTATGAAGGGAATATGTGTGAATGTAGATACCTATAGTAGAAATTTATGCCACTATATCAACACACATATGCATGTATATAGTACATAGAACTAAGTACTATAAAGAAAATGCTGTAGAATATGGAGCTACTGATTGTACAAGTGAATTAAAGATGCCTTCTTAAATAGCCAGGTAAGTGAGGAGAAATATGATAAAAAGAACAAAACAAGAAAATGTTTTCAACTAGACAGGTGAAATACGTAGCATATATGAAGGATAGAAAACAGGCTAGTATATGTTAAGAGGACAAGAGTGGATGAAGTTAAACTGAGGAGGCAGGGTTCAGATGATCTGCAATCTTGTAGGCTGTGATGGGGATTTAGAGCTTAATTCTGAATGGATTCAAATTCTAAATCTTCAGAACAACATGATAATACCTACATTTTTCAAGGATCACTAGAATTGTTTTGTGTAAATAGATACTGGCAAAGGAGTATGAGAGCTGAATCAGGGAAGCCAGGTAGGAGTTCTAGGGAGCAGTGACATCAGTGTGATCTATGCTTTTGGTAAGAGATAAGACACCAGAATCAGACAAGGCCAAGCTCAGGATTTATATTAAAACGAGATCCAAGAGTAAGAGCTCTCCTTCCCCTATAGGGAGGGACGTCAGAAGAGCACTAAGGTTTCTAACCTGTACAAATGAAAACATAGAATTGAGACTCGCCTGTGATAAAAAGGCATGAGGCAGGAGAGGCATTAAAAGATTCCTGACTTAGAAAGAATGAATTGCACTGGGGACAGACACACATTGTTTCAGACAGTCAGACTACACTATTTGCCAAGATAAGGAAGATTTATGAGAATTCAGCACTGTCATTCCTAGCCATTAAAAAATTACTGGATGTTCAGAAGGCTTTGTATTAGAATTGTGCACCTGACAATTGCCAGTATTAACATGGTATTTACAGCCAGGTGACTGGAGACTGGGTGAGATCACCTGGGGCATAAATGTAAACAAAGAAGAAAAGTGTTCAAGAGCTCAGCCAACTTATTTTGATGAGCACAATGAAACCTACGCTAATTAAGAGATTTTTACCAGTTAAGCTAGTGATCTCCAGGGCTAGAATAAAAATGAGTCTCTTTGATCTCCATCCAATAAATGTACCCCTGTCTCAAGTGAACATCTATATACATGTCTATCTACATGTTATGTAAAATAATCAAGTTGGTAGACACCAACAGAAGTCCTTCAGCTCTGAACGATTTTAGGAAAGTCAAGGTCCCTGTGCAGGAGTGCAGCCCGGGTTGCAGGAACAGCGCTCCTTGGGGGGAAGTATTTTCGCCTCTCACTAATGTCATCCAGGACTGCTTCCCGGGTCACCCGGACATCTTAACTACAGCACTGTGATGGTTTGAATTAGACAACCTCCATAAACTCACATATTTTGAACAATTGGTCCCCCACTGGTGGTGATTTGAGGGGTGGGGAGGTGTGTGGTTCTGCAGGGTGAACGAACCCCTTTCCTCTCGTCAGCTGCTTTGGTCATGCGCTTCAACCCAGCACTGCAAAGGTAACGACAGCACAGGCCTGGCAGCCGCCGGAAGGTAGCTGCTCTTGCTTCTCAGGAGGTCACCCTGGGAGAACAAAGAGAAGAAAGATGCAGCTGAAAGCAAGTTTCTGGAGACCTTCTCACCCAAATAGACACTTGGACACACCAGAGGTCATGCAAGGGTGCGTGGTGCTGTGTGGGCACAGGCTGTGAGAAATTATCCAACAGCAATGTCATTGCCACTAAGATGACCAAAGGGACCACGGAAAAGCAGTTCTGATCATTCCGACACGTGATGACTGGCGAAGGCTTTGGCTTGGAGATCACTGGTAAGAGGCCAGAGCACTCTCTTTGGTTCCTTCATAAGAATAATAGCGCATCTGTGTTGTATCAGCTATTGACTCATTGCTGGGACAAAATGTATGACCAGAAGAAGCTTAAGTAAGGAAGACATTTACTTTCGGTTTACATTTTGTAGGGGAAGTCCATTAAGGTGGGGAAAACACGGCAGGGACTGGAAGCTGGTTGTAGAGCCTAATATCAGCACAGAGAAGAAACAAGAGGGAGAGAGAGAAAATGAGGCTGGGCTATAACATCTCAGGGTCTGCTTCCTGGAACATCCTTTCTCCAGCAAAACTTGACCTCTTAAAGGCTTCACAACCTTTTCAAAGAGCACCGCCACCTAGGGATTAGGCACTAAAACACATGAGTCTATGGGGGATATATTTTAAATTCAAACCACCACATGGGCTCAAACCTATAACACTTGCATTTGGGAAGCTGAGGTAAGAGATCACGATTTGAAGAACACATGAGCTAATAGAGAAATTCTGTCTCCCTTGGACACAGATTAGGGAGAGTTTGTTACTTGATATGTTGGGTAATTTTGAGCTGAGCAGATCCACAGTTAAGGAGACCAGATGGAAAAACTAGTCCTAAGAAATAGAACAAAAGGGCTGGAGAGATGGCTTAGTGGTTATGGTGATTTCCTGAAAAGCCAAAGCATCCACCTTCCATTCCCCAGTACCCACATGAAGCCAGTGCACAAGGAATGCTGATTCTCTCTTTATCTATATCTTCCCCCTCTCAAATAATAACTAAATATTAAAATAAAGAGAAATAGAAGGGAAAAGGGAGTGTAGTATGAGGGAAATGGGTATTATCTGGATAAAAACTGGAAGTCTTTTGAATAAATATTTAATAATGGTGAGGTGAAGAGAAAAAATAATAGTTTCTTCATATTACTATTTATCTTTTTCTTTTAAGGAGATTGTTTTACTTATCATTTGAGGTAAAATAAATCTGTACATCTTTGTTTGTGTGATTTTATATTTAAACTCGGGACATTTTTCTTATGCCTATTTCCTTCTTAGTGTTTTAAGGAAATCTATTCATAGTGTGTGCCTTTCATTCTATGTCATTGATACCACAATAATCCTTATAAATCCTTTTTCCAAGTGTCATATAGAAGTAAATAGGAAACTAACTCTGTGATCCCTTCTTATAAAATCCTTCCCATTTAAAGCATGCATTTAATACAATGCATAAAAGATCATCTAATTTATGAACACTTCTGATATTAGAAATTAGTCTAAGAACTGTGATTATATGTTGTTGTTGTGCCCATACTGTGACGTTTACTTTCTTTCTCAAAGCCTGGAAGAATTGGGGGAAAAAAAGGGTATGAAGTAGATTTAAATGAGAGGAGGGCAATTTTCTTATGAACAGGAAGTCTGAATAGATTAAAAAAATTGAGATAGAAAACAATTCAAAGAGAAAAGTGAATCTAATTTCATTAATGGGACTAATGTGAAGCAGGGGGTAGCATGATTGGATAAAATAAAGAGTCTCAAAGTATCTGCATGGCCACTGGGAGGCATGTGCGAAATTCCATAGAAGATAGATGTTGTCTAATTTAGAATAAAGAATGTGAAACAATGAACTCAATGCAATGTAGTTTCAGCACATGATCCTGAGAAAGTTTTACTAGTACCAAAAAATAAAAAAAATAAAAAATAAATAAACTTTAGGCAAAAATTATGCAAGTACAATTGAAAACAGTCTTCAGTCATTGAATAGATAATTTAATGTGAGTACAATACAAACACATCACAGCTAGCTAGAACTTGTTGAGTAATTTACTATGTGCTTCATTCTAATCCAAGCACTTTTCACAAATTAACTCACTTCATCTTTTCAAACTTCAACAAGATAAAATCTGTTATCATCTCCAATTTAAATATGAACAACATAAAAATGTTAAGCTGGGGGCTGGGGAGATGGCTTTGTGGTTAAGCTCTTGCCTGTGAAGCCTAAGAACCTCGGTTCAAGGTTTGATTCCCCAGGACCCATGTAAACCAGATGTACAAGGGGGCACATGCATCTGGAGTTTGTTTACAGTGGCTGGAGGCCCTGGCGTGCCCATTCTCTCCCTCTCTATCTGCCTCTCTTTCTCTCTCTCTCTCTCTCTCTCTCTGTTGCTCTGAAATAAATAAATAAAAATAAACAAAAAATTTTAAAAATTAAGCTGGTTGGGTTTGAAGTCAGCTTAATTCATATGTAGGAATAACCTGAATATGCATAACAGAAAATAATGAATGAGTGGCCAAAAATAAGTGTATCTGGTGTCACTGTTTTTCAGGTTTGTGATGGCAAGAAAAGTAAGAGTTAAATCAATCAAAAGTTCATGACACCACAATGAATAACATAACTACCCTGAGAAGGGTACCCAGGGTAACAGGATATGGAGTGATATACAATAGTGTAGAAACTGTTATATATATATATATATATATATGTATATATATATACATACATATAAATGAATATATAAATAGATTAAAATATTTTAAAAGTCTTAGGAAAACACTGAGGGATAAATATATTGAAAGGCATAAAGAATAAAATAGGGGAAATTAACCCATATATATATATATATATATATATATATATATATATATATATATATATATATATATATATATATATATATATATATATATATATATATATATATATATATATATATATATATATATATATATATATATATATATATATATATATATATATATATATATATATATATATATATATATATATATATATATATATATATATATATATATATATATATATATATATATATATATATATATATATATATATATATATATATATATATATATATATATATATATATATATATATATATATATATATATATATATATATATATATATATATATATATATATATATATATATATATATATATATATATATATATATATATATATATATATATATATATATATATATATATATATATATATATATATATATATATATATATATATATATATATATATATATATATATATATATATATATATATATATATATATATATATATATATATATATATATATATATATATATATATATATATATATATATATATATATATATATATATATATATATATATATATATATATATATATATATATATATATATATATATATATATATATATATATATATATATATATATATATATATATATATATATATATATATATATATATATATATATATATATATATATATATATATATATATATATATATATATATATATATATATATATATATATATATATATATATATATATATATATATATATATATATATATATATATATATATATATATATATATATATATATATATATATATATATATATATATATATATATATATATATATATATATATATATATATATATATATATATATATATATATATATATATATATATATATATATATATATATATATATATATATATATATATATATATATATATATATATATATATATATATATATATATATATATATATATATATATATATATATATATATATATATATATATATATATATATATATATATATATATATATATATATATATATATATATATATATATATATATATATATATATATATATATATATATATATATATATATATATATATATATATATATATATATATATATATATATATATATATATATATATATATATATATATATATATATATATATATATATATATATATATATATATATATATATATATATATATATATATATATATATATATATATATATATATATATATATATATATATATATATATATATATATATATATATATATATATATATATATATATATATATATATATATATATATATATATATATATATATATATATATATATATATATATATATATATATATATATATATATATATATATATATATATATATATATATATATATATATATATATATATATATATATATATATATATATATATATATATATATATATATATATATATATATATATATGAATGCTTGCTTTGCAACTTACAAATCATATAATTTTAGCCAAATTGCTGTTAAACCTTGTGGACACTTGTTTCCCTCAAATATAAAATGGGGATAAAAATTACACTTTCTAAAATGGTAGGGTTAAATAAAACCATATTTGTAAATTAAAAAAAAGAAAGAAACACAGTTATAGCTCAAAACACAAGTATAAGAGCTATGGAGATGGCTCCATTGTTGAAAGCTCTTGTCCTGTAAGCAGGAGGGCCCCAATACCTGAGACTACCCAAGTTCATATCCCTAAAGCCCACACATACAGCTGGGCACAGCTGCACACATCATTTGTAGAGGCAGACACCAGAGAATCGCCAGGGCTCATTTACGGAAAATAAAAGCTCCACACTGAGGGGAAGACCCCAACTAAGTATGTAGATAACAGTGAATGGCCCCCAAATTCTCCTCTGCGCCCCACATACATACTCACAGAGCACGTGAGTCTGCCCACACACATGCATATACCACCCATAATTTAACACACACGCTACATACACCCCCACACACAGGGAGACCCAACACAACTGCATAAATGGGGTTAGCAGACTCCCACCTGAACTAAAGCTCAGTCGGGAAGCTCAGAGAGTTCTTTCAATGCCTCATCATTGCCTACTTGACAGGCTGTAGAATACTTTATGAGATACACATCTGGGCATGTCTCTGTTTCCAGAGAAGTTTAGCTGAAGCGGGAAAATACGCCCTGAATGTGGAGAGCACCATGCCATGGGTTGGGGTCTTACAGTGACTAAAAACGGGAAAATGGAAAAGTTCAGGGGAGCTCCAGCATGCACTTCCATTGCTTCCCGACCTCAAAATGGACGTGACTAGTTGCCTAACGTTCCTTCCTGCCGTGGTAGAGCTTATCTCATGGATAGTCCTTCCCTGCTGTGATAGACTGCACCCTCAAATGGTGACCTAAGTTGTTTTCCTTACGTTGTTTTTGTCACAGCAATGAGAATGCTAACTGAATTTTAAAAACTGGTGCTGAGCGGTCTGTTTTGCTATGTTAAACCTGATTATGCGATTTTTAGGCCTTTTGAACTGGCTTTGAGCTGTGGGCTGAATACAGCCTAGGTTACTGTAAGTAGAGGTAAGTGAGGCAGTTTGGAAGGGGGGGGGTGGAAAACCAGAATGCAGATAGAAGTCACACAGTGAGCACTGGGCTCCAGAAGTATCAGCAGGAACCAAGGATATTATGGGTAATTGGGCTAGAGATCACTCCTGTCATTTACTCCAAGTGTGCTCACAATCTGAGTATGGCTAAATTTAAAAGTAATAGACGAAATTGTTCAGGGAAGAAAATTTCAAGAAAGCAAAATTCTTTGACAGTGGCCAGGTCACTCCTTTCTTTTCCTAGGTCTGCAGTGACAGACAGCAGAAGGGTGTGAAGACTATGCTTTAGTGGGGAACGAGAATGAGAGAACATAACGCTGCAGATAAAGAGGGTGCAGAGAAAACAAGGGCATTTTTTAAAGAGGTTAGCACAACTAGGGAGAGCTCAGATCTCAAGTGAGGAACACAGAGACTACTGCCCCTCTGGTAGAAGGTGGTTGGACCCTATCTCCAGTTGGCATCTCATACACAATGGTGCTAGGTTTGTAAGCATGCCAAATGTCAAAGGTGTGGCTTGCTCTGTGGTTCAAGAAAGCAGCGGAGGCTGGGCAATGTGTGCAAGGGTTGGGTTCTCTGCAAGGAGGTCATTTTGTGACCCTGTGAAAGTGAAGCCTCAATTGTAGAGTGGACTCAAGGATGCGGACATTCCAGGACCACGAGACGCCCACAAACAGACTCCGCGATATGGAAGGGCGAGCAAGGCTATGTGTGCTTCATGCAGCGCAGTTAGAGGCTTGGGCCGCCCACATCTCCACATCTCTTTTTGCCTACGTGATACCATCAGCGCAGAAATCAGACACAGACCTGCAGCGGTTGCTGTCTGCCATCTGGAGTTTTGTTCGTGCTCTTGTCCAATGTCTCCTTGCTAACCCTCCCTCCTCCCCTTTCAGAATGAGCATGTTCAGTCTGTGTCATTGTATACTGGAAATACGCAATTTTTTTTTTTTTTGTTTCCTTGGTTTTGCTTTCATAGATGCCCACAGTTAAGAGCTGGATTCAAGTATTAAAAACCAGTTTGGACTTTTAAAAGTTTTGGGAGTGCTAAAACCTCTGAAGACTTTTAGAGATGGAGTGAAGCCATTTTGCATTATGAGATTGAAGATGAAACTTCAGGGGCCAGAGATGGGATATTATGTTTAAAGTCAGTCTTCGACAAGAGGCGAAGTTGTGATTATTAATTTTCATTGTCAACTTGACTGGATTTAGAATTGCCTCGAAGACAATTGTAAATCCAACATTTAGAGATAAGGATTGTTTGGAATAAAGTCAGTTTTAGTCAAGGCCAACTGTGTAAGGATGTTCCCAGAGAGATTTAACCCAGAAAGGGAGACTCACCTTGTGGGTGGCACTACTCCATGGACTGGGTTCCTGGACCGAATAAAAGGTAAGTGGGGAATATAAGTGATAGCATCCATCAGTTCTGCCTTTGTGACTTGGAGTGCAGTGTAGCCAGGCTCCTCAAACTCTTACTGCCAAGTGTTTCCTGCCCCCATGGACTGACACCCCTCAAAACGTGAGTCAAAATCAACCCTTTCTTTCTAAAGTTGCTTTGTCAGGGATTTTTCTCAAAATGATGAAAAAGGTACCTTACCTGACATCCACTCAACTACAAGCACATTTCTCTTAGTAATTTTCCGTGCTTGCTTGTCTGTATACTGAGACAGGGTCTTATTAGGATCCAGACTAACTTCCAACGTGTCGTCTTTTTGCTGCAGCCTCTCAAGTTATTGGATTACAGTTGTGTAATTTTATGGTCATTGGCCCCTCAGAACCCCTCACTGCAGGTTTTGCTCTACTACAGGGTCTCACTCTAGCCCAGGCTGACCTGGAATTCACTATGGAGTCTCAGGGTGGCCTTGAACTCATGGCAATCCTCCTACCTCTGCCTCCCGAGTGCTGGGATTAAAGGCGTGCACCACCATGCCCGGCTCCATGAAACTTTTTACATATATTTGGAAGAAGATAAATGATTTTCTATTTTTATGAGGGATACCATGTTATGGCTCTGAAACATTTTAACCTTCAAAAAACCAAGATTGAAATGGTCCATGCACTTTAATTTTGATGGGCAAATGACATGTTAATACACTGAGTAATTATAGAAATTATGGAATCATTGGATCATTGGCCTTATTTTCCTCCTTTATTATATTTTTACTAAGTAATTTGATTTTTGCTTCGACCTATGAATGTGATATAGAACATATTTAAATATTCAGCTATTTAGACTAGCTTATGCATCTTGGTTTAACGTGTATACGAAAGCTGCCCCATCATTCATCTAGACCTCTTTTCCCAAGGAAAATAATAGCTTTGTGTGGAGTTAAAACACATAGCAATGTGCTAACCTGTAGGAGCTTAGCTAGAGTATTATGAATGATATTTATTAAAGATGCTTTTTGAAATAAGACAAGAGGTGTTTCCATTTGGATTTTGGAGGAGATATTGGCTTTTGGAAGAAAGTTTTCAAGCACATGCATAGGTAGTGAAAATTACTGCCTAAAACTAGTTTGTACTAGGAAATACCCAAGAAGAGCTGTACATGCAAGGAGACTCTTTCCCACACTCCTGGACATCACCATGATGATTATGAATTTAACTGTGAAGAAGGATTTATGTCTCACAAAAACAGATTTCCAGGCCTTGATTTCAGATAACAACTTACTTTAGATTACTGATTTTTCTAGTCTTATAGAGGCCAATCTTAATTTAGAGGACACCAAAATGCCATTTACTTATGCTAAACTTATTGTCAACATATATGAATATGTACTTCTTCAAACATCTGGAGCTCATCTGAGCTGCCACTTCATTTTACTTATAATTTAAAATGGGATAGAGAGATAAATGGAAAGGGAAAGTAATTCACATTGGAAAGGAAGATTGGGAATTCAAAAGGCAACTAAAATAGGTTTGCCATGAAATACTCAGAAAATGAAAGGAAGAGAGCCTGGAGAAATAGCTCAGAGGCTGGCAGTTCTTGCTTGCAAAGCCTGCCAGCCATGTTTGTTTCCCCAGCAGCCATGGCATATGAATCGGGCATACTTTTGCAGTGACAAGAGACCCTGGTGGCATCTATACATGCACATACTGACACACACACACACACACACACACACACACAAATAAATAAAATTTAAAAAGAAAGAAAAACAACAAAAGAGAAATGTACATATAATCATAAAAATTATATTTAGAAAAATGTTAGCATGATTAAGATGTTTGCATATATTAAAAATTACATATGCAATGTTTCTTCTAAAGTATTGAAAAAAAGTAATTTACAAGAAAATGATGCAAGTAAATAGAGGCAGAAGAGGAGATATGAGAATACATTGGTACTTTTAGATGAAATCTAGTTAACTCACCATAATGACTTGAAGTCACTTATTTGTGTGACAGTGGTTGTCCCCTTGGGAGTTCTCTAGGGCAGTTACTTTAAATTCTTGTCCCTTTCCCTTGCATTCCAAGATCTATAGAAAAGCCACATGTCAATGATGAAGATGCAAACTGCTAAATAATTTTTATGTCTTTAAAAATCCAGAGCAACTGGTAGAACATCACAATTCTGTGCAGCAACTAACACTGAGTGTATAAATTTGGGGGATGCTCGCCTTGCAGAGGACCACTATGGGTGCAGTGTGCCTCCAGAGGCCAAGGTCAGACCCAACTTGAAGGAAGAAAATACAAATGGCTGACTAGCACCATGAGTGATGAAGAGCCAAGGCAACAAAATGTCCCAAGGCAGGGCACGTGTGTGTCAGGACTGGAGTCAGAAACCTTTATGTTGCATACCAGGCAAGTACTCTACCATTGTAGCATCTTTTTATTATTTAATTTTTTTCAGAGAAGGTCTAAGTTGCCCTGGCTGGCATTGAACTCACTCTGCAAACCCAGGCTGACCTTCAAACTGGTAACCTTTCTCCCTTAGCTTTCCAAATAACTGGGATTATAGGCCTGTAGCATTCTCCTGACTGTCAAATACAATTCATTTTAGACATTCACACCTAAACCTTCCAGAGTGCTGGCCTTGAATAAAACTGATTTTCTTACAACCTATTCTTATCTCCCAAATATTCTTAAGTGCTACCATAAAGATCATCAACACTTTTTATTTATTCAGTATTAGTCCAAACAACAAAGTAGATAAACTCTGAATTTTATTGAACAGTTGCTTTTCTAAAACAGATATTTTCCCCCAATTTTCCCTTATAAGGTATGTTCTTTTAGTGTTTGACTATATGTATGTATGTTCACAAAATTTCAGGTTCTGCATGTTTTTTCTTATGATATTAAATTTTACAGTTTTAGATCATGGGTGACATTTTCATGAGCTTAGTACTGTTTTAAAATTCTGAATAACTTCAAATATCATCCTAGAGAAGAAAATGTTGTTCTCCTTCTGTATTTTTTAATTGAATTAGAAGTTAAGTTTAAGAAACCAATGTATAGGAACAATTTTCAAAGTCTTCAAGATTGTTGTGACATTGCTTTTCAAGAGCTTTTCACCAAATTACATTACTACTGGTTAATGTATAAAGTACCACTTTTACCCCAGACTCATTAGCATTGGGTATTATGTTTGTTAATTTAATAGGCTTTAAAAGCACCTGTTTATTGCTTTAATTTAAATGTCTTTGATTACTATCAACTTGGTTCCTGTTAGCAGATGCTAACTTTCCACCTGGAGGTTTTTTTTTTTTTTATTTTTATGAATTGTCTAATTTTCTTCTATAGCACTTACCTACCAGAATGTTGATATTATCATCACATTCTCATGTATACTTTGTACTTAAAATGATATCTATGCTGATGTTTGATACATTTCAGATGTTTTATTTTGTTTTCTTTATATTGGAACAAGTTACTTTATGTTTGTCATTTTTTTTTTAATCATGGCCGTGTAGGTATTGAATGATAGGAGGAATTTGGATCTCTCTGGCATTGTTTAAAACATACTACATAGAATCTGTCAGCAACTTTAGTATCTTCAGCATGAAGTATTCCAGTAATGGGCATTGCCATGCAGATCTGTGATACTTAATGAATTTCCACAATAAAAATAATGCAGATGGCAATTTGTACTTAACTGAGAAAATCACTGACAGAACAAAAGTGGCAAGCTGAAATGACTGAGAAATCAAGGAATGATGAAATTATAAAATGTATTGTGTCTCTTGTAGGGATTGAATCAAGAAAAGCCAAATAATAGTTTAATGCTTTGAGATTATAGCCAAAATAAATAAGAATTAACCACAAGTAATATGATAACCTAAACAAAATTAACAAAAATATCAAACATTTTTATGTCAGTTTAAAAGCATTATATATACATAGAGCAGTTACTATTGATAGTTACATTTGAGTATTTTTCAGAATCAGGGAAAAAAAAAACAGCCTTATAACTCATTAAGTTCACAAAAAAAGTTGTGACAAAATCTACAACTAGCTCCCAAATTCACTGCTTTTGCTGGCTCTTTGCTTTGTTTCCAGAAATTTGCTTAAATTATTCAAAATAGTTCAAAATGAATAGTTAAGGGGAAATATATTATTTTAAGAAAAGCATAATGAAACCAGAAAGAAATAACAACCAAATTAAAAGCAGAAGAACAATGAGAAATAACCTTGTGGTGGTATAAATGGCTTGCCTAATTAGAGAATTAAGTTCAGTAAAACCTGTGTACCTCGTTAATCCCACACACTTTCTAATATCACTGCCAGAAAAATCATTACTCCCTTCGTTTTTATCATCTGAAGATAGGATCCCTCTTGATAAGATCTAAATGTATGATGAAGTGTTAATTAGTGAAGTTTCACTACTTCATTTTTTTGTGGTTATATGCTTTCATTTTATTCCTCTGAAATTAAGTTTCTGTATAATAAATATACTACTTTCATGTTTTGCTTGAAAAACCATGACTTAATGCAACATCTCACTGCTCTACAGTTAGCAGACTTACTAATTAAATTGCACAATTTCTGACTCACTTATACATTACCTCTACAACAATGTTAAGTTCACCCTTTTAATTTTCTAATTTCTTTCTCCCAGTTCCCAATATTTTTCAGGCTCTCCCTTGTCATGGATCCCAGGTTGTCCAGTTAAATATGTGCTAGTTATTCTAAGATAATATAGTTTTCAAGCTAATGTGCTTTTATGTTTTATCTATTGCTCAAGTGCAGGACAGTGATTCCACTGGTACTGGATGAAGTAAGCATTCACACCATTCTAATATAATTGAAGGAAGTAAAGTTTAAAATGTCTTTACCTTGGGATGATTTCTTCTAAGGAAGAGAAAATTGTGTGTGTGCAAGTGCGCATGGGCATGTATGCATTTTAAGAGAAAGAGAGAGACAGACCGAGAAACAATTATATTATAGTTATGCAATAAAGCACCAAAACAAAAGTAGCTGATAGAAGGAAAGTTTTTACTTTGGCGTAGTGTAGAATGGAAGCTCCATGACAGTAGGGAAAGGCATGTATGAACAGACGCTGGACACCACCCTCCACAGCAGGTGGAAAACAGTGACATGAGAGTGAGCCCATCTCTGGCAAGGAGGAGCTGACTAAAATGCTCCTAAGTCTGTCCCAAACAACCCACTTCCTCCAGTAAGGTTCCACCTCTCAAACTGAGGTTGGCTGGGGACCAAGCATTCTGAACACATGATTTTACGGGGACATCTGATTCAAACCACTAGGACTCATTGCTTTGAACCAAATTGCAAACTGTGAACACCACAGAGATGCTTCAGTGTCACCTAAATTTTTCTTTGAATATTCATCAGAGCATTCCACTGAACCGAAAGTAAAGCTGTGGCTAATTTCCAGCTCCTATTTTGGCCTTAAAGTCGCCTCTTCAGTGGTCTCTTAGAACCAGTTCTAGTTAGACCATGATGTTGAAAATCTAGATCTTATATCCCAGAGCACATTTCCCAAGGAATATCAGGAACAAATCACTCACTCACACACGCACACACACACAAAAACCACTGTATGAGAAAGAGAAAATTATGTCCAATCTGCCCAATGAAAAGTCTAAAATAGATAAATATCATATAATATAGAAATAACATTAAATTTCAAGAAAGAAT
Organism: Dipus sagitta; assembly: GCA_036346955.1. NCBI lineage: Eukaryota > Metazoa > Chordata > Mammalia > Rodentia > Dipodidae > Dipus > Dipus sagitta. The sequence goes on from CM070774.1 coordinate 171,386,132, forward strand.
TTAGCTTTGGAGAAGAGATTAGGATTAGCTAATGCAAACAAAAATAAAACCTCCAGAAACCATAGAAGAAACCTAAATGATGGTGACCTGCTGAGCAGCACAGCCAACACAATGGAAGGGAACACTTAGCTGAATGGAGAGACTTAATATACTTAAGCAGTTGGCTATTTCACCAGGTGGGGTATAAACTAGCCACAGTTTGCATGGCTTATCTTTTCTCTGCAAGCAACTGATCATCCTTACTTTTGCCTGCGGCTCTGAAACCTCCAAGATGAATTTAGAGCAGGTATCAGTGACTGGTTTTGGTTGAATGATCAGGTCAAAAGGGTAAAAGAGAATGGTTAATGTGTTAATTAAGATGTCTGTTTGTCTGGGCCATAGATTAGCTTTTATTTTAACATCTCTAAATTAAACAGCAAAAAGAAAAAAACAGTACAAAAATAGTCTTGATATGTAGAATGTAATTAGGACCTTCATCCAAACATAGATAAGGGCACAACCTTGATGTTAGCAAGAAATCTGGTACTAATGGAAGGGTGCTTGAAGTAGTAGCAGAGATTCAACAACAGTTGACATGCCTCTATCACCAAAGCCAAGAATTATTAAATTCAAAATGACTACTTTGGATAAGTGCAAAGCTTTAAGCCAAAAACAAGAAATTTAGCCAGATGCACAAGGGGGCACATGCATCTGGAGTTCTTTCGCAGTGGCTGGAAGCCCTGGTGCACCCATTCTCTCTCTCTCTCTCTCTCTCTACCTCTTTCTCTCTCTGTCTGTTGCTCTCAAATAAATAGATAAAAATAAACAAAAAAATTCAAAAAGAAAATATGGGAGCAAAATGAAGCCATTCACAATGACCTGAAATGAACATGCAACAATAAAGGGGTTTTCTCTAGAAGAAATTAGTTAAAAATACTAATAATAATTCCAGTTCTTGGAAAGTTTCACTCTCATCTTCTCTCTTTCTTTCTCTCTCACATCAAATTGATTCCATAGGAACCTCATTTCTTCACTAACAATGAAAAAAAATTGGCATTATGGTTCCTATGATACAAAAAAGACCTAAATTTTCAGGATTCTCTATGACTGAGATCCTTAGTCTTTGAATAATAAATAAATAAATGATAACTAGCTGTCAGGAAGAGATGTACTTTCCTCTCCATTCTTTTTTTAAATCATTAAAGAATATTTTTCAATTTTTAGCCGGGCTTGGTGGTGCACACCTTTAATCCCAGCACTTGGGAGGAAGAGGTAGGAGGATCACTGTGAGTTCGAGGCCACCCTGAGACTACATAGTTAATTCCAGGTCAGCCTGGACTACAGCGAGACCCTGCCTCAAAAAAATAAACAATTAAATAAATAAATATGCCCTCATTCCATCTTTTAAGACAAGTTATATGATAAATATCACCTTATAATAAAAATTGAATGATAAATCAAAGGCCATCCAATCTGTCTCATAATTATTAATAGGAATGATACATGATAAATCAAAATATATTCTCAGCAAGGACTTGCCTAATAAGCATAAGGCATGTAGAACATTTTAAGTTTTACATGCTTGAACAAAATTTGGGCAATTGTATGCTGTTTCTCACTGCTAAGCCCAACCAATTCCCTGAGTTCTAACTTAGAAGCATATAATTTCGTCATTCTCCCTCTCCCCCTCCTTTATTTTCTGTCTCCTCATTTGATGCCTGCAAAAATCCTGAGCATGTGTGTTCTGATACTTTGGAGCCTTTTCATCTTCTCAACAAATCTTTATCTTACTCAAAAAAAAAAAAAAAAAAAAGCAAGCAAACAAGCAAAAAGAAAAATGAATGATCTAAGAAAAAAATTGAAATCACGGTGTGGTATGCTTGTCTCTAGAGAAAGGCTCTGTTATCTTTCAGGCACAGAGCACCCTGTGGCTCTGCAAGTGCACCGTCCCAGCCAGGCTGTGGCAGTGAGTACTGCTTCATAAACAGCTTTAGCCATTCGCTCACCTGTTTCCTTCATCGAATGAGCTTTTTTAGGAGGCAGTAACTGCAAAAGCCACTGGAAGGGGATTCAACCATGTATAAGGGAATATTTGATTTCAAGGACTTCAACATTTCATTAATTTTAGCATGTAAATTAGGAACCTCTCAGAAATCACAACCATTTTTGCTGTTTCTCTAGCAGAAAACAGATTTCTTCAAGATAAAAAAAAATGTAAGTAATGATGCTACTTCCACTTCAAGAGCAATCTTTTATATTGTCTCATCCTCTAATTTCTCTCAGCAATTTTACAGGCCAATGTTATCATCAAAACCCATGTGTCAACAAGTTTTATGTTGTTTTTACTAAGGAGAGACCACATATCCTTCACCTTTTATTGATCGATTGCTGGGAAAGGAAATGCTGGTAAGATGAACATAATAAAAATAATACATTTTAATTTGTGAGCAAAAGACAATGGGATGGATATGTGAAATGTCAAGAGATAGCAAGCTTATTAAAAGCTGACATGATGGAACAAACAGAGTAAGTAGTAACTGCAAAGAGAGGACACACACACACATATATATTTAAAATAATCTAACAGGGGCTTTAGTTCTTTGGAGACCTGCCAGAGAGCTACTCTATATCTATCAGCAGCCTGATGACTGATGCTTGGGTCTCAACTTCATCCTTAGAGGTCACCCAGGCTTATTGATGATCTGGGAGGAATATATGCGTTGGGAAAAAGAATTATAGCATCAGTAGTGACAGACAGACAGACATAGTCTGATTGGAAAATCTAAATCTTTATAATCTACCAGCTCATTTATAGAATTGTAGCTATAATGATTTTAGTTGATATTATGAGTTATTAATTTAATCTTATATGACTGAAGAAAGACGAGAGAGAACAAAATGCTTACAATTCTAACAGTTGCAGAGTTGGGAATCAGTAAACACATTATGGACAGAGACTGGAAAAGCCAGAAGTTCCCTAGGCAGCTGTTCCAAGCCTTGACTTGGATGATCACAAATGTCCTGTGAAGTTAAGGGAAAGTATTAAAGACCAAACACGCAGAGAGTGATGCATTGTACTTTCTTTTTCTAATCTATTTCTTAAAATTTTTATTATTTACTTATTTGAGAGAGAGATACAGAAATAGGCAGGTAGAGAGAGAGAGAAATGGCAAGCCAGGGCCTTCAGCCTCTGTAAACAAATTCCAGATGCATGTGCCCCCTTGTGCTTCTGGCTTATGTGGGTCCTGGGGAGTCAAACCTGGGTCCTTTGGCTTTGCAGGCAAGCGCCTTAACCGCTAAGCCATCTCTCCAGCCCTGAACTGTACTTTCCTTCTATAGATTCATCATGTCTTCTTCAGTTTGATCATTAATGACTTTCATTGGTCACTGAAAGGTGCTTCTCCTACTAAATATATGCAGCAAGAGCAGATGCGCACATTTTTGACACCAGTGGTCCCAGCGGAGGCGCTGTTATGCCATACCGAAGAGTCGCTTTAATGGAAAGGAACAGATGTTAAATTTCTTCAAGAACGAAGTGATTTTCAAAAATATCATCTTCTTTACATTTACATGTGTATTTAGTAATTTCCGAAGCTTGAATTTCCTAGGAAAGATTAACAAAAATTATTAGGTTGAATAAAAAGTAAATAAATATTAGAGACTTAACCCACATATTACCAGTCACCACTTACGAGGTATTGTCAGCAACTGTACTAATAAATTTAAAGTATATGTATAGGAAGGGAAGAAAAATATATTTAAAAATTTTAATACTTTTTAAAATTTATTTGAGAGTGAGAGAGAGAGCATGGAAGATATAGGGAAAGAATGGGTGTGCCAGGGCCTCTAGCCACTGTGAATGAACATGCACCACCTTGTGCATTTGGCTCTATGTGGGTATAAGAGAATCAATCCCAGATCCTTAGGCTTTGCAGGCAAGCAATTTAACTGCTGAGTTATCTTCCTAGACATAGAAAAATTTTAGTTAATGCTTTTATTACTTTTATATAACAAGTTCTTTGTCTAGCTTTGTTGAAGTATAGTTCACAAACATGCATGCATACACACAATGTATATAGTACACCTGATGTTTTGAACATATCATACATTGTGAAAAGATTAACATGATTAAACTAATTATCACATCTATTATGGAAACCCTCATTCTACACTCTGCTTCTATAGATTTGACCTTTTTAGATACACATATAAATATAGTATTAGTTTAATAATGTTGGTTTATGTCTGCCTTATTTCATTCAGCATAATGTTCTCCAGATTCTTCCATGTTGCCAAAATTGACAAGATTCCTTTTTTTGTTTTGTTTTGTTTTGTTTTGTTTTGTTTTGTTTTGTTTTGTTTTGTTTTCGAGATAGGGTCACACTCTGGCCCAGGCTGACCTGGAAGGATTCCTTTCTTTTTAGAACATTGAATAATATTCCTTTATTATACACATACTACATTTTTAGTAATTCATTTGTCAAAGGACACTTAGGTTAATTTCGTATCTTGATTAATGTGAATAATGTTGCAATGAGTAGAAATGTGTCTTTGACAACCTGTCTGTATTTCCTCTGGCTATACATCAGGAAGTAAGCTGGCCCATTCACCTTTAGATTTTTGAGAAACTTCTATTACACCCCAACTGTGTTTAGGTTCCCCATCTTGACAACCAGATATCTTTTGTAAATTTTATAATATCATTTCTTAGATGTTAGATCATATCTCTTTGTAATTTTGATTTGTGTTTCCTTAATGATTGATGATATTGAGCCTTTTTGTAATAGACTTGTGCTATGTCTCCCATTGAGAAATATCTATTCAAGTCTTTTGGTAATTTTTAAGGGAGCTCTTTTCTTTTTTTTGAAACTTTATTTTTATTTCTATTTATTTATTTGAGAGCAACAGACAACGAGAGAAAGAGGGAGAGAGAAAGAGAAAGAGAGGGAGGGAGAATGGGCGCGCCAGCGCCTCCAGCCACTGCAAACGAACTTCAGACGCTTTGGCCCCCTTGTGCATCTGGCTAACGTGGGTCCTGGGGAATCAAGCCTGGAACTGGAGTCCTTAGGCTTCACAGGCAAGCGCTTAACTGCTAAGCCATGTCTCCAGCCCAAGGGAGCTATTTTCTTGATACTGAATTGATTAGGTTTCTTACATAATTCTGTGATAAGGTTTATATGAGGTATATGTTTTGCAAATATATCAAACCATTATATAAATTGTCACTGTTCTGTCGATTGCTAGCTGTTTAAAGGTGTGAGTGAGTGTGTGTACATGTGGTATGTGTGTGTGTACGTGCTCAAATTTGTATTTTGTTTAGTTATTTTGCCTGCACTTTTTTTTTCTGAGTTCACTCATTTTTTTTTTTTATTAAGTAGATATTTTGGATGGCCACATCACATGTTGGAACATCATTTCTGTCCTCCCTGTTCCCACTCCACTGAGGGCCCTCCTTAGTGGGATTGCTAATATTCACCATGTAGTTGCAGGTTATGCTCTGAGACAGCGGCAGTGTGACATTATGAGGAGTGTTGTGTCTCTTGGTAGTCCTTCCCACCCTGTGGCCCTTACATTCTTTGCTCTCTCTTCTGCAAACTTCCCTGTGCCTGTGCTTTCAATATATATTTATTTACTTATTTGTAAGGGGAGAGAAAGAAAGAGAGGGAAGGGGTGAAGGAAAGAGCTGGAAGCCCTGGACCTGTCTGCATCCTTCCTCTTACAAGGAAAGGGACTTTGCTGTGGATGGAGAGTGAATTCTTTCCATCTTGAAAAAGACAAACTAGCTAAACTCCTTCACCTTTAAAACTGTATGGTGCCAGGCACGGTGGAGTGCGCTTTTAGTCCCAGAAATTGAGAGACATAGGTAGGAGGATCACGGTGAGTTTGAGGCCACCCTGAGACTACAGAGTTAATTCCAGGTCAACCTGGACCAGAGTGAGACCCTACCTCGAAAAAACAAAACAACAACAACAACAAAAAAAAAACTTTATGGTTTCTTCCTGTGGTAGAAGTTCTCAGTATTGGACCTCTGCAATGTCTGGTTGTTGTGAGGTTTACTCTTGATTGAGCTAGAGTGTTAGAAGCTTATCTCATGGATTCTGATAATTTCTTTTTCAGATCTCAGCATCAAAGTCCTCACTGATAATAACCTGCCGAGAAGTGTGGCTATGATCACACCCACATTTTGTTCTCCAAAGCAAGACACACATGGTTGGAATGCTTTCTCAAGTCATATAGTGTCACAATTGGAATGGAGCAGCAAATTTACTATCAAATTTTTGACACCAGAGTTGTAGAAAATCATGTGTACTATTATCATTCAACTTAGCATCCATAAAATATTATCATTTAAAATGTTCCTTTATTATGAGTACTTATAAAATACAAATGAGACTTAGCTATTGTTGAAATACCATTCATATATTCAGTATTAGTTTAGACATATTAAAACTAAATGATATTTTGTAATCTTTATAATGCCTTCTTGTGAATATGTTAAAAAATACTTTGTTGCCTAAAATGTCCAGCTTGATGATAGCCATACATATAAAACAACAGGACATATTGATAAAAGGGGGTATTTTCTTCTTTCCAGTCTTTTCAAATAGAACCATGTTATTATCTTGCATTGAAAATCACTGTTACTATGTTTTATGAATGAGACATGAATTTCTTCTTATAATTAAAAAAATATCAGTGTAGGGTGTGTGTGTGTGTGTGTGTGTGTGCACATGTGTGCTGCTAGGGATCAAAGCCTGGGCCTTATGCATGTTTATGATGCACACTGCAATTAGGCTATATTGCCATCCTTAAGACAATTATTGTTCATTCCTTTTCAGGTAGGTAATAGAAGTCATTTCTTTAGGCTTGGCTACTGGTAGTTCATTTTCCTCCCAAGCTAGTTGTATTCCCTTTTATTTTATTGTATTGTATTTATTTATTTGAGACAGAGAGGGAGAGAGAGAGAGAGACAGAGAGAGAGAATGGGCCTGCCAGGGCCTCTACTCACTGAGAACTAACTCCAGACACATGTGCCACCATGTGCATCTAGCTTACGTGGGACCTGGAGAATTGAACCTAGGTCCTTAGGTTTCACAGGCATGCACCTTAACCACTAAGCCATCTCTCCAGCCCTGCATTCCCTTTTACAGTTTTGTCTGTGTGTGTGATTTCACATTCATGCAACACATTTGAGGATGTCAGCACTATTTAAGTTTTTATAGGCTGGACCACAGAGAAGTCACGTGACTTCATCAGTTAGTCTAGGAAGAGATTCTTGGAGGACCATCTAGGAGGGGTGACAGGTAGACCTGATGCAAGAGTCCTCAGGCTACATCGTCTAATGTTCGGTCATCAGCTGGTTGGGTCTGATGCTTAAGTCCATAGGAATAGGACAGAAGCATTGGTCTGGAGTGTGGGAGATTTTCGTATTGGAGTCAACCATGGCAAGTTTACATTCGAGAAACTAAAGACAAGGTTGATGATAAGGTTCACAGAGGTGTATACATGTCAAATAGATCCCCATTGCCAGGCCTCCAGCTTGTGTGGATTGAGAGCATCCTACATCTGAGGAAGTCACCTTGAATTCTAACTCAGTGCAGCCCACCTGGTACTTGACAACTTTTGACTCTGAATTCACAGGGGCTGCTATAGCCTGTCTTTGGAATGATACCTGAGTTTATGGGGAATAGGCTTGATCCTGCATTCTTCATGGACTATTCTGGAGCTTGGGTATGTGTGGTACACTCCCTCTTCTGTGTCTGATCTCCCAGTTCTGAATATAAGGCTCATGACAATCTCCTACTGCTAAGGCCTCCTTGGAGCATGGATGCTATAGTATGGAAGTGCCCCACCCCATGGTCCATATGTCAAAACTTGGCTGGCTGCAAGCCTGTGTAGTAGTGGGTAGTGGTGAGACCTTTCAGGGTTGAGGCACTGTAGAAGGAAGTTAGTTCATTATGGGTTCATTATGGCTTCACTGGTGACTGACTTCCTCTGGCCCATGGCTCACATCTGGCGGAACTGGGCCCCCACTAACCCCAACTGATAAATCAACTGACCATGAACTAAAACCTCTTTTTCCATATAATTTCTTTTTTCTATATAATTTGATTATCTCAGATACTTTGTTGTGGCAACAGAAAGCTTATTAATGCAATGGGTCAGTGGGAACAGGCCTGATCTTGATATTTTTTGGAGAAGGAGACCCTGGAAACTAGTCTAAAGTCTGGGACTAGCTGGCATACATTGCTCCCAGGTGACATTCTGGGGAATCAGCCATATATTCTAACCATTGAGACCGCATTGGTGCTAGAGTCTGCAGTCAGTTCAGATGTTCACTTCATTCTCCTTCACCTACACACATAAGGGTATCTCTTCATGTGGTAAAGCCACAGCTCAGGGGAGAGGAGCATGAGTAAATTAATACTGCCTGCCGTGTCATCGTCCTTGTGCTGTTTTCTAATTCTGTAATCCCCTCAGGAACTAGAATCTCTCACATGGACTCCTGACAACCTGTGGAAATATTTTTGCATATTAATTATTTTTCAACTTGGAGTTTCTTTGAGAGGATTAGCACTGAAAACTCCTATTCCTTGATGGTGATGACACTCGGCAAAAAAAGTAAAGGTTTTTAACAACCAAATCTCTTTGTTTATCTGAACTTGAAAGGGTAAAATATGAGAAAATTCCATTCAGTATCAGTCATCAAATAGGAAGAGGACTTAGACATTCAACATTGTATATTCTGGCCTTTCCCCCTCCTTCCATTGCTCCCTTTCTCTTTCCTTCCTTCCTTCCTTCCTTCCCTCCTTTCTTCCTCTTTTTTTTCTTTCTTTCTACCTTTTCTCTAACTTTCTTTGATAGGGTCTGATGTAGCTCGGGATGATCTCAAACTCACAGCAGTGTAAACAGAGATGACTTGATCTTCTTATTCTCCTGTCTTCAACCTGAAGAACACTGAGATTACATACAGACATGAGTCACCACACCTGGTTTTATGTGGTGGTACTTATGTAGCCCAGTATTTTGTACATGGTAACTAAGTACTCTACCAATATAACTTTGTTTTCACCTTATTCAGTAACATCACTGGAAGATTTATTTTATGCTCACATGGTACTCACTTTCACTACAGAGTAATGGTTAGCAAGACTGGTTCTACTTTGAGATTTTTGTGGCAAGTCTTTTCTTGTATATTGTCAAGCGTGGAAAACTAACTAATCAATTCTATTGATGCAGCACTGGACAAATTACTAAATTTCTTCAGCCCACCATTTCCTCATTTTAAAATTATTGTGCCTACTTCACTGAGTTAGTAAGAATATTTAATGAATAAAGATTGGGGAAATGTATAACTTACAGATTATTATACAACATCTTTAGGCATTGTTAGAAGTGTACCTCATAAGCTCAAAAAGTAACCTGATCCCTTGTTGTGTAGCTTTTAAGGAAGAAAACAATGCCATATGTTGAAGCAATTTATATTCATTTATATTCAAAGGAATTAGGGCTTATTTTTTAAAGCTAAGAACTCATAATCGAAATCAGTGTTCTTGTCCATCCTTTTATTGGTATGTGAGGTCAAAATGTCCAGTATTCACACAACATTTTCTGGACTCTTCTTTACTATGTTAGCTTTTCTTCTTCATGTAATTTCAACTCATTAACATAATTCTTTGAATATGATGTTGAGGAAATCATATGGAAATACATGCATACTTATCATTATTTCCCACTGGAAACCTTATCTCCCGTCATCCAATTCATCTTAAGAGTACACTGATTCAAACAACACAAAGAGATTCTTGGATTTTGACTTATAAAATCATAGGTGTATCAGACAGCTTCAGGTTCACTGAGATGAACTTCCAGACCAGGCACAGTTATGGAGGAAAGGATTTATTGAAGCTTACAGATCCAGGGGAAGTTCCATAATGGCAGAAGAAACTGGCCTGCCTTCACAGGCTCAAGCAGAGAGAGAGAAGTACCAGCCTAAAGGTCAAAAGCCAGAGCACACTTCAGGAACTCCAGCTAGGCACACTTTGCATATCTTTAGATTGAAATCTCAAACCCACCACCACACCTTAAGATCCACACAATGGCATTGCCTCCAGCCAGATGGCTAGAGATGCAAACTACAAACAAATAAACAACTGAATATATATTGGGGGTCATCTATTCTATTCAAACCACCACAATAGGAAAGTATAACATCAAATTCACAAAGGACTTCAGGCATCAAGTAGTAGAAATTTTGTTTTTACTGAGGAGGAGTAAAAAGTGAGAACAAGAGGAGTGAAGTAATCTTCCTAAGGTCACGCAGCTTATCTCCTAAGTCATGTTGAGCCAGAACTGTACCCAAAATCTGAAGGTTAGTATTTTAACAACAGTGCTTATTGAACAACACTTAAAATTATGCCCTGGTTCTTTGAACACAGTCTTATGGTTATAAAAACTGTCTATCCAGGAAAATGAATTTGAAGTGGTACCATTGTTAGATCTTACCCAGACCCCTCAATACTGGTGTCAAGCTATTGTTCTTTCTGAGTTCAAGAGTTATTTTCATTTATTTTTGTGAAGTTATAAATTATTAATTAAAGGATATAATTCATGTCTGTACTTATGTCAAATTTCAATTCTGACACAAAATATATTGGTATTCTTTATTTTTTTAGAACATTCACAAATTTGATAAGGATTGTGACTGTATGTTTAGCAAAGTCATTAATTAAAATGTAAAACAAGGACATATTCAATACTTTAGTAATAACTATAGAAAAACATTAATTACTAAGACTTTTTACCAAACTAGCCAAGAATTAAAGCAAATAGTGTTCTGAATGCCTCTGTTATGGAGTAGCAATCAAGGAGCAAGTCCAACAAACATGTCACGTGCTCAGCCTTTCCAATTTCCTTTGTGATATGATTTCAAGGGAATATGTATACAGAGAAAATACAATCACCTAAAAAAGGGAAGAAGAAAGTATGAGTAAGCAAATCATAGGGTGCAATATAGAGAAAAATAATGTTAGAATTTCTAGAGCAAGATAGAGTTGCTGGGAAGAAATTATTTTATAGTACAATCAGGCTAATTAAAAACTTAAATTAAAATAAAATACATACTTTAAAGCATTTGGTAAATTATTATAAGAACAACAGCTATGCACTGAGATAAATTGTTACCCTAAAAAGTACTTCCCAGTCCTGTTCAATATAGGACAATGCCTAGTGCCCCAGCCACTTCCTGTCTCTGAAGCGGGGCAGGTCACAGCAAGCATATAGTGCTCACTGGCCAGTTCACAACGTTGCACTCCTGGGACCAATAAGGGTGTAAGTGGTGAATATCAAAGCACTAAGCAGCGAGGTACCTGGCTGCCCAGGAGACATTTCACCAGCTGTACCAAAAGGGCAGCTTGCGTCTGGGTCTTTAAAAAGGTCTGCACTCACTTCACACTGCCTTTAGGAGAGCAAAATTGGGGAACAAAGCCACACCTTTAACTTCTCTCTCTAGGCACCACGAAGCTGAATATTAAGATTCTGTTTTTAAATATTTACCATAAAATCCAATGACTTAAAGAAACAAGTGTGAGTGAGTGAGTGTGTGTGTGTGTGTGTGTGTGTGTGTGTGTGTGAAAGAGAGAGAGGGAAAAAGAGAAAGAGAAAGAGAGAGAGCTACCATGAAGGCAGCCAGCTCCTGGGTGGGTAGACACACAAGAGGCCACTGCTGTTGCGAGATCTCCACTGCTCAGTCAAGGCAAACAGCAAGCAGCTGGCTGTGACTAGCTCAGACTAATAAGCATAAAATCAACATAGGCTGATCCAGGCTGATTATCAGCATCTGTTAGGCCATTGTCTCTGCCGATATGTCTGACTGAGCAGAAGGAAGAGACAAATAGACAGCCTGCTATGGAGCAGAACACACGAGGAGCCCCTCTCCACCTGCCAAGCCTTGGTGAGGGAGTCGTGGTGGGAAGGAGGGATGGCCAAACCTGCAGAGAAGCTACTTGACACAGCCTTGTGAAGGCTGTGTCCATTCCCTGGTCAGATTTCCCAGGATGCGTTACCTTGGGCAGCTTTAAACAAAAGGCATTGAGAAAGAATCTCAGATGAGTCAGGAATTAGGATTAAAGATCAGGAATCATCTTATCATTTCATGCACCATTATGCTTCTCCAGAGAGAGCCAGATGAGCAAATAGGGCGACTGTACGCAGCTGAAGTAAATGGTGAGGCGTCTCTCTGACCTGAACAAGCAACACTAAAAAATAAAATGAAATAAAATAAAATAAAAATAAAAAGGGTATTTGTCCTCATACCAGCTACGGTTAGGACTTTACCACTGGCCTAGAATTTGCTGTTCACAATGTAGCATCTGCTCCTCAGCTGATCTGTCCTTGGGTCCCTGCTTCACTTCTTGGGACCTCAGAAGCCCTCAGGACCTCCGCTGCATTTTCAGGCTGCTCTGATGCTTGATTAAGCCACAGTGTAAAGTACTCAAGGCTCCTGAGAGGATGGCCAGCCTCCCTCATGAACTGTAATTTAAATGCCAAGGCAGAAAACTGATGAAGAGAAAAACAAGTGGGCCTCTTCCCAGCCACTCTTCTCTAATAGACAAGATTTGGTTTTTAAAATGATCATCTGCTCTTACTATTCCTCCAGCAAAATAAGCTGACAATTACTTGACACATTTTAATAGGATTAAACCCTCAGAGCCGTTCAAAGTGTCTTATAAAACGTGAGGGCTTGGAGGTGTGCTCCTAAGAACGTTTGTGGTTGGTACAGTCTCAAATATTTGATTGTCATGACCGAAGACTAAGTCATGAAATCTTAAGAGAAAATAATTAGTTATTGCTTCCTTATTTCAGTAGGTAGCAAGAAGTAGGAAATATCAAACAAAAAATTTATAGCACTTGATGTAAATACAGGTAACCTAACAGTTTTGGAACCAAGTATGGGAATACTACACATTGGTTCATTGTGCTTGATTTTTATTTTCCTCTAAAAAAAATAAGCCCAAAGAGAATACATATAAAAAAAATAGTGCTTTTAAATCAATACCTTTCAATTATTTTCTGTGTGACATAATTACCTGTTTGATTTTTTTTTTTTTTTGAGGTAGGTTCTCACTGGAACCCAAACTGGCCTTGAACTCACAGCTATCCTCCTACCACTGCCTCCAGAGTACTAGGACTAACAGTGTGGTGCCATGGCTATAAATTACTTTGCTGCTAATAAGGGATAAATAGCATTAAAAGAATATAGAGTGTTTTGGTTTGAATATGACATGTTTTTTGAATACTCTATATGTTGGGGGCTTAATTGCTGGTTTCTGGGTTTTAGAGCAATGATTTTATTCGAAGAACTGTGACCTTATCGGTGGGTTAATCCTTTGATGGATTCGTAGTAGAGTGACATTATTGGAACCTGATCGAGAGCAGTAGCTGAAGCCTGGTGGAAGGAAGCAGGTCACTGTGGACATGGCTTTGATGGTTATTATCTTATTGACGTGGAAATTGGAAGCCTTAGCTCAGCTCTTGGGTAGGCAGTAATTCAGGAGTTAGGGAGCCAGAAAACTCAACAGTCACATAAACCTTCCACCGAGTCATATCAGTGGGTAAGGTATGTCATAATTCAGAAAGATTTTATGTGATTGTAGATAAAAGAAAAGGCAGAAGGCAGAGTTTCTGCCCAACTTGTCAAGAAGGGGTTTGTGAAGCCCACTTGGAGACTCAAGTTTTGTGTGTGTGTGTGTGTGTGTGTGTGTGTGTGTGTGTGTATGTGTGTGTGGTTGGTGGTGGTGTTGTTTTTACATGAACCATTGGAGAAGCGGCTGGTCCAGCCATTTCAGTCCTAATGTCAAGTGTCTGAAGTCAGGACTTTTTAGAAAAGGGCAATCTCCCCAGAAATCTTAATTCTCCAGGAAGGACCTTCTCAGAAGGTTAGAAAGAACTCCATAAGGAGGCAGAGATAAGAAGAGTCTAGACCCCTCAGACACTTTAGACCTGAAGTAAAGTGAAATGGCCTAGATTGTCTCCCACAGGCACACAGGCAAGTCCTAAATTTAGCAAAAATAATGCTGTGCATTTGGGGTCCTGTTAACCTAAACTGCCTAGTCAATTTCTCCCTTTAATTGTTCATGATCCCTGGCGTTCGTGTTTCCTCGTTCTGTCTCTCTCCCCCATTTTCCCCCTGTTTTGTGACTACCCTGAGCCTGCAACAAAGGAGCTAATGGGCCACCCATTTAAAGTCATGAATTGTGCGCCAAAGTAAGTATGTTCTATTTTGCGTTTATATCAGATATTTTGTCATAACAAGAAAATTATTAACACAAAAAATTGTTGCATGTGTAGTGGTCTCATTGTTGTAATCTGACAATGTGGTTTTACAGCCTCTGGAATTGGTTGTGGAAGATTTTGCAAGAATTTGGAGAGGTGAATTATAGGAAATCTGGAATGCTATGCACAGAGCATGAAGAACAGTGTTTAGTGGGGTCTCATAAGACCAAAATACTGATAGGGATGCAGATAGTGAAGTCAGCGCGGTGTGATGGGAATATCAACTATGGTAGGAATCTGACAAGAAGAGATGAAGGCATTGCATCCAAGAACTTCTTGACATGTTGTTGATCTCCCTGAATATTTGTAGGAGGCTAAGTCTAAAGGTGACAGAATGATTAATCTTCAGAGGAAATTTCAGCATTTGACCTAATGCCACAGGTTTTACTGATTTTCTTTGACGAGATTTATAGGGAAAGTTTGGAGGAATAAACAGAGTGGAAAGATTTTACAAATTTGCGGTTGGGTTAAGAAAGAAATGCCAGAAACATTGAGGCCCAGAGAATCATTGTTGATAAACAGATTAGTGGCATTGCATAGAAGCCAATGATTTTGCTCTAGAACAAGAGGAAAGATCCCTTGAGGGGTTACCCCTGAAATCAGCAAGACTCCGCCAGCACGGGGTCACAGGTATGTAACTATCAACGTTCTCGACAGGTGTCACTTGGAAGAGAGCACTAGGACTGGACTGCACTGTGCTTACCCAGCATTGCCTGGGCAGTTGTTTGCTGAGGCTTGTCTAGCTAGGCTCCCTGAAGCTACTGCAATTGTGTTTAACAGAGGCAAAGCGAGTGCTTGAACTCCCAGCAGACGCACATGGCAGCAACCCTTAAGGAGCAGTGCAGGCTTCCAACCAGATTTCAGAGGAAAGCATAAGGAGTCCAGGCAATGTGTGACCCTGTTGGAATCTATACAGGAAGCACCCAAGATAAGGGAAACTGTAAAGGCATAGCCTATGCTACATTGGAGAACCAAGAAAATTGGAGATGCCAGGGGCTAGTGTGTCCATAGGCAATGAGCAGGGCTAGTCTCAGAGAGAATACTTACGGACTGCAGACAACAAGGCTGAGGAGGCAGAGCTGTCCAGAGCGTTCAGAGCTTACCCGCCATCAGCATGTGTCCCAATGCAAGATTTTAGCTCTGTTTTGTAATGGGAATGTATGTTGGAGGAATGTAACATTTATGGTTCTATAGATACTCACAATAAGAGTATGGCTTGAAACTAAGAGGAGCCTTTGAACATTTTGTGCTTGAGTTGGAGGTCTCTGATAAATGCTAGAACTATAGTGACTCTGGGGCTCTTTGTAGGGGCTTATCAGTTAATTGCATTTTGCATAGTGAGATACATATAAGCCTTTGGGCATGAGGGATTGAACGTTATGTCTATTATCTGAGATGCCCTTGGAAGGCTCACATGTGGTAGGCATTGGCTGCCACTCATGGGTTTAGGGGAAGTGATTGGATGCTGTGGTACAAATCCCTTGGTGAATTCGTATCATTGTGGCATTATGCAACTTGATGGAGGATTGCTTGTGAGCACAGTTGATGGCGTATGGATTTCTTATGTTTGCTCCAGCACGTTTGCTGCTAAGGATCTTTCAGCTCATCCCAGGCCAACTAACCAGTGGGTGAAAACTCTGCAACTGAGAATCCCATCGTTCCTCCTTCAATTTATTCCTTTCAGAATTTTTTATTTTTGCCACAGCAACAAAATGTCTAGCTAATATGGGCAGGTAGACAGGAAGAAGAGGGTTTTTTCTTTTGATTTGTTTTGTTTTTTGTAATTTTTTATTGACAATGTCCATAACTATAGGCAATTTACCATGATCATAGTTCCCTCCCAATACAATTTCACCCCTCCTAAATCCCTCCTCCACTAAATCCCCTGTTCTCTACAACTAGTCTCTCTTCTACTTTGACGTCATGATTTTTTTCCTTGTGTTATGCAGGTCTTGTGTAGGTGGTGTCAGGCACGGTGACATCATGAATGTCAAGTCCACTTTGTGTCCAGAAGGCAGTATTGTAAGCACACTTCCCCTTCCTCTGGCTCTTACATTTTTTTTCTGCCATCTCTTCCACAGTAAGAAGGCATGATAGAGGTGTCTCAGTGCTGAATACTCCACTGTCACTTCTTAGCACCTTGACCAATTTTGAATCACCCTGGTGGTCACTACCACCTAAAAAGAAAAGTTTCTCTGACCAAAAGTAAGAGTAGCATTAATATATGGGCATACACAAAAGGGTTTAGAGGACAGTTTGGTGGGCATAATAGAGGCATTTAGCCAGTGGTTTCCCCACTAGGGCTTATGACCTCCCTAGACATAGGTTTCTGACTAAGGTTTTAGTACCAGGCACTAATTTCCTCCTGTGGAGCAGGCTTCACATCCAATCAGAGAGCAGCTGGCTTCCTCAACAACAGACATGCCACCATTGTATCAGTTGGATGCCCAGCTGTAAAGCTTGAAGGGTCCACTGCTAGTTAAGACCAATTATGACTTTTCTCCCCCAACAGGTTACCAAGGTCTTTCCAGAATCCTCACAGCTAGTCAACATGATGAGATTTCCAGCTCAGCTCCAGTTTGTCTAGAAGAAACTTTTGACATCCCATTCCATTGTCATTTCATGAATTCTGAAACCTTTCGAAATTTCTGAAGGTGTCCCCTGGATCCTGCTGATGTAGAGCAGACTGAAACTGTACTGGATATGCCAGGATTTGATAAGACCCTGATTTATTTAACAATCACGTAATGGTTCTCAGAGAAATGGCCTACAATGAACTACATCTTTCCTCAGAGTCTGGTACCTTCTGATGGCAGCATATAGATATTGCTCATGGCTGAAATATGAATGTAGTCTGCTTTGAAAATGCCATCATGAATTTGGAAATTGTTATCTTCAAGTGTGAAACATAGCTTTACATCCTTGGCTATCTGGAAAATTCAGCACAGGAGAGGGGAGGAGTCAGGTCATAAATGGAAGAAGCTGGTTGATTTTACAAAGTTCCACCTTAGTTTTCCATGTTGAATGAAGCAATAGGATGTCTGTATTTAAGAAAAGAAACAAAATCCTAAGCTCATTGCAAATACAGAAATGAATCCCACTTGTACAAAGACCTCAAGCTAAAACATGTTAATTTTTTTTAGTTTTACGACAGAACAGCCATTATTTAGAAGGTCAGAATAAAAATAAATTTCTTAAGCTGAACACAAAAAGCATAGATGATAAAATAAAGGACATTTAAATCTAAGGGATAATTACAAGTTCCAAACTGGAAGAAAATATTTCAGTAGTATCAAATAGAGGAAGATATAGTTATCAACAACATACAAAAATATTATTTAAATTATTCGAAGTTAACAAATACAAAAAGGATAAATTTATAATTCATGGAAAAGGAAGCTCCAATGACCAATGAACACATTAAAATATACCTAATGTTATAAAAATATAAATTCAAACTATTAGAAAATATTCTTTAGCACTTGCCAGATTGGCAAAGGTACTAATTAATAATATCAAATATCATGAATATTCCCATTAAATAGAAATATGTAAAAACCCTGAACTATAAGTTGAAGTGTCAATTAGCCCAAACTTTTTCTAGTTTTCTAGTGAGATATGATACTGGCAGGTTCACATACATGAATCAAAAACTGTATACCTTTCTGAACCTGTTAGGCAGAGCACCACAAAATGTGCTCAAGATTATTCAGTGAAGCATTAACTTTTATAAATAAACCCAAATGTAAGCCATTATAGTACCCATCTATAGGGGACTAGAAACTGGGGCAAGGCATGTCCAATCCTGGAATTTTACAGAACCACTGAAAGAAATGAGCAAAGCCACACGATTCAGCATAGCACTGAATGGGGAACGGGAAGAGCCGATGGGAACTTTGTGTTTGGCCAAGTTTCCCTGCTGAAGAAACATGTAAGGAAGCAGTATGACAATGTGACTTTAAAATTGGAATTAAGTCAAACAGTATGAAACTTGTATATGCCATTTCCAATGCAATATTAGACAATTGTTCAATGACTGTGCACCAATTATAATCTCATGTTATATACAAATAATCAAATCTGATATGAAATTTTTTCAGACATTACATTATAAAGAAGATTAACATTTCACAGTATGAGGAAATTGTTCAGTTTCACAAAAAGAAAAAAAAAGATTATAGAAATTGCTTATCTCCATCTTAAAATTTTCATCTTTGTATGTATCAGGCTGAATACTAGAAATATTAGGCTGACTAATGAAGATGCAGCCCCTGCCTTTACAGAGACTGTGATTCCACTAGAAGTAGGCCTTAAGGACAGTCACTCCAGGCACATGAGAGTCTCATGAGGGTTCTGTAAGGCCTGTATCCTTTCATTCACACAGCATTTGACTTCTCAGGTTGTCATGCAGCAGAGCAATCAGGGACTAAAGAAAAAGCTATCTTTCAAGTGAGAAAATCCACAACCTTAAAGTCATCTCACTCTGTTAAGCAGGTGCTGCCATTGTGAGAAAGGTCAGCTCTTCATTCAGAGTGATCTGTGAGAGGGGACTAAAAATCCTAGATTAATGCTTGACAGTAGAAGATTGTCACCTTGTGTTAACAACCTAAGGATGAAATAAATGCTCTTCATACTGGCTAAGTGGCAATGTTGTGTCACATGGTAATTGGTTTAAACTAACATGATGGTTAATATTGATTGACAACTTGACAGGACCAAGACCCTCCTGTAAGGGATTCGGTTAGTTAGTCTCTGGGAAAGTTGTCTTGATTAGGTGAATTAAGGTAGGATGACTCACCTTAGCTACAGGCGGTAGCATTCCATGAGCAGGGTTCTGGACTATGCTCAGAGGGGCGCTAGCTGAGCATCAGCATTCATCTCTCCCTGCTTCCTCACTGGGCTCAACCTGATCAGCTGCCCCAAACTCTGCTCTACCATGCTGGACAGTAACTAGAAAGAGTAAGCTAAAATAAATTCTCTCCCCAACCCCACTTGAGCTGAATTGTTAGGGACTTGGTCTCAGCAACCAGAAGTTATCTATGACAACTAAGGTATACTTTTGTGCATTAACACTGTAGAACACAAGGTTCACAGATTAATTTAAGATTGAAATT
The DNA here is from genome assembly GCA_036346955.1 of Dipus sagitta. Lineage (NCBI taxonomy): Eukaryota > Metazoa > Chordata > Mammalia > Rodentia > Dipodidae > Dipus > Dipus sagitta. Next base: position 171,405,559 of record CM070774.1, read on the forward strand.
TCTTACCTAGTTGTCGCCAGCATCAAGAATGGATATGGAAACTGAGAAGGAGGTTTAATGAGTGCATCATGGCTATTAATAAGCCTGTCCCTTCCCAAACTTTTAAAATACTACATTAGAAATTGCTTTAGTAGAATCTTACACTAACCTGCCAATAAGTGTAAAAATCAAGAGAGGATTTATTAAATGGGATAGATTACTTTATGCACATAGGAATCATGACTAAATTTCAATGTATAGCTAGTTAATTCTAAAATAAAAATAAGTTGATTTTGATTGGTAAAAGCAACAAGGAAAATGCACAGCATTATCCCCATGCAATAGTAATTCATCTTGTATCTTTAACTTCAGGGATCATCCAAAGGAAAGCAAAAACTGTGTTTCTAATAAGATTGCATAAAGTATTGGATAAGCTATTTGAGTAGAAAAGTTCTTTAAGTTTAATCAAAATAAAGGAAAGAGAAAAATAGGACATGTCATATTATGTTAATCTCCATGTCAAAGAATGTAGGATATTTACTTCATGACAACTAGTTCAGATCTCTTAAGTCAAAGTCACACATAAGTAGCTTACTGAACAGCTTTTTAGAAATGGCAAAGCTAATTTTCAATGGAAAAATAAATTGAGGCTCTTAGGATCTATGCATTCTGTATTCATTTATAGAAAATATTCTCAGATAAAAAGAAAAGAAAAGCACAGTTATCACACTGAAAAGCCTATTCTTTGTTACATAAAATAAACATGCACATGACAGAAGTATATTAGTAGAATCATTGCAGATATCTTTCTTTTTGAAGAATTTTACAGGATGATTAGGAAGATGGCAAAAATGTCTCATTCTAAAAACAGGAAAGAGGCCAGTTGTAAACAAGGCATAAAATTATGGGGTGTACGTGAATGACAATGAGTAGTTCAACACAAATAGGTTACAGAATGGGGTTTTCTGATGCTGAAAACCCTAATCTTTCCCTAGCAGTCTGATTTCTTAATCTTAGCGTCCACTGAAAGGGAAGTGCCATTCTCTTATGACATCTCCTCTCCCAGATCGATGTATGCATCATGAAAAGTGGCCACTTTCCCTCCATCCTCTGATCTCCCAGAGAGAGGTTAATGTTTCATTTTAATGGATGAAGCAAAGATTGCATGGAAATTTTCAACCAATTTCTTGCAGCCCATGGGATTAGGGGCTAGCGTTTATAACTCCATTGTATCCTCTCTCTTTCTTTCTCAGCTTTCTGTCCCTCATATCTTCTCAGTTTCTTGTACTCAACCCAATATCTCCTAAAACAAAACAAAACAATAACTATTTTGGTAACCCAATAAGAATAGACTAGTTAAGTTTTCTAATTTACATCTTAAAATTTTGTCACATCACAGTTTGCCAAGAGTACTATTAAAACGATTATTAGAATGTTAGTGCTGACTTTGGAGGGTGCACTGACAACCATGAAAATCGTGAAATACTTCACAGCTCCAGGATATTTTTAGCTTTTGTTGCAAATTCTAATCCATGCTTTATGGGGTGGGAAGAAGTCATGTTATTGTGTCACCTTTTATAGTTGTAGATCAAAATTAGAGATTCTTTTCTGTCTTTGCATGGCTATCTTAACTCTGCCTAATGGGAAAAAGCAGTAAATGTTTAGCCAATCAATAGTTGATAATTCTGTTAATAACTACTAGATTGCATACACTATTGAACTTTACAAGAAATGTAAGAGATGGAATTATGATTAATTTTCCAGTAGCTCTATGAGATTAATGGGAGATGAGATCATAATAGATAATTTCAAGTCAGTAAAGTAAAATGAAGGGAAGAGAAAGGGTTCTGAGGAGCTCCTTCAGTCAGTGCTGATCAGTGAACACCTTTTCTCCATTTAGTTTCCTCTCAACTCTGATAGCCAGGTAAATTCTTAGAAAAATTGAAGATGGAAAACACCTATTTTTTTGATACAAATAAAATAATAGAAGAAAATCTCATATTTTTATTGTTTTGCCATTGTGGCAAATGATTCAAGGGCTAAAGAGTGATTTCTAAGTAAGGTGGTCTTAATTTAGGATGAACTTTACCCAAGCATCATGATTTAAGACAAGTTCTGTACAGTAAGTTATTTCCAAAATCTACAGCCTGTCATTTCACAATTAATTTACTTCTGAACTTTAAAGTCTTTAAATATCTAAATGATTTCAGCTTTCAGAAGCAAGACACTCTTTCAATAAAAAAACTCATGTTTTTATTGACAAGGTATTAAAAGATTTAAGCTGCCTGTCACTGACAGAGCAGGTCGGGTGGATTTGGGAACCACAGTTTCCTTCATTAATGAGAGTACTTTGGCAATGCTAGAGCATTGAACCCTGACTTGTTCAGAGTCAGATAATCTAGATTCCAGTTGTCACTCTAATCCTGCAAACTAGATGACCTCAAACACGTTAAATAATCCCTAAAATTGTGCTTTTTTTCATATACAACGTGGAGTGTTTCTTTAGAACAAAATGGAAACAAATCTATAATAAATACCTCGAATATTTAGGTAGAGGTAGTAGAGCAGCCTAGAAAAAAAAGACTTGACTTGTTTTGTCTCAGTGACTGAAAGCTTCGCAGAAGAGGCAAATTGGGCTAAAATCTAAAACATATGTAGAAGTTATCCAAGCACATGAATTTGAGCAGTGAATGTCATACAATAAAACAAGTCATGCAAGGCTAAGAAACTATTAGTCACCACGAGGCTGTCATGAACTTAGGGTGTCTGGAGAGTAAAGGGCAAGAAGAACACAGAACAGGCCAGCACAAGGCCACAAGGAGCCAACCTTGTTCAGGAGGAGGGGCTGGCATTCCAAAAGTCATGTCCCAACTTGCTTCCCACTGTGGTGAAAGTACGAGGGAGAATCTTTTGGCTTGTGATTGCGTGAGACCGCAGGCACTTGTTAATTGGACTTCAGGCAGTACTTTTTTTTTCCCCTCCTCTGCCCTTAACTCCTTTTAAGGACATAAAATTCATCTCCCTCTGTCCTACCCTTGCGACAAGTGACAAGTGAGAAGACCCACCTGTGCTGCTTCCGAGGCACAAACTTCACCACATAACGCATCTAATGGTGCTCCAATTATACTTCCCACTCTCCTAATTTGTGAAGAATAAATTAATGATTTTTATAGAAAATGCAATCTCTGTTTTTTTTTTTTTTTTTGTTTTTGTTTTTTTGTTTTTGTTTTTTTTGCAATTGTTAGAAACACAGTAAGAGAAGTAATGCTCTTAGACATTCTTGGAAATTTTCCTACTGATGATGAAGAATTGGTCACCATGATGTTACAAAATTCTAAGAGAACATAGACAAATACCTGAGGGGAAAAAATAAGATATAGGCTTAGGAAATATTTAGGTAGTAGAGTCAATAAGACATTGACTGGGTTGGGAAAGGGAAACATTGGGAAATGAGTGCTAAGTTTCAGCACAAGCAGATAGAGGGCCAATGGTGTTTGCCCCCGAGATGCCACACAGAGAGTAGAGTCAGGTGCTGGGGCAGAACGTTGTCAGCTATAATGCCACAGGACTGGCACAGGTTTCCTTCTTAAGAACTACATGGAAAGAAAACCAATCCCCAATAATGAAAATGTAGCATTTAACAAACATCAGTAAATGTTGAACTAAAATACAGCTGCACTGAAATTTAGATTTTGAACTCATGGAAAGAAAGTCACATAATCTTTGTAACTGGCATGAACATCAGTAAGTCAGAAAACATTATTGAGATTATTAGGCAAATAAGAGGTTATGGATGACACGTGCTGTCCTCTGTCTGATCACATGAAAAGTTCCAATTACGATGAGTTTGAAGAAATGTTTCGGTGATTGACAGCACCTGTGCACAGGCATGAAGGCCTGAGTGGCCTTGAGTTCAATCCCCAGAACTTATGTAAAAAAAACCTATGCAGGATATTGCCACTTACACCTGCTCCTCCAACCCACTGGTAAACAGAGATGGGGGGATTGCTGTAGCTCTCGGGATAGCAGGTTTGACAGGACAACCACAGTAAGAGCTTTGCATGGACACATCATGCGTTGGTGCCATCATTTCCTTCCTTTGGGCTGTCTTTCCGGCAGGGGCCAGTCTCAGCAGATTGCTGGCATTCACTGTGGTGCTGTGGGCTATGAGTTGTGAGAGCAGTAGACCGTCATTGTGCGGGAGACAATGCCTCAATAGTCCCTCCCACCCTGTGGCTCTTACAATCCTTCTCTCTCCTTTTCCACAGAATTCCTTGAGCCCTGGAGGGTGTGTTTTAAGTCTACTTTAGTGTTGAGCACTCAGCAGCTTCTGGACTTTCGCTTGGGTGCATTCTGAGTATTCCTAGTGTCTGTCTCCATCATCCCGATGCAGGTTTTCAACTTCCCATGGAAGCAGCACTCTTGCTCGGCTCGCCAGTGCCTCTGTGGTTTCACCAGGGCCCTGGCTGATATGGGAGGGGTGGTTCATCTCTTGCCAGGAGGCCAGCTCCCTTTTCATGTCTTCTTGATAGATTTTGGTTGTCCTCAGTTCATGCTGCCTCTGAAAAAGAGCAACAGATTCCCCGATGGAGAGTGAGAGCAGCATACGTTAAAGGGATAGGCACTGTTAGTTGAGGGAGATTTTGATGGGTGTAGCCTCTCTTCGGGCCAAAGACTAGCGGGAGCTTTTCGTTAGCGTCCATAATCTTGCTCTCCATAGAATTCTGGCTCACCCTAACAGTAGCTTTTGTTTATTTCCTTTTGTGTTATTTTGTTGTATTTCGTCGCAATACATTATTTAGAAGTAGTCGTGCTTTCTTCATTATGAAGCTAGGTGGTTTCCTATAAATCTTTACAAATTCTCCAGCAGTATTGTCAGGGTGGATCACGTAGTGCCCACCATTAGGATTCAGTAGCAGATGATCAAATGTAAGGCACGTCCGGGACACGTGTGCAGGGTTACGGGAGGCTCCCTCAGCACCTCTTCACCTCAGTCTCCAGCTACACCGTCCTGTCTACCAAATGTCCCACTGCCTTCTGTGACGAGGCGGAAGGAAGTGTGCCACAGAAGCAGATGTGGTGTATCCCTTTTCTGGCATGGACATGGCACTCAAGTTCCAGCTGGACAAGGCCAGTGTAATTTATTTTAAGTCTGGAAATGTCTTGATGGTTGGGCATAATTCTATTCTGTCTACTTTTGAACTAATGCCTGTGAATGTCATTAAAACCTGTTGTAAGCAGAGTAACAATCTGTTACCTGTTCTTGTTTCTCTCTTCACTCTGCGGTCTTGTCAAGGATCACATTTGATAGGCACCACACATGAATATGGCGAAATTTTGTTACATTTCTTTTATGGTATTTTAAACTCGTGTTAGGTGTGATATGGAGAATGAAATCTTGTTGCCTACAGAAAATCCTATTAAGTTAATGATTTATCAGTCATCTCATTCATATTTAAAACTCAGCCAATTTCTGACACGTTCTCCTCTTTTCTTCAACAGCCCTGATCCCCTGCCTTATCTAGTGGAATAACATCATTTTCCCAGCTGTTAAACATCAGCCTTCATCTAGGAGCCAGTAGAGGTATTTACAACAGCTATGGCTTTCTTCTTCCCATCCAACTATGATGAGAGCTAAGATTAATGTGATAAGGGTGGATGGCGGTCTGTCCCTCATGTGCACACACAACTTTCACTGGTCTCTTGTTTTGTCTTTAGATCTAGCCCCCTCCCCCAGCAGGCCTCTGGCTTTATAACTTAAATGTATTGAAAAATTTCTTAATATTTCTGTTCTGAAGATTTGAAGACAAAAATCTGACATTGTTATTTAGTCATTCACTATGCCTAGGCCTGGGAAAAGATGACATGCAGCAGTTTCTGTGAGAGGTTGTCAATGAATGCCTCACATATGGTTCCTTGGTTGTATCTGCCAAAAGTGTATTCTTGCCAAAAATGGGCTTTACAAATATTTCTAAGTAAGAAAATGATGTAGATAAATTAGCACTCATCAGAGAGTTCAATCTCAAATTGAGTACTAGTTAGCTCTTATTAACATTGGTGATGAGAACAATTTGTGGAACAATACTGTAGTATTTATTTACAAAGAAAACTGTATGTTAAATTTCTATTATTTGTCTCAAAAATTTCTACTTTTGTATTGTTGAATCCAACATGTATTCCTTGAGATCAGAGTTACATTTGCAATGTGTTTGGTCTTAATGTGATTTCATTATCAAAAATCTTGGTGATGAAATGATTAGCCTTTGGAATAATTATTTCCCTTAAAAAATTCTATTTAAGGGATAGAGAGAGATGGCTTAATGGTTAAGGTGCTTGCCTGCAAAGCAAAAGGACCCAAGTTAGATTCTCCAGGGTCCACATAAGCCAGATGCACAAGGTGGCACATGCTTCTGGAGTTCACTTTTAGCAGCTAGACACACTGACATGTCTGTTCTCTCTCCCTCTCTCACATAAATAAATAAAAAAGGTAAAAAATTCTGTTTAATAATATACCTTTCTTTACATGGATTAAATATTTAGTTTTTTGTATTTATTTTAAAACAATTTCAATTTATTAATAGATAATCCCTTTTGGAATTAAATCATTTATTACATAAATATGAATGTCTAGTATGAGCATAGCAATTGACTATCAAATGTGAATTTATGTGGTAGTCTGGGAGGGATTTTTGGATTAACTTTATAATATTGCTGCTGTATACTTAAGTATACTATATGCATTTTTTATCATATTATTGCAGTTCATTATTGTATGACCATTACTATAATCCCATAACCATTTCATATTAATTTTCCTCAAATCATTCTCAAAATTGAAATTTGTGAAAAATTTTAACTCATGGATCAGCTACTTGAGAGCATATTTCTAATAGTGAGAGCCTGCCTTATGGTTACCATTCATAAATATATTTATTTCCTTCTTTATTTGTGTCTTTAGATCTGGATTTTTTTCAGTACATATCCATCCATTTCAGATTTATCTTGATATGTAAATACTATTTATTCTGTATTGTAGTCTGCATGATGATATTTCTGAGGATTAAGGAATCGTTACAGTTTGGAACATACATGTCCTCCAAAGTCTCCTATGTTGAAGGCTTGGTGACCAGATCTTTTCACTCTCGGAAGCCGGGGCATGGTAGAAAGCAGTTAGGTTCCTGGGGCCCTGGTCCTTTTTCTCACTCTTGTTTCCTGGTCACCATGAGGGGAGCAGCTTTGTTGCAACACATATTCCAGATATGATATTCTGCTTTGCCTCAGACTCAAGAACAACAGAGCCACATGACTAGGAATTAGAACTTCCGAAATGCTAAGCCAATATGAATCTATTTTTGCGAGATTAAGTTGTCTATCTCAAGTATTTTGTCATAGTGACAGAAAGCTGACCAAAGAAGTCCCAAAACAGGCATTTAGAATTAAATTTTACATACATAAGTTTTATATTTTTAAAGTATGAACCAGAAAATGCTTGTGTGTATTAATCGGATCATTGTTTTGTAAGCTGTTCTAACTTTTACATGTTATAAAGCTTATCACTTCTTAATGATGTCTGTACTTTTAGCTTATATAAAATTTTTGTCATTGCTATGACTTTCATATTTGATTCAAACCTAAAGTGTTCATGATATTGATTCTAATTCTGGAAAACTCTGTTAAGTGGATCATGTTTCATGATTAACTCTAGTAGTTTGGAAGAAGTTTGAAATGCGGTTAATCTTATGTTTTGATACTTAGAAAAGCATAATATGCTGTTTGTTTTTTACTATAGAAGAAAAAGAGATTGGAAAGAGATGAACGCAACCATGTTTTGCCATATGCAGTATAGGCTGCCATCCATTTCTGTAGCTCAGAAAAATAAAGCATGAGAGCTTACAATGCCCTCTGCTTAATGGCTTCATGAATCATAATAGCATAGGTTATTAAATTTGGAAAGGATTTTTGAGTCTATCTAATAAAAGAGTTCTGTATATCAGATTGGAAAATGATACCTATGGACAGGAAGAGATTTCCTTAGGGATATGTATTTCCTCAGGATTTGAACCGGATCCTCACTTAGTTTGGTCTAAGCACTATCTTCCTTCAAATTCAGATCAACCTCCTTTGCTCTAACTCTATAGAGACCCCTCACAAAGAAGGTCAAAATGAGCCAATAATGAAGTCTGTGCCCCAGGCTTACTGTTTCCAAAGACTGAAATTAGTTCAAACACTGAGCTCACATGAGGGAGCTGGGACTATTGTTAGCCCTGAACATTCAAGTTCTCCAGGAATTATTTTTCCTCATACGTTCTCTCCAGTCTCCTTTCAGTCAAAGCTATCTTGTGCCCAGTCTTCCGAGACAATTGCCTATTTTCTGTTTTCATTAGGAGGTTCAGGTAACCAGCTATGATTTGTCTCATGTGCATGTAATTTGGAAAATTCTGTGATCCAAGTTAATAACAGACAGACAGAAAAGACATAATACACTGTAAATAGCCATAGAGCTGGGCTTTTCTGATGTCAATTTAAGTTTAAAAAGAAAATAAGATGAACAAAAATAATTAAAAAAAATAAGGTCAGAAAAACTAGAGATAACAATAGCAAGTGAAGTAGACTGTCCTTTTTAGTTCCACCAGTCAGTTGACCATTTATTTATCTAGGCGAAACAAAACCTAGCCATCTTTATTACTTATAGTGTTAACAATATGTCTTCATTTGTTTAAACCTGAGATGTTATACAGATTATTAAAGACAGTGAGAAGCCGGGCGTGGTGGTGCACGCCTTTAATCCCAGCACTAGGGAGGCAGAGGCAGGAGGATCTCTGAGAGTTCGAGGCCACCCTGAGACTCCGTAGTGAATTCCAGGTCAGCCTGGGCTAGAGTGAGACCCTACCTCGAAAAACCAAAAAAAAAAAAAAAAAAAAAAAAAAAAAGACAGTGAGAAAGTGTTGAAAGACACCAAAGTTATAATTTGAATATAATAAAAAATCTGAGATCTGATTAGTAAGTGGGAACAAAGACTGAAAAGGTCTGAAATGGTGCTCACCAATGACCTGGGTACTTCCCTCTGGTAAAGCCCATTGTCTCAATGTCTTTCCCCAGACACGGAGCACATTTTGAATAAAGGACGTCCATGTTGCTTTCTGTCACACTGGTATCACATGTATTGTATGTCTTTAATTCAATCTAGTATTTCTTTATTCTTTCATGTATTTCAGAAGAATAAGAAAATCTGATGTGATATAGTGAGATGGTCATGGTTTTGCTTATTTTTTTTTTGCTTTTATTTTATTATACTTATGGGAAAACTTGGATAATTTCATATATATATATATATATATATATATATATATATATATAATGTATTTTAATCTCATAACCCTGCATGACCCTCTTAATTCCTTCCAAAACTCTACTTGTTCCCATTAAATCCCCATCTACGTTCATGCCTTTTATCCTCCTGATCCAATGAGTCCAATTAGATTACTTGTGTGATCATGATAAGTTAGTGGAGAATGGGTCGTTCATCAGGGGCTACATCACTAGATACAGAGATACATAACTGGCTAAATTACCAGGAATAAGCCAGCAGTGTGTGCCCAGCCATAAACATGACATCTGAACCCTGCCGGATGTAAGAGGGTGGGAAGTGGGGCGGCGGTGGTGGGCTGTTGCCTTCTTACTTATTTTTAATTCTTACTTATTTTTAACTATATTCATTTGAACAATAAAATTCTGGAAGATGCTAGCAGATTACCTACTCACTGAACCAACAGAGAGTTTGTTATGCAAAAACATCAATAAAAGCACCTCTTGAATGAATTATTTGAATTCATGGGTAGTTCACATATTTTCAATAAAGATAATATGAGTGATAAATCAGTAATAAGTGCTTGGAGTTTAATGAAAATTATCATCTAACCTCATTTCTAGTCACCTGACAATTTGGATGTTGATGTACCAATTTTCACCACAAATATACAGGTGGGCTAAAGACATGGCTTTGTGCTTATAGCACTTGGGTCAAAGCCAAAGGACCCCAGTTTTATTCCCCAGGACCCACAGAAGCCAGATGCACAAGGTGGAACATGTACCTGGTGCTCATTGGCAGTGGCTGGAGGCACTGGTGTACCCATTCTCTTTCTATCTGGTCCCCTCTCTCTCCTGTCTCATAAATAAATAAATAACTTCTTAAAATACAAAGATAGATGTGAGCAAACACCCACAATCACCCACAAAATTAGCTGTGACTTACAGACGGAAGGTGACCTAAGTGGCTTCCATTTCTCATAATAAAAGTACTCACTACACACTTGTTAATACCACTGTAGCTGAGGGTTGCAATAGAAACTTCTCAATTTCATTAATGTAGTGTTTATATCCAAGCGTCCTTGTTCCTATCTCTAGTTTGCCTTCAATTCCAAATATAATAAAAACAGAGCTCACAGGTGGGAGTGGCTACTCCTGAAATTATCATTATTCTCCCTTATATAACAAATGTTGGCCATTCAAAAACAAGAGAGATTATAATTAGAATGGTTAGTGGAGGTTCAAGGGATAGGAGATGACATCAGTTTTCACACTTCTTTCTTTCATGACAGGCCACAGGAAAGATGAGAGAGAGTGAGGCACCAGTTGTTTGCCTTAACAAAACGAGAAAGGTAAAATACAGCTTCCACTAAGAGAAATCACTTGCTTTAATGTGTTTCATGATTCCTAGCACATAGTAAAGCTTTCAACAATTATGAGCTCAGATAATGAATAAGGAAATGAATTGATATGAAAAGCAATATACCCAAACTTAAAGGCGAAATTCTTCACATTTTCTGCTATCTAAATAAAAGTGGTAAATAATTGCTTCAAAACTTTGACTAACAAATGGTAACATTAGTCTTTTAATACATCCTCCTACTGTATAATTTTAGTAACAAGACATTGATCTCTTACTAAAAATCAGAATGTCCTAGGCACTGAGCAATCAGAGATGAATAAATTGTGTTCTATGACATAAGGTAAGCCTGTCATGGTAGCATGTGCCTAGAATATCAGCCACCTAAAAGAAAGGCAAGAAATATTTACAAGTTCAGAATCAGAGCTGTCAACATAGTGTTCTAGGCTAAGCATGGCTGTAAAATAGACCTTAGAGAAGAAGAGAAAGAGAGAGAGAGAGAGAGAGAGAGAGAGATTGATGCAATGTGTGTGTGAAAGACCCACATTTCCCTTTCAGAAATGAAGGACGCGTGCCTCCAGCCACACAGTTGATGGCTGGTTAACAGTGGTGTATCCTTTGAGAATTATCTTCATTCTAAGACATCAGTTTGATGCAGGTCATATCCCTTATCCAGGGGTGGTCTACAACCAATGACTAGATACTGTGAGTAAACAACAACTTGATTCCTTTGTCTCAGTGGAAATTACTGTGCACCACCCTCCCATGTCTAGCATTTCTTGGGGATTTGGTTTAAGCTTATAATTCAAATAATTGCTTTGTTCTACATTCCTCTTTTTGCCCAAGCCTATATCCTTCATTCTCTAATAGGTTCTTCTATGCAAAAATCTCCTTCTTAAGGTCTGTTTTGTAGGGAATGCAAACTAAATACATATGTTGATATCAACCAAGCTTTTAGTGGCAGCATATCTGACCATATAGTCCATTGTCATCGTGTTGTTTGATAATTTATATTTTGGACTAGTATGTAGCAGGGCATTTTGTCAGGTGTGATCTGAAGAAGCAGAAGCTAGAGTGGGATTATGGAGCCAGCTGAAGGCACTGAAGGTGACATCTAGTCTGAGTGGACGTTAATTATTCTTACGTTTATGCAGGAGCAGAAATGTCAAACATTTTGCAAGTAGTAAACTGTGGTGTGATGCCAGTGAGGAGCATGTATTGGCAGATACAATGCATCTATCTTTAAGACGATAAATAAATATTAGTTACAAGTAAAACATAATCCTTGGACTCCTTAGTGAATGAGCATTTCATGTTGGTAAAAATATTTAAAAGTATAGGTCATTAAATCACTAACTCAAAACCAAGTCAGGGTTCTATATCAGCAGCATAATGAAACTGAGTTCTCGAGACAATTGTCAGAAAAAGCTGGTCAGACCTGACTTATGTCTAAGTATTGAAAACCTCAAAAGAAAATGACAAAACCCTATCCTGGCAATAAGGCCATGGTAGGATCCTGTCTCTGTAGAAGAGAGACTAGAACCATAAAATTGAGAGTTGGACATATCTAAGATGACATAGTCAAACTCACAAGAACCCACATCTTCTGAATGCTATGGATTTTCACTCATGAAAAGAGACTCAAGAAAGCTATGGGACTGAGTAATGGAGAACTGCCTCGTGGTATTACTAATCAGGCAATCAGCAAAGCTGTTCTTCAGTGGATAAAATCAAAGTAGTCAGGTTTATAGAGACATGGCATAGCATAATATGAAAGTTGTTTGTTTAAAAGAAATTAGATATAGTAGAGAATGCATGATTATGGGATCTACTGTTTATGTCAGATATGTTAGACTCAGAATATGGCTGGGAAAAAATATTGAATGTACTTTCACAGTGCAGTGCAGCAGTGGTTTACAGATATGCCCTGCAAGAATGAAGTGGTATCCTTATGGAATGTGCTTTCTGACAGGGGCAAACATGGCTTTGGGATATAAAAGGTGTATTTAAAAATGTTTCTGATGATTACTTTTCCCCTTCATTATATAGACAACAAGTACTTCTTGTCATCACGACTCTGGATTCCAGAAATTAGAAGAACTATTTAACAAAGTGTTAGCAAATTATATAGACAAAGAAATCTACATAGGTCAGGAAACAAAGCAAGAATTTCATAAACATTAATATACAGCCTCCATCCAGGATGCTTGGTTTCCTTGTGTTATGAGACCAGAAGACAAGCAAACAAAGGGTTCACTATCCTGTCAATGGTCATTGGCTCTAGTAATCATTAAGAAAAGAGGCTTCTGGAAAACAGAGGGGCAAAAAGGATATACATGCAACTTTCTGGTCCACTGAGATGTACTTCAGCCTTCACATAATTGTGAAAGTAAGTGGATAAGTGGAACATCTATGGTCAAAATCTTTTGGTTACAAAATGTCCAGACCATGCAGTGCCGAGGAACTAGATCAGTGGGATGATACAGCAAGTTCTCACTGGCTTTAAAGCTAAGAACAATTTCTCTAGTCTCTAAACTTCAAGTTCAGTGTTTTTACTGAGTGCTTGAAATTAGCCACAATTACAGCATTTATAACCATAGAAATGGGCAAGAATAAAGAACTCATTTGTATATTTCACAGTATTGGGAATAATCTCGCACTCTACCACTGAGCCTACATTCCAGGCCTTATCTATTTTTATGAAGAACCAGTTTGCTAACATGCTATGGGTCTAGATCCCTGACCAGGTTAGCCACTTAGACCAGGAGAAATGATTACTGAGGGAAGAGGATTGAGAATGGGTTTATTTTAGAGAAGGGAAAAGAATTAGTGTGGTCTCAAAACTGATTATAGCAACAAGGCAGCAGGTTCTCCCCAGTAGATTTTTTTTTTCTTATAAGTTTCTATAGTAAAAGATCAAGTTGAGCTCTGGAGATGTCACTTCCAAATGTACTACTATATGAAGCCAGCAGAAACAAGCAACCTAGATATCGGACGGTGGTGATTGGCTCAGATACATGGTCTCATTATGATTAATTTCAAGTCATCTAAGTGTCATCACCAAGCACAACGAATGAGATGTGGAAAGATGACTCATAGCTTGAAAACCTCTTAAATCTCCAGGCTTAGGTCTCAAGAAAGTATCTTCTGAGGCTGAATTTAGAGTAGTGGACATTTATTAGGAATGTCTTAGAATCAGTATTCATGGCTGAGAGAAAGGACAAGTAAGGTGGTCAAACAGGAATGCAAGCCTGGAATTCCTCAGACAGCATCTCCACGCCCACGGTGGCCTGCCCTCTTCAGAACTCACTTCCTTAGCCTCGAGCACTGGTGATCTGGTGTGTGTCAGCTAAGAATCTCTTTAGGAATGGTGTTAACCTAAGAAAACCCTCTTGTAAAAAATCATGTTCTTTGCCTGGGAGAAAGCTCAAATACAACATTTGGTTGTATTAGGGAAAGGATGAATATAACAGCCCAATTCTCTTGTTCTTCAGTAAGTGTTATCTCAGCAACATAGCCTACCTGGGATTATGTGCAGGCCCTTGTGGTCACTATCTCACAGACCAAATCTGCCCTCTTCAGTTCCCCCATAAGTGCTACTCTGGAGGGCACAATCCTACTAACCTCTTCTCAGTCAATTTGCATCTCAGTGTTTGTTTCCCAGGCAACCGGAGCTAAGAAGCTATGAAATTCAAACTTGCAACTATAAATCTACATAATAAAATCCAACAAAAAGGAGAAGGCAGTGCCACTGAGGCACTGTAGAAGCGGTCACTTCCGGAGCCCCAGGCCGTGGAAATGCCACCAGGAAGCCAGGGCAGCGTTCTCAGCGAAGTCTCATCTACCTTCTCTGCTGCTCAAACCTCCAGAAGTGCTGAGCCCATCAAATCTCCAGGACTGAGGGTCAAGTTTACTGTGCAGATGTGTGGAAGGGAAGCATAATTAGTGGTCAAAAGAGTGAGGTCTTATTGTTCTTGTTTATCAAGAAGACTTCGTATGTGTAATACAAAATTGATATGGCAGCATTGTGACAGGTTTTTCCCTGTTTCAGCTCTTTCTTACTATTTTCCTCGGGCTCAGAGCATAAATTGCTGAACTTGTAGACATTGGTTTTCTTTCTCTACAGGAAGACAAAAGATCAAAATGAATAGGAAAAATAAAACGTGTAGACTGAAAAAGGTAAAATGACTCGTCCCAAAAACCTCTGTAAAGCAATTTCTGTTCCAGTCCTGCTGGTCAGGGTCAGTTTCTGTGGCACCCCTGACTTCCAATGAGCGTAGGAGTTAGTTACCTTTGCACTTCAGTCCGGTTGGGATTCTCTTGGTTAGGAAACCACAGTAAGGACATACAGGGTGATCCAGGAGTAGGAATGAGAGTCAATGACTTTCAAAGCACATCTCAAGTAATCATGGATATTTATTATTTTTACTATGGGGTTCAAATGGCCCAGTAATTTTGAAACCTTATAATTATTACCAAGTTTTCACACACAGCTAGAAAAAAAACTCACCTTCATTATTTATGTAATGTTAAAGTAGCCCCTTTCCAAAGGATGTACCATGCAAATCTTGGTGTGTGGAGGAATTCCCTAAAATAGGAGAGAAACAATTTATATGTTTGATGCAGAGTTAATTAGATATGCAAAACAGGGAAGCTTAGATAATCATGTGGGAGCATTTTTCCCTTTCCTCTTTCATATTGTTTTAAGTAGCAAAAAGCGAAAAGTTGTAAAGATTTCCGCTCACCGCGACTGCTGCTCAAGCAAGTTTCCGTTGAGCTCACAGAGCGCGCTCAGAGAGTACATTATTCACACCGTGTCTTACACACACAGAATCCCAAAATGACTTATAAAGTTAAATAATACAATTACACACTTAAATAACCACAAAGAGAGAAGAAAATTAAGAGAGCTTTAGGCAAGAGGGAAGACACATGCCAGAACTATACAAGAAGAAGAGATAGTGTCAATGAGGCAGAAAAATGCAAGAAGTTTCTTCCAGATGCCAAGAGCTATAAAAGAATCAGTTTTTGATCCTATCTTACAGAAAAGCACCATGGGAGGAAGACAGAACTAATGTCAGAGAGCTGAGGGAGTTCAGTAGAATAGAGGCAGCTCATCCTTATAACATATATCCTAGCTGCAAGCAGATATAAAAGTTTAAAGGAGTTTGGAAGTAAAAAATCCAGAGACAGAAAATACCTCGTAAAATACAAACATGATACCAAATTCCTTTCATACAAGTGACATAGCCCTCACAGTAGCAAAGATAAGGACATATTTGTTTCATATACACGACTAAACCAGCAGTATTAGATTGTCTGTGGGCGTTTCTCTACCCATCTGCCTTTATGCCACAGTATTTGATGCATGAGAGCTAAATCTGCCATAAAGGCTTATTCTTTTATGAAAAAGGCAAGTTCTTATTTCTTTATGATGCCCTCATGAGCTTCATCCCTCTCCTGAGAGGCTCTGCACAATTCTTTGGCTTGGTCAGGCTGTTCATTTCAAGACCCCACACCCCACACCAATTCTATCACATCATTCTTTCTTTACACAGAGCCTTTCCTCCCTTTCCCAGCTGTGCCTTTTTGAGTTTGAGTGTGAGTGTGAGGGGAATGGTGCAAGATTTATTCACAAAAGGAGCCACTAGCTAGCTGTGCTCAGCGTTTGAGTGCTACTTACTTACACACACTTTAATTCTTCAGAGTCTTATTATCCCCATCTCTAAGAGACAGTAACAATGGAAGGATCCCCAAGACAGAAACAGGTTAAATAAACTCCATGGCTGAAAGAAAAGACAAATAAGATAGATTTAAGCAGAAGAAAAGATGGAGACAGCTAAGACAACTGGCAAACATGCAATCCAATATAATGAAAAAGTGTTTAAAAGATATTAGTGCTTTGGGAATTGAAATATATACGTATAAGTTAGTTAGCTAAAGAAAGTCCTAAGGGAATTAGAATGAATAATGGGGTTCATAACTTGTAGCTAGAAAGGCACTGTTGCCATCTCTCTGCTGTTAGATACACACTTTAGTAAAACTGACTTCTAAAAGTGGAATCATATTATCCTCTTTAGTAGATGTTTTAAATTTTTTTCTTTATGTTTCACTTATTTATTTGAGAGCAACAGACACAGAGAAAGAGGTAGATAGAGAGAGAGAGAGGGAATGGACACGTCAGGGCCTCCAGCCACTGCAAACGGAACTCCAGATGCGTGCGCCCCCTTGTGCATCTGGCTAACATGGGTCCTGGGGAATCGAGCCTCGAACCGAGGTCCTTAGGCTTCACAGGCAAGCGCTTAACCGCTAAACCATCTCTCCAGCCCACTTTTTAGTAGCTATTTTTAAGGTATAATATTCCTTTATTGACCTTTACACTTGGATATATAATTAGTGTAAAATCATAAAATTCTAATGATAGGCAGGATCAAGTGACACAGATAACTAAATGGTGCCATATGGCAACTTGAAAACGTGCCCTATGTCCTCCCTTTGTAGTGGCACAAGGATTTCTTAGCGGGCATCTTGGCTGTTTGCTGTACCGTCTGATGGCGACAGTGGCAGAAAGGAGCAGCGGCTATGCTGAACTGCATGGCAAGTGCCCGTGAGAATGGGCATGGGAAAAGCCAGAACACTGGACATGGGAAGATATGGGAAGGGAGATCGACAGACACCAGGGAAGCAGCTTCAGTTACGCCAGGTGATGGGTAATCGGAAGAGGCTGGGAGACATTAGGACATTCTGCTAGTTCTCATGAAAAGAATTTCCCTATTTTTCCTAACGCAAGACATAGTTTCCTTTTGTGCATGCACTTTTATTATTTGATTATTTTGTTCATTTCTGGTACTGTTCAAAGTGGACATAAAGCTATAAATGTGAACCCTTACATACGCATGCTTAAGTTACGTTAGCAAACAGAAAAATACACGTGCAAAATTCCATAGTTGTGCAAAGCTATGACTTCCCACAAAGGAAAAATGACTTACATTGGAAACAGCAACTTGAGAGGCAACATAACACTTGGATTCCACTGAAATCTGCGGTTATCACCCACACAAGTGAGGCGCTCACAGCCCAAGACTTCCAGTGAAGTGTTCCTAAAGAAAAGGAAAGGTTAAACAGAACAAACAATGCTTAGAGAAAAATAAGTACGACAAATCATTAAAATATTCAGTTCCTGGGCTGGAGAGATGGCTTAGTGGTTAAGCGCTTGCCTGTGAAGCCTAAGGACCCTGGTTCGAGGCTCGATTCCCCAGGACCCAAGTTAGCCAGATGCACAAGGGGGCGTACGCGTCTGGAGTTCGTTTGCAGTGGCTGGAAGCCCTGGCGCACCCATTCTCTCTCTCTGTCTCTATATGCCTCTTCCTCTCTCTGTCTGTCACTCTCAAATAAATAAATAAAAACAAAACATTTAAATATTCAGTTCCTATGACATAAAATTTGCTCTTCATCTTCTTTCTGCTTCTGTGCAACAGGGCAGTGATTATCCACAGGAGAAACTTTTTTCCTTCTTTTGAATTTATCTGGCTACCAATTTGACCCTTCGTGTAAAAGAAAAGTCCTGATGCTTCAAATGTACCATTCACAATAAATTATACTGTGAAGCTCATAATTTTAGCCACTTTAGAATGATTTTTTCACCTCAATTTAGTGTCCTTGGCTACCTATGTTTACCTCACATTGTCACTAAGAGAGTGTGCTTATTAAGAGCAGTGAGAACAAAATAGTGATGGAGACAAGAAGCCAGAAGGAGTCACTATAATTGGATATTTCTTGAGTCAATGCAGCTACAAAAAAGAGTACATTGGTAAGATTCACATTTTTCTGTAAAGTATATTCTTGTGACTTAATTTGTTCTATAAGCACATGCTTCTCTTCCCACTGCTTCTGTCTAAACACAGTATTACTTTCTCCCTTTAATTATCTTCACAGAATCCCTGTAAATAAATGCAATAGCTTAATTGTACCTATCTGTGAGCAATGTGTTTTTTTGTGTTACTATAAATGATTACTTTTCCAATTATTCCTGAGAAACTACTGCTGAGACAAAATAAGATAAAAGCCCGTGACTACACCCTGGAAGAAGGGAAGAGTGCATTAAAGAAAGCTGAGAACTGCATTGTAAAAAGAAGAAAAAGAAATTTAGTTGCCAGCTGGTCCTACCTACCAAGCCATCAAGCTCTTTAGAGGCTGAAGCCCAAACAAGCAACCCGTAAGACATTCACTACTGAAAAGATCACGAGAAACTGTGGAGTGTTATAGGCTGTGCTGTGCCATCCAGATCTGCTTTGCAGAACTGAAGCTTTCATTCCTCCCATTTCTGAGAGCCCTAACTGTTGAGAAGCGGCAGCTGAGAACTCACTGGAAGTCGCCCTTACAATCACAATGTTGTCTCGTCCAGGGTTGTTTCCCGTTCCTGGAACACATACTGTCAAATGATTGGTCTATGTGGTTTGGCCCCCTGTCCTCAGTCAGAGACATCTCTGAATGTTCATAAGAATGTAGGCATGCACAGTTGGTGGTCATTCTATCCCAGCTCAGCCTATTCTATGCACAATTCTGCTTCTTTCATTTTCCCCCAAGATGTGACCAAGAGCACTCTTCAAAAATACTCTGCATAAAAATTCAAAAGGTAGTGTTTCAAGGAAAGTCTGTAGCACAGAGTTGGACAGTTTAACAGCTATTGACATAGAGTTGTCAAGTATTTTTATTTAAGTACAGCAAAGATAGAGACATGCATTACATGAAAACAAAGGATGAGAGAAGCTTGATCGCTCTGCTTTAGTAAATCCAGAGAATCCTCACATCATAGACAATATATTACCTTGGACTACAATTTAGTTAGCATGCACGGGGAGGAAAAGGAAAAGTCAGGAAGAGTAACACAGGCGACTGTGACGTCATGAGCAAGGCTGTAGTGGGAGGAAGCAGAGTGTTCTGTATGCTCAAGGACCCGCGACGGTTGGCACACACAGTGGGCTGGGGGAAGGGTGCAGAGAAAGAGCAGGGCATCAGGCTGATCCACGCATCTTTCACACAAAAACGGCACATATTTTCTACAACGATGTGCCACTGTATTTAAGAACGAAGACTTTGGAAAGTATAAGAAGAGAGTGTTGGAGGGAGACAGGATCAGGGGCAGGACAGCAAATTAGGAGACGGGTCATCCAATGAAGAAGATGAGAGCATAAAGAGGCTCACGCAAAAATGCGAAAATGTGTAATAGGGCATAGTGGCTACATTCCTCTTGATGCAAACCTCCTTTTTATTTACAAGTGTCACAAAAATTCCTCAAGCTTCTAACAACTAGAGGCAGCTGGGTTATTCCCTAGCTATTTCCCAAAGGGCCATTCCATATCAAAGCCTATGTGATTCATAGTCACATGTATAGGAGCCTGCAAGATACACTAATAATCTATTAAATACAATGGGGTTTAATAGTTCCATGTTTAATTGACCCATCATAAATATCTCTTATAAATAACTATTATTTAGTCATAGTCTTAATGGATTTATAATATCTCAACATTGAGGAATAAAACCATAATGCTGACTCCCACTGAATCCTCCTCTGCTTAAGACCAATCCTTTCCTTGTGTATATATCTCTTTTCCATCAGAGAAATTACACTAGAAATTGGGGCATAAAAAATAATTATAAGTAAACTTCAATTTTCAATATTGCTGGAATTAAAAAATTCTTTGTGTCCATAATTATGTATATTTTACCAATGCCACGTTCAGAGTAAGTGACAAAAGCAAACATCACAAAGGTTGTGAACTGTAGAGGAGAGGGAACAGATGAACCCAGAGGAAAGGAAAGAACTGGGAAACATGAACATGATACGTTAAAAAAAAAAATAGAAAGACTATTAGGCTTTTTGCACCCAATTTATGAAATTTGTATTCCATAAGAGATGATGTAACCTGCTCCAAGATTAAATAATTTGTCCACAATTTGTAGAAAAGACAAGAGGATTACAATTTTTGAAAAAAAGAAAAGAGGATTATCTGGTCATATATATGCAGTTTAGTATGTTTTTCCTCCCTATACTTATATAAGGAAATGGCCACAAATTTCAAAAGACTCACAGTGAGTACATGTGACTATGTAACTATGAGTTAAAAGAAGTTGCAAGAGCCAGTTTTAGTTATTTCTTTTTGTTATCTGCTAATAGGATAATAAAAGAAATCCACCACTAACCCATAAATTATGTATGGACTAGCAGATATACTTCAGTTTCTATAGATCTGTTCCTGCGTTGTTCTTGCCACAATTGTTCCCTGCACGGAGGCTGAGTGATACGCTGGAGTGTTCTTTTCTGAACACAGATATTTGCTCTTCCAATTCTGGGAATGAGCTCTCCAGAGACAAGCCACGGTTGAAGGCTCACTTCCCCTCCTTCTAGTTAAAGTGCAGTGTAAATAGATATGACTTAACCATGCTGAGTATTGTGGTCCTCCTACTTCTTTTTCCCAAAAGTTATGGTTTCCTAAAGGCACTAAGCCCCATGTTCTGAAGCTTTTGAGTGACAGACTCTCCAAAGTTAAGTGGAGAAGGCAGGGGCGGCATGCCAAGTGCTGTGTGCTCAGACCTCACACAGACAAGGGCCATGATAAATAGAAAGAGATCACAGTGAATCCTACAGTTCTTCAGAGACTGACTTTCTCTCTTCCTCCCTCCTGTAGTCTGTCTATCTATATCTCTGAATTATGTTAAAAGCAAATGTATAGCCAGGGGCTGGAGAGATGGCTTCACGGTTAAGGCATTTTCCTGCAAAGCCAAAGGATCCCAGTTCTACTCTCTAGGACCCATGTAAGCCAGATGCAAAAGGGGTCTTATGTGTCTGGAGTTTGTTTGCAGTGGCTGGAGGCCCTGGTACACCCATTCCCACCCTTTCTCTCTCTCTCACTTTCTTGTTCTCTCTCTCTCTCTCTCTCTCTCTCTCTCTCTCTCAAATAAATAAATAAAGAAATATAGGCTTATAAACTCATTGTCATAAAGACATAACCTATCTGGAAAGATCTGTGATGGAAATAGAGAAAAGGACAACTAGTAAGAAAAAAAGATTGCTAAATTAGTAAGATATAGCAGCCATACTGAATAGCTATAGATGGTTTTCTTGGGTGATTGATGAGAAATAATAGTTTCAAGATTTTACTGTATGGAATAAGTGTACCCAATATTTTATTATAGGACTTACATCAGTATTTTCTGACTGGTCAACAAATTTTGAAGTTTTCATACTTGTGTTACACATAAAATGCATCATTACCTTTAGATAATGGAGTCAGGTTCAGAAACTGATCCACTGAAGGAAAGACATGAGTTACTCGCTTTTGCATGATAGTTCAAGGCTAAATGACTAGCTCAAGTGTCATAGAAAAAAGTGCATTTCAAGACCTCATTAAAAGTAGGAATTAATGGTAGGCCTAGAATTATTAGCATTGATATTTTTATTTCTACTATTAAAATTTTATAGCACTTTATGTTATAAACATATATAAATATATATTTGAAAACATTGAGAAAAATATTATGATTAATAGATATATTTTAATTAGACCATATTTACCCATTTATAATCATAATTAATATAGAAAATTTATATTTTTACAATGTTCTCATTGAATGAGAGAGGTAGAGCAATTTCACCATTACATCAGAAAATATAATAGTGATATTTTAGTTTGCTAAAGGACTATTTTATTCTTCCTTAGAAAATGATTTTGAACCATAAGATTATATAAAACAAGTAGAGAAAGCACATTACTCTCACCGACACTTGTAAAATATTTTATTTATTTGACAGAGAGAGAGGGAGAAACTGGTAGACAGAAAGAGAGAATGGGCATACTAGTGCCTTCAGCCACTGCAAAGGAACTCCAGACCCATGTGCCACCTTGTGCATCTAGCTTACATGGGTACTAGAGAATCTAAGCTGGGTCCTTAGGCTTTTCAGGCAAGGGCCTTAATTACTAAGCCATCTCTCTAATTTCAGCTTACATGGGTACTAGAGAATCTAAGCTGGGTCCTTAGGCTTTGCAGGCAAGGGCCTTAACTACTAAGCCATCTCTCCAAGTACACTAACCAATTTTTTTAATGGAAAATAACAATACATTTAAAATTTTTTAACATTGTTTAAAAATGTGTTTTATGGCTGGAGAGATGGCTTATCAGTTAAGGTGTTTGCATGCAAAGTCAAAGGACCCAAGTTTGATTCCCCAGGACCCATGTAAGCCAGATACACAAGGGTACATGTGACTGGAGTTCGTTTGAAGTGGCTATAGGCCTTGATGTGCTCATTTATGCTCTGTCTCTCTTCTCCCTCTCTGCTTACAAATAAATAAATAAAAATGTGTTTCATAACATTGTTAGAAACTTGAGTGCTAATCAAATGAATTTAAATATGAGAAAAGTTATGACTGTAGTCAACTGAACATTTTTCTTTTGCCATTCAGAAGGAGTATGTTTTGAATTAAGCTCACAGAGTTTAAGGAAAAATTTTCTTCTTTTGTTTGCTTGTTTATTCTTTTCCTTTTAAAAAGTTGTTGATTTTTTCATTTTGACATTTTCACACATACAATACATTTTGATCTTATTTTTCCAATTACTCTCTCAAATCCCCTCCTCATAAACACCCTTCTTCCCTATTAATCATCATCATATTTTCTTGCCTTTAAAAAAATTTATTTGTCAGAGAAAGAGAGAGAGAGAGAGAGAGAGAGAGAGAGAGAGAGGCCAGGGCCTCCAGCCACTACAAAACTTCAGACACATGCACCACCTTTTGTATCTGGCTTACGTGGGTCTTGGAGAATCAAAACTAGGTCCTTTAGCTTTGCAGGCAAACACCTTAACAACTAAGCCATCTCTCCAGCCTGTCTTTTTTGTTTGTTTTGTGTTGTTTGTTTGTTTTTGACCCATTGAGTAGTTAGAGCTGCTTGCATTATCATGGATAGAATGTTGGTTATTGTAAAATTGATCTGAACCACTTCATCCAAGGCTCACAGAACCTAACAGAGGAGGGAATGGAAAGAATGTAAGAGTAGGAGGCTAGGGAGAAAGGCTGTGGAATTCCAGCTTTTGAGACGGGGTCTTATCTATGTAGCCTAGGCTAATTTCAAACTTACTATGTAGTTTACAATAGCCACGAACTCAAGGTAATCTTCCTATCCTAGCCTCCTAAGAACTGGGGGTGCATGCATGGGTCATTACTTCTAAAGCAGAGACTTTTATGGTCTCTGATGCTCCATAAGTGGTTGGCAGTTTCAAAACTATTTTCCCAGTAAAATTATGTTTGCAGACGGTACTGAAGCAAATGACGACAATCAAGGAATACAGCAACAGAGCATGCCAGTATGTATCCCTTCCAGGTAGTAATAGGGGAAGAAAGCCAAGTTGATTAATAATGTTCCTTAAGAGGCTGGAAAATTAATGTTCACATTAAATCATAATCTTTGAGTACATTTCAAAAACATTCTTTGTATTGAATCTAGTGGCTCAGTCCTGTAACTCTAGAGTATCAGACAAACAGGGAACCGGTTCAATTCCTACTTGAGCTACTAGGTGAATAACTTAGTGAGACACTACCTAAAAAAATTATAAAAATATAAAGAGGTGCAAGAATATAGCTCACTTCAAAGACTGACACTTGCGCTGATACGGATTTGCAAGCTTAGGTAGTAGCATCTTCTCATGGATTGCAGATTTACATGAAAAACTATACAGAGGGCAAAGGATTAGCTGAAGGGACTTTGTCTCAGAGCTCATGAGCACAGCAGGCCAAGGAAAGAATGCCTTTGCTGCTAAAGGTGAAAACCAAGTTCCTAAAGACACTTAGAGGTCAGGAAGCTGTGGGAGCTCATGGGAGCTCACCCTCAGCTCTGACCAGTATGACCTGCATACTTCCACCATGTGTCCTGAATAAAGCCAACATTTCTAAGAGACAGATGACCTCATGGTGCATGTCAACTAGAAATTTTACTTAGTTTTGAAGTATATTACCAAAAAGTTTATATATACAACAGACTCATTCTGGGTTGGACAATAGATTTAAGCTGCATATTGATTTACGATAACAAAAGGAGAAATACACTATAACTATAGAACTTCTTTAATTTTCTCTTTTAAAAAAATATGTTATTTATTTTATGAGAGGAAGTGAGAGAGAGTTGAGAGAGAGAGAGAGAGAGAGAGAGAGGACAAAATGGACATGCCAGGGCCTCTAGACATTGCAAACGAACCCCAGGCGCATGTGCCACCTTGTGCTTCTGGCTTACATGGGTACTTGGGAATCAGGTCTGGGTCCCTAGACTTTGCAAGCACGTACCTTAGCCACTAAGCTATCTCTCCAGCCCCAAAATCTAGAGTTATTAAGACACAAAACAGGTAGCCATTTTTATGGCTAATAGAAATGATAGAGATGCATGATAAAGTTACAGACTAGAACATTGAAGAAGATAACCAAAATAGACTAAACAGTCTCAGATATCAGGCTATTTATTATCATAGACAGCATGGGCTAAAATATAAGTCTACCCTTATAAAATATACACACTATGCAAACTGAAATATTTAATATGTCTTGTATTACAATGTCATGCTACAAAGTCTAATACCGCTTTCCTTAAAAGTAAGCAAGCATGATAATTTCTCCAGTGTTCAAATTCATGATACAACTTTAATAATTGAATATGCTAAGGTTGTATGTATGTAAGTGTGTGTGTGTATGTGTGTGTGTGTAAGAAAGAGAGGAAAAGAGATTCTTATATCAACATGACTTTCAAAATAGAATGCACTTTGACAGCTATACATGAAATTATTAAGAGCATATAAGCCTTATGGAGACCAGAGAACAATAAGGGGAAACCATGTCAATGATGTTCTAAAAAAATACATCAAGATGTGAAATGAAAGCTCTATTTACAACAATGCATTAGGTAAGTAAAAAGGAATAAGGAATTCCTTTAACACTGTGAAAATTCCTCAGTAGTTTTAGAAACTAAGATAGGCTTTATCAAAGTATAAAAACAAGATTCACGTTTAGTAGAATGGCAGAAGCTGATAAGTTCTGACATGATGGAATAGGAAAGATGAGGGGCCAATAAAGAGAGCAAAAGAACAGGACTCCCTCGGACTTGGACCATCTTAGGTCTTCCTACCACTGTGTCAGAGCAAAGCAACATTACACACCTGGACAAATCTTTTTCAGTAGGAGAAATGTGCCCAAGTGTGAAATAATTTACATAATAACTAAGAGCAATCCTTAGTAAGGCAGACAGTTTCCAGTTTTCTGCAAGGTTTAATAATTGTGTTGTTTTGAAGTGTAAAAGTTTCAAGCGATCCCAAGAGAGCAACTGAAGTAGCTCAGGAAGGAGAGGAGGAACAGACGGAGGGGGAAGCACACTGTGAAATCATGCACAATACAGCCACATGATCTATCCACTGCAGGCCGGAGATTTCTATTGTTCCACTAAATGTACTTTTGAAATGGGCTTATGATCATATTATTGTTGCTAAAGATGCATTAGATTGTGTGAACAGCGCAGAGCAAGAGCCATGCTTCACTATTCTTCTGGGCATCTTAAAATCAAAAATGATTTCTTTGTTCTGGGAACTTCCCTCCTAGTTAATGCAATGTTTAGAATGCTTTGATTTATTTTATTTTAAAAAGAGCTCTTACGTACTCCAGATTGAAAATTACCTTACATGATTTTCAGCATTGTGGAAAAAAAAATTCCTGAACACTAATGAGAATGTTTTATAAATTAAATGGTGACGATTACCTTGGTGTTTATACCTTTCAGAGAGTAACATTGCCCTTGTAACAAATTAGAAGTCATTATGTCATAGTGAGCATTCATTAAGTTCAGAGTTATTATTCTGTACACATATAATTAGAATTTATTTTCATTCTTATTTTTGGAAAGGGTTTATCTACTAAGGTAATTTATCAGATTTATTTAGTTAAGTACAGTAGTTTTAAAATTAAAATGATAGACTTTAATCATGAAGAGCCATTAAAATTTCTTAGAAAAAATATTTAAAACAATGTTAATTTTACATGTGAAAAATTCTGGGAGATTTTAATTTTTTTAATGAGCAGCTAGGCTTGAAAACATCAATATATATTAAGTCAATAGAAGAGCCTGTGAGACAAGTATAAGAAGAAGGGAAATCAATCATGTACATCCATAAGAAACATAAGATAAATAATGGAAGTTGTTGGGCTAGGGTACTGGGATCATGGGTAATTTTGAAAGGAGGAACTTGTATCTCTCAGGCACACAAAATGAACTGCTCAAAGATGCTTGCAATCACAAATAATGCTTCCTATATGCTGGTGATCAAATAAAAAACCTTGCATATGCTCAGTATGTGCCATCAGTGAGCACACCCACAACAATTTTCCCTTTATGCAATTAAAAAAGTTTTACAAATGCATTGAAAAACTAAATAGTAACAAATGAAGCAACATAGTTGTGGTGGTTTGAATAGAATAGATGGCCTCCAATATATTCAGTTGTTTGTTTGTAGTTTGCATCTGCAGCCACCTGGCTGGAGGCAGTGTCACTGGGTGGATCTTTAGGTGTGGTGGTAGGTTTCAGATTTCAATCTAAAGATATGCAAAGTGTGCCTAGCTGGAGTTCCTGAAGTGTTCTGTGGCTTTTGGCTTTTAGGCTTGTACCTCTCTCTCTCTCTCTCTCTCTCTCTCTCTCCTTGGACCTGTGAAGGCAGGCCAGCTTCTTCTGCCATTTATGTAACTTCCCCTGGATCTGTAAGTTTCAATAAATATCCCTTCCTCCATAACTGTGCCTGGTCTGGAAGTTCATCTCAGTGAACCTGAAGCTGTCTGTTACAATAGTTTACCCCTCTACAGAGGATACATGATTAGGACTTAAACGTGACTGATGTAAGGACAGAAGTGTAATCGAAGTCCAAGATACTACTGCAAATTCAGCTGAAGGTGAAAAGTTAGATGAAAAGGTTTTTCTTATTTTTTGATTGATTAAGCAAATTTACAACATCCTTGAAATGTGTGTATACTCTGCATTTTGTTGTTAATCTATTATCATAAAACACACATGTATTTTGTTTGTTTGCTTGTTTTTCAAGGTAGGGTCTCACTATAGCCCAGGCTGACCTGGAAATCACTGTGTAGTCTCAGGCTGGCCTCAACCTTACAGAGATCCTCCTACCTTTGCCTCCCAGGCGCTGGGATTAAAGGCATGCACCACGACTCCCAGCCATAAAACACATATTTTTGACACCAAGGGTTGAACTACCTTGCTAATCCTGAAAGAAGGTTACAAAAGAAGTTGCTCTTAACCATCACCCAGGCTGGAGTGCTGAGAGTAGTGCCCTGTGCCCCAGGCAGGCGCTGCAGGAAGGACACAGGACCCTGCCCTCAGTGTGTACCCTGGACATTTCTAACAAGTAAAGGAAACGTGAATACCAGAAGCACACACTGACTTTATGCAAATATTTCTGCTTAGAAACAAAATTTCCCCCTTCCTAAGAGTCCACTTGTACCAGCTACGACATTCATGACAACTTGTCCTTAAGAAAATGTTATCCCTGCAATTCCACTGATCACAGAATCCTTGAACATTCTGTCTTCCAGCAGTCAGTTGAAATAATACCACTTGCCTTTCTAGAATATTCTGTAGTGAGGCAATGTGTCAGGAAACAACATATGATCATGACTTATGTTTATTGTTTTGTTACCCACTGTGTATCAGAGGTGGACCACACAGCAGAGCCTTGAGCCCCACGAAGCATAACTTAGTTTTGACTGCAGTCGCTGCATCATTCTTATCCAATGCAAACATCTATCCCATATGTACCTGGCAAATTAGCTATAATAATACCCGCAGGGAAGCTGCAAAGTTTCAATTACTAAAAGTAACATCCCTAGAGAGAAGGAATTTGCCTTTCGTAACTAGATTATTTATATTCTCAATTGCCACGCACAGATTTTGGTGATTGGGTTTGGGGGTATTTTTTTTATCCTAGAACAACAACGTCAAGAGCAGCAGCAGGCAGCAACAAGTCCCTTAATTATGGAACTTGAATTGTTCAAAATGTACAGCTCAGCAGTTTCAGAAGTCATATTTAATATTCATAACTGAAAGATTAAAAACCTTACTTCTCTCCAAAACACAGAAACCTGACCAGATAAAAATGTTTATGTTATTGGCCACTTCTCCAAACCCACGGGGTTCACTGTCTGTGGCCATTCTGTCCTCCCCACCTTTTCTCCTCTTTTATCATAAGCACTTTCTAACACATGCTTCATGAGTGAGGTTCTTCCTTTATGGTGCACTTTGTAACAAACAAAACAAACAGAAAGTTTCTGGAACACTTCCTCTCACCTCTCTTCAACTCAGGCCAAACCCAGAGAACGTTCTTCCCAGTAAGAAAGCAACCACTCCCTCCCCTGGCAAGCACCAAGCTGAGGGTGTGAATAAACTGAGGAACTTTGTTCTGCTGAGACAGCAAACATCAGTGAGGTATGTATTTGATGGCTGTCTCTCTCCCCTCCCACTGTTCCAGTCTTGTAAAGTAAGAATGTCACTTTGGCTTCATAGGTCTGAATCTACTGTGACAGAGATAAAGTAATTGTCCATCACGACCAAGGACAGCTGATCTAAAAGTATCTGTGAGGGCACAAATTCATTGTCAGTCCAACAGGGTGTGAGTAAAAAGCCCATGGGTTGAATAACTCTTGAGAGATAGGCTAACCACTAGGAGCATCCTTTACCAAGATGCTGGTACTTTATACAGTGACACATTAAACACCAACATAGTAAGAGCAACAAAATATTCTTTCCAAGTTATCTTGGGTAAAGCTTCAACATTCAAGTTAGGAAATATGTAAGCAAGCACAAAGAATACAAAGCATGACAAAAGAAGCATAAAAAATAAGAAGTGGTGAGAGATGGCTGAGTGGGCCAAGTGGTAGCCTTGTAAGCCTGAGGAGCATAGGTGCGTACCCAGTACCCATATGAATATCGGGGAAATAAGAAGATCTTTCCGGCAAATAGATCCCTTAGGTAACATTATAGCTTTTAAAGCTTAACAGGATTTAACTAGATGTTAAGGAGATACTGGAATACTGGGAAAACATTGGCACTGCAATTGATTTTCCTTATCAAATGAAAACACACAGGTTTGAAAACTTATGTTTTCAAATTTCTAAGTGTACAAAATATTACTTATAGATAACAATTTTATTCATGATTTCCCAAATCTGGAAGCAATAAAACAGTAAATAAATGGATATGTGAATTGCATTTATATTGTGGAATATTATACAATGAATAATTATAATGTGATATCAACAAGCCTAGTGGATAAATTTAATAGCAGGTCACTAAGACACAGAAATCTGTTTTTAAAGGCTGTGTACTAGCTATATGAATCATTGTAACATCTTGGGAGAGACAAAACTATAGATCTATAAAGATATAAATGATTTCTGCGCCTGTGCTGTAGGGAACAGACATTAACAGAGACCTTTGGGGCAATACAACTAGACAAATGATGCATTGCTCTCGTCAAAGCCTATAAAATCATAAAACAAAAGGAACTGAAGAACGCATGCAAATAAAAAAGTCATTCGTGAGATGGCACAGGATGCATGGTCAGTGAGAATACAGCAGATAGAAGGTGGAATATGAAATAACAGTCAAACTGTGCTGCATACATGTGAAACAACTTCAAGGGGCAAGGAGAGGGAGCCATATTGACTTAAGAAATTTTAGAAGTGAGTAGAATCTGATGAGTAAAGGCATAAGTAACTACTTGTAAACACTGCACCGAGGTGGTTAAAATTGGGTGGGGACCTGAGTTTAGTCCCCAGAACCCTCAGAAAATTGCCAAGCACTGTAGCATACTCCTGTAGCCCTAGCGCTGGGGAGGTAGAAACAGGAGTGTCTCCTGAGATCACTGGGAAGCCCAGCTAAATTAACTGGTAGACTCTGCAGGCACATATACACCTACCCCTGAACGTGTGTGTGCCCACGCGCATGAACACACACACACATATGCACACGTGATTTTGAAACAAGAACACTTTGTATACTGTAATTATTGATCCAGAAAGTTGCAGATAAACTAGGACTGAGGGTTGAGAATATTCAACAATCCCAGCACCCATCTGTACACACATGCATATGAACATATGCACATATATTCACACACATATAATTTTGAAATAAGAACACTTGTATACTGGAATTTTTGACATAGGAGGTTGTAGACACACCAGGAGAGATTGTAAGAATGAAAATCTCTGTAGTTATGAGAAAAAATGAAACATGAATTTGTGTGTAATACAGTACAGTCAGTTGCTTACAGAAATACTTATAGAGATGTTGCACATGCATATACATGACCCTTCCTTTGTCAGCTGAGAGGGTCTGGAAGTAATGAACCTCCACAGAATTGTGCACATCAGTGGTCAGATCTAGATTTCTTTATGGCTGTTTAACTAAGGAAAACCGTGCTCCTTGGGGAAATTGTAGACTCTAAACCATGGTGGAAAATACATCAGTGATCAGATCTAGATTTCTTTATGGCTGTTCAACTAAGGAAGGCTGTGTTTCTTGGGGAAATGGTGGACTCTAAAACAATAGGAGAAAATATGCACAATGTACTTGAGCACCTTCATGTAGAACCAGAAAATATGAAAGTGATAGAGAAGAACAGAGACTAATGGTGCCAAGCAAAAAAGTTACAACATATGTCAAAGAAATACATAAGCCGACTGAAAGAGCTTCACATCTCCACGACTGGGACAACTAGACAAATAAATAAAGCGGCATGGGATTATAACGCAAACATAGAACACGTTTTCATTATACACATATGTGTGGGTTAGGTACAAGGGCAGATAAATACATGGAAGAGAAAAACCAAAATTTCCAAGCACAACATATTGAAATGTTTGTGTTCCTAATTATGTAGAACACAGCTCCTGAATCCTAAATAGGGGCTGTATAACCATAATAACTACCTTCCAGAACTACATTACTGAAAAAGAAAGGGCTGTTGTCAACCCCAAGGGACCTAAGTTATCATCAATAGAAATGTCACATTGATGATATAGCGGAATGAGAATACCATTTTACCTCTGAATTTTCCGCCCAACTTGAACAATTTGTATGAGAATGAAGAGGTGGGAAGTCAAGTCCTAATGATGAATAATTCCAGAAAATCCCAAAGGTCAGTCTTCAAAGTAAGGCATTAGAAAAGCACATAAATCAAGTGCATTTGTGCACTAACTTTAAAACATACCACATGCTTTAAAAATAATTAAAAATATAAAAATGTCTATAATAATCTAGATATTTATTCTGTGTAAAAATGATAAATGGACATATAAGATCAAATAAAATATATTATTAGAAACAAATTTTGGGCTGGAAAGATGGAATAGCGGTTAAGGTGCTGGCCTGCAAAGCCAAAGGACCCAGGTTTGACTCCCCAGGGCCCACGTAAGCTATGCATAAGGGACAGCATGCATCTGGAGTTCGTTTGCAGTGGCTGGAGGCCCTGGTGTGTCCATTCTCTTTCTCTCTCTACCTACCTATTTCTGTATCTCTCTCTCTCTCAAATAAATAAAATAAATTTAAAAAAGAAACAAATTTCATCATAGTCAAGGAATGGGTCAGAAGTTGTCATATCCAAAAGGAGGCCAAAAGCTGGGGAAATGTTTCAGTGGTTAAAGGTGGCTGGTTGGAAAGCCTGCAGCCCTGGGTGCAGTTCCTCAGGACCCATGTAAAGCCAGACGTACAAAGTAGTGCGTGCATCCGGAGTGTCTGCAGTGGAAGGAAGCTCTGTTATGCCCATTCTATCTCACCCCCTTCAAATAAATAGATAAATAAGTTAATTAATTAACTGATTAATTAATTAAAAAGTGAATAAATAAATAGAATTTATAAAAGGCTAAGAAGGTATGACAACTGAATACAGGATGGGATGTTGTAATAGAGAAAGGACATTATGTTAGGACAGGAGAAATCTTAATAAAATACACTCCACTCTGGCTGCTAATCATGTACTAATAATGTGAAAAATATGTCAGAAGAATCTTGTTTACCTTGTACTTTTTCATACTCTCTCCCTTTTACTCTCTCAACAGTCACACATTAGTGACTCACATAACAAACAAAACTGACATGTGATGATATCACAGGTACTTATTTTCAGTAATCCCATACTTATTTCACTGCAAAGACATATGAAGAATTTTGAGTTTTGAGCCTACCTCACATAGTGTACAACAGTGAGCACATCTGAACCACTTCATTTCATTTAATCCCAAATTAAAAATTTTTTTTAAATCAAAATTATTTTTTCTCCATATTTCTGAGAAGTCTTTTCAATAGAGTGAAATTATGTATGGTTTTTATATTTTTTATTAATTGATTGATATTTATTTATTTCAGAGCTACAGATACACAGACAGACAGAATGAGAGCATCAGGGTCTCTAGCCACTACAAACCAACTCCAGACACATGTGCCACCTTATGCATCTGGCTTTACTTTCATACTGGGAAATTAAACCCAGGTCCTTAGGCGTTGGAGGCAAACACTTTACTGCTGGGCCATTCCTCCAGCCCCATTATATGACTTATAAAATAAACTATGTGTAGCAACCAAAAATACACTTTTATTGTCCCAATCAGATCTACAGTCTGTTTGGCTCTTCACTATTCTCTACAGATCTGTCCGTTTTGTAAATCATTTTGCATAAATGAACATATTACTTTAATTTTTCAAGAAAGAAGAAAGCATTATATTTTCTGTGATTCTAATTAAAAATTAAGGTCAACAGCCCAGCTACTGGATAATGAACATAGACAAACATCCAGTTTGTCAAACGCTCTAGTCTTTGAACACATCTGTTGTTTTCTCAAGCGCACATATCAGAAGCAATGGTCAGAGAAAGCAGGCAGAGGCCATATTGTATTGAAACCCAGTTAACACAAAAGATTCAAAATCACTGATTATAGCCTTTCAAAGGCCAATGCAATAACAGTCATTACTGTGGATGGTGAATTTAATGACCAAGGTTACATTTTTGTCAAATTTTGACTCAACTTACCTAAAAGTGCAACTAACGTATTGAAGTGATATTTAATGATGCACCTTTATTACAGTAAGGAAGATGAAACACCAAGAGAGCTTCATGTCTACACTATTCCAAAATAACAAGAAATAATAAAAACTCAACTAACAGTAGGTTAATATGTAAGTTATCCTTCCAATTTGCCATTAGCTGATGATGTCAGTACCACATTACTCAACAAACATGCATATGTATGTTCATGCTTGCATATGACAAAGAAAGAGGAGGGAGTCAAAGTTTATCACTATCTCCTCACTTCTCAAATTTAAGCTGATGAATTCAGAAATTATTTTTCAAATAATATCTTTCATGCATTTATTAACCCATTTACTTTCACTATTAACAAAGGAAACTGTAAGCTTTTGTTATAATTGGCAGATGCAAAGACCTGCCAAGATAGTAGACAACCTTGGAGATTTGGCTTTTTTTAAAATTTACAAGCTCTGAAAGTACTTTTATGATAAGATATTTGTTTGGAATAATGCCATTGTCTTCACAAGAATGTGCAAAATTATTTATTGCTACATTTATCTAACCAAAGCCACTCCTATTCAAAATTAGAAAGTTTAAAAAAAAATTTTCTTCATGTTCTTGATATTCTCAGAGCCAAACTGACAGCTCTAGTCTTCAGTAGTCGACTAGGGAAAGGAATTACAGTTCCTCATTTTTCATCATTAAATATATCATCACCTCAAAAAAAGTTTCTGATTTATTTTATCCCAACACTAATAAATAAAAGACCACCTTGAAACGACCATGATGAAAATCAAAAATATAACTGACTTATCAATTCACTGTCAGCAAAATTATATCTGTTTATTTAACATTAGATTGAGTTAACCATATTATGGTAATACCATTACAAATTGCTACCTTAATTTTCTATATTCTATTATTTTTTAAATGTTTGTTTATTTTTATTTATTTATTTATTTCAGAGCAACAGAGGGAGAGAGAAAGAGGCAGATAGACAGAGAGAGAATGGGTGTGCCAGGGCCTTCAGCCACTGCAAACGAACTCCAGATTTGTGCGCCCCCTTGTGCATCTGGCTAACATAGGTTCTTGGGAAATCAAGCCTAGAACTGAGGTCCTTAGGCTTCACAGGCAAGCTCTTAACCACAAAGCCTTCTTCCCAGCCCTCTATTATTTTGTTTTGAAAGTCCTATTTGTTTTAGACTTTGTAAATTAAATATTTGTGACATCAGTCAGCTATTGTTTTTAGCACTGTGTGAATTTCTGTGAGATAAAGATTATGATTATTGAATTTTGCATATACCATCTGCTTTCCAGAGACCAGACAATAGGCATACCATCAGACATGATGGGGTCCGGATCAAAGTAGCATCCATCTGGATCTAGATTTATTTTATTTTTCTTATTTCGCCCTGTATCAATTTCCCTTATATCCTTATTGGTGATGTAAATGAAACAGTTAATATGCCAAATCAGATTATTTCTCAGTGTTGTAATAACTAACAACAAAAGAAAAGAATGCTTAACAGCCTGCTGCCCAACAGATACACTTAACTTGGAATATAAGGAGAAGCTTTTAAAATCATAACATAGCAGCTCTGGAGTCAGGGTTCCTTGTGCAGACAGAGTGCAAGCAGGCTCTGTGGCCTGGGCTGAGTAAGCCAGGCCTATTTCCGGCCTCCTCCCAGCTCTCAAGTCTGAGTTTCTTGAATTTTCAGTGTGTGGGCAGGAACAGCAGCCTGGAGTGAGTAGGCCAGACCCCTGTATCTGGGCTCCTCCCACCTCCCCAGTATGGGTTGCTTGCCCTGGCCCCTTGGTTCTGGTAGGTTCTACTGTGCCTTGCTCGGGAGGCCTGACTCCTGTGTGAGCTGCAGAATCAGGCTTTTTGCTCTGGTATCCTAACCGGCCTACTAGGTACCAATATCCCTGTTCACCTGAGTCAGAGGGCGAACAGGCCAAAGGACAAAACCTTGTTTCCTCCTCAACAAAATAAAGAGCCTTGCTAAAATGGGTGGACAACAATGCAAAAAAAAAAAAAAAAAAAAAAAAGCCAATTAAAGTCAGAAAACTAAGAGATCTGCACCAAGGATGCTTAGTCCTACCACAGAAGCCTCCAATGATATCATAGAGAAATCAACAGAAATTCATTCCCAAAATGAAAACACAACAACCAATGAGACCATGATTAAAAAACAATCACTGAAATCAAAGTAAACTATCAAAGAACCAACAATCATATCAATTAAATTGAACAGAACCATCTACAATGTGCAGCTTTCAACAGAAGGCCTAACTTGTTTGAAGAAAGCGTTATCCATCTTGATCAAGCAGGCTTCATCCCATGTACACAGGGACGGTTTAGCATACAGAACTCAGTCAATGAAATAAACCACATAAATAAACTGAACCATAAGAACCACATGATCATCTCAATTGATGCAGAGAAGGCCTTTGACAAAACACAACACCATTTCATGATCAAAACACTGGAAAGAATAGGCAGGGAGGGTTTATATCTTAACACAATGAAGGTTCCTAAAGCCCCAAAAAATACTAAATGGGGAAAAACTCAAGGAGTTTCCACTGGGATCAGGAACAAGACAGGGGCACCCACTCTCATCACTGCTCTTTAACATATTACTAGAAGTACTCGCTCAAGTAATAAGACAGGAGAAAGAAATAACAGGGATTCAAATTGAAAAGGAAGAAGTCAAGTTAACTTTATTTGCAGATGACATGATCTTATATATAAGTGACACAGAAGACTCCATCTCAAACTTCTAAAGGTGATAAATTCCTTCAGCAAAGTGACAGTATACAAAGTTAATGCACACAAGTCAGTAGCTTTTCTATGTGCAAAGGACAAAAATATAGAGAAAAAAAATCAGTGAGGCAGTCCCATTTTCAATAGCAACAAAAAAAAAAAATTAAATACCTTGGAGTAACACTAACCAATGGGATCTCATGAAGCTAAAAAGCCTCTGAACAGACAAACATCCCATAACCAGAGCCAATAGATTACCCACTGAATAGGGAGAAAATCTTTGCCAGCTACGTCACTGACAGAAACCTTATATCTATAATCTACAAAGAATTTTAAAAAGTAAACAAAAAAATAATCAAGCAACCCACTCAAAAAGTGGGGCAGAGAACTGAATAGGGAGTTCTCAGAGGAAGAATTACAACTGGCTAGCACACACTTAAGAAAATGTTCAACATCCCTAATAATTAGGGAAATGCAAATTAAAAAAAAAAACAACTATGAGATTCCACCTTATCCCAGTAAGCATAGCAAACATTAGAAAATCAAATGAAAACAAATGTTGGCAAGGCTGTGGAGCAATAGGAACACTCATTCACTGTTGGTGGGAATGTTAGCTGGTACAACCACTGTGGAAATCAATATGGAGACTCCTGAAAAGGATGAATATAGAGTTACCAACAGACCCTGTTATTCCTTTACTGGGCATTTATCCTAAAAGCTCTACATCTCAGTTCAGAGATATTTGTTCAACCATGTTTATAGCTGCTCAATTAATAATAGCTAAAAACTGAAATCAACCCAGGTGCCCATCATTGGATGAATGGATAATTGAGATGTGGTATATATACATGACAGAATTCTAGTCAGCGGTAAGAAAAAAAAAAATGACACAATGGAATTTGTAGAAAAAAATGGTCAAAATTGGAACAGATCATTTTAAGTGAACTCTCACAATCACAGAAAGACAATCATCACATGATATCACTCATCTACAGTTCCTAATCTGGCTCAGCCCAAGTTGCTGACATAACTGAATAGAATCTTAATGCTTGGACAATAAGGAAGGTAGGGCTTGGGGGAAGGTAAAGAGTGGGGGTAACAAAACTGAACCCAAATTGAACTGTACCATAGAATCCTATATGCTGGAAGTCAGACTAAAAGGTGGAACTCTCAAGAGGACCTTAGAGGGAGCACATGAATCAAAAGGCCCTGGAGAGAGTGAGACAAAACCTAACCTCAAATTTCTCCTGTTTCTCTTTCTACTCTGGCTTGTTCTGTTTTCTTTTCCCTTGTTGCTGGCCTGTAATTCTCTTTACCAGGATGTGGTCTATGTCCACAGTGAGCTGTTGATCAAGACAACAAGACAGACTTCTGTCAGAGAACTTGATTACTCACCAGAGGTTAATGGTAAGACCCTACTTCTGAAGACACCAAATGCTGTTAGCATAGACCATGGAGAGATCTGGTTGGAATCCGGAGGAGAGCCAGTCCCCAGACAATTAGCCCATCCAGTCCTGGAAGATGCTACATAAGCTACCCGGGGAAAGTGGCCTAAATCTGTCTAAGC
This sequence comes from Dipus sagitta, assembly GCA_036346955.1. Taxonomy (NCBI): domain Eukaryota; kingdom Metazoa; phylum Chordata; class Mammalia; order Rodentia; family Dipodidae; genus Dipus; species Dipus sagitta. The sequence continues at coordinate 171,443,650 of CM070774.1, forward strand.
AACTCAAAGTCTAAGCAATTTGGAAGCAAACAACCTGACATGATGCTCACACAAGTGCAATAGTGGCACACAACCATGGTGGGCAACCAATTGCTCTTGGATTGGCTAACAGGTCTGCTCAGTAGAAAGGAAACCATATTTGGCACTGGGAAACAAGTCAGAACCATATTTAGATAATGATTCTGCTTTCTGTTGTCAAGCTCCCACTAACCTTAGACTATAAGAGGGTCTAAACCCTTTTAATTCTCTCTAAATTAATAACCATAAATCAGCATTTAACCAGTGCTGATTTCATTCTCTGTTGGAGAATCTGCTTCTCTTTTTCAGATAGGAGCTGGATCTGAGGAGATAATGAGCTAGTTCACTCCACCCTGGCCCCAGCTGAAACCACAGAGGAATTGTGGAAATGAGCAAGATTCCTGCTTTCTTAGTGAATCTGATATCAGCACAAGGGTGATGGAGATAGACACTGAGGATACTCAGCACCTACCAAAACAGAGATCCATATATCCAGAGTCTCCTAAGAGCCCATCACTGAAGTAGACTTAAAACTTACCCACCATAGCCCAGGGAACTTTGGGGAAGAGGGGGCAGAAAGATTGTTAGAGCTATAAGTTGCAACATTATGCACAGAAACACTCATTGCTTCTCCCCCATAACTGACTGCTGCCCCCATAATACATGACCCACAATCTCCATGGGGTTGACCTGCATTCCCAATGAGGAAGGCCTCTTCAGAAAAGGGGCAGGGAGGATGGAAAGGATGATAACAACATGTAATGTTTATAAGAAAATATGTCCATAGCTAATAAAAAAAAAAGTGACCATAAAAAAAATCATAACATGGAAGGCTCAGGGAAAGGCCATCAGAGGTAAGCAGATTCTGTGAAGAAACAAGGACTGATTACCATTTCTGCCTGATTTTATCTTTTCCCTGTCATCCCTGTAGAGGACAAGTGAGGGCCAGTAACTCTCACAAGTGTTCCATGAATTCTGATTTCAGGACACACTATTCCATAGCCCACATTTCAGAGCATTCCCATTGCCATGTTCCTAGCTTCTCATAATTTTGAAAGTTGACTAACACATCTTTGGGGAGACTAGCAGAAATCAGTGTTCCAGGACATGTAATCACAACAGAGATAGGACAATGTTTCTAACTTTTATTTTGATATTTTGTCATGTACCAATGACATAGGAATGCAAACGAGACCTTCTATGAAAAGTTCCAGTCTTTGCTTCCACTTCTCAAACTCCTCTATAAAGTCTTTATTTTCTAGTTCATTAAAAATAAAAAATTAAAATTAAAAAAAATACAGCCAGCAGCCAAATTGTGCTTAACCAAAGGCTCATTTTAACCACTGTGTCCAATTAGTTTCCATTAGACTTCTGACCTGGGGAAGAAAGTAGTAGGCTAGGGCATCTTTCCAACAGGATAGTTTACTTTCTTGTCATTCTTAGATGGGGAAGCATAGGGAACAGAAATAAAAATGGGTTTCTTCTCATTTGTCTCTCTCCATGGGCATCCTTCCAGAAAGCCAGCATGTTCCACGTTAAAAAGAGCTGAGAGTGGTATCAAGCACTTTCCTACCTCTGCCCTTTAGGAGTTGAAAACAGAGCGGCTTATGTCTTGTCAGTTGCCAAAGGTAGTCACAGAAATATACACCGAGCCTAAGAACAACCTTCCCATCTAGAGCAGCACTCCTGGTTACAGTTTTGAAAACTCTAGAACTAAAGGTTGAGACACAGCATTTCACACTTCATAGGAATACTTAAAAAAAAAAAAAACACAGAAAGAAGATCAAATGGGCTTTCCAAAATTTAAGCATACTGAAGATCAGACATCCCTTTCTCACAATCTGATTCACTGGAATGAGCTTTTTCACTAGGCCTGATGGTACCTCCGTTCACAGACTGTAGCCCTCGATGAAACAAAGTCCGTTCGCCTTACTTTGCTTCACTAAAAGGCAAATTGACTTTTGCACATGTAAGTAAATTGCAAATGCATTCAGTCCACAGGAATTCATCAATACCAATGGAACTTGGTACTTTCTATAGCAATTTAATATAAAGTGAAAACCATTCTCAGCGATATTCTCTGCCCACCAATTTCATACTCACTTAAGTTTGTGTGGAATTAATTTCTTTATGCTGTTGTGAAATGAAAAGTGCCATTGAATTATGACTCTTCAAATTAAAAATGCCAAAAAAAGAGTCTTGACTTTCAAATCAAATTGACTTTCTTAGTGGCCATACGATCATATGTCAAAACCTACAGGGGCACGCATAGGACAGAGATATGTCTATGAATCTCACACTGTCTTGAAATAAAGGACAGTGAAATTTCAAACAAGTCAGTGACTCAATGTGTAAAGCATTAGTACTGCCCTATCTCATCTAAAACTGTGATATGGTAAATGTTTAAATGCTGCAGTCATTGGCACCCACATATTGTAGACCTCAGTGTGTGCAATAAATCTCATGCTCTTCTTCTTACAATATATTCTGTCCCATTCCCAATGATGCATCCTTCATTCTTATGTTATGGTCATGCTCCATTCAAATCCCAGGCATTTCTTAACGTTGCCTCCAAGTTACCTCTGACTCATTTTATTAGAATGTTATCTCACCTGAGACAGGATTATGTCTGCCTGGTGGGAGAGTTAAGCAATGGCATTGCACATGAGGAAAAAAAAAAAATTCTTTGGGAAAAAAAACAAAAATATTTAAGATTATTTATTCTAAATGCACAATTTGAAAAAAAAATTCTTTGTTGTAGCATAATTATAGATCTTGTTTTATGGGTGTTAAGGTGCAAAGTAAGAAACAATGGATTTGTGAAGGGGAAAGTGGGGGAGGGAGGGAATTATCATGGTTTATTGTCTGTAAGTATAAATGCTGCCAATAAAAAATAAATTTTAAAAAAGAAACAATGGTAAATGGAAGATAATTTAAAATTTATTTATTTATTTATTGCTTTATTTATTTGTTTTATTCTTTACCCTACTAGCAAATTGAATTTAGAGCCTCACACAAGCTCTGTCCTACTTAATCATATTCCCAGTCCTCAAAAAGAGTTTTTGGATCTTTCCTTAGTAACTCTGGTGAACTTTGCCAGTGTCTGGAATTGTAAGATGCTCCAGGAGGCTGGAGAGATGGCTTAGCAGTCATGGCATTTGGCTGCAAAGCCAAAGGACTTTGGTTCGATTCCCCAAGACCCACGTAAGCCAGACGCACAAGGTGGCACATGCATCTGGAGTTACTCTGCAGTGGCTGGAGGCCCTGGCACACCCATTTGGTCCTCTCTCTTTCTCCCTCTCCCTCTCTCTCTCTCTCTCTCTCTCTCTCTCTTTCCCTATGTCTTTATCTGTCTCAAATAAATAATAAAATGTTTTTTTAAAAGATGATTCAGGAATGCAGCACATTTAGTGTAGAACCCCGAGAAAGTTCCTGGTAAACTTGAACTTTGAGTGTGGTGTGATGTTGGTGGTGGCGGTGTGTGTGTGTGTGTGTGCGTGTGCGTGTGCGTGTGTGTGTGTATGACTGTAGAAGGAATACTACTTGAAGTGATTCTTGGGAAGTGAGACATTTCTTAACGGGACAAACGTGAAGCACAAGCTGACAGGTAACAATTACAACCTGCGTTCTGCACCGCATGGGATTCTTATCCTAAACCATGGTTCCAATAGTGACGACAAGTGACCAAGACGATTTCTAAGCTTCCAGGAGAAATGGCGTTGACTTGCATCATGTGTTTTTCAAATGCCTTTTGGTACTGCAAGATACTCTGAAAGGGTTTCAACATATTTTTTAAGCTCTATCAAAATGTAGATATGCATATTATTATAACAAAATATATAATATAGCCTGCATTAACTTATGTTGCTATAAAATCTAACATGTACTAAATAAATGTCAAATACAACACAATCCCCAAGGAATCCCCGGAATTATATGATGGCCGCACTGCAAAATATACAGAGCACTGTCCACCGTCCATGAGTCTATGCAAACCCCCCCCCATGACTACTTCTGAGTTTTATATTGGTCTTCATCTATATAAACACTAATCTTCTACTTTCCTGAACATTTATTTAAGTTTTTATTTTTGTTGGTTTTGTAGTACTGAGGTTGGAACCCAGAACAACTTCCACCCCCACCACACCCCACCCACCAAAATATCACACCCAAGGTTAGGACATGCGACACCACTGAGGACCAAGGAATGTCTTCTCAGTTTTTAAAATAGTATCTCTCGTGCGTGTGTGCATGTTTGAAATGTCCCTAGTCAGTTTTTTTTTTTTTTTTAAGTTTATAAGCTCACTGTGTTAGTTAACTTTTCTTGTGGCTATGACTAAATCCGTGAAGAGGAGCTCCTTAAGGAAGGAAAGGCTTATTCTACCTCTGGGGTCCGGAAATCCTGCCCATCACGGTAGGGCCTGCGTGGTGGCAGAAGCAGCTCCAGGAAGCAAAGAAATGGGAACGCTGGGCCTGGAGAGAGGGCTTAGCGGTTAAGGCGCTTGCCTGCAAAGCCAAAAGACATTGGTTCGATTCCCCAGGACCTACGTAAGGCAGATGCATAAGGTGATACATGCATCTGGAGTTCGTTTGCAGTACCTAGAGGCCCTGGCATGCCCATTCACTCTCTCTCTCTCTCTAATAAATAAATAAATAAGTAAATGAAAGAAATGGGAACACTAGCTGTCAGCTTTCTATGTCTTCCCCCCTTATTCAGCACAGACAATGGGATGGTACAGCCCACACTGAGCTCAGTTAAACCTCAGACATAACCAGAGGTGTGGATCCTAGGTAATTCCAAATCCAGGCAGACCGACAATAAAGGTTAACCATTTGTTCATGATAGGGGTAGTGATAAGTTCATTTCCACTAATGCACAATAATTAATTCCATAACAGAAAGATAACAAAAATTAAGCCACTTCACTGATAATGAACATTTGGATTACAGTTAGCTTGCAAACAAAAAAAATTCTGTGATAAAAAGAATCTCATGTTTAACTCTGGCTAGCCAAGAATACATATTTCTGCAGTGTTAGGCTTAGTAACAAAATAGTTGACTTATGAGCAATCTCTGATACTAGTATATGGTATTAAACAGTTTCTGAAAGTGATTTTCTTTGCATTCCTGGGATTCAGAATAAGATCTTCCTTTCACATTTGGAATTATCCATCTTGTCAATGTTGGTCATTGTTAGAGGGCATATAAGAGTACTTTATTTTACCTTCAATTTCCATTTACTTGGTTATTTCTTGGATTTTTAATGTATTATATTTAGGTAATATTTTTTTTGTGAAATCTCTACCAAATCAATTGAACATCTATTTAATTGCCTATGTATTTATTTTTGTTTCTTAGAATTAGGAGTTCTATCTGTGTATATACATGTATGTCTATTTTTGCGACAGATTCCCACTATGTAAACCAAACTGGACTTGAACTAATGATATACCTGCCTAATCCTCCAGAGCACTTGGATTACATGTACCACCATAGCTTGGTCCTATATATTACTGATATGCCTTTTGTTAAGTATGCATTCTTTAAATGTCATCTACTCTACTATAGCAGTCTCCACAAAGACATTCAAATACAATTAATTTTGTTAATGATTTTATTTGTAGTTACTTCTTTTTGTCCACCGCTCAGGAAATATTGTTTTATCCTTGGGACATGAACTTATTCCCCAGCACTATCTTAGAGATATTATTTAAATCTTCAAGCTAACTGATATTCATTTTTATGTATAGCATGATGAAGATGTTCTATTTCATTTTCTAAGTATAGACATTTCATTTTCCCACAGATAATTTTTTGAAAGAGGACCTTTTACCCACTTCATCATATCAAGTATCTAACTATTTATGGGTCTATTTATAAAATCTATATTGTAAAATGTTCCTCTATTATTCTAACTTCAACCCTAAATTATCATAGCTTTCAAATGAGTCTTGAAGCTCAGTAGAACAATCACTTCTTGGGGTTAATTTCTTTTAAAATTATTTGATGCTACTTAGAATGTTAATATAAATTTTAAAGTCGTTTATACAGCTTATAGACTTGCATGCAAATTCACATGTGTAGACACAAAAAGGATAATTTCAAAGTACAGAAAATTTGAGAAAAATTGATTTCTTACAGGATTGATGTTTCAAATATAGTATAGCATTGCTTTGTTTCCAGTTAATTGCTCTGTGGAATTTTATAATTGGATATTAGGGTTTTGCCATAATTTATGAAAGATCACAAGCTAAAATATTTTATAGCCTTGTTATATTATTAGCAATTAAGTATCATCTTTACAGTATCTTACTGGAACTTATAGTTGATTTATTGCATTCAGTTTGGGTCCAGAAACCTTATAAAACTGTTATTAATTTCAATATTCTGTGTAGGAATTTTTTGTATTTTCTATATAGGCACAACCATATTAGCTAAATATTTACAGATATATTTTACCATCCTAATTCCTAAAATTTGCATTCATTAATAGATAATGACTCATGTAGTTGAGCCTAGAACAAACAAATTACAAGTTCCTTTCAATTGTTCTATATGTCTACCTTTTAGTATTGTTTTGTATTGATGTTTTTGTATCCCTAAAGATATCTTTGTGTATTACAAATATGTTTCCTTTTTGTTCTATAAATTTATATTAATTCTTATCTATAAACTAATGATCCACTTTGCATTATTTGTACATCATGCATGATTTAAAGCCCTTTATTTTGCATATTCCTATCAAGCTTCCCAGCATCCCATGTTGAAAAGGCTTTTCCTTTATTGGTTTAATGGTAGTTTTATCTTAAACTAATTATCTAAGTGAGCAATGTCTATTGCGTGAGCTCACTCTTCCATTTAATTAATCTGTATTTTATCTAAGGTTAATGGTCTGTATCGAGTCATGTAACTTAGTAGTGAATATTCCCTCAAATACATTAATATTTATAAATGTGTTTTTCATACTGTAACTCATTTTCCATTGCACATATATTAATTACCTTTTCAATTTTGTTTTTTTTTTAATTTATTTTTTGAGAGACACACAGAGAGAGGCAGATGGATAGAAAGAGAGAGAAGACAGACAGACAGAGAGAGAGAAAATGGCCATTCCAGGGCCTATAGCAATTGCAAAGGAACTACAGATGCCTGCACCCCCTTGTCCATCTAGCTTATGTGGGTCCTGGGGGATCAAACGTGGGTCTTTTGGCTTTGCAGGCAAGCACCTTAACTACTAGACAATCCCTCCAGCCCTAAATTTTCAATTTTTACTTGCTTTTAGAGTGTTCTCTAGATATGACCATGTTACATATAAATTTTTCCAAGTGGAATACATATCCTTTCTTTTACCTTGTCTAAAAGCACTGAAGATATCATACAAAATGATGTCTAAGTGTTAGGAACAGACAAATTTTCTGCCTTATTTCTGACCTGAGGTAGCAACCATTAGGTTTTACACATTGGAATACAGTTAGAGATAGACTTTCTGGCAGACACCTCTAATCAAGTGCGAAAATGTTGCTTTGGTTTTTAGTGTGTCAGTTTACATAATAAATACATTTAATTTTGTCTTTTATTCCATCCAAGTGTTATATTGTTCACTTTCATTCTATTAGCCTGCTAAACATATATTTAAAAAATAAATTTAACTTGCTTCTGATGTGTTTTCTTTTTTTTAATATCCTTGCATTCAACATTTAAATATTGCCCCAAGGATTTCTTTTCCATCTATGATCTGAAAAATATTAGCATGCAGTTGTACTAACTGTGTTGCATTTGTCTAATTTTAAAGTGAGACGGTTTTATTGAAGAGGGGCTAAAATTTATGGTTTTTTTTCACTTTTAAGGTTTTGATAGATAAATAAATGAATAAAGCCATCTAGGTCGAGATTTTTATAAAGTCATTTAATTACAAACACAAATGATTTTATGTACTTAAATGTTCAAGTTTTCTATTTATCCTTGGGGCAGATTTCATAATTTGTGTCCTTCTCAAAAGTGTCTATTTCATGCAGATTTTCAAATTTACTTGTTAAACCTTATCCATGATATCCTTTTCAGCTTTGAGTCTGAAACATCTTTAGGCCTTTTTCTCTTTCCTAGCATTAGTAATTAGTATCTTCTTGTTTCAATCAGCTTGTTCACAGGTTTATAATATTTTCATATTTGTGGGAAGCATCTGTTCTGATTCGTGGTTTGGAGAGATGTAGCCCAATCATAGTGGGAAGGGCTTGGCAGCAGAGAGCTGGGTGGCCTTATCTCATCAAATCTTTGTTAGTGTTAACATGTTAACAAGAAGCAGAGGCTGGCTCCTCCCATGATTACTGCTTTAATGTCAGATTTCAGTTTCACTCTCTTTTTCCCATTAAAGTTTTCCTTCATTTTCTTCTTTCGTTCATTTCAATTTTAGCTTTTCATATTCATTTTATCTGCCTACACTGAGTTTTGCCTAATTTTTTAATCTCCAGTTTCTTAAAGCAGAATATTTGTTTTTTAGTTCTTCTTTGTGATGTTGGTATTATAAATCAATAGCGTTTGTCAAAAGTAGTACATATTGGTCCTCTAAGCATTTTAAAATAATATTTTCAATATTGTTCATTTATTTGTGGGGTTGGAATCTTGGGAGGGATTAGAGGTCCAGAAGATGCAGGAAAGGATGCTCTCCTAGGCCAATGAATCTCAACATCAACCCTTGTCCAGGTCTCAAAGAATGGAAGATATGGACTTAGAGAAGGATAGATTATGAACTATGAGACGTATCTTAGAGGTTTTTAGGCGAAAAGGCAAAGCAGGAAAGACCAACTGAAATAAGTTCTTCCCCTTCCGAGCCTGTCCGTCTAGGACGGGAGATGGGAGACAGAGAAAACCTCCCTCACTTCACAGGGGAAGAGGCTCACACACATGTGGAAAGCGAAGCAAAAATCCCCAGAAACAAAACAGGAAAGCACCTGGGTGAAAAGAAATCCTCCCCCTTTCCAGCTCAGCTATGCTTATCGCATTCTATTTTATTCTTTTTGAATTTGAATTCTGATTTCTTCATTAACTTTATAGTTATTCAGAAATAGATGATTAGGTTTGAAGTGTTTTCAATATTTCTTATTGTCTTCTTATGGTTTATAATTAAATCTCATTTCATAAACATTCATGTATGGTTGCAAACATTAAAGTATGCTTCAAGTAGTTAATGGTTTTTATCCTAGGGAATATAGGATATAGACGTAAGCTAAAGTGAATTGGATTGTTTCAGGGTATATTTTTTAGAAAAAAATGTATGCCAATTACACCATAATGGTTGATAGGTATAGAGAGACCCTACTTTTCTTGCTTTTAGAGTAGTACTTTCAATTGCTGGAGGAGCAACCACATCACTTTCTGTTTTGGGTTGTGTGTGTGTGTTTGTGTGTGTGTGTGTGTGTGTGTGTGTGTGTGTGTGTGTGTGTAGGTAAGAGGTTGACATCAAGTGTCTTTCTCAACCACTCTTTACCTTGTATTATGTATGAGATAAGGTCTCCTGCTTAACCATGCAGTTGACCAAACTAGTCAAAGAGCTCCTGCAGTTCCTTGGTCTTTCCCATCCCCGTGCTCGGATTAAAATCACATGCTACCATGCCAGCATTGTACGTGCGTGCTGGGAATCCACACTCAGGTCTTCTTGCTGGGGCAGCAGCCGCTCTGCCCATTAAACTAACTTCTCAGCCCCTTTAATCACTCAACCTGGTCATAGTTTGCTTCAGGTACTTTGAAATCCTGCTATTGAAATTATACATTTTAAGTTTTCTTCTTTTATTGACATTTTTTCCTTATAAAACTGTTTTAAAATCTCCTAATAAGCTTTACTTTGGACTCTATTTTATTTGACAATAACATAACACACCAGTCTTATTTTGAATGTCTTCATATCATGTCTTGGACCAATCAATTTATTTTCACCCTATTTTGCCTATGTATTTAAAGTGTGTCCACTGGACATAGCAGAATTGTGCCTTTTCATTGTGTCTGTTTGTTCATTTCTTCATTCAAGCAATCTCTTTCTTTCGCCAATTTGCAGAGCAATTGTTTAAGTGTTTTTAATTTTTAACATTTTACTTTTTGTCCTCTAATTTCATGTTATACTATAATAGCCTCTTTAAAATCTGTGTTTACTTCAAATATTTATTTTTTCTTGGCTGAGATTTTCCTTGAATTCTATTTATGTTATGACTGTATAAGAAAATTTTGTATCTTGGACATATAAATGATTGATTTCAAACATTTAAGATCTGTTATTTTACCCCACTGAATAAATTTGGCTGTTTCATTTTTACAAGTAATTATCTTTACACAGCTTGAAATGAAATGTTTTGTTTGTTATACAATAGGCCTCGTCTTTGTTCTGACATTCATGTTTAGTTGGTCTTTTTGAACTTGCTTTGGCCTTCTGGGGTCAGTCATAGATAGAGAGATAGAGATCCTCCTACTAAGCAGCCTCTTCTACTACACACACTCACCTTAGCATCCCCCATCTCCTCATTTCACTTTTCTCATGCCATGATAGAATTATGCCACAATTTTTCAGAAGTTCCCTTCTGACTATCATCCCTCCAGTTTATTCCTTGTAAGAATTTTAGATATGTCTAGTCTGAAGGTTAAATGAATCAGAAATAACATGTCTGGCCTCTGATCTGATCCCTTCCAGAAAATGTGCTCTCCTTAGTAGAACTTAACCTTTGTTAACATGTCCTATTCCGGGCAGCACCTCACTCTCATTTCAGATTTTTCTCATTATGTCAAATGTATTGCTTTGCATGTCCTAAAATCCATGGGATAATATTATAATTTTATTCTAGTACTTATACTCTATAAAATTAGTAAATGAAATAACAAGTAAGATGTGACATATCCTCAAATATCAGGATCTACCTATCACAGAGCTCATAGACAAAGGAAAATATTGAACCCATTTGCCAACAAAACCCCAAAAAGTTCTTCCTAACACAATCTTCTTCTCCTACACTATGACCTTGATTTTATTCACTTTATGTTGGGCTCCCTTTGGCTTGGGAATATTTGCTGTGCTGATAGAGGCCTCTCACCCAGTGCCTGGTGCCCTGCTTGTTTCAGAGGGCAGGACATGGCTGCCTGACCTCCTTGCACTAGTAGTGTCTCTCATGCCGGTGTAGAGGAGAGCAACCATCACCGGATGTCAGCCCGTGACAGACAACCGAAACCCATCTGGAGACCGATGGGATGGGGCATGTTGAGAAATGGAAACTTGGGCAAACTAAGACAAAACTGACTACATTAAACTTGAAGTAGATTTCCAGGTAATAGTCCTAGGTTATTAGCCCCTTAGCATGGGAATTTTTCTCATTATAGAGGAAGGAAGAACTTTGTACCAGTTAAATTCTCATACATGTGGCCCAATTCAGATATGTTCATATTTACCATATCATTACTTTGGAGGAATTAAATTTTCATCCCCTAACAATTGCCTTCACTGAAAATAAATTATTTTACATATTCTTAGTGTTTGATAATTAAATGTGGGCTTCTTTCCCTACTCACTCTATAGTAATACAGAGATCCAAGCCTACATGATCCTTCCTCCAGAATCTGACGTCTTTTCACTCCATGTCATTCATGTAGTTTCTTTTCTTCTATATCTTCTTGTTAATAGTTTTAATAAGAATGCTATTTGGTATGGTCTTCTTCTATACTACCTCAAAACAATATTGTTATTATTTTTGAGATAATATTAGCAAAATTGTCAACATGAAAGTTGCTATTTTTAGGTTTTAGAACCTGAAGTTTTTAGACATTAAGAACAAGACAAAAACTTAAAACTATATGTTTTATTTCCACAAAATTATGGTTTTCTTTTTTTTCATTTGATCTGTTTTCATTTATTATAGAATTTAATTTGGTACAATTATGGTTTCATGCCTTTAATTCATAAATTAGCATATTTTCTGGAAACCTTGAAGGTTATGTTGCTCAAGCTTGGTTAAATTGAGTATCTCTCTTCTGATGACTGGATGCACTAACTGAGAAATTGGCAGATAATTCAAACTCAAGCAACAAGGAGGAAAATCATTTTTCTTTTGCTGCAAAATTAATAGCTGGAAAGATAACATATATCTTGAAACAAAGTAAGTAACCACAGCCAGCACTCAGTCAAAGCCTTCCTAAGAATAATGTTTGCAAAAATTGTAGTCTCATATTAAAGATCTTCATTCATTGAAAAATAATGTCTTGTGTTTAATTCGGTTGCTTTCTATAGCTGTGCCAAAGCCAAAGTCATGGCTCGAATTCCCCAAATATTTACAATTTATCTGTTTAAGACTGAAGCAATTTTTTTTCATTTACAACAAAATGAATTCCAATTAATGACACTCTTTTCATTAACCTATACATGTGGAAAGCTGTATCTCAAACTACAAAGTGAAACCAAGTTACTGAGTTATAAGAGACGCTATGTCTACATGCCCACTGAATGACATTGGAGGGAGCTCAGAAGATCCTCATGTGGAAATGAATGTAAAATAAAGATTGCGTTCAGAACTGCATTAAAGGCCAAAGTTTTCACACCATAGTTAAGAGCGTAAGTTCAGTTTTATCCTACTCCCTTCATGATGCACTCTGACCCAGATCAATAGCACTGTACAATTGATCAAGGACTGACAATAAACTACATGAATGCATCTTTTATTTTTTATTTTTTAAGCTTATGCATTTTGTTTGAACAATGAATAACTGTTTACTATATAATAATATATAAAAAATATAATGATGACATATGTATGAACATTTCATAAACTATATTAACTAATTTATTTATTTATATGCAAGCAAAGAGAGATAGAGAGAAGAGAGAGAGAGAGAGTGGGTATGCTAGTGTCTCCAGCTGCTGCAAACAAACTCCAGATGCATGTGCTTCTTTCTGCATCTGGCTTTTTGTGGGTACTGGGGAATTAAACCCAGCTTGTTGGGTTTTGCAGACTAGTGTCTTATCTGCTGAGCCATCTCCACAGCCCCAAACAATTCTTAATTAGTACAATAAAGCTATTTACTATAACACCATATGCCATAAAATTGAACAAATCCCCTTATGTGTGATAGCATGTATATGAAATAAGCCAGGTACAGAAAGACTATCACTCATTCCCTCAGTACTATATATTAAAATATATTTATTTTAAATTAGCAACCACGGTGCTTATCAAAATGAGTTTTTCACAAAACACGTTGAGGTCTGCAAATAAGTATACCAGAGAAAATATTTGAAAAACTCAACAAACTCAAATATAGGGCAATTTTCCCAATCCAATAAATTAAAACTAGAGAAAATGCACCTAATGTCCCCTAAACTGGTAACCAAATCAAAGAAACCCGTCCTTGTTTGTTCTAGTTAGCATTGTGATTGTGGTTCTGACACAAACATCAGAGGCAGACACAGTAGCACTCATTTGCAATCTCAGCTTTTAGGAAATAGAAACAAGAAGGTCTATGCAACTCATAGAAGTCAGCAGTGAACATATCTGGCCATGGATTCGGCAAGAAGTTTTCACTGCACAGTGATCACGAGTAACAAAACAAAACATAAAGTTGAGCAGCACCTAAATTAAAGGTTCTTCAAAAGACAATAATAAAATATAAATCAAATGCACAGAATGGATTAAAACACTTATAAATACTATAGTTAAGGAGGGAATTATATTCAGCATTTATAAATAATAAAATTCAACAGTGAACACAGATAACAAAATTAAAAATCTGCAAAAGTTTTAAGTATTTATCTAAAGAAAAAATATACATCCCAATAAGCATATGAAAAAAATTCAATTTCATTAGTCATTAGATGTAGATTAAATGATAACAAGACAACCTTTGTGTGCTCTGATGAGATGATCACAGTAAAGATGAAGAATGAGCTTTTGCGTAGCAGTGAAGAAATTAGATGCAAAATATTGCAAAACCATTGGAAAACAGTTTAAAGGGTTCTGAAAAAGTTACCCAAGAGGTAACTACCCGGTAGCACTAGCTCATTTTATTTTGAAGAAAATAGAAAACTTTTGTCTACTTAAATATTGAACCTTCGTGCTGGCATTGTTCATATTAGTCAAAGTGTACGAATATGAGTGCATTTCTTGATGAACGCATGAGAACAATGTGGCATATAGAACAGTAGAATATACAGTCATGGAAATAAATGGAGTACAGTGGTGCTCTCTTCTCTATGAAGAATGTGTTCCCAAGACCCTGTAAAAAAAATATTACAAAACGTGGCTAGTAACAATTCTTGCATTCATATCTATGATAAAGAACATTTTATAAATTTAGCAAAAATATTAACAATAACTAACAAATATAGGTATGTCAATTCACCTTAGTAAAGCTACGTAAATGCAGACATTTTTTCCAAGACAAACTATATCCAGCTTTATTAAAGATACTTTTCATAAACAATCGTGGTACTTCAGGTACCACAGGGGCAGACACTCAGTAACAGTATACAAGTACTTTCAAACCCTTCTTGCAGGGACTAACAAAATCAGAAAACCACTGTGAAATCCAATGCAGTCTTCATGTGATTCTCTGAACAGGGTCGTTTCACGTTGAGCATGGTGTCTAGCAACTTTTCACAAGCCAACCCTGACTTTCAGGAAATGAAAAGAAAATGGAAGAATTATTCATCTGAAAAACCCACAGTCTTTTAGGAAAGGCACCCCAGCTCTCTTGAGGAGCGACATCATCTCGGTGACGTCACTGCAAGGTCTGATCACCTGACACCTGGCAGAACCAGTGGGAACGGGTTGGGTCTCAGTGGGCCTGTGGCTTTAAGGGAGATCCATCTATGCTGATGGTGGAGCTGGGGAACTGAAAGTGAAGTTTTCTCATGCCAGGGGGCATTTGTGCCAAGGTTGGCTACTCCATGAACATCGGGGAAGCCCTCCTCCCAGGAGCCAAGAGGAGTCTTTCAAATCTGGCAGGGAAAGGTGTTTTCCCATCACTCCAGCTTGGAAAACCCTCTGTTAGTGATACCCCTCCACACCCCGCCACCCCCAAAATGAAGTGTTCTGTCTGCTACCAACATAGCTTTAAAAAAGGAAAACAAACTTCTGCATTTTTTCTTAAAGATGTGTCTTATTTTTATTTATTTGTTATTCTCAATTTTTATTAACATCTTCCATGATTATAAAAAATATCCCATGGTAACACCCTCCCTCCTCCCACTTACCCCTTTGAAATTCCATTCTCCATCATATCCCTTCCCCATCTCAATCAGTCTCTTTTATTTTGATGCCAGGATCTTCTCCTCCTCTTATGATGGTCTTGTGTAGGTAGTGTCAGGCACTGTGAGGTCATGGATATCCAGGCAATTTTATGTCTGGAGGGAGCACGTGGTAAGGAGTCCTACCCTTCCTTTGGTTCTCACATTCTTCCCGCCACCTCTTCCGCATTAGACCCTGAGCCTTGGAAGATGTGATCGAGATATTACTCAGTACTTCAGACACTTCTTTCCAGCACCATGATACCTTCTGAGTTGTCCCAAGGTCACTGCCAACTGAAAAGAAAAGATTCTCTACCCAAAGTGAGAGTAGCATTAATATAAGGGTATGAATATTAAGAGAACTGCTTACTGGGAGGTTTGATAAGCATAGTATATACTTTTATCCAGACATCAGCAGACGTTACACCCCTAGGGCTCATGACTACACCTGTTTTAAGTTTTCAGTATCAGAGATGTATTCCCTCCCATGGAGTGGGCTTCCAGTCCAATTAGAGGGTAATTGGTTTCCACCATGATAGACGTGCCACTATTGCACCTGTTGGCTCATTTGGCCTGGATGGTCAATTACAAGGCTTGCAGTGTCCACTGTTGAGTATCTTCACTGGTGATTTCTCTCTTTCCCATTGAACTGCATGTAGAATGGCTTCTTCCAGCTTTCTCTCAGCTGGTCTACATGGAGGAAGTTATCAGCTCAGTTCCAGCAGGATTTGTCAGTGGCCTTGCAGCCCAAGTATGTGGAGTCTTCAGCAATAGGGTCTTACCATCTATTCCTGGTGGGAAACCAAGGGCCTCGGCAATGGCCTATAATATTTTGGGGGCATCAGGGACCTCCCTGGCCAACAACTCACTGGAAGGCACTGAAAATTTTCTAGCAACAATCTACAGCTCCTGAATGTTCCATTGTCCAAAACCGGAGGATTCCATATGATTTATTTATATCCTGTTAGATTTTGATTAGCCCTCCCTCCACCTCTCCTGTACTCAATATCTTACCGCGACCTCACTTGGGGCCTTTTCACCCCCATTAATCTATTCTTCTACTTATATATATACATTACCAGCCTATTAAGTACCCTCTTCCCTTCCTTTCTCTTCCCTTTATATCTCTTTTCTAGCTTACTGGCCTCTGCTACTGAGGTTTTTCCTTCTCACAGAGAAGCCCAATCATCTGTAGCTAATATCCGCATATGAGAGAGAACATGCAGCGCTTGGCTTTCTGGGCCTGGGTTCCCTCACTTAATATAATTTTTATAAAACTTGACAGAAATAGTATTTCAAACTGTACAGGCACCAGAAGTATACAGTTGCCAAAATGCACACGGTTCACCTGGCATCGCCAGCACCCGGCTCTCTGCTCTGGTCTGTCTGGGCATTTTGGGTTTCTGCAGCTTATGTCCTCCTTGCCAGCGTCAGCTGTCCCTTTCCGTCTGGGCACCTTCTCTCCCTCCTTCCTTCCTCCCAGGCGAGGGCTTTGGCTTTGCAGGAGCGGACCTAGGAGACAGCCTCTGGGTCTTCATGTGGTCCCCTCTCCCCAGCCTGACCCCCTAGCGCCCGGTATCGGCCTCTCGGGGCACTGGGCAGCGCGAGGGACGCGGGCGCTGGACGCGGGAGGCCGTGGCGTGGGGCTGCGGTCCATCTGGGGGTCTGCTTCTCTTGTCCTTCCTAAATACAGTCAGTCTTAAATAGAATTTTTCATTGAACTCTCTTTTACCATGAAGGAATCACTTTCCGGTACCCTGTGATATACATGAATGGCCAGAATCATTCCTATGGCACTCTGAGCTGCTATTAAATGAAGTGTTTCCTGACCGCCGGCGCTGTGACACCGTGGCAGGAGACGTGATGATGCTTGTGGTTATTAAAGGACCGGAGCGAGGCGGGTGGCCGGAGTGTGACACGTTGAAGAAAGGAACGGTATGTGTCCCAGGGTGAGCTCACCTCACTCTACTCAACATGGTGGGCAGCTTAAAATTTACTTCTTGAGCGTTCCGTTTAATGATTTTGAATCATAATTGGTCACAGCTAACGAAAGCATGAGAGGTGAAACCCAGGACAATAGAGTGACTGCTAACACAGTCTGGGCCATGCATCCCGCCTGGACACATTAAGGAAAGTTCAAAAGAGCCTCACACGAAAAGCCGCACGTGATATGACTCAGTCTATGCAGTGTGTGCATGGACAGAACCTGTACTCGGAGGCAGAAAATGAACTAGTGGGTTCGGAAATTGGAATCACTGTAAGGGATGAAGTAACAGTTCTCTTGGCGGCAACTCTGGAAGTAAGGGAGTATTTTGTTGTTTGAGGCAAGCCCAGCAGACTGGCCTTTCTTTTATGTGTGTGTGTGAGAGAGAATTAGCTCACCATGGCCTCCAGCCACTGCAACTGAACTCCAGGAGCGTGCAACCCTTTGTGCGCATGTGCGGCCTTGTGTGCTTGCCACTGTGTGTCTGGCTTATGTGGGAGCGGGAGAGTCGAACATGCGTCCTTAGGCTTCGCAGGCAACAGCCTTAGCTGCTAAGCCATCTCTTCAGCCCTGAGGATGTGTTTTTTAAATTAAAGTGTAGTTTGGGCTGTGCAACCAAAAGAACCCAAAGAATTGCATACTGTGAAAAGGGTGAATTTTATGGTCTGTGAGTGATAGATCAGTAAACCTATTATTTAGAAAGAAACAAATTAGAAATGATAGGATGAAAGAACCTTATACTGTTCTGGGTATTGTGCAAGTGTTGAGAATTCCTTCTTTAGATATATAAAAATACTGTATAGTTTTCTTTCCTGTTATCCCATCCCCATGTATTTCTGAATAGAGAAACAAAGTATTATTATTCATGAGGATTTGAATGAATTAAGATTAATTATGAATGAAAGGCATGGATATACACGCTTTCCTATTCAACATCAGTTGACCTGATCATTCAAAGCTTTTCTATGATCATCACCACCCATCATTTTAATTCAGACAAGGAAAAGAAAACCAAGTGCTAAATGGCACAGATCCAAGGGGAAAGGCTAGCTTGCTGAAACAATTGGACTATCTATCATGACATTTAAATAAGTTAGACCATAACTGCTTTTTAGCTTCTGACACTAAGATGTTAAATTCATCTGTTACTATAGAAAATGGATTGTCTTTGTTTTCATTTACTGTAAAATTATATTTGCTGGAGAGATTTCATAATTAGTTACATGATAATAGGAAATCAGAATAGTCAGAAGTTTTATGAATATTATGTGGCAACAGTTATTTTGCCTCAGGTAGCAGCATCCATATTCCAGCAAGAAAGTGAATGAATCTTTGAATGGTCATGTAACTTCCACCTATCTTTCACTACATAATCTGGAAGACTCTAAACATTTGGCCACTATATATGAAGTATATAATGTAAATTTCCTGAAGCAAATTTTAAAAAATTAAAATTACTTGCATGAAATTGTTGGATAATAATATGTGCTTTTTGTATCAACTTGATTTTCTTTTAGGAGAAATTGTAAAAACTTTAATGTGAAAATACCTGAAGCCAGTTTTATAATTTATTTCTTCCTAAATTCTTTGTTCCTTCAAATTTAAAGATCTTATGTTTAGTTCTGTAAGTTCAACTTATAAAAAGAAAAGATAAATTGCTATACCCATTTCCCTCACATAGGCAATTTTCAAAATTACTGCTCAGTATATTTAATTACTTAAAATTACTCTAAAATTATTCTTCAAAAATAAAATGCACTGTTACAATAGAAAAATCACACTTCAAATTTGTGAGAGAAAATTGCACTCAGAAATATATACAGTTTATAATTGATTTGAGTGCTAAACTGTTAACCCAAATTATACATCAAAGATCATGAAAATTGAAGTCCACTGGCCTAATTCTGTTAAGATCTCTGGAATGATTGTCATGAAGGTATGGGGCATTTTTTTTTCAGAATTTCCAAAATCAATACATTATTTTATGGTTAAATAAAACTTGGCATGGTCATTTCAATACACTTTTATTAATACTTTAAAGAATAATCATGTAAAAAGCAAATGGTTTTTTTTTTTTTTCTCATTGTTTTCCATCAGTACAATTTGTAAACATCAAACTTCACTGACCCACATTCTGTCAGTGACTACTCTCTTTACCTTAAGCCATACAGGTTAGTGCTTAGGGACTTAGAGGTGCACGCACTTAATGTTGAGTAGAGGCACAGGAATGGAAAAAGCATTTTTACTCACTTTGTCAATAAGAGCATCAGAATTCTTGGAAGGCCTATTTTCAAAATTTTCCCAGAGCAGAATGACTTGACACTTCTGCCATGTCATTCTTCACTTTCTCTCCATATCTTCTCACTTGAACTCATGAAACAAGCATGTTAACCCACCATTACATTAATGAGATATCTTAAATAAAGCAATGTAGATCATTCTTTCAACATATAAATTCTTCCTAAGACCAAATATGTTCCACTGACTTTCCATAAACATATGGAATTCCAAGTTCATAAGCCTAGGATTCATGAGGATGGTGAGGTCATTGGCTCCACCACTGGGCCATCCTTGTGCTCCTTTCCACCTTGTTTCAGGAAGAACTGTAATGAACTCCCACATTGTTTCATAACTGCTTTCTGGAAGCATAGGTTGTATACCACAAAATCCATGTACTCCAATGTCCATTTTAACCTGTTTTGATAAATTTATAGTACTATGAATGTCACAACACCACTCATTCTTATGATACTTTTTTTGTTCTTTAAAAAAAGGTACATCTTTCCCTTTGCAGTCAGTGTTTGCCCCTATTTGAAGTTCTCAAAGCCTGCAGATTTATTTCTTGCATATTTAATTTTGGGAAATTAATATAAATGGAATAGTATAATAGAAAGAAACCTTTATGAATGGTAGCTTTCATTTATAATCATATGTTTGAGGGCCATCCACACTGAAGTATGCGTCCATAATTCATTGCTCTATTAATGACCAAGGTTCCATTTCATAACTATACTTCGCTTTATACCCATTCATTGCAGCACAGACATTGGATCTTCCTAATTTTTAGTTATTTTGAATAATGCTGACATAAATATTAATTTTCAGGTTTTAGTATGGACATTTGATTCCATTTTTCCTTTGGCAGATAAGGAATGAAATTACTGGGTTCTTTGAGACATGTACATGTTTAATGTCTTCAGAATTTGCCCAACCTAAGAAGTTCCCCTAAGTATCTTGGCCACAACTGATAGTCTGAGGTG
The DNA here is from genome assembly GCA_036346955.1 of Dipus sagitta. Classification (NCBI taxonomy): domain Eukaryota; kingdom Metazoa; phylum Chordata; class Mammalia; order Rodentia; family Dipodidae; genus Dipus; species Dipus sagitta. The sequence continues at coordinate 171,464,162 of CM070774.1, forward strand.
TTTTATTATAGCCTTCCTAGAGATATTGCATGCGAACACATTGTATTTTAATTTGTACTTTCCCAATGGTGCTTAAAATATTTATACTTATCTGGTTATTATTTATATATTGTTTGTTAAAGTATCTCATATGGTCTTCTCATTTTGGAAAATCAAGTGTCTTATTATTAGCACAAAAGTATTCTTTTCATTTTGTGGATACACTTTTTTTCATCTGGTAAGTATGGCTATTATTTTTTCTGTATTTGTAGTCCTTTTACATTCTTCCAAACTTTTACATTTTATAAATTTTATAAATTGTAAATAATAATTCTCCCAAGCTTTTACATTTTATAAATTATAAATAATAATTTTATAAATTATCTTTACTCTGATAAGGATTTTACTACTTTCTGACCAAATCTGTTATGCTTTAACTTCTTTACTCTTTTTGCCAAAAATACTGTGTTTGTCTCTTGTTTGCACATTACCTTTATTTCTCAGCTCGTATATCACTTCCTTAGAGTCTTTCTTACAAGCTTTCTGTGGTGATCAGGACAGTAAAACCATCAAGTATCTCATTTCTTAGCAGCATTGTGATTAGCTGGGACATGGGACTATTGGGCAATGAGTTACAATGGTTAGTGAGAAGTGCCATGTGACCTGTATTAGCAGAACATAGTGCTGGTCCACAGTGTACACACCAGCATGCGGAGGAACAAAGAAAAGACGTTTAGAACCATTAGATTTTGGAGGTTTATTTGTTGCCACACATTACTTTGATTGATTGTTCTTCCCAAAAAACTTCCCAGTGGAAATTCTCAACCCACTAACTTAGCTTCATTTTTCTTTACAGCACTTAGTACCTGACATGCCTGGCTCACTAGCGCACAAACTGTATAAAAAGGGGGACGTCATTTGATTCATGACTATATCTATGCCACCTAGAACAAAGCTTTGCACATAACAAGTACTTGTGAAATATTTATTGAATGAAGAATGTGGCCCCACATAAAAAAGAGGGGTGCTAAATTGAGCATGTCAAATATGACATGTTCTTAAAAACAGCATCAGAGAATGTTGCCAGGTTTCATTTATTTGTTATTTGCTTCAACCAGCAAAGTTTGAATGTGCTGATAATTGAATGCCTGTTGTTAAAAATTCCTATCTTTGAGAAAGATTACAGAGAAACTAAATCAATTGAGAATGATTTAATTCCTCTCGAATTGCGACTCTGCATTGCATGCACTGGTTACTAAACAGAGTCATTGGGTCAATGCTTTCAGATGTAAATACATGTTAGCTTTTCATTTTCTTTTAATCAATTCTCACTAACCAATTATACCCTTAGCTAGACATAGCAGGATGCATTATTTCATTTAATATCCCTATCCTAGCATATTTTACATTTTTATGTTGATTCTTGTTATCCATGGACCTATTACTCTATGATTGATTGATCATTTTCCACTCATTAAATGGGTGTATTGATAAGACCACTGGAAAATTATAGAATTCAATTTTATATGATTAAGACTCAGCCCTCTGACAGTTCCCTCCATATTCATATAGAACATTTCTTTTATACTCCATTCTTTTGATACATTCTACCTGGACTGATAGCTTCCCAAAATCTCAGCTCACCTCCTTCGTTTCTTCAAATATTTGCTCAAATGTCTTACTTTTAGAAGTAGGTAATCCCTTATTACACAGCAAAACACCTGAAAAAAAAATGAGTTTCATCATGAATGATATATGAATGTCTCCGACATAAAATCTCTTTGTGGTAACAGTAGTAGCACATGTCTATCGAAAGAGGTGTTCATAGTTATGTCAGTAACCCTTGAAGCACTTGGGAAACTGCTTTGCAATGTGCAAAGATTATAAGCAGGTTAGGTCTTAAGTATTATAAGTGATATATTAACTTCACAAAACCTGCAAAATACATGAAAGGGTTGATCACTGTATAAGAGGAAAGTATTGTTTTGATTCAGGGTTTCACAGGTTTTAGTCCACGATAAATTGACTCCATTGTTTTTGAGTCTAAGATATCATGGCAGAAGCAAAAATGGCTGAGCTAAAATGCATGACTTACTGCAGCAGGAAGCAAAGAGAGGAAGAGGAAGGAATGGAGTCCTGCAAATCCCCTCAAAAGGCACATTGTCAGTGAGAAGACCTTCCATAGCACAGCCACTAATGCTTCCATTTCCACCATCTCTCAGCAGTCCCAAGTCAGAGATGTAAACCTTTCTTTCACGGCCATTAGAAGTCATTTCAGATCCAAATGAAAGAAGGTTGAATCAATGACAAATGGCTGAATTTAACCTCTACCAGAACTAGCTCTGCAGGGATATCGTGAATTTATATTCCATCATTACTTGGGCTTTGGTTCATAAAGACATGAACATTATGGTTTGGAGTTGCATTAGTGTGAAATGGAGATTCCAGAGTACACACTTGACTGCCTGGGAAAGTGACTGAGAAAAATATGCCATTGGCAACTGGCATGTGGATGCTCAAGAAATCACACTGTTTAAACCGCCATCGAAGGGCAACAGGGAAGGTGAGTTCTTTTCCTCACTGCTTAGCAGCGACCACAAAGCATATGTGTTTGAAGCACACGAAACAATGCCTCACCCCCCTGCTATGAAGAATAGCCAAGGCTAAGCTTCCAGCAGGGCCACATACCACTGTGATAATGGGCTGAGTGTGTGGATTATGCACCAATGCTCGACACCATTCCAGGATGGCTTCTAGGAAAGGGACAAACCAGCAGAAGGTCAGTGGTGAGCAACCAACCAACTTGGATTCTGCTTTTCACACCCGCCTTGCAACATCCCCCCACAAAAAAAGGAAAAAAAAAACACGTTATCTGAAGATGAGGTGAAGCAGAGGGCAGTTGTGAACCAGCCCCAACACCCAGGAGAGGCTTGGCTCTGCTCTCGCCAAAAAAATCCAAACAGTGGATAAGAATGGATAAAGTGTGCGTCTTGGACACGGGGAAAGCCAGGCCTTTCAAGGTCTCACCCATGTTGTCCAGGAGGTGACGCCCACCAAGCAGACCCTGCTCAGGCTCACATGCGCCTGCCCCAGGCCAGTGGACAGTCCTCCTGAATCTACCGAACACAGTGTAGACCCAACCCAGCCTCGATACGAGCTGCTATTAATGCATCCTCAGCGACAAAGCTGATAATGACCCCAAAGCAAAGCAAATGACACCCAGGAAGCAACCCAAGGGACCCCCAGCAAGATTACAATGAAAGCCTTTGGTGAAAGTTTCAGGCAGTCACAAGACTTAGGATCCCAAAATTAAATCTCAACAAGCATTTTATTTATTTATTTATTTTAAATCAGAATATCTTTTATTAAAAATCAGAATATCTTACAGCTGCACAAAGAAAAAGAGTGGTCTCTGCCGGCCAGAAAGGAGGGATGTCCATATTGTGCACTGAAATGAGGAAAGCCAGCCATAGAACAATGGATGGTATTCCCAAGGTAAGAATCTGCCTATGCCCTCGATCTGATGCATCACCTAACCTCACTGCTCAGTTTTGCCACATTTTGTATTATTTATGTTTGGGTGAATGTGTCAGGTTATCAATTTGACTGCTTCTGTGCTTCAATTCCAGCTTTCCTTGACCTTCCTTGTATTTCTGGCCCTAGACCTGAAAAGCATTTCTCCTCAGCCAGCTACAGGCTGCAGGAAAGGAAGGAATTTTTCTCCTAATACTGATCCACTTTTGTTCTCCCCAACACAACAGCTGCCAGAGGACTAGTATGCCAAACTCCAGGGAACTTGCTTTCCAAGACCTTTCTCTGCCTCTGGGTGGCCACTTCCTGCAGACCAGCAGTCCACAGTGCTGGGCTTGGCTACCACTGGGCTGCTCTGTCCTCCAGCTCGCAGTGACCCACACCCTCCAGGGATGCTGCTGCAGTCAGCGCTGGCAGAGCCGCTAGAAGAACTCATCACTACTGCCACACGGCATGGTCCTGAGGAGGGAACACGACTCACCAAACGCCAGTAATCTGAACCAAATTCAGGAAGAGGAGAAGCTGTTGTGCCAAGTCCCCTGACCAGGAGCCAAGACCCCTGGTCACCCAGGAGTCACCCAGAGAACCGCCACAGAAGCCGAGACACTCGAATGTAAAAGCAACAGGTTTCTTTATTGCAAGCCTAGGCATGGGCTCCATCCCTACAGTCCAACACAGCGGTAGTGAGGGAAAGAGCCCCTTCCTTTTGGGGGAAGGGGTTCATATAGGAATTCGAACAAAGAAGTAGGGAATAGATACACGATTGGTTGATTTAAACAGTTTTGATTGGCTTGGGGTTTCAGCAGGCAAAGTTGGGGGCAGGAGCTAGGGGCACTACAGGCAGATGAGGTAATCTCCATTGTGATGGGCTAAGTAAACATTGGTATTTTACGACTTCCTTGAAGTGGAGATTCCTCAGTTTCTTATCTAAGCAGGTGGTCGGAGGCCAGAGGCCTCCACAGTGGAGTGTTTCTGCAATATCCTTGAAATGGAGATTCCCCAGAAACTTTAGGGAGAAAGGCAGCAATTGAGCAAGCAAGCAAAGTTTACAGAAGCAGAGGTCAGCACATTAGCTGGCTAGTTCTCTATCTAAGTCAGACCTGGGCCTTTTTACTTAAAATGGTTACATTTGGCCTTTCAAAGCTACCTCTGGAGTTTAGGGGAGGAATACTAAGAGAACCTAGGAGTTCTGCTACTTCCACACCTACATAGATTCATAACTAGGGGTCACTCACATTTTATTTATTTTTATTTATTTTTTATGAGAGTGAGAGAGATAGAGAGAAAGAAAGAGATGAAGGGAATTGGCTTACCCGAGCCTTTAGCTACTACAATCAAACTTCACATGCATGTGCCACCTTGTATGCATGGGTGACCTTGTATGCACGTGTGACCTTGAGTATACGCATCACCTTGTGCCTATGGAGTCAAACCTGGGTCCTTACTCTTCACAGGCAAGCATCTTAACTGCTAAGCCATCTCTCCAGCTCTCAACAGGCACTTTAAATGAACTTGATGAGACCATGAACTACTGGCTGTTTGAGTGGGAAGAAATAAGACAAAGAGTAATCAGACAGGAACTGCAAGAATGGCTGAAGGACATGGAAGAAAATTCATTCACAAAAAAATAATTGAAATTGAAAATCAAAGCTTGGCTCAATGAATTGGAAGAAAAGCAACAAAAAGAACTCAAAGAATGGATGAAGGAAACAGAATATAACAGGAACAACTCAATAAATGGCTGAAGGAAAACAAAAAGTCAGGAAACAGTATTCCGTAGATGCCTTAATGAAATAAAAAACAATCAGAAAGAGATCAACAGAAGGCTAAAGATATTTGAGGAGGATCAACAAATAAATGAGCTCATGGACCAGTAGAACAAGATCAACCAGGACATCTCCAAATGCAGGAAAGAACTCCAAGAGACAATAAAAAAGGTCAAGTCAAGAAATGAAAATGGGGCTGGGGAGATGGCTTAGTGGTTAAGGTAACTGCCTGCAAAGGCTAAGAATATAGGTTCAATTCCCCAGTACTCACATAAGCCAGATGCACATGGTAGCACATGCAGCCGGAGCTTGTTTGCAGTGGGTAGAGGCCGTGGAACACCCATTCTCTCTGTCTGTTTCTCTCTCTCTCTCTCTCTCTCTCTCTCTCTCAATCACTTGCTCAAAGTTTAAAAGAGAAGTTTTTTTTAAAAAGAATGAAGTGAAAACGGAATTCAAGCAAGACATGAGATGCTGAAGAAAAGCATAGCAGCAAACGGTAATGCAGTAACACTCTTGGAAGGCTCCCAAGACAACCTCAAGAACAGAGTAGACCGCATGGAGGGCAGAATTCTGGAACTTGAGGACAAAACAGAAGAATTAGGCCAGGAATCCAAAAGCATTGTGAAGTTCAAAGAACTGTGTGACGAGAACATGAGGGAATATTGGGGCATCTTAAAGAGACCAATATTCAGATCAGAGGCAGACAGGAAGGGGAAAATAAAGGCAAAGGACAGCAAAAATGTCTTCAACAAAATTATTGAAGGTAATTATTAAAAAATTCCCAACCTCATAAAAGAGAAACCAATCCATGTACAGTTCGTGCACAGAACACCAAACAGACAGAACCAGAGAAGAGACACTCCATGATAGATAACATTCAAACCAGTCCTACAGAGAATACTGCATGGAATTCTCTACCCTTAGAGAATAAACCAACATGCACTTGAGGAAAGATAAAGAAACAAATCAAAGTAGAAATGATATAAAGGCATGCAAAGACCAATAAAATACCAAGTTCCACAAAACCTTCAACATGATAGTTCTTAACTCACACCTCACAATTACAACTCTGAGCATTAACAGGCTCAACTCCTCAGTCAAATGACAAAGATTTCTGGATCAGAAAGCTGGACCCATCCGTTTGTTTTGTATAAGAAATCCACCTCACAGTTAAAGATAAACAGCACCTTGTGGTGAAAGAATGAAAAAAAAATACCCTAAGTAAGCAGGGCATGGTGGTGTACGCCTTTAATCCCAGCACTGAGGAGGCAGAGAGGTAGGAGAATTGTTGTGAGTTTGAGGCTAGCATGAGATTACAAAGTGAATTCCAGGTCAGTCTGGGCTAGAGCAAAACTCTAACTCGAAAAACCAAATAAATGAATAAATAAATAAATAAAGATATCCAAAGTAAACCTAAACAGGAAAAAAGCAGGAGTGGTTGTACTGACTTCTGACAAAATAGACTTTTACCAGAAAGTAGTGAAAAGAGATAAAGAAGGCAATGTCAGGCTCACCGAAGGAGCAACAAAACAAGAGGATACAACAGTCATAAACATATGTGCACTAAGCACAGAAGCACCTCACTTTATAAAGCAAAATTTACTAGACAATAAAACAGATGTAAGTCCCAATACAATAATAGTAAGAGATTTTAACACCCCACTATCGACAATAGACAGATCCTCCAAGCAGAAAATAAACAGAAAATAATAGAGCTAAACAACACCATAGATTAAGTGGACTTAACAGATATGTACAGAGCATAACACACACATTCTTCTCAGCAGCTCATACAACCATCTCCAAAACTGCCCATATATTAGGGCAGAAAACATGTCTGTGCAAACACAAAACTTTTGTCATACTTCCCTAGAGTTTATCTGAACACATTCATGAAAGCCAGAAATCAACAACAGCAGCAACAGCAGAAATCACACCAACTCCTAGAGCCTGACCTCTCTCTATTAAACAACGAATGGTTTGCTGAGGAAATGAATAAATTCATCAATCTGAATGAGAATAAAAACACAACATACCGAAACCTTTGGGACAATACACCAACAGTTCGAAGAGGAAAATTTACTGCACTAAATACCTACATTAGAGAAACAGGGATCTCAAATGCATAACTTAAATATCCATTTGAAGGCACTGGAAAGACAAGAACAGTGAAAGCCCAAGAGAACCAGATGGGAAGAAATCATCAAGATCAAAGCAGAAATTAACAAACTGGAAATGAAGAAAACTATTTAAAACATTAATGAAATGAAGAGCAGGTAGGTCATTGTAGACCATTGCTAAAACACCTGATTATCTGCCAGAGCTGAAAGGTTAGATCCTACTGCTGCAGACACCTCAGGCTGCAGTCACAGGACATCCAATTACCATGCTGGAACCAAAAGGAAAACTAGCTCCCTCCTGGCTAGACCTCATAGAGCTGGAAAATCTTATGGAAGCTGCTGGAAGAGAGCCAAGATCCATTAATAAGACAAGATAGCCAACTTCCCACCATGAGACTTGCCACCTCTACCACATCTGCCAGGGCCCAGGAGAAATTGCAGAGGAGAGAGCGACATGAACATTACTTTTACTGATAGCCTGACAAACAGCTCCAGGGTGATAGTGACAGACATGGTGATCATTCAAAACCCATCAAAGTAGAAATCCAGAGGTTACAGAGAACTGAACACTAAATCAGACAGCCAACAGACCTTCCACAACTCAGGTAACATTGCTGGAGAGGGAACAGAAAGGTTATAATAGCCACAGAGTGTGTAGGAATGAATACCTTGAGGCACCAGCCTCTTGCTACCCCATTGGGACTGACAGAGGCCTTCGTGACCCCACAGTGGGTAACATAACAACATTGAGCAGGGCTCCCAGGGTAATGTGAGCCAGGACAATGGGATATAAAGTCATATCCTGTTATATAAAAATAAAAATTAAAATAAATTTTTCTTAACAGACTAGTGAGTGTCAAAGGTGTGTCCACATGTGCAAAATGGCAGAATGAATGCCAGACCTGATAGCAGTGATGATGGAGATAGGACTGTAGCTCAGACAGCACTAGTAATGAACAGTATCAAAGCGCGAATGCAACCACTCTGGACTCCTGCAATTACTTGGGGATGGGTGGAAAAATCTGTCTAAAAAATCGGCATTTCTTTGCTCGTAGGGAAAATAACAAAAATTGCTTCATATTTACACAAGTATAGCCACCATCTGTTGAAGACACAGGCATATGAAACTGAAGTCTCCTTGGGGATCTGTAAATTATATATTTTCTATTATTAGCAAAATGGTTTCACTTACTGATTTTCTATAGTCTTTCCAATAACAATGCCAATACAAAATTTACAATGCAATTAAAATAAGAAGGAATGCGGTCTTCTATTTTTATAATAGAAAATACATGCTCTATCTAGTTTCCCAAGAATGGCTACAAAATCTTGCCAGTTGTAACATAAAATGAAGTGGTAATGGGCTTCAAAAATGCTCATAAGTTTTGTTATAAAATTCAAACTTCTATTCAAGTAACCTAGTCTTCCTGCAGGAATGGAAATTATCATTACAATAGTTTTTCTGTCACACCCTATTAAATAATGTTGCTAAATTTTACTGTGTTCAATTTGTTTTCTGGTTGATCTTATCATGTTTGTCACGCCGACATGGAAGACAAAGCAGACATGTTATGACTTACCCTGTCCATCACTTTGAATTTATCTCCATACTATAAATTACAAAACCACTCTTAGCAACTTTGCCAATTAAAATCCCTGCAAAGTCAACCCAAGGTTGCCCTTAAGTGTGGGCTCTATTTATGACAACTTGAAGTGAATTTTAACCACCCAATTAGTTTTTACTTGTTCTAGTAATACAGAGTTTATTTTCCATTTTATCCTGTCTTTGTCTAAACTTTAGCTTAATGACAATGGTGTCAGAAGTAAAAAAAAAAAAAAGAAGAAGAAGAAGAAGTTAGGTGGTATTCAAATGCCAATTGTATAACACTTAGAATTCAAATCATTTGGTAAATACAATGGTGTTCATAAAAAATGAAGTCATTATGCCAAGAGAGAGTAAAATTATACTCACCAAATCTGACTCATCCTTACAGAGAGGAACAAATAGACTTTATGAAGTTTCTCTGGTGATTCAAATAGAGTAAAGATATCTTTTAATTTCTAGGCACTGTGTCTTGAATTTCATTTCATTAAGAGACTGGGTAACTGGTATGTGCAAGGATTATGATTATTCTAAAGATGGTTTGGAGAAGAACACAAGGATGACACTTAAAATCATCACACAGTATATTACCATGCTTTGTATTATATATTCTCTAGTACACGAGAAATAATTATAAATGACTTATATCTGTGCTGCAGTACTGCATATTTACAAGAAAAGTGGTTCCACATAAATACACAGAATAAACTCCGTTTGTGGATTCAGTACATGTGAAAGAGAAACATAAAAGTAAGGAAAATTCTAAAACTCATTCTTATACAATTTCAATTTGGCTAAAGAAAATATTTCCAATCAAAAATAAGTTGATGGAGGAGTGATGTCAGCACAATATTGGACTGAAAGTGACTAGCATACTTTTCTTCCAAAAGATCAAAACCTAGAAAAATTTAATAAAAACAAGACTTTTTCTTTGGACTGTTAGAGAGAAAGGTGTTTTGGGGATGTCACTGAGTGCCTGTGGAACCCAGAGACACATGACGGCCTTGTAAAACTGAACCAAGCAAACCTCAACACCTATCCTGTTGTACTGGTTACTTTTTGCTGTATAAAATATGCACGTTAGGGAAGAAAAGTTTATTTATGCTTCCATTCCAGAGGGTAGAGTTAATCATGGTGTAGAAACCATGACAGGAGCAGGGCAACAGCACCCCATCATTAGGGAGGAGGAAGAGAGAAAGAGAGAGAGAGAGAGAGAGAGAGAAGTGGGGACTGGTTGCAACCTCAAGGGCCAGCCCCAGTGAGAAACACCCCACGGGTTCAATTTGCTTCCAGTCAGGCCCTCAATCCCGTAATGCTGTTACCTGATCTGGATCTGGACAGTCCCATACATGACTGCTCAGAGATCTTGAGCAGTTTATGAGGGACCCGACCAGATATCAAGGACGTTCCCCTTAAAGGGGCAGAGCTGACCTGGTAAATAGATGGAAGCAGCTTCCTTAAGGATGGTGTCTGGTACACAGGAGCTGCAGTGACAACTGAAGAAACAACTGTATGATCAGAAGCCCTCCCTCCAGGTACGTCTGCCCAGAAAGCTGAATGGATAGCCCTGACCAAGTCTTTACAGATCGGCTAAGGAAAGAGACTTAATATCTATACTGATAGCCATTATGCCTTTGTAACGGTATATGATCATGGGGCCATTTATAAAGAGAGGGGAGTATTGACAGCAGAAGGGAAAACCATTAAAAATAAACAGGAGGTTTTGGAACTCCTGCAAGCCATATGGCTACCTAAGGTGGTATCAATCATGCATTGCCCCGGGCACCAGAGAGGAGGTGAGCCTACTTCACAGGGAAACAATAAGGCTGATAAGGTGGCATGAGAGGCAGCCCTCTAGGTTGCTACTACCCTGGTGGCAAAATTCCCTCCAATGGTGATGCCAACCTTGCCAGAGACACCAAGTTATACTGACTCAGAACTACAGAGGATCCAACCCTGCACAGCAGCCTATAAGCAACAAGGATGGTACAAATCCCCTGACAGAAGGATCATCCCCCCATCAGACTTTGCTAGCCAACTCATTAGACAAATACACCAGAGCACTCATCTAGGACAACAGAAGATTGAGGACTTACTTAGGATGGGCCACCTTAAAGTTTTTTACTTGAGGCAAAAGGATGTGGAAGCCATAGCCTCATGCCATGCCTGCTGCCTGGTAAATGCAAAAAGCAGTTTCTTGGTGGGGAATGAGGGAAAGAGGAACCTGACTAGGAGTAAATTTGGAAATTGACTTCACAGAGACAAAAACTGGTTTGTATGGATGCAAGTATTTACTGGTATTTATAGACACCTTTTTAGGATGGACCAAAGTTTTTCCAACCAAGAACGAGACTGCCACAACTGTAGCCAAGAAATTATTGGATGGCATCATTCCAAGGTATGGTTTACCTGTTCTTTTGGGGTCAGACAAGAGACCAGCCTTCACCTCACAGGTAACCCAGGCCATAGTTTGAACTGCAGGGACAAATCAGAAACTCTAATGTTTGTATCATCTCCAGGGTTCAGGACAGGTAGAAAGAATGAATTGGACCCTAAAGGAGACCCTAACTAAATTAACCCTTGAAACTGGCTGTAACTGGGTGTCTCCCCTTCCCTTTGCCCTTTTCCAAGTTCAAAACTCCCCCTATACCATGGGGCTGGCTCCCTTTGAAATGATGTATGCAAGACCCCCCACCCAATATAAAAATATAAATATAAAATATAATATAAAATATAAATATAAAAGCAATATAAAAGCAGAAATGTGTACTGAATTTGATGATGAGAAATTTCTCTCCTCCTTACAAGCTTTATTTCAGGTGCAAGAATGTCTCTGGCCCCAAATGTGGGCCATCTATGAAAAGACACCTTCACCTACACCCCAGGGGTTCAGACTGGGAGACCTAGGACTTGTCAAAAGACACCAGAAGAAGACTCTTGAACCCATCTAGAAGGGACCTTACACCGTGATCCTGACCACCCCAATGGCCATCAAGGTAGATGGCATCCCAGCCTGGATACATCACTCACACGTGAAGCCTGTCAACCCACATGCAGACTAAGATGAGTATGCACCCAAAGAGGAGCCAAGACTGTGGCGAGCTGTTGCCCACCCACAAGATCCACTCAAGCTGAGGATCCAAAAACTCTTACCATCCACAGCTTTCGTTGTGCCCTAGAGACCAGAAAAAAAAAAAAAAAAAAAAAAAAAAAAACCTATCCACCTGATCCTTGTGATAGCCCTGCTTGGGGTTCAGACCACATCAGACACTAATCTGCACAGATCTGTTACTACCAAACAGGTACTTTGGGGCCCTGAGATTTCCCCACGAGATCTAGAGAGAGAAGTGCAGACGTTGATGTTAACCGGTCTGGTGAGTATCACTTTTCCCCTCTTCCACCTAGACCTTTGTGCCCTGGTCCATTCCATATGGAGGCACCCAAGCCCAAAGGGTGGAAATTGTCAGTCCTATCAAGACTGACAAAATGCCATGGCAACCTGCAGAGACGACTGCCAGGAACAAAAACTTGCAAGTGTGCAATTTTATGTTTGTTTGCCCAGTGACAAATGACTATGGGACTTGTGGGGGAATGGAAAGTTTCCTTTGCTATAAATGGGGATGTAAGACCAGCACCCCCTTTATAAAGAATAATTGAGATCTTATCCAGATCAATCGAGAAAAAAAACAGACATCACAGGGAAAGAGAAACCCCATCTCCATCTCAATGACAGAAAAGGGACAAACTAGCAGAGGATGGGAAGCCGGAAAAACTTCGGGCCTAAAGTTATATGCATCAGGAGGGGATAGGGGGTTCCTCTTTCAGATCCAGAAACAGGCTATCCTGGCAGGGCCTCCACCCATAGCTACAGGGCAGCAGCTCGGCTTTGCCAATTTTAAAACCTGCAACACGGTCTTTAGTTTCAGGCACCTTCTCCCCCGCAGACTCAGTCACCCCCTGGTTAATCACACCCCCCTCCCCGGGTCCCTGATTCGGCCATTTTATTTGGGTTACTCAATTTCACCTTTAATTTCCTCAAGCCTTCCACAAACCTCACAAAGGAGACTGCCGGCTCTGCTTAGACCCCAGGTCCCCATACTATACTGGCTGGGCTACCACAGGAAACCTGTCAAGTCCTTCAGAAAGCCCACCGAGATGCTCTTGGGAAAGGTCCCCAGTTCTTACCCTTCAAGCTGTAACTGGAAAGAGGCTATGTGTGATAGGAACAGGGGCAAATCTAGACAGCTTCCCTCACCTTAAGCATCTCTGTAATCATAGTATCACCGCAAATGCTGGTACGTCTTACCTTGTGCCCCCTAACGGATCCTGGTTTGCATGCACCACAGGCTTAACCCCTTGCATCCACCCACTGCTACTTCAGAATTCCAGCATGTGCGTTCTAGTAACACTGTTTCCTCAGGTTTATTACCTCCCCTTCAGCTCCTATATGGAGACGGTCCCAGACCATCACAGAGGAAAACGACATTGTGGGGCCTCAGCAATCCTTCTCACAGTGTTGGTTGGGACCGGCATAGCTGCAGGAATTGGCACTAGTACAACGGCCTTAATTAGAGTGGATCAGACTTATCAGTCTCTAAGTAACCTTAGAGACTCAGATCTCGCTCAATTAGAGAAGTCTGTCCATCACCTAGAGCGATCACTGGACTCACTAGCAGAAGTAGCACTGCCTCTCTCTCTCTCTCTCTCTCTCTCTCTCTCTCTCTCACTCTCAAATAAGTAAATAAAACTGAACAAAAAAATTTAAAAAAAGAAAGAAAAATGTGTCTCAATAGATATGACATTAAAATGTGAATGGATATTGTTCCTAAACTATTTTTATACTATATTATTTGTTTTTTTTAAATCAAACATATATAAATATAAATATAAATAAAAAACACTTAAAAATCTCTGATTAATCTACATATTAAAGCACCCTAAATGATACTAATTTAAAGATGCTGATATTTACTTTGGAACATACAAACCTTCCAGACTTTGATTCACTAGAAAGCCCTAACACTGCTTGAATTTTTTCTTAATGTGAAATCTACCAAATTCCTTTGAGAACTGAAAAAAAAGAAGACAGAAAATGAAAATTAGCTTTATCAAAGAAGTGACTCGTAAGTGAGAACTATATGCTGAAATTTGGCTTCCACACTTTCTACACTTTTGTGTCATATGCCATACCTCTGTTTTCCACACACAGAATTAGGAATTTTGTGCTTAAACAAACATTTCAAGTTTACCATCTGTGTTGTTTTGAATGTAAATGTTCCCTGTAGCCTGTTATTTTTGATGAAGATTAAGCTTCTACCTAAGTCTCCTGTGGGCAGAGCCCTGCTGGAAGAGGGGTGTCACTGAGGGTGGATCGTGAGTCCAGCCCTAAGGCGTGTGTTCAGAATCATTTCATGCTTGCTAATGCAGGCTGTTGTCTCTCTGAAATGGAAGCTTGATGAAGTGAGCCAGCTTCTTCAGCCACGATAAAGCTACAATAAATAAAGCCTACAATAATCCTTTTTTTTCCCCCCCATAAGCTACTTCTGGTCAGATTTTTGTCCCAGCAATGAAAAGGTAAGTGCAACACCATCTGTTGTGGTTTGTGTTTGAAATGTGTCCTTAGAGAGTCATGTGTTTGAAGACTAGTGCTGTAGTTTGACAAGGCGGTGGAACCTTCAGGAAATGGAGCCTTGCTGAAAGGAAGCAATTCACTGGGGTTTGAGGGCTTACAGTCTAACCCTACTTGCTGTTTGCTCTCTGCTTCCTGACGGGCTGTAAAGTGATGAGCCCTAGGTCTTGTCACCATGTCCTGACCCCATAGTGGACTGCGCTGAATCCTGTGGGATTGTAAGCTAAAATGAATCCTTCCTCCCTTAAGATGCTTCTCGTCAGGTGTTTTGTCATAGCAGTGAGAAATGTAACATTGTATTTTGCTGCATTGTTTTTAAGTAAATATAAAACTACAGTAGAAAATAGTGTGTTCTTCCAGAGATAAATGTTACAGCTCTTAAACTTAATGTAATTGAGAAAATGATCATAATCATCAGACATGCCAAATGTGAAAACCATTAGGTGTGGGGATAAAAAAGAGACATAGAATTTAAGATTGTCAGATGTGGATTTGAATATGAACTGAAGGAATACAATGAAAGCATGAATATAAAAGCATGGATCACTATCAAGGATCCTAAGTGGTAAGGTATAATTAGGAAAATTATAATATTTTCAATCCTCTCAGTAAAGAATGTTCTTCGTATAACATGTAAATACCTTTTCTGACATAACCAATTTTTATTATAATTAAGTTCAAGATAATACTGTTGTGTAGAACTGAGTAAGTATAAATTATTGTGCTACTTTCTTGGAAGTTTGAGTATTCCTCAACTTCATAAATGAGGAAAGTAAAAAATCTTGATCAAGATACATGCTGATAGAATTATAAGTCAAACCCTTATTATTCTGCTCCCTTGAACTAGACTTTTTCAATTATAACATTTTTCCTTAGAAATGAGTACATACATGAAAAAAATAATATTTGAGATAGAACATTTTGTAGTCACTTTCAAGACCGATGAAATTAGCAGAGAACACATGCAATGTCAAATCTGAAGTACTTGTGGAAGTTATCTATAGAATTCTTTGAGTCTAAGGGATGAAGAGAGTTGTTTAAAATACAAAACACATGAAAGATATTGTGGCAACGCCATTTGGCAGTCAGACTGGACCCTCAGTTTTAAATATTTGGATTTTCCCCAGCAGGAAGATATGACTGGAAAGTGATGTACTTTCAAATCTTTAGTTCCTTCTCTTGTCTTGCCTCCATCCTTTGCTTCGAGGGACAAGAGCATCTGCTACCAATTAGGATAATCAGCACTCTACCACGAAGTCCCCACTGGTGGACTCACTCTTGTTAGTGGATCAGCAGGGATATATATTTGCTCAGGATGGAATTTTAACCTCTGCCACACTAGGGCCCATGCAGGATCTACTCACGCCACCACAGTGATCTTTGAGATCAAGCACAGCGGTTCTGGTGCTGCCATAGTAACCGGTGGGTGAAGAGTTCATTAAGAACACCAAGTAGTAGTAAGAAGCTCTACGCATTTTCATGGCTGGAAGCTGAGATATACACAAACTGTTTACCAAACACCACTTAAGAGCTATGAAGGGTCATCAGGATACTGCATTTCATTGGGATTATGAAGTTTGAATTTTTACAAATATTTACGAAGTTATCCTTTGTCACATATTTTGATTTAGCTACATATGGCCTCTGTGTATTTAAACATTTTTGTATAATGACATCCATGTTTGCATGTTATGGGATAAATATATTTCTAATTTTTTGGTGCTCTGTTTATTCATCTACCATTTGTTAAGTAAAAATGCATTTTGCAATGTATTTTTAAAGGTCTGCAAGACTTCCTTCAAATTAACTCAGAATCAACTAACTTGTACATTTGAATCTGTTGCTTTTGAAATTAACATAATAGAGAACACAATGACTAAATGTTATCTAATAATATTGGATTAGTTTTATTATCAGAATTTTCTATGTAGCTGATTTTTTTTTAATTGCCTTGGCCACAGAATTCTATCTTTGTTATTCATAGTGAAGTACAAACTGGTTCTGTCTTATCACATTACTCACAGTCTATCAATTTGCATAAATACATATTCATATATGTTCATCTAAACTGTTACTCAATTCAATATATTCATCTACATAAAATTAATTTTATATAATATCTTTATGATGATAGACCAAATCTAGAGAAAAATGTAATTCTATTGATGGCTTTCAGAAGGGTTTTGTTTCTGTCTCTCCATCTGCAAGGGAGAAAGAGAGCATTAGTATTTCTCCTGTCACCTTCTAAAACTCCATCTGAAGAGCACTCTCAGATCCACTTGGAACAAAGTAGATAATAACAAAGTGTACATATGTAATAGCTCATAGGAATGCTAAGTTCATTCAACACATATTTGACTATACGGAGGAAAACTAAAGGATAGAATTTCATGCTGCAAACATTTTATTATAATTAAGAACTAAATGTAGCCTTTATAAAATTATCACTGGAACAAAATAAATCTCCCTAAAACTATATTAATTTTGTTAAATATCTTTTCCTATCTAAGTGGGAACTATAACAACTAAAAATATACTGACAGACCCATCATTATCTTGTTCTCTGAAACATCAATATCCTATAGCCTTACAATGATGAGTTTTTAATGAATTAATGTGGTTTAGCATAGCTTGAATTTAAATTCCAGCATAGATATCATGTGACTGTCTATTTAAGACAAAATAACATTCATTCTTTGGAAAAGTTTGGCTCACATGTGGGAATACGTATTGCCCACATATCTGCAGATTTTGGATGGATTCTGAATTTTAACAGAGACTAATGCATAATTCCTCATTCAAAATATATGATCCATCTTTTAACCAATTTCATTGTAAGACAGTGCCAAAGAATTCAGCACTGTGTTGATTGACACTGGCCACACACTCTGATGTTTGAAAGAACCCATCTAAAAGATATGAGGACTTTCCATTACCCCAGGCCTACACTAGGTGCTGCCTATATATCATTACATCTGGTCTGCATTATCTTGCCTCCACCAGTTATGCTTTCACAGTTAAGATGTTAAGCTGTGTCTTTGCTTTTCTTTCATTCTTTCTCACTAAAAAAATATCAATTTAAAATGCTCATATATTTGCAATCCTGCTGTCAAAGATATTCGTATATTGAATTTTCTTATATTTCTTATAGAACCAGCCACATGATTGATTTCTCTTGAAACTTAGTACCTGGGGGGGGGGTCTCTCTCTGAAAATGAAATTAAATTCCTTTTCTGGGTAAGAATTGCATATATTTTTTCATGTGTGTTTGTGTGTGTTTGTTTTACTTTGATTCCCGAGATTTGGAAAGCTAAATTCAATGTTGCATGAATGTGAGTAGGTTACTGTGCACAGTGATCATTCTTTCCCTTTTCTATAAAGTAATGGTTCTTCATATTGCCTGGGCAACTCCTTTGACAACATGATCAAACATATTAAACCACTCCATGGACTAACCGCTGCATGCACATGAACTGCATATCAACTTTCTGGAACATTAGTAATGCTAACCATGAATGCCAAGTTAGAAACACCTCTTAAATTTTAAGTAACTTTTAATCCATGTGTGTGTGTGTGTGTGTGTGTGATTTTACAATATGAATGCTTAAACTTATGTGGATATTTTGAAACTCTTTACCAGAAAGACAATGTATAATCATAAAATAAAACATTGTGATTTGGATAAAATAAACCAATACTATTATAATAATATAATCAGTAATACAATCACCTATGATATAAATTATTATTTCAAAAGCTAACATAATATTAATACATTTAAGTTTGCTTTATAATATTTTTGCATCCTTCTGTTGGGTAGGAATGATGCATACTTGATGATTACAAGCAGCTCAGGAAGAACTGAATTTAAGTTCCATCATGTTGGATAACACTGGTAGGGCAAGGAAACAAACAGAAACAATGGTTTTATGCCACCTCAAACTAAATGTGAGCATAACTCTTCACACTCGGTTCACGGCAAACCTCATCTTAAACTGCAGAATTCTGGTCCTGCCACACACGAGTCCCTTGAAGCCATGGCTGTTTCCTGTGCTGCATGGTAAGAATGCATCCTAAGAATCATTCTCCATTCTTTCCTGGGGTCTACATGTGGAAGCCATAAGCAAGATCACATGTGGCTTACCCAGGCTTTGTTCCTCCACTCAACACACACAATACCCAATGGTGACTTGTATCTGCTCCCACCCCCCATCTCTCATTTGGAATGATGGTAAGTGGTGATGTTTATAGTGATGTTTATAAAGGCAGCTTCCTTTTATTTAAATACTTTTCCATAGAGCCTGATTCTAATCCTTTAAGTACATTTGAATATATATATATATATATATATATATATATATATATATATATAAAATTTACCATTTGGATTTAAGAAACAGCAGAAAAAAATGTATCATTTCTGTGAGAGAAGAAGTCCAAAGCCAAAGTCCCTCTAGTCCTCGAATCAAACCACAATATTTGCAACTGAGCATGTGAGGCGCAACATGAGAGCTCAAAATAGCTTCCTTGAGACATTCAAACATGAACTTTCCCTCCTATTCTGCTTCGCTTATCCAGCCTAAGGCCAATAAAGCAAACCTTCTTAGTCAGACCCTCTTGTTACTCCCATTATTCCTTCATCCTGTTTTGCAAAGTTATGATTCATATTCCTAAACAGTGTGGAGCCTTGAATTAGATGTCACCCCATAAACTCATGTGTTCTGAATGACTTGTTCCCAGCTGATGGCAACTTGGGGATTGGAGCCTTGCTGGGTGTGTGTGGTTGGGGGCGGCTTGTGGGTGTTTTATCCAGCTCCCCCTGCCAGTGTCTGACACCCTCTTCCTGCTGCTGTTGTCCACCTGAATTGGCCAGGAGACCTTGTCCAAGCTCTGTGGATACCACGTCCCCCCTACCATCATTGACCTTCCCCTCAAGTTTTAGGCCCAAATAAGCAACTTTCCTCCAATCAGCTTCTCTTAGTCAGGTGCCCCATGCCAGCAGTGTGAAGGTACCTATATCACTGTGAGGCCAAAGGAAGCTGCTCTTGGTCTTGGTCATCGGTGTCCTAAGCCTGCTACTAAGATTTTCTGTAAACGTAGAGATTAAAAAATCAGAGACCACACTGGGAGTGGGGTGGTAAGCTTGAGGCTTCGGTTTTGGTCCCACCACCAAAACCCCCTCATACTCGTGGTGGCCAGAACTGTCCATCCAAGGTTGCTTCCTGCAGGAGGCTTTCGGGGACCATCTTTCCTGGCGTCTTTCTTAGCTTTGCTTATTGAGGTTTCTATAATTTGGGTTTAATAATGCCCCTGTATCCCTCTTTTTTTTAAATTTTTTTTTGGTTTATTTTTATTTATTTATTTGAGAGTGACAGACAGAGAGATAAAGAGGCAGAGAGAGAGAGAAAGAGAATGGGCGTGCCAGGGCTTCCAGCCACTGCAAATGAACTCCAGATGCGTGCACCCCCTTGTGCATCTGGCTAATGTGGGTCCTGGGGAATCGAGCCTCGAACCTGGGTCCTTAGGCTTCACAGGCAAGCGCTTAACCGCTAAGCCATCTCTCCAGCCCCTCCCTCTTTTTTTATTTTATTTTGTTTTTACTTTTCAGTTATTTATTTTTTTAATGAGGCAGGGCCTTAGGATATTGCTAGAGCTAGCCTAGAGCTGGTAACAATTTTTCTGCCTTAGCCGTCAAGTTTCTAAGTTAGAAGTGCAAACCTGACATCTGCCTTCATTTTCCTAAGACTTTGTCTCTGTGTCTCTTTATGCCCCAAATCTTTCCTTTCTTTCACAAAGACAATTAGCGTTGAATTCAGCACTCAACTGACTCCATGTAGTTTAAGGACTTACCTTCATTGTATCTACAATGACTCTATTCTCAGTTTCAACATGAACTTATACTTTGGGAAAACATATGTCTAACACACGTTTTTGTATCATATCTCTTTCCTCCTGCTGCTCTTGCTATCCCTATCTGACACTTGTACAAGAGTTAATTTTCCCTTAAAAAAGGTCTCTAGTTTTACATTTTTTGTTTGTTTTTATTTATTTATTTGAGAGTGACAGACAGACAGAGAGAAAGAGGCAGAGAGAAAGAGAATGGGCACGCCAGGGCCTCCAGCCATTGCAAGCGAACTCCAGATGCATGCGCCACATTGTCCATCTGGCTTACATGGATCATGGGGAATCAAGCCTCGAACCAGGGTCCTTAGGCTTCACAGGCAAGCACTTAACCACTAAGCCATCTCTCCAGCCCTCTATGTTTTTTTGTTTTTGTTTTTTTTTTTTTTTTTTTGGATACAGGATCTCATGTAACCCAGGTTAGCCTTGAACTAATGACATGCCAAAGATAACCTTGAGTTTAGAATCCTGCTGCCTCCATCTATGAAAGGCTAGGTTTACAGTTGTGCACCACTAAGTAATAGTTTGATATTGTGTTAAAGTTAAAACCTAAGGCATCAAGCATCACAGCCAAGTACTGTACCAACAGATCTATATCCCCAGCCTTTTTAAACAATAGTCTCATTTGCATCCTTTTAATCAGATAAATAAATTCATTGTAGAAACCCTTAAAAATATCAAAAACCTCAAAGGAGAAGAATGAAATAAGATATTTATAAAATCAGTTGCTCATAGCTAAAAATTCTCCTTACATATAAATGTTTTACTAGGTTATGCATATATCTATCTTTCTAGCCTATCGATTTATTATCTATTGCAGAAATTTTGGAATCCATATAGAACATACTTTTCTCACAATAATTTACATTATCCAAAATATCCAATTTTATAAAAAGACATGTCATTTTCTTATGTTAGAATTAGATGCTATAAGCATCAGGCAGTCATAGACAATCTGTGGTAATGCCACTTGGGGAGAATGACTGCTTATGGAAGAGGAATCTACAAAGAAGTTTATTTTTAGTGGACACTATCTGAGAGCTGAAGCTGGATACCTGAATAAAAAGCCAGTCAAAAAGTTTATTATTCATTCACAACATGTACTATAGGAATCTAGAAGGAGAAGGCTCTCAGAAACACCAACATAAATAACACAGAAGATAAATTGTCTGGGTCCTATATCAAGGGTGCTTGCTGCCACATTCTGCTACCATGAGGGCTTTATTTTCCTTCCTCACTTCTGTCCCCATCTGAACCTAGTCAAAGGTGGTCTAACATGTGGCAAAAACAGAAGATGTAATAGTCCTTTGGCCTACCTGGGTGAAAGGAAAGACCAGTAAGCTGAAATGATAAGAGAGGTGAAAGGTACTTACGGGATGAGATTTCGTGGTTTACAGCAAGAGAAAGTCTGTTTAGTATTTGAAATGTTTTCAAATCCTGGGCCAGGGTTTCATCACAGGGTGGATTAATGGTCTGAGCAAAGCCTGTAGACGTCTTCCTCATGCAGCTGCTCCCAGTGGAAAACACAGATGAGGAAGTCTCAAGGAGGGCATTTCAAACCTCCTTTTGCCTCTTTGGGTAAGAGCTCTGTCTTCTCTTATGGTGCTTCCCAAACCCCTTTTTCCTCCAGGGTCAAAAATTCCACCTTGCTTTAAAAAATAAAAAATAAAACATACAACTATATGTTAAAGACAGTGAAAGAATTTTATGCGATGAACATGAAAACCAAATCCCATGACAAAGAAGAGGAGGAAGCAATTAATTTGGATTAGTAGCAGTCTAGGGACTTATAGAAAGACAAGTGGGTGAGGGTCACATACTAGTCAAATTTATATTCTCATGCGATTTAGATGAGTATTAACATTCTTCCCACTATTGTGGTTAAGAGACATGCCACAAATTATAATTTTTAATTCTGAACTCATATGCATGCTTTCACGTATATTTTATTCAGGTACATTCTTTCTATACCCTCTGTCTGTGAGTGGTTAAGGTGCACACTTCACGAAGTATCTTTTCTTTTGATATTTATCTTGAGCCCAGATTATTCAATAGAGTCAATGTTCCTCCCAACATAACATGGAAAAATATTTGTACACAGTTGCATTTGGAGAAGTGAATCGTGATGCACATTTCCCCAAAGCAACGAGAGTAAGACCTCTGTGCACCTCTGCATTCCAAGAAGCTATTAAAATGCTTAATCTTTAAAAAAAAAAGAACTTCTGGATTATAGAATTTGGACAATGAAGAAAAAGATTTATCATAATTTCCCTTCTTATACATAGGTATTGAAGTAAACAAAAAAAGAAAATATTCCCTACTTTAGATCAGAATGCTACCTTTCATTTATTCTGTGAAGAACATTTGTTTGAGCAATTTTAATTTTCTTATTAGTCTTCATAATAAAATCATAAATATGAAAAAAATGCTTAATCTCTATTAAGGACATATGTAACCAACTCTAACTGAACACCAACCAAAAAGTCCAAAGATCCCAGGCTACTAAAACAATATTTTATCTTTGAAACTGTGTTTCAGAAAAAAAAAAAAAAAAACCTGACACTTTTAGAAGCTACTTTTACTCCACCGTAAAAGGTTCATTTTTCCTGGTATAAGTAGTGCATTCCAACAAATAAATCTGAGTTTACAAAGCACATAAATTAGAACCTGATTGTTCACACTACAAATGATTCACTACAGGGTTACTTTAAGATTCCAGGTATTTTAAGTAACTGTTTACAGCCCATTAACCCTTCATAGAATGGCTAGAGGGAATGGGGATGCCTTCATGCTAAACACATTGTTAAAGGCCAACCACAGTAAAGAATAAGACATTCTGGGAATTGCAATAGAACAAAAGGGTGAGATGTAAAAGGTGTTATTTTTGGAAAGGAAGAGTTGAGAGAAAGTAAACAAATCACCCCAGGCCACGCAGGTAGCTACCTGTATCAGCAAAGAGCATCCTCTCTTGGGCCCATTGTGTAAAGGTACATGCACCACATAAAAAGTAGCTGTGCATGGAGGAGGTGTGTGTTCAGGGTTGGCTTTGGTCACAATCAGCTCCATTTTGCCAGAGTTTGGCTCACTTTCTTGCTGCTGTGGCAGAAGTGATGTCTGGCCTCTGCTTCTGGCTGTGTTTCCCCTGCCATCACGAAGCTTGTCCTTGAGCTGTAAGCCAAAACAAAAACCTTCCTTCTCTCAGCTGCTTCAGGCTGGATTCCAGCAACAGGAAGGTAACAACACGGCCGAGAGTCTCTTTTTCTCCATGCGGATGTGGATCTATGAATATGCACGCAGGCTTAGACATGTGTGGACAAGTGCGTATGGTGCATGTGCATGACTTGGCATAGAAGCCAGAGGACAACCTCATGTGCCATTCACAGGCACAACACCTGCCTTTTTGAGGCAGGTCTCTGACTGAACTGAAGCTTACCTTTTAGGCTGTACTAACTAGCCCTAAAAATCCAGGATGCCTACCCATCTCTGTCCTCCTAGAGCTGGGACTTTCAGGTGCATCTTCACAGTGCCTAGCACTTTAAAAATATTTTATTAATTTATTTATTTGAGAGGGAGGGAGAGGGGCAGATACACAGAGAGTGAATGGTTGATCCAGGGCCTTCAGCTGCTGCAAATGAATTCCAAACCCGTGCGCCACCGTGTACATATGGCTTACATGGGACCCAGGGAATTGAACCTGGGTCTTTAGGCTTTTCAGGTAAGCGCCTTAACTGCTAAGCCATCTCTCCAGCCCCATGCCTAGCATTTTACATGTGCACTTGAGGCTGAACTCAGGCTTCCATGAATCAAAGGCAAGTAATGAGCTAATTTCCCAAGCCCAAATATCCTTTTAAATATCATATCTATCACATAGAAATAGATAGTTGCATTCAACTATAAAGTTTAAAAAAAAGTTCTAGTATATTCTATATCAAGTCAAAACCCTGTTACAAAAAGATGGACAGATAAGCTAAATAACTGACCTTGTTATCTTAAAGAACTTCTGAAAATAAATAAAATTTAAAATAATTAGGTAAGGTGAAGGATAGCTCAAGTGACAAAACAGACTACTTTTTAGCTGACCCTACATTACAGGTTGAGTTTTCCAGCAATTAAATCTCACAGTGTCATTAGCCTTTAGGATGGTGTAGGGAGGATCCTGGGAAGAAACTCTTCTGTAAGTAAGATCAGACATGTTGAGAAAGAAGTCAGGCTACATGGACGTCAGGCTCTGCAGGCGTGCAGAGTAGAAGGTGTAGGGTCACACAGTACCTGATACAAGTGTCCTGCTTCTGCTACAGTGGTGGGGTTATATCTGTCTTCTTTTGTGAGTAGGTGTAGACCACCCTGGGAAATCCATGACCTTGGGCAAGTAAAGGGCCCTCGTAGGTCCTTCCTATATCAGGCTGGAGGGTCTCTGAATAGCTACGTTGAATGTGATCATAGTAACTATGCAAAAGCCAATGACTTTATTAAAAACTTGCACTGTATTTTTTGGTTATATATTTATTGAGTTTCTTCTTTCCAAAGTTTAAGACCTAATTGGCTTGAAAACCACACACAGTCAAGCTGGGCATGGTGGCGCACACCTTTCAACCCAGCACTTGGGAGGCAGAAGAAGGAGGATTGCTGTGAGTTCAAGGCCATCCTGAGACTACATAGTGAATTCCAGGTCAGTCTGGGCTAGAGTGAGATCCTACCTCGAAAAAACAAAGTGAGGGGAAGAAAACCACACACAGTCAAAATAGTTATAAAAGATTACTGGGAGCTGAGGAGAGGTCTCAGTGGGAAAGAGCACTTTCCACTTTAGTATGATAGCCTGTGAGACAGAGGCCCCCAAGTTCAACTCCATAGACCAGCATAACCACACACACCTATAAACTCAGTCTGCAACAGGATTTTGGGGTAGGAGGGAAGGAAATGCTCGGGCTCCCAGGATGGAAACCAGCTAACGTAGAAATGTAGCTAATGCAGAAACCCTGTCTGAGGGAAATACACAGGTGAGATATGGACACCCAATGTTCTCCTCTGGCCACCACATAGAGGTGCATGAGATGTGCCAAATGCACAAACCAATGTATACACCACACATCACACTCATCCTGCACACAACACACAAACCATACCACACACATACCATTGCACACAAACACCACTGTCTCCCACTCCCAAAACAAGAACAAATGGATTTTTTTTTTTCAATTTAACACTGTATACTACATTCTTGGAACCGCTGCTGACAGGTGTTCCCCACAGAGGCTACACTTCCTTCTCAAGTGCAGTGAGGCAGCAGGTTGGCATTGAGGGAGGAAAACAAGGATGTGGCTTCAAAGGAAAATGGGCTGTACTCTCAGACCAGCCTAGGTTACTTACAGCTACCTCCGAGTCCTCACACTTCCGCACAAGGCTCTGTTACACTTAGCCACATCTGAAGGCCCACTGTGACACATTACTAACTTCTATCCTAATAGATCTCTCCATGTCAATCACAGGTAAACTATGTGGTGATTTCCACTCTTTGTACTCTAGAGTAGACTGAAATAAAGTTGCCAAAATGGTGGTAGGAGTGGCTTTAAGGTCACCTTTTTTTATTTCAAACAATAAAGATTCTGTATCTTTCAAAACTATTGCAAATATTTTACTTGCTTGATCAAACATATAAACTTATTGTAAAATCTTTACCATATCAGAAGAATATATATGAATTCTGGGCAGCCATGACACCACTATATCTACAATCATGTTATCAATGCAGTAAGCACTATTAAATCCCTCATATGTGGAAGCATTACACTGGTCACTTAATAACTTAAAAAAAAAAACTTATAAGGTATTATTACCAGTGTCAGCTTATCAGAGCAGAAAGAAAAGTCATATAATTCACATCTACCTAGTGAGTAGGGATACATGATTGGATCAAGTATAACTGTGGTCTAAAGCCTATATCATCTCCAAAACAGCTGAAGCATTGGCTTCAGAGGTCAGAGAGTTAAGGAATGTGAGTCCGTCATCTCAGATAAAGGTCTACTCCTAGAAACAAAACTGGAAAATAGATGAGAGATGTAGCTTTCCTACTAGTAACTTTAGTTCCTATAGTACTTGACCTAAAGTCTCACACATGTAACATATTTATATATTATTTCATAAATATTTTCTTTTAATTTAGAATACATCATAATGTGAAAAAAGACAAAAGAATTTTTCATCCTTCAAATAATCTTTTCAATCAAATTTTATTGAAGCATCCCACCTTACAAAATAGTCCTAAAATACCTTAGGGACATTTTAAAGATATGAAAACACTGGCATTTCCTTTTCAAGACCAGGGAGGTTTAGCTGAAGGGAAATACACAATTCTGAGTAGCTTTAGGAATGTGGTTTTGGGCACTTAAACTATGAATATCACTGGCATTACACAGAAAGAAAAACACACAGCTGGTAGAGTCAAAATGTAAGGACTAGATGATAAAAGAGCTTCATGGCCCATGAATAGCAAGGGCCATCTAATCCTCACATGACAATCAAAAGAGATATTGTGGTCTAGAGCAAACTCCAGCTGGCTAATGAAAGGGATGAAAAACTCCGAGGGGAAAAGAGAGCAGAACTGACAGAAAGGTTGAGTGATAAAATGTAGAGGACACTGAGAGGTCATCACATCTCTGCAGGAGGCCACAAAAGAGAAGACCAGAAGACACTTGATCACAGCCTACAACTTCAGCTTAAAAATATAAATGTAGAGTAAGGAGTTATTCATGGTATCTGAATATGGTAGGCAAAAGATCAGTGCACTAGAGCTAAATAAAAGGTACTTTGAAATCATATTTGGGGAGGGAGATGGATTTTTTAAGTACTTTGAACAATTAGACAATAGGATTAACTCCCAAAGGAAGTCCATGAATGGATCCTACCACACAAACAGGAACAGGAGTGGTTGACATCATCTTATTTCTAATATGAAAGATTATGTAATTTTTTGAAAAAGAGTTCAAACATTTTACTTGGTCAATTAAATCAAGAAAATCTTTCAGTGTTCTCTGAAAATCAGTAGGTCACGTTAAGGGGGAGCTAGTGAGGAGGGTCTGAGCCACACATCCAATCAGCTCTCTTGCTCCACTCTGGGGCCAGCTGCTCCTCAGACAAACCAGCTGTCTCTCAGACCCACCTGAGTTGAGAGTAAATCGCATGACATTAGGAATATATATCTCCTTACCAGCTGTGGAAGCCCTCATGTTTGGCTGGTCATCTCTCCTGAACTTCCAGGTTCCTGTTCGGGTCTCAGCCCATCTGGGTAGAGCAGAGAACACCCCAACCCTACTCCACACGGCTCTCTGTGCCCTCCGGCCTTCCACATGGCAAGAGCCCTCTGCGTTTTCTTCTTTCTCCTCTAAATCGCTGTCTATGATTCCTCCAGGCCCATGCTCACTTCCCGCAAGGGCCGCCAGACCACGAGGGTGTATCAGGTTCCCTTCCCTTGGTTCCAGACTACCTTGAATAAAGGTCAGAATTTAATAATTACCTTTCTCAGTCTTGTTTAATCCTTTTTTTTCTGTAAAAATCGGAACTCAGATTTGGAGTTTAAGGACCTCTCTAACACTTTTAAAACCTCATTACAGCATTGCAGTTTCCATTGTAAATAAATATGAATAATATTTCAGCATGTATTGGGTATTCATCACATACAGGATACCACCAAAGGCATTGGTTGTACTGAGAGAAAGCTGAGTTGCAGTCCGTAATATGTTCAATGCCCAGTTTGTCATAGTTCTGAAAGCTACATACCCATTAGCTACATCAACATAATATTGTGGTCTGAACTATTTGTTTCTACCTCCTTATTATTTAGTTATTTTAAAGGGTTTTATCATTCAGAACTAGTCTAGGTAAAAGTCAAACAAGGAAACAAACAAACTAAAAAATATAGAATTCTGCAGAACATTGGTTACTTACAAACATTTTTATTAACAGTTTTGTGCAAACATTATAGGCAAAATGTTTTAAATACAAATGAATGAATAGAAAGTATTTTTGACTACTGTGTCAACCTCAAGACAAATTCATTTAAATACACATTTCAAGATGAAGAAAACTTCATATATACTCTTATATCATCTTGGAAGAAAAATTTACCTTTGAGGACATCTAAAAATGCAATGTCTGCCATTTGTTGTAAAGATTTTATTTATTTTAAACAAAACTGAAGCCACTTACTTTTTTTAATAAGCACAGTTAGTCTTAAAGTTCTTACATAATAGCATAATCTTATTAAGATTGTTACCAAAGACAAAAATAAAAATTGTTTTTTCTACTTTTTTGGAAAGTTTCAGACTTTGCTTTGAGCACCACTTTCTCCCTAACTTTGAAAGGAACCTTCATGTCTGGTCACAACAGTGTACAATAGAGTCATGGCTGTGGTGGACAATTGTTCTGATTTCATATCCTAATTCTTTAAGACCTTTGTGAAATTGGCAAGCTTATTGTGCAGAGTCAAAACCTGCCCAGATTCAAAATGAGGGTCTAGATGCCAGTTCCATTCAGACAGATTATTCAAAGCACTACAAGCAAGCACAGACACTCAATTATTTAATATGCATTTTACTGTCACTGCAAAAAGAAATTGTAATAGGACATATAAGTGGTCTAATATTACTACAAGAAGTAATAGCAATAGGAAATATAAATAAAATCCCATTAGTATAAAAAGTACTAGCAATAAAATGAAAGTATTATATTACCTGAAAGTACAATGTTCTTAGGATGTATGAGTAATATGCTGTTACTGCAAAATAACCTTACTTAGTTCTAGCCAGCTATGATAAAACCATAACTTTAAAAATCACAATGACAAATGTACTGGGGAAAAAGAGGGTAATAGGATGGGAATACAAACAAATTATAGTATGTTCATGTATTAAATAAAGTTCTCAATATATATGTTAAATAAATAAACAAATGTATTAGGACATTGTCCCACCCCAAACAAGTGTACTCAAGAGTTCACTAATGTTCGATACTGGTCTAAAACTATGAAGGTTCTTCTATTCACAAGTCTTTAGAAATCTACTGGAGAACATAGATAATGTAAACAGATAATTATAAGGCAATATGCTCTGTGCTACAATGATGGTGTGAAGAATAGTCTTAGGAGAACACAGAAGAAAAAACAATTAACTTTCCAAGGACAGAGTAACCTCCGACAAGCTAATTTAGAGCAACAATTAGTGAAACATCTGTAATTTCCCAAAGACCAGATAACATCTCTTGTGAGCTTATTAGATAAAGGATATACTAAAATCCAAAGAGTTTCCTGTAAGCTAGATCATAACAAGCTTTCATTGTAGCCTAAAGGCCCAGAAGAGTAGGGAAATTTTTCTTTAATATTAATTTTGTATTAATTTTAAAATGTAAATTATAAGCAAGCAAGTCCTTAGTCAAAGAGGCCAAAATTCATGAAAACGATTATTGAACTTGCTGAATGAAAGACGAGCACTGCTAACTTAGAAAACCAAAAACCCCTCACCACAAAAAAGCATGTTTGAAAAATAGCTTTATGAACGGATCCTAGGAAACCAAATTATATGAGAACTCTTATACTTTTCTTCATGGTGCTATCACTAATTTTTATCTGCATTCATGTTAAAAAATATAAGCATTATCAATGACTTCACATGAAAAGGGCCAATTTTAAACATCTTCACACCTCACGCAGGTACATGAAAATACAGTTAGTGTGTTTGCTCACATTTACCTAGACTCTCCTGTGTTTAGGATCATGAATTTAAAATGCACTTCATGAAATTAAATCAATGTCCAAAGATTACACAGGATGTTTCTGCCTTTTCTTTCCATACTTTAAACAATGGAAAGATAGTTGGAAAAGGCTTTGGAACCAATGAAAATACAACCTCTAGGGTAAAGTTGAAAGTACAGTGTGGGCTTTGGGTAACATCCATGTGCCAACGTGGGTTCATTTGCCGTATGCTGGGTGGGGAGTGCTAGTAATGCATTACCTAAAGCAGGAAATCACTGTGCCATCCTCAGAATTTCCTTGTGACATACACATGCTGTAAATAAAATACCTGAGTCTTGAGGTGGAAAGAGTGGAAGAAACACAGGGTGGGAGGGAAGAGCCAGAGGCATTTCCTGCCAACAATGACTACTTGCTGCTCTCACCTCTCATAACCCACAACCCCATGGTGAATTCCAGCAATCCCACTGAGGAGGGTCCTCAGTGGAGTGAGGACAGGGAAGAGGGAAATGATGGTACCAACACATGATGTGTCCACACAAAGTTTCTACTTAATAAAAAACAAATACCATAAAAATTAATCAATATGAGGCAGGCTTGGTTGCTCACTCCTTTAATCCCAGCACTTGGGAAGCATTGGTAAGAGGATTGCCGAGTTTTAGGCCAGCCTGAGACTACATAGTGAATTCCAGGGCAGCCTGGGCTAGAGTGAAACCCTACCTTGAAAAACAATGAGCATATTGCACATCTGTTACTACAAGAAAAAAAAAAAAACTAGGAACAAAAAGGAGAATAGACAATAAATTACAACATGATTTTGTATGCAATTGAACTTAACAAATTTTAAATGCAAAAATTTATATAAAACTGGGATTTGAGAAAAAGAATTATGATCAATGCTCTATCAAAGTCAAAACCATTCAAAAGACTTTTCTGTTAATTTCTGAGACAAGTATGTGCCCAGGTTGACTGGAACTTACTATGTAGCCCTCAAACTCATAATATCCTGCCTATACCTTATTAAAGCTGGGATTAAAGGTGTTTACTGCTATTCCCAGTGAATTCAAATAAGTTTTCACAAATGGTTCTTCCATAGAAATTATTATTAAATCATAAACAATACCATGAAAGTATAAACTACTGGGTATGGTAGCACACTCATTTAATCCCAGCACTCCGGAGGCAGTGATAGGCATATCCCCCTGAGTCTGAAACCAGCCTGGGACTACAGAGTGAGTTCTATGTTAGTCTGAACTAGAGAGAGACCATACCTCTAAAAACAAAAAACAAAACAAAACAAAAAAGTAAACAACTTCTTGTTGCATCTTATTACCCATCTCTCTAAGTGTTTTTGAAATAAGGTGATTTGACTACCACACAGATTGTGCAACTTCTTTTTACTTATAGAAAATTAAGACTTTTATTATTCAGTTATCTTCTCTACATTTCAAAAACCATAGCAATACCTCCTAAACTAGAGAGAAGGCCAAGAGATATGAAGTAATTTTAAATGGTATAATGATTAGAACCACGATATGAAATCATTTTTTAAAAGCTCAAGTTTTCTCACAAATTTAATATTTTTTTTAATTTTAATTTTATTGCCTTAAAATAGATAATTTTATTTAAAATGATGTATCTGTATGTTACATATAATTAAAATTGCTAAGGCTATTCAAAATATGTTATTTTAGTAGCTTCTAACTATCAAATGCTCACATGATAGGAATTGCTATTCCCTTTATATACACAGTTAATTTTATTATGAGAAAGTTTCATAATCATCTGTCATAAGATAATAAAACTATGAAGATAGAATCAGAGCAATATACCCAGGGCATAAAAGTACTACTTGTCTCAGGAAGAACTTTTTTTGTTTATGTTAGTTTAAAGAATATTGATATTATTTGTAAAAAAATATTCCTTACTATTACTAGTTCCATTAATCCATAGCTAATATTTCTTCTTCTCTCAATATCAATTATATTGATAGCAAATTCTTCTTCTGTCTGTTCTTATACTTTTTCATTTTTTTATTATTAGTTTTGTACTCAGTGAATACACTCAACCATTGTTAGGCTTGTCCATTTCCTACCACCTCCCCCTGGCCCCTCCTTGTTGAGGTATATGGGTCATGCATTGTGGAGTTAGCCCTCAGTTATGGATAGGAGGAAATGCCTCTACATATCATGACCAAATCTGTGGCTCTGACATTCTTTCTGCCCCTTCTTCCGCAAAATTTCCCCAAGCCATGTTGGGTTCATCTTGGGTCTGCTTCAGTGATGAGGTCTTGAGAGTGTCTGTGTCTCTGGATATCTGATTTGGTAGGAGTTGATTGTTCTCTGTGTCCATGTCCTTCACCCTTTTGCTGGTACCAGGTTCACCAAGAAAACAACACCATTCCTTGTTTTGCCAATTATTCTTAGTTTCAGCTGGGATCCTTTTAAGGTATGATGGGGTGGTTCTCTCCTTAGGATCTGTGTCTGCCTGAAAAGAAAAGCAGTTCTCTAACCGAGAGTAAAGTTCGCACCAGATGAATGGGATAACCCTTATTTTTTTCTCTTTGTTCTTTAATTTTTTTTTTTTATTTATTTGGGAGTGACAGACAGAGATAGAAAGAGGCAGACAGAGAAAGGGGGAGAGAATGGGCATGCCAGGGCCTCCAGACACTGCAAACGAATTCCAGACACGTGTGCCCCCCTGTGCATCTGGCTAACGTGGGTCCTGGGGAGTCGAGCCTTGAACCAGGGTCCTTAGGCTTCACAGGCAAGCGCTTAACCACTAAGCCATCTCTCCAGCCCAACCCTTATTTTTTTAAGAGAGAATTTAATAGGTGTAGGCCCTCTTGTAGCCCATGACTGGTGGTAGCTTGATAATGGAAAGCGGGTTCACGCTTGTATGTGGATCTGACTTGTTTCCCATTCTTCTCAGCAGCCCATGGAACATTCTCTAAAATAGATCATATGCTGGGTCACAAAGCCTGCTTCCATATATTTAGGAAGACTGGCATAATTCCCTACATGATATCAGATCACAATGCTATATTGCTAGAAATTAACAACAGAAGACCCACCAAGAATCTCATCCATGCCTGGAAACTGAGCAGCACACTTTTAAACAATAAATGGATAGTGGACGAAATAAAAAATGAAATTGTGAAATTTTTAGAAATGAATGACAATGAGAACACATTGTACCAAAATTTATGGGACAAAATGAAGGTGGTCCTCGGGAAAATTCATAGCACTAAATGCCTTCATAACAAAGACAGAGAGATCCCAAATCAACAACCTAACCATCCACCTAAAGGCACTGAAAAAGCAAGAATCCAACCCAAAAAGCTCCAGATGGAAAGAAATAATTAGGATCAGAGCAAAAATAATGAATTGGAAACTAAGAAAACAGTTAAGAAAATTTACAAAACAAAGAACTGGTTCTTTGAAAAAATAAACAAGACTGACAAATCCGTGGCCAATTTGATCAAGAAAAAAAAAAAAGAGAGAGAGATGCTTCAAATTAACAAAATTCGAAATGGAAAAGGAGAGATCACAACAGA
Source organism: Dipus sagitta (assembly GCA_036346955.1). Classification (NCBI taxonomy): domain Eukaryota; kingdom Metazoa; phylum Chordata; class Mammalia; order Rodentia; family Dipodidae; genus Dipus; species Dipus sagitta. Next base: position 171,497,989 of record CM070774.1, read on the forward strand.
CATAAGTGAAATTGGGAGAATCATCAGGACTTACTTCATGAACTTCTACTCCACAAAACTGGATAATATGGAGGAAATGGATAAATTCCTGGACACATACAATCTATGAAAGCTAAACTCAGAGCAGATTAATCTCCCAAACAGACCTATCACACTCATCGAGATTGAAAATGTAATTAAAAAACCTCCCCAAAAGGAAGAGTCCAGGACCAGATGGCTTCTCAGCTGAATTCTATCAAACCTTCATGGAAGAACTCAAACAAATCTTTCTCAAAACTGTGCCACACAATTGGAGAACAGGGAAAGCTCCCCAACTCCTTCTATGAAGCTAATATCATCCTAATTCCAAAACCAGGCAGAGATGCTACAAGAAAAGAAAACTACCAGCCTATTTCCCTGATGAACTTAGATGCAAAGATCCTGAACAAAATCCTCGCAAACCAAATCCCACAACACATCAAAGACATTATCCACCTTGATCAACTGGGATTCATCCCAGGAACGCAGGGGTGGTTCAACACATGGAAATCTGTCAATGTAATACACCACATAGACAAGGTTAAACACAAAACCACATGATCATTTCAATATATACAGAACAAACCTTTGATAAAATAAAAAATCTCTTCATAATCAAAACATTGGAGAGAATTGGCATGGTTTGTTCATATCTTAACATAATAAAGGCAATATACAAAGCTCCTAATGCCCAAATAATACTTAATGGAGAGAGACTGGAGGAATTCACATTAAGATCAGGAACAAGACAGGGTTGTCCACTCTCATCTCTGCTCTTCAATATAGTACTGGAAGTCCTAGTTTAAGCAATAAGACAGAAGATAGAAAAAAAAAGGGATACAATTTGGAAAGGAAGAAGTTAAGTTATCTCTATTCACTGACAACATGATTGTATGCATAAGAGACCCAAGAGACTCCATCCCAAAACTCTTGAAGATGATTAACTCCTGTAGCAAGGTAGCAGGATACAAAATCAATGCACAAAAAGCAGTAGCCTTTCTATATGCAAATGACAAAGACACAGAGAAAGAAATAAGGGACATGGTCCCATTTTCAATAGCAACAACAACAACAACAACAACAACAAAAGCCTTGGAATAATGTTAACCAAGGAAGTGAAAGATCTATACAATGAAAACATAAAAACACTCAAAAAAGAAATTGAGGAGGACTTGAGAAAATGGAATGATCTCCTATGCTCCTGGATAGGCAGAATTAATATTGTGAAGATGGCAATCCTACCAAAGGCAATATACACATTTATTGAAATTCCAATTAAAATCCCAACATTGTTCATCACTGAGATGATAAAAAAAAAGATCTCAAAATTCACATGGAAAGGCAAAAGGCCTCAGATATCCAATCATAACCTTAGCAAAAGAAATACCCCTGGAAGCCTCACCATACCTGATCTAAAGCTATATTACAAAGCCATAGCAATAAGAATAGCATGGTACTGGCATAAAAGCAGGAGTATAGACCAGTGGAATATAACTGACCCAGACTTTGGGTCAGGCAACTATAGCTACTTGATATTTGACAAAGGCTCTAACAATATAGGCTGGAAAAAAGACACAATCTTCAACAAATGGTGCTGGACAAACTGGACAACCGTATGCAGGAAACCTGACCCATACATCTCACCATGCACAACACGAAAGTCAAAATGGATCAAAGACCTCAATGTAAGGCCAGAAATTCAGCTACTACTTGAAGAAAATGTAGGAGGAAACTTTCCATGATATAGGAATGGAAAAAGACTTCTAGAACAAAACCCCAGTATCACAGGATCTTAAACAGTCACTCAACCAATGGGATCACATAAAGCTGAAGAGTTTCTTCACAGACAAGCATACAATAAGCAAAGCCAATAGATTACCTACAGTTGGGGGAGAATATTTGCTGATTATCCAACTGACAGAGACCTAATCTCTAGAAACTACAAAGAAATCAACAACCTAAACAGTAAAAAGTCAAACAACCCTCTCACAAAATGGGGCAAAGATGGACAGACAGTTCACAGAGGAAGAAATACAAATGGCAAACACACACTTAAGAAAATGTTCATCATCCCTAATCATCAGGGAAATGCAAATTAAAACAACTATGAGATTCCACCTTATCCCAGTAAGGATATCAAACATCAAATAATCAAATGAAAATACATGCTGGCAAGGATGTGGAGAAATAGGAAGACTCATCCACTGTTGGAGGGAATGTAAGATGGTACAACCACTTTGGAAAGCAGTATGGAGACTTCTGAAAAAGCTGAGTATAGAGATACCAACAGACCCAGTTATTCCCTAAATAACTTTTTAGTTTTTAGTACCCTAAAACCTTCAAGCTTCAGTCCTAACAGAGATTTGCTTAACCATGTTTATAGTGGCTCAATTCATAATAGCTAAGAGGTGCAATCAACCCAGATGTCCATCACTAGAAGAATGGATAACTATGATGTGGTATATCTACACAATGGAATTCTACACAGCAGTAAGAAAAAATGACACAATGAAATTTGAAGAAAAATGGTTGAACCTGGAACAGATCATTCTCAGTGAACTTAGCCAATCACAGAAAGATAACTGCTGCATAGGCTCATTCATCTACAGCACCTAACCTGAATCTACCCAAGATGCCGACATACCCAGCAAGAATCTTGGGGAATAGACAATAGGGTGGGTGGGGAGGGAGGGGCCGGCAAGGGCAGGGGTGGGGGACACAAATCTAGACCCAAACGGCAATGGGACCATATAATTCTACATCCTGAAAGGCAGACCAAGTGGTTGAAACTTCACCAGGCCCTTAGAGGGAACACCTGAGTCACAATGCCCTGGAGAGGGTACAATGAAGACTGACCTTAATCTTCTACAGCTTCTCTATCTCTCTCTCTTCTCTGTAACTCTTTTATATTAATTTTTTCTTCCTTCTCTTAGTGGACACTGACCTGTAACTCCCAGTACCAGCAGGTGGCTATCATCCACAATGAGCTTTTGATCAGAGAGAACTACAAGGTTTCCTAAAAGACAGATTTCTGTCAGAGTACTTGATGACCCACCAAAGGTTAGTGGTAAGACCCTATTGCTGAAGACACCATATACAGTTGACACATAAAATGGAATGGCATGGCTGCAAGCTGGAAGAGAGTCAGTCCCCAGACAGTCAGCGCGTCTAGTGCCAGAAGGTGCTACATGGTCTAACCTACTTAGCAGCAAATAATCTGTTGTGATACTCACACAAGTGCAATACTGGTGCATAGCCATGGTGGGAAACCAAATGCTCTTGATTTGGCTAACTGATCCGCTCAGTGGAATGGGACCCATAGCTGGAATTAGGAAGAATTTTCCCCTGAATCTGTCTACAGATCTCAAGTCTCGAGGCTTAACTCTAGACAATCAACATTTTGTCCCAATAACAGCGCACGCTCATTCACACATTCATTTATTCATTTCATTGTTCTATGTTTGGATTTTGTACCAATAGTTTGTTACATCTGTGCTTGGTAAAAATTACAAATAATTTTAATTTTATATCATTTAAACTGGTGATAGTTCATGTATAACAATTCTGTGAAGATATATGACCACATCCAGCCCCCACAGAAAACCCATGATGAGAACATACTATGTTCATTTGCTAACTCACCAAGATAAACAGAAAAGGAAAGTATAACAATAGTTGCTTCACTTTCTATTCTGTGATATTCATGACAGGTGAAAGATGGGCATGGATGCATAAACACAATCCAAACTAGCTAATAACCCAATAATGGCTGGTTAAGACATCACACAGGGAGTAGGGTGGTACATCCATTGATCAAATGCTTGTCTCGCAAGCCCAAGCATGAAGAATTGGATTCCCTGGAGAAAATGCTGGGTGTGGTTGTGCATGAGTGTGTGCTTGCAGTCCCAGCTCTGGGGAAGCTCAGACCAGAGGATCCCTGGGGCTTGTTGACCAGGCTGGGAAGAAGACCCTGTTTCAAGATGGATAACTTTTCTGAGGATGACACCCAAAGTTTGCCTGTGGTATCCTCCATATATGCACATACATGTATGCACAACGACACACTCATCAATACATGCACACTCACATGCACAGTCTTATGCATGCGAAGGCACACACAAATTTCATAGGGCAGAATGAGCAGTGACTACCCACTCAGCCGTGTAGTAATTTTATGACTTGCCTCTCAAAGTGACTCTGAATTCTGTGTTTCTCTGAATGGAATCAGTTATCCAGGATTTATCCTGAAGTCTTCTGCCTTCTATCAACCTCGTACTCTCCATGTGGGTATAGGAAATCTGTCAGGGATCTAAATTTGACTTTGAAAATAACTCTTCCCTAAGAAATTGAAGTGGTAATAAAACATCTTGCAACAAAATGCTCATACACTTTCCATTACTTAGATTTTGTAATTAATAATAGTTAATATTGAAAATAATAGGCTTTGTTCTCATAGTTCCACAAATTTATTTACTCTCTTCCCCAATGTCCATAATTCCATACAGACTGTTTTACACATTAGAGCTAGACAGTATTCTATAAGACAATTTACTTAATAGGGGTCTTGATCCTCTGGTGACATATGGCACTCTTTCCCACCCTGGATATGCAGGAAAAGGGGATTTTCTTATAAGATGTTTCTGGACTCACCTGCCCATGGCTAAGGAGACTTATTATAAATCTCTTACTGACTTGTACTAATATAATTTAGCACGTGGAGAACATAATCCAGCACAAGGTACACATTTTTATTCAAATAATTCTATTAGCATAATTGTCTTTCTTTTGACGAAATTAAAGGTACATTATTATACTTCATGTGGCACAAATTATAAAAGCAAAAAATTCACTTGTAAGATTCTGCAGTTCTCCAGTAATTAGCCATATTGCACCCTGGAAGCTAAAATTAAATACATAAATTAAAGCAGTGGGGGAGATAATAGCATTGTAAAGAGGGTCCAGATTTAGCACAGGGTATCATACCCGAGGCTCAGCCTTAGAGGAGCCTCTAGTCCCTCAGCCACACGGCAATCAAACCATGTTTCCCACATATCTTAGCCTGAGATGCTTGCCCCCGCACTGGAAGAAAATTCTCTCTGTTCAAATAGTACTTATGCAAATAAGTTTCTTCTGCCACTTCGTTGAGCATGTTTAGTCTCTTAATCTCTGTGATTCACAAGATATGAATTCAGCAGCAAGGTACTACATAAATTCAGTTACAGTTAATATTCTTTCTCATTTATACAAACCAAACTGTCAGCTCCTAGTTCTCTGAAGTGGTGCACATAGAGACATCACAAGGACACCCAGCACTGCTCTTACGGGAAGAGGTTTTCAGTTGAACTTACAACACTTATATTAGCTACATTTAGTGAAAAATGTTCTTTAGTTGACAAGTGTAGGGACTCCTCATTCTATAACTAATGTCACTTAGTTGTAAGGAAAGATCTGTTTGACACTAAGCCTAAAAGCCAAAAGAATAAAGCAAGCTTAAAGTCCCCATAACATTTTATTCCCTTTTATATACTGATTCTTTCTGATGAAATGAGACTGGGTGACAAAATAACACTATATAAGAAATTTATTCTGTTTGAGTTCCTGGCACCAAGTAAAATCAAACTTTGACTCCAACTGGTGAAAGTGAGCAGAGCTTGGAGGTTTCCCCACTAGGAATGTTGTTACCACACACACATCCAATATTCCTTATTTATAAGCTGAGTGTCTGACCAAAAAATGATCATTTGAATGACATCTGAAATATGCATTAACATCATGGAATAAGCTCCTTTCCATCAACTGGATCATGCTATTATCTAGCCCAGTGTAAATGTGGTCCCAAATCTCGCATTATGTCCATCATGTGCAAACCTTATTAAGGAGATAAAGACACACACTACTAGCACAGTACCTAGGTGCTAACAGGTAATGTCTAATGTTCATCTGTCAGCTTCAAAGACCAGAGCTAAGTCAGTGCACCACTATGCCCCCAGGAGAACAATGAAACAATTGAAAGTATGCTGATTTCTTAGGACACTTGTATCCTTGGAATAGTGCAACTGTTTTAATCTGGAATTCCCCATAAACGTACACATGTTAACTTAACCCATGCCTGGTACTGAGAACCAAATCAGAAGACTGTGGATGGAAGGCCATAGAGCCTAGAGGGAAGATTTCTTTGTTTCTTGGCTAAATGGAGAGATTATACTCATCTATACCAATCAAAAAGTCTTCTAAATATTTATCACATTTGGTCAGTGTTACTCTCATTCTTGGCTAGAGAACTACTTTTGCAGATGGAAGCAAATACAAGGGAAATCCAACACCCAATGAACAGACAAAAGGTGCCTAGTACTGGATAAATCATCTCTATCACCCCCACGAGGGCCCAGGAAATCTTCCAGAGGAAGATTAAGTATGTGTGCTGTTCTCATTACTGGCCAGAGAACATTCTCTTTGGAGATGACAGTAGACACTGAGAAGACTCAAAACTCATCAAAGCAGAAAAAAAAAGAGGCTGCTGAGAGCTCTAACTAGAGGAGACTTATCACACTCCCTCCAAGGTTCAGGGAACATCACAGAAGATGCGACAGAAAGAATGTAAGAGCCCGAGGGTAGGAAGGTATACGTGAGGCATCGCCCTCTCAACAGGAACTGATTGATGCATTCATGACCTCACAGTGAGAAATGAAACCGCTTGTCCCCCAAAAAATAATACGAACTGGTAAATTCCCATAGTGCAAGACTTGGCCCACAGAGGGTATGATGATGTTCTGATTCTCTAACCCTCAAGCTGCTACACACAAGAGATTGATATTGATTGATAAAATCCCAGAATGCTTTCCTCAACTAAGAGAAACTTTTAAGGACACCCTACTTCAGAGTATCTTCTGTGAATAGTTGAAGCCTTTTGCTCTGATTGTGCCAATCGCCAACTTCGTTTTAATATTCCCATTACTTTTAGTTTCCCACAAATGATTCAAGGAAAAAAAAAACAAACAAACAACTGAACACAAATACTCACCTTAGGGTCAGTGTTCCCAAGAAATTGGCATTCAGGTATGATGATAAGTGGAGCCATTGTCATTCCATGTTTTGTTAACTAGACTTCTTCCTTATGTATAACCCGGTTTTACTTGCAATTCTGTGTTAGTTTTCTATAGATGACACAATTGCCAAAGAAAGGCTTAAATGATGCAAAATGACTTTGCTTAGCAAGATTACATGTACAAAGATTGTATTTCTGAGTATGGTCCTAAGGTCCTATTTGGTGGTTTCAGGTGGCCAAAATTTTTGAGGGAACTTTTTGTCATAGTAGTCCATAACAGAAAAAAAAAAGAAAACTAAAGCCATATAATATACTCTTTAAATATATAAAAGCTACTGGACAAATTCAATATCCACTCATGTCATTTAAAACAAGAACAGAATCATGTCAGTTGTAGGAAAATTGACATAAGTGGTCATCATGATAAGTCAAATAGGCCAAACTCTGAGAGGCTCATATTACATGTTTTCTTTCATATATGGAAAGTTTTTCAAGAGACATGGCATTAGAAGGGAGTTGAGTTGAAAAGAGGAGGGCTCCAAAAGAGAGAGAACATGAGAAGATACAGTAAGAAATATACAAAATGCTACTAGATTAAGAGTAATATAACAAGATCTCCAGTTATAAAGTGATTAATTCATTTGTATTTGTATATGATCCCACCATGGGGTTAAAATAACAAAATTTAAAACCACAGTTTATTAGACTATATATTTAATGAAGAACATGTAGTAATTTTACACTCATGTTAAAACTATTATGTCATATATATATGTAATATATATATATATATATATATAATAACAAATATTTAAATTCATCATGTTTATTGAGGCTTATATTTGTTAAGCTGTGAATACTCTTTTAAATTACATTTATGTTGGACAGAATACTTAATACTACGCCAGAGGGCCTTTGAATCCATAAAAATATTGAAGTGGCAGACATTCACTATTTGATATATTAGTCAAGGTTCCTAAGAGAATCAAAACCAACAGGACGTCTACAGAGTGAAATGAAAAGAGTTTTCTCACAGGAATTGAGGCTGAGAAGCTCTGCAGCATCCTATGTATGAATGTATGTATATATGTACGTAGCACCAAGGCCTGTGGTGCTTCCCCCTGGACTGTTTGACTTCAAACCAAGCAAGTCAAGGGTAGATATCTTAGTAGGAGGTCCCGAGGCCTAAGAAATGGAGAAGGGAATGAAGAGGTTCTTCTGTAAGTCCTGGAGTCCAAAGTGTGAGTTCTAATGTCTGAAATCATGAGAAAATGAAGCTGTCTAATCTCCCCACGCAAAAAAGGGAATACTTTCTTACTCCACCTTTTTGTCCAGTTTGAATTGTAAAGGGATCAGAAATTGCCTGTGTACAACATAAGTGAGAATGGATGTTCTTGACATAATCTACAGATTCAAATGCTTATATTTTGGGGAAATACCCTCAATCACCCATCAAAAATCACTGTTTGATCAGTTACTTCAGTATCCCATAACCAATCAGAATAATGCATAAAATGAAATACAAGTGTTACTATGAATCTGTAGTAATTAAGACAATATACAATAAGTGTTTCTGGGATATGACAGACAGATACATAGGACAAAGCTAGAAATTATAGAACTAGATTTAGCAGATACCACAGTGCAGGTGGGAAAAATATATGCTATAGCATAATTTCTTTAATCACTTCACAATTTTTTGAATAAAAACTTCACAATTTTTTATAATAAAAATAATCTGAAATTCTATGTCAAATCACACACAAAACAATGAGCTCAAAAAACTATGTTTAAACCTACAAGTACAAAGCTATTGGGGTCTACAAGAAAAGAAGATAATATGATCATTGTCTGAAACATAAAATAGTTATTTCTTACACTGAGCAGTTTTATTTCATCAAAATTAAAAACAAAAGAAACATGATGAAGACAATGAACAGAAAGCCAAAGTAACATATATCCTATACTCTGAAAAAATGTTGAACCTAAAATATGTAAGGAATGCTTTAAAATAAAAAAATGTAAGAAGGTAAAACACATGTAAAAGATAAAATAGATACTTTATAAAGGAAAATATGAAATTGATGGATCCCATTCTCACCATTTGTAGTCATCAGAGAAATGGAAATTATTAGGGACAAAGAAAATGAAAATTAAACACAAAGAAATTTTCCAATTAGGATTTAAAAATATGATTTCTATTGTGGATAAGAATGAATAGTTAAAGTAATTCAGTAATTATGAAATACCATTTGTTTCTCTCATAGAGTTATGCATATGTGTACCATGTGGCACAGGAATTCTATTTATTTACCAAAGATAAATTAAAAATATAGCAATAAAACATGTTTACAAGCATTTTGTAGCAACTCTATTCATAACATAGACTAATCTAGGCAGTATGGGATCATCTGGATAGGTGACAAGACTAGCGAATGGTCAATTGTTCCTATAAAAGATGCAAGATCCATTCAGTGGGGAAATTTTATCAAAACATAATTCTGGAGCAACTTGATAAATATAGTCAAAATGGTTTGTAATTGAAAACAATTCCATGAAAGAAGATAGACAAGTTGTCAAGTATAATGGAATTACACTCATGAATTTTAAATAAGGGAAAGGCTTTTGTTATATATAATATCAATAAATATGAAAACATTATTTTGAGTCAAATAAATCAGAGACAAAAGAGGAAAAGTCAGTGTATGACATCATTTATATAAAATATAAAAATAGGCAAACTACTCCATTATATCAGAAAAGTATAAAATGTTTATCTAAAAGGTAATGAGAATGGAATAAGGTAGAAAGTTCCAAAGGGAAAATTTTTTTTCTCAAGAAAACTATTGATATACAGTTCAGGTAGAATGTTGGCTATGGTGCATCTATATTTTGTAAAATCTCTAAAACTTTGCATTTACCGTATATGAATTCATTTCCAAATTAAATGAAATAAATAAACTTTTTAAGTTGGGGAAATGAATTATAATAACAAACATTTCAGATTCTAGCAAAGAACATACTCAGTTGACTAGGAAAACTTTAAATGGAAAAAGTAAATAGATTTAAGGGTATTACATTTAAAGAATGAAACTATTTTGCATTTTTGGATGATTTAAAATGAAAACCAGAATCAATGAAAGTAACAACAACATGTAACAAAGGGGTATGTATGGTGACATGGATGGGAAAGACCTTATAAATGTTATGAATTCAAAGGATATTTAACTTTAGTCATTGCACAAAAGACAACTTAAATTCACAACTCAGACTTGAAAGATTATTTAAGGAGGTTCTTTCAACTTTAACAAAATCCTGAAATATTATAACATTATCAGCAATAAATTCTGAGGCAGGAAGAAGTTGCCTGAATCATCAATCATAAAGTACTATTTTATGTCAAATCTGCTAAGGAAATATCATAATTATCTTTATATTCTCCATAGAAGATGATATTACAAAATTGTTTATCATATGAAAAAGCAATCAAAATGTAGGGAAAATGATTATAGATATATGACAGCCCTTTAAGTAATGAATATATTAGCTTATTATTCTGAATTTTGCTATGATTGCGATATATTTAAGCATTTCATAATTTGTAACTTGTTATGGTTTCTAATATTAAATAAATGTTCATTTATCCACACAATTTTGCAGTAGTAATTCCATGACCCTTTCCTCAATAACTCCACATTCAATTGTATAACTGTCTTCATGAAATGCAGACATCTCCTATTCCTGCTCCTCTCGGGGTCAGTGGCACAGGTGAAGATAATCCTTCATACACACAGGCCTCACCACCCCTGTCCCAAGTTCTTTCTTTAAACATTCCTGTGCTTGACATGATTTTACAATTACCCCATTTCATTTTATAGTAAAGACATGTTTAAAATAAGAATTATAAATGAGAAACAGGAAATTCTACTCTTATAATATATACATGTCTAGTGATTACAAGTACACAGATATGTAAGAAATAAGCACATTTTCACTAATACTTTTACTGAAATTTAAATACAGAAAAACTAAGCAACTAAAGAGGGCAAACAAAAATATCAGTAAGCATTTTTCCATAGCAGTAACTCTCCCTGGTACACTGCACAAAGTTTACCTCAGTGATGGGATTCTCCCAATTGTAACTAACCTGTGCTCATTCAAAGACTGGGGGAGGGAAAGTCCAAATTATGGTATCTAATCAAAATTCCAGTATGAACAACTGGATAAGAGTACATGGATATAGAGACATGACAAATAGAAGTATCTTGGAAAATGATATAAAAATAAATGTAAAAGTCTGAAACTTGGTGAGCAAGTTCAGGGGTAGTCCAGATTTGATTTTGGCTTGCAAAAGATGCCTGAGGACTCTAATGCACATATGGCCTGAATGAAGTCACTGTGAAAAGTCCTTGCCAACAGAATCATCCAAAGTGAAATGTGCATGGATGCATGTGCGCACACACACACAGAGCCATCAATCTAGACTCTGAGGTAGGAAAAGGCTTGGACACAGACCTGATATATAATTATGAACTGTTTAAGTGGGTAGTGGGTAGGGAGGAGACATCATCATTATTTCGGAAAAAAAATTTTTTGAACTCACACAACAAAAGCTTGCAGTTATGTTGTTCAATCTGAAATGAGAATGTTAGCTCAGTGTGTGTGCGTGTGTGTGTTCGCATGTGACTGCACTTACTTTACGCATGTGAGGGCTCTTGTGCACGCCGCAGCAAACGTGTGCAGGTCACAGAACAACCTGAGCCTGAAATGCTGGCCCTCCCCTTCCACCTGGCGTGAAGCAGTCTCTCGCGGTCTCCCGTGTTCCGGCCTCACCAACCCGCAGCCTCCAGGAGATTCTCTGCCTGTGACTCCCGTCTTTCTTAGACATGTGGTGACTTCAGACCCCTGTGTTCTTGTGTCTGGCTTTCAACTGGGCTCTGGGATTCCAAAGTCACGCTTTGTGTGACAAGTGTTTTAACCACTGAGCTATCTTTTCAGCCTGCTATTAATTCTTGGAAAATTTGACTTCTAATTGCACCCGTTTTGTGCTTATTGGATTATTCTGCCATCTTTGTTCAAATTTGACTAGTGCACATAGATATGGTTTATCACAGAAATACTCGATGTTGGCCGATTTTAGGAGCCATCAGGGTCTTGTCAGCAACTCATCTAGATCAGTGGCTTCTGAAGAAGTTGTACTGAGTCATACTTACCCCGTGTACAGGAAGTATGAGTTGCCTTGGATACACACATGCACATCCCATCATGTACTGAAGGTAACAGCATCTTAAAAGTAGAACCAACTCACATGAGCTTTGAAAAGATAATCCTTACTAATCTATATTTGTGTAAACAATTGGCACAGAATTTACTTCATCTAGTGAATTGAATGAGGACACCTATTATGAAATTATAAAAAGACAACAAAAATATGTTGAGGAACACTTCACAGAACTACTGGACTCCGGGAACCATCCAAGTATCTCTGTTTAATGGGGGGGGGGTACTCAGCATAATAAAAAACAGTAACTGTTGCTGTTGGGCCCTAATGCATGAGGGAACCATAAATTAAACTAAAATCACCAATTAACATTCAGAGGACAGTAACTTTTGTTCATATGCAATTTCTCATATGTCTGAACCAGTGATTTATTTTATGAAAAGCCTTTTAATTCATACTGACAATTTACCCTTCATAAAACACAGGGATCTAAACTGTTCAGATCTTTTCCTTACATTAATGTACATGATCACTATTACTAAGTGGGAAAAATATAATTTGGGGCTTTTTATTTCCTTCCCAGACATTATTTCATGCAATACATGCAATACAATGTTCTATTACAAACTGAAGAGGGAACAGAAATAGAATCAGATAAAAAAAAAAAAAGCAGTACTTAGCGACTCCTGCATGCACTGTTTGCACCACATAGTCAAATGGGGCAACAAAAATTAAAATGAAAATTTGTCTAAAATAGTTTATTATTTAGTTATTTTGAACATGTATGTACACATACACACACACACACACACACACACACACACACACACACTTAAAGACAGGGTCTCATGACTTTCTTCCGACTGGCCAAGAATTTATTATTTACACCCCATTGTCCTCAAACTTGCAGCAATTCTTGTGTTTCAGCATCTTTAAGTGTTAGGATTACCAATATGCCCCACCATGTCCAGCTCCTTTTGTGACTGCTTTTGTTTTTATATTTATTTATTTAGTTAGTTTTATATTTTTTTACTGTGGGGGTGTGCACCAGTGCCTCCTTCCACTCTCAACAAACCCAAGACACTTGCACCACTTTTGCATCCAGCTTTACATGAGTAGCTTGAGAACTGAACCCAGGCCACCAGGCTTTGCCCTCAACCATCTTTAACTGTTGAGCCATCTTCTGAGCTCTAGTTCTGTGATTATTAAAACAAATGGTCTTTTTTTAGCGTGTGTATGTATATGTGTATGGGCTTGTGGACATGCTTCTGTAGGTGCATGTGCAGTCTAGAGTTGACAGCAGTTGTCTTTCTCAATTCCTTTCTCCTTTGAGGCAGAGTGTCGCTCTATCCCAGGCTGACTTAGACCTTGCTTTGTAATCCTAGTCTGGCTTCAAACTCAAAGTGATCCTATTACCCGAGCCTTCTAAATGCTGGGATTAAGGATGTCCCTACCATGCCCAGCTCACCTTCTTTTTGAGACATGGTATCTCCCTGAGCCCGAAGGGCACTGATTTCTCGACTAGATAGCCTGCAAGCCCCAGGAATCCTCCGAGTCTTCCTCCCACTCCTTGAAGCACAGGTGCACGCCTGTGTCCAGCATTCACATGGTTTCTTGGGATCCTAACTGAGGTCCTCAGGCCTGCACAAGTGCTTCACTGCTTGGCTTATCTCCTTGTCCTACATAGATTGTCTTCTATGTTCAAAGTCATCCCAAGTTAAAGCATGTATATATGTAAAAAAAAAAAAAGATTGCCTTTGCATTTAAAGTTTCTAAGTTCAAGTAAATGAATTAAATTTAAAATTCTGACACTGATAACAAGGAACTGCCAGGCTATAAGACTTTTGGAAAAAAAATAAATACTTGGTCATTAATTAGCTCTTCAGGCTCCTCTCAAGCCCTCTGATAAGCATAGATTTTCAACTCCTTGGAACAAGGATGAAAAACAAGCCTCAATCTTTGTGCTGTAAAATTTAATGTATGAGTAAACACAATATCTACCATTAATTGGATGGGTAATATTTTGCTAATATGACTAACCTTGTATCTGTTTTTCGATAAGCCATATAAACATGTAAGAACTAACATGTCACCATGGAGAATTACCATGGATTATTGTTGATAATTATGGAAACTGTTAATAAAAAAAGAAAACACACACAAAAAGATGTCATCACCATTAAGCACAGTTTTTTTTTTCTTTTCTGCTTTCATTTTTTTCATAATGTCCAATCTCTATCTCTTGTATCTTGACACACTACCTGAATCAAGGTATGGACAAAGTAAAACACTTCATTCCTGGGTAGGGTGATTGTTCTGTACCTAAGATAAGGTAGGTTGAACATTTTATAGCTTGTTGTTGCTATTCTTTCATGATTTTCTTATAGAAGACACTCTCATATTTTATCCAGTGTTTCATTTATGTATTCATTAACACCCGTAGATGCTTCCATTCATATACTTGGCTTAGTACTGGCATAGTTCTTGCCATCGCCAAGCTTGTACATGACAGAAAGGTACATATTCATAGCAACAGCATCACGAAGGCCTTGTGGGAATTCTGGATAGGCTTCTGAAAGGTGAAAGTGACTTAAAGATCAGTGGATATAACCTGTAAGGGTAGCAAAAGTAAAAATGAACCAAAGAGAGAAGAGAATCAGGAAGAAGAAAGAAAAATGAGTTCTATTTCATCGCACGACCCTAAATCGCATAACACAGCCAGCTTCAGAAACATTTCATGATGCCAGTCCTGTTGTTCTGCCTTTGTGTGTGTGTCTGTGTTCCCCGTCAATGGAAAGTAATCGAAAATTTGATAGTCTTATTTAAACAATTGAATGGTTCTTCTGAGTACTCAAGTGTGCACACCTGGAATGTTTCAGCAGCAGCAGCAGCAGCAGCAGCAGCTCAGCTGTGTAAGGAAAGGTCTGAAGGGACTCCGTGCTTCAGCCGTCAGCCTGCTTGTATTTACTGCCTAGCCTCATTTCCCTAAAAGATGACAGAGTTACGTAACGCTTGCTTCATAAAGTTACTTATCCCTGACGTAGACACTCTATCTATCCCATTCCCCACAAAAGTGAATGTGCAGGATTAAAATTAATAGAAGCATAAAGTGAACATGGTTTTTAATTCCTGGTCCTCACCAATTCCATTAAGCTATATGGTTTCCCAAAGCCATGATTCTACCAATCAATTACACTAATAGTCTAAAGAAAACAATGAAACCATAGCATTAAGGTAACAAGTGTTTCTCTTTAAGGGAATGAAATAAACCACCTTAAAAACAGACTATTAAACATGAAATATTTGTTCCATAGAACTTTTGTGGATTGTCTCATTACGAAAACAGTAAAATTTCTTCTAGGGTAATAACACAGTGTTTTAACATGCCGGCACTGGAAAGAATACAGGAAGATCAATAGGCAGTGGACAAAGGATACATTTATTTAATTTCTGCTTAGTACTCTACCTCAAGGACTGAGCCTGTCCTCCAAGGCAGCTTCCTCAGTGGAAACTAACTCTGTGGCCTATGGGAGGAAGAAGGTGTCTGGACCTTTCAGGGAAAAGTAATGCATGATGATGCTGTAAAATGAGGCACGATCGAGGTCATGATCCCATGAACCATGATATGGGGCTGGGGAAATGGCTCAGTGCTTAAAGGAGTTTGCTCTTCAAGCTTTCTGACCCAACTTCATATGTCCCACTATGTACTTAAAGTAAAACGGGCATCCACATCTGAAATCCCAATGCGCCTACGGCAATGGGAGGAGAGGCCAGAAGAATCCCAAACTTTGCAGGACATATCGGCTGGTCTTTCTAGCAGCACAAAGATGGCAAAAGGAGATTCTGTCTTAGAAGCAAGGTGGAAGGAGAGGCCCAGTACACTTAGTCTCTCCTCTGAAGGTCCAGTCCCTGCATGTGGCCAGACACATTGTAATAGCCAGGGTTCTCTAGCAGAAGAGACCTAGCTAGGCATGGTGGTACATGCCTTTAATCCAAGCACCTGGCAGGCAGAGGTATGAGGTCTCTCTGTGACTTCAAAGCCAGCCTGAACCTACATAGTGAAAGAATTCCAATGAATTCCAGGTCATCCTGGACTAGAGCAAGAGCAACAATGAGACCCTACCTCAGACAAACAACAAAAATGAATGGATAGAATGACTATGCATTTTATTTTATTTTTTATTTATCTGAGACAAAGAAAGAAGCAGAGAGAGATAGAGAGAGACAGAAATGGGCACACAAGGGACTGCAGCCACTGCAAACAAACTCCAGATGCATGTGCCACCTTGTGCATCTGGCTTGCGTGGGTCCTGAGGAATTGAACTGAGGTTCTTTGGCTTTGCAGGCAAGTGCCTTAACCACTAAGCCCTCTCTCCATCCCAAATGAATATTTTAAAAAGGAAAAATTTTAAGTTATCTCACAAGATATGAGCTGGAAAGTCCAACATCAGCGCTCCACAATCTGAAAAGTTGAAGAATCTGGAAGTTGCTCAGTTCCCAGATGACACCAAAGTGTTGTGGAACTTTGTAGCCTCTCAGGACGCAAAGCCAAATGAATGGTAGAAGCAAGCATAAGCCAACAGCAAAGGGAGCCAGGCATGAGCACACACCAGTGAGTAGCCCTAGCAGAAGAGGAAAGAAGAAGGTGGTCTCCTGGGGCTTCCTTAAATACAGTCTCTAGGTGAAGGGCTGACCTTCTGAGAGGAAGAACTTCCCCTTTCCGCTGATCTTGCCTGGACACACTCTCACAGACTCACTTAAGAGGCATGCCTTTCATTTCACTCCTAAACTGGTCCTAATCCCAGCACTTGGGAGGCAAAGTTAGGAAGGTTGCCATGAGCTCAAGGCCAACCTTAAACTGTGCCATCACACACGTACACATACAACACACATGTACACATACATACACATACACACACAAATAAGTATATGAAAAAAAACTTGGTTAGCATGTTAAATATGTACAACTTTAATAATAAATACCCAAACATAAATATATGTACTTTTGTATTTTACTCATAATATCATAATGTGTACACAAATATATTTGTATTCCTGAGTCAAGCACTAGCATAATGTATATTATTCTGTAAAATAAAAACACTCAAATGATTTAACTGTTGCAGAGGGGCCACTGTGGAAGAGAATATCCAAGACTCTAACATGGCCATTAAGTATTGGTTCTTTAAGCTGACACAGACTTTGGGAAGATGCAAAAAGGGTCAGCTTTGACTAGATGTATATTTTCTGCCATGTGTGTAGGCGTGGTGTGTGAATCTGTGTATGAATGTTTGCATGTGTGGGATGTGTATGTTCAGGCATAGGCATGCCAGAAGTTGACATCAAGTATCTTCTTTAATTGCTCTCACTTTATTTACTGAGGGAGGGTCTCCCACTTGAAGGCAGAGTTCACCAGTTCAGCTGGTCTAGCAAGCCAGTTTGCCCTGGGAAGTCTCTGCCTTCCGTGAGCTATGATTGGAGTAGGGCCAACACACCCACCATGCATGCCCATGGGTGCCATATCACCAGCACCCGCATATATAGTTTTAACGGATAGTGCTAATTGACAGACAGTAAGTGAAAGATATGCAGAGGATAAAATCAAATTGAATAACAGAATAGATGAAAATATCATTTACTGCATTTGAAAAGATAGTGCACCAGAGACTTGAGAATAAAAAGACTTGCAGTCCAAGCTTCTTAATTGTGGAATGCTTGTTGACTGTCTGAGATGAGGCAAAAGAATATGTGATTTAGAGTCACAGAGAGAGCGAATTCTGAGAAGTTACCAGCTGAGATGGATGCTACTCAAAGGTCAAAGATGAGATGGTAATAAGTTGATACTGAATTTGCTGTTAGGAGGACTGTTAGGTAATTACTTCACTGTGGATAAATGGACAGTTGGTACAGTGGAGGCAGGCAAATGCCCCCCTGGGAATGGAGTTGCTCCTGCGGAGAACGCACATGCTCTGCCCACAGGCCTTCACCTCTCAGCCTCTGTCCTGCCAGTGTCTATGCTGCGTGCTGCACCTTGGCTGGGGTAAGTTCAAGGAAACTTAAGCCAGTTAGTTCACACACCCACAGAGCTGGTGCCCCAACCTTAGCCATTGAATGATATGCAGGATGTGCCAACTCTCACGGGTGCCAAGATGCCCTTAGTATCTGGGAAATCTGGAGTCTGTCCTCTTAGACTCTGCAGAGTCTCTGCCTGACATGGATTCATGTGCAAATGGCAACTGGGGGTAGAAAGACTGTCATCACTCCTAGTCCACTCCAACTAACACAGGCTAATCTCTGCTGCAGACAGAGGCCCACTGACTTCCTGGAATATAGCAGAGACTGAGAGGCTGGACAGGGTATGAAATATCAGGGGAAGCAGATAACCCAGAAGCTTAGGAGGCAGAGATGTGGCAAGAGGCAGAATGATATGTAAACTAAAACTTTAAGTTCTTGACAACTGTTATATTTCCCCACAGGACTTCACTTATAAAATCTAAGTTCTCATTTAATGTGGTATTTACCTTCTCATTGCTTGGTCAAAACACCTGCCCAGAAACAGCTTGTGGAAGGACTGAGTTTATTTCCCACACGTAGTCTCCAGGGAAGGTGGAAGGGGCATGTAGGCACAGACAGGCTGGCGTCACAGCTTCTCAGAAGCAGGGAGCAAGGAGAGAGTGATCTTAGTGTGGCGAGTGGAGCTTGGTGACAATACCCAAGGCTTGCCCCCAGTGACACACCTCTACCAGCAGGGATTCATTGCCCGATGGCTACACCAGCTGGTGATTAAGTATATGGCTTAATTACAAACACAAGGGGCTGTGGGGGACATTTTATATTCAAACCACAATAAATGACATAAGGAGTTTCAAGATACCAAACACAGATGACCACGGACCATCGATTTGAACTGTAGGATGGAGGTAAGCGCTTCTTCAGGTAGGATTCTGCGCACGTGTGCTGGCTGTATGCCCGTCACCATGGTCTGCGCGCAAAGGTTAGGAAGACGTCATCAGCACATAGGCGCAGCTATGTTAACTTTTGTTTTATAAAAACAAATCGTTAGCACAGCTTAATTAAAAGGCATTTATACATGACTTTCTTATATATTTTTGAGTGTCTTGTGACCTTGTCATTGGCTTTATTTGGGTTGCAAAGTATGTTTACAAAGACAATTCTATAGTGATCAACCTTGGAAGATAGAGATAAGGGAATCCTCTGTACCAAAGGGAAAGTATGTTCCATGCCCATTTAAAGGATCCAGGCTCTCTAAGCTCAGATTTCCCCTGGTAGCAACTCTCCATGTCTGAAGATCATACAGGCACTTCATGTCTCCCTATGGGGACTGAGCAACGGGAACTGGCACATTAGGGCTGATCTCTGGTTACATGCCATCTGCCACTGATGTCTGAATGAGGAGCCTCTTGTCTTCTCTGAGCATCCATTCATGGAGGGAAGGCTAACCTGTCAGCTTGTAAGCACAGCTCAAGTCCCTTGCTTGGTTTTTTGTTTCAGTTCTACACTCTCTTATTGCAGCTTTCCAGGAATAATGGAATTTGCAAATCATGATCTAAAATATGGGTAATTACCACCCTCTTTGTAGCAGATCCAGTAAATGAAGGCACATTGTCTGGAAAGTAAGCATCTTGTTTCTAAAATGGTATTTCACAAAGTGTTTTATTGGATCATAATTGATGATAGATACATACACAGAGTCATTCATGCTGAAATAAGTTCAAAGTAATGTTGCCTTACTGGAAGACTTCTAGGATCCTTTCATGAAGAAGTCAATCGCTTGTCTTCACACAGTTCATCAATAACAACTGGAGAGCATATCTCCATTGTGCTAGAGGCAGTCATGTAAGAGCAAATAAATAAATGATTGCATTAATGTCATATACATTATAAAATAAATGAAATGAGAATACATTTTAATTGGGAAGCTGAGGTAGGAAAATTGCTGTGAGTTTGAGGATAACCTGTGTTTCAGACTCAGCTCCAGTTCAGCTTGGGCTAGACCCTAGCATAAGAAAAAAGAATAAAAATATGCAGCAAGTATAATAAGGCTTTCTCATGTTTGTTTCCTGAATCATCTGCACATGGAAAGACTGTATTCCAGAAGGATATTGCTGCTTTGATACACTGATGGGCACTACAAGTCTGCATAAGGGACTTAGGTGTATGGTTTCTCTGAAACATGTAACTATGAAGACCTTGCTCCTCATGAGATTCTCTAGATAATTATTTCTTAGAACATACCTCCCAACTGATTCATTGTATCCTTCAAAATTCCTTCACTGAGGAAAAATTCCCAATGAGTTTAGTGCCCTTATATGTAAAAAAAAAAAAAAAAAAAAAGACCCATAGAGTTACCTTATGTTTCTCCTATGTGCAGACATAACTATGAACCAGACATCCAATCTGATAGCACTTTAATCTTGAACTCTAGGTCACTATCTCTGTAAGAAATAAATTTCTGTTGTTTATAAGCTGCACAGTATATCAAATCCTGTTACTGCATTTGTAACATGCATTTTAACAAACATCATTCTCTTCTCTAGCGGTTTTCAACTAGAACTCCAAAGAGTCTCATCTGTTATAACTAAAATTACATGGCTTTATCAGCAATATGACTAGTTTACTTACTTTTTTTAAAGAATTTCTTGGGGCAATGTAGACCCTTCCACTCAATTATTTATCTCTCTTATAAAGTTCTTTTTATGTTGTATTTGTACTTGGATTGGTATTATACATCAGACAAAACTCACAACCTTCATGGTCTGCGAGGAGCATATTTTCTTCAAAATGGATAGATATGTCTGACTGCAGATAAATATGTGATAGCTTGCTTGAATTGGATTGCATCAAATAATGATGCAAGTAAGATATTTTCATTGTCCCTCCTCAATATTGTTTTATGATTAATTTTGCCAAAAGATATGATCTCTACACTATTTATGACTTTTTACATCTTATGGCTAAGTCTGGAGGAGACAGATTATTGATTGAAGCAACAATAAAAGACTAAAATAGGTGTTGGAGAGATGTCTCAGTCACTAATATGCTTACCTGCAAAGCTGAATGACCCAGGCTCGATTCCCCAGTACCCACATAAAGGAAGATGCGCCAAACAGCACATGCATCTGGAGTTCGTTGGCAGTGGTCCAGTGTTCCCATTCTCCTTCTCTCTCTCTCTCCTCCCTTTCTCTATCTCTCTTCCCTATATCTATTTCTGCTTGCAAATAAATAAATAAACATTTTAAGGAATAAAATGCATTGATTTTACATCTCTCATCATCCCCTTATTAACTAGATCCAATTTTTTACTCAGATTAAAATTTTTAAATTTAAAATTTGTATCAGTATTCATTTTACATACCTTGTTTAAATGTTTCTAAACTTTCAACAGCTAAAGTATATCAGCTATTGCATAATAAATAATGGAATCATATTGATCCAGTATGGTTCGTAGTGTGTCTGTGACCCATTAGAAGAAATGGGAGAAGAGATGCATAAACTACTTTTCCTTCTTTCACTTGAAACATTTTCAAATATTTGCCAGAAAAGGCCGGAAGCTTTCAAGGCACTGTACCAACTGGAATTGCGCTGCGGTTCATTCTGTTCCCACAGGGAAAGGGCACTTCAGGCGGTAATTGATTTCTTCCAAGAGGAGCCGTCACCCATGACACTCACTGTTCTTATACATCATTAGTCAGACAAAAGAAAGTTGCCTAATGGGATTTTAGTTTCTCTTGAGCCTAAGAAATGTGTTTCAATGTGTTCTAATTATTATATTTTAAAATTGAATGACATCATATTTTTCATATTCTCAGTTAACTGGGAGAAATGCAAACAGTGGAAAGTAATATTGGAACAAAACAAAATTGTAGGTCCAGTGAATAAGGTGTCCAGATTGCAGCTTGAAGCCTTTGACCACAAGTGCCACATGGGAATAAAATGTTAATATTACCAATTAATTACCTGACACAAGGGAATATATTGTAGACAGAAAAAAATATGTTTGAGCAACAGAAGGTAAGGTTGACATGAAAGGCACCCAAACTGAGTATTTTTAAAAATATTTTATTTATTTGAGAATGGGATATATATATATATATATATATATATATATATATATATATATATGCCTTTTCCTCTCTCTCAAATATATATATATATATATATATATATATATATATAGAGAGAGAGAGAGAGAGAGAGAGAGAGAGAGAGAGAGAGAGGTGGGGGGGAAAATGGGAGAAGAGCTAGGGCTTCTATCCATAGCAAATGAACTCCAGACATATGTACCCCCTTGTGCATCTGGTTTATGTGGGTACTGGAGTATTGAACCTGGGTCCTTAGACTTTGCAGGCAGGTGACTTAACTGATAAGCCATCTCTCCAGCCCAGACTGAGTATTTTAATCCATTTCCAAACCTTCATTTTGAACCCTTAATTATTACAGGAATACTTTGAATTCCATAATTTCTAGTGATACTGGGATTGTCAAACAAACAACTGAAAGGACCCAACACCAGATAATGTGAGATCCATCACCCTACTTAAAGAAATGAGTGGACTTGCCTGAGGACAGAGCCAAGAGTTCCTATTACACACAGTAAACTTCAGAAAGTACTTTGGGAAGCATTGTGCATATATATCTGTGTGTATACATCTCTCATATATGCATATCGATATGCATATACTGATCGTATCTCTGTGGGCATAGATGCAATCCTGTCTTTCAAGTGTACATCACTCTACATGTTTTGATGGCTTCTGCTTGGGAAAAGCTGGGATGGTTTGGGATAAAGAGCTCCGTGTGGTCAGGCTCTGGTCTACAACACAGTACAGAGACAGTAAAGAACTAAGATTCCACTGAGCAACAGGGCATTTTTCTATCCCCAGGCAGTGACAATGTAACTAACACATTAAAGGATTAGAGAGCTATTTCTTGAAATGCACCACCCAGATGAACTCCTTTTGTGATGAGTTCCATACTGCTAAAGTATTAATGGCGCTAACAATTTGATTGTAAGGTATGAAGTTTATTAATAACCCAAGAAAAATATGATTGCAGAACACTGCTGATGCAGTCAGCACGAAATATTATAATCATCTTCTAGAGCACTCAATTTAATGGTAAATATTGGGAATCGTAAAGCACAAATATCTTCCTTAGCTATTCCAAAGTGAGAATCTTCCAGAATTATTTAAATACTATAGAAAGGATTCAAGACACAGTCAGAGCAAGTCATGAGTCAGGGCCAAAAGGCCATTCTGAGGGTGAGAAATGATGATTTGAAGTTTCAAACTTTGTGGCCTAGACAGTGATCTGATCCTTATTTTACCCATGTATGTAAAATGTCCTGTTTTGTCCTTCCTGTTTCCAGGAGCATGGGTTTCTGTTAGGATCAGAGCACCTTTTCTGAAGAAAATCTCATGGACGTGGAAACACTGGCTCTTTGTTTCCTTATCTGAGCGTGCCAAGCCCTCACTGCCAAGAACGTAGAGTGGCCATGTTAACGCAGGCAGTTCTAACTTTATTTCACCTCAGCGTAACTACTTTTCTGCTGACGAATTAAATAGCAAAATGTTATTTCAGGTTATGTTTTAAGGTTGTGCCCTGGAGAGAAATTTCAGAATAAGCTTCGTCAACACAGCTGCATTTGCTAACCTGTTTCTGATTGAGTACGCACCATCCACAAAGTGCTTTGGAGAAAAGATGCTGGGTGATACATAACAACTAGAAAAAGTTACAGTGGGCCGCTCAGGTCAGGAACCTGAAGAAACATGGTGGCTGTCTATCAGCCCTGCCATTAAGTCATTGATAAAGGACCTTTACCCGGCAAGTGTTGTCACTAGAAGCAGACTCAATTATTTATTGTTATTAATATAACCAAAACTAATCACTTGTGGAAGATGTGTTAAAAAATATCTACATGATTGTGAAGTTATGAATCAAAATGATCTTGCCCATTAATATTCTGTCTTCACATAAGTATTGTGTCTTTTTGTCTTGTGTGACAATACTTAAAAACACTTATTTACTTCAACATATTTAAATTGTGTCTAAAAAACTTCTAAAAAGATCAAGAGAAAAACAAAGCTGTTGAAACCAGTCAGACTATAGATTTATTAGATATAATAGTAAATTATATGCCACCACATTTCAAGGTGATTCATTAAATTCAACATATATCTAAAATATTGAGCATAGAAAATAAAGAAAAGTTTGAGATTTGTTTGAAGTTTCTTGAATTTTCCACATTGTCACCACAGTGAGGAGAAATGAACAATATTACATAGCCCAGTATCCTATGAAATACTAATGGAACGATCACATGCACACACACACACACACACACACACACACACACACAGCCACACACATATTAATATTTTCTAATGCACCTATAATACCATCAAATGGAAGTAAACCCATCAAAGAAACAATAAGTGCACAAAAGACAATTCATTCTAGTAAAGCAAGGATAGTGTTATGCAAATGGTAAAATAAAGATACAAATGACCTAGACATTGAAATAAATATTCAAGGTAAGATAAATTAAGCAAACTTTAAGAAGGCAATATAGCCTATTCCATTACTAAGAATTTACCTAGCAGAAAGATCAAAGTTAAAATGCAGACTAATACTGTAAAATGTAGAAATAGACTTGAATGTTGCATTCATTCTATTTAGTGGATTGAAAGTGATAAAATGAATAGAAAATAGAAAATCCAGGGCTGGAGGGATTGCTTAGTGGTTAAGGCATTTGCCTGCCAAGCCAAAGGACCCAGATTCAATTCCCCAGGACCCACATTAGCCAGATTCACGGGGGGTGGGGGCACATGTGTCTGGAGCTAGTTTGCAGTGGCTGGAGGCCATGGCGTGTTCATTCTCTCTCTCTCTCTCCATCTTTCTCTGTCAAGTTAATTAATTAATTAATTAATTAATTAAAATAAAATAAAAATAGAAAATCCCATCGATAAGAGAATGATTACATAGCTTATGGGAAAAATGTTATTGGAATGTTAAAAGAAGAATTTTGGAAGTAGATGGTGTCTTTAAAATAGGTTTAGAGGGAAAAAGTGCTGAAGAGAAATTTTGCTGTAATCCAGAGGATAGACATAACACAGCTGGACCTGGGCATGTGTTACTGTGGCAACTGAGCACCAACCTTCACTCGAACAGTCCTAATTCAGGAATGACAGCTCCCAGTGTGGCTGTTTCATCCTCAAAACCGGATCCACATACGTTGTAGCTTAGACAAATTTGTTGCCTTTTCCCAGTTTTCCAAAAAATCCCAGGGAAGCCTGTGAAAAGAACATTGGATCAAAAAGTAATCTATTCAACTGAACAGAGCAATAAAATTATGAAATTTCCAGGAAAATGGATGGAGCTGGAAAGAAAGTGAAGCAACCCAAACTCAAAAAGACAAAAACTGCTGAGTGTGGTGGTACACGCCTTTAATCCCAGCACTCAGGAGGCAGAGGTAAGAGGATCACAGTGAGTTTGAGGCCAGTCTGAGACTTCATAGTGAATTCCTGGTCAGCCTGGGCTATAGTTGAGACCCTACCTTGAAAAACTAATAATAATAATAATAAATAAAATGGATACAAACTGCATGTTTATTCTGATATGTTCTTCCTACTTTATAATACCTACAAATGTGTATATATAAGAGAACAGATGAGGATAAAGGCTGAGAAGGAAGAAGGGCAGCCAACACCAAGTCTAACGAGATAAGCAGGGGAAGGGGTGAAGGAAGGAGGAGAAGATGCCTGTGACATGTAGAACGAAAGGAGTGACAGGAGGAGTAAAGAGGGCAGCTGGAAGAGGGAGAGGGGGTTGAGGAAGGGAAGGTGAATGGGAATCTACTGAAGCAAATTGTATTTAAAAATGTCACAATGCACAATAGTGGCACGCGGCCTTTGTGGGTAACCAACTGTTCTCCTGTTTCACAAGAGGTCTGCTCACTGAGGGAAGGGCTCATATCAGGTACTGGAGACCAAGTCAGAATCCCATGGCAGGGAAATTCATAGAATCTAGAGAAAAGCCCCACCATTCTATGAATAAGAGAGTTCTGGGTATTAACTCTTCATTAAGACCAAAACTGTTACAAAATAAAGTTACATGGAATCTCTCAAAAAGAAAAAAAGTCACAATGAATCAATCCTAAATTTCCCTGTACCAGCTAAGATAATGAAACAATAAATAAAACATTTTGAATAAAAAATTGAAAGGATACAAAAAAAGTATCTAAATGTGATGTTACCAAATATTCCTTAGATAAACAGTTGAGTGGCAAAAACCACCACAGAATGAGAGCCTTGGGTCAAGAACAATAATTAATGCTAGATAGATGATATATGATAGATAGATAGAGATAGATAGATAGATAGATAGATAGATAGATAGATAGATATTGTTAGATAGATAGATAATTATAGATGAAAGAAAGAGACAAAGCAGCAGACAAAGATTAGTAATCAGTGATAGTTATTATAGATGATAGATGAAAAATTTATAGTTTATGAGCCAATAGATAAAATTGCTTGATAAAAGTGAGTAAGACTTTAGAGATGCAAGGCAGAGAGGAAAGGTACAAATGGTAAAAGGGTCAAATAAAAAGCTACTCACAATGCATATATTACATCATCAAAGTGACAAAAATAAAAAGCAAAAAATTGGCTTCCCACATCATCTGAAAACAGCTCTCGAAGTAAGCAGATGTGGTACCTCAAGCCTGGGTGAAAATGCAGTGATTGTCTTCCAAGATTCTTGATCACCTATCCCTAGTCTAGAGCTTCAACCTGGGGAACCGCCTCCACTACTATCTCTTCCAGAAGATTATTTGACTCTTTAAAAATTCATGACTCAGGGCTGGGGAGATGGCTTAGCAGTTAAGGTGCTTGCTTGTTTGACTCTCCAGATCCCATGTAAGCAACATACACAAGGCGAGGAAAGTAGGTGGCACAAGTGTCTGGAGTTCAATTGCAGTGGCTGAGGCCCTGTCAGAACAAGTCTTTCTCCTTCTCTCTCTTTCTCTCTCTTTCTGAAATAATAAAAGCATGACTTAGTCTTACCAACTAAAGCCATTTTGTTTGTTATTCAAATATGTGTTTTTTAAAGATGACATACATACACAATTAAATTTTTTTATTTATTTGAGGGAGAGACAAAGGCAGAGAGAGAAGAGAGTGAGAAAAACACACAAAAAGAGAGAGAGAGAGAGAGAGAGAGAGACTGTGTGCACCACGGCCTCCAACCATTGCAAATGAACTCCAGATGCATATGCCACCTCATGCATCTGGCTAACGTGGGCCCTGGGGAATTGAACCTGGGTCCATTTTGGCTTTGTAGGCAAATGCCTTAAACACTATGCCATTTCTCCAGCCCCTGATATGTGTTCTATTTACACCAGATTCTCCTTGGAGATGGACTTTGTGTTTCTTTATTTATTTTTCCCACTAGCTCTGTAGCAATTTACCTTCTCACTGCAGGGACAAACACCAGACCGGAAGCATCTTATGGGAGGACAGCTTTAATTTCAGGTATGCAGATTCCAGGTGAAGCTTCATCGTGACAAGAAGACACTGGCTCACTCCATGAACCCACAGCAGAGAGAGAACCAACACTAGCAAGCACCAACAATCCGAGGTCGGGCTAACCCTCCATGTACCTAGCAGGGTTGGTCTCAGGATCCACCCCTGCTCCCCCAGCAGGGACCCACCTGCTGAAGATGAATAGGAAGCTTCATCACAAAGTACATTTTCACTCAAACCACCACAAGGTCCAAATGCAGCTTGTCAGGGCAGGAATCCTTGAATATTTTCTTTAAAACAACGTTCAAGTTGTAGAATAGTGCCTGGGATAATTCCTGGAACACAGAACACAACAAGTAATTATTAAAGGAATGAATAAATGAATATATGAATAATCAAGATGATTTTTTTTAATTACTATCTTGGCCTTGAAATTTGAAAAACAAATTCCTCTCTTATAATTTTTATCATCATTTTATATTCCCAGTATATATGAAGTAATGATTAATTGACATATATTTGGGGTAGAATTAGTACTCTCCAAATAAACATAATTGCCAAGAATGAGTGTATTTCTTCCTGAAAGATCAGTAGACATCCTGCCATCCAAAAGAACAAAGCTTATTTATAGAATATAAAAACCTGAATGCATCTAGAGAACAGCTACAAATCTATTTGTCAGCAGAGAACAATCCACTATAAAAATGAAAGACACAATATAAGGGGTATACAGAGTGAGTCTAGGGAGGTTTCCTCAGAAAAAGTTATTTTTAAATAAAATATTGAATAAAGTGGTAGAACATGGATTCTCATCTTAGGCAAGGGACATTCTCTACAGATTAAACAAACTGAATCCTAAACATAGAAATTTCAAGCCAATTTAGTTAGAACAGAGTAAGATATTAGGAATGAAGACATAAGAGGCATAAAAATATGCTAGAAAGGGCTGGAGGGATGGCTTAGTAGTTAAGGTGCTTGCCTGAAAAGCCAAAGGACCCAGGGTCAGTTCCCCATGACCCATGTAAGCCAGATGCACAAGGTGGCACATACATCTGGAGTTAGTTTGCAATGGCCGGAGGCCCTCTCTCTCTTTGTCTCTCTCTCTCTCTCAAATGAATAAACAAATAAATTTATGCGAGTAGAATCTAGAATCAATAATACCTACTAGTTTCAATTTATTGATGTGTGTGCATGTGAGCGTGCATGTATGTGTGCAGGTGCAAAGATGCATGCATGTCAAGGTGCTCACGTGGGAGTTCGAGGACCGGTCTGCACTTCAGCTCTTTGAGACAGTCTTGCTTCTGCCATGTAGTCTGGCTTCTGATTCTCCTGGCTCCACCTCCCATTGTCACAGGCAGAGCAGGACCACAGACACAAGCTCTATTTTGCATCTGGCTTTATGTGGGTGCTGGGGAATTGAACCTACGATGGCAGGCTTTACAAACAAGCACTTTTAACGGTTGAACTGTCTCCCTAGCCCGCTGCTAATTTTTTTTAACATATATCTTTGAGATTCTCTCTATGTAGTTTTGGAGCAAATGTGTCACACCTTTGAACCAGTCTTGTACTCTATGATATCAGTAACAATCAATAACATATGAAAAGTTAAATCACTAAAGGAAGCATGCCTTAAAATACAGAAATAATATATGTTGCAGTCCGGTTCACATTGCTGGTAGAAATCACACAACCAAGAGCAGCTTCAGGGAAAAAGAGATTTATTTTGGCTTACAGGCTCGAGGGGAGGCTCCACGATGGCAGGGGGAAACGATGGCATGAACAGAAGGTGGGCATCACTCCCTGGCCAATATAAGGTGGACAATAGCAACAGGAGAGTGTGCCAAAAACTGGCAAGGGGGAGCTGGTTATAACACCCATAAGCCCGTCCCCAACAACACACTGCCTCCAGGAGGCGCTAATTCCCAAATCCCCATCAGCTGGGAACCTAGCATTCAGAACACCTAAGATTATGGGGGACACCTGAGTCAGGCCACCACAATATTGTAACAAGAAATGAAACAACGTTATGTGGCGCTGTGTGTGCATGATCTCTGCAGAGGCATGCTGGCTTTGAAGTGAGACAAGAAGAAATCCAGTTCTTGCTCAGATGGAAGCGCTGGGATCCTGCGCGCAGACCAGAGCCAGATGTCGCTCAGCAGCTCTGCCTGAGGAAACTTGCTTGGGTTCAAACCCAGATCCGCCAGTGCCTAGCTGTGATCTTGAGTGATGAGGAGGTAATAACGAACAAAGGATTATTTGAGAAGTGCAGTTGGCACAAGTGGTAAATGGGAAGGCAAGCTGGTCCATTATTCGTTGTATGGAAGGGTGGTCCCCTCGACCCAGCACTGCTCAGCGGCCTTGGCATCAAGATGCTGTCCCTGGCGGCACCACTGCCCACAGACCGTGCACATGCCGGCTACCATTCGCCATCTTCCCTATGCCCCTGAGGGACAACTTGAAAGAAGTGCGATGAAATCGCATCCTATCCATCTTCTATCCTTATCAGTTAAACTTATGTCAAGTTTTTGTTTGTTTGTTTGTTTACTACAAAGATATTACTTAGATCAAGATTGTTAATGAAGTGGTCTTCTGTCCTATAGTCAATTCGCAAAGCTAATCTTTTCTAAATATTTTATTATTATTATTATTTATTTGAGGGAGACAAAGAGGCAAATATATAGAGAGAATGGGCATGTCAGGGTCTCCAGCCACTGCAAAAAAACTCCAGATGTATATGTTACCTTCTGTATCTGGTTTACATGGATACTGAGGAGTCGAGCCTCCAACAGGGGTCCTTAGGC
Source organism: Dipus sagitta (assembly GCA_036346955.1). Taxonomy (NCBI): domain Eukaryota; kingdom Metazoa; phylum Chordata; class Mammalia; order Rodentia; family Dipodidae; genus Dipus; species Dipus sagitta. Next base: position 171,528,619 of record CM070774.1, read on the forward strand.
TTCACAGGCAAACGCTTAACCATAAGCGTTCTCTCCAGTCCCTCAAAGCTAATCTTACTGGCAGCATTCGCCATAGATGACATTTTCCTAGTCATGACTTTTAAGAATATTTGCTCTTCTTCTTGTATGCTTTATAAGGTACTTGTGATTTATATTTTATTCACTGATAAACTCACTACAATTTAAGTTTCATTAAGGCAGTGATCTGTCTGTATTTTGTTCAGGATGAACCCAAGAAAAGATGATAATGGCAGGCTCAATAGTTGATGTTTAAAACTTTTGACAGCAATTCCATTGACTGAAATTTATGAATTCATAAGGTATGTCCGAATTGGAAGTTAATACTAATTTTAAAAAAGTACTAGTAAACACATAAGCAAAGTGGTTAGAAATAAACCCACAAGTGTCTCCTGATCTACTGGCCATAACTATGTAAGAAATGGGCCAGAGTCACACATACCATCAAGAGATTGTAATCCCAATCTGGGAAGTAGAGGCAGGGGGATCATAAATTCAAGGTCATCTTCATATAGAGAGTCAGAATCCAGACTGGGCTACATGAGACCCTGACTGAAAAAATTACAATTGCAAACAGAATAAAAGTGGTGGGGGACAGAGAGACATAGAGACAGAGTAAAGATGAAAGAGGAAAAGAAACAGAAAGGAAAGGAGAAACGTAAGTCATGTTGAAGAGGAGGAGAAAGAAGGGGAGGAGGAAGAAGGGAACAAAGCTAGGAATGGAGGGAGGAAGGAACGTTAAAACCTACAAAGAATAAAAAGAATAGCAGAAATGGAAGAATGTTATAAAGTTACTAAATAAATTCGAAATAGCTTTCAAGTAATGAACTGTTTCTTTGGAAATGGTATAACATATGAGGCATTTGCCATTTAAGCATGAATAACTGAGTTTAGATTTCCAGTGCCAATTAAAATGCAAGGCATGGTGGCACACTGATTTAATCCCAGTGCTGGGGATCAGAAAATCCCTAGGCTTGCTGGTTAGCTAGTCTAGCCAAATTGAAGAGCTCTGGTTTCAAGTAGAGATCTTATCTTAAAAAACTGGTGAAAAATGACTGAGGAAGATGATACTGATCTCTGATCTCCACACTCATGTCCACATGCAACCAAACACACGTGGTCACCATGTTTGAGCATGCATGCACACATACACACATGTAGAAAATACTGTATTAAATGAATAACATCATGATTGTACATTTTTAAAAATCATTATTTTATGTATCTGTCAATTTAAACTTTGCCATGTTGTGTACTCAAGTTAAAATAAAGATCTTAATTTGTGTGATATATCTACATGTGACCAATTATAAATTTTTGTGAAAGAACAGATGCAAAATGGTGACAATTTTTTAGCTCATTTTGCATTCCAAGGATTTAAAAACAAGCTAAGAAATAAATACCAAGGGTTACAAAAAATTGGAATAAGTGAAGCAGGCTAAAAAAAAACAAGCACAAACATAGGAAATTTTTTGTGTTTGGTAGAGAAAGCCTTAAAAATCAATGGCACAAGGTTAACATATACCATCACACATTACCACCAAATAAATTTCAATTGAATTAAAGAGCCAAAAGTAAAAACAAATGAGACAAGTTAAGCTATCTGTAACCGTTTATTTAGTGTGTCAATTATATCAGACCAGTGTTCTCTCGACCTTGGTCAAGCATTCCTTCAGTGTCTGACAGTGTCTGAGAGGCTGCTTCTTGAGAAGACATAAAGTTGAGTCAACAGGGGCTGGAGGGATAGCTTAGCGGTTAAGGCATTTGCCTGCAAAGCCAAAGGACCCAGGTTGGATTCTCCAGGACCCAAGTTAGCCAGATGCACAAGGGGGCCCACGCATCTGGAGTTCGTTTGCAGTGGCTGGAGGCCCTGGAGAGCCCATTCTCTCTCTCTCCCTCTTTCTCTCTGTCAAATAAAAAAAGTTGAGTCAACAGGCTGAGCATAAAACCGTAGGTGGCCTCATCCAACAGCTCAAGGTCAGAAAGGGACAGAAAAGCTGATCATCCAAAGAGAAGGGAGAGAGGGGGCATGTGACTGCGGGAGCTGGAAGGGGGAGAGGACCCATGACCGCAGGAGCTGGTGCCTGAGCTTTTGCTTGCCTTTGGACTCAAGCTATAATCAGCTCTTCTTATGATCATCTGCATTTGAAATGGAACTCAACGAATCAGCTATCTTCATTCTCAGCCTTTCAGACCTGGGCTGGAGCAACACTCCCAACTTTCCCAGCTCTCCAGCTTGCTGCCATTTCATGAACAGACTCCTATAATAACTGTATCTCTCTCTCTCTCTCTCTCTCTGTCTCTCTGTCTCTCTCTCTCTCTCTTTCTGTGTGTGTGTGTGTAAATATATATTCTATTGATGCCATTTCTCTAGAAAATCTTGACTTGTTTGGAATGAAATGATGTAATGTTCTGGGGCGGGGCAGACGGCCCACAGTTAAGGAACTTGCCTGCAAAGCCTCATGACCTGGGAACAACTCCCCAGTACTCACTTCATGAGGATGCGCAATGTGGTGCACTCACCTGGAGTTCATTTGCAGCCCTTGGAGGCCCTAGTAGGCCCATTCTGTCTGTCCTTCTCTCCACTTCTCTTTACTTGCAAACTCATAGAAAGATTTTTAAAATAGAATGAAATATTCTAATGTCATTTTGGCAAAACAGTGGTGTGTAATTACACTTATATGTGTGTTTATGTGTGTGTGTTATTTACAAAAATGTTCTTTATACTTACATATTTGAACTCAATTGTAAGAGAAATAATAGTGTGATTAGGATAAAGAAAAGAACATCTAATATAATAGGCATAGAAAGAGAGCATTAATAAAATCTGAAAACAACACAATTTTCTAAATTAATTTTTCACAAATTTCTCATGAAGATATGCACTGGCAAAGCAAATTTAACTTCCAGATGTCTCCAAATAATAAAATGTCCAAATTATTCATCTCATATTGAATGTGCCCATTTACCAGGCTTTACGTTTTGTGATGGTGATAATTGTGAAAACACTTATACATTTTGAGTACTTATCTATATAAAAGAGCCACGCAGCCACGCATGGTGGGCACACCTTTAATCCCAGCACTAGGGAGGCATAGGTAGGATCACTGTGAGTACAAGGCCACCCTGAGACTACATAATGAATTCCAGGTCAGCCTGAGCTAGAGTGACACAGGGTTGGAGATGGCTGAGTGGTTGAGGGCACTTGCGTGCAGGGACTGGTGGCCTGGATTTGATTCTCCAGTGCCCATGTGGAACCATGCTGTACCAAGGGGACCTGGTGTGCTCATCCTCTCTCCCTCTCTCTCTCTGTCTGCCTATTTTCCTTAAATAAATAAATAAATAAATATATAAAAGGGAACCTGCTCAATATAGTTCTACTGTAAACTACATATTTTCACACAAATGGAAAGTGTCCTTTCTACACATTGACAAAATTTAATAGTTACCTATAATGGCAGATATATTTACATTCATGTAATTGATGCCTTGCATGTTAGAGTAAATTGGAATCTGACATCTCTGTCACCCCAGAACTATTTGCCTGTCTTCTCAGGTAGACATCCCCATGTAAAATCTGAATACAATCCCCATGTTCATCCCCATGTAAAATCTGAATACATTCCCCAGTACAGTTTTCATGTTAGCATGCCTTCCACAGTCTGAACACTGTGTGAACAGCCCCCTTCCCGAAACCTCAATCTCTTAATTTTAGAGGTCCTGTCCTAGTGCAATAGCCACTGAATAGTGAGGAAAATTTATTCCTTTTTGTTTTTCATTTGTTTTTCTTGAGGTAGGTTCTCACTCTAGCCCAGGCTGACCTGGAATTCACTATGTAGTCTCAGGGTGGCCTCGAACTCATGGCAATCCTCCTACCTCTGCCTCCCACATGCTAGGATTAAAGGCGTGCAACACCATGCTTGGTTCTTTTTTGTTGTTGTTGTTTGTTTTTATCATCTATTCTTGATCCAGTTAAAATACTGAGGACAAGACCATGCATAAGATAAAGGCTCAGCTCAGTGGTTCAACATGTAGCAGGCATGTGCAAGTTCAAGCTCCATCCCCATACAAAAATAAAAATAGTGAATATCTAGTAAAAGACTACATCTACAAGACAAATAAAATAAAGTTCTTGTGCTATAATAAAAATGGAAATAGCGCTGGAGAGATGCCTTAGTGATTAAGGTACTTGCCTACAAAGCCAGAGGACACAGGTTTGAATTCCCAAGACCCACGCAAGCCAGATGCCCAAGGTGGCACATGCATCTGGAGTTTGTTTACAGAAGCTGGAAGCCCTGGCATGCCCATTCTCTCTCTGCCCCCTCTAATAAATAAAATATTTAAAAAAACAGGAATGGAAATAAAGCCTAATTTTGCTGTTAAAGTAATATTTAATGGAAATGATGTCATTGAAAATGCCATGGAATTCCACAGGTCTTTTGGGAGAAAGGGGTATTCCAAAAGTGAAAACATAAATTAGAAAGTCTTTGACTTTTCCGATTAGCAGAAATCTTCCAAGTGGTTGTAAATTATGGCTCTAGGAAAAGTGGGGGGGGGGGATAAGGTAGCAAAAACCTTACCAATATATTTACAAATGTATACCCATTAGGTTATGTGATTAAAAATTAAGTTTAATATCAGCCGAAAATTTTTTAAAGTTTCAAATTCATTCTGATTCATCAAAAAGTTACATTTCTCTTTTCCTACTATCCCCTATCAGTGCACGTGATCTCCATTTCTCCTAGTGAGGTGATAATTCCTTTCCAGGTTTCTTTATTCATTTCAGAAAGCCTGTCTAAGTATATGAAATGGATTGTCACCTATCTTTTAAAACCTTCCAGTGGCCTCTATTGAATAAATAAGATAGAGGCCACTGCCTTATCTTCTTAAGAATGTTTTGCATATGTAAGTCCCAATTTTATCAGCAGCATAAATTCTGCGTTTTTGCTAAATGTAACCTTAAATGAAATCTAACACTATACTCACCCTTTTGTGTTCCATCCTAACACTTCAATTTACTAAATACAGTACACTTTTAAAATATTTTATTTTTATTTATTTATCTGACAGAGATAGAGGGAGAGAAAGAGAGAGATAGAGGGAGAGAGAGAGAGAGAGAGAGAGAGAGAGAGAGAGAGAGAGAATGGGCGCAACAGGGTCTCCAGCCTCTACAACTCCAGACACGTGTGTCCCCTTGTGCATCTGGCTAACGTGGGACCTGGGGAATTGAACCTAGGTCCTTTGGCTTTGCAGGCAAATGCTTTAACCGCTAAGCCATCCCTCCAGCCCCATAGTACACTTTTAATTTCTACTTCATTTTTTCTTCTCCACTAAACTTTAAGACCATTAACTATGTGTGTATACTTTCAACCCCCCAGGCTCAACATATCACTTGAAAAAGAGTCTACCTAAAATTACTTTTTTACTTATCAACTTAATTAATTAATATTGTGTGTGGCTATTAAACTTACTTATTGAATTCAGATGCAATGCCTTTCTATAAGCCTGCTAATGTTAATGAATCAATGGAATTAAAATTGTGGTGTGTTTAAATTTTGTTTTCATATACTCTGACAAAGGGAAAAGATCTAAGAGAAAAGAAAATAGCTAGCAATGTCTTTATGAATTTCTCTGCTATTTAACTAAGTATAGGGTGTAGGAAGTGGTACCCTATTTTAATATTTTTCCATGCCAAAACAAAGAGGTGTTTACTTCATTTGGGACTGAAGCAAATTGAGTTGCAAAGAGGCTGTTTAGGCAACAACTTTTCTGAGCCTGCCTCTGACAGATAACAGGCTGAAAGTCGGGATGGGTACAGAAGGGTTTGAATAATCCACATCGGAGCATTCTAGTCTCAAGTGTCACTACAAAAGGTAGGCTGATGAACATTTTTCAGACACCATTAATAATTCTATCATAGACGTGTGCCATTTAGAGGGATTGAGCAATTCAGTGATTCACCACACCCACCACTAATCTTTCATTTCTAACGCTATTTACTCTGAGGAGACTATTAATTAAACCAGTTTCATAGAGATACAGTCTCATGAAGTACAAAAGCAAACACTTGAAGTACCCACATCAAGGATGATATTAATACCTAGTTCACCTATAAAATCCCCCGAGTACCTGAGGAGTGCGTACTTTACATTTTGAAAAATGTTACATCCCAACATTTCAATTTATTCAAGTATTTTGTTTCCTTTCCATAATTTGTTTTTATGCACTGATTTTTCATTTTGAAAATGAGAGTGAAATAAAATTAATTGTTAACTTGCATGAGTTCTAATAATTATAAAAGTTCTCACATGGTTTATAACGCACAGTTCATTTTAAGAGACACTTCCAAGTAAGGAGAAGAAAAGCCTGACTTTAATATGCTTCTATTCGTGAATGCAGCTTTGGTGAGAAACAGACTCCTGAACCTTCACCTCATTATAAGAGGTTTATATTTTTCCATTACGCTATCCTAAAAATAGGATTTACTTTTGATTTTCTCTCAATACTCAATCAATAAACATCATAAGATAGTTTTAAGGAAGTGAATTGTTCCAGGAAAATCCCTACTCTATGTAATGTGTGAGAAAACCAGTAACATGCAAGGTAATACATTTCAAATTTCTTGTGTTGGTCACTTGCACCACTTGACCTCATGTGGGGACACTCAAGTCACTTCCTACCACTGGTGACTGGTACTTTGAAGCTCCTATGGTCTCACACACATAATAAAATAATACTTTCTTTTTCATTCTTTCAAGCATGCTTTACATCAAGTCATAATATTTTTGAAATGCTTGTACTGAAGGAATAAGAGAAGTAGAATAAAGAGAATGATTTATGTCCCCAACCAGCTCTCAGCAATGAAATGAGGAAACCAGCTCGGCTTTTCCCAAGTTCCACCAAATTTAGTGTCATAGCGCAGCTCTGCTTCCACGCCTGAAACAAAAAGCAATTCTCTCTTTTCTGATCCAAGGCTTCATCATTTCTTATCCCAGAACTTAAATTGTTCTCAAGAGAGGCAGTTTTCAATTATTTTCTAGGGGAATTCCCATCTCAACCTGGAAAATAGCAGCTGGGCGTCAAGACAGCCAGGCTATTTGACACAGGCTTCTGTATCTGGCTTCAGCAACATTAAATAGCATCCCACATGGCACATCCGTAGACCAATACAGCTTTCATCACAACAGGCTCAATCCAATCTAAAAGTCTGTCTTTTAATGAAGGATGAAGACACTCTCCATCTTACATGTACTCCCTGTAGTGATTTAGTCTTCCAGAGAATGCCAGTAAATGTTTGTACATAAAGAACTCTATCTTCCTAAAACAAATAACAGTCTTCATTCATAGGATAGCATAAATCTCGATTCAAGAAAAAAAAAACATCATTATTCTCTCTCAGTACTGACACAGATTTGCATAAGACAGACTCAACTTCTATCACTAAACAGAACGCAGCATGGTTGTAGTAGCTGCATTTTAATTACGTATCTTATTCAACTCGTTTCTATGAAGAGAAGGCAGATATCTATTTTATAAATGCATGAAAGAGCAAACCAAAAGTATGTTCCCCAGCCAATTCAAGAAAACCCCATCTAATTTTACCTCCAGTACTAGAAACTCCAGCTCCAAACACTACCCAAAATAAAAATTCTCAAACTTTAACATTTTAAAAGTAAATGTTCATACCCCCTCCACACACATCCAAACACCCAATAGTCAGTGAATCTCTTTTCCCCTGAGCAAAACATGCATAATGTGAACTTTCTCAAATGTCTATTATTTTCCTTCCTGCCCATCTCTAATTAACCTTCTGCCTCTTAAATTTTGGATATCATTAAGTAAGTAATCATGTGCTTCCATGGAAAACCTTTCCCATTGTCTTCCAGAACTACCTTTAATCACATATTTTCTTGAATTTTCCACTGAATTGTATACTTGAAGGGTGAAATTGTGAAGCAGGGCTTGATTTTTGTGTCTTTCAAATTACCTGGGACTAATTCTCTGTTGTAATTAGGTGACCAATAAAAATATATTTGTCTTATTCTATGATCATATCCAGAAAAACAGATTCTGTTGTCTTTCTTGAACTACATATTTTACAAAATACCTTCATTGTGATGCCACTGAACATAAAATGTGTGATTTCCAACAAAAATATTACCTTGTCTGTGCAAATATAAATCACTCCAAATTTTAGGACTCCTTTTCTTGCTGCCTTACTAATTATCTATTTCTTTATTTCAATTTTTGCTTTAGAAACTCCCATGAGACTATGAGTCTATATTGGATTTTTTTTTTCCTTTAGCCTTTGGATTCTTCTGGGCAACCAAGTGATGTCTATTCCTCTAGGCAATGAACATGATCACATGCTGTCCCTACTAAGCCCACCAGGAAATTCTTATTCACAGGAATTGTTATTTATGTCTTTGCTTGGCGTATTCCAGCACTTTCCCATCACAACATGAGTTTAACATCAAACTAATTATTTTCCAGTCTTACCATCATGAAATTATGTTACCCTCCTGCATACTGCCACAATGAAATTCTGGCTTTCTCCTGAAAGCAGAAATTAATTTGTACATCTATGTGTTTCACTATAAATGAAAACATGTCAGCATATTTTAATCCTGGAAGAAATAATTTCTTCTTTAAATTAAAGGTTACATGTCACCGTCAGTGTGAAGTCACCCATAACTAATCTGGGAACAAAAGTACAAAATTTAAATTTTCATAAAATCTTCTTTGTGTTTCTAGTATAATATTATGATATATATTATCTGATACTCACATATAATATCTGTGTGTCATTTGTCATTTACCAGTAGAAATAAGTGCAGATTCCTATCCCAAACACTTAATTTCTATTTTTCAGGAAAATCATTTATCATGGCAACAAAAAGTATACGTTTCTGAGTTATAAAGATATCAGTTAAAATTCCAATTATGTCATTTCAATCAAATCCAAGACCAAATACTGACCAACTATAAGAAATAATTCATCCTGCTTGTGAGTACATTTATAACACAAGCTTATTGCTCTTATCTAATTGTGTGGTCATAATATCAGGGTGCCACTTCTGCCCTGAATAATAATAATATATTTCAACATTTTTATAATTTTACTAAGTAACTTAATTTCGGGCCAATGACTGTACATTCATTTATAACAAATCATGGAAGATGAAATATAATATTCAATATCAGAATAAAATCCAATGGTGCAAGGTATTATTTATTTAAGTTTTGAAAAATTCCATTTCTTTTTATCAAAGACATTATGGAAAAAAAAACAAAAATCAATATCACTCAGGAATATAGACACAAAATCTTTAATAATATATGAGCAGGCACAATGTAACAATAGATTTAAAAAAACATATCCAAAGTAAATTGAATTGTTCTAGGACTGAATGATCAAGTCAGCATTACTATATCAAGTGTAATATTCACTAAATAAATAGACTACCTAAGAAATATTGTAGCGTCTCTTCACAAGACAGAAAAAATGTTTGACAAAATTTTACATCCATTCATGATAATACCTCAGAAAATTAATAATTGAAGAAAATATAAGATGCTTTTCCTCTCCAACTAAGAGCAACATTGTATTGGAAATCCTAGCCATGACAATGTAAGGGGGAAAAAAGCACAAGGATTAATAAGAAATAAAATTTCTTTTTTGTAGATGCAAGAAAGCCCACACGAAAAATTCCAGATTCCAAAAACAAAATATCCTAGAACTAATAAGTGAGGTTAGTTTCAGGAAGCAAGTTCTTAAAGAAAATATTTTATAAAGATAACAATAGAATGAGCCAGATGTGGTGGTGCACGCCTTTAATCCCAACACTTGGGAGACAGAGGTAGGAGGTTCACCATGAGTTGGAGGCCACCCTGAGACTACATTAGTGAATTCCAGGTCTGCCTGGGCTAGAGTGAGATCCTACCTCGAAAAAACAAAACAAAACAAACAGACAAAAAAAAAAAACCCTAACAATAAAATACCAACTTAGGGGGACAGTAAAGAATGCTTAGTGGTTAAAGGCACTTGTTTGCAAAACCTGATTGCCCAAGTGGGATTTCTCAGTGCCCACATAAAGCCAGATGCACAACAAGTTGGTGCATGCATCTGGAGCTTGTTTGCAGTGGCAGGATGTCCTGGCACACTCATGCTTACTTTCTCTTTATGAATCTCTATAAATCTCTCCCTGTCTTGCTCTTTGCATCTTCTTCAAATCAACCAGTAAATAAATATTTAAAATAGCAATTCAGATGATTTTTAAAAGTACTTTCTTTGTTTCATCTAATAGTTCTTGGACATTTCTGTTTGGACAGTTGCTGACTATACAATCCCATTTCTAATGTTCATGCTACTGATGATGCTGACTAACTATGCACCACTTGCAGGTAATGTTTATGAAGTCTTTCTTTAGGCACACTTCTGACGTCCTCCTCAGAACAAGCATCTTCAACTTCTGCTGTATGGATGGGCTGAGACTTGTTATTTCTTCAAGTTCTAGATTCTCAACAGTTTGCCTGTCATCTTGTGATTTGCTGCAAAGCTGACAACATATTTGCTTAGACATAACCTCAGCTACAAATGCAATTTCATTTATTAAAAGTCCCACCTTCTACAAAACACTAGAATACAATTTATGCAAATTTTCATCTTATAACAAGGATTACTTTTCCTCTGTCACCCCCAAGAACAATATGTCCCTCATTTCCCTGGCAACATCAACAGAATGGATTTGTATCTCCACTTCTCCATTGACATTCTACTTATGTTGACATATGTGTTGTTTGACAATATAGGACTTTTCTATAACTATCATCTTTTCTTTCAGATATTTTGCCAGGATCCACTTTAACAACCATATTTATACCAACGGGCTCTTCAGATCAACCTTATTTTTTCTAGCACACAACCCAAAACTTCCCACTACACGTCACACAGTTTTGAACCTACTTCCACAAATGTTGGTAATTTGTCAGTGCAGAACCCTCTTTGCCAACTTTTAAAGTAATCACAAAAATCTAGAAACTGTTCAAATGTTTGCCAAGTGATGGAGCAATAAAAGTGATATGTAGATGTAATGTAATTTTATTTAACGATGGAAAGAAAAAGCCAGAGCTTTTTAAATTTATTTTTCATTAGTTATGGACATACTTAGTATGTATACAACACATGATAGTACCATCCTTTCCCTCATCCCTGTCACTCTTCCAAAGGGGATCTCCTCATTGGGGATATAGATCATCCACATGGGGATTGTGGGTCATTCATTGTGGGGGCAGCAGGCAGTTATGTGGGAGAGGCAATGTCTTTGTGCATAATGTCCCAACTTGTGGCTCTAACAGTCTTTCTACCTCCTCTTCCACAAAATTCCCTGAGCCATATTGGGTGCATTTTTAAGTCTACTTCAGTGATGGGCACTTAGGAGCCTCTGGATCTCTGCTTTGGTAGGTGTTGAGTGTCCTCGGTGTCTATCACCTTCACCCTTATGGTGATATCAGGTTCACCAAGAAAGCAGCAGTCTTGCTCATTTCCCCAATTCCTCTATGGTTTCAGCTGGGGTCTGGCTGAAGTATGATGGGTCATTTATCTCCTAAGGTCCTGCTCCCATCTGAAAAAGAGAAGCACATTCTCCAGTGGAGAGTGAAGTCAGCACAGGTTAAATGGGACAAGCACTATTAATTTAAAGAGAATCTAATGGGTGTAGTCCCTCTTATAACCCAAGATTAGTAGGAGCTTGATATTGGAGAGCAAATGCAGTATCTAGATATGATTCTGAATTGTTTCCCAGTTCAAGATGTGGGTTCCTTTCTACTGAGTGGATCTGTTAGCCAATCCAAGAGCAGTTGGTTATCTACCACAGGCTGTGTGCCACTATTGCACTTCTGTGAGTATCACATCAGGTTGTTTCCTTCTGAGTAGCTTAGACCTCAAGTTGCTTGGACAGATGTTGGCCACTTTCCCCTAGTAGTTCATGTGGCACTTTCCTGTACTAGATGGGCTGTCTTGAGACTGGTTCTCTTCCGTATTCCAGCCATGTGTCTCCATGTTCCATGCCAACAATATATGAGGTCTTCAGCAGTAGGGTCTTACCATTAATCTCTGGTGGGTAATCAAGTGCTCTGATAGAAATCTGTCTTGGTTTGGGAGACTATGTAGGTCTCTCTGATCAACAGCTCATTTGGATATAGACCACATCCTGGTACAAGGAGTTAAAGGCCAGCACCAAAGGAAAAGAAAAAGAGAGAAAAGAAAGAAACAGGAGAAATTTAAGATTCAGTATCATCTCACCCTCTCCAGGGCTCTTCTTTTCAGGTACTCCCCTTAAGGTCCAGCTGAGGGTTCAACCTTTTAGTCTATCTTCCAGGATATAGGCTTCTATGGTACCAGTTCAATTAGGGTTCAATTTTGTGTTTCCCCCCCCCCTTGCCTTTCCCCTTCCCCAAAGCCCTACCCACCCTTGAGGTCTTGCCATGTCTATCAGATATGTCAGCAACTCAAGCTGATCCAGGTCAGGAGCCGCAGATGAGTGAGACCATGAGATGATTGTCTTTCTGTAATTGTGTGAGTTCACTTAGCATGACCTGTTCTGAGTTTGACCATTTTTCTACAAACTTCATTTTGACATTTTTTTATTACTGCTGAGTGGAATTCCATTGTGTAGATATACCACATCTTGGTTATCCATTCATCCAATGATGGATAGCTGGGTTGATTCCAGTTCTTAGCTATTATGAATTGAGCAGCTATAAACATTGTTGATCAAATATCTATGAACTTTTAGAGTAAATGCATAGTAAGGACTGAGGGTCTGTTGGTAGCTCTATATTCATCCTTTTCAGGAGTCTCCATATTGATTTCCATAGTGGTTGGATCAGGTTACATTCCCACCAACATTGCATGAGGGGTCCTCTTTTCCCGCATCCTCACCAACATTTGTTTTCATTTGATTTTTTAATGTTTGCTATCCTTAACGGGGTGGAATCTTGTAGTTGTTTCAATTTGCCTTTCTGTAATGGTTAGGGGTATGTTTTCTTTTCTATGACATTCTAAAGAAGGCACAATCATAGAAGCAGGAAAACAGATTTGTTGACATTGGATACTTGGAATAGAGATACTGAGTACACTACAAAGGGGTATGATGTGCAGGGGTATGATGGAACTGCTCATTTTGTTCATTGCAGTGATACAGTCTCACACTTGTCTATATGCAAATTATCACAAAAGGACAAGGATGAAGAAGAGGTAACAAAGAGAGAGAGAGAGAAGGAGGAATAGAATAATAGAAATGTGAAATCCTTTCTTAAATTGTTCCCAACCTACCAATACCTCATCCCTCCAAAATTTGTAACCATGTATAGACTACTCCTTCAAATGATTGGTGATTTCCATGTGTAAATCAGTATAGGAAAGTGTATCATTCTTGCATGACTCCTAAGACAAAATCACTGAAAACATTCTTTCTGGAGGCACTCATCTTAGGAGCACTTAACTACAATGTAGGAAGTCTAAGCATCTTGCAGTTCCCCTGATAAAGAGACTACAGGGACACAGCCTAGAGAAATCTCGAGGTGAGCAGAGGAGAACCTTCTGTGTTCTGGCTGTTGGCAGCCTATGCATCCCAATACTGTGTCCTCCTGTGTCCTGAACAAAATGAATGTTGATCAGAAAAAGAAAAATGTTGTTTTCAGGAACTCAACATTAGCATGATTTGTTAAGCAGTAATAGAAAAATGGAACCAAAAATAAACCGGAAGTAATGGTCACTGAGCATGTGCAAGCAATGAGAACAAGTTTTAATATCTCAGAAACTAAGAAAATGACAGAAAATGGAACTACAAAGAGCCCAAATTTTTCCCATTGGTGACACTTGTCCCCACTTTTCTTTTCCCCAAATCCTCTTGAATATCTAGTCACAGAGACCACAAGAGGGGAGGAAAAAGCACACTTAAATTTGCTTAAATTTGATCTGGACAGAGAAATATCTTCTTAGAATTATAAATACTGCATGTCCCTTCTCATATATAAAATCTAGATATAAATTTATACATGTGTACACACATATTTATGTACATATAGACTTGTTGCATATGAAAGTAGAAAGTGGGGCTTGAGAGATGGCTTAGTGGTTAAGCACTTGCCTGTGAAGCCTAAGGACCCTGGTTCGAGGCTCGATTCCCAGGGCACACGTTAGCCAGAATCACAAGGGGGCGCAAGTGTCTGGACTTCATTTGCAGTGGCTGGAGGCCCTGGTGCTCCCGTTCTCTCTCTCTCTGCCTCTTTCTCTGTCTGCCACTCTCCAATAAGTAGATAAAAATAAACAAAACAAAAAAAATGAAAGTAGAAAGCCACTATGAGAGAAGTGGAGGAGACATGAAGGGAAGCAGGGGGAGGAAGAGGATGGAGTAAGGGAAATGCCTGTGGCAAGAAAGCCCAAGTGGGAGTGGAATTCAGAAGAGGAGCAGAAAGGCGGCGCACAGGGGAGCAGGAGGAGCCAAAGAAGGCAAAATATAATGAAGCACCTATCTGAAAATGTCATAATTAAACCTACCACTTAAACATCTATAATACAAGGGGCTGAAGAGAGAGCTCAGTGGTTAAGGTGCTTGCCCAAAAAGCCTACAACCCCTGTTTGATTCCCCAGCACTCACATAAAGCCAGATGCACAAAGTGGTGCATGCATCTGGAGTTGGTTTGTACCAGCTGGAGGCCCTGTTCTGCTCATCCTGTCTGTTTGTCTGTCTGTCACTCCTTGCAAATAGATTCATAATGTAAAAAATAATAGAGCGTAGCCAATATTCTAAATATTATAAATCTGAATTTCAATAAATATAACCTAAATCAAATCCAGCCTTGAAGACAATGAAATATCATGTGATATGTGGCTATTGTAAGAACTCTCTATAGCTGCAATAATACTATTGTGTAGAAGAAGGTTAAAACTATTTATGGACTTCCACCAACTATTAGAATTTGTTATAGAAATGTAGCAGTGATCTGACAATATCACAGATAGTCTTCAAGGTAGATGCAGAAACTTTTATACGGAGGGCCTGTGTATCCATAGGCTTCCCTTGCAAGTAGTTCTGGATGTCAAGCGATTGAAATTTCACTAGGTGTTAAAGACTCTCATGCAGAAGAGTTCATATGGATCTTGAGGAGCAATTACTGCCAACTCTGTGATTTCTAAGCTATAGAAGCCAGACAGAAGAGTAGTAAATTAGAAATTAAACTTACAGGGCTGGGGAAATGGTTTAGCATTTAAGGTGTTTGCCTGTGAAGCCAAAGGACCCTGGTTTGATTCCTCGGGACCCATGTAAGCTAGATTCACAAGGGGGCGTATATATCTAGAGTTTGTTTGCAGTGGCTGGAGGCCCTGGTGAGCCCATTCTGTCTTTCTCTCCACCTTTTCCTCACTCTTTCTCAAATAAATAAATAAATAAGAAATTAAACTTACAGAAATATTTCACGCCTGTACAGAAGTGAAAATATATATAGCCCAATAAGACCTAAGTTTTCTTCCACCTCAGATGAAACAATATTCTGCTGTTGTATTCCAGTTTTTTTATATATATCTTCCCATATTTCTTCTGTAGACACCACTAAGTGTGACAGAAGGGGCTCAGGCTGAGATGGAGTGACTTCAGAAATTTCTCTATGCTCTGACTTTGAAGTAAGCAATGATTCCAGATAAAAATTCATAATTCATTTACTACACTAACATTTATTGATCTCCAGTTAATTTCTCCTCCCTGAAGGAGCTCAGAAGCTAACCCCAAACGTAATGGCTAATTACAATGAATTATGGTAAATGCAACAACAGAAATCTGCACCAGCCGCACAAGGTACAGATGTGGCGCCATGCATAGCTAATTCTTCCAGACTGGAAAGGCTCACTGGTCACATCCAGATGGCTATTGCTGCACATTTGTTTGTGTTTGTCTGCAAGACAGGTGGCGAGTAGGACATTCTGAGCACAGAGGGTCGTGTATGCAGAGACTAGAGGCAACCATGAGCATAATGTGGCATTGGACACATTACCAAGCATGAATAAAGGACTCTCAAGAGGTAGGAATAGAAACGGATTATAAAGGGGCTTGCAGTTTCATACCAAGGAGACTTTACAATGTACACAAGTGGGAGAGTGGATTAATCAGACAAAGGCTTTTTTTAGAGAATCACCTTTTCAGTGGTTAGAAAGAGGGGCAGTTTTAAACAAAGAGGATATTTAGGCAACAATTTAATAGCACCATTTTAAGATAATGAATTCTGACAAGTGGTAATAAAAGTAACGATGGAATAGAGAACAGTGTCAAGTTGAAATGAGTAAAATCTGAGGCTAATGATAGGCACAGCATGAGGAGAGGCATGGAATGGCCAGCTAAGCTTTAACAGGGTGGGCATAAGGCATTTGGGCGGGAAGGTGAGTACAAGCTTGGAAGTTATAAGATCACAGTGGCCACAGAAAATCCACAGAGGGATGAATAGAGGCAGGGAACAGTTGTGATCCTCTGTAGTGTTTAAATTCCCAACTAACCATTCGCATTCTTGGTGTATGAGCAGTGTATGAATCTCCCCATTAGAAACACCTTTTCTGAAGCTGGGGAAACGGCTTACTGGTAGAGTGCTTGTCTGAGGCATAAGCACCTCAGTGGGGATCCCTGGCACCTACATAAAAGATGCATGTGCAAAGAGCACACTAACAGTCATGCACAATACACCTGCACACATGCGCGTGCACATGTACACACGCGCACATCATCTCTGAAACCAAATACTAGAATTGTGCTGTTCTCGCGTCTGGTGAGCTACATGGATTCAAGTTCTTAGTTTGCTTCCTCGCTTTCTTCATTTGTAAAATGCAGATAATAAGGATTTCAATTTCATGTCTATTGTACATAATTTAGTGAGTTTATTAGCATGGCACTAACAGTAGTGCCTGACAGATAATGAGGGCAGTAGGTGTGTTCATAAGATGAATTTATAACATGAAATTTCATAACATGAAATTAAGAGATTACTCAGACATGGTATAAAGGCATCACTAACCACATTTTATTCTGATTGAAATATGGGCAAAAAAAAGGTGTTTTTTTTTTTTCTTTTTGGCTTGTTGCTTCTTTTTTTGTAAAGAAATATTCTTTTTAAGCTGATAAAGCACTTGAGTTAGTTTCTAACTTACAAAAAGTATGGGATAATGCTTTACCTGGAATTTAGTTTTTTTATGATTGTATTTCCCCTTGCAGGGGACACAAACCTTTAGGATGTTCCTCTGTGTAATTTAGAATTAAGGTAGTTTATTATGGAATGCTCTCAAATCTGAAAAGTGTGTTGTCTCCGACTTTAAGTAGTTTAACACTGAAACATGGTGGGGAAACACACTTGTTGAGATCAGTCTGATGGGAAGAATAAAATACTCAATGATAATCCACTGAACTTTTTTGTTCCATAAAAATGGAAGTGTCCGAGTCTGCAATATGAAAGAGCAGTTCCTGAGCCCATGTTTCTGTCGGGAAGCTTGTCAACATCTTTTTACAGTCCAGTGATTCCTTCGAAATGCCTCCACCCCCAGTCCTCTCCCCTTCTAGCCCTCATTAATCGTCAGCTTCCCCTTCTTGCCCACAGTCCAGAGTTTGTAATTCTGCCCTCCCTTCATCAAGAATTAAATATCTGACTTCCCTGAAACCATCACATGAACTTGAAAAAGCAATGAAAAAGAAATGACTTCCACAACAACTTCACTATAAATACTGAAATAATAAAATGACTGAATATCTGGCATAGGTCCAGAAAAAGAACTGATTTCATCTGAATTAATGATACTTTTTTGGAAAAACAATCATGTAGCTGATTAACTTTTCACATTAACTAATATCTAGACTATTATCTGGGTTTAGCTTAGGATGAAGGAATCATCCTACTGGTACTCAAAGACTAGCAGGGTCTAGCAAGTAAATCAAGAAATAATACTTTGAAAATAATCTTGCTTGTTTGTTGATATCACATTTTATATAAAATTAATTTTCTGAATTAAATTCGTGTTTTGTAAAAAATGAACACATTTAATTGTCAATGTTATATAAAATAATGCAAAGAACAAAGTTTCATATTAAAAATGATCCTATTTTAAGCAAGTAATGGTGACATATTTCCCAGAACCTTTCTGCACAGCACCCCAGTATTAAAGCACAAAGTGGAAATAAGAGCCGCAACTTTCCTCATCAAAAATCTAAAATGAAATTAATGTTACTTTCATTAAGAGATAAATTTGTTTCCATTAGAAAACTTCAGCAAGGATTTTTGGAGAACAGTTTTGCTGGCCCAGATCTCTTTTAAAAAGCTATCCAGAGGAGGATGAAATCATGCCATCTTTTTATAAATTTCCCTGTAGCAAGCAGAAACATTCAAAATCATTTCATTTGTTTGGCAGTGAGGACTCTAGACGAACCTAGACCTGCGTTGCAATCAATAGCACCTGCGAAATGCACACTATGGCTGAGCACCCACCTGTGCGCCTCCACCCATGGGCGTCAGAAGGCCGGCCCAGCACCAGAGCAGGAGGGTCACCAGGCTCGCCGTGGTGCTGGCTGTCACAGTGCCACACCACACGCGGCCCAGGCCTCGTCCCACTCACTCAGGGGTTCTGACTGGGCCCCTGCAATGCACCCTATCCCTTCAGGATCGCTTAAGTCCCCAACTGTGTCCTTTAACATGGTGACACTTTGAGCTACCTTGCCTCATTTAGTGTGCCTAGCACACAGCTCTGGCTTTACTCATGACACCATGGATTTCATTCTAAGATTTTGAGTTTGAAAATCTGGCCAGTGCAGAATATTTGCCTTGGCATGTATGCATGTATGCCGGATGCTATTACTTTACAAACCTTTTTTTTTTTTTTTTTTTTTTTTTTTTTTTTTTGGTTTTTCAAGGTAGGGTCTTGATCTAGCCCAGGGTAACCTGGAATTCACTATGTAGTCTCAGGGTGGTTTTGAAGTCACGGTGATCCTCCTACCTCTGCCTCCCTTGTGCTGGGATTAAAAGCATGCACCACCACGCTACCACACATGGCTACTTTACAAGCCATTTGTCAATTACTTTTTTAAAAATTGTCATATCATTCTATTAGGTAAATAGGTATCCTGTGTCATAGGTCTTATGTTGGTTTCCCTCTACCTTCCTTCCAGAGGCCTCACATCACAGGGCAGGGCTGAAGTGAGTACCAAGGCTGATCAATAGAGGCATAAATATTCTCATGGATGTTTGAATTTAGCTCTGTGTCTTAGGTTCAGTGGCTCTGACAAGATGCCTGGGTTTTCTGGTGTTCCAAGATTCAGTTTTAGAAAGTTTCCTGTCTTAATCAAAGGCTGGAGATGTAACTGTGTGATACAGAGTGTGCCTAACGTGTTTAAGGCCTGGGGTTCTATCTCCAACCAAATATATATATATATATATATATATATATATATATATATATATATATATATATATATTTGTGCGTGTGTGCATGTGTGAGTGTGTGTGTGTGTGTGTGTGTGTGTGTGAGTATGTATTTAACTTCTTCCCTGGAAAGCTGTACTCAAGTACCTGCATGACTAAACTTGGGAAGAAACTTTCCCATGCAGCCCTGATTGAGCAGAGCACCTTAGAGACTCTTTTGTCAGGCACTCTCCTTTCAAATTGTAACTTAGAATCGCAGTACAGTGGCTTTCCCCACAACCGTCATATCACTACGGCACCACTACTGGGGTGTTCCTCGCCTGGCTGTGCAGCTTGCCACGTCAACCTGTGGGTGGGATTGTTGATGACTTTTCACCCTCCCCCCAGCAGCCACTATAACACCTTTTAGCATTATGACAAATAGTAGGCAGAAAGAAGCTTCCTGACTGATTTCTCAGGGCCCTGAAACCAAAACAAATGTTGTCTTTAGCAGGAGGGTGCTACTGCCTAGTTCTGGTGGGCAAAAAAGAGCAATGGTAGTAGTCTGATGGTTTTGAGGGCTTTAGGAACCTCCCTGACCAACAAGTCACTAGGAGGTAACCCCACCTCTGGTGCTGGGATTTTCCGGTAGTAACTTATGTCTCTGGAAGCAGCATTATCCACACAATGGAGCAATTTTTAAGTATATTTTAAAAGTTGGTAGTAAGGAAATAGGTTTCCATATAACTTTTCCTTGAGACATGAGTTTTTTGATATTTCTCCCCTAATATCGTCTCTCCTTCACCCCCCTCCTCCCATCCCCCACTTAAACTTTCCCAACTCAGGTAGTCTGCCCCTCTAATTTCTTATCACTTGTGTTCGACTATTTCCTCCACATAAGCCCTTACCCCCTCACCTGTCATGGCCCCTTTCTTGCTTCCTGACCTCTGCTTACCGGCACATCTAAAAATCTGAACATAGAATCTGCATGTGAGAGAGAACCTGTTGTGTTTGTTTCATGCCCATGTGTGACCTCACTTTATACAATATTTTCCAGATCCATACATTTTCCTGAAAACTTCATAATTTTGTTTCTTACAGCAGAATAAATACTTCATTGTGTACATGTACCACATCTTCATTACTCGTTGATGGACATCTAGGCTTATTCCATTTTCTAGTTATTATGAAGAAAGCAGCAGTATATGTGGATGAGGAAGTATGTCTCTAGTAAAGTGTAGGGTCCTTAGGGCATATCCAGGGGTGGTTTAGCAAGGTCACATGGTGGATCGATTTTTAGATTTTGAGAAACTTCTACACTAGTTTTCATAATAGCTATGCCAATTTGCTCTCACTCTAACACTAGATAAGGCTTCCTCTCCCCACACTCACTTGTATTTGCAGTCATTTCACTTCTTAATAATTACCTTTATGATTGAGAGGGAACCCTTGACAGGTGAAGATGTTGAATATTTTTAAAACTATTTATTGGCCATTTGTATTTCTTCTTTTAAGAACTCTGTGTAGTTCTGTAGCTTACTTTTTAAAGTTTACCTTCTTTATTTTTTAAGACTTTTCTTTGACAAGCTATGCAACTATGCACATATAGACAATATACCATGATTATAATCCTCTCCTGCAACCCTCCCATTTCTGTTTCCCCTACACCCTCACAGACTCCCTTCTTTCCAACAAGTCTCCTTTCTATTTTGATATGATCATTTTTCCCTACTAGGCAGCCCTTGTGCAGGTAGCATCACCCATGACAACCATTTTGTGTCTGGGAGACAGTACTGCCCAGCACCCCCCTCCTTTGGCTCTTACATTCTTCCTGCTACCTCTTTCCACTTCTTGACTGGATTGTCTGATTGCTTATTGCTTAGGTTTGTGAGTTGCTTTTGTATTGTATGTATTTATTCTGTGCCGGACATACAGCTGGCAAATATCGTTTCATATTTTTTACATAGAGATTTTGCTCAATTTTCAATGTCCTTTGCTGAACCATAATTGTTAATTACTTGAGGTCCCGTTTTTAAATTTCAGCCTCATTTCCTGAGTGACTGGATTGCTGTTCAGAAGTACTTACCTATGTCTAGATCTTGAGTGTTTCCCCTATCATTTTCTGCTAGAAGTTTTAGAGTTTCAAATCTTGTATTAAAGTCTTTGATTCATTTGGAACTGATTGCTATACAGGAGAGAGATAAAAATCCAGTTTGGTTCTTCTATCTATAAATACCCAGTTTTCCAAGCAACACCTGTTGAAGTCCCTATCTTTCACTCCACTGAGTACCTTTGGTATTTTGGTAAAAAATCAGATAGTGGTAGCTGCCTGGGTTTATGTCTGGATTGCGTTTTCTGTTTCATTAACCTATATGTCTGCTTATATGTCAGTATCATGCTATTTTGTTATTAAGGCTTTTTTTTAAGAGCTTGAAATTTGTTATGGTGATACCAGTAGTCTTACGTGTTTGCTCAGGAGTGCTTTTGCGATTTGAGGTCTTTTGTGATTCAAAATGAAGTTTATGATTCTTTTTCCATTTCACTGAAGAATGGTACGGGTTTTGATAGGTATTGCATTAAATCAGTAGATTGCTTTTGGTCAGATAGCTATTTGTACGATATTGATTCTTCCAATCCATGTGCAGAAGAGGTCTTTTCATTTATTACTCTCTTCTTCAATTATTTTCCTTGAGTGTTTTAAAGTTTTCATTGTGATGTCTTGCACATTTTTGGTTAGGTTTACTCCAAGGTAGTTTTTTTTTTTTTCTTTTCTTTTTTTTTTTTTTTTTTTTTTTTTTTTTGGTTTTTCAAGGTAGGGTCTCACTCTAGTCCAGGCTGACCTGGAATTCACTATGTAGTCTCAGGGTGGCCTTGAACTCATGGCGATCCTCCTACCTGTGCCTCCCAAATGCTGGGATTAAAGGTGTGCCACCACACCCAGCTGTTTCTTGGTTTTTTTTTTTTTTTAACACAATTGTGCATGGCATCATTTCTCTGATTTCATCCTCAGCACCTTTGTTGTTGGTATAAAGGTTAGCTTCAGATTCCTGAGTGTTACATGTGTTGTGCCACTTTGTTTAAAATATTTATCAGTAGTAGAGTGGTGGAGTTGTTGGTGTTTATTGTGTATAGAATTACAGCATCTGAAAATAAGGATAATTTGACTTCTTCCTTACTTTCCTATTTCTCTCCTTTTTATTCCACATTTTATTCATGATTTAGTATAATGCTGTGATTTACCCACTGATAAGCACTCTTAAATCAAAGACTCATAGGCTGTTTTTATTCATATTTCTCCCAAGGCCTCAATTATTAAAAAGAACAGGTGAACTCACTTAGTATTACTCCATAAAAATTTAAGGCCAAATAATTGGTGGTTTTTCACTTGTTTGCAGTGTATTTTACCACTAGCTCATAATCATCAGAGACCTTTGTACATTTTCAATGGGAAATGGAGGAAGAGAAAATCAAATTAGTCTTTAACATAAAATCTTGAGGTAAAAGTTCTAATGTAAATTTATGACAAGTGCTAAATATTCCAGAACTTCAAGTATCTTTAAGTCTTACAAATTCTGTTAATAATAGATGATAATCAATATTATCAGATAAGTAACATGTTGAAAGTGATATGTAAATACACACATCTAAAAGGGACTATTAATTTTTATTTTATACTTCTTGAATCAGTTTGGATGGTGTGCTATAAGATCGCATTCTAACATGTTTCATTATCCGAGGAAACAATAGAGAAGGGAACATTGTTATATTGTCCTCATTAGTTTTCCGATATCAACTTTCTTCCTTCTGCCATAATTCAAAACTGTTACTTGAATCAGTAGCAGTCATTTTCCCTAAGTATTGTTAAACAACCCTAACTCCCTGTAATTTTTCTCTTTTTTTGTGAGTCATTAAATATAAAGCTAAATGTAAAATAGTTTTCCTCAATTCAATAAGTTCCTTATTCTTGTGAAGATAAAAACTATTTTATGAAGGTCGCATAATGATACTTCTCACTCAAACATATTGAAACTGAACATGTCACTCTGTCCTCATTGCCCAAGAAAATGTTAGAAAATTAAGAAACATGGGTGTGTCCTGTGCTCCCAAAGTTTGAATGAGGTTGAGGTTAAGATTATTCTTCTTTCAGGAACTGTATCCTGGGAAGGAATATCATGACAGAAACCATGACGAATACACTGCCACAGTGAAATTTCCCCATCTGAACAATAACGCTGTCATACGTCCTGCCCCTTTATTGTCTTCTATTAAATATATCTTCCACTCCAACAGACTGCTTTAAATATCAGATTTTTTTTTAAATATCATGTTCAAATAGTCATTGTGATGAGGGTTCCAGAACTGATTCATTTATCTTAAAGCAATATGAACTAATGAAATATAAATGCACATTTCACAGAGCGTATGTAATGAAACCTTGGAAAAGTTGTTTATGTAGTTACAACCCAGTCTCTAAACATAAGTTTTCTTCTCCAAAACACTTGATTTGAAGCGTTGAAGGTTCATGTGTATGCACTGATTCCAGTACTAGTGATTGTTCTGTAGATGGCCATGACATCTACAGCCGTTCTACACCTATTCAGGCTTATAGTGAAAATACAGTGAAATTGTGATTATGGAAGGGCTGTGTACTCTACAGAGAGCTCTCAGAGTACCTTTAAATCTATTTAACTTGTTTATGATCCAGTAAGAGCGGCATCAGTTAGATATCCTGCACACACACATTGGCTGTTTAATTAGCACTGCTGCTGGACAGCTATGGCCAGAGTGCCACCCTCCTGACCAAAGGGCAGGTCCAGAGGAGAGTCCCAGGCGAACAACTCTGAAAGCACATGACAGATGTCTTTCTGCACGTTTTAATTGCTAGTATGATGTTCTCCAACCTTGGTAATCCTTACACCCATTTTAAAAACATATTTTATTGACAACTTACATAAATGTAAACAAAATAAAATAATCATAATCCCCTTCCATCATCATCTTTCCCCCACCCTGCCTTCCAAATCCCCCCTCCACTGAATCCCTTCTTCTTTCCGACTAGTCTCTCTTCTACTTGGACTTCATCACTTCCCCTCATTTTATGTAGGTCTTGGGCAGGTAGCATCATGAATATCGAGGCCGCTTCATGTCTGCAAGACAGTATCGTCAGCAGTCCTCTTCTTCCTTTGACTCTGAGATTCTTCATGCCATCTCTTCCATCTGAGCCATAGAGGTGTGATACAACTGTCCCACCTACTGCTGGACACTCCATGGTCATTCCTGAGCACTGTGGTCTCACACTCATTTTATCCCTCATATTAACAGGATACAGTGTTCAACTGACTTCAAAATGGAGGGTTAACAGATATTATATAATGTTTCCGGGATAACTTTCAAATTACTAGCTTCAGTTGTGAAACCTAAAATTCTTTCACACCAAAAGAATAAATATGTCAATGCAAAAGAAAGAGCAGAAATATTATGAAATCCATGGAGAGCCAGGGAGCTCCTTGTACTGCTTTCCCTTCAGGTCAGC
Organism: Dipus sagitta; assembly: GCA_036346955.1. Lineage (NCBI taxonomy): Eukaryota > Metazoa > Chordata > Mammalia > Rodentia > Dipodidae > Dipus > Dipus sagitta. Next base: position 171,553,598 of record CM070774.1, read on the forward strand.
TCTGCTAAGACTTTCCTTGAGTTTTCTATTATGTCAAATTTTTCTCCTCTTCTATTACTAGGAAAAGAAGATATCCAAAAACCCCAATAAGATCGCACACAACTTTCCAAAGTGAATACAGAAGTTTTAAAGCATTCTATGCCAGGAGTCTCTATCAAAGCTCTTTGATCCTGAAAAAAAAAAAAAAAGTGCACTTGACTATTCTACTGTATATTCCATATCTGTTGCATCCCAATTATTTCTCTATTAAACAAAATTAGTGTGGGTAGAAAGCAAAACGTATCAGTCCATATGAAAGCTTATGGTTCAAGAGTGAAATAAGACTTAGCATAAACAACGTCTCTGAGGTTCATATTGGATCATATCCAGTATGGACAGGAGAAGATGGTTGATCAGCAGTGGACAGAGCCTTGCACTGGAGGATTGCCTGGCATCCTGGTGCATGTTCAGACTCTGGGATTAAGAACTTCCACACAGACAGATCTTTTCCCACTCCTGCCAGCTAAATGTCATACAACTTCATCATAGATAACTTGTCAGGTGAGACGCCCATCTCCCCTGGATTTCACCTTACAAAATTAGTGTAAGAAATACGGAAGAAACACTCACAAACCTCACCATTCAGTTTCAGCTTTAGAAGATACATAGAAATGACTCTGGGCCAAAATATCCACAAAGGAAATGTGAAATCCCTGTTTATGCTTTTTTTTTTAAAATAATTACTCTTTACCACTCTCTAGATCCATCTCTTAACCATGGAAATAAACCCTAGGATGTATGAAATTAGGAATAGGAAGGTTCTCTTTGTGTTTGCTAGATGGAAACCATGTAGAGAGTCAGATGAAAACCAGGATTAGCATCAGTGATGTGATGCAGTCATGTTGTTTGGGCCTCTATCCACTTATCTCTATGTGGAGTGTCTGCTGCCATGGAAGTCTGCTATGTGGCACATTTCTAGTGTAATCAGAGAGAGTGGGCATGCTCCAGCAAAGGACCTGGGGTAATACCAGCTAACCTAATGCAAATCTTGTTGGTCAGATAGGAACTAGCCAACTACTCTGAAAGGATCAAGTGGAAAATTGCATAAGAAAACAATGCATGAATGGAAAGTTGTTGACCACATCCAGTAGCGAGGTTGACTGTAGCACCACCTTTGTCCATCTTGCCAGGGATGTGATGATCCCACTGTCCAGACTGTCCCTACTGTGTATGCTTCCTGTTCATGACTCACCTAGGACCTTGATTATTCAATCCTTGTCATGGTATCATAGTGTGTGTATTCAAGTAACCCTCATTTTACTTCACAATAGCTCCTAAGACCAACAATAAATGTGTAAATTTTAGGGGCAAGACTACCTACTGCCTTTTATAAAAATAAAATGAAAAGGATCTGTGACCTCAATATAATTATGATGTACTAAGCCACACATAGAATATTTAATTTAAAAATTGCACTTCCTTATAGGCATGTGTATGTATAAGGTTAGGTATTTTCCATTTCAGTCATTTATTTGGCTATTGACTCATCCTTCACAGAAAAGGGGGACTATTGTATCACTTAATAGAGGGATCTACAGTATTGAAATGTCTCTTGAAAGAACAGAGGACTTGCAAAAGAAACTTAGCATAGGATTCATTTAAATAAAACATTGCATCATTATCTGTTGTCATTAATTTCCAGTGCTCAGCATTTCTACAGCAAAGGGAAAATAGCTGTCTATGCAAGAGACAGAGAAGCAACGGGAGTGCTAATATTCAAGGACAAGTCCCACCACGGTTATAATAAGAAGAAGTCACAACGTGAATTTTTATGTATTCTTTACATCCTGTGTTCCTAAGTCCTATTTATGAGCTTCGAGTGTAAGAGTATTAAGAAATAGAATAAATGCTTAATAAATGTGTAAATGTTGAGGGCAAGATTACCTACTGCCATTTATAGACATTCAAAAGGATCTGTGTCCTCAACACACTTAGGAATCAGTAAGCCAGAAAGTCTTTGAGGTTTTCTGCATTTCCATGCTTCTGAATTTAATAATTTTAAGGCAAGATGAAACTTGTTGATATTTTGCAGAATGTCTGATTAGAAATTATAATCATTCTGGTAGGAATACGTAATAGTTTTGAGTCCTTATAAGATGTCAAACACTTTTCTTTGTGAACAATACCAAATTTAACACACAAAACAGCCCACAAAGCAGGTATTTTTATTGCTTCTTAGGCTAGGAATAGGGACTCAGGAAAGAGATGATTTGCCTGTGCTCCATACCTGGGCAGTAACAAAATCTTTTATAACGCCTGTGCAGCCTGACTTGAGAGCTGGTTTTTACCTAGAAAACTCGATAAATTTTCATGCAGGGCTGATTGTGTTCCCTAATGTTGCCATCTTGAAATTATTAATATTTTTTTTGGAAAAAGAACTTTAGATTTTTGTGTTATACTGTACCCTGGAAATGAATGTAGCTAACCCTATGTTTTGGTTCAAAGTGCATGCATACTGAATTTTCTGTTTTGTTTTAATTGAAGTGTCAAGCTTTATTTACATAAGGAGAAGAGGGGTAGAGGTTAGGAAGGCATCCCTCATCTGTCTCCACAGAAACATCTAAAACCTAACCATGCATAATACATACTATCTACTATATCACTTCTTTAATCCAAAGAGCACAAAGGTGAGAATATGCCTTAATCATCATCAGAGATTCTTATATTTTTACAGTTAATCGATTCAGTTCAGTGAGGCTGATTCAAGCAATGCAAAGGGATTCAATTAAGTTGTTTCCCCTCCAGTGCTGTCTGTCATGCACAAGAACATGGTCTGATGAGAAAGTCTTCTTGCTTGATAGCTTATCTTCTAGGGGTGAGCAAGACTGCTAGCTGGTATCTGAGCACGCCAAAGCTGCTTAATACATCGACTTGTGTTTAGAGCATTTAAGCTGCTGGATATGGCAGTATATGCATAACCGAACATTGATTCCCTTGATATTATTAATGTACAAGTTATCAGAAACCTTATTCTAACTTAGCTTTCCTTAAACTTTCTAATACAGGCTCCACTTCAGCAGAGCAAAAGATGGTTACCCTCTTCTTACCAACATTGCCTGCAGGGCCATCCGCACCTGTTCTCACACACATCTGAAATTCAAACAGTGGATGCAGAAAGATTAACCTATTTCCCAAGGGAAAGTACATTAAAATTAAAAAGTACATTTTGATGTGTGTTTACACTCATTTTGGAAAATCTTCTCTTTTGAGGAATTCACAGAACATCAAGGCAAACTAAACACCATATCCATGTGTGTGTCCCTGCACTGAACCTGTGAAGTCAGGCATGGCACAAGGCTTAGTTCCTGCTTCACGGGAGCTCTTCTGTAGGAGACATGTCAGGGGGCTTAGACCGCGAGCACCGCGTGCCCCAGAATCTCTGTGTGCACTCTCTCATCTCACCTGAAAAGAGACCTGGGTGTACTTTTGTCTATGATGAGCACTCAGAAAAGGGTCTTTCAATAAGTCATGGCACGGTGTAAATTACCTCCATCCTAGTGCAGCTGAAATTCATGGCTGACTTCTAACCAATAAAATGCGATAGAGGCCTTGGCAGTGGAGATACACTCCAAGATTGCCAGAAGAAGTCAAAAACTGAGGGTTGTACTGAACTCAGTATGCGAAGTGCTGGGGTACAATGACTAGCTCTATAACGCATGTGAAAAAAGTGCCGTCACCCGACACAGAACGCTGCCGGAATCTTGACTTTGTGTCCTCCATGTCTCGCAACTGTGAGATCCTAAATATGCCTGCTATGCAATCACAAGGTCCTGGGTTTGCCTCCCTGGGACCCACACAAAATGCTAGGCACAGAGGTGATCCCAGTGCTGGGCTGGAAGACGCAGAGAATTCCTGGGACATGCTTGCTAGCTAGTTTAGCCAAGTCTGTGAGCTGTAGGCTCAGCAAGTCAGTCTAGTCAGTCTCTGACCTCCATGTATACACAGAAGTAGACTCACATGCATATGCACCCACATACACATGCACACACATACATGTGAGCATGCACATTGCGTATGCATGCACACCAAACACACACACACACAAGAAAAAAAGGCAATAAAAAACTTAAGATTTGATGACAAAAAAAAATACCTATCTGTTTCAAAATAAAAGTAGAAATGTTCAAAACTTATCCCGTCACTTAGCTGAAAAGATACCAAGGTACAAGTCCTAAAGCAACACCCCTTCCAATTTCCATGTCACAGTGGTGGGAGGGACCAAAAGCCTCTTCAGTGCTGCCCAGTGCCAGGACCTTGCATGGAGAACTCTTGGGTTCTCGTCTCCTCGTGTCTCTATGGGTTGTGATGACAGAATGGCGGCAATGCTGAGTTTCTGAATGTCTATAGACATCTTTGTTCAACCAATAACCAAATCTTTCTCTCACAATTAACAAAACGTAAGCTATTTTATTTTTCTACACCATTCGCCTTGTTTGACTTAACTCCTAAACAAACACACATGGGAATATCCCTTTTTATGTTTATTTTATAAAGTTAATATACATTTTGCATTAAGGTAAGGAACCCTGGGTCTGGGCAAATGAATAGGAAACAGATGTTGGGAAATTAGTTCAATCCAAAAGACAGCATACCTTCACTTCTATTATACAGAGACCCACATCAGGACCCCTGTTGAGACGATAGTCTCTCAACAGAAGTTTCATTGGTATTTTTTTTTTCCTGTAATGAAACCGAAGTCAGAAGTTTTCAAGCTGCTGATGCTCCTACAGAGTCTATGGGTTCTTTTGGCAAGTGCAGCTGTGGAAGTACCTGCCCCGTTCAAGAAAGTGCTGCGGGGCATGAGAGCTAGAGAGCGTTTTTAAGGCCTGCTGCTCAGATCATCCCCTTCTGGTACACAGCAGGGCACTCCCCTGCAGATTCTGGAGCCACTTGCTGAAGATGTGCTCACTTTCAAAATGCATTATTTACTGAATCCTGGGGTTTCCCAGAACGTTATCTGTATCTGTCCTTCAACTCCTTTCTTTGTAGATACTCACTGGCCAGAATAGCTGCAGGGAAATTAGCAGGGACCGAGAGTCTTACTTTTCTGAAAATCAACCCCCTTACATGGATATAAGCAATATTCACATCTTTTAAAATATTTTTCAATGTCAAATTCCTTTCACTGTTAATTCTTGGGTCCCCTCTGTGTACTTTTAAGATTTAAGTCAAGTTCTGAGCCCCCCCCCAAACTGTAACTGCTGACCCATTTCCCCAGCCCTCTTTTTATAAGAATGTTCACTGCTCTTAGCCAAGTGTTTTTCCTTAGCTTCAAACTCACTTAAAACAGAGGTGGTATGTCATTTACCTTTTCATGTACTCTAAGAATACTAACCACTTTTGCTAAAATACTATGATACTATGTGCCAGTGCTGAATTTTTCTCAACAAGTCACACATTGTACAACAAATATCTATCTAGCAATTAAATTTCAGACAATAACCATTATAACAACTTAGAATTATAAATAATAGATTCATATATTTTATTTATTTATGAGATTTTAATTCAAGATATAACTGTTGTAATATTCAATAGTTAATGAGGTCCACTCAATTTCTTTGGAGATTAATTCATATATATAGAGAGAATGGGAGAATAGTGTCATAGAGTAGAAGTATATTATATAACATATCATTCTGATTCAGAAGTATGTAATTTGAATTAAAAATTATAGCACTATATTAAATTTAACACAGATTATTTAACACTGTTACTTAGTCAACTTCAATAATTAATTTTCCCATATTTTTCACCACATTCTCAGAAAGGAACAATTGGCACAAATAGTTTCTAATTACCTGAAAATGGCATAATTTATGAACCAACAGCACCACTATCGTGTGATGTTTAAACCAGGTTTAAACATCCATCACCTGCAAGCCACACCCATCTTAACCACAGAAAAGGAGGCAAAAAGATGTTCTGTTACCTCGTGAGAAAGAAGTACTAATGCTTTTGTAGAAATTTGAATAAGGTAATATCATTTCATGCAACATTACCTTTAAAAGTCTGAACATTTTTTAAGGCTCTGCATTAAATATGAAGGTTTTTAATACACTGTGGTGCGCAATAGGATAAGACTAATAAAAGTACCACGCCCAGAAATGGAACCAGCAGCAGATGAGGGAACCTGTGGAGTCATTGAAACATCTGCACTTGGGTGTTCTGTTCTTCCTGTCTTGAAAGTCCTCCCATTTTAGCTTTGAACTTGTAAGTGAAGTCTGATGGGACGCTGGAGCATGCAAGAGCACAAGAGAGAGCCTACGGGCGCCCAGAGGTCAGGGCACTAACATGGGAGACAACAGTCTCATCAGGTAGATGACTTCATGTGTGGCGTGTGTCTCAGCGAATTTCAAGGACAGTGCAGACACTTCCAGGGAGAAACTGAGATGGGTACTTGGTGTTAATGACGACGACAGCAGCAGCAGCAGCCGGCATGGCAAAGCGATGGGACGCTGGCTTGCCTGTCCTTTCCCAGATCCTGTCCCAGCCGCATCTGTACAAAGTAACTCTCCAGCCCAAGTGCAGAGCTCGGGCGTCAACATAGTCAGTAAATTATCATGAAATGAAAGGTCAGCAGGAAAGCATTCCAGGGAGGCATGGTGAAACAAGTGTCTATCTACAGGCAGAAAAACTGGTTTGGAATCTAAAGCTTGACTGACTCCATAGAGAAGAACGCCTTTGTTATGAAGACCTAAGTGTGGATTCAGCTTTGAGTAGGAAAGGAACCTTTAAAGTTATCTTTTAATTGAAGACACAGCAATAGAATAAACAGATGTTTCGATGAATAGACAAACCATTAGGTTGGTTTTGTTTATCTTATAACTTCTGCAGGGTCAAATTGCAGGTGATGCTAGAGGAAACATTTAAACACTATTATAGCAATTTTGAATTAAAATTAAAAATAGGCTTTCACAATGCTGAAGTGTGTGGAAGTTAAATATATAACAAAGACACAAGATAGATATGCATAATTTTTTACTGAAGAATTAAATCTTGGCTGAGTATTTCATATTACCAGGGTGAAGAAAATGTGTGAGCCGTGAGGTGGGAAGGAGTATCCTGAAGCACTGCCTCTGCCGTCCCTGGACTGACTGGTGCATTCGTGACCCCACAATGACTATGAAACCCACCCACCCACTGAAGAGGACCCTCAGTGTAATGGGGGTTGCAGAGAGGGACAGTAGAATATAAACCAGTAGAAATGTTACCAATATGCAATACATTCACATAATAAAGTTCCCAGTTTTTAAAAGCAGGATAAATAAATAAAAACAGGAAAAAGAAAACCAATAACTTAGTTACATGATTCAAAACATGACCCTTCTGAAAAAGTAGAAAAAAAATGATAAAAAATGTTAATTAACATCAATAAATAGCTTAGAATGTTTAACATACAAATAAGGTTAAAAATAAAAGGGGAAGGAAAAGTAAAATAAAAATAAAAGGTGAAGGAAAAGTAGTGATAGACATAGTGTAAGACAATCTACCAGAACTCATAAAAACAGAAAAAAAAGCTTCCAGATTTCAAGTGCCTTTCAGAATAATAAGGAAGAAGAGAACTATAACAAAGGATTCTTAACAAAAATGCCAACCCCTGTATGATATTCATTGTCTAATACCCAGTATTCCTATTAACTATGTTGAAGCTCTGTGCATTAAGGATTAAAAAACAGAAAGTAACTTTACAAAGTATTAAATTCCCACAAAACTTATTGTGTCCAATTCAGTTTAGTGTTTTTTCTTAAGTATATGTTTCAAACATTAGTGTGTGTGAAAAAATGTAAACCCAGAGAGTATTTTCATGCTATGCGCAATAACTGCGGGACCAATCCCTTTGCATTCAAAATTTGGTCAAGGTACATAGATTTGCTCTAGAAACAGAGAATCTGTATTCATTGTGGAATCAAACACTGATCTTGCTTATTCATGTGACCTGGGTGCTTCTCAGCTGAATATGCACAGCAATTGTCATGGTGTCATTGGAAAGCTCTGATTCTGATTCAGTGCATCTCAAATTCTATATCACAAATTCTCAGCTAATACTGACCCTGATGGACCAAGGGCTGAATATTAAGGTCCAGGGCAGTACACCACCATTCCTCCTCCCATATCCCACCATGAAATAAAAACTGATTCCTTCCATAATTGGTTTAATACTTAAGTTTAAATCTTAGTGTCACATTAACTGTAGGACATCTCACAGTTTTCAAGAACCTAACATTCACCACCAGACTGTAAGATAGGGATGGAATAAACAATTTACAAATATCATTGGACATATACTTATCTTTTTATTTTAGAGAAGCCATATTTTCTAATGTGATGTTACTTACATCTGAAATTAAGGATTATTAGACATTTATGTGCTTTATTTTACTTGGAGCATTTCCAGAGCAGGAATAATCCCAGTAACACTTACATAATTGTTGTAGGTAAAGAAACAAAACTAAAACATAAAGATTGAGTCTGTGCAATTTAAGCATTCAATTAGCAAATACTAATTGAATGTACCCTACTTCTAGTGAGTTACCTATAAAAGTTACATATAAATTTACATATAGAGCTTATGAAAAAGAAATTAAAGAAAAGTTAAAGAAGACTCAAATGAGTTTTGAAAGCTTAGAATTTAGACCACCATTAAATGTAGTAGTCTAATTTTACTTCCTTTTGAAAAATAACTTCATTTGAAATAAGCATATAATATTTTGTAGACCAAAATGACAGAAGGATAAATTGAAAAATCATAAAGAATCTAAAATAGAAATTCATTAATATGTAGGAAATAGGCACAAATTAAATTCACTGTGAAAAAAAGCAATGAAGTGCATTTTTCACTGAGTTACTCTCAGAATAAAAATTTGTTTCTTTTTTGCATTAAAGAACTTGATAGTGTAAAGCTGACAGAGAAAGAAAGTGGCACAGAACATTTTAAAATAAGGAAAAGTTAACAAAAGATTCAAAAGGCAAATGCTAGTGGGAGGGAAAGAAGCACATATAAGTTACATCAGGATGAAGGAGACTTCGGAGAGAAGACTCTGAACAGAGTAGAATATGTACACTAAAAGAACACTAAATGCACATCCACACACTGAAGGGAAAAAGAAAAGTTGGATGCAGATTTGCGAGTCTTCTCCAATGTGGAACTCTATCAGTCTGAGAAGAGTTCTAGAGTACCTCACATCTTTCACCACTCAGCAAAGTGTAGTCAGAGATGCCTGCCTCCTCCTTCTTTCCATCTCCCTGCCACGTCCCAAACCACCTGTACTACCCACAATACAGACAGTCATAGGTAGGGAGGAGCCTTTGTCTCAGTTGAGCAATTACTGACAGACAACCACAATATTGACTGAAAAGGGGGAAAACTCATTATTCCCCTAGCCACACTGGAGCTCACTTCATATACCAGTGTTCAAAAGTTGCCACATTAGCAGTAGAGAAAAACAAACTCAGAGCATTGCCCTTAAGTGAATAGTTTGACTATAACATTTGTTTAACAAATAGCTTATCACTAGGAACCACCCTTAAAATTCAAATTCAGCATGAAATTTCAGAGGTTAGGCTGGCCAGATATTCTTGGTTGGACAGATGGCAGATTGAACACCTTCCATTTTTTAGCAAGAATGAATAGATCTCATTCTGCAATTTCAAAGCCAGTGACAATTTCTAGAAAACACAGGACCGATTCAGGGAACCCTTCGCAGACGTGGAGGCATGTGCCGTCCCTGGATGAGAATCAGGGATGAGAACCTTCACGCTGGAGCCTAGAGCAGGAAGCCCATCCTACTTAAGTGCCTAGCTGAGAATGCACATAAATGAGAACACCACTACATAGGGACTACAAATATAAGAAACATTTTACTAGATTTAAATGTTAAAATAGGGCTAGAGGGATGACTCAACAAATAAAATATTTGGCACGCAAGCCTGAACACTGAGTTCAGAGCCCCAGGATTCTCATGGAGGCCACCACACAGTGGCACATGTCTGCTGATCCCGCCACACTTATGGCTAGTTGGGAGACAGAGCCAGGAAAACCTTCTGGAAGTTTTCACCACCAAGTGCAGTGGCGAATAATGTGAAACCTGCCCTCGAACATAGGGGATGAACAGTCCCAGTTTAGACTCCAACTTCCTTCAACACACAGTACCAAAAAAAAAAAAAAAAAGAAAGTAAAATAAAATAACATACAACAAAAGTAGCATCACTAATAAGAAACTGGGAGTAGAAAGAAGTAGACGATAAAAATAGACTGTTTATATGCATGTTGATACATTAACTATTTGAAAATATGTAGAAAATACTTCTAAATTTGGTGCAATATACACCTCTGTAATACACTCCCCTCCATCTATAGATGTGTTTTTTAAGCAATTTACCACTTTCTGACATTGTCTTGTCCTGGGAACGCTGCTATCAGTGTCTGCTAGCCAATGGAAATACTGAGAGAGAAAAAGTAATCTATCCACTTGATAGAGAAGATTGAACCTTATTGTAGACACATTACTTAAAAATCACAATTATAACCACATTTTAAAGCCGTATCTTGGCTATTGTTACTATTAATTTCCAATTTTTCCTAACCTGAAATTAATGAAAAACCAATGAGAAGGTGCCAGAGACTAACCTGATTTAATCCAGTCTCACATTTTGTTAGTCGCCATGTCTCTTTTCCACATTCCAAGCATGTCTCCTTAAATGGTTTCTATCATGGGTCTTATTATCAATCATAGGAAATGTTATTTCGGCTTGGATCCTGGTTCTGGTCTGTGTTGTGAAATTTGCTGACCTTGAAGTCTCTTAAATCACCCTGAAAATTCCCGATATGCATTTTCTATGGCTGGGAATAGTCCCAGCAGGGCCCCAGCCTGTAGCCCTAACTATCCCTACAGGGACGCATGTGGCCCTCTATGACCCTTGCTTCTGTCCTCACTAGGAGAACAATGAGTGGAGGGTCTGCCTCATTCACTTTGCTGGGCCAAAGAGTCAGTTCCACCGCTGGAGAGCAGCAGCATGCATTTCTGATTGTCATTTATCCCTCTTCTTCTTAGCCTATTCTACAGCGCAAGAGGTTAAGAATTTGCATTTTAATCATTTCACGTCAAATTCTATGTGCAATTAAAGATGATGCGTGACATTCACTTAATGACATGTGTTTTTATTAAAGATAGCAAGCATTCATTATTTGCAATTCTCCGCTTTATTTTTTCCTATTTATAGCATTAAAAACCATACACTGGTTTTAGTAGAAGATCCATGAACATGGTAAAATAAAATTCATTCAAATCATCAGAAATGTTATTAAATCGATGCTTTCAAATCTCGCAGTGCATAAGAATTGCCTAGGGTGTGTTAAAGCAAAGATGATGTTGTCTTAGAGTAGTTGTCTTAGAGTAGCATCTAACAGCATTTCTACCCATCTCCATGGTGATGCAGGGCTACAACTGTGTGCACCACACTTGTATTTGGAAGGAGTTAAGTGTATTTCAAAACCTAATGTGCCCTGTTATTAATTGCCTTTGGAAAAACGAAAATGCATATAAATGCACACATGTATTCATACATTTTTTAAAGTATCATGATACATTTTACAGATTTCCTTTTATTCATATACTTAGGAGGCAATATATCATCGTGGAAAAAAGCATAAAATATCACAGCAGGCATTTGTAATTCTCTATTACTATTTCTAATGTATTTTTTCAGACTTCATAACAGTTTTGGGGATATTAAGACATTTTGGTACCATGGATATGATGAAGTAATGTTTGCTTTTAATTGACAGAACCTGTGACAAGAAAAGTAAGCATATAACCCCGTCCACATGAGAGCAAGCAGCCCTTCATGCTTGTTCCGCCCGCGTGAACCACCTGAATGGAGGCTGGGAGACATTGTCTCAGGAAGTGACGTTGACTTATAAAAACATTTTCAACCAGATCTAGGACATTGAAAATGTTTCTGTTTTTAAATAATATTAGTTTACTTATAAGAGAATTCTATAAAGAATATTCTAACTGTATTTTAAATATTCAGAAAGGAGATTTCATATTTATGGAGTTCTTTTTTATTATTTTTATTATAAATAAAATTTACTATAAGATACAGTAAATCAAATCAGGCTCTGGAATACCGACTTATAATCCCTGCTACTCTGTAAGCTAAGGTAGAAGAATAACAAGTTCAAGGGTAGAGAGTAAATCAAGAGCATGCCTTAAAATAAAAGGATAAAATTAACCCAGGCATGGTGGTGCATGCCTTTAATCCCAGCACTCAGGAGGCAGAGGTAGGAAGACTGCCATGAGTTTGAGGCCACCCTGAGAATACAGAGTTAATTCCAGGGCAGCCAGAGCTAGAGTGAGACCCTATCTTGAAAACAAATTTTTTTTAAAAAAAAGGATAAAATCGCTCAGTGTATGAGCACTTAAGCAATTATACACAGGTCTTAGTTTCAAGCCCTAGGATAGCAAAATAAATAAAACATAAAATAGAATAGTAAAGATATTTTTATTCATTCTGTGGCTTGTACTGTACACTATGTAAATTATTTTATAGGGTTAGTTTAATGCTCAAAACCTATCGTTGAGGGACTGGGGAGATGTCTTAGTTGTTAAAACACTTGTTTGCTAGCCTCTTGGTCCCAGTTTGATTCCTGATTTCCTACGTAAAGCTGTAGGCAAAGTGGCACACATGTTTGTAATTTCCAGAATCTTCTAAGGTGGCTAGACTGACACATGACAACCAAAACAGGGAAGACCCTGTCTCAACAAGTTCGAAGGAAAGGATAAGCACCCCAAGGCTGTCCTTAGACCTCCACACATGTACCACGGCATATACGCACTTATACACGCTCATCATGCACATCTATGCATGCATGCATACACTCATATAAAAAATCTCCCATTCAGGTGAGTATTATTATTATTATATTGTGGCAACATTAAAATGAGGAAATTGAATTAGAGAAACTACATGAATTTCCCAAGGTGACAACAGCAAGGCAGAAATGAGATTCTAATCTACACTGGAATGAGGCTAACCAATGAAACTACATATATATATATATATATATATATATATATATATATATATATATATATATATGTAATTTTCAAACATCATCCAGTATCCATGCTTCTAAAAGCTGGTACTCAGAATGGGAAGCACCAGCAGCAATGCAGCTTATTAAACTTGAAAATTCTTGAGCACCATGCTTGAACTGCTGGATAAACCACTGAAGGTCGAAGTCTACACTCTGTGCTATAATAACCTCTGCATATTTTTATTTTTTAAAGTGTTTTGTCTTTTATTTATTTAGTTGAGAGAGAGAGATAATGGGTGCACCAAGGCCTCTAGCCACTGCAAAAGAAGTCCGGAGGCATGTGCCACTTTGTGCATCTGGCAAACGTGGGCACTAGAGAAACAAACCTGAGTTCTTAGGGTTCTCAGGCAAAAGCCCTAACTACTAAGCCATCTCCAGCCCATCTGTGCATGGTTTTGATAGACATTCCGAAGTGAGAACCAGTTATAATAGAATAAGATTAAATACTAGTAAACTTATTTTCTTTTTTTTTTCTTTATTAGTCAGTTTTGTATTCAGCAAATACAGTCAGTTTGGTACCATTATTAGGCTCAGCCGTGACCTACCCCCTCCCCTTGGCCCCTCCTTGTTGAGGTATATGGGTCATGCATTGTGGAGTCAGCCCATAATTATGGGTAAGCTAAATGTCTCTGCATATCATGACCCAACATGTGGCTCTGACATTCTTTCCGCCCCCTCTTCCGCAAAATTTCCCTGAGCCATGTTGGGTTCATTTTTGATCTGCTTCAGTGATGAGGTGTTGGGGGCCTCTGAGGCTCTGGCTCTCTGATTTGGTAGGAGTTGATTTTTCTCTGTGCTGATCTCCTTCCCCCTTGTGCTGGTATCCGGTTCATCAAGAAAACAGCCCCCTTGCTTGTTTCTCCAATTTTTCTTAGTTTCAGCCGGGGCCCTTTTGAGGTATGATGGGGTGGCTCTCTCCTTAGGATCTACATCAATCTGAAAAAGAGAAGCAGATTCTCCAATGGAGAGTAAGTTAGCACCAGGACAAATGAGATAACCCTTACTTTTTTTTTTTTAATAGAGAATTTAATAGGTGTAAGCCCTCTTGTAGCCCACAATTGATGGTAGCTTGATATTGGAGAGTGGGCTTATGTTTGGATATGGTTGTGACTTGTTTCCCAGCTCCAGCTATGGGTCCCATACCAGTAAGAAAAAATGACACAATGAAATTTGAGGAAAAATGGTTGACCTGGAACAGATCATTCTCAGTGAACTTACCCAATCACAGAAAAAAAATCGCCACATAGTAAACTTATTTTCACATAGCAAGCTATAATCAGAAATATACATTTGGGCAAAGAATAATGCTGCAATGGAATAGTATTTAAACTATATAAGATTTGTCTACCTAAAAGACCTCCACCTTAACTTCTTGATTTCTGCACGAACTACTGCAAGGAACAAATTATTTATTCAAGCTAAGAATATGATACAAGTTATAATTTCTTTTGTGGTCAGAGCAAGAAAGAGAAAGAAAAAGATAAAAAGAAAGAGGAAGGAAGGAAGGAAGGAAGGAAGGAAGGAAGGAAGGAAGGAAGAAGGAAGGAAGGAAGGAAGGAAGAGGAAGGAAGGAAGGAAGAGGAAGGAAGGAAGGAAGAAGGAAGGAAGGAAGGAAGGAAGGAAGGAAGGAAGGAAGGAAGGAAGAAGGAAGAGAAACAAAGAATTGGTATACCAGGGTCTCTTGGTATTGCAAACAAACTCCGGATGCTTGAGTACTTAATGCACCCAGCTTTTTTGTGAGTGTTGGTCACTGAACCCACACCTGCAGGCTTTGCAATCAAGTACCTTTAACTGCTGAGCCATTTCCCCAACCCCAGATTATACAATATTGATGACATTGCCTAGATCCCATATCATCCCATGCTGCTTGTGGTTTTATTCTTGAGTTCCCTTTGTGCAACTTAATTTAAGATTCCAAACCTTGTAAATATTCATTTTGTTGAGTACATTTTTTATAATGTTAACATTCAATAGCAGCATGGCAAACAAGGAAAGGTCTGCGATGTTACCCCACGCATAGACTAAAAATTAGCCTTCCACACTTCTAGAGATTCTATCAGAAATCCAAACACTCTTGTCAGTGACAAAGTACTTCAGTATCCACACAACAGAGAACCAGAGTATCAACTTCTCCCTTTAAGATTCCCAAAGCCCAAGCAGGGGCTCTGTCAAAGACGGCCAGATGATATGTGCAAGAACAGTGAATTGCATTTCCTGAGATAAACACTGGCAAACCAGGACTGCTAATGATGAGCAGTAAATACAAAAGCTCTTTATTTTAGAAGAAGCCATAATCTTTCACACAAAACTATAACACATACTCTTTGGCTCGGGAAGGGAGACAGAATCTTCCAAGAATTTATACACGCATCCTTGGAAAGATAGCTTATAAAAGTGGATGCCGGACTGGATAGCTGTCTTAACTGCTAAGGCACTTGCCTATAAAGCCTAAGGACTTGTGTTCAACTCTCCAGATCCCATGTAAGCCAGACTCACAAGGTGACATAAGCACACAAGTTCCTATATGCACACAAGGAGGCGCATGTGTCTGGAGTTCAATTACAGTGGCTAGAGGCCCTGACACACCAATTCTCTGTCTCTCTCTCTCTCTCTCCCACTCACTCACTTTTGTTCTTGCTCTCTCTCACTCTCACTATCTCTCACACACACATAATGCAAAGGCCAGTCTGTTGAGCTTGCCTCAAAGGAAAGAAAACCTGGATGCCAGTGACCTCAATCACAAGTCCTAGGGATACCTGAGAAATGTGAGCAGAGCTGACTGCCAAAAGCTCCACTTCCCAAATGCTGCAAGCTAGTGTGTGTTCACAAACAGCCATGCATGTGAGTGAGTTACACTACTACTTGTGTTTCTCCATAATGCCTCTTCCATTCTTAAACATGGCATTTCTTACTCAGTTTAGGGTCTTTAATAAGAAGAACCACATCTTAGTCAGGAAAAGTGTTCAATTGTCTGATAGAAGTTGTACTTTAACTCAAACATTATGTAGACGTCAATTTTATTTAATATTCAATTACAGGTTAAGAACATATCTTTAATCTATGGCTAAGATGTTGGAATTCAGCTTTGCTACTTGCTCAGTGTTGCTTAGCAACGAGACCCAGCAACACATTACTTCTAGAGAGGATCCAAGCATCGAATTGGAGTGGCCCAATAGGAGTCATTTAGAAAAAATAGTCCTTATTTGCAGTGAAGATCTTATTGCCTGATACAATTAAGAGCAACATATATTTCACACTTTGGATTCAATTTTCTCATCTAAGAGTTCACAACTTCTGCCTTTAGCAAAAGAAAACATTAGTTTACTGAGGAAGAAGCCTGGGTGTCTTAAAATGGGTCCATTTGTATTTCTTCTTTAAAGAATGGCCTTTTAGTTAAGGACTCTAATCCAGCAATAATTACTTTGGATAGGTATTATATCTTGATATATCTTGATATATATATATATATATATATATATATATATATATATATATATATAGTTTTTCGAAGTTAGGTCTCACTCTAGCTCAAGCTGACCTGGAATCCATTATGTAGTCCCAGGGTAGCCTTGAACTCATGGTGATCCTCCTACCTCTGCATCCCAAGTTCTAGGATTAAAGGCATGAGCCACCACACCTGGCCTTTTTTTTTTTTTTTAATTATTGTGTGGGATCCACATTTCCTATTCTAAGTTAATTACCTTAGTATACTTTCTAGATTCCTCATTCAGGAGACAGTTATTTTCCCAGTGTTAAGACAAATTCCAATATTCTACTGCTCTACAAAGATCTCTCAAGATAATGAGCAAACACTGAGGCAATAAAAGAAAAGAAACAAAGGAAAAAGGGAGAGAGAGAAAGGAGATATGTAAAAATAAATGAATTTAAAAGGGCACAGGAGGGTGGGAGAAGGGAAATGCAAAATTGTTTGAAGTCAACATATTAAACCTAATTCTTTGTATGATAATAAATTTTTTTAACTGTACATTAACATTTAATGACTTTGGTAAACATTTAGAGAGAAAGATCCAACAATCATAAAAAAATGTCCAAGTTAAAGGAATACTGTGTTCTCCATAAAGATATTTGCTTAAAATTTCAGTAACAGTTAACTCTAGCAACCATGGTTCAAATGCCATTGAACATAACACTATTTATTTCACACACAATATTGCTAAACGCTTATAAATAGAAGCATACAATAATCTGAGGTTTCTTTAGTTTGATGTTACTAGACTGTATATTCCTCAGACTGTATACATCTACCACCACATTTTCCTTTCTCTTCAGACCCACCCTGGAGAGGGCTGCCCTGCTCCGTTGTTCACTTGCTTCTCTTCATGGTGTTCTTCCAAGCTGCCTTTGGAAAATGTGTCCAGGTAATTGTACAGAACATGTCTTATTCCACATAACTTGAAAAAGTGCCCTGTCTAATATTGCATTATTATAGTAACACTTAAGAAACAAAAAACTCTTCTGGATATTTCTTTCCAAAGCACATGAAAGCAACAGATGTGTAGTCACACACCTCATGCAGAAAGTACCTATACATATTGCCATTGAAATCACTAGCACGATAGCAGTTTCTAGTAAAAGTCAACCTAAGATTGTTACCAAAGGGGCCACAGGAATGACATTCAATAAATTACACAAAGCATTTAAAAAATTCCATGGCCTAAAGGAATGACCGCTTTATTTGGTTACAACTCTGAAGTTTGTTCTCATCTGGGCAGTTCCGCTCATATTATGCAAATGCGTGACACAATTGAACATTAAGTGAGGCTGGAAGGTCAAAGAAGCTCACATTGTGTTTTTGTTGCATGCCATGGACTGAGAACCGGTTCATTAGTAACACCTTAGGGAACACTCAAGAGTTGTACAATGTCACTTCTGCTGTAGTCCACTGAACAAATCAAGCTGCAGATACGCCTAGGGTTCAGACGTGGCGAAGCAGAGTCTACATTTAGGCTAGGGAAGTGATGAAGTTATGTTGTGTGAGGGCATGTGCACAGAAAAGAATCACTGGAGCTATCACTGACCTGCCATCTACCACAGGACTGATCGCAGTCAGTCCTAAGATTTGTACATATGGCATTCTTTAAAGTCAGACACAGAATTGCCCCTCATGTACGTTTTTCCATTTTAGAGAATCAGTGATGATTATACACATCATTTCACCATGTCTGGTTGTTATGACAAAGATGGGCAGAACTTGGACAACCAAACCTTTTCAAAGATCAAAGTTCAGGTGGGGAGTCTGAAGTCTAACATACTCCGTAAGTTCTAGGCTGAGAGATCCTGTCTTGGAAAAGATTTCTGGCACCTGAGATGGCATCTGAGGTTTTCCTCTGGCATGGACATGAACACCTGCACTCACTGGTTGTCCTTTGGCATACACATGTGCATATATGCATGCGGAATTGCACACACCTGTGCCAACGTGCACACAGTTAATTATGCAGCCATACATATATAAAACAATCACAAGCACATTTTAATGAATTTACAGCACAGACTTCTTTGTAAAAGTGAAATCTGAGTTGGAGAGTAGCCTGTCAATAGACATACATTGTGCTCTTATTTTTAGGTATTTATTTTTTGCTTGCAAAAGCTTCCTATGAGACAAAGTTTACTTCCTACCACCAGAAGAAGAATGTCTACAATATAGAACCCCTGAAACAAACATTGACATGGAAAACACAAAGCCTGAAACATTCCATCTGCCAGGTCCCTGAAAATGGGCAAAATTCCAAAAGCCTTCCAGAAACTTCTAGCCAGTATAAAGAATAAGGGAGATGAGTTGTGAACTTTTTCTTTGATTCTAATGGGAAAAGTTCACTTAGCCCCATGCAATTGTTCTGTGTCCCATCTTTGTCAGGGCTTTACCCAACTTCCCTGCTTAGAAATGATGGTTAGTCTCAGTCGTCAGTTGAACAGGATTTAGAATCACTATAAAAGCCAATCTCTGAGCGTGCTCGTGAAGAAAATTCCAGATTAGGTTAATTGAGGTGAGCAGGCCTACCGTAACAGGGATCAGCACTATTCCGTAAGCTGCTCATCCTGGACGACACAGTGAGGAGAAAGCTGGCTGAGCATCCGCATCACCGTGCTCTGCTTCCTGGTTGTGGATTGAATGTGGCCAGTTGCTTTCTGTACCTGGAGCCATGGAGCTCTAAGCCAAACCCGCCCCTCCTTCCTTCAGTTGCTTTTATCGAGGTAACTAATTCAGGAGGTCTTCACTCAGCATGTTCTGGAGGCATTACTGCAGTCCCTCATTATCTTCTGATTATGTTCTGAAAATACTTCTAGATCCCAGCTTTAGAACCAGAGAATTCTAGAATAATGTGATACACTATATACAGCTTTAGGACTTATTGAAGTTAATTAAACCCCAGATAGCTTAAACATAAAGTGAGAAATATAGTCATTTGAAGAATCATTATAAATATTAGAGGGGGATATGACAATACAGAGATTGGGAAAAAATCTTCAATGAATTAATCATCTATTTGAATAGCTGTATTTATAATTTTATCAGTGTCTAAGTATATGTGGATATAACATGTTAGGATATATTTAATAAGAAGCATATATTAAAACTGTAACTAGGGGCTGGAGAGATGGCTCAACAGTTAATGCATTGCATGCGAAGCCTAAGGACTGAGGTTCAATCACCCTCCAGATCCCAAGTAAGCCAGGCACACAAAGGTGAGGCAATTGCAAAGTCGCACATGCCCACTAGGTGGTACAAAGCATCTGGAGTTTGATTTCAGTGGCTGAGACACTAACATACCAATTCTGTCTCTCTCTCTCTCTCTCTCTCTCTCTCTCTCTCTCTCTGTGTGTGTGTGTGTGTGTGTGTGTGTTTGTGTGTCTGTCTTTCTGTCTGTCTGTCTCAGGCTCTCTAAAATAAATAAGTAAAAAACAAAACTGCAACCAAGTGTGTTGACACATGACTACCATCCTGGCAATTCACAAGAAGAGACAGGACGAGCATGAATCTGAGATCAGCTTGTTTTATAAAACAGCATATATTAAAAGTTTCCATTCATCCATATTATTTCATGCAAGACCACTCACTGTACCCACAATATTTTCTCCACAGAAAAGTGGTTCTGCCAATACTGTCAGCCCTGTCCTTCTAGGTCTCAAGGATTTATGGATTTATACCATACTTTGCAGTATGCTGATCAGGTGACCACATTGCCATTTTGTTGTTGTTGTTGTTATTGTTTTTTTTTTTAATTTTTATTTATTTATTTCACAGAGCAAGGGGGGAAAGAGAGAGAGAATGAGCGAGCAAGGGCCTCCAGCCACTGCAAACAAACTCCAGATGCGTGTGCCCCCTTGCGCAACTGGCTAACATGGGTCCTGGGGAATCGAACCTGGCTCCTTTGGCTTTGCAGGCAAATGCCTTAACTGCTGAGCCATCCCTCCAGCCCTGTTGTTGTTGTTTTGAGGTAGGATTTCACTTTATTCCAGGCTGACCTGGGATTCACTATGTACTCTCAGGGTGGCCTTGAACTCACGGTGATCCTCCTTCCTCTGTCCCCTGAGGGCTGCAATTAAAGGTATGCACCAAATCAAAGGCTGTTTCACATCATGAGTTAAGCACCAAAATATCATATTATCACTACCAACTCTAGTGCACCTATGGCTCTAGGAAGATGGCTCAATGGATAAGACTGTTTGCCACACAGACATGAAGGCCTGACAATGTATGATTTTCCTGAATTATTCTATTCACCAATGCCCATGTAAGCAGGTGGCTGTGGCCACACATGCCTGTACTCCCAGCTTTGTGGGGAGCACAGATAGGGAATCTCTGGGGCTTGTTAGTCAACCTGTCTGGAAAAATAAATAAATAAACAAATAAACAGCTCCAGCGTCAGTTAGAGACTCTCTGGGATTGTTGAATTTACATTTCCAATATATCTTTATTAATTCAGGCTGAAATGCTTTGTTCTTATTGATCATGAAAAAATAACCTGTAAAGCCTTGCACAGAAAGATCATTCAGGTCTCAGTCTGAGCACAGAAACAGGCCTGATTTAAAGAGAAAAAGGGTGAGGCATTGACCTGATAGGTCTTCCTTATCTGCTTGTATTTGTTAAGCAGTTTAAACAGAACAATTAATTCCAGAAAGAAAAGAAGCTAACATTGCCAAGTAAAGATGAAATGGGGGAGCTAAAATGTCAGGCCATAGATTTTAATGAATTGACAATGTTGCATAAAGACACAATTCCCCAGCAATAATTTCAAATGTTTCACAATCTGGTCTACAGCTATTCTGGAAGCCCAAAACATATCTCAGAAGGGTTGTCTGTAGTGTAGGAGAATTTGTCCATTATTTTATCTGATGGAAATCAGTGAAAGCCAGAACACTGAGCTGCATTTGAGAGACATTTTCGTCCAACTGATGCTGGTGAAACTTTCAGATAGAGTAATTTTATCCCAAATATATTTCTGCTTTCTTCTTTATTAGGCTTCAAACTTTAATTCACCGTTGTATTGCCAATACAATTCCGAGCTGAAACTGACGCAGCATAAATGGCCCTTGTTGACTCATTGCCTTTAGAGCAGAGCCTCCTCAGCCTTTTCTACTGACAGCTGCCCTTTGCCTGGTCATGCTTTACATGCCCCCAGGGATAGATGCATGTAAGTACATAGGTCTATAAAGTAGGGATACAAATCAAATAATTACCAGTATTAACTAATAAAGTAATATATCTAAAAGCAACTCTTTGGCTTATATATAATTGTATTACTTATCAGACACAAGATGGATGGACTGGCTGATTTCCACTGAAGGATAAGAACTTGGCTGAATGTTTGACATTACAGGATGTGGAGCTTCCTCATTGCTTTCCGGTTGACCCATTTTTTGATCTTACAATCATCAGTGGTGAGAACGCCACTTCTCATAAATACACGGTACACAATGGCAGAAGTATGTATAGGGCCATTTCAGAAACTGTGGGAAATTCTGTCCTAAATCCCAGCCTGAATTCATTTCATGATTTTAATAAAACCCACGTTAGAAATTCAAACAACAGTTTTCAAAATCGAACATTCTAATAGGTATTTTAATAGTTACATGCTAAGGATTGATGCCATGAAAATATTAAAAATCTTTGTCTTCTGTCCTTTATATTCCATAATGAAACAAAGTATTTTGGGGGGGTCTGTTTTGATTTTGAGAACAGGTCACGCTATGTAGGCCCAGTGGGCCTGGGCCTTGCTGTGTAGAGGAAACTGGACTTGAACTTGCAATGAGTCTCTTCCTTCTGCCTTCAAGCACTGGGATTACAGATGTGCACCACTGCCTGGCCTTGAAACACTGCCAGTTACAACATAAGTTCAAGGTGATTCTCTTGAATCCGAGCAGTTACATGTTAGCCTTTATGTCAGTGCATGCTGTGGTGGTGTGTGTGGTACAGAAAGGACACTAGCTGTGTGCTCTAAACCATGGCTGCAGGGAAGCTGCAGGACATGTGTGAACACTCCAAGATGCACCTTGGATTCATTACGCACTTTAGTTTGAATTAATCTTTTACTGTTGCCAAGATTATCCTGACCCTCGCATTCAATTAGGCATCCTGACATGGGTACTTTTTTCTCATTATTATTATTATTATTATTATTATTATTACTAACAAAAAATTTTGTATGGTTACACCATGTGTCGGTACCCTCTTTTCCCTCTTCCTTGCCCCATTCCACTTAGGGCCCTCCTCAGGGAGGTTGCAGGGATTCCCAGTGGGATTGTGGGTTCTGTGTTGTGGGAACAGCAGTCAGTTATTTTTGGAGGGGAGGGAAGGTGTGCCGTAGACAATTAGAAAGAAGGGGAAAATGAATTACTGGTCCATATCTTAAAGGGGGAGAATGACAATTCTGTATTAATTGCTAAGGTTCAAGAAAAATGTTAAAATAAGGAAAAATAATTATTTGCATCCTCAAAGTGCTTATTTTCTTATTTATTTATTTATTTATTTATTTGAAAAGGGGAAAGAGGGAGAGAAAGAAAGTCAGATGGAGAGAGAAAATGGGTGCTCTAGGTCCTCTGGCTACTGCAAACGGACTCCAGACACATGTGCCACCTTGTGCATCTTGCTTTACCTGGGTACTGGGGAATTGAACACAGGATCTTAGGCTATGCTGGCAAGTAACTGAACCACTAACCCATGTCTCCAACCCTATCTTACTCATTTTACAGTATTTGAGTGCCAAGTTTAAACCACGGTGTATTATTTGTCAAAAAAATAATTTGTCTCATATTTAAGCATGAGTCACGTGGGAAGGCACACAGTCATTTGATAAGTAATCTAGTGTATATAAAAATTATTTTCAAAAGTACTTTGACTAAAGGGAAGATGTAACAATGGGGCCAAGTGTGACGAAGATGTCACTGAAGGCTTTAAGTCGGCTGACATTGGCCGAGTGACTAGCCGGAAACTAAAGAGACTTAGCCCAGGTGCAATAAGCTTGAAGCAAGTCTGGAGTGTGGGGACAGGGCAAGTGGCATGATTCAAAATGAGGCTTTATGTATTTTTCTTCTGAAAAACAAAACTTTTACACTTAAGAAATATAGCTTTGTCTTTTGAAATATGTATATAGGTGGAATGGACAAATTTTGCTAATTAATCTATGCATTTTTTTTTACATATGGGTCATTAATTTGTGGTGAGAACACTCAAATCCCACTCTTACTACTTTTCAAACATACGGCACATTATTAACTATATGTGGCATGCTGTACAATTGGGCCTCTTGAATTTACTCCTTGTGTCTCACTGGATGATCTGACTTTTTAAAGTGATCACTCATCCTGCCTCCACTTGAAGAGTAGACCGGAGGGAAAACAGATTGCTTGTGGAGGGACAGGTTAAAACAACTCCTGAAGAGACATGGTGACTAAGGGCAGAGTGAGACATCAATAATTAGGGAGACAGAGTCAATAAATATTGAAATGATAAAGGTAATTGGTCATAGATCAGATAGGAAGTGATAGACATGCAGAAGGTGATAGCCGGGGAAAAATGGATAAATTATTATTGTGTTTACCATGGGAGGGAATAGGAAAGACGAACAAGGTTTAAAAAGGAGGACCATGAATCTGGTCATGTACATAGTGCATTGCTGATATCTTCAAAATATCCAAGTGATGTGTCAAGTCAGTAGTAGCATAAAGTAATATACCGGAGAAGGATTTCTGAAAAGAGAAATAAATCTGAACATCACCATAGTAACTAGAACTGTGTATACATTGAAATTCCCTATCTGAAGGCTACCAGAAAAAAAAAAAAAAGAACTTCCTTTTTTGGTTTTAAGAATCTCCAGGACACAGTAATACAGTAGAAAGGGAACTACTTGAAATAATGGTGGTCAGAAAAGGAAGGAGTACGGCTGAAACTTGGAGGACGTCAGATGTCAGATGATTATGGAGCACTGAAAACCCAGGAGTTTCCTAATGTAAGATAGTGAGCTTGTGTTACCATCTTATGAAAGCTGGAGAAGACCCATGACTTGTGGTTCAGAGAGAGTCTTTATTACTCATTTGAATGTGGTAGTCAGAGGCCAGCGTGACGATGGACTTGACTCACCAAGTCTACCCCTGAAGTGATACAAAGCATTTAGGAGAGATGCTGTCCCTGTCCTTGGAGCATTACAGAACACTGACTTTGGAAGAGCCACCACTGTTCTGGCAAGGTAGAAGAAGCAAGGGCACTGTTTTGCTGCAGGCAAAGTTTATTTCTCAGTGCTGTTCACTATGGAAACGCTGAGAGTGGGCCCAACTACCAAGCCGTCATGGCTGTGTGTTCTTCTCACAACCAGGAGAAACATATAGCAAAGCCATGGTCCTCTGGAGACCACTTCTTCCACCAGTAACCCTAAAAATATTAACTGAGGCCAGGAAAAGTAACTTAAATGAATATAAGATGGCATAAAGTGAAGCTAGATCATCATTAACCCAATGAAGCCCTTCTTTATGGGATGGTGTGATGTAAAGACATAGGGAATTTAAAGTGAATGTGGGTATATAAATGGAGATCACACAATAGTCTTTAAAAGTTTCATCAGGTGACATGAACAGCAATGATTGCTTGAGCTAGGATACTGAAATGATTTTTCCTGTTACGCTTATGGAGTACGTGAATGATCAAATGCATTAGTCAAAAACATCAGAGTAGCAGACACTGCCTAATCTTCATGAAACCTGCTTAGGACAGTCTTCGGGATTGAATTATGTTCTCTCAAAAAGATGTTGAGACTCTAATATTCAGAATATGTGCAAGTGATCCTGTTACAGCGGGGTCATTATCAGAGATATTTATCCAAAGTCATTGAATCTTTATCAAGAGAGAAACTATGGACAGAGACAGAAAGGATAAGATCAAGATCCAGGCTGACTTCTGGGTAAGATGGTGGCATACTAGCCACACCAAAGCAGCCTAGGGAGGGAAATAGAAACACAGCTAAATACACTCTTCTACTGAGAAGTGAAGGTGTCCAAGTTATTATCAGCCACAGCAGAGAAGCCGGGAGACCAAGGTCTTCCAGAAAGATTACTTTATACTACAAAGCTATCCATTCAAATAGACAGAGAAATAAGGACATTCTACAGCAAAAGCAGGTTAATGGAACATACGAAGACCAAGCCAGCTCTACAGAAAATACTTGGAAGGATCCTCCATGCTGAAAAGAAAGAAAACACACATACAAGGAGCCTGGAAAAAACAAAACATACTCAAATACTAGTTAATACAAGAGAGCAAAAAACTGGAAGAACTACAAAACAAGAAAAATGACAAAAATAAATACATACCTTTAAATAATAAATGGCCTCAGTATCCCAAGCAAAAGACACAGGTTTGAAGACCGGGTTAAAAATCAGGATCCTTCAATTTGTTGCCTCTAAGAAATTCACCTTTCCACAAAAGATGGACATTATTTTAGGGTGAAACTTTGAAAAATGGTGTTTCAAGCAAATGGGCTTAGAAAACAAGCAGGTGTCACTGTACAAACATGTGACAGAGTAGACTTCAGACCAACATTAGTTAGGAAAGATCAGGAAGGTCATTTTATATTGATGATAGGAATACTACAACAGGAGGACATTACAATCCTAAGCATATGTGCACCTAACATGAGGTTTCATGTTATGTTCCCAATTTCATCAAACAAACACTTCCAAAACTAAGGTCACAGATAACACCCACACCCAGCAAAGGAAGCTGACACGAGGAAACTGACACAGACCTCATGTTCAGAGTGGTCCTGTTCTGATAAGAAAAAAAGCAACAACAAACATTATACCGTTTTGTCAGCTTTTAGCTCTCTACATATCAGCAGGGCAATGGCCATAGCATATGTCTTTTTCAGGAGTGAATCATGGTATATTAAACTATTGAACTATGAATTGTTTATGCTGGGAAAAACCTCAGAAAAGGAAGGGAAAAATGAATACTCAATTACCAACTGCCCTTAATTGGTGAAAAATATTATTTCAAAAAGAAGTGGGAAACTAAAATCTTTTATTTGTGATAACATAATTGAGATAGTAGGAAATGGCTTCCTGAAATGGTCTGAAACAGTCTGTAGAAACAGGAAGCTTAGATGTGGAATACTTTTTGTTTTCACAAAATTACCTAGCCACTATGGTTTAGCACTGTGGTGGTCTGAGTTAGGTGTCCCCATAAACATTGTTTTGAATGCTTGACCCCAGCTGATGGCAATTTGGGAAGTGGAGTTTCGCTGGAGGAAGTGCGGAGGGAGGTCCTACAGGTGGCATAGCCAGCTTCCCCTTGCCAGTGCTTGGCACAATCTCATGCTGCCACATTCCACGTGCTTGGCAGAGGTGACGTTGGGCCTCTGCTCATTCCGTCCTTTTGCATGCCATTGTGGCATGGCCCCTGGGTCTGTGAGGTAAAACCAAGCCTTTTCTTTCCTCCCACCAGCTGCTTTGGGTCTGGTGCTTTGTGCCAATGAGGAAAAGGTGACCACAAGCACCTCGGCGCACAGGTCAGTGTGTTCAGATCAACTCCAAGAATGACAGTGCAAATTACATCAAGAGCATGTGTCTGTGGCTGGGAAGATGGCTCAGCAGTTAAAGGCACTTGCTTGCAAAGCCTGATGACCAGGGTTCGATTCTCCAGTATCCATAGAAAGGCAGCTTTACAAAGTGGCATGTAGCACACTCACACTTTCTCTCTCACTCTCTCTCTCTTCTTCTTCCTCTCCACCTCTCTCTCACTCTCTCTCAAATAATTTCAAAAGTATTTTTAAAGAGGAAAACAAACACATGTCCCTGGTCTAGTGTCCAGAATACAAACTTAGTTTAATGCATTACTTAGGCATCTATCTTATAATCATTGCCAAATACTGACCAGAAGCCTTTGTTCTCTTATTACATATGATTCTCATCGTTTTTTAAAAAAGATTTTTATTTATTTATTTATTTATTTATTTATTTATTTATTTATTTGATACAGAGAGTGGGAGAGACAGACAGACAGACAGACAGACAGACAGAGAGAAATAATGGGCATGCCAGGGCCTCTAGCCACTGCAAATGAGCTCCAGATGTATATGCCTCATGTGCATCTGGCTTATGTAGGACCTAGAGAATTGAACCTGGTTCCTTAGGCTTCACAGGCATGTGTTTTAACCCCTAAGCCATCTCTCCAGCCCAATTCTCATATTTTTATACAGATGCCCAGCTTTGGTCAAATTTTTTATATTTATTATGTATTTACTTTTATTTTTGTTTGTTTTCAAAGTAGGGTCTCACTCTAGCCCAGGCTAACCTGGAACTCACAGCAATCCTTCTACCTCTGTCTCCTGAGTAGTGGGATTAAAGATGTGTGCCACCATGCCCAATTTATACTTCTCTTATTCTGATTTCCCTGAGTATACATTTCTGGATTCATCTTAGACTCCATTCATATTCTTCAAGGTAAATTTTTGTCCACTCCCACATCCACAGCCACAGCCAGAGCCAGTCAAAAGAAGCTCACACTTGCATAGTCAGATCCAGTGGCCAGATATGCTCTGATTCTTCTACAATACACAAAGATATACTTCTAAAGTCTTTGGTTCTGAAACTTTTTTCTATATCTTATTGTAAGTGTTATTCTTATTTCCTTGAAGAAGTAAAAATATCATATTCATCCTCAGGCTAAACAGGCTGCAACACTTCCACTTAGTTTTCTAAGTTCCTGAAAATTTTCACATATTTACTTAAAGTAGAATTGAGATGTCAGTTCAAGAATCTGACCATGTGACCAGAGGTATATGCTAGCAAAACCAAAGCAAGGCAGGACTCCCACAGTCAAGAAATCTTGGAATATACCCGGAAGTTCCTCTCTGTGATGGATACAAGGCCACTCACAGGGAAACTCACAATTGGATGTCATGTATTCTGAGCTATTCAGAAACACAGGCATGCCTATGTAGGCGACACCCTCACTGTGCAGGTCAGTGCTTTGCAAATAAAACGCTGTTCCAATAATCTGAAAACAATTCCATGCAAACAACAAAATAGCAGATACCGGTCTATCTCCATGTGTATGATATGTGTAAACCATACCATAAATAATGACCTCTGGCCAAATAGCTCCAGAAATATGTTGTGGAGTTTTATCAGAGCAAATAGAATGTGAAAAGGCAATCTTTTATAAAGATAAATCAATTTATACAAGAATGCCTTTCATGATGGTTTACCCTTAAAAGCATAATACTTTAAGACACATAAGGACTTTGTGATATCAAGATCTTAAGTTCCTAAGAGTTAGTTTTGTCTTGGTTATGATTATTATTGAGTAGATTCTCACTGTGGTGGCAATTGGGGACGCAATTACACCCATTTTAAGCATCGTCCCTATTAATTTTTTTTAACTATAAGTATTTGTATATAAATAAAAATGTAGAAGCTAATCCAAATAGTCTTGTGATATAACAGTAGCTAGGTTAGGTTTTAGGGTTGGTGGTTATGTTCTATATAAAAATGATTAAGATACTCTGGAAAAAATACTCCTCTCAGATCAGTAGCTGAGAGATTATATTCAGTATTATTATTTTTTTTTTCGAGGTAGGGTCTCACTCTAGCCCAGGCTGACCTGGAATTCACTATGTAGTCTCAGGGTGGCCTTGAACTCAAGGTGATCCTCCTGCCTTTGCCTCCCAAGCGCTAGGATTAAAGGTGTGAGCCACCATGCCCGGCTCAGTTTTCTATCTTAAAGTTAATTCTCCATATGTCACTACCCACTTAATCTCCCAACTCAGAGACTACAGTTCTGTGCTAACATTCTTTTACCTTTTGGCAGCATAGGGCATTCTTAGAAGAAAAACACGCTATCAAAATTGTACATAATGGCTGGAGAGATGGCTCCTCAGTAAAGAGCTTGCCACACAAGTACATGGGTGCCTGAGGACCTGAATTTTTGGCCCATCACCTACATAAAATCTAGGAGCATTAGTGCATGTATGCACCAGTGCATGCATGCAATCCCAGCCCTGGGGAGGTAGAGACAAGAGAATACCAGGGGCTCACTGACCGGCTATTCTAGACAAATCTAGAATTGTTGAGCTCCACATTCAGTGAGAAACCTTATCTCAAAAAAGAATTTGAAGAGAAATTGAATACAGTATCCAAAATCAACCTCAGGTCCCCCAAAATACGTACACATGTGCATGCATACACACATATGAATAGGTGTACACGCATGCCTGCATACCACATACAAAAAACAGCAAAAATTGCATATGGTAGTTGTTATAGGTATTAAAATAAATTGTTAATGTTTTTGGTAAGTGCATGAGTTTAACACTTAAGAGCTTATACAGTGTTATGATTTTACTATCTTACTACCATCCAGGTTATTTTTTAATTCTTTAATTTTTTTATTTACCTTTTTTATTAGTTGCATACCTACTTAGGTATTACTTATCCTGGCATTTTTAAATATAATGTGGATACAATTTGTTTTAAACATATTGAAAGAGCCATGCATTTCTGTCATTAATCCTTTGAACTGTAACTGAAACTGACTTAGGATTCCTTTAATATAATGAAGAGTATCCTGATTATTTTTTTCTCTTATTTGTAGTCTACTTCCCACCGTGTTTTCATTAGCAACAATATCAAAGAGAAAGAGAAACCACTAAAATCCAATGTACATGTTTCAGTCTCTCAAATGAAACGGATTTAGAGAAGACCACATGACATGATGACATCACACATTTATTTCCTTCGGAATGATTTAGTAATGAAAATTTTTAAAAACCAGAATTTATGGAAATGAAGTGGTTCAGACACATGTGAATGTCACGTAAATATCAGTGATGTTCCTGAGCTTAGGAAGGGTGATGTAGACGTCGCATTTAGGACTGAGTACTCAACAACAGTCAATTGTT
Source organism: Dipus sagitta (assembly GCA_036346955.1). Taxonomy (NCBI): domain Eukaryota; kingdom Metazoa; phylum Chordata; class Mammalia; order Rodentia; family Dipodidae; genus Dipus; species Dipus sagitta. The sequence continues at coordinate 171,584,153 of CM070774.1, forward strand.
CTAGGTACTTTGGCCAGTTGGAAGTCTGTAATAACGGACACTCACTGCAACAATAAGCTTCTTTGATCAGCGTCAAGAGCAGTATCAATTTATAGGAATAAATACTTATGAGGCAGTTTGGGAACTTGTCCACCTAGAAAACCAAATGCAGTTTATACCAGGACCTAAAACCACCATTGCCATGAGATTTGGCGAGGTTTATAGAACCAGACGTTAATTCCCTCCTGGGGTCAGGCCTCAAATCAAGCAGAAAGCTGCTGCCACAATGACAGCCGGGTCGCTGCGCAACCATGTGCACCTCGAAACGGGCCCCTGTGTTGTGGAACACTCAGTCTTCAGTGGGGAATAATTGTCGCCATCTCTTCTTCCCAGCAGCCTGGGAAAGTCAGGCCGCAGGGAAAAACCACCCAGCTCAGGCCCAGGTTGATTGCCCTTTGTCTTACAACCAAGGTGAGTGGTGTCCTCAATAAGGGACACTGGGCTGGTTTTGGTGAACAATGCAGAATGGTGACAATGGCTTGTGTCATGTGGAGGGTCTCTGGGACCTCACTGACCAATGACACACAAGTAGGCATCCCACACAAGGCACGTGGATTTTTATTTATGACCTACATTTTCTGTAGCAGCATTATCTACCCTTGCAGGTCATCTCCATCCAAACTGTTTTTCATCACATATGTGTAGTACATGCAATGTAGTGTGTGTGGTGTGTGCACATGTGTATTTGCTGAGAGCAGAATATCAGTGTTCCTATCCATTACCCACCTGCCTCTTTTGTTTGGTTTGGTTTTTCTTTGTTCCTCTTGTAAAAGAAGTCTGGATCTTGCTGTTCACCAGTCCTAGTGATCCTCTGGGCCTCTGTTGCCCTTAGAATTGGAGTTACAAACCTGAGTGGCCATGCCCAGCCATTTCTGTGGGGTCTGTAAATTCAAGCGCGGGTGGTATCAGGGCCCCTCCAGAAATGCGATTAACCACAGAGCCATCTCTCTAGCCCCATTTAAACTTAGTAAAATTATATGTTCAATCAGCAATAGAAGTTTTCCATATGGCTTTGACATACAAGCTTAGTTTTAAATAACTATCCTCCTCCCACTCCCTCATCTTCCTATCTTCAGCCCTGCTTAAACCATTCCATCCAAGTATATGCCTCTCTATCATGTGTATTGTGCTATCCTCTCCCTTAAGACCCCCCTCTCTCTCTTTCTCTTTCTCTCTCTCTCTCTCTCCTCTGACACCATGCACCATGGCTCCTTTCTAGCTTTCTCAACTATACAGACAATGACTCCAACTTCAACACTGAAATCTAAAGTTCAAAGCTAGGAAAGATGTCTAAGAGATGCAATGCCCTCTTTGACTCTATGGGCCTGGGTTTGCTCACCAATATAATACTTCCTATTTCCATTCACTTTTCTGTCAATCTCATGGTTTCATATTTTTTCACAGCTGAATAAAACTCCATTGTGCATATGTACCACATCTTCATTATCCATTCACAAGCTGATGGGCATCTGGGCTGATTCTGCTTTGTTGCTATTGTGAATAGAACAGCAACCGTCATGGATGAGTATGTATCTCTGCAATAGGATGGAGAACCCTGCTGTAAACACAACCAGCAGAGTTAGAAGTGGATCATATGAGACCTCTGTTTTTTAGCTTTAAAAAAAAAATTGGGCTGGAGAGATGGCTTAGCAGTTAAGCACTTGCCTGTGAAGCCTAAGGACCCCGGTTCGAGGCTCCATTCCCCAGGACCCACGTTAGCCAGATGCACAAGGGGGCGCATGCATCTGGAGTTCATTTGCAGTGGCTGGAGGCCCTGGCGCGCCCAATTCTCTCTGTTTCTCTGCCTCTTTCTGTCTCTGTCTGTCGCTCTCAAATAAATAAAAGTAAAAAATATTTAAAAAAAAATCTCTCCAGTGGTTTCTGTAGTGGCTACACAAGTTTACACTCCAACCAAGTGAGTAAATGTCTTTTCTTCTTCATATCCTCACCGGCATTTGTATGCACTTTATTTTTTGATTATATACTTTCTTTTTTAATAATAGTTTTTATTTGTTTATTTATTTATTTGCAAGCAGATAGAGATAGAGATAGAAGAGAGACAGAGAAAGAATGGGTGTGCTAGGGTCTCCAGCCACTGCAAACAAACTCCAAACACATGTGCCACCTTGTGCATCTGGCTTATGTGGGTCCTGGGGAATTGAACCTGGGTCCTTTGACTTTTCATGCAAGTGCCTTAACCAATAAGCCATCTCTCCAGCCCTGATTATAGACTTTCTGACCAGAGTGAGATGAAATCTAGAAATGATTTTAACTAATTTTCTTGTCCCTGACAGCTAGTCACTTTGAACTTTTTGTGAGCTATGCATTAGCCATTTGTTTTCTTCTAAGAACTCTCTGCTAAGTTCCTCGGCACATTTTTTTGGGGTTGTTGTTTATGTTTAGATTTTGTGAGTTCTTTATATATTGTAGATCTTAATTCTCTGTCAGATGTTTCATTAGTTTTACTTTTTTTTTCTTGTTGCTAGGAAAACATGCTTGGAAAAAAGCACTCAAGAGGAGTAACGATTTAATTTGGTTTATGGTTTGGGGTTACAGTTAATCATAGCACAGAAGGCCTGGGTGGCCGGTGCATGAGGCTGTGGTCATGTTGCATTTGCGGTCAAAGGCAGGGAGTGATGGATGCTCCTACTTAGCTGACTTTCTCAGTTCAAGACCCCAGGCTGTGGGATGGTGCCACAGCAGTAATCTTAGCGGGTATTTCCACCCTAATTAACCTGATCAAGATGGTCCCTCACAGACGTGCACAGAGGCTCAATGCCAAGGCGAGTCTGGGTCCTGTCAGGCTGACAACAACCACAGACGCGCAGCAGACGAAGGCATCTTTACCATTCTGTAGCCCCTCTTTAAGCTTCCTTCGCTGTGCAGAAGCTTCTCAATTTCACAAGGCCCCCTTTGTCAACTGTGGGCCTTATTTCCTGACCAACCATAGTCCTGTTTAGAAAGTCTTTACCTATGTCTATATCCAATTGTTCTGTGAAGCTACTGTTGAGAAATAAAAGTGATTTATATAATTTTTTGCTTAGTGCTTCAAGGAGGTTATCAGAAACAATAACATTGGATTGGTTCCTATCTTTATGCTTAGAAAGTCCACATGTTTAGGGGAAAGCAAGAATGTTGAAATAGAAAACTGTGGCTTTTAAATTGGGGCAAAATAGAAGAGTTGAAACAGCAGGAAAGCCGAGAGGTCTACAGTCAGCCAAGGAACGGCACGGCCCCGGCCCAGGGAGAGGGCTGGCCCAACGCAGGAGTCGCCGCTGCCCCTGTGCACAGCGTCAGGAGCCCACTGACTCCTCCTCTGGCATCTGAATGCCCCCAGCACCTCTGCCCCTCCACCTGCCACGTGTGTGAGCCGCTTGTCTCAGCGCATCTGAGGCTCACAGCTTTCCTTATGCCATCCACACTTCCCAGTGCTCCTGCCCTGGAGGAAAACGTGGGTCTGTCCTTTTTCTTTCAGACTAATCCTTTCCCCTTCTGCTTGTAAACCTCAGAGAATTAGATATGATCATGTGTTCTTACAAAATGATTTACATCAAATCTTTAAAAGAAAGACAAGAGAAATTCCATGCCATGATTTGAGGAAAATATAATATTTTTTTTCTGTTGGTTTAATCAAAATATATAGCCACAAATGTTTCAGCATTGTTTAGTGATTATATTATAATGGGTTTCTGGAAATCATTCATAAGCCACACAACAAAGCAAGTCCCGAACCTGTTCCTTGGCCTATGAATTTTTTCCCACTTGGGAACTGAATTTTATGCTATCTGGCTGCAAACCCAGAGCATGCAGTGTCAAGCAGCACTTGGAAGGAACAGCGGCCTGCATACAGATCACCCTGGAACCCTCATAAAAATATATGGAACTATGGCTTTTTCCTTTTTAAAAACATTTTATGGGATCCCCTATGGTATCTTTTGCTAGTCTTGCTGTAGAAATAATGTTTATGGTGATTGAATATAGGTTCAGTAAATAGCTTCTGTGATGACCAGATGACGGTTATTCTTCTGTATTTAATCACCTGGGAGGACAGAAATAATGACAAACAGATTTACCTGACTCCAACAATATTTTTTAAAGAAAGACTTCTACTCTGGAACAACTTATTTCAAAAGTAATTTCTTGGTCACTAGTTTAAAGCCATCACCTTAACACTGGAATGTCTTTTTCTTTTCCCTTTAGCCTGAGTCAGCTTAGTGTTCTTCTCTCTCTCTCATCTGGTCTGTCTGAAATGAAATCATTGCCCCTTTACATGACTGTGAGTGAACAAAATTCTCAGTTTTGGTGTGAGGATAACAATGCTCAAATATTCTTTAGCAGTAATGTTTCTTATTTTCTATTCAAAAGAGGCTAATGACACTTCAGCAACCCAAGGACTCATGTGGATCTGTCTGGATCAACCTAGTTAGGCGGATTTTGAAATAAGACATATCCTTAGGAGTCTTAGAAATCTGTTAGCCAGAATTACAGTGTGCTGTGCTTCCTTCTGGATTTAATTTTTAATTTTGTTGAAGCTAAATAATGCAATTTAAGTAAAATTATATATAAGGTTGTGATACTATGATAACTTAAAAACAACTTGTAGCTGGGTGTGGTGGTGCACGCCTTTAATCCCAGCACTTGGGAGGCAGAGGTAGGAGGATCGCCATGAGTTCAAGGCCACCCTGAGACTCCATAGTCAATTCCAGGTCAGCCTGGGCTAGAGTGAGACCCTACCTCGAAAAAACCAAAAGAAAAACAAAAGACAAACAACTTGTATTTCCCATCATGATAATAAGGTGCTCTTAAAACCCTGTAGGGAGATGTTCTAGGGGAATCTTTTACTATACTAATTGATATTTGACAAACTCACCTCCTGAAAGAGTGTTCGAAAGACATTTGTGTTTTCCTGAGTGATAAAAGCATCTGGCACGGACCTCCTGATTTCTCTGGAATTTTCTGAAGGAGATGAACAACTGTGAGAAGTTTCAGTCATAACTTGGGGTTTTCTCTTGGAATCTGAACTGGGCACAGTGTTGTAGGAACTCAACCTAATTTTATCCAGAGAGAGGTCAGAATTGACTCAGATTACAAGACATTCAGTGGATGTTCACGTGTTGGTATCTAGGGGAAACACGTATACCTGTGACTGTATGTGCTGTTGAGTGGTACATGACAGCAAGAAAGGCACATTGTTCTCTCTTATAAAGGTTTTGTTTAGGTGTTATATTTTCTTAAAAATTCTAGTATTAATGAGAATGTATCTACACATGTATTTTGTGATTTTATATAGACTAAGTGCCTCTTAATGAATACCAAAATTGTATTTTAACTTACAACTTTAAATATAAATGCAACATCAACCAAATGAAATATAAAATAAATTATAGAGCTAGGGATATATCTCAGCTGGTAGAGTGTTTGCCTAGCATGCACAATATCTTGGTCTGAAAATCCATCACCACATAAACTGGGTGTGGTGACACATGCCTCTAATCCTAGCACTCCAGAGATGAAGACAGGATTATCAGAATTTCAAGGTCATCTTCAGCTACATAGTGAGGTCTAGGCCAGCTTAGGATACATGAGAATTCTTGGAAAAAAAAAAAAAAAAAGAAGAAGAAGAAAGGAAATAAACTACACTTTCCAAAGAATTATCTTGACCTTTCTCAAATTGGAATTAATAATGGCAATGTTTAATGAAGAGAAAACATCAATGAAAATCAAATTCTTATACTGCAATTTTTTATTATTTTGGTATTATCGCTATTTTTTTTTTTTTTTTTTTTGGTACCAAGCACTCTGCAAATATATTCTCAAAATGGCTTAAAATTTTACCTGGAAAAAGTGATCACAAAATACTTGAATTTGTGTAGTAATCTTTGTAAGTATCATGATTGGGAAGAAAGTCCACAATGATTTGAGACCTACTGTGAGTCCAGTCCCTTTATGTGCTACCTGAATGCAATATTTTGGTTCTTAATGACTAATCTCTCCTTCATCACACAATATGTATTCACTTTTCTGCTCTATGAACTTGTCAAAAATAATAGGAACAATCTATGCAGTCAATTAATTCAACATGAGACCATTTATTACTTTAGGAATGCAAATGATATACAGTGTGTAAGGCAGAGCTGGATCGAGGGCAGCAAAAACCTCTGCAAGCGTGAGGGTCTTACTCGGCCACCCACTCTCACTGTTGCTGCATACTTCGTGTTGCCACATCTGCCTTCAGGGTACAGCAAAGAGCTCTTTGCAATGGTGACCCCAGTAGCTCTTATTAGTTCTATGACTTTTGCCAAACAACAGGGTCATACCAAACAGAGCCCCTGTCATATTTGTTGGCATGGTACATTTTCTCCTTCAGTCTCCTGCTAGTAAGGAAAGGTAGCAAGGTCTCTATTGAGTAGTAAAGCGAAGAATTAGGCTGTGCCTCCTACAGTATTGACTGGGTCACAGATAGAACTGGGGAATAAGAAGTTAGAAAGCACAGGACCTAGAGAGCTTAGAGGACAATACATCTCTGTTCTTAATATTTTCTGGCAAAGAATGTGGCATGAGAATCAGGTCGATTTTCCACATTCCAAATATACAATCTTTTAAGAAGCAAAAAGATAGATTGTTTTAAATTTTACATCATGACATTTTACAGTGATAACAAGTATAGGTTTAAAATGGATATGCATGACCCACTGTTATACTGATCAACTATCATCACTTGAAAAATGTGTTAGTCAAGTTTCTGACAGATATTTTAATACAAAATAAATGTCAGACTTTAGGAGTGTACTGTGTTTACACAACACAGTAAACGTTATCTTATTTAGTTCCAAAATAGATGTCTGTGAGGGCAACGCAATGCCAGTTACCAATCTGTTCTGAAGCCAATGTTCTGTGTCCAAAGTACACGTTGGGGGAGACAGAATGTTTTCATAGGAATATGTTTCCAAGCTGTACTGAAGAGTGAGGACTGTGTTATGTTTTTTTACCCTTCAAAATTAAACATCATCTACTAAAGATAGAGGTGTGAATAAAAGCTGGTTGTTAAGAGAATATGCAGCTCATGGTTGGAAGCAGGTCGAGAGTTGATCCACTGACACTTTAATATCCCCAACACGCATGCTGAGGAGTAGCCTGTGAGACACAGAATCTGTGCCCTCCACTGAAACCCCAACATCCACCTTCTTATACAACTTTTATCCCCTAAGGTTACTGAATATTGTGTAACCAGTAAAGAAAGATTTCTCACTGAGATTAGCACTCATCAAACTCAAACATTTTTCTTAGTTTACAAAAAAAAAAAAAAAGAAAGAAAGAAAGAAAATACAGCTATCAAATTGCAACTGCAGTACTTCTGTATATTTAAATGGAAAAGTAAACTGGCCCCTAAATTTGCATGTTTCTTTAACCCTCTGGTCAAGACAATGGCGGGTCCACGTTGTCATCCACCAGGATTGCCAGAGGGCACTGGGATTAGAGCCAGCCACACTAGTGAAAGATCATGTGGATCACCATTGTCTGTCCCTTTGCAAACACAGGAGGGTTTGGGGGTGAATATAGGATAATGTGGCTTACAGTCGCCATGGCAGAAGGGGGTAAGAGCACTTGATTGGAAGTTGTAGCTCACCTCTGCCAGTGCAGGAGGGAAATGGCAGCAGGAGAGTGACCCGAATGCTGGCCAGGAGGAAGCAGGCTGTAACCCTCATAAGCCCACCCGCATCCACACACCTCTTCTGGCAAGGCCCGGCCCCCCCAATCACCACCACCTGGGAACCAAGCATTCAGAACACATGAGTTTATGGGGGACACCTAGTTCAAACCCCCACAAAGACCGACTTATGACTACCTTCTTTGATGAGACTTTTCCACAAATTATTTGCATTTAATTTCTCACTACCAAGTTTCAATGGGCTGGCTTGGCCCTAGCACTTACCTAAGCATGTTCACTTGCTAACTCATTATGTGACCTATCTTTTCAATTTTTTTTTCTCATTCTCTAGGTGAATTATAAAAGGAGAGTCCTGTTTCTCATGTACTTAGGGGCTCTGGGGTCTGATGTTCAGTGCTTATCCAGCGTCACCACGACAGACAATATGAACATATATATTGTGTTTTGAATTACATGCATTTCTCTTAAGCACACAGGCTGAACTTTGAAACTTCTGGGAAAATAAAGGAACAAGACTGATTAGGGAAACATCAATCATAAAGGCGACACTGTGACATGGAAGAAGAATGTACTTTTCAGGCTATGGCAGAGGCAACACATGGAACCACTGAAGTGCATGCGTCAGACTTTGCCTTGGTTCTGACATCTCTGGCCCACGTCAAGGATGATGTGTTGCTGTGTATGGAGATTGCATGTGGAAACTCATGTCTTGGAATTAACCAGCTGGTTCTAAGAACTCTGGCAGCTAAGTGTGGAAGAAATGCCAGCAGTCTACTACTATGGAAGCAAGGGAGGAGGATTATGAGTTCAAAGTCTCTATAGGAGACTTAGTGATATCCTCTCTGGAAAATAAATAAATAAATAAAATTTGCTGCAAGTGACACTAAGAATCTTAGTGAATTTTTCTTCATTTGCACTTCTCAAGAAAAATGCCATTTTGACTGAGACGCTGATTCAAGTTACCACTGTTCATTGATTTCTGCATAGAATGTATAAGTCAATCTGAATTAACTTTTCAACTTCATAACAATGCTTTCCATTTGGCTTACTTTCTGGGAATAGGATGATAGGTGATTTTCAGAAATATTTAATTTTCTTCTAAAGAAAGACCATTTATATAATCACAAATCTGTGAGGTAACTGAATTCTGCCTATGGGTTATTAATATTTGAGCTACTTGATCAATATAGCTAACATATTTTAGACATTCTAAAATGTAAAGCAAACATAATTCTCATCATTGTTTCATTTTTTTTTTCCCCTCAGTGGTGTCTATGTTAATAAACCCACCAAATTCATTGGGACTCCTTTCAAGGTTTCTATGATCAAAGAATTTAGCCCTCACTTTGCATGGAAGAAGATGAGAACAATTTGTGTCATAAAGCATAGTGGGTGGTTAAATATTGACAGAATCTGCTTCTGCATCTGGAATCTAGATAATGTGCAATATGCAAAGTTGATAGCAAATAGAGGAAACAAAGGTAGTTACCAATCAGGCATGACCCCTGGTATATTTAACTTCTGTGTTTGCCCACCTCGTGACACAACTTCTAGAGTAAACATTTAATAAATGCTGTACAAGGTTAACTCTACATTCCACAAAGCAGAAGAAGAAACTTGCATAGTACTGTTGCAAAATAAGCAAAATTTTAATGTCATACTAGAAGGGGGGAAATGCAATTTTAACGCATTGTTGGAAAGTTCCCGAAACTGCTCCCTAAATTCACATCACTTAAATCTTTTAGAACGTGGGCATATGACCCTAGAAAAATTCTGGAAAAAAATAAACAAAATACAGTTTAAAACCATAAAGTACAAAAGATAAAATAACATTCTGAGGGCTGGAGAGATGGCTTAGCGGTTAAGCGCTTGCCTGTGAAGCCTAAGGACTCCGGTTCGAGGCTCAATACCCCAGGACCCACGCTAGCCAGATGCACAAGGGGGCGCTCGCATCTGGAGTTCGTTTACAGAGGCTGGAAGCTCTGGCGCGCCCATTCTCTCTCTCTCCCTCTCTCTCTCTCCCTGCTTCTCTCTGTTGCTGTCAAATAAAGAAACAAAAAAAAATTTAAAAAAATAACATTCTGAGAGACTTGAAACCTTTTTTCAGGTATGGATTTATAAACTACTTCTCTGTGAAACTAATGCTCACCTTGGCGGTGTCATTTTCTATCTCCACTTTCTTTTTATTGGCTTATAAATTACTTAAATAATTTGATACACATTATCATTACTTAAATAGAAACATATATAAATATATAAATGTATATATATCATGTATACATACTTATATGTATGCATTAATAATATATACAATTCCAGTGCACAATTTTCTACACTCTTAGCATACATATATACATATGCATGCATCTTCAATGAAGTATAAACATGAATACAATCACACAACAATAAAATATACATACAACCCCATAGTCAAACACTTAAACAACTGTAAAATGTATTCACCATTAGTTGTAATCACACACACATACACATGTGAAGTCACATGAGCACCTTCATAATCATACATAGTAATCATTGCACCATCTTATTTCTCAGACCCTAGGAGCTTGAGCTCTGTTACTATTGTCCCTGGTTTTCATTCTTCTTCTTCTTCTTTTTGTGTGTTTTTTTTTTTTTTTTTTTTTTTTGGTTTGGTTTGGTTTGGTTTGGTTTGGTTTGGTTTGGTTTGGTTTGGTTTTTTGAGGCAAGGTTCCACTCTAGCCCAGGTTGACCTGGAACTCATTGTGTAGTCTCAGGGGGGCCTTGAACCCACTGCGACCCTCTACCTCTGCCTCCCAAGTGCTGGGATTAAAGGCATGTGACACCATGCTGGCTTGTCCCTGTTTTTCAAATGAAGATGGAGTGAAGATGGCTCTACAATAGTAGACAGCTTGTATTCTGCTCTTTATTATAAATAAACATAAACGTCTCAACATTTCTGAATGAGACACATCCATGTCATTGTTTGATTCATATTGTAGTTGCATCTTATTGCTTTTCTCATCTCACCTATTGTGTATATATAGCATTTTTCCTCTGCAGTAGTTGAAATGTGATAGATTGAATGTTTGGCCCAGTAGACTCAGTTATTTTTTCTTAAGCTTCCCACTTGAGTACCTAGTAGGCAGATTCCTGCTACAGAGGGTATGCCAATGTGTGCAGCGACCCTCAAGTTCAGCCCTCAAGTGTTTTGGGGAGAGGATCTTCAGCTCAGCCCAAACCAGTGTGGAGCAAGAGCAGTGTGAGGCCAGCGGGTTCCTGAGCGCTGCTGGTGCGAGCTGTTTGGTTGTTTCTCTGCGCTGGGCTCTAGGACAGGGAGACATCGATGGTGCTTCCCTGTACTCTGTAACCCTGATGTTAACCCCCTTCCTCCCGTAGGCTGCTCCTGGTTGGAAGTTTATCCCAGCAAAGTGGAGCTGACTCCAGTACCCTCTTTGATTCTCCTTTACCTGAAGTCTTTCCTATTCTGTTTGTAAAATATGTTGTTTATTTATTTGCAGCAAAGAGATACATAAAGAAAGAGAAAGACACAGAGAGAGAATGGGCACACCAGAGCCTGTAGCCATTGCAAACAAACTCCAGATGCATGGGCCACCTTGTGCATCTGGGTTTTCATAGGTACTGGAGAATCCAACCCATCAAGGGCCTTAACTGCTGAGCCAACTCTCCAGACCCAGTCTTTCCTACTCTTTTTATTCAAGTACAGTAACATGGACATATCATCTCAAAGGTATCTGATGTACTCTAATTTTGTGGATTATGCATCTGCACTGATTGAACAACACAACTAAGGAAATTGGAAAGCATATCCCAGCAATAGGTTGTCTAAATATTAAGTTGAATTGAGTAATTTGGGCTTGTTTCAATTTTTTTAACTTAAAAGCAATTAATAACTCAGTGTATGACAAATTTTCTTCTGTAAATAAATATAACAAATGTGGAAGTGTGGGCAAGAGAGATGGATTAATGGCTAAGGTGCTTGCCTGTGAAGCCTAAGGACCTACTTACAACTCCCCAGAACCCATGTAAACCAGATGCACATGGTGATGCATGCATCTGGAGTTCGTTTGCAGTGGCTAGAGGCCTTGGTGTGCCCACTCTCTCCCCACCTCTTTCTCTCACATATATATATATATATATATATATATATATATATATATTAAATATGGAAATGTAATACATTTTTATCAAATCATTTTATAAAAATGGTGACAGTAAGAAAACCAAAAAAATTTTCCCTCTCTAACAATATATTATACATAGTGGAAGGAATACGTTGTTTCCTAAAAAGTTATTTAGCAATTATCATGCTAATTAATATTCCTATTTAAAGATTACTTATGAATATATTTGCAAAATGTTATGATGTCCCATCTGCAATGCTTTGAATCTTTTCTAACAACAACAGTGTAGATTGCATCATTAAAAATCTCTTGCCGGGCGTGGTGGCGCACGCCTTTAATCCCAGCACTCGGGAGGCAGAGGTAGGAGGATTGCCGTGAGTTCAAGGCCACCCTGAAACTATATAATGAATTCCAGGTCAGCCTGGGCCAGAGTGAGACCCTACCTCGAAAAACCAAAAAAAAAAAAAAAAAAAAAAAAAAAGTCTCCATCCTCTGCAGAAGGAAAATGCATATTTCATGGGAGCAAGAATCTGCCACATAACCAATTTGTAAACCCCGAAAATTATGAAGAAGCACAAGTCCATGTCCAGTTTGACCTGGCCCTCCAAAATTTTTTTTTTTTTTTTTTATTAGTCAGTTCTGTATTCAGCAAATACAGTCAGTTTGGTACCATTATTAGGCTCATCCGTGACCTACCCCCTCCCCTTGGCCCCTCCTTGTTGAGGTATGCGGGTCGTGCATTGTGGAGTTAGCCCACAGTTATGGGTAAGCTAAATGTCTCTGCATATCATGACCCAACATGTGACTCTGACATTCTTTCCGCCCCCTCTTCCGCAAAATTTCCCTGAGCCATGTTGGGTTCATTTGGCCCTCCAAAATTTTTAATCCTGAAAAATAAAACAGTCAAATGACATTTTTTCATTTTTAATTATTAGATATGGACACATTTTGTATATTACTTTAAGGCATATCACTCAGATATGCTCACCCTCTTCCCTATCAGCACTCTATTTAAATCCTAGGAAACCAACATGTTCTAGAATATATATTTTTACTTAATTTTAAAATAATTAATTTGAAATTTTGTGTCATTGTAGATTTAATACCTTCCATGCCTTATACAAAATAAGTTACCATAAAATAATTCTTAAGAACATCTGTCTCTAAATAAAAGTGTCAATTTATATTTTATTTAAAATATATATTTATATAAAGTATATGTATTATATATATATATATATATACATACATACATAATCAATAGTTCATTCCACAACATCTGTAAGTAGTTTAAGCACTTAGAAACATCAACTGCATATCTTAACACAAATTACATTCATGATAGCAATTTATATTCAGTAGATACAGATAAGGTTATTTCTTCCCAAAGGACACCGTATGTTGAAGATTTTTAAAATATTTTATCTATTTTTATTTATTTACTTATTTATGACAGAGAGAGAGAGAAGGAGAGGAGGAGGCAGATGGAGAGACAGAGAGAATGGATGTGCTTGGGTCTCCAGCCACTGCAAATGAACTCCAGACACATGCGCCACCTTGTGCATCTGGCTTACATGGGTCCTGGGGAATTGAACCTTGTTCTTAGACTTTCCAGGCAAGTGCCTTCCCCACTAAGCCATCACTCCATCCCTACATTGAAGAACTTTAACTACTGAGTTTATGATATATATTTCCATAAATAATAAAATCCCAATATATCATTTCAAGTTTTCTGTCACAAAAAAAATGGATGCAAAAGGCCAACTCATAAGTCTTCATGGTGACCAGTGCCTCCTGTGAACATTGTCTTTTATGTAAAAGTGTTAGGAACTTGTCCCCTCAGGTGTCCTGGCTTGCTGAGAACTCTGCTCCCTGCACCCCTGCAGGTAAAAATTCCCTAGAACCTCCTCACTCTGTCATTTTGGATGTTTCTCTCCTCTTCCCATGGCAGTCACTTAGGGAATAATTTCTTGGCAAACATCTGTCTACCTTAAGACATTTCATTTCATCTGTACTGGATGTCATGATTTCACAGTTCTTTCGTATGAATGGAGCCCCTCAGGACCGTGTGGGCCTCGGCCCATGACCATGGACGATCTTGAGCATGGAAGCGGTGATGAACTCAGTGATGGACAGCTGGGGAGCTCCTTCTAAGCATCAACACCACACGGGCTTAGCAGTGCGTTAAAGAAGCTCAATATTATTTTTTTCTAATAGCTATCTTAGAAACATAAACATTTTACTAATTAGATCAACTCTCTATTCATTGGTTAAAACAATTGAAAATACTGAAAAGCATAGCTAATGCTATTGTCTGCCTTCTTACATGCAGGGAGTTTTAGTATTATAATTTAAATGCATTTCATTGTTAATGTACATTTTGTTACATATCAATGATAACATAGGAAGGGCATTGTGAAAGCTAGGAAATTGAGATAGATGCCTGTATATATATACATATATATATATATATATATATATATATATATATATATATATGGTACATGACAACCCCAGAGTACCCCATTTTCGTCTGTAATTGTAATTTAGTTCTTATCAAGCTTTGGGCAGTTTTCTGAAGAAACAGTGGCAGGAAACGCAAATATTCCAAGTCAAGAAAAAGCAAGTTGAAGAAACTGGCAGTAATGAAGCCAGAAGAGACCACAAACTCAGCGATCAGCTTCTGAAGGTAACCATCAAAAGTTTACCTTGTTTATCCTACAGTAATTATTCTGATTTAAATTAAAGAACTCTTTAGCATTCACACCTGACATCCAGTTTTCCCTTAATAATTTCTTAAATGTGCACTGCATAAATGCCCAAGGTAAAAGGGAGAATGGCGTTTTCTCCTGACAGCACTGTCCAGGTGCTACAATATGCAAGTTGCATGCATAAATTTCAGTTGCAATTTACTGTTAACTGATCAACCAGAGGCTGCCTACTCTGCATTCATTTTTAAATCCTCCAACTATTTTTAACTGCAGAGCCATTGGGTTATTACTGGTACACCAGCTGCCTGCTCCTCGCTGAGCAGTGGAATAGTGGAGCAGTGACCCTACTAGATCTGCGCAAGGGTCTGGACCGCAGCCGCCGGTCGTCAGTATGTGCCCAGTAAATTTAGTCTAGAAAAGTCTGTCTTCCTTAAAGGACACTTGTTCTCTCCACTTAGTACAATGTCATAAGGTAAAATAAATACACAAGATTCAATAAGTCATTGAAAACAGAAAAGCTATGGAGATCTTCCTGTCTTTTTTTTATTAAGTATAAACTTTGTATGGACACATTATATGTTGGAACAATATTTCCCTCCTCCCTGTCCCCACTCCACTGAGGGCCCTCCTTAGTTGAAGGTAATGAGTTATGAGAGCAGCAGTCTGTCATTGGGAGGAGTGTTATGTCATTGGATAGTCCCTTCCAACCCTGTGGCTCTTACACTCCTTCTGGCCCCCTTCCACAAACTTCCCTGAGCCACAGTGGGTGTGTTTTAAGTCTACTTTAGTGTTGAGTTCTCAGCAGCTTCTGGATTTCTCCTTTGGTGTGTGTTGAGTGTCCTCAATGTCTGTCTGTAGCACCTTGGCCCATGTTAACAGGCTCGCCATGGAAGCAGCGCCCTTGCTCATCTCTCTGGTTCCTCTGTGGTTTCACCTGGGCCCTGGCTGCTGTGTGAAGGGAGGTTCATCTCCTGTGAGGGACTCAGCTCTCTACTCATCTTTTTAGCAGGTTATGGTTACCCTTGGTTCTCACTGCTTTCTGAAAAACAAAAAGATTCTCCAACAGAGAGTAAGATCTTCTAGTCTAAAGAGAGTCTCTTTCATGTACTTTCAAAATCATAAGTATTTAAATTTTCTTAATAAATGAGAGTTTTTTTAAACATATTTTATTTATTTATTTGAGAGAAAGAAGCCAAGAGAAAGAAAGAATGGGCACTCCAGTGCCTCCAGCCACTCACTGCAAATGAACTCCAGACACATGCGCCCCCTTGTGCATCTGGCTTATGTGGGTCCTGGAGAATTGAACCAGGATCCTTTGGCTTTGCAGGCAAATTCCTTAACTGCTAAGCCATCTCTCTAGCCCTGAGAGATTATTTTTAAACATGAATGTATTTTCATTTACAACGATAAAATAAACTGATGGTACTACCCTGATCTTCCAGGCCATCCCTAAATACTATCAGATATGTGACAGATACTTCTAGGAATAGTCACATGCCTGACAGGAGTAGAATTATGGAAAATATTACTATTTGGTAGCATTTACATAGAATCTTAACAATTCTAATTTTTAAAAATCTATCTTTGTTAGTACATCAGATTATTATTTAAATGTCTTAATATTGATCAACACAAAGTGAATTTTATGCATTTGTGAAGAAATAGAACTTTTATGGTATTCCAAAATTAATCCTCACACTGACTATTGCCTTCTTGAGAGTGTTGTTAAAAATTCCCCAAATCCACAGGGACTAACTGGTCTACTTTCATAAACTTCAACAGTAAGAATGATTTGCCCTCAGGCACTCAATACCTCTGTGGTCTCCTAACAATTCCACAGCACCGAGCAACCACAGGTAGCACCACACTTTGGGGAGTTTTGTTTTTTAATATCTCTCCTTCCTGCTATGGAGAAAATAGATTCTACATAAGATGACTGATAACTTTCGTCGCTGCCAAGCCGGTGTGATGAAGGCTAGAGTACTGAACACCCTGAGAAAAACCATCTGCTGCGATCGGAGAGATCTTCTCACGTTTATAGCCAGTCACACACACACACCACAAGGCCCCACTGACACTCCTTTACATAACAAATAAGTCCATAGCTACATAACCTGAGGACCAAACTTATGAGTGCACATAACAGAGGTCTAATTGCCAAGGACTAAGCAAGGTTTTTGGATTTAATATGTGTAGAACCACCCCCCTCTCTGTTGCAACTCTATAAGATTGATGTGTTAAAAAAAAAAAAAAAAGTGGTTCTCCATCATGGTACTTTTGGAAGGTGGTGCTGTGATCTTTAGGAGGTAAAGTCTACAAAGGACCACTAGATAGCAAGGTCATGAGGTGACCGGTCTAGACTTCCTTTGCTTCTTGGAACATAATATGTGCATTTGGGGCACCACATGCTCCACACCACTGGTATCCAGTATTCTGTCCAAGCAGTAAGGCTTCCCGAACTTGGACTAGAACTCTAGATGCATGAACTGAATAAACCTCTCTTTATGAATTAATTTCCTCACGCATTTCATTACAGTAGCACAAAGTTGATTAAGGCATATACTCTGTTAGTTATTTTATATCCCTGTGCACATAAGACCTAACAGAAGCAGCTTAAAGGATGCACTACCTTTATTTATTTATTTATCACAGTTGCAGATGGATTCTGTGCATCATAGTGGGGAAGGCATGCAAGAATAATTGGTGACAGTGTGATTCACTGGTTTTCCTATCACACAGTGGTTTCCATGGTAGTAGCCAAGGAAGTAGAGAAGGCTTGGCTGAAACCGGGGAAGGGCAGATCAGCCTCCAAAGGCCCTGCCTCATGACCTGTTTCCAACATCAAGTCCCTAACTCTTAAGAATTCCACAGTTGCCAAAAGTAACTTCAACTGTGTTCAAGATAGGAGTCCACGGGCAATATTCCAGATTCAAATCATAACACAACCAGTAAAGTCAAGAAGGAGGTAAAATAAAATCAGAATGCTTCCAGACTGCCAGAAGGCGTTAAAGGCTTTAACCATCTTCTGCTTAATCCATCATGTCAAGACTAGCCCGCCTTCCTCAGTGCCTTGAGAATTCAGGAAGAGCGGAAGGAACCCTTTTTATTGCCAGTTGTTCTGTGGAGCTCATTTCATTTCTCCACTGGCCAAGCCCATTTCCCATGGTCTCCCTGGAGCGTCCACGCAGACTGGCCGCTCCGCGGCTGCCCGGCTTCCCTGACCGGCCCCAAGCAGCGCCGGGAAGTCACCGTCGTCCTCACCTCCATGTACGCTCACCGGCCTCAAATCTCCATATTTTGCCAAAGATTTCTCTTTCACACAAGACTTCAACCCATTGGTCTCATCACAGAATATCAATCCCTGTTTCTAAGTATTCTCCAGTAAAACTTTCCAGTCTTTCATTTCTCTTTCTACATTACAAATAAATCTCAGACCCACACCTCTGTTTTCATAGCACAGTTCCTTCATAGAAGGTTCCATGGATCATCATTGTTGTCTATACTTTGCTTCCCATTTGTCCTAGACCACAATTGGGCCAGGTCTGAATTCCTACAAATCCAACACAGTGCTTCTCACCCAGCTTACTGATAGTGTAAGCAGTAAATACTATGGACATGTTCAGATTCCTTTTTCCCTAGCCTCATCAGCAAGCATTTGAAGGAGTTGTCTTTGTGTCCTCTTCAATGTTCTTCACCAAATATACAAAATTCCCTCCCTCCCTTCCTTCCTTCCTCCCTTCTTTCCTGCCTGCCTGCCTCTTTCCATCCCTTGCTGCCTCCCCCTCACTCCTTTCCCTCCTAGACACAGCTCATGCTATTTTTTCTCCTGTCTGGCAGTGTCTCCTAATTTGCACATTTTCCCTTCCCTCCTCAGCCCTTACCTTCCTCTTCCTCCCCCTTCCATCTTCTCTCTCCTTTTCCCTCCCCCACCCTCTCCAGTCCTCTAGTTTCCTCTTGTCCTCTCTTCTTTTCCTCTCTCCTCTCCCCTCCCTCCCCTTTCCTTCCCCTCTTCTCTTGTCTCTTCTCCTTTCCCATCCACACTCAATTCTTTGACCAACCTTCACACTCTTAATTTGTCTTTGCAACACCAGCAAAAATACCTATCTCCAGTCAAGACTATTTGCCTAAGTACAAAAGCCATTTCAACAATTCTGTGTAAATGTCAACATTTTTAAGTCTCAGACCAAATTCCTGATTATCTACATGTCCTATGCAGGGAAATGAACGGAAACACCCACAAAAACTCTGAGTCTGGTCAGGAGAGATTGCTCAGTGGTTAAGGTGCTTGCCTGCAAAGCCTAACACCCTGGGTTCTGTTCCACAGCACCCATGTAAAGCCAGGCCCACAAAGTGGCATGTGCTTCTGATGTTTGTTTGCAAAATCTAGGGGCATTGGCATGCCCATTCTGTCTCTGGTGTGTACTTTCTCTCTCTCTTGTGCTTCTACCTCTGCTTGAACATAAAATAAAATAAATATTAAAAAAAGAACTTCTGTGTCTCCCAAGCGTCTTCCATCTGGCTTCTCAGTCAGTTCTCAGAACACTTTGTTTAGGCCTAATAGAGTTTTCTTCAATCCATATTTTGCTCGTGGTGCAGAAACAGTCTTAACTTCAAAATGCAGAATGTCCACATCTAAAAAAAACCTCCCCACCTTCCCACTCCGACCCTATTCTGAACCAATGGGCCTTAATATTTGCTTCATTGCCATCATCCCTGAGCACAAATGCCAGGGAGATCGTGCCAAAGGCCAAGTCAAAGCTAGTCATTCCTCTGCTGGAAATCCCCAGTGCCTTCCTCTGCCATGGAGTACAATGTCTGTAGGCACCAGAGCATCTGTCCTGCAACAATGCTCCTCTGACTGCATTTCCTCTTACAGTTCTCATGGCAATTCTCTGGCACAGTTGGCTACATTGTATCTTATGTGGTAATATCTGACAGGTTTTGGTGTATGGATAAATGTCTTAATTATTCAAAGAGATTATAAAATAGGATCAGGGCAAAGTTCAGAGGGAAATTCAAGCTGTAGATAGAAGTGGCATTTCAATGTCATAGGCATTGTATATTATAGAAAAAAAAGAAGAAAAAATTTATAATAGATATAGTGAAGGCACTCTGATAACACTCCAAAATTCATTTGAAAGGTGTATTAGTCAGGGTTATCTAGAGGAACTGAACTGCTAGCATGAATTGTATTAAAAAGGGAATTTATTGGATTAGTTTACAATAGTCCAATAGCAGCTGCAGGCCCAAGAGTCAAAGAACCCCGGAGCTGCTCAGTCCACGTGGCCAGATGCCTCAGCAGTCCCCATCCGCACTGCAGATGGCGCTGGAAGGCCTGGAGGTTCCTGAGGAGCTGCTGGGTTTCCATCCATAGGGTTTTCTGTTGACGCTGGTCTTCAGTCAGTGCTGGTCTTCAATCCATGCTGGAAGGCAGTGAGCAGCTCCAGCAGCCAAGTGGAAGGAAGGAAGGGAGGAAGGGAGGGAGGGAGGAAGGAAGGAAGGAAGGAAGGAAGGAAGGAAGGAAGGAGGAAGGAAGGGAGGGAGGGAGGGAGGGAGGGAGAGAGGGAGGGAGGGAGGAAGGAAGGAAGGAAGGGGCTCTTTTCACCCAGAACTTCCTTATATAAAGTCCCCCTCCGAGAGGGCCCGCCTGCTCTGGAGGAAGGGCTTACTCCTTTAGCGAATCCTTCCTGGAAGCAACCTCAGAGACCTACCAGAAAGGGATTTCTATGGATTACTACACAGATCAAGTTGACAACACCTTAACTATCTCAAAAGAAATCAGCGAATTAAGGTTAAACAAAGATAAACATAGAGCTTTGTGCATGCTAGGCCAATACCATATCTTTGAACTATATCACCATCCCTCTTTTACTTTTTATTTTAAGACAGGGTCTCCCTAAATCGCCCAACCTGGCGTTACTCTCATCCTGTAGCTGTCCTTGAACTTGCAATCCTCCTGCCTCAATCTCTCTGTTAGCTAGGATTACAGGTGCCACCAGACCAAGCTTGATGTTGATTTTTAAAGGATGAAGCAGATGTTATATCTATTATTGATATAAATTACTAAATAAAGAAAGAAAAATGTACAGTTAGAAAAACTTAAATTTTAGGAAGAATTTGAAAACTAAGCTGAAAACATATATTGATTTTTTAAAAAAAATGTTTATACATTGTTATCTATACATTCAGTTATTTATACATTAATACCTTCAGTTAGTCCATATATGTATAACACTTTTCAGCTATTAAGTTATCATGTAGATCTCCATTTTGCACCAGAAACAGTAAAGAAAATAAAAAACATTAATTTAGAAAACTATTTCAGAATAGTTTATCTGCCACTTTATTTAGAGGTCAAAGAAACCATACAACAGAAATTCCTGCCCTCCTGAAGCTACTGTAGATGAAGGCAAAGAGAAACAGAGAAAATGTATATGCACATGCTTACTTGCTTGTTTAAGTTTTTATTTTTCCACCACTGGGCATTGAACTCGTGGTCTTGCACATACTTTGCAAGTGCAGTGAGATTGAGCTATATGCCCAGGCCAAGAGACAAAATTTACAGGCTTTAATTACATGGCAAGTACTACAAAGAAAAATTTCAGACTAGGAAAATGAAATTAATAAATTAGTTTTAGAACAGTAATACAAAATATTAATATTGTGCATCAGTTGGTCAAATATGCTAAATTTTAGTAGCTTTTACATCATATATATTACATAGATAAAATGCTATCTAATCATATTTTATAAGAGATACAAATATGAACTGTGAAAAGAAATATAGCTTTAGAATTTAATTGTCACAGTATTTTGCAAGTTTGAGGTTCCCCTAAAATGAGTTGGCTCTAAGAATGAGAGGAATTTCCTTTAACTGAATGAATTTAAGTGTTAAAAAAATCAAGGCAGCTGATTACTATCACTGTGAGCAGAACTGATTAAGACATCCCAAATGATTAATTTTATCACTTTATTTTCAAATATTTATTTATTTGACAGAGAAAGAGGGAGGGAGAGAGAGAGAGAATAGGCATGTCAGGGCCTCTAGCCACTGCAAACGAACTCCAGAGGCATGTACCCCCTTGTGCATCTGGCTAACGTGGGTCCTAGGGAATCGAACCTGGGTCCTTTGGCTTTGCAGGCAAGCACCTTAACCACTAAGTCATTCCTCCAGCCCTATCATTTTATTTTCTAAAGGAAATCACTAGCTTCAGTATTTTCTGCTTCTACTTACTGTAGTAGTGCCGTGTCATGATGGCACTAGGAGAGAGGGTTTAGTCTTTCAAATATTCTGGTTTCATTACCCTCACGTTCCTAGATAGATTGTTAGAGCCACAGTTTGGAACATTAGGCACAGAGACATTGCCTCTTCCCTATAACTGACTGCTACCCCCACAATGTACGACTCACAATCCCCATGGGTATAACCGGCATCCCCAACGAGCAGGATCCCTTCGGAGGGGGGAGGACTGGGATGAGGGTAAGGATGGTACCAACATATGCTGTTTACACGCTGAGTATGTACATAACTAATAAAAAATCTAAAAGTAAGTACCATTTCTGAAGCACAATAGCCAATGGAGTGGTTCATTTCTCAGTGTTTCACAAGTGTCTGGGAGGTGTGGAATCCTAACATACATCACCAGCCAGTTTTCATGGTGTAAATATAGCACTCGGCCACTTCCATGGAAGAGAGAAGAGGGCGAACTATAAATCAGTGCACGATTGTCCCAGAACACCGGCGACACATGACCTCCTCCTTCTGAGCACCCCACACATCTAACCTCCTCGCGGGCACGCTGCTGTTGTGACGTCCTCACACGCTCGTGCGGTGGACACTGCTCTCAGCCCGTCGCTCTGAGCTTTGCAGGTCGTAGCTGGAGGAAGGAGGTCAGTAGGTTTGGACTTGGCAGTGACACCTTTTCCTGACTCCAGTCTGTCATCTCTGCTTGCTGGGCTGTGGCCGTGAGGAGAGCCCTGCCCCATGCTCCTTCAGGCCACTGTAAAGCCGCCTTGGCCACGGTGCCTTCCTTGAAACCATGACCCCAAATAAACCTTTCCCTCCTTCAGTTGTTTTGACATGGGGAGGGAAAAGCTGATTAATATATTGCTGAACTAGATCAGAAAATGGGTATTTTATTTAAGTAGAAACTTTGTATGGACACGTCAGGCGTTGATATCAGCATTTTCCTACTCCCAGCCCCCATTACCCTGAGGGTCCTCCTCAGTGGGATTACTGGTACTAGCCATGGGGTTATGCATTATGAATTGGGAGAGCAGCAGTCATTCTTTGGGAAGGCAGACATGTTTGGGGACACTCCCTCCCACCGTGTGCCTCTTACAATCTTTCTGCTTCCTCTTCCACAGAATTCCCTGAGCCTTGCTGGGTGTGCTTTAAGGCTACTTTAGTGGTGAACTCTTAGCAATTTTTGGATTTCTGCTTTGTTACGTGTGCTTATTTTTTGGTATTCCTACTGCTTTCTTAATGAGAGTATCAGCCTATCTTTTTGTTGTTGTTGCTTGTTTGGTTGTTTGGTTTTGTTTTTTGGAGGTAGGGACTTACCCTGGCCTAGGCTGACCTGGAATTCACTCTGTAGTCTCAGGGTGGCCTCGAATTCTCAGGGATCCTCCTACCTCTGCCTCCCAAGTGCTGGGATTAAAGGGGTGCGCCACCACGCCCGGCTCAGCCTATCTTATCTCTGCCTAAGCAATGGCTATAGTTCAACATATCCTAAACTTCTAAACTATTCAAATCAACCTTATGTCACATGAGCACATATTCTGTGTTCTCTCATTTCTCCATGGTGCTTCCTTCCTCAGAACTTTGCCGGCCCAGATAGCTTCAGTAATTTTGTGTCAGGTACAGAGATTAGAGTTTATAGAGTAGCCCAATCAACTATGATTTTATGAAACATTCTTTTCAGAAATTAATTAAATGATCATAGGAATGATGAATGAAAGCTTGACAAGTGTTAATAGGGATGTTGAGAGACTTGATGTGGTCTGAGAATGTCCTTCTACCATTGTTTTGTATGCATCTTTCTCCTGAGAGTGTATCATGTTCTCACGCAGAGCATACATTTGCACCTCTCCGTTAACAAAGCCTTGCTCCAGCATTTCCTCTGCATGGAGAATGTGTTCACAGACAATTCTGACCTTACGGAGCAGTGAATGACAATGGTAGGGTTCCCTCAGAAACGGAGGAGTTCAACGTCTGTCAAGAGAAGAAAGAGAGGCAAAAACTGACCGTGACCAACACCCTTGCCAGAACACCAGCTAGGACAGAAGCAGAGAGGATCGTGCCCCACTACCATGGAGCTGAAACCAGGATGGGTTTAATCACACACCAACGTACAGCAATAAGCTGAGAGAAGACCAAATTAAGGAAGTCCCTACTGCCATATAACCAGTTTTCCAAATTCAGATCTATAACGTGGTCATTTTTGTTTCCTTTAATAAGCTGATCATCCCTGAAAAGATAGATATTAATAAGCTTACATCACTCTGTTAACAAGAGTGAGTCAAAATGGCTAGAAGCTATATTGAGATTATCAATGATCAACAGAAACGATTCCTTGCAGAAACCAAGTGAATGGTTGAGGCAGGCCTTCCCACCTGTATAGCTCATAGTCCCTTCCCGACATCCCTTACAGCTTCATTGGGGAAAATAGAAAGGAGGTGGTTTGAATTGATGACCCTCTTGTGTTTTGGATGCTTCATCTCCAGATGGTAGCAATTTAGTTGGTGGAAACTGACTGGAGGAGGTATGTTGTTAGGGGTGAGTTTAGGAGGGTTAGAGCGAGCTCTCCCTTGCCACAGCTTGGCTCACTCTCCTGCTACTATTGTCCACCTGATGTGTCAATGTCAAGGAGGTCTAGCCTCTGCTCTACCATATTTCCCTGATACTATAAGGCTTCCTATTGAGACTATAAACCAAACTATGCCCTTTCCTCCCATCAGCTGCTTTTGGTCAGGCATTTATCCCAGCAATGCCACCATAATTACAACAAAGTGCATAAATTAAAAAAAAAATCGTCACAACTATCTTAGCCTACCAAATCAGGACAAAAAAAAGCCATGTAAAAAGCTTAT
Source organism: Dipus sagitta (assembly GCA_036346955.1). Taxonomy (NCBI): domain Eukaryota; kingdom Metazoa; phylum Chordata; class Mammalia; order Rodentia; family Dipodidae; genus Dipus; species Dipus sagitta. Next base: position 171,608,788 of record CM070774.1, read on the forward strand.
TTGCTTCTAACTCCTTTCTTTTGTAAAAACAAATTATACCAAAGTTCCAATAATATGCACTATTTTTCTCCTTTATATAAATACATGAATATTACAAATGTGCCATAATGCAAATAACTAATATAAATTTAATGATTAATTTTCAGTTTCATGATAATATAAGGCAGTTATTTTTCTTGAGTACAAATGAATGTTGGAACACGGTATTGAGTTGTAGAATATGAGTAGTTTAATGTGACTGCTACTATCAATAATGTATTTCATGCTACCACAGTAATATATTCCATGCTACCTCAAATATAAAAATATTCTTCCAGTATAAAAATAGCTTTCTTCTATGATTACTCCCATTAAGAGAGAAAAGTTAAGAAAGAATTCCCATTACAAAACATTTTCTATCAGCACAAAGTGTATTTAGCATTAATTGCTTTGTAAGGATACAAATGTGTTCAACTTCTTTGATTTCCTTAATCTCAAAATAAACTAAACAAAACCCCTAGATCTTTCAATGTTTTAAATAAGTTTAACACTTATTTATAAATACAAATACTCAAGGTAATGCCCTCAGATGACTAAAGTCTTTTAAAATTTGCTAAGTCTTTTAAAGTACTCTATGTCCTTTCTGTTTCTTTTTGAAGGTAAAGGAAATTATTGAATATGTGCTACCAACATCTCACCAACTAGTGTCATCCTTCCTTCTTCTTCTTTTTTTTTTTTTTTTTTTTTTTTGGTTTTTCGAGGTAGGGTCTCGCTCTAGCCCAGTTTGACCTGGAATTCACTATGGAGTCTCAGGGTGGCCTTGAACTCACGGTGATCCTCCTACCTCTGCCTCCCGAGTGCTGGGATTAAAGGCGTGCGCCACCACGCCCGGCTCATTCCTTCTTCTTTTCTCATGATGCTGATGCTTATCATAATTATGTATAACAATGTATAATATAAACAAAGTGATTTTCACATTTTCTTGAGTTCTCTCAACACCGTCACTGGTACATTAAACTTAAGAACGCATGTAGGCTATGCTGTGTGCTGCCTTTGTCATACATGGTGTTAAACAGCAGTGGAACCTGCAAGCCTCAGAATTGGCCAGCCAGGCCAAAAGCGCCAACTGTTGCAATAATGGCATGTCCGTTTTGAGGAAAACTGACTGCTCTCTAACTGGACTGGAGGTCTGCTCCATGAAAAGAAATGCATGCCTAGTGCCGAAGCCTAGTCAGAAGCCTGTGGCTGGGGAGGTCATGAGCCCTAGGGGAGTTACACCTGCTGGTGTCTGGATAAACGCATTTATTATGCCCACAAAACTGCCTTCTAAGTATTTCCTTTTTCTGTGTTAATACCCATATATTAATGCTACTGTCGCTTTCGTTTACAGAACCTTCTCTTTTCAGATGGTGGTGACCACTGGAGAAACTCAAAAGTCACCATAGTGCTGAGAAGAAGTGACAGAGGAGTATTCAGCACTGAAACTTCTCTATCACGTCTCCCCAAACTCAGGGTCCATTGCAGAAGAGGTGGTAGAAAGAATGTAAGAGCCAAAGGAAGGGTAGGACTGCTTACAATGAAATCTTCCAGACACAAAATGGCCTGGATATCCATGACCTCGCAGTGCCTGATACTACCTACACATGACCATCATAATAGGAGAAAAAGTTGGTGACATAAATATAGAAAAGAGAATAATTGAAAAGAAGGGATTCAATGGAAGGTGGATTTGAGAGGGGGAGTGAGGGATTGCAGAAGAGAATTACCATTGTTTATTGTCTAGACGTAAGAAAGCTGTCAGTAAAAAGTTTAAGAAAAAGAACTCATGTAGGTTTAAAATAACATTTTTAATCTCCCTGAATGAATATTAAAATGTACATACTTATACACCCATTGTGGCACAAATTTAGTTGTTAAGACTAGATTGACTTCTATGACATGAATGTAATTGTCTTGTTTGAGTTTATCCCAGTGGTTCCTGGCCTTCAGCTTACATCAAAATGCCCAGAGAGATGGTGAAAACCTGGGGACTTGTGCCTCGGATCTAGACTGACAATATCAAGGACTAGATCCAAGAACTGCCTGGTGGTGCCGATTCCCTCCTGGAGTAACCTGTGCTAGGTGCGCTTACAGCATGGAGTCTTAGAAAAGGCTCATCGAGGACAGTGCCATTCTGAGGATCCACTTCCATCTGCTCTTCTGGCTTCTTTGTGCACTCCAGCTGGGAGGACATTAAAAATCGTCAGCCCTATTATGAACATGGACACATCAAGGAGCTTAATATTCCAATAAAACGGAATCAATGTGTGCATGGCATATTTGTCAAAGGTTAACAACCAAAAGACAGCTATTATCACCTTTCCTCAATAAAGAAATGTAAGTGCTAATAGCTTAAGGGACCTACCCAAAGTCATTTACAATTTTTCAAGTGGTGTTTAGATGAGGACCTGACCAGAATTCTCAGTTCCTTATTTGTTGTAATCATGGGGTAATTTTGTTTTCCCTAGATGCCTAAGAAACATCTAATTTAATTTGTTTCTAAGAAGAGTCTTTGTTTTTAAAAACACTACCTTGAAGTTACTATTTAGAGATGATTGCATTCGCCATAGATAATGGGCATGTTTATAAATGTTAACCATGCATATCATAAGAAATAGGTAATAAGTATTGTTGTGATAAAGATTTTGCTTGCCCTGACCTCTAGGAAAAGCTTAAATAAACACAGGGGATTGTGTGCCTTTGCAGAGCATTAGGAAGCAACAGCCTAGAGGTCCAAGGATGCCCCTAAGTCGGCCCCCAGGGAGTTTTGTGAAAACCAGAAATTTCTGGTCATGGGGACACTTTAATGGAAAATGGAAAATACAAGACTAGAAAATCTCTAAGTTTATTGGAGGACAAAAATGGCACATTACACAAAGTCTAGAAAAAATATGGTTGTTTTGTTATTTTTCCTCATTTAACTAAAGAAAAAAATTAATTTCAGATAACAAATAATTTATAGAAATGTATTATTTTGTCCATATACCTTAAAAAGGGAAGTTCACTCCTGTGTGAAAGGTTTGCTATTTGTTATAATAAAAATAAACAGGCGAACAAATTAAGGCATTGTGTTAAAGTTATTTCACACAAGTATGACAGACAAGAATTGCACAACCAGTACAGAACCCGGCACTGGTTCTTATTAATGTTGTTGTTAACATTTATGTTCCAAGTTTCTTTTCATAGTAAATGATTAACACTACTTAAAATACTGCTTTGCTTTTCATAGCTTTCTTACTCTTTGAATTCCCCAAACAATATTTTTCTTTCTATTTTTTTTTAATTAAGTAGAAACATTGCAGGGACCCACCGTGTGTTGGGACCATCGTTCCACTCCTCCCTGCCGCACTCCGCAGAGGGCCCTCCTCAGTGGGATTTCTGGTGTTCACCATGGGGTCGTAGGTTGTGGGTCGTGAGAGCAGTAGTCTGTCATTATGGGGAGGGCTCTGTCTCTGGAGAGTCCCCCCCCCCCCACGCTGTGGCTTTCATTCTTTCTGCCCCTTCCACAAACTTCCCTGAGCCACGGTGTAGAGGCTGTACATCTACTTAGGTGCTGCGTTCTCAGTAGCTTCTGCATTTGTGCTCGGCTGCACTTTGAGTGTCCCCGGGGTCTGTCTGCATCGCCCTGGCCCGGGTTACCCGGCTGCTGTGGCCGCAGCGCTCTTGCTCATCTCGCCAGCTCCTCTGCGGTTGCACCTGGGCCCTGGCTGCTGTGTGAGGGTCGTTCATCTCCTGCCAGGCAGTCACCTCTCTATTTTTCTGTTGTTGGTAGATGAGGGTTCTCCTCGGTTCTCACTGCTTAATGAAAAACAGAAAGATTCTCCAATGGAAAATGATGTCAGCACAGGTTAAAGGGGATAAGCATCGCTGATTTGCAGAAACTTTTTGATGGTTGTCACCTCACTTTTGGACAAATGCTAGTGTAGTGGTTTGATTCAGATGTCCCCCATAAACCTATGTGTTCTGAATGCTAGGTTGCCAGCTGATGGAGATTTGGGAATTGACGTCTCCTGGAGCCGGTGTATTGTTGGGGGCGAGATTATGGGTGTTACAGCCAGTTTCGTCTTGCCAGTGTTTGGCACACTCTCCTGCTGCTATTGTCCACCCAGTATTGGTCAGAAGTGAAAAGTGATGTCCACCCTCTGCTCATGCCTTCGTTTTCCCCTGCCACCGTGGAGCTTCTGCTGCTCTCGGTCGGATGATTTCTGCCAGCAATGTGAACCTGACTGCAATAGCTAGTCAGAGCTGCTCATTGGAACCCAGCATCTTAGTCTCCTTGGGGTTCTGACCTGGTTCGTTTTTTCATTATGCCAATTTTAAAGCAATTATTTGAAAAGATTTATTTATAGAATCATAGTCAAGGCATGATAGCATCCATAGGAAAAATAAAGCTGAGTTTCCACATTCAAACTTCTAGATGAACCAATAAAAGATACTGCGTCTGGGTGTGGTGGTTCACGCCTTTAATCCCAGCACTCACGGAGGCAGAGGTTGGAGGATCGCTGTGAGTTCGAGGCAACCTTGAAACTACATAGTGAATTCCAGGTTAGCCTGAGCTAGAGTGAGACCCTACCTCAGAAAAAAACAAAAAAGTAAAAATTCAAAATACTGTGCCCTGGGGCTGGAGGCATTGTTGCTCAGTGGGACAGTGCTGAGGACTTTGCTAGCAGGCAGGGCCCTGGGTTCAATCCCTAGCACTGGGATTTTCTGCCCCCCCCCCCCCCAGGTAGGGTTTCATTCTTGCTCAAATTCCAGGCTGACCTGAAATTCACAATGTAGTCTTAGTGTGGTCTCCAGCTCATGGCGATCCGATCCTCCTACCTGTGCCTCCCAGGTGCTGGGATTAAAGGCCTGCGCCACCACACCTAGCTCTGGAATGTCTTTTTAAAGCACCTCTTGCCCATTCTCTAGTAAATGACCTTGAATTCGTGATCATGCAAGAGACCCTAATTTCGCTCCTAAAGTTACGACAACAGTATACAGGGGAAGGACTAAATTGGATGAGGGATTTAAGTAGAGGTAAAGGAACAAGAGAAGGTGGTTGGTAGAAGTGGGGTCAAAGTGCACTGTATACATGCACACAAGTGTCAAACATAAGAGTACACACATCATAGTACACACACACATAAATGAAAGATTGTCTGGAATCATGTAAGTCAAGTGTTCATATACAACAGGCCATTATAAAAATATGGACCTCTGCTTGAAAACAGTGTATTTCAACTGTTTTGTGAAAACCATGTATTTCTTTTTCTATCATTTGAACAGATATACAAGCATACAATTTAACTTTTTACTTTCATAGCAGCTTACGTGTTTGTGAACCTTAAATCCAGAAATAATCATTTCAAAAGACTGTACAAATCTAAATACTAGTGGCATGAGGTAAGAAAATATGTGTGTGCCTTTAATCCCAGCACTTGGGAGGCAGAGGTAGGAGGATTGCCATGAGTTCAAGGCCACCTTGAGAATACAAAGTAAATTTCAGGTCAGCCAGGGCTAGAGCAAAATCCTACTTCAAAAAACCAAAAAAAAGGGCTGGAGAGATGGCTTAGCGGTTAAGCGCTTGCCTGTGAAGCCTAAGGACTCCTGGTTCGAGGCTCAGTTCCCCAGGACCCACTTAGCCAGATACACAAGGGGGCACACGCATCTGGAGTTCGTTTACAGAGGCTGGAAGCTCTGGCGCGCCCATTCTCTCTCTCTCTCTCTCTCTGCCTCCTTCTCTCTGTCACTCTCAAATAACTAAATAAACAAAAAAATTTAAAAAAAAAACAAAAAAATAATAATAGTAATAATAATAATAATCCACTTCAATATCCTTGCGCTTTCCCCCGATTTGTACCGGCCAAGTCCTTGGCCAACAGCTTTACACCATTCAAAGCAATAGCTTGGGTCCAAGAGCTCAGTCTCTCTCAATCCCTGGGATGAAAAATAAAATCCACCACCCCAGAAACGGCCCTCTTCACTCAACATCAAATTTTCTGCTGTGAACATTTGAATCTAAAATAGTTTTAATTATATAAAAGTGAAGCATTTATGAGGTAGTATTCTCTTGCTGGTCCTTTTACAACAGGCCAAGTTGGCAACAGGAATGTCGTCTGAGTGGTTTTCGCTCCACTGTAAAAATTAGTAGGAGGTTAATTGAAGAACAGGATTTGAAAGTAAATTGTGTCGCCCAGTGCACTGAGATCAAAATATAATATTGATTTACTTTTATAGGTGAAAGATAAATTTTTCATATTTTTATATAGTACCTTGGATTTTCAATGCTCATTTTATGGCTTAAATACTTGGCAGTTACCATGATGGAGAGGAGAGCAGTCTAACTTTTTTTTTCTCGTACCAGTTTACTAAAGGAAGCAGCCTTTTGAGGTGACATGTGTCTCTGCCTCTATGATCCCTGCTGCCAATCACATTAGGAGAGGGCATGATACAAGTGATAGGAAGCACAACAGGTAGGGTAGGGTAGGCTTCGCTCTCCCTCCTTCCCCAGACATATTGCATCAAGATTAACGGTGCCCACCATTCATTATGAGACAGCATAACTCTTTCATGCGCTGCTCAGTTATTTGGAAAACCATTTGCACTAGGAACAAAAGGTATCATTTTATAATAAAATGTGAAGCTATTAAAAAAATCAAATTCTAGGGCTGGAGAGATGGCTTTAGTGGTTAAGGAGCTTGCCTGCAAAGCCAAACGACCTTGGTTTAATTCCCCAGTACCCATGTAAGTCAGATGCACAAGGTGGCCCATGCATCTGGAGTTTGTTTGCAGTTGCTAGAAACCCTGGCATGCCCATTCTCTCTCTGTCTCTCTACCTCTTTCCTTCTCTCAAATAAATAAATATAAAATATTAAAAAATAAAATTTCAAATGGGAGAAATACCCAGATGCAAAATGATACAAAAACTAAAGTATAGCTGGGCGTGGAGAAGCACACCTTTTATCAGCACTCAGGAGGCAGAGGTAGGAGGATCTCTGAGAGTTTGAGATGACCATGAGATTACATAGTGAATCCTACTTCAAAAAAAAAAAAAAAAAACTCACAAAACTAAAGTATATTCCTAATTATTTCACCTTGATGTGCAGAAGAAATTAGAGAAAAGTGAACAATGGTGTTGCATAAGGTAATTTTGATTATCCATTATATTTTAATTTTTTCCTTTTAATTCTTTTCAAATTTCTTAAAACATGAAGCAATAAGCATTTTTAAAATGTGTCATAACACATGTGATATCTGAAGAAACTATGGGAGTGTAGGACCAAAACGTTCTTCTCTGCATTCATGAAGAATCTGTGCCTGCTTTGGCCTTCTAGATGTTTGTGCAAGCTCCAAACATGGAGAAGTGGGTATCATGAGGAATGAGTTGAAGAACTGAGAATCCTGAATAAAAGGATTCAGAAATAAAAGACAGATGAAGAGAGGGAGGAAGGCAAAATGCATACTTCAAATGTACAACAACATCCCAGCCATCATCGTAGACAAATAGCAATGTGAATGTCAGCAATATGGCCTCACACACAAAGTTAGTGGTTAATGTAAAGATCTCACGTGCAACCACTGTCAATAGGAGAATGTTAAAATCACATGTTCCGTGATGTTCTTTGTTTTCAGACCCCAAATATTGTCAAGTTTTCTAGTGTTTCAATTTATTTCAAAATTGTGAAATGTAATTAAAGAACTCAACTAATTACTGACATATTTCAGAATTTATACATTCTAACAAATGTGTAAGATTTAATTTCTTATCAAATAATTCTGCATGAAAATGGTAGTGAATATACTTTTATGGTAGAATTTATTACAAAGTTTTGTAAATTTTTCTGATACCAGGCTCTCTCCAATGACGAGGGGAGAGGTTCTTTATGAAATATCATAGCATAAACACCTATAAAGATGGAAAATCATAATGCTCCTAACTCTGTGCACAAAAATTTAAAGAAAATAAAAGTGTTTGATGAAAATTCATTTTAGATTTGTCTGAAATGTAACTAGTGGATTCATTTTTGTACTATAGTCTCTTCAAAAGGGGAAGATTGATGTTAATATCAACAATTATCAATAAATATCATGTTACCACAAACTATATTATCAAATATTGATATTCTAAAGATATTCTATAATCAAAAATGATATTCTAAAGAAGTTATATATTGAATGCTTAAAGATTATTAGAATTAATAAACCAGTCCAACCAAGGTTTATTTTATCACTGGCATTACATATGAGAAATCATGACCTATTTCCTCTCATCCATCATTTCAGAAATTAGATTAAAAGTTGTATACTCAATTGAAATTTAAAAAGAGCTTAGTTCTTGCACAAGTATAATGTCCCATAAATGAAAAAGTAAACCTATAGACAATCTTATGTTTTCTTTAGATATGTAGCTTTCAAAATAAGGAAAAAATTGTATGCTGAAATAACAATACCATATTCAGGACATAATAAAGGTGAGATGTGAATACAATAGATAATAAATATGTCTAAATATGTATGTAATAGTGTACCTAATTAAACATGTAGATAGAGTTAAATACAACACATGAAGCTTCTACAGTACTCATATGTACAACTGGCCATGAGACTGTAATATCACTGGTGTTCTTTCCTTTCGATATTCCCTCCACTATGAGCCATTGCCTCATTAAACTGGGGTTTAAGCAGCACAATCCTTTATTGCCCAAAGATCCCCACTAGTCCCTTCATTTCACCCTGGTAAGTTGCTTAACCTCTCTAAGCTCTCATGACCTCTTTGATAAAATAGCAGCAGAAAATCCGTGATGATTATTATAGGAGTGTGACTGTGTAATAATGCTGAGTACATCACATATACTGAGAAAGACCTTCTGTAAGTCATGAACAGCCATTCATCTACTAATAAATGCTGCAATGGAGAGGCTAGAAGATTTATATGTTCCACCAACTTTTCCTTTTAATTCCAAAATTATTTTTTCTATTTTGTTTGTTTACTTATGTGAAAGAGGGAAATGGAGAGAGAGAGACAAGAGGCAGATAGAGAGAAAAATGAGTATGTCAGGGCTTCCAGCCACCGCAAACAAACTACAGATGCATGCACCACTTTGTGCGTATGGCTGAAGTGGGTTCTTGGGAATCACACCTGGGTCCTTTGGCTTAGTAGGCAAACATCCTAACTGCTAAGCCATCTCTCAGTCCCCCAGAATTATTTTAAAGATAAGCATCTATAATGATATTTGTATCACAGTGACTGTATTGGAGTCTCCTTTGAAATACTAGAGGATAAATCCTACGTCTCTGAAGCGCAGCATCTCTCCAGGATAGAATAAAGGAAGATGTGATTTCAAAATTTTCTCCTTTGACATTTCTAGTGACCATTACTGCAAATGTGAATGTTTTTTGCCCTTTGTCTGTAAATGTTTATATTTATTACTTAGAGCAAATCACTTTACCTATCTGCAGTTGTGCTCTAATCTACAATAATCAAAGCATGAAGAACTCTCTGAATTTCTCTCTAACTGTATCATGAATCACCCACTACTTTAGACCACTTGCCATGGATACTTTACACATGATACAGAAGAGCATCTTGAGCTCATTTCAAGAGCATCATCTTTGCAATATATAACAATTCAAAATTTATCTGATGAGTACCTTGTGGACAGTTGTTAAATTTTGGGTCATTTCTAAAATAGAACAAATGAAATCTCATATACATCAATGTGCAATAGAATCTTAACAAAATATAGCTTATATTACTTAAACAAATGGAGGGTTACATCCAATATATGATCCAATGAAAGAGAGTAGAATGGAGAGAGGAAGGGAGGGATGGAAGAAGGAAGAGTTTTTTAACTAAAATGTGAAATCCCATCACTATAGATACTTCCAGCTTTAGAAATAGCAAAATATATAAGAGGGTAGGATAATATTTTCTAAATAAATGACAGAAAGTATTTCTGTGGTTGTTATCACTCAACATATACCATCCCTCTGGTTTACAAGATAAGAAAGAATAACTTTATGTGACTTTTTTGGTCAGGATTTGGGTATTTTTTTTTTTTTTTTTTGGTTTTTCGAGGTAGGGTCTCACTCTAGCCCAGGCTGACCTGGAATTCACTATGGAGTCTCAGGGTGGCCTCGAACTCATGGCAATCCTCCTACCTCTGCCTCCCGAGTGCTGGGATTAAAGGCGTGCGCCACCACGCCCGGATAGGATTTGGGTATTTTTTAATGAGTGCATTTTGCTACTATGTGAACAATAATGACATAGAAGAAGCAGGGTCCTATTATTACTTGATCAGGGAGCCAAGTGGAGATGTACATTCATATAATTTGATGACAATCAAGATGAAGGGAAGGAAATGTTTCACACATGAAAGAGAGAAAATGCTGCACTTTGTTGTGTTCTTACCATAGAACTCTAAACCTCTCAAAATATGAAAAAATAGAATAGATTTCCTGGGAAATTTTCCACCCAGAAAATAACGAAAGTATCTTAGGATGAATCCACGTGAAGCACATGACCAATGGCCAGAAGGAAGTCACACCAGGAGTAGAGAAAGGACCCCAAGCATGTCAGAAAAAAAGCAGAAATGAAAATATTCCTCCCTATTACCACACCCTACCACAAGTTATATCACAAAGCCATAGTAACAAAAACAACTTGGAACTAGCAGGAAAAAAAACAAAAAAACAAAAAAAACAAACAAAAAACAAAAAAACCGGAAGCATGTACCAATGAAATACAATTGAAGACCCGGACCTTAAGTCAAGCAACTATAGCTACTTGATCTTTGACAAAGGTGCCAATAAAGTAGATGGGAGAAAAAACAGAATCTTCAACAAATAGTGCTAGACAAATTAGATGACCATATGTAAGAAAAAATACTAGAGCTACTCACCTCATCATACACAAAAATCAAGTCCAAATGAATTAAAGACCTCAATATAAAACCTGAAAATCTTCTCCTACAGGAAGGATACATAGGAGAAACTCTCCACAATATAGGAGTGGGGAAAGACTTCCTGAACCAAACCCCAGTAGCCCAAGAAACTAAACAATCACTCAACCAATGGGTTCCATATCTGGAACTGGGAACCAGATCAGAACCCTATGGTGACAAAGTTTATGCTCTCTGGTGTCAAGCTCTCACTAGTCTTTGTTTAAAAGGGGGGTTGCATGCATCAAATTCTCCCTAAACTAACAATGCTTATCCCATTTAAAATATGCTCACTTCAATCTCCATTGAAGAATATGTTCTTTTTCAGAAGTAGCAAGACTGGAGGAAATAAAGTACCCCTTGCACTTCAGCCAAGCCACAGCTGAAACCACAGAGGAATTGGGGAGAAGAGCAAGAGTGCTGCTTCCAGGATGAACCTGATAATCAGTGCCAGGGTGTAGGAGACAGACCCTGAGGATACTCAACACAGTTACCAAAGCTGAGAACCAGAGGCTCCTAAGAGCTCATCACTGAAATAGACTTAAAACACACCCAAGCCATGGTGGCGCACGCCTTTAATCCCAGCACTTGGGAGGCAGAGGTAGGAGGATCACCATGAGTTCAAGTCCACCCTGAGACTACATAGTAAACTGTAGGTCAGCCTGACCTAGAGTGAGACCCTACCTCAAAAAACGAAACAAAAACATGACCTGACATGTCTAAGGGAAGTTGGCAGATGAAGGGACAGAAAGACTGTAAGAGCATAGGTTGAGACATCATGCCCAGAGGCATTCTCTCTCTCCCAAAATAACTGACTGCTCCTCCCTAAATGCATAACTCACAACCCCAGATTCCCTCCTGCAACCACACTGAAGAGGTTCCCTAGAGGAATAGGGGCACGGATGAGGGAAAAGAGTACACCAACAAATGATATATACAAAATATGTTATTGATAATAACAATAATAATAATAAACAATAATAAGAAAAAAATATTCCTTACCCAGCCCTATTTAATTTATGAACTTGTTGCCATCAAGAGTATAAAAATTTAGGTCAGGAGCCAGAGATGAGTTTGGCTAATGGATCTGCTCAGTGGAACAGAACCCATACTTGGAAAGGGGAAACAAGTCAGAACCATATCCAAAAATGAGCCCACTCTCCAATGTCAAGCTCCCACTAATAGTGGGCTACATGAAGGCCTACACCTATTAAGTTCTCTCTAAAATTATAATGAGTATCCATTATAATTTTAATCCATGTATATAATTATAATTATTAATTATAATCCATGTATCTTGCACTGATATAACTCTCCATCAGAGAATTTGCTTCTCTTTTTCAGGGGGACACAGAACCTGAAGAGAGAATCAGCCCATCGCACCTCACCTGGGCCCCAGCTGAAGCCACAGAGTTAGTGGGGAAATGAGCAAGAGCTGCTTTCTCAGTGAACCTGGTACCAGTACAAGGGTGAAGGAGACAGACACAGAGAACACTCAACTCCTACCAAATCAGGTATCCAGAGACACAGAGACTCCCAAGACCTCATCACTGAAGTAGACCTACAATGAACCCAACATGGCTCAGGGAAATTCATGGAAGAGGGGGCAGAAAGATTGTTAGAGCCATAATTTGGGTCATTTTGCACAGAGACATTGCCTCTTCCCCATAACTGAAGACCACCCCCACAATGCAACACCCACAATCCACGGGAGGTGGGGGGATGACAGGGAGAAGGCTAACTATGGTACCATCAATGCTGTATACTCACTATATACATAACTAATAAAAATCTAATAAAAAGAGTATAAAACTTTGATTCTATATTTAAGAAAACGGGTATATATTTAAAGAATATACTTTTGCTAGTCCATGATATAAGGCATGACTTGATAAAACACATTACCAGTCTAGAAACACAAATGCCACCAAAGTTTTGCTGTCCTCTGACAAACTGCAAGCAAGTATTCTCTAACTAATGAAAGAAAGAGCGGACTTTCCCCACTCTCCGAGGTCTGTGTTTGACAGCCTGTGACTAATGACAAAGAAGACCAAGGCAGAGCAACGCACTTCAGGTAAGTTACATGACAGAGGACCCTTTACCTGCATAATGCACAAGCCTGTGTGTTGTCGTGTTAGATGTGATGAAGCAGTGACTAGCCACAGAGAACTACAATTGGTGAGTGTGAGTGTGTGAGTGTGTGCATGAGTGAGTGAGCAATCTCTACCACCTGTTTTGGAGGATATCAGAAAATCCTTTCTGGTCATATGACTTGATTGAAAGTAGGGTAAGGGAAAGAGTAAGTGGAATTTATACTCAGATACCACAGCGTCACATTTCAGGGTAGTGTGCCCTAGACCTCACCACTACATAGCAATCATTATACAATACTAAGCCAGAAACAGGGCCAGAGGGATTTTAGCAGTAATTTTTCTTTTTAAATATTTAATTAATTTGAGAGAGAGTCCAAGAAAGAAAGAGGGAGAGAGAGAGAGAGAGAGAGAATGACTATGGGCACTCCAAGACCTCCTGCAAATGAACACTGGATTCTTCTTTGTGCATCTATCTTTGTTTTTTTTTTTAAATATTTTATTTATCTATTTCAGAGACAGAGGAAAAGGCAGATAGAAAGAGAGAATGGGCACTCCAGGTCCTCTAGCCACTGCAAACGAATTACAGATGCATGCACCCCCTTGTGCACCTGGCTTACGTGGGTCCTGGGGAATCGAACCAGGGTCCTTAGGCTTTGCAGGCAAATGTCTTAAGCACTAAACCATTTACCCAGCCCTGTGCATCTATTTTTACCTGGGAGCTGGGGAAACAAACCCGGCTGGCCATCTCTCCAATCCCTTTACGGAATACTTTGTATTTCTATCAGAGGGATGGATAACATGTTCATTTTCCTTCCACTTTTGTAATTGTTTTATTTTTAGTTTTAAAGTATTGTAAATATAAAAATATGAGAAATAATAGCAAATAGAAAATGATAGCTATAGGTGATTTCACTTATTCTTTTCCCCTCCACAGAACATCACAGACAAATGGGTGCTAGCATAAAGTTCCACATACTTCTACAGAAACAAATCTCCACTCCAGTAATCCATTTGGCATTTCTATATCTTGCCACCCACTTCACATGTATTTCAAATTGCATGGACATTAGACACAGAATGAGCAATATGTCTGCCTTTTGGACACTTTTGGATTAACTTCTTAAGGAAAAACTCAGTTTCCAAGTTCTGACTTTCATTGATGGCTGGCAAATCCATATAGAATTTAACCATAATTTTGCAATAGCTCATTTGGAAATAAGGAAGAGTCTAATTTCATCTACTATAGAATGTAATGTCTACTTATTTATGCACAGTTATAATGTGAGTCTTGTGACTATCCTGCTATTTCGTTATTTCTTCTTTCTTTTGTATCTCTATGCTTGTAAATATTCACTAAACTATCTATAATCTCGCTTTATTTTGTCTTTTAAAACATTTATCGCTTGGTATGTAATTTATTTACATTTAGACATGTAATTATTGATATTTAGAATGGAAAACTAGATGGATAGAATTCCATGTAGAAGCACCTAAATATAAAACAATTACACATAAGTATTACTTACCATATCTTTATTATCTTAATGGAAAATATCAGATTTATACCAGAAGTGAAATAAACTGTCAGGAGTCAATGGAAAAGAGGTGTTCCGAAGAGTGAATCCTGTGTGAGGATGTTCCCAGGGGCGCAGATTCCATTAGTACACTAGTCAGGCTGGAGAACACGGAGCTGTAATCCTGGGGATGATTGGCAGGAGCTGGCAATTTTGTTTACGCTGGCTGTTACCCATGGGAAGGGAGTTGGAAGTGAGGCTAATGAGGTAAAAAAAAAATGATGTCAATGATACATTTTTATTACTGAATATGAAACTAAAACAAAAGTAGAAAGGTGCAGTACCTTAAAATAAACCAGTTCTAATAAATGTTAAACAGGAAAAACCAGAGAGAACTTTTTCAGAATTTTTTACTGCCGACAAAGATTTAAACATTCCACCTACCAAAAGAAAGATTTTTTTTATTTCTGTTTTGTTAATCATAATATATATAAATTTGTTAGACTTTTATAGGAAACATTATAACTTTATCATCCATATTTTTCTCTATTCTATTGAAGGCTACACAGAATTATAGCAGTTGCCATAAAAAGGAATAAACTTACAAAGTTGAACAAAACTAAGTCAACGTAGCAATGATGATAGTGGAATAGGTAGTCATTAGAGACTGAAACTAGCTGAATGGGAGAGGATGAAGAATGAGGAGACGCAGGGGCTAACAACCAGTGACAAGAGATGAGCCCATGGAAGTCTGGGGAACCAGACGCACCCACGTCCATTACTCACTTCTGTGAGGACATGAAACAGGGCAGGAGGCAGCTCTGCCTGTCAGAGCCAGGAAAGGAATGCGGCCACTCCCAACCGCCCAGCAATCTCCCCTGTGGATGATAAGAATGAGGTCTTCCTCTCTGGGAAGGATGAACACTAACAGGACTCATGTACGTTTTGAGGCACAAGTAAGAATTTGGGAGGTATGTCAGTTCTCGGGCATGGGGTTAAATAAAATACTGAATTCAGGGCCAGTTCAGCTTATTTCCCAAGCTGGTGTTTGCACTCTGGTTTATATCATACAGGGAGGAGACAGAAAGACAAACAGAGCAAAAGGAAATGCAACCCAATGTCCATGCCACTCACTAAGTCAAGCCACTTCACCTAGGGACATAATGCCTAAATAAGCTCTTTTTGCCTCCCTGTTAATTTAAATGGGAAATCTCAGACCGCAGAGAGTTGAAGAAAGTTGTCAATACAAAACCATAGAGATTAAAAACAAGTAGAAAAAAATAAACCAAGGCAATTTAAGGAAGGAAAATTTTTAAATTTTTATTTTTATTTCAATTTATGTAAATGCATATGTTGTACGTAGGTTATAGACTTGTATCCCATCACCCTGCTCTCCATTTCCCTGAGGAGGGCTTCCTCATTAGAGTCCTAGATGTTCACTGTGGAGTAATTAGGGCCTCCACCAGTCGGGGACATGTGCCTAAGGATATTTCCACCCACCCTGTGGCTCTTACAATGGTTTTAAAGAGTTACTTATTTATTTAATTGTTTGTTTATTTATTAGACAGAGAGAGAGAGAGAGAAAGAGAGAGAGAGAATGGGCTATGGCCTCTAGCCACAGCAAACAAGCTCCTGATGCGTATGTCCCCATCTGGCTTATGTGGGTTCTGGATATTGGAACCTGGCTTTGCATGCAAGTGCCTTAACAACTAAGCCATCTCTCCATCCCTAAATTTTTTTGATATTTCACTTAAATATATCAATGAAATTAGATAAGTAATGCATCCAAATCCTCATTAGAGCACTATGAAAATGACTATTCTAAATGAAATTGTAATTTAAAAAAAAACTTGAAAATTAAAATCCATTAAAAATCAAAATTTTATTGATGAATTTATTTGTGCTGGGAATCAAGCACAAGGTCTCATGTATGCTAAACAAACAATCACTGGACCACAACCTAACGTGTCCCAACACTGAAATTAATAGATATGTCAGACAATAAAGTTCTGGGATGCCTCCTATTGAATAAAATAAATACAAAACAAAGAAAAATATATTTGAATATTAGGAAGAAAAAAAGTTCTATTCAAGAAAATTAGGAGGGCAAAAAAGGAAAATCCCCAAACTTTCTTGAAGCTCTACACTGGAAAGATTATAAAGTACCCAGCGGAAACAGGCAAGCAAGCAACCTGGAACAGACAGAAAGATACATGAGTGTCTATTACTAGTAAGTTTCATCTCCAGGAAGGTTAAAGAGATTCTTCCAAATAACTATTTTAAAGTGCTGAAAATAACTGGCTTTTGAGACATCCGTGGTCAATGAGACGTCTCTGTCGCAGCCTGCGGTGACATGGACACTTCCTAGACGAGGGTGGGGAAAAGGGGTTTGGAAAGTTGTTTTGTGACATGAAAGGGTCACTGTATTCATGAGATCGCAGTCAGTACTGTCTCTTGCAAGACACACACACATTCGATCCTCACCAACATTTTGACATGGAGGAAGAAGGACAAAAAATAAATAAAATAAAATAAATAAATAAACATCAGCCTCTGAACACCAGTGCCAGAGGCAAGGCCGTTTTTTAATTGTTAGGCATGATTTGCTACATAAAAAATTACTTCAGGCGTGAGGAGAGAAAAATTACATCAAATTTGTCTTTTAAATATGCATGCTCTCAAAACATCTTAACACTTTATAGATTTA
Organism: Dipus sagitta; assembly: GCA_036346955.1. NCBI lineage: Eukaryota > Metazoa > Chordata > Mammalia > Rodentia > Dipodidae > Dipus > Dipus sagitta. The sequence goes on from CM070774.1 coordinate 171,626,042, forward strand.
AAAGAATCTTCTAGAAAATTTTCTCAGGCAAAATAAAGAAACAAATTAGTAAGAGACATGCAGTATATCTTTCGCTCTGAACTATTGTTCTCAGATTCCCTGTTCCATGCAGTAAGATGAAATTCTGCACAATTATCTAGGAGAATTTAGCTGGGGGCACAGGTAATTTAGAGAATCATTAGAAGGCCAAGAAAAATTAGCCAACCACAAAACTGCGACCAAAGGCTTGACATCATTTTCCCTTGCTGTTTCGACAAAGGAAAACTCATCTTAAAAATACAGTTGTTTCTGTTACTATCCGAGAGACTCCCCCTCCCTCGTGCATGAAGAACTCTATGGATTCCTCCAAGGAATACATTTTACAGAGCATCCCAGCTCAGACATCTGTATCCTTGATGAAAGGGCCCATCATTTTCCACAGCCTTCTTACAATACTCATAAGAGTGAAAGTCCCAGTTATTAGGGTCAGATATTAGACTTCCTGACACATGTCCTCCTTAAAAATTATATCCAGGAGGGCTGGAGAAATGGTTGTGTGGATAAAACAGTGCCCGGAGTACAGCTTCCCAGAGGTTGTGTCAGTCCACCTGTAGAGTTCAGAAGATGGAAGCAGGCGTTTCCCGGGGCAAGCTGGCTAGCGGGATAATCAGTGACCACTGGGTTCAAGTGAGAGACTCTGCCTGAGTCACAGCAAAGCAAGGTGACTGAGAAGACACCAAATGTGTGGCCTCTGCTCGTGCCATGCAGTCCTCTGCCATCCTGAAGTCTCCTCTTGAAGATGGTAAGCCCCAATAAAACCTTTGCCCCCATCAGCTTCTTTTGGTCAGGGGTTTTGTCCCATCAATGTGAAGGTCACTAGAAGAGCTGGTTACATTATTTGAGAAAGCATATGTCGAGAGGTGGAAAAATACAATGACTTGTATGTCTTTTGACAGTAATTCCTTTCCTGGCAATGTACCATGAGGAACCAATTTAATAAAGCAAATGTTCTTGATTAGAGAATTATCTATTGTAGTAATGACCACAAAATAAATGTCTTACCAGAATAGAATGGATTAAAAAATATAACAAACATAAGAATATAATAGGACTTGGAATTAAAATTAGTAATTATAAGCACAACATTGAAACAGAAAAATATGTCTACAGAATGCTTATATAGACACAAACTAAAAAGGAAGAATGTAAAATTGTAGGTTCAAAATTATTTCTACTAATGAAAAACATGTTTGCATCTATGAACAAAACAAGGAGAAATAAAAGGAAAAAGGAAAAATTTTCAATCATTTTATCCACTAATAAAGCTACATATAAGATGAATAAAATGACCGTCACCCTTTGTGAGAAAATGTTGAGTCCATATGAGAACATAGGCAGCACAAACACCACAAGTTTAGTGCAAATGAATTTCTCTAGCTCTTGTTTCTCTAGAGGGCTTGCCCATGTCCAAGTCTCCACTGTCTTGGTCATGTGGCCTCATCTCTACTTCATGGAGGTTAAAATAGGAGTTATGACTGGCTAAATCAGCACAGTAAGCATTAAGGTACAAAATATCAAGTAAGTAATTATAAAATCAGCAGAGTTAATTAGAAGCTTATAATGATAAATTAGAATTAGAAGTATGATGGTAAACTTTTGATTTACTCTCTCTATAATAGCAATGAGCACATCCACTAAGAAGACCACATAGCTGGAAACAATGACCAGTCGTTGATTAAATCCAACAGCAGGCTGCAGGCTTTATCTGTCAATCGCATCTAAACATACCACTTCTTACCCAAAAAAGCCAGAAATTATGTGTGTCGTTCAAATTTAGAAAGGAAATGTGGAAGAGGAGCTGATAGCTAGTAAACCACAATAGTCTCACCAAGCCATTATGGTGGATAAACAGAAATATCACCCTGCCACACTGAAACACAACCACGAGTGGAAAATGACTCCTGAAGAATGTATCAGTCATTTTAGATGATAGTGGACAAACATCTATTGCTTAGAAAAGGTAAATAAAAAAATAAATTAGTATTGAACAAAAAAAAAACAAATTAGTTTTTCTCACATTAAACAATACTTCAGGTGCCAAAAATTCTATTTTAAGTGCTAAAAAAAAAGACGCTGATGGAAGATATAGCACCATTTATGCAGTGGTTTTGCCAAAAGCACCAAGGCTGGTACAGATGAAAATATGCAGAAAACTGGTTTGCAACTAGTCCATGGGAATAGAGCTAGAGGGAAAGACGGCAGGTTCGTTAAAACCAGCAGCCATCACAAGTGCCTTGTAAGTACAACGCACGATGAATTCAAACCATTACTATACGCCAGCATGTGTCTGAAGGGATTTGAGCATGGACATGGTGTCTTCTAATATTAACAGATTGTTGCTAACATTTTGTCTTTTAACTACAACAATATTATGGTTGAATTTAAACAAAATATCCTTAGATTTAGTGATGGGGAGATGGTTCTGTAGCTAATGGTGCTTACTTGCAAAAGGAGCTCATACAGGTTCAACCCCCAGACAAATATGTGAAGCTAAGCAGGCCTTTGTTTACAACAGCAGTGTGCTGCATGTGCGCACACACACACACACAGAGACACACACACACAGAGACACACACACACAGACACACACACACACAGACACACACACACACACACACACAGACGCAGACACAGACACAGACACAGACACACACACACCCAGACACAGACACACACACACACACAGATACACACACACACACACACAGACACACACACAGACACACACAAACACACAGACACACACACACACAGACACACACACAGACACACACACACACAGAGACACACACACACACAGAGACACACACAGACACACACACACACGCACACACAGAAACAGATTTTTAAAAAACACTATTCATTCACCTAGTATCTTGCCAGTTACTCAACATTTCTTTTTAAAAATAAAAATTACATTTTAGCCATTTTTATTTATTTATTTGAGAGAGAGGAGTACAAAAATAGGCAGGTAGAGGGAGAATTGGTGCACCTCCAGCCACTGCTAATGAACTCCAGACACATGTGCCCTCTAGTGTATCTGGCTTATGTGGGTCCTTGGGAGTTGAGCCTGGGTCCTTTGGCTTTGCAGGCAAGCTCTTTAACCACTAAGTCATCTCTCCACCCCCTCCCATTTTAGCCATTGGAGCTGAAATAGTTGCAGATAAAATTGCACATTGTTTTGACAGTTGTGAGATAGGAGGAGACATGCATCATGCATGCTTGAAATCAAGACCAACATCAAGTGAAGAGGTCATCACTAAACACACTTACCCATGCTACAAAGGGACACAGACTAGCAATGTTCTCCAAACTTCTTTTCTGGATGATGTTCTATGTCACAAAGATTAAGAAGAATGCAAATTCACCTTTAATTTCTTATGTTAAAACTGAATAGTGTAAACCAAACAGAATTTGAGATACTTTGCCGACTATAATCTAATGAAAAAATCAAAATGAATGACTTTGCATCTGTCATTTCTCCATGCTTCCTCTCCATCTCTCTCTTCTATTTTAATCTTCTATTATTTAATTTTTGTCTACATTTCTAATTTTTTTATTTGCACTCACTTTTTCTTGCTTTCCCTTTATCTGTTTACTAACACATCCACCTTCAAGGAACTTCATGAAGGAGTGCATGATGGGTCTTCTCCATGAGCTGCACACTTCAGAGGTTGAGGTTCGTAGTTCTAACATTCACCTGCGATGGATAGTCAGTGCTGTGTGTGTGTTTTTATTCAATAGCTATCTATTGGTGTATGGAGAAAGATTGAGCAAGAACATGAGCACAGAGTTATCACATAGTCTGACTGTTAACTAACTCAGCATAATAAATTTAGCTGTTTGCACATGAACCACTGATGCACAAGAATAATTTCTTGCTAATCAGTAATAATGACTATATGCACAGTGAGTCACCACTACACTTTAAGAAGAAGAGTGTACTAATGTGTGAATAATTATTGATCTGATTAAGTGTCCAATCCTTCTCTTGGGGAAAAAAAGGTGCACATCATTTAACTATTCAGCTGTATATTGTCTGATAAAAGCAAGAAGTAATTTGGATAAGTAATGCACCAGCTAAATTCTGTGAGGCAGTTCCCAAAAGCAGATGATTTCTATCTCTCTTAAACACTTCAGGAACCTACATTTTTCTCTGCCTTGTGTCCTTAATGTGCTGCCAACTATTTTCTAATTTTTTCCCCTAAAGGCAAAGAGGGAAAAAGAATTAGAGAAAATGAAGTCAATGATAGGGTTTTATCTGTTGCTAAGTTAAGAGGGCTTGAGGTTCAGAGAAAAAGCTATTACACATTAGAGCCAAAGAAAATTCCTCTGTAAGGCCATGTTTCAGTGCTTTGAGAAAAGTAAGCCATTTTAGGAAACAAAAAGTGTGCAGGATCGCAGACATTTAACAAAGAGCATGTTGGATGTGATAAAGAGTTAAGGGCTATTATTTGTCAGGTTGCAACTGTCTCTGCTCAAATTGTTACTTCTGTTTGTTTCCCTTAAATTATCTCCCATTAATTCAGTACAAAGAAAGTAGTTCTGTTCTCCAGAAATGTCTTGACATTGTAAATCAGATCAGTACTATAACGAGAGGTACAGTCTTGAAAGGCTTCCAATCCTCCCACCTTTGTGAATGAGTGCGCTGAGATGGCGAGCACTGTGTTAACTGCTGTATAAATATAATACGTCAAAAAATGCTGTTTTTAAAATTAAAACATACCTAGAAGAAATATTCTGAAACTGCAGCAGATCTGTTGAGACAGAATCATGGTAGGCCTCCCATGCCTATCACTATAGAAAATTCTCCATGGTCTGAAGGGGAGAGTCAACCACAGCCTTATAAGGGACATGGACAACAGAGCCTTTGCTCCTGAGGCGAAGGTTCACTGTCCGCTGCCTTCCTGTTTGTCACCTCACCTGTGCCACAGCTAAGTAGCAGTGGGAAGCACTCCTGAAAGTGACACTTAACAATTCCAGATTTGCCACACTGCAAGGTGGAACCAGAACCTTCCAAGAGTCATGAACACCCTTCATTACAATTCTGCAAAGAGAAGGACACGCTCACGGGATTCCGCATGTGGACACCAGCAGGGATGGAGAACAGAGAAGGCAGAGCCATCTGCATGTGACGCATGCAGCTCTGCTGGCAGCTTGTGTGTTTCAAACCAGGCTCCTTTTTATTTTTTTTTAATATTGTATTTATTTATTTATTTGAGAGAAAGGAGAGGGAGAGGCATAGAGACAGGGAATGGGCACTTTCGGGCCTTCAGCCACTGAAACTGAACTCCAGATGCATGCACCACCTTGGGCATGTGGATACTGGGGAATCTAACCCAGGTCCTAATGCTTCACAGACAAGCACCCTAATCACTAAGCCATCTCTACAGCCCTCAAACCAGTCTCTTTAATTTTAAGAGGACATGAGAAACTGTTTCAGAGGTACTTTGAAACAACAGAGAAATTCTGAGTTTGGGCCTCCTGAGGCAAGCACATCTTTGTTTGTACCTCAATATTAACTCCAGGCTTTCACTTTTTAATGTTTCACTATGTTCCTTGCATTTTGTCCCAGCATAGTGGAATAATTCTGAGTGTGCAAGTGTATTACACTAATGATTCGCTGAGAAGTTTCAGCTCATGATGGTGAATACTACTTGAATAGTATAGCACTGGATAATAATTATACTTGATTCTGATGAATGTTAGTTATGAGTAGAATGGCGATATAAGGAGCATTGTTCTCTGTTTCAAAAGGCAAAAAGCTAAATCACACATTTTAAGTGGACTTCCATACCAAATTACCAAACTATGCAGCTGTAACACATGAAAGATATTTTGTTTTATTAAGAAAACTCAATGGCCAGAAATCATTTATTTTCTTTTGTCTTGCATAAATCAAGTATGACTATGTCAGCATATTAGGACTTATTAAAATATTTATCCCAGGATAGTCTATTGCTAATGGTGTTTCTTCCCTTAGAATAGACTCCCCCATTCAACTAGATTTAAAGTAAGCAAGAAGGACTGTGAATGCTCGTGAAAAACAAAAAGTGTTAGCTGAAGACTCAGTCAGCTTGCGCCGGTACATAAATTCCCAAACGAAGGAGCAGCTCAGTGTCTCTTCCGGGACAGCGCCTGCAGCACGCACTCGGCGGCGAACTGAAGGAGCGAAAGGCTGTGACATCAGCTCATGGAAGCTTTGACGTCAGCATTTTACACCCAGCGATGGACACAACATCGCCCCCCCCCCCACAGAAACACTCCACCTGTGAAAACGCACAAAGCCCGTGGATCCTGCCAAAAGAGGCCCCGAAACTCAAACAAACAGCAGCTTCTCCACTTTCTCTGCCTATAAACTCCCCAACTGCTGCCTAGTAGGGAGGCAGTTCTCAACTCTCTGTGCCTGACCTGCTTGATGTTCGAATGCACAGAAAGAGTACACTGTCCACTGCCACAGAATAGTGCTCTCAGTGCCTGAAGAAGTGAGGCCTTGCTCAAGATCAAAGTCACCTCATGTTTCTGCACTCAGACACGAATCCTGTGTTCCTCTTAGACTGATGGATTCAGTAAAGCAAGATCTCTGTCGCTTATCAATTAGATTCCACCAGGATGCTTCCATGCTCAATCTACACTTCTACTTAGGGGGCTTGTGTCCACAGTCTACTTTAACTATACCCAGCTAAGCCTCTGGGTTCAAGTAAATCATACAAATGCATATATGTTATTTTATCATTGAAATAAAAGTATATCTCCCCTATTGGGATTGCTTTAACGTTCTTAATTTCCACTTTATTTGACATCATTAACTTGGTCAGATTTGCCCCCATGGCTCTGCAAGGAAATGTGAGGTCATTTCCTCCCTCTTTTATAGACCTGGATCACTGTGAAACTCGACTGCAATTACACATACTTCAAAGATAAGAACATTCTGGGCATCATACAAAATACATAAAAGAAAGCTTCCATTGTATTTTGATTAACTAGAGTGGGATATTGGCTTAATTGTAGCTCAAGATATTTTTTAAGTAAAAAAGTGTGCTATTTCTCATGTATTTCCTCAAAAGATATTGAAAATGAAGACTAAAAAAATAGTGAAATTAAATATATTTTTAAAGCTTGTTGGAGAAACTCAGTTGGAAAGTGACAAATAAAGAAAGAAAACATGCCAGAAAATCTCAGCTCATACTATAGTGTTATGTAAGTTTCTTGACAGGAACCTAAGGAAAAGCCAATATTATCATTTTCAAAATGCAAAAAAAGTTGATTATTATGAAACAGAGTTTCTCTACACATATGAAATGAAAGAAAAATGAATGCACAAATTGCACTAATTTGGGGGGCAGACATCAACATGTTTCTTTGAAATCTCAGGACAGGTCCAAAGACCAGAAAGGCAGGAGAAAGTTTGAAGTATGCATTATTTACTAAGACATGCCTTTGTTTTCTGGCTTTAATCATATCTCTTTAACATGAGCTATTCTCAATATCTCGTTCCCTTTTACTGTATCTTGAAGAGTGCATGCAAATTTCTCCATGGAAAGTAAAACCACAACAATTGGGCACATGTGATGATGAACTGTACGAGTCAGTACAGGCTGCCCAAGTGACACTGCTTCTGGCACATGCGTGCTGGTGGCTCTGGAGGAGACGAATAGTTGAATGCATGGACTCCGTAGACCAGATTTCCCTTGCCAACATGGGGAGGTGTTATCCAACCCTTTGAAAGCCTGCCTATAAGAGGATGAGAACAAAGGTATTTGTCCACTTTCCTATCTCACTGTTTGACCTAGGACATCCAATGGCTCTTGCTTTCAAACTATGATTCATTTCATCATCTCTTCTGGTTCTCTGCCATTCATACCCAAGATGAATAATTATATTACACTCTCTCTTGGGTCCTGAGTCTCTAGCTTGCACACAACAGATGGAACTTTCAATCCCTATGATTGTGTTCAGTATCTCTTTAAAATCTCCTTTTCTCTTTCTCTTTCTCTCTCTCCCTTCCACTCATGTGTATATCTTACAGATTAGATTTCTCATAATAACCATAGCACAAGTATCAAGTGATTCAACTCATGAGCATAATTTAAATTGCCTACCACCTAAGATTTTATTCAGCTTTATCACTGCCTATCACACATTCTTAATGCTTTAAAAAATATATTTTATTTATTTATTTATTTGCCAGGAGAGAGAGAGGAGGAGGAGGGAAACGGACACTCTAGGACCTCTATCCACTGCAATAGAACTCCAGATGCATTTGACTTTACATGGGTGCTGGGAAATTGAACCCAGGTCATTAGGCATTTCAGGCCAGTACCTTAACACCTGAGCCATCTCTCCAACCCTCTATTGCCCATTCTTATTGACAACTTCCAGTTCTACAAATATGATAACATGAGATGAAAGTTTAGCTGCCTAGCTTCTTTGACTTTTTTGTTTGTTTGTTTTTTAAATCAAGTGGTTAAGAAGTTTAAATCTAATTGACCTTTATTCAACAGTGCATATTTCTAATTTCTGCTCTCTTCACATAGTATTACAATACATCTCCAGTCAGTGAGTATTTACTGAACATCTGCTCATGATGAGCTCGGACAGTGCCAGGAGAAATGACACCTGAAAAGGAAATACTTGGAATATTTATCCTTTGAGGAACCTTAAATTGTAGTCTAAAGAAATTCACAGATTTTTTTAAATTGTAGAAAGCTCTTTTAAATGTAGAAAACTCTTCTAAAAACAAATGATGCAAGTCAAACATTCATAGAAGATACAGGCCTTGAACCAGTCCTGGCAATGAAATTCTGAACAGGAAAGACATGAATGAAAAACAAGTATTAGTCTGTCTCTGATCAGGAGCTGTGTATGGAAGGTCAGGAGAACAGACAATAGGAGGTAAATTGGTGTAGTGATAATTAACAGTAAACAGAACAACAATGATCTACGCTGGTAGAAGTACAAAGTTGCCTTAGATTAGCAAACATACGTAATTTATGGCTTAACTGTTACCACATAAGTTATTATACTATAAACCAAGATATGGCTTTGTTTCCACATCTCTGAGACTGCCGAGATTGCAGAGGCAAATTTATTTCCTCTCCACACTGACTGGCATGTGGAGTGAGTCAGAAACCCTGGCAAGCTTGGAGGGCAAGACATGTTTTACTTTTGCTTGAAAACATTAACAGCTATTAAAATAATTCTCTTCATTTCATCTGTTATACAATAGACAGGAAAGGCATGGAAGTAAAGCACATATACCCAGGATCCATTAGTCCCTTCACAGCTGGGGAGAAATGAAACTCTGCTTTATCAAAGTAATTGGGTTATTATATGAGACTCACTTCACTCAGACTCCTTTTCTCTCTGTCAAGAATAAATAAGTGGACAGCTTTTCATATACACTGCCGTACGTGCTCCCTTTCAGAATGTTTATGTTGCCTCTCGTGCATAATTCATATATTGTGTAACTTAAACTATCGCCTTATTATTCATCGGATAATTGTATAAGTATTAGTTGCATGTCAGGCGCTCTGATAAATATTAGACGTGGTGAACCACACAGATACAAAGGGCCCAGACCTTTGTGCAGTATACAGGCCAATGAAGGGAGACAGCAGCCCACGAGTGAGAAACAGATGTGGTTAGTGTCAGAAAGGAAGTGAACAGGGTGATGTGGCAGAAGTGCCTGCAATGCTACCCTTTAAACAGAATGTCGGGGAGAGGTGCGCGGGAAGGCACTCTAGTGTTTGGAGGTAAGGAATCAGTAGATGGAAGAGGAAGAACGTTCCAGGCACACTGAGGAGCAAACGCGGTATCCTGGCACAGATGCAAAGAGCCAAGCACATTTGAAGCAGAGAAAAGGGGGTGTGGGGGTGCAAACGCCATCACATGCATTCTGAAAATGGCAAGGACACCACAGTAGAGAATTTGCTATGATGACACGAGAAAGAGTAGTTTTGGCAAGAACTAGGCAGGGAATACAGGAGGAAAAAGGAAAATAGCACACAAAATTGAAAAAGTTCTTCTAAAACTGTCTTGTCTGGGGAAAACTGTATTATTTAGTCTGACAGTTTCTTAAGTAGGGGATTTTACTTTTAATTAGCTCTTTTAAGTTGTGAAAGAGTCTAAAGACAAAATGAAATCTTATTTTCCCTTAGTCCTGGACTTTTTCCAAAGGATATAGGTGGAAAACTTCCAAACCATTACCCAATTAAATTATCCAAGTGTTCATTAATTACTTGTGGTGTCCTTCCCTTTTGCAGGCGATAGGAATTTACAACAGATATCATGCTGCCTACCCCAGTGGACTTCTACTCTATTTAAGAAGACCCCCATGAATTAAAAAAAAAGTAGACATCTAATCCATCAAAGGAATTAGAACAGCAATTGTGTACTGATTTTTTGAAAGACTTAGAATGATGCAATGACTCTTCAGAAACTAGGTGAAGCAGTTGAGGTAAAACCACTTACAAAAGAAGATGCTCGATTTTTGAAACACGGGCTAACCTTTACAAAGTTAGAATTACAAAGTTAGCATTGCATTTCCAGGGGAGAACATAGGACTACAGCTGAAGATTTACCCTAGGGAATAAAAAATCACAAAAGACAAATTGAGGAGGAATGAATGTAAAACCCATTGATAAATTTGAATCCAGTAGACATCAGAAAACTACATTTTTAAACAGAAAACACACAAGTAGAATTTTTTCATATAATACATAATGACAAAAACAGCAAATGTGTATAATGTTTTTCAAAGGATACATATGTCCATCACTTTAAAACCCTTATAGGACACTAAGGCCAATGACTAACTATCGGACTAGCTGGCGTAACACTGAGGACACTAGGGCACAATGGGTTACCTCGCTGCTTCATTCTCATTCTATAGCTCATGAAACAACACAAAAGAGATCACAGGGTCTCTCTTGCTACCAGTGTAGTTTTACTTTGCAGAGTAATATATAAATACTAGGGATTTTGTGAAATCTGATTGCCCAAGTTTTGGAGAGATTTGCACATAACAAGGAAAAAAGAAAGAGAATGACACGAAACAATTCACTTAGGAACTCAGAGGGTGATAGTGTACTTGGCACAGATGAAATTAGAATAAAACAAGGGTGACCTTGTGGTGGAAACTGACGGGGCTGTGGGGATAGAGCAAAGGGACAGGAAGCCCCCTGGGAAGGCACCCACAAGCAACGGGCAGCGGTTAGGAAGGCGGCATCCGAGCAGGGTGTCAAGTAGACATTCTGTCCATGTCGCTTTTCCTTCATGGTCAGCTTAAGCCTTACATTTGAACACAGACAGTAGATCAGCCAGAGCCCGGTCGACCTTCAGATGCAAGTTGGCAGCTGTGCCCGAGGCCCGGCATCCTACGAGGTGAGGGGGTCAAGCTGCATGACATTATGCACGCTGAGCTGCCCACCTGCCTTCTCAGATGAACGATGCTGCGGTGCACGCGAGGAGCGTGGTCTTCTCACCCGGGCCTGGACCTGAAGAGCAGATGTGTGGAGGAAGATGGACAGCACGAGGTCAGCAGAATGCAGTGCAAGGCTGGAAGACGCTAACGAGGAGTGAAAAAAAAAGTGCTGATGAACTGTGTGATTCCTGATTATTTTATCCCTCTTGTCTTGTGGTTAACCTCACTGAGATTTCCCCGCATCACTTTGATTTGAAAGCTGATATACACAGAAATAATACATAAAGTGACCCCATGCTAAATTCTCCCTTTCTCCTGTCTCAGAAGACCCATGGCAATGGAAAATAATTGCTACTCATATGATCAATGGCCTAATCACCAGGACTGGTATTGATTTTCTAAAATGACCAATTTGCTTAGGATCATTTTTCCTTTGCTTCTCACATGACAAAACAAAACCATCACAAAAATAGACTTTAAAAAAACTCAACAGAACCCCTGCCTTGCAGATAAGTCAAATGAAACTGCTTTGACTTGGAAAACATCATATAGAAAAGGTATTGTAATAGGGAACAAGCAACAACAACAACAAAATCTTCCCTCTCAAAGCCACAGAGATGCCATATGTTTGTAGTTCATAAAGGAAACCAAGCAAATAAATCTTGAACAAGCGGCCTGGCTTCATTTCAGCAAGTCGTCAATCCACAAATGATAACCTGAGGAAAGATTCATGGCTTAAACCCGAGTCCATGTCATTGATGTAGGCTACGATGGTGCAGATACTTTCAAGCAAATATCCAGCGCATTGTGAAATTTTATTCGAGATGCATCTTTATGCTAATGAAAAGGAAGCGCCTTCCCTACAGGATACACGGAACAACTTGTTGCCTCTCTGATATCGTGTAATCCTGATAAATCACAAGTGAAATCTATGAAACTAAACTAAATAAAGGAAGAAAATTCCTAATGGCTCTTGTAAGTTCACTTCCCTTTTAGTTGTTTTCTCTCTTTGTCTCTCCTTTTATTTTGGTCATCCAATAGGGAAAAAAAAAAGAAAGCATTTGACAGACTTAAGGTTTCACACATCCTCATTTTCCTGATCTTCTGTTAGCTTTATAGATAGTCAACAATTGAAAAAAAAAATACACACAAAAAAAACATCAGGCTCTTATTTTAAACCTGAAGGCTCTTCCAATTATACAGTTCCACCAAACAAATCCGACAGGCACGTCTTCTCTTTTGTACTGCCTTGTGATAAATTTGGCATTTCCTTTCAGAAACAGCTTTCAGGGTTTTGCCAAATGGTTGTAATTTGAAGTCAAAATGATTTATTTATGTCTTTATAAAATGTTTGCAAAGATCCAGTCTTCAGATTGTGTGCTATTCACAAAAGTTGGACATACTATTTCAAAAGGGTAATATTGCTAAATCTCCACTTGCAGTCTTTTGTCTGACAAATTCAGACACTTTGTACCCGGTAAATACGGTAATAGTAACAAGAGTCCTCTCGCCTTGAGGAGACTGAAAGCAAAGGGTCCTCAGATTGCCTGGCACTTTTCAGCCATCCAAGCCTCATTTAAGATACCGAGGCATCTTATAGTGTCCTCTGTCTTCAAAGCTCATATTAAAACAAACTCACATTTTGGTCAGTTTAGTCTCCTGGTACATCAGAGTACATGAGTGTGGATGGCCTAACGATGGTCTCTTTTGCACAGCTTACAAGGGCTTTTTGCTATTGTCTGTTCTCAGTGATGACCGCAGGTTCACTCAGATCACTTCACTTTCCTAACCAAATGGAAGCAATATTAAGCAAGCTTACTGAAAAGAGCTTTCTATAGAACATATGTAGAGATTTGCATTTGGAATTCATGCTAACAAATATATAAAATAATTAGTTATAGTTTTATGCTTCCCATGAATAGGATCAGATACACTGCATTCCTGCATGTATTTGTAGGTAAGAGAATAAAAAGTCACATTGTTTTATGTAAGGTCAGATATTGATTTAAAAACCTGATGGTGATATTGGCATTGCTTCAAGGCTAACCTTTGAGAAGACTTGAAAAAAAATGGAGAAGTGCAAAAATGATTTTCGTTCTGTTTTCTCCTTTAAAAAAAAAATTAAAACCTATGGGCAAGTGTCCTTATTTCTAACCCCCAGGGCCAATCTTGTTTGGACTAAGTCAGTCAAGATATCCTCATCTGGGCATTTGCCAGTTTTGTGCAATGAACCACGGGGATTCAAAGCTTTTCTCCACAGACTGGAACTTCAGAGGAAAATGTCCTTTCTGATGTGAAGGAAGACACAGACTACATCATTTCTTATGTTCCTCTGTGTCCTCTTAGTCGACGTTCCTCTGATCAGAGGTGGGGGCAGGTGAGGACGAACCAGGATATGAAGAAGCAAAGGAGGAAGCGGGACCTTCCCTGGGATCTTCATGGCATTTTAATTTAATCATCTCTGGAGCTGCTCGCCTTAGAACACTCCATTATGCGAGGCTATAAATTCTATTTACCATTTGGGAAATTTCAAGGGGGTTTATTCTGTATTTTTAATATTTGCATTCCTCGACCTGGGGTCCTTAAGCTTCACAGGTATTTTTATTTATTTATTTATTTATTTATTATTTATTTATTTATTTGGTTATTTATTTAAGAGATAGATAGATAATGATGGAGAGAGAGAGAATGTCAAGGGGATTTTTGTTTTGTTTTGTTTTGTTTTGTTTTGTCAAGGTAGGGTCTCACTCTAGCTCAGGCTGACCTGGAATTCACCATGTAATCTCAGGCTGGCCTTGAACTCACAATGATCCTCCTACCTCTGCCTGCCAAGTGCTGGGATTAAAGGCGTGCACCACAACACCCAGCCCTCAGGGGTATTTATTCTTATGTGCAGCTGCAAAGCACTAAACTGGAAATACTATACAATAAGTTTTGGGTTCAAATTGGGGAAAAACATGAAATGAAAAGGAAATCGGAAGACATTTATTATCTATAAAATTTATGGATAGAGCTGGAGAAATGACTTAGCAGTTAAGGCTCATGCATGCCTACTAAGCCAAAGGACCTAGGTTCAATTCCCCAGGACTCATGTAAGCCAGATGAACAAGGTTACACATGTGTCTGTAGTCTGTTTGCAGCAGTTAGAGACCCTGGTGCCATTCTCCTTCTCTCCCTCTCTCTTTCTCTATCTATCTATCTATCCCTCTTTCAACAAACAAAATAAAATTAAAAGTTTAAAAAAATTGTTTTACAAATGCTTTAGTCATTGCAAAAGATACTAGGTAAGGTTAGCACTTTTCTACATCTGAATTTTCACTCAGATGCTGACGGTTGAAAATGTGGAATCCTTCTGATAATATAAAGCCACAAATGTACACACAAGATATTCTACCAGTGCTCCCAGAAGAATCCTCCAACTCTTTATTCAGCAAATATGAACAGGATAAGAGGAATCCCCAGATATTGGGAAGGTTGTGGGAAATTCAAGGGTACAGTGGTCCAGTTTGACACACTAGTACAGGAAGGGTATGTATGTCTTATGTGGTAAAGCAATTTAAGTCCTCATTCAAGGCTGAGACAGGTAGCCAGACCTGCAATTATTTGTCCATTTCTGCTGTGAAAGAAGAATGGGCTTTCTTTCAGGTTAATGAAAAGATCATATTGGTGTCCCTAACACTGGGCTTCTCAATTTTCCAACAAAAATTGACCCAAAGACAGGAAAAGTGAATGTAGGATTGAGCTGGAACAGATCTACACTGCAAGTATGCCTAGAACACGAGGTGGTCCACATCACTAGGCTACTTAGCTTCTTTTCCCCAGAATTATG